>CAWUFW010000156.1:2611250-3960000 GCA_963921515.1 Calotriton arnoldi
CTATTTTTCTCATGGAGTGGGGTAAGGCTGAGCTTTAACACACAGAGATGGTGGAAACATTTTAAAGACAGAGTTTACCTGTGGGGCAAGTGAGGCATCATGATCGAGAATGACACCCAAGTTTTTTGCTTTTTCAGCTGGCTAAAAGCCCAGGCCAAATAATTTTGGAGGTAAAGAAGCCTAATTTAACCTGGTGGTTTGTGGCCTCGGGAAAGACACTTTATAATCTGCTCACTGCTGTTGGCAATACAAGGAGGAAAAAATCAATTGTGTCTCCTTGAGGTTTGGACTTTGGGTCTACAGCAGGGGCCTTGTTTTTAATCTAATAGGACTTGGCAGTTAGATTGAGTAATTCTGGGATATTGATTGGGGGCTAATTTGATTGTGTTAGTTTGCTAAGTTCTAGTACTTCATTTAAAAATTATTTCCAAACACTGAGATATATGTTTATCAATGAAATTTGTATGAATAGAAATATGCATCCATTCAAGTCAAGTCAATAAAACTTTATTTTGCCACGTTCTGGCAATAAAAGTACATTTACACAAGAGGAGACCCATACAAATGGAATATAAAAGCTACAGTATATGTACAAATATCAAAACGCAGTTAAAAAGTTCGTCAGAAAGATTTAAAACATTTCTTGATTCAGCCCAGTAAAACCTGAGTCATTACTATGGGCAATCCATATTTTTCCTTCTGCGTATTGCCCCCGATAGAAAGCTCGCAACCCCATAACATGCCAATAGGGAAGAGAGCATTTGCAGATAAATCAGGGCTGGTCGTACTTGTGCAAATTGGCAATTTTTTAAAAGAGGTAAAATGTGTTTAGATCGTCATTTGTTATAAAAACCACAGAAAAACATAAAGTGCAACAAATCTTGGTCTGAGAAATTATCACATGAACAAGGCTGTAGGGTCCCTGCCTTTGAGAAACCCTTGGGTGCTGTAAGGGACCAGTGAATGCAATTAAATCTAAATCTAGATAAAAGAATACCATGATGCAGATTATTAATAAAAGACCAAAAAGGTTGATCTAAAATCCCAGGGCTTATAATCACATAATGTCTACACGTGGGTTTTCTAAGTTCATTTGTTTCCCTTTCCAGACTTCTCCTAGTTAAAAATTTGATTTTAATATCTTTCGCTTCCTCAGGGTGCAGCTGTCTGGGTTGATTAAAAAACTCAGGGCGCCCTAGAGCTGAGAGCTGTTGAAAGACGTAGCTTAACCAGGGGATGTCTGCGGCTCTGTCTAACTTCATGCAATCCTCTAAAATAATTTTATTTAGGTTGGGCTTGGGTTTAAACCATATTTTTTGCCACAATATCAAGGGGGCCACTGCAATACTGTCTGTAATGTAACCCTGCCTTAGTTCTTCGTGCACCATAAAGGAGGGGGTACTTGGGGGAGTAGCTAAAAGTTTTCGTAAGTATTTGTTTTCATCCCCTTGTAGTTGATTGCACTTCTTGTAACCCCAAACCACACTGCCATACATTGTCATCAGGACACATTTCTCATTGTAGATCTTCAAAATTGGCAGTAAGGGTTTGTTCCCTAATCTTCTGGCAAAGTCCAATGTTGCTCCTGCAGCCCTTGCTAGAGTATTTTTCTTGAGTGCACGCTGTGCCACCCAAGTACCAGATATGGGTAGGTTGCTACTTTGGACAACACCCCACATTTACATATGAGTGATTTCTTCTCACGTTTTGAGTTGCCAGATGACATTATATGGGATTTGATAAAATTGACAGAGAGGTCTAAAGCGACCATAAAATCAATAAAAGTATTACCAAGACATTTCAGTGCTATTGGTGTCCTGGCAAGTAAAACTGTATCGTCTGCATATAAAAGGGCAGGAAAGGGCTTAAAACCTACTGCATCCATTAAATCCAGAATGCTTGAAGAAGATTTTTTTGTTTGGTTCTTAGAAGAGTTGTGTGTTTGTTGTTATATGTTAAGTGGGGACTCATTTGCCAATTTAAATCCCACAACCTCTTATTCTGATGTAGTAAAAAAGAGCTCCATTATGTCCTGAGAGCCCCAATTAGGAGTCGGCGACTTGACTGATGAGAGTGACAGCAAACACGCTGAAGGACAGTGGCCGGCACCAGCAAGCTGCACTACAGGCTTGGGGAGGTGATTAAATAGCATGCTCAATTGATTCAAGGGTCAGTCACAAATCTCCATGTCAGGTGATGGCATCTGCCCGTGAGACTATGAAACCAAGTGCTGACGTTAAGGATAGGCTCTTGGGTCCCAGGAAAGAGGTGTGGCATCTTAAAATGAATGCTCAAAGTAACTAGGTGGAAATGAAATTGCCAAAACCCTTTATTAAAGGTAAATTAGAAATAAAAATAAACTGAATTTCCCATGGAAAATGTCAAAACTTAAAAGAGTTGAGAGTGAGTTGAAGACTGGATTGTCGGATTTAATAAACATTTATTGCAGGCATCTATCATATTGCTTGAAAACCAACCATTATAGTGATGTATCTCCTAAACTGCAATATTACACTTATTTGAATAGCACCAAAATATTTTATTAGGTTTGATTTGGTGAAAGTCATTAGCATCCGAAACATTTCCCACAAGTTGGCAGCCAGTGCTGGGATAATATCCAGATATCTCCAGGTGAAAATTACCTCAACCAAGATCTTATATCTGGAGGTAAGGCGAACCTATTCAACATACTTGTGTGGTCATGGCCTCAAGGAACCCACCACTCGCCGGTCTACAACGTTAAAAACATAAGCCGTCTAATGGTAAACACCACATATTCGAGCCATGATTTCCCTACACAATTTTCATCAACCATAAGGCTCTACATTGAGTACTCCTTTACCTGCCTACTAATCAAACACCTGCAGTGATTTTGAACATCTTCCAGCTTTGCTAGAAAAGCTTCTTGTTTAATGAAATCCTAATAAATCACACACAAACCTTAAAGATTCAGAATCTAGCTGTTTTGGAGAATAAGGGAACCTATTCAGATATGGGAATGGTCTAAAGCCCTCTGTCATTGAGTCAGTGGTGCTGGAACAATTTTCAGAGTGGGGATGCTGCCAACGATGTTACATCATGGAAGTCATAGGGATAGTGAAAAATCCAAGCGTTTCACAAAGAACATGTGTAGTACATGATCCACACCAGTTAGCAAAAGAGTGATGTGTATAGTAGGGTGGTGCTATTGTTGCATTTTGCAGCACATGTTAGCAAATATATCACTAAAGCATGATGTGAGAATGCACTCTCGTTTGCAAACAGCCCATTTTCTATGACATACAGTTTATTAGTAAAACTATGCAGTTCAAAAACAATAATGTGTCAAAAACAGATTTTTGCAAATATTTAGCATTTGTGCACATCACCAGTTAAAATGTCTTGATTAGGAAAGGTGAAGACTTTTTTCTTTTTTATTCTTATTTTCACTACTTTAGTATGCTCCATTATTTCTAGTTTATATAACAATTTTTTTTTTGTTTTACAATATGGTCTTTTCCTATGATAACACATTTTTTCAAGATTAATAAGATGATCTAATGAAATTTTAATTGATCATTATTATATCTGTGTCATCAATAATATATAGTACATGAATTTCTTATTTATATCATTTTCATATATGCTAATTCTTATTTCCCTTATCCTTCCTCTTCCCTTCCCTTTCATTTATTTCCCTCATTCCATGTACTATTTAACTATTTAAATATTTAATTACCTGGTTATTTATGCAATTTTATATATATATATTTAACATACAATTATTTATGTCTTCCATATTTAATACGCCTTTCTTTTTCAGCAAAATGTCATTTATTTGATGCTTTTATTTATTCTTACAGAATTATTCATCTATTTATTAAGATTCTGCAGATATTTATTACTGTTCTACTGCTGTATTTTTTGCAAAAAGTTAATAAAAATTTCAACACAAAAAAAGTCTTGATTAATTTTTATCCTATTAAAATCTTTGTTTCCATAACACTTCACAATTTAACAAGCATTTGCAATGCAACAGATCTCGCATTACTTAAAGTTTGACCTATTGGTGTTGCAAATAATTATTCAACGCCAATAGATCAAACTTTCAGTAATGCAAGAGCTATTGTATTGCAAATGCTTGTTCTTACCTTCTTTAGAGGCACACAATGGCTATCTAGCAAAGCAATGATGTTTATCCAGGTATCATTCATAAAAAATAGTAAAACATTCCAAATGGTTCAGTAAACGATTAAAGGGACAAAAATGATAATGAATATGTTCAGTGTGAAAAAGTATAGTACTGGTGAACAAAATAACAGTCCGAATATGTGATTAACATAAAACGGTGACAAACTGTATGCTGAGTAGTACCTCTGGGATCCCATGACATTCTCCACCAGCAGGCCAGTGGCCTGTAAAAAAGGGCCTAAATGTTCCCCATCAGATAACGACATGGATGGACGCTGCATTTATGCTCGGAGGGTGTGGTGGAGCTCACGAGTCAAGAGATGGCCAGAGCTAGCCAACCAAAAGAATCAATTGGTGATGTCTGCTGGGAGGGAACCAAGCCCTGAAAGGTGGGACAGATTAACCAACCAGAGAAAAGGAATTTTAAAAAGCAGGCCAACATAAAACCAAAAGTGGTGGGCGTGTCCAAAGTCCTGATAGCCCATATGACACATATTGGGATGAGTAGTGCTATACATGAAATTAAATAAAGAAATATAAATTATGAAATGCTATTTAAATGACTAATACTATAATTATTTACATAGACAGATACATCTGACACTCTTGCTGTACTTTCATATCTCTTACATACGGGGATTGGAAAAGTTAAAAAAAACTGCCTCTAAATCATAGTTTGTCTGTTAGGCATTTGAGAGATCAGCTGACTATCTTTGTTTCCCTCCATGGCATTGCATCAAGGCATTAGGGTCCAGCTAGCAACCAGCTACGAGACTCGAATAAAAGGAGTGTTGATGGCCCTTTAAGTGAGGCATTAGTATTGGCAGAGCTGAAGCTGAAAATAAGACACCTCTCTCAGCCCCTGTAGGTGGTGCTCTGAACACAAAGCAGACAAAGTGCGGACACTGCTGAAGTCATCCCAGTGAATAATTACACCAAGATAAAGTCAACATATTTCACTTGAGCCAGCGCGGATTCCAGATCCAGCTCAATATTAGCTTCTGGATCTAGGCTCAACAAAAAAGTAACATTTCATCTTCTGCAACGACCACTCACCATCACCTACTGGGCAACAACATTTTAACCTGTTAATCCAGTCAGTTCTACCAGCCCAGAAAAAAGACGCAATTTGTGTGCAAGTGCTTAAAAAAGAAGAGTTAAAAGATATTGAGATAAAATAATCCTTAAGATAATGTTTATAATACACACACATTTTGGAGGGAGTTAGGGGCCTCCATTAAGCTATTAATCGATTTTACAAAGCATGCATACATTGTACAGTGCTTCCAGCATATTTTGGATACTGAACTAGTCAGTAAACTACACAGGAAGCTCTGAGGCCATAGCATTTTACATAACGTCCTTTAATGTACTGCTTCACATCTAATGTTTTCAGTTTCCATGTGCTGTTATTAACTGGTATTACTATTACACAGTTTAAATGAAGTAGTTAAAAAAAATTACAGACTTAAGGACACAAATGAACTACAGTGCTTTACTTGACATATTGTGGGTGTAGGCATGCAGCCAAAGACATACACAGAAACTGCAAAAACATAATTGTTTACGATACACACCAGGCACATATTCTGGGGTGCACTCAGTGCTCTGCCGACTGTTCTTCTAAGATTCTGCTATTGCTATGGAATTGTACAAGAAAGCTGCAGCTCCATGTGTGGAAAAGTCTATGACCAGTGGTGCCTGTAAATTATGAATCAGGTGGCATCACTAGGTAGGGTGAATTCCAGAGACGACCATTCAGCAGCAGATGACCCTCTCTCACAGGGACCTGTCTAAACAGACACAAACTGTTTAACATGCACTGACGCTCATTCATGTACTCACACACAGGCCTCCCTTTCACTTTCATACTTACCTCCTCACTTGACAACGCCAGGATCTTCCTCCCAGTTTGCGTTGACCTGACAGCAAGTGGTGTAAGGAGAGAGCAATGTGCCACAGTGAGAGAGAGAGAGACCACCTGATGCTAATCCACCCTAGGGATCAAGAAGCACATACAGCACTCTGTCTACTGATCCCTGAGGAGGCTGAGTACCAACAGCATGTGGGCAAGGGCTGTAGGGCAGATGCCCAGGGCTTGACAGCCCTCAAAGGAGGCCTAGGTAGAGACAGAGGAAAACAAAACCAGTGGTGAGGGGCAAATCACAAACAGTAAGCAACGACTGCTTCATGCTCTCTATCCAGGATCCCATTAATCCTCCTATTGACTAACAGTCTTAAGGGCCAGCCAGTGAGTGGAGGAAGCAGGGACCTAGAAGGCAGGGTTCTGTTTATGCTCTTTTCAGGGTGTGCCGATCATTTGCACCAAGCCCGGGAAAACCTGTAACATTGGCAGTGCTTACCAACCCACATTATCACGTCTCAGACACACACACATTGGGCATGCATGATTCCGGTAGAACTGAAGGCATGCATTTTCAAATGACCATTGTGTGTAGACTGCTCTGCTGTACTGCTGCTGTGAGACTCATCAGTAAGATTGCATCAGACCAGCCTGTCAATTTTCTCATCCATCCTCCTCCATGATTGTTGGGGGGCACTGTCCCCAACACCCTCGTGGAGGAACCATCTCATCATTTAAATGAGAGTGCATTTTATAGAAGAGCCTTAGAAAAACTTGTCAAAGTCAGTATTCATGTTATCGCTTTTTCCACCCTTCAACCCCCCTCCCCACCCAGGCAAAGAACAGACCAAACACTTACTATAGTTTCTTCCAGATTACTTGTTGAAGAAAAATAAACTACTCAAGACAAGAGAAAAAAAGAACATTCAACTCAGATAGTGGCACAGTGTAGATTTTCCCTAGCTAAGGTAATACTGATAAATGATTTCAGAGCTCCAGGGCATGAGGCTTAAACACAAATAAACCAGAATCATACATCAAATTTCTCTGGGAAACCAAGTTCACAATTAATTCTGAAATTGAAGTGGAGTTCCTCTTCATGAATTGAGGCAATATCATCAGAAGTAATCACAATGCTACACGTGGGTGCGGGAAGGACATCAGGAAAGTGTTTCTAGTATCAAAGGAAAAGTCATCTCATTGAGCATTGCCCCATCTAGTAATGTGAAGAAATGTATCCAAAGCAGTGTTCATAGAGCGTGTGTGGCTGCTAGGGCTTTTGGGCTCCAGGACAGACAGAGGGAGGAAGATCTACGTAGGGGTTAGGTAGGTTGAGGGTGCTAAAGAGGTGATAATGCAATGGTGCGGTATGCTGAAAAGAGTGTAACAAAGGTGCCTTGCTAGGAATCTCAAGCCCAGCTGTTCATATACATGGATTAGAAAATCCATATAGATAAGCGGCCCAATATGAATGCCAGTAAAAGCATGTTATCATTAAATGTTAATAGTACAATGATTTGACAATAATGTATTTGGTAATGGCTTAGGTTGAAATAATGAGGGATGAACACACCTCGCTGAGGCAGCGCCATTTGACATAAGAGATATAGCAGCCAACCTCCTCTGCTGCACATTTGAGGGCGGTTGTGGTGATTCGGAAGAATCAGGATCTACGAAGAAGGAGATTAAACTCTGATCGGAAGGGCAAGGGAGTGTCTATCTTAATATTAATCAGCAAAGAGCGGCTTGCAGTAAGTACTTAGTATGGCCCAGCTGCAAGGGCCGAATCAGTCTGTGGGCTGTGACTCGATCTCCCCTACTGTATCAATCTGAAGTCAAAAAGCAATCCCTATAGAGGCAAAGGGGACAGCGTTTTTAAACAGCCAACAAAAATAGGCTCCCTTTTACTGGCTGACACTTTCCACTTATTAAATATAGGATGACAAATATCTTATTTCAACTATTGTACAATTTTCGTGGGAACAATATCTTTATACATTTCTTACATGCAAGTATTTCCCCAGGATGCATACAACACACAAAGGCAATAAATACGATCTTGATGGAAACCCTAATAGAGTATAGCAGTGCACAATCCTTTATATATTAAAAGTTGAGGCTGCTGACCTTCAAAACTATTGTCACACCATGCTTTATCTCCTATATTGTATGCTTTATTTGTCTTATCAGTAAACAATACAAACTAGGAACAATTCCAGTTACCTAAAGCAGCCCTTTATTTTGTCATTCAGGGGTTGAACATCTTGAAGCTACTGTGAATAAAAATGCACAATACTACTACGCATGTCATTTGTCCTCTATATTATATTATCAACCTATTAATACCCAGATCCATTTTAGACATAGGCGATGAAAAACTAAAGTACACATTTACAAAAGGAGGATGATCACTATTTTCCGCAAAACTGATCAAGCAGTTCTCTTTTGTTGTTGTTGAATTACTCATTCACCCATAGTCTTTCTGCCATACATATACAACTAAATGGACAAAAGATATCATTTTAAATGTTTAAGTCAACCATAATCCACTACCTGTGTGCCCTGCTTAATCTCTTGAAAGCCACAATCATTACGTCACTAATGGACTTTTTCCAAGAAGTGCCTAAAACATCGTACTTCTATTACATCACTTCATACAACAATCTGTTGTCTGCCCCTATCTCAATGTAGCCCAACTTGCCTGAACTTTTTATTCTCTGAGAACTGCCCATTCCTTAAAAAGAATGCCTTTGGAACCCCAGAAAATTAAAGGTAATAGTCACCCTCTCCTTAAGGGACTGCACTCCTCATCTTGCATATTCCACACTTTCATTTAGAATTTTTCTGTGTCAGCTTCCCCCCCAGTTTCACAGAGAGGAGGAAGTGGCAGTATAAAGAGAGAAAGCTGCCTTTTATCCACTAACATATATTTACTTTGTCATCTAATTCACATTTTACCTTCATCATGTAAAAAATGGGCTACTAAAATAAATAGATATTGTCTTTCAGCACACAGGTGAAACATTCTCACTCTGAACCAACCCTACTAATTGTGCACTATCTTATGATGCCTAACTTTCTCTTGTTCAGGAACTACTCAACAAGCGCATACCTAATACAATATATCACCAATTACCAATTTTGAAAACATCAATATCTCTCCGTAATCTGCTATAAACCGGATATGAACACTTCCTATTAATTATTATACACAAGGCAAAAAAGAATATAAATTGTGCTTTCTCAAGGCAAAATTTGATCTTCTTTAGTCACTCTGTGATCCCCTGATAACGGAATAAATAAAATCAACATGGCACATCTGAAATCTAAACCTACCACCTACATGAACGGTTACTTCAAGTCCTATCCCATTCTACTCTCTTATCCAGGCCACACCTATGCTATCAAATTTAGACATGAAATGCTGCTCCCTCATTTTGCATTTTCTATATTTGTCACACCCTGAGATTTAATTACCCCCTTTCTAGAAAAGTCCACAAAATGCTGCGCTAGAGGGGTCTCTCTTTCTTGGTGCCAATAGCTGACCTATTTTCATTTAAATGGATGCACGTTTAACTTCCACTATATATTCTCTTTTGCAAAGCCATGGCAACAAATACACTAAAATCTCTGAACAACAATTAGTCATAATGTAACTCTGGTGCTCCACACCATGGCATTCTATTGAATTGCCTGGAGTAGCCATATTAAAACACCTAAAACTGCCTACTACCAACGGACGTTCCATAGTCTCCATTATTCTTGCATCTGTAGGTTTGACTAAACAATTTCTGAAGTTCTTATTTCTCCAGTATGCAAAAAAAAGGGCTTATACTTTTGTTCTTGCTCAGATAAGTTAAGAATCGACCACATTTTGTTAATCAGGTTTTTCAATTTATTAATCAAATTCGAAAAATCAGTCACACACACTATTCTATTGATTTACTCTTTCTTATCTTTTCATGCAAACATACTTCCTCTTTTATACAATTAGTTCATTTACAAACATGATGCTTGATCCTCTTAGGGTAACCCCTGTCAATTAGTTTAGTTTTCAGAGATTCTACATGTCACCCAAAAAATCACCCAGCGGTACAGTTCTGCCTTAATCCAAGGAACTATCCAAATGTATTGTGTCCATTTGAGATCTATAGCAGAGGAATGGTACTGGTACAGAACGAAGACAGTGGGCTATTATTTTAAAGTAGTCAATAATAGTTATATTCACTTACCAGACTTTTTTTCAGTCAATAACCATAATTAAGAGTCAAAATGAAGTCTCATGAAAGAGTGCCCCAAAGTCTTTCTTTGGAAGTTTGTTGCATGGACATCTCCATGCCTTCTGTTAAGAGACTTTCTCCGCTAGCCACTACACCTTGTCTCTCAGAAAATATAAAAGAAAGTATGAGATTTTAGTCTCCACTAAGCACTTTCCAGTCCTTCTGTCAAAAAAATATTGTTTACAAAACTATTGTCATCCTGTACTTAAAAATGAAAAACACATATATCAACTACAAAAATATCTCTAAACTAAATGTCTAAAATACCATAATATCCAAAACCAAAATATAGTATCGTAAAATATTGTGATACCATTCAATGTATGCAACATGATCAAAATATCAATAACAATAATATCGATTACAATACCATCTGAAATAAATTTAAAAATATTGCTGTAATTTATATATATTTATATTCACTGAAAAAACCATAGGTTTTAGGGACAGTTATAGTTAGTTGGACATTTCACTCGTACAAAACCATAGAAATTCCCCCGTTATAGTTAGTTCAGCTAACTATAACTCGCGCCCCGCAATGCACTGCTGATGACGTCACATATTACATCACTCATGACATGGTCAGTGACATCACTGATGACATCACTGATGACATCTCAAATGACATCACTGATGACATCATGCAGTGACTGTGTGTTTCTATAGTGTATTGAATAATGAGTGGGTGTATAAGTGTCTGGATGGATGATTTAGTAGGTGCGTGACTGACTCTATAAGTGAGTGATTAAACGTATCTTACTAAATGCATGGGTTAGTGACTAAACTGTGTGAATGTCTTTATCCGTCTGTCTGTTGGTGTGTAAGTGGCTGCATGTGTTTGTAAATAGCTACATGAGTGTCTATGAGTTATTGATTGGTTGTCTGAGTATCTGTATGGGTGCCTGAGTGTTTGTGTGGATGGGGTGTGTGTGGCTGCACATAGATGTATCAGTGGGTGATTCACTGGGTGCATGGTTTCAAGAGTGCATCTGTGATGGACTGTATGGGTGGGTGAGTGTGTGTATGGGTGTGTTAGTGAGTGAATGTATATCTCAGTGGTACATGTGTGAGTAACTACATATGTGAAAGGCAGTATATATGTGTGTTCGAGTATATAAATAGCTTGAAGCGAGAGTGTGTGATTGTGATTGTGAGAGTGACTGTATGGATGAGTGTGTGCTTGTATCAGTGATTGTATAAGAGCGTAAGATTGTGCTAGTATTTGTATGAGTAAGTGAGCTGGTGTGTGTATAACTGTATAGGTGAGTAAATGGCAGTGTGATTAATTATTTGCATGACTGACTAGGTGTGTGAGTACCTCTATGGATGAGTGGCGGTGTGTGAGTGTCTATGTAGGTGTATGAGTGCATATGATAGTCCTGTACTGAGTGACCGTAAGCATGAGTGACTGTACGGGTGAGTGAGTGGATGTGTGTGTAGACCTAAGAAACAGTGAGTGGGTATGTAGTTATTGGTGTTGGAGTGTCTATGGTTTTTAGAATGGCAGTCTGTAATTTACAGTGGGTGTATCAAAAGTTATATTAGGGTGTGAGAAGATGCATGAAATTATCACATGGATAATGTCATCAGTGATGTCATCAGTGATGTCATTTGAGATGTCATCAGTGATGTCATCAGTGATGTCACTGACCATGTCATGAGTGATGTAATATGTGACGTCATCAGCAGTGCATTGCGGGGCGCGAGTTATAGTTAGCTGAACTAACTATAACGGGGAATTTCTATGGTTTTGTACGAGTGAAATGTCCAACTAACTATAACTGTCCCTAAAACCTATGGTTTTTTCAGTGAATTTCAAAGGTTTTTTAAATGCTAATTTCTAACTATAACGTGTCTGAAACCTATGGTTTTTTCAGTGAATTTCAAAGGTTTTTTAAATGCTAATTTCTAACTATAACGTGCCTGAAACCTGTGGTTTTTTCAGTGAATTTCAAAGGTTTTTTAAATGCTAATTTCTAACTATAACGCCCCTAAAACCTATGGTTTTTTCAGTGAATTTCAAAGGTTTTGTAAATGACAATTTTTAAATGTATTAATTGTTATATTTATTTTTTGATACTGATTTACTACATTTTTTAAAACTATTTATTTTTAGATATTTTATTTATTAAATTACATTGTAATTACATTATACATTACATTACAAAATATACTTTATCAGAATGAATTACTTTAGTTTAAATAGTTTGCAAATAGGAAATAGAGTTTTAAGAACAGTAGTTACAGTTGTTGCAATGGGCAACACAATTTCAAACACAATGCAACATTGAGCTCAATGTGAATTTCTAGTTAAATGCAATTAGTTACTTTATGGATTACTTTTCTAACCACAGGACTGGATCCTAGATTCAGTCCTGGGACATCTCCTGTAAACAGTTGAGTAAAAGCGTTTTGGTTACAGTACTGATTTTTAAGGAATATTATTGTATTTTAAAAGTTGACACTTAGAAACTTTTTCACATAGAATCACCAATGTTATCCTATGGGAGGAAATTCACTTAGCAGGTAAGTAGTGTTATCGTTACTTTTTCTTACTCAGTGTTGGATCCTGGATCCAGCACTGGTGCATCTCCTGTAAACAGTTGAAAGAATGCGTTTAAGTCATACAGGCGATTTTTAAGGAATATTTGTAGTTTGTGAAAATCGACACTCTGAAACTTTTCTGCTGAAAACCAGACAATGGATTCCTATGGAAGGAAATACAAGTTACTGGTAAGTACGGTTAGAATTACTTTTCAGGGTCAGTGCTGGGCTAAAAGATGCAGCACTGGGTTCTCTCCTGATAACAGGTGAGTAAATCGGAATTCGTATTTCGGCTGATTTTACAGGAATATTCTAAAGTTCCAAAACTGCACACTTAGAAGAATTTCCAAGTGAAACCAGTGAATGATATCCTATGGAAGGAAATTCAAGTTACTGGTAAGTACGGTTAAAATTACTTTTCAGGATCAGTACTGGGCTGAAAGATGCAGCACTGAGGTCTCTCCAGATAACAGGTGAGTAAATCGGAATTCGTAGTTCGGCTGATTTTAGAGGAATATTTGTATGTTTCAAAAATCGACACTTAGAAACTTTTTCAGCAAAAGCAGACAATGATATCCTATGGAAGGAAATTCAAGTTACTGGTAAGTACGGTTAAAATTTCTTTTCAGGATCAGTACTGGGCTGAAAGATGCAGCACTGAGGTCTCTCCTGATAACAGGTGAGTAAATCGGAATTCGTATTTCGGCTGATTTTAGAGGAATATTATAAAGTTCCAAAACTCCACACTTAGAAGAATTTCCAAGTGAAACCAGTCAATGATATCCTATGGAAGGAAATTCAAGTTACTGGTAAGTACGGTTAAAATTACTTTTCAGGATCAGTACTGGGCTGAAAGATGCAGCACTGAGGTCTCTCCTGATAACAGGTGAGTAAATCGGAATTCGTATTTCGGCTGATTTTAGAGGAATATTATAAAGTTCCAAAACTCCACACTTAGAAGAATTTCCAAGTGAAACCAGTGAATGATATCCTATGGAAGGAAATTCAAGTTACTGGTAAGTACGGTTAAAATTACTTTTCAGGATCAGTACTGGGCTGAAAGATGCAGCACTGAGGTCTCTCCAGATAACAGGTGAGTAAATCGGAATTCGTAGTTCGGCTGATTTTAGAGGAATATTTGTATGTTTCAAAATCGACAGAAACTTTTTCAGCAAAAAGCAGACAATGATATCCTATGGAAGGAAATTCAAGTTACTGGTAAGTACGGTTAAAATTTCTTTTCAGGATCAGTACTGGGCTGAAAGATGCAGCACTGAGGTCTCTCCTGATAACAGGTGAGTAAATCGGAATTCGTATTTCGGCTGATTTTAGAGGAATATTATAAAGTTCCAAAACTCCACACTTAGAAGAATTTCCAAGTGAAACCAGTCAATGATATCCTATGGAAGGAAATTCAAGTTACTGGTAAGTACGGTTAAAATTACTTTTCAGGATCAGTACTGGGCTGAAAGATGCAGCACTGAGGTCTCTCCTGATAACAGGTGAGTAAATCGGAATTCGTATTTCGGCTGATTTTAGAGGAATATTATAAAGTTCCAAAACTCCACACTTAGAAGAATTTCCAAGTGAAACCAGTCAATGATATCCTATGGAAGGAAATTCAAGTTACTGGTAAGTACGGTTAAAATTACTTTTCAGGATCAGTACTGGGCTGAAAGATGCAGCACTGAGGTCTCTCCTGATAACAGGTGAGTAAATCGGAATTCGTAGTTCGGCTGATTTTAGAGGGATATTTGCACAATGGTGAAGGGAGGGGGCAGGGCCTGAGGTGACATCTGTGCAAACGCGCCCCGTGGCGCGTTTTAAGTTGGGGATTAAGGCCCTTGAATCATGAGGGTCCCTGGGGTCCAACTAGCCCACCCTGTACCTCCAGTATGCGCCAGGGAGCTGCGTTGCAGAGAGGTGTTCAGAGGCCACGCCCTTTTACACCTCTCTGCAACGCAGCTCTGTGGCGCTTTAGAAGTACATGGTGGGCTAGTTGGCCCTCAGGGACCCTCAGGATTGAAGGGGATTTAATTCCCCATCTTAAAACGCGCCACGGGGCCTGTTTGCACACATGTCACCTGAAGCCCCGCCCCCTCCCTTCACCACTGTGCAAACGCGCCCCGTGGCGCGTTTTAAGTTGGGGGATTAAGTCCCCTTCAGTTCTGAGGGTCCCTGGAGTCCAACTAGCCCACCATGTACTTCTAAAAAGCGCCACAGAGCTGCGTTGCAGAGAGGTGTAAAAGGGGCATGGCCTCTGTACACCTCTCTGCAACGCAGCCCCTGGCGCATACTGGAGGTTCCTGGTGGGCTAGTTGGCCCCAGGGACCCCCAGTATTCAAGGGGAATTACTTCCCTTCTTAAAACGCGCCAGGGGCGTGTTTGCAGAGTACTGCAGGGAGGGGGCGGGGCCTCCGGCACGATGCCGGTCGTTTTTTTTTTTTTTTAAATTTTTTTAATGGGAGGGGGCTGCGTGGCCCCCTTCCCTTGCCCACTTTTGGTCCCGGGGACCCCATCCCCCGGGGCCTGAGCATTTTATTTTTTAAATTAAAAAAAAACGGGAAGGGGCCGCGTGGCCCCCTTCCCTGGGCCTGTATTGGCCCCGGGGACCCCATCCCCGGGGCATGCCCTCTTTTTAAATAAAAATATGGAGGGGGCTGCGTGGCCCCCTCCTCAGGCCATTTAAGGCCCCGGGGTCCCCATCCCCCGGGGCCGGCCTTGCCCTTATTTTTTTTATTTTTATTTTTTATTTGGGGAGGGGGGCTGCGTGGCCCCCCTCCCGGGCCACTTATAGCCCCGGGGACCCCATCCCCCGGGGCCTGGCCTCTGGTTGGGGACTGTGGGGTGGTCCCCAATCCCCCACAGTCCCGCCGGCTCCCCGCGTCCTATGGGAGCCGGCATTGCTTTCCACATGGGGAGCAGCTAACATGCTGCTCCCCATGTGGAAAGCAATTGGTTTGCATTTTGAAAGAGAGCAGGTTTCCTGCTCTCTTTCAAAATGCAAACCAAGATTTGCTATGACAGGGCGGGAGCCGCGAGGCTCCCGTCCTGTCATAGCAAACAGCAGTGTCCCGGGGGTAGGCACCCCGAAACACTGTAGGAGCCGGCCCTGGGGTGTGGCGGTCCCCAGGGCCACCACAGGCTCCAGGAGGGGGCCGCGCGGCCCCCTCCCCTACATTTTGAAAGCCCCGGGAGGTGGTGGTCCCCGGGGCTTGGGGGTCTAAAACGGACCCCCATTTTCAATTTTCTTAGTGCCCCGGGAGGTGGTGGTCCCGGGCGTGTGGGGCTGGAGCCCCCACACAGGTTTTAAAAATAAAAATAAAAAGCCCCGGGGAGGTGGCGGTCCCGGGGCTGCGGGAGGGCTCAGAGCCCTCCCGCACCATTTATGATAAAGCCCCGGGGGTGGTGGTCCCCGGGCTTGGGAGCCCTTAGAGGCCCCCATACATAAAATAAACCCCCCAGCATGCCCCCGGGACTTGGCCCACCCGGGGCAAATTAACATCGAAGCGCGGGAGACCGCGCTTCGATTCTTTTATCGGCAGGATCCGCGCACCCTGAGCGCATCCTGCCGATTTAAAAAAAAAAATGCTTTTTGCCCAGGGGTCCTTGTGGGACCCCCTGAGCAGACCTAGGGGGTCAGGGTGTTTCTACCCTGCCCCCTTTGTGCGTTTTGCGCACTTTTTTTTACTGCTTTCTTGTTCCTCGGTTCAAACAAGATGGCTGCCAACACTTCCTGGTTTGGAGTGTTGACAGCCAATTAGCAGACAGCTCGTGATCGGGAGGGTGCGCGGATCCTCCGTGCCCATAGATGTATATGTACTTTTACTTTTGATTTTCTCAGCAACTACTGAACGGATTTACACCATTTAACAAAAAGGGTTCTTTCTGAACCAAGAACTACCTCTTTGCCAAATTTGGTGTAATTCCGTTCAGCAGTTCGGGCTGTAGCCGTGTCTAAAGTTTCCTATGGGAAAATGAATGGGAAAACACGTTTTGGGACCCCCTTTTTCTCGGCCCCCGCTTGACGAATCACCCCGAGACTTTCAGGGTAGGAGCGGACCGTAGCGGGCCATAAAGTTTGAAAATTTCGCGAAGATTCGTCAACCGGCAAGAGAGTTATTTCAAATAGAATGTCGCGGATTTCCTATGGAAAATAGGTCCTAACTATAACTATCTACTGGCGACCGCCAGTAGATAATATATTTTATATTTATGTATTTTTCTTTAAATTAAAATCTACTCACAATAAAATGTAAATAAATATACATTATAAACACATTTAATAATTTAATATAAAAAAAATTATAAACCAATAAATAAAAACGGATTAACACAATATTTCATAATAAATCATTATTTCAAATTATTTAACAGTTAAAAAAATAAACTTTATAAATGCCTATATTCATAACACTAAACCATAAACTATAATTAGCATCCACCAAATAAGAAATAAACTGACAAAATAAAACACCACACAAACCAACCAATAAAATGTAATGCTAACAAACTAACCAATACAGAAACCAACCAATAAAATGTAACTCATTAAATAAATACTATAAGAAGAGCACAAAAGCAGCTTTACTTTGCAGCATTAATTTAAAACTAGCATATTAACTGCTGAATTTTTAACATAAAAGCAATAATCAAAATATTTATTTTTCTATATATCTCCGAACTACAGTTAACATAAGACAATCCAAGATCCAACACAAAAAATACCAAACAGAAACGCCATCTTTTCAAATGACAAACTCAACAAATAAATGATTGGAAATGAATAAATGTAGTTACATACTAAACAATATTTAAAACCTGTAAACGCTAAATTTAAAAGAAACCTAAATCTAAATCTAAAACTAAACAGCACCTTCTCTAAAAATGTAATTAAAACAAACATTCTGTTTTCAAATGTCAAAAAGTTGCCACCTGTGCCTCATCTCAACACAATTGAAGCATACCTGGAAAAGGAATTCTGCACATTAAAAAAACAGCAAGCGTAAGTTAAAAATGTAAAAAAATGTAATGAATGTTAAAATATTAGAGATGGTCAAAGCTCTTATTTTACAGCCAAATAGTAAATATGTAATCATAATATTTACAGATATAATGACAGAAAGAGACACTTACAGCACCTTGCAAACAGTTATTGTCACACATGGGATACACTTATAGTAAAGAGAGCACAAGCACAGACAATATACATAATGCTAAGGTTGGTGAAGCCCATTTTATTTTCCTTGTAGACATGCCTAGTACCGATTTCAGGAGGTGCCTGGCTCCTGTTAGCGTGGGTGACATCCTGTAGAGGGCTTGGATCCTTTTTTAATTCGTTTTATGAGTTTTGCTTTCTCCCGTTGCTGCTAATTACATTTGTGTTACCATTACTTTTCGTCTACAGGGGAGCCTGTGGAAGGCTAGAGGGGTTGCTGGACCCCAGTTAGTTATTTAATTTATCCCATCTGTTTCCCCCTTTCATGGCGGCTATTTACATTGCGCTGAAGCCAAGCCCGTCTGAGCCTGTCCGCACCCGGCCCACGCCCAGCACCAGACCCCCTGGTGGTTTTTACTCCCAACTCCCCCACAGATGGAGTTATACAACTGAAGAGTTATCAGTCAAGTAGCACTACAGATAAGGGTGTAGGCTGTTTGAGGAAAAGCCCATGTCTAATCACTGAATTTTGTAATGCAACCTGCCAGGGATGTAGCTTCAGGATAACCAGTCATGGGACACAAGGTAGCAAGCAACAAACCAGGAATCCAGGTGTGTGGCAGCCTATACGATAAAAATACCATCAGGGAAGATAAAATCACCTGTGCCCTTGATCACTCTAGGTCGCTAGTGAAAAACAAAATCGAATTCGCAAATTTTTTAGACAACCATTGATTGAATATTGTTTTTGTAACTGAAACATGAGCTGAACTTACGTCCGGTCCAGATTTGGTCTCTGCCATTCCCCCTGATTATTCTATTCACAGATTAGACAGGACTCAAAAGAGAGGTGGGGGTTAGCTTTTATCCATCGGGACAACATGAAAGCCATCTTCTTACCAGTATTTTCTGCAGAGTGTGAGGAACTCTCATTTAACATCGAATTGTCTATGACACAATCTTTTAATGGTTTATTAATTTGTCGCCCTCCTGGTCTAAGGACTACCTACATACAAACAGTCAGTTTCTTCCCAGAATCTTGTCTATTCTCCACAGACTTTGCAGTTTTAGGAGACTCTAATTTTCACTTGGAGGCCTCGCTGGACAAAGATACAGTGGCATTAGTTGACACTATGTCAGGCCTCAAATTGTAGATGGACTAACACATCTTGCAGGACATACTCTAGATGGTATCTTTGCAGACAACCCCTTCATGACAGAGACAGGGATCATACCACTAACTTGGACAGCCCATAAGGAGTTTATGTTTGAGATAAAAAATTCTTATAAAGGGCCCCCAGTTAATGTATGCCATCATACTCAAACATCACATACTTGAAATATAATTCAAGCCAATCAAATCAACCAGCTACTAACAGAGTCTCAACCAGTATAGGTAGAAAATTTAGATCATTTAAAATCAACCTACACTAATTGGTTGAGCTCGGCAATAAACTCTCTTGCACCTGCCAAATCTTACATGCACCATAGAAATAAAACATCAGTGCTGCAGTTTACTGGCAAATTTAGGATTAAAAAACAATGCTGCAAGAGACAAGAGTGAAAATGGAGAAAGAATTACAATATTATGGAGAAAGAAAAATATCAGCAATGCATTGCGGAATTTAAGACATTGTTACAAAAAGAAACATCAGATTATTTTATCCAAAAAATTGAATCCTCAAAAAACTCCATAAAGGAACAGTTTCAGACCGTCACTAAACTCACTAATGTGCCCATTGAAAATTCGGCAGGGTGTAGCCAATCTTTCTGTAATGCCTGTGCAATTTCTTTCCAAAATAAAGTAGAAGAGGTTTATAACAGGTTTTATGCTAACAAGACAACCAATTCAGGGGAAAGCACAGTTCCTGCCTTGGCCCCAGAAACAGAAAAATGTAGTGACTTTACCTTCCTCATGGTTGAACAGGTAAAACTTCTAATTGTATCGACTAAATCAGGCTCCCCACTAGATCCTTGTCAGCCAGCAACGGTTCAGCTGGCACCGGACATTGTTGCATCCCATCTTACTAGAATTTTCAATTAAATGTTTAGATCAGGCTATTTCCCTAGCCATTGGAAAATAGCTTTGGTGCTTCCACTTAATTCACTGGACGCAAATAGCTATCATCCAATCTCTCTGCTACCCTTTCCAGCTAAGATTGTGGAGAAAGCTGTGAACCAGCAACTGGCCTCCTATATAAAGAAACCAGCTCTTAGATTCAACACAGTTCAGATTTAGTAGTGGCCACAGCACTGAAACTGCCTTAATTGTGGCTACTGAGGAGATTTTGACAGCCTTAGATGGGGATGCAAAGCAGCACTTATCTTACTTGATCTATCAGCAGCATCTAACACGGTAAATCACTCTGGGGCCGATTCCGATTCGGGCCGGAAAACATACCGACCGACTCGGTACGGGAATTTAGTCCGACTGACTCGGACCGGCGCCGTACGACCCGGGTAGTACGATGAAATGCATGTGAAATCCGACAGACTCGGACGGAATACAAAACGACCGACCGAGCCGGACGGAAACAAGCCATCCGGCCGGGAAATCACGCGAAACGAACCGACCGACACGCACCCGGATTGAACCCGAACGAAACGTACCCGTGAACTCCGACCCGCGTAGTACGATGCTGTGCGTGCAAAACACAACCGACTCGCCCGGAGCACAAGCCGTATGACCGACACGCATACAAAACCCAGCCGAAGCAACCCAATACTCCGCGACCGACTCGTACGCCGCATATGAAACCTAGCTGACACACAGCGGGAACGAGTCGGACAAGATCGCACCAGACAACTGCAGCGTCCTACTCAGACACAAGAACGACTCCTACATGCACCAAAAACACCAAGGAATTTTTTTTTTTAAAAAGGGCCAAACAAGCAACCACAAAGCCAATAAATACAGGGAGGAAAAAAAAATGGAATAAGGACACACCTCCAACTCCACCTACATAAAGGCCACAAATCCCTACCATGATCCTTTGCAAATTCCACTGACCTGCCAGCACAGAACACCATCACACAGCAACCACAGACACACTCACAGCTCATACAAGCCACACACCATTACCACACCTACAAATAGCACCCTCACACACACCCAGCTAAACCTACACTCACACCCCCCCACTTGCACACACACACACATCAATCACCACCACTACCCATCACCATGCCCCGAAAGAAGAATCATAAGTTCCTAGACAGTGAATTGGAAGTCATGGTAGATGAGATCCTCAGGGTAGAGCCACAGTAGTTTGGTACATTGGTACAACAGACCCCCATGTCGCAGAAAACCAAGATGTGGGCGAGGATTGTCGACAAGGTGAACGCACAATCACCATGTTTGCGCACAAAGGAAGACATCCAGAACAGGTGGTATGATGTGCGCAGGAGGGTCCGGGACCTACTCAAAAAGGACTACCTCCTCAGCCAGCACACCGGCAGTGGCCCTCCTGCAAAACCAGTATACCTCAGGCCCTGGGAGGAGAAGGTGCGGGCCATCCTACCACCAGTGAGCGTATACGGACTAACAGACATACCAGAGCCTGGTGAGTACACAACTAATATACACAATATGGTGTGACAACACACACACATCACAGTCAAGGGGATAGGCAAACCATGCACCCTTAGCAAATACACAACAACCAAAAGATATTCATCCCAAGATGTGAATGCTAGTCAGACAAACACAATACCTGCCATCTCATAGTGATATGTAACTGTGTCATGACATGTACAAACCTAACAACAAATACAGCAAGGCAGTGGCACAAATAGAACTAACAAACACTCCCAGATATTTACCCACCACTAGAACACCACCTCACAGGGAAGCTCACTGAAAGGAAGGAATTCTGTGTATGCTGGTGAAGTCAGTGTAGCCAATAGCATGATGGGAGTGGTAGTCACAGATATTGGTCACACCCACAATTGGCCCATCAACACCACTCTGAACCATGCTCACATCACAGGGAGTGGAAAACAACTGACAAGATGGCTGACACTGGGTACTGCTGTGGGGAGCACAAGGCCCTGATGGGAACTGGGCACCAACAAACAACAGGACCACACTGTCAGCCATCTTGCCATTGCTGTCACACTCACACACAGTGAAGTCCACTCAAAAGGAAGGAAGTATGGGCATGCTGGGAAGGGGGTGTAGGCAATAGCATGTTGGGAGTTGTAGGCACAGATATTGGTCAGCCTCACAATTGGCCCATCAACACCACTCTGAACCATGCTCACATCACAGGGAGTGGAAAACAACTGACAAGATGGCTGACACTGGGTACTGCTGGGGGAGCACAAGGCCCTGATGGGAACTGGGCACCAACAAACAACAGGACCACACTGTCAGCCATCTTGCCATTGCTGTCACACTCACACACAGTGAAGTCCACTCAAAAGGAAGGAAGTATGGGCATGCTGGGAAGGGGGTGTAGGCAATAGCATGATGGGAGTTGTAGGCACAGATATTGGTCAGCCTCACAATTGGCCCATCAACACCACTCTGAACCATGCTCACATCACAGGGAGTGGAAAAGGACTCACAAGATGGCTGACACTGGGTACTGCTGGGGGAGCACAAGGCCCTGCTGGGAACTGTGCAACAACCAACAGCAGGACACCACTGACTGACATCCTGAAAGACAACTTGCACTCCCTGCAATCAATCAATCAATCAATCAATCATTTGTATAGCGCGCTACTCACCCAGAGGGTCTCAAGGCGCTTGGGGGAGGGGGGTCCGCTACTGTTCGAACAGCCAGGTCTTGAGTTGCTTCCTGAAGGAGAGGTGGTCCTGGGTAAGGCGGAGGTGGATGGGTAGGGAGTTCCACGTCTTGGCAGCCAGGTAGGAGAAGGATCTTCCTCCCGTTGTGGCTCTTCGGATGCGGGGGACGGCGGCGAGGGCGTGGTTGGTCGATCGTAGCTGGCGGGTGGGAGTGTAGAAGGTCAGACGGTCGTTGAGGTATCTGGGGCCTTGGTTGTGGAGAGCTTTGTGTGCGTGGGTGAGGAGTCGGAACGTGATTCTCTTGCTGACGGGGAGCCAGTGCAGGTCTCTCAGGTGTCCGGCGATGTGGCTGTGTCCGGGGATGTCCAGGATGAGTCGAGCTGAGGCGTTCTGGATGCGTTGGAGTCTTTTTGAAGTTTGGCTGTGGTTCCCGCGTAGAGGGAGTTGCCGTAGTCCAGTCGGCTGGTGACGAGGGCCTGGGTGACCGTCTTCCTGGTTTCGGTGGGGATCCACCGGAAGATCTTGCGCAGCATGCGTAGGATGTTGAAGCAAGACGAGGAGAAGGCGTTGACTTGTCGGGTCATTGAGAGGGAGGAGTCCAGGATGAAGCCCAGGTTGCGTGCGTGGTCCGTTGGTTTGGGTGCGTTGCCCAGGGCACGGGGCCACCAGGAGTCAGTCCCAGGCGGAGGGTGATGATCCTAGGATGAGGACTTCCGTCTTATCTGAGTTCAGTTTCAGGCGGCTGTTCCTCATCCATTCGGCTACGTCCTTCATCCCTTCATGTAGGTTGGTTCTGGCGGTTGTGGGGTCGTTGGTGAGGGAGAGGATCAGCTGGGTGTCGTCGGCGTAGGAGATGATGTTGAGGTTGTGTTGGCGTGCGATGGCTGCGAGGGGCTCATGTAGACGTTGAAGAGGGTGGGGCTGAGTGATGATCCTTGTGGTACGCCGCAGATGACTTCGGTGGCCTCGGAACTGAACGGGGGAGGCGGACTCTCTGGGTTCTTCCGGTGAGGAAGGAGATGATCCACTCCAGTGCCTTCTCTTGGATTCCGACGTTGTTCAGGCGTTGCACTAGGGTGCGGTGGCAGACTGTGTCGAACGCTGCGGAGAGGTCCAGGAGGATGAGGGCCGCAGTTTCCCCGTTGTCGAGCAGGGCTCGGATGTCGTCGGTGGCTGCGATTAGGGCGGTCTCGGTGCTGTGGTTGGCCCGGAAGCCGGACTGCGAGTGGTCGAGGATCCATTCGTCTCGAGGAAGGCGGCCAGTTGTCTGTTGACGGTCTTCTCGATGACTTTGGCAGGAAAAGGAAGAGAGCGAGATGGGGCGGTAGTTTTTGAGGTCGGTGGGGTCCGCTGACGGTTTCTTCAGTAGGGCGCTGAGTTCGGCGTGCTTCCAGCTCTCTGGGAAGGTGGCGGTGTCGAAGGAGGTGTTGATGATGTCCCGGAGGTGGGGTGCGATGACGGCGTCGGCCTTGTTGAAGACGTGGTGAGGGCAGGGGTCGGTTGGTGATCCGGAGTGGATGGAGTTCATCGTGCGGATAGTGTCTTCGGTGTTGATCGGGGGCCAGGCTCGGAGGGTGGAGGTGGGGGACGTTGGAACGGTCGTAGGGTACGTCGGCTGTGTGCTGAAACTGTTGTGTATGTCTGCGATCTTGCTGTGGAAGAACGAGGCGAGCGAGTTGCAGAGGTCTTGCGAGGGAGTGATGTCGTTGTTTCCGGCTCTGGGGTTCGAGAGCTCTTTGACGATGATGAAGAGTTCCTTGCTGTTGTGGGCGTTGTTGTCCAGTCGTTCCTTGAATGCGGTTTTCTTGGTGGTGTGGATCAGCTGGTGGTGTTTTCGGGTGACGTGCTTGAGGGTGGTCATGTTGTCTGCAGTCGGGTCTCTGCGCCATGCTTTCTCGAGGCCCGGCAGTTCTTCTTGGATTTCTTGAGTTCGTCGGTGAACCAGGATGCTTTCTTGTTGCCGGGTCTGACTGGGGGGTCTTCAATGGGGCGAGGTCGTCTGCGCAGTTGGTGATCCAACTTGTGAGGTTGCTGGCGGCTTGGTTGGGGTTCGTTGAGCTGGCGGGAGGGTTCTGGCTCAGGGATGTGGTGAGTTGGTCGGTGGTGATCTTGTTCCAGCTTCTGCGCGGAAACTGTTGCGGGTGGTGGTGCGTGGTGGTCCTGCTGAAGCTGAAGTGGACGCAGCTGTGGTCTGTCCAGTGGAGTCCGGTGGTGTGGCTGAAGGAGATGTCCTTGCTGGAAGAGAAGACGGGGTCAAGCGTGTGGCCGGCGTGGTGTGTGGGGGTGGTCACCAGTTGCTTGAGTCCGAGGTTGGCGAGGTTGTCCAGCAGGGTGGTGGTGTTGCGATCGTTGTTGTTCTCTAGGTGGAAGTTGAGGTCCCCAAGGAGGATGTAGTCAGCCGAGGGAGGGCGTGCGGGCTGATGAGGTCGGCGATGTCTTCGCTGAATTGTGTGCGTGGTCCTGGAGGTCTGTAGATGAGGGTGCCTCTGAGGGTGGTCTTGGGGTCGGTGTGTATCTGGAAGTGCAGGTGTTCGCCGGCTGTGAAGGTGTCGTCGGAGTTGGGTCGTGATGCGGATGGTGTTCTTGTGGACGATGGCGATGCCTCCTCCGGTCTGGTTGGCGCGGTCCCTACGGGTGATCTTGTATCCGTCCGGGATGGCGATGGCGATGTCGGGCGCTGAGGAGGCGTTCATCCATGTTTCCGTGAGGAATGTGACGTCTGGTGATGTGGAACAATGGAAGCACGTTCCATGGTGGGATATCTGGCTGGGTGGGAAGGAGGACTCACAGCACTGACCATAGTTACAAGCACCTCCCCTCACACACCCCCTCAACACTAACTCCACATAACCCACCTGGGAGAATGCAATGCCTCACATCCTAACTGAAGATCCCACAAAGAACCACCACCCTGGGTTATGCTGTGTGAAGCACAGGGACACTCTTGAGACTTGTAGCCAAACAACTGCCAGGACAACACTCCCAGCCATCCTGTCAGCACAGGCACCCCACCCCACAGGGAAGCAGAGTCAAAAGGAAGGAAGGATGGGCATGCTGGGAAGGGGGTGGAGGCAATAGCATGATGGGAGTAGTAGTCACAGATATTGGTCAGCCTCACAATTGGCCCATCAACACCACCCTGAACCATGCTCACATCACAGGGAGTGGAAAAGGACTCACAAGATGGCTGACACTGGGTACTGCTGGGGAGCACAAGGCCCTGCTGGGAACTGTGCAACAACCAACAGCAGGACACCACTGACTGACATCCTGAAAGACAACTTGCACTCCCTGCAATGGAAGCATGCTTCATGGTGGGATAACTGGGCTGGGGGAGAAGGAGGCCCGGATGGCAAGCAAATACCACCAATGCTGGTCATGCACACACCTCAACATTCACATTGACATGCCACAGGTTGGCAGGACAATGTGCTACACCAATATCACTCTCTGACTGTCACAATTTAGGAGAATGCAATGTCCAGGCCCACATCCAGAGGTACAGTCACAACTGTCAGGTGTTTGAACAATTGATGCCAGTAGAAACATAACATACAATCTGTGTCTCTCCCCAAAACAGGTGATGATGGGGACACAGCAGCAGACGAGGAGGAGTCCCTGTCCCATGCTCCGGTGAACACTGAGCTCACTGGTGTGGATCAGCCTCTGCACTCCTCGGATGGCGAAGAACCAGCTGGACCCCCGGTGTGAGTCATCATGCAGCACCAGCAGGACCAACATCTGCACCCCCTGCACCCACCCCTCCAACAACTGCCAACACACAGGCCACCCCTGCCAACACGGACAGACCAAGGACCACAGATGACAACAGCGCAGGGACCCAGACCCAAACTGGAGCTGGTGACAACGAGCCCAGGAACAACACCCAAGTGGGCCCACGGTCACCTGTGCGTGCCACCGCAGGTCCTGCACGTGTCGCCAGGGGTGGTGGGAGGGGTGGTAGACATAGGTCGCTCTTTGCAGAGGGGTCTGGACTGCATGATGACCCACAGCCGGCACGCATCGCGGATGCGTACCAGACTAGCACCGTAGAGGTCAGCCAGGGAGTGGGGATCCTCAAGGACATACAACAGCAGCAGGCTGCCCATCGTGCCCGCTTGGACTCCCACATGTCCCGTGTCGAGACACACATGTCACATGTCGAGACACACATGTCACATGTCGAGACACACATGTCTGGCATGGAGTCCAAGTGGGACACATTGGAACAACTGACAGCGGTGCATAGGGACATACTGACATGCCTCCGCCAGATCAGCACCAACATGGCCTCACCTCCCTGTGTGCCCACAACATCTGCTGCTGAAACAACTGCAAATGCCACAGGGAGGGAGGAGGACTCTGGCAGAGAGTCCCCTGCACCGCCGCAGCCTGCACCTGAGGGTCCCCCCAAGAAGAGGGGCCGTCCGAGGAGGCCAAACTGAGAGGCCGATGGCCATCTACATCCCCCAGGAAGCCAACACCTGTTCTGGAACTTTTCCTCTGTGTGCAAACTGCACGCCCTGTCGAAGCCAACCCAACTCTCCCACATGACATGGAGAGCTATAGTTGGCCAAATTTATCAGATGACTGTGGACTTTACTCTGGACATTTCAGCTACCAAGACTTCCGAATCACATGGGAACTTTGGATTCCAATTTCTATGTACAGCACCCACCATCCTGTGCACCATCCTCACACCTGTATGTAAATAAACTCACCAATACACCATATCTGCCTCTGTTGTGATTCCAAGGTGCTCTCTGTCATGGAGATGGTGATCAGAAAAATGACACTGTGCATGCTAACTGCTACAGCAAGTCCAACACCGTCATGTCAGTCATGGCGACGTGACACATATGAGGGAGACACACCACTAGGGCCACACAACACATACACACCAGGGCCATCAGACTCATCACCTATACTGATGTTGCAACTAAATACAGTGGAATGCACAGACACGCCACCTATTCACAGTCTGTGTCAACTAGACTACAGGTGCAGTAAGCAAATGTCAGTCAGATGTGTGACTACAGACAACGCACATCCCAAAGTGAAGCACAGGTTTATTACACATTTGCAACATGTTGTTTCCACTACAAATGCTAGCTAATCCAACCTGGCTGTGGCCACAAAGTCAAAAAGTGCAGAAGATAGAAAGTCCAGGGGTGTGTGGCACATCACCTGTAGGAAACGACTGCTTCCACCTTGGAAGTTGAATCATGGATTCATGGGATCCAAGTTGATCAAACAACTCCAGCAGCACCCTGTGAAGGACACACATGACACACAGTCAAAACCACTGAAGAACAGCACAGAACGGCAATACTCATGTCTAATACATGTCACGAGATAACTACACAAAACCAAGTTAGCATGTCAACACTGTTGGGCAGTACAGACCACCTGCAAGGACACATCGCTGCATGCATCCAGTCAAGTAGCACATGGCCACACTCAAACAGCACCAGAGCACCACACACACATATCATGCAAACTCAAATCATTGACATTACAACCCTCTGGAGACTCACATTCAGCTGAAGAAGTTGGTGATGAGCTGTGTGCGGACATCACCATCATCATCATCTTCACTGGCATCGTGACCCAGGCCAGGATCTTCCACAGGTGGCGGACGTTGGTCATCGTCATCCAGGATGAGAGGCAACTCCTTCCGCACTGCCAGGTTGTGTAGCATGCAGCAGACAATGACAATCTTGCACACCTTTGCTGGGGCATATGGGAGGGCCCCTCCTGTCTTGTCCAGGCAGCGGAAGCGGCTCTTCAGGAGACCAAAGGTCCGCTCAATCACCCTCCTCGTCCGACCATGTGCCTCATTGTAGCGCATCTGGGCTGGTGTCACAGGGTTCCTGAGGGGTGTCAGCAACCACGGCATGTTGGGGTATCCCGAGTCACCTACAGACAGACAATTGCACATTAGCCGATTTGAAAATGTGTGCGGAAAACAACATAGCAGAACACACACAATGGTACAAAGTGAGTACACACCAACAAGCCAGGCAGGCTGGTTCGGCATCTGTGACATCATCCTCGGGATGCGACTACTCCTCATCACGTAGGCATCGTGTGCCGAACCGGGGAAACGGGCACACACATGTGTGATGGTCATATCTGCAAGACATACCACCAGAGCATTGATCGAATGGTAATGTTTACGGTTCCGGTATGCCTGCTCATGTGCCTGTGGTGGTATCAAAGCCACATGTGTCCCATCAATGGAGCCAATTACATGTGGCATCCTCCCCAGGGCATAGAAGTCACTCTTGACGTCAGTGAGTCGTTGACGTGTTGGGAAATAGATGTAACTGGTTCAGGTATCTCAACATTGCCCCCAAAACATCGCGTAGCACACGGCTGAACATAGTCTGTGACATCCCACCGGCAGTCGCCACAGTGTGTTGAAAGGTACCGGTGGCAAAGAAGTGTAGGGCTGCCATCACCTTCACCTTGGGGGTCAGCGCTGTAGGATACGGACGGCCAGGCTGCAAATGTGGGTCCA
This sequence comes from Calotriton arnoldi, assembly GCA_963921515.1. Taxonomy (NCBI): domain Eukaryota; kingdom Metazoa; phylum Chordata; class Amphibia; order Caudata; family Salamandridae; genus Calotriton; species Calotriton arnoldi. The sequence continues at coordinate 2,640,540 of CAWUFW010000156.1, forward strand.
ACCGCACTGCCAAATCCTCAATCAGCTGCCTGGTGAAGCGGTACCGTCGGATGCTGTCACGTTCCACCATCGTTGCCAGGTCTGGGAATGGTCGATGGACAGCAGGAGCCCTGCAGTGCATAGGTGAAGAAAGCAAGATTGTCAGTCACCCCAACTATGTGCCGTTCACCATACTCAATTTCACATGATACATCATTAACAAACACAAGTACTTGATGTGTGTGTCGTTCTGTTTGGACATATATGGCACCTACATGGACATCATCTAACATCTCTGTTCAACAAGTGTTGACAACAGGTTCCAGGGTGTGCTATGGGAAACCATTAGGCTGTGTCACAGTACCCATTTACTGCTCTCACGTTCCACACACATACCACAGTGACATGTCTGGACAGATGCTCCACAGGCATCACAGCTCATTGACAGGTAGATTCCCAGGGACCCTGTCTTGCCACATGGACACTGGCATGACATTGCGTATCATGTACACGTCAGAAAAACTAACATGACACCCACAGGTAGTGGCCCCTGTAGCCTCTGCAGGACAGACATGGACGTCTGTGACACACACACACACAACATCAAAGTTCATGCACAAACCACGTGGATGTGGAGACTGTCTCCCATTGTGCACATGGAGTCAGAGACATGTGAAACACAACATGCACACAGACTGCGGAGGGACATCACTATTGTGGCAATGGGCCACCCTGTGACGTACATGCCTTCCCACATGTGAGCCTGGGGGTATGTGACATGTCATACACATACACAACCTGGAAATGTGACCATGACACATGCTCCAAAATGAAAAGTTGCACACCACAGTGGTCAGGTGCACAACACACAAAGGTCCCTGTCCCCATGAACACGTGCACAGCCTGGGTGTGTCTGCCCCCAAATGCCACCCCAAAAACCACATGTTCACCCCCATACACAGATATGGTTATGCTGCCACACATGCCTTAGATACAGTGTGGACTGGGTGTGGTGTTGTAGGTGTGCCCCTGAGTCCCTGGAAAGTATATGTGGCTGGCATAGGTTCACCAGTGACCAGCATGGTGACATATGTGTGTGACCTGTCCAGGGACGCGTTGTAGAGCAATGGACCGATCGGTGTGCCTGCACGGCCCTTTGCATTGTATGTGAGCGGGTACGCGTTGTATCCCGGGTATGCGTTGTACAGCAATGGACCGATCGGTGTGCCCGGCCGGCCCATTGCATTGTATGTGAGCGGGTATGCGTTGTAGAGCAATGGACCGATCAGTGTGCCCGGCCAGCCCATTGCATTGTATGTGAGCGGGTACGCGTTGTAGAGCAATGGACCAATCGGTGTGCCCGCACGGCCCATTGCATTGTATGTGAGCGGGTACGCGTTGTATCCCAGGTACGCGTTGTACAGCAATGGACCGATCGGTGTGCCCGGCCGGCCCATTGCATCTGTTGTATCCCGAAATACGCGTTGTACAGCACTGGACCAATCGGTGTGCCTGGCCGGCCCATTGCATTGTATGTGAGCGGGTACGCATTGTAGAGCAATGGACCGATCGGTGTGCCCTCACGGCCCATTGCATTGTATGTGAGCGGGTACGCGTTGTAGAGCAATGGACCGATCGGTGTGCCCGCACGGCCCATTGCATTGTATGTGAGCGGGTATGCGTTGTATCCCGGGTACGCGTTGTACAGCAATGGACCGATCGGTGTGCCCGGCCGGCCCATTGCATTGTATGTGAGCGGGTACGCGTTGTAGAGCAATGGACCGATCGGTGTGCCCGGCCGGCCCATTGCATTGTATGTGAGCGGGTACGCGTTGTAGAGCAATGGACCGATCGGTGTGCCCGCAGGGCCCATTGCATTGTATGTGAGCGGGTACGCGTTGTATCCCGGGTACAAGTTGTACAGCAATGGAACGATCGGTGTGCCCGGCCGGCCCATTGCATCTGTTGTGAGCGGGTACGCGTTGAACAGCAATGGACCGATAGGTGTGCCCGGCCGGCCCATTGCATTGTATGTGGCGAGTGCAGCGTTGTAGAGCAATGGACCGATCGGTGTGCCCGGCCGGCCCATTGCATTGTATGTGGCCGGTACGCGTTGTAGAGCAATGGACCGATCGGTGTGCCCGCACGGCCCATTGCATTGTATGTGGCGGGTACGCGTTGTATCCCGAGTGCGCGTTGTACAGCAATGGACCGATCAGTGTGCCCGGCCGGCCCATTGCATCTGTTGTATCCCGAAATACGCGTTGTACAGCACTGGACCGATCGGTGTGCCCGCACGGCCCATTGCATCTGTTGTGAGCGGGTACGCGTTGAACAGCAATGGACCGATCGGTGTGCCCGGCCGGCCCATTGCATTGTATGTGAGCGGGTACGCATTGTACAGCAATGGACCGATCGGTGTGCCCGGCCGGCCCATTGCATTGTATGTGAGCGGGTACGCGTTGTAGAGCAATGGACCGATCGGTGTGCCCGGCTGGCCCATTGCATTGTATGTGAGCAGGTACGCGTTGTAGAGCAATGGACTGATCGGTGTGCCCGAACGGCCCATTGCATTGTATGTGAGCGGGTACGCGTTGTATCCCGGGTACGCGTTGTACAGCAATGGACCGATCGGTGTGCCCGGCCGGCCCATTGCATATGATGTGTGCGGGTACGCGTTGTATCCCGATATACGCGTTGTACAGCAATGGACCCATCGGTGCGCACACATTGGCTGGGGCCTGGCATGGCAACGGATGCGTTTTCGAGGCTCCAACGAGTCTGATGCAGTGAATTCAGTTGGCCAGCCACAACAATGTTGCAAAATCATGGGTGTCATGAAGTTGAAGATTTGAAGGATGCTGTGGGCGTGTATTAGTGCTGCTATTCCATGGATTGGTCAGATTCAGAAGATGCAAACGACTTGGACCTATCACTTTGGACACATGGGACAGTATCTGCCTCTGCAGCACACATATAATGCTGGCTGTTCCCCTGAGAGCTCACTTGCCTGCACTACATGCTCCAGGACGACATCTGCAACCAACACTGCTGCTGTTTATGCATCCTCTGGCTCCTGCAATGGCACGTATTGTGGAGAGAGCCCCAGCCTTCAGCCTTGAGGAGAACCAGGCCCTGCTGGACAGCCTCCTTCCACAGTACAGCAAGCTGTATGGGAAACCAGGGGAGCAGGTGAGTGTGCTGTCCACTGCCTCACTAATTGTGCATGTTGTCTGACTAGCAGGACTTTCAGTGTGCACACCACTGGCTAGCATGCCCACTGAGTAGTTGTCACACCCCAAAGTGTGTAGTTACATGCACTGAACTGGTACAGTGCAGTAACAGTGCATTCCAACTAGATTTACTTCCCATGCAATGATACCATGTAGTGACTGCTGGCAAACTGTTCATAGCCATTGTTGCACTGCCTGTGTACATCATATGCCCCTGTGATTGAGACATGTAAATCCAACTGTGTGATGCACGTATATGTTGCATGTGTAGTAATGGCCTTTTCACTTTGTCATCCTCACAGGTTGATGCCCACCAGAAGCAGGAAATCTGGCTGACCATCGCCCGGAAAGTAAGATCCGTGGGGGTCTACAGGCACAGGATCCGCAACTGCCAGAAGAGGTGGCAGGACCTTCATGGCTGGATCCGGAGGATCGCAAGGGTCCAGCTGAAGCTGTCGCCTCCTCGCAGGAGGGGCGGACACCGGACCCTGACCCCCCACATGCTCCGGATCCTGGCGGTGGTCTTCCCTGACCTGGATGGGCAGCTGAAGAACAGACAGCAGCAAGGAGGGGGTGAGTCCATGACTGCACTGTGCACTTTGTCTGACATGCTATGTGCCCTCCTCTGGCCTGGTTAAACTTCCACAGTACATCAGTCATGTGGTCCAGGACCCATGTCCCTCATTTGTGACATGCCCACTTCTCCTCTGATACGCATATGTGTGGCCCTTATAGTCAGGAAATTGTGTCATTTGGGGACTGTGTCATTGCATTTAGCTTTGCTCAAGGTGGGGGACAGCAATTGTTCCCGTGACTATGTTGTGCGATTCATGGGTGGGTCAATTGCTTACACAATGCCTAAGTTCTGACATGTAATCTGGGTGTAACTTTGATATGTGGTCCGCTTGCTGCTCTGACTCACCACATGTCCCTGGGGAATTTGGCACACACCCATGCTGCTGGTGGGAACAATGTTTGGGCCTCAGGAGTATGTGTATCCAGTGTGTCACACATGCTTAGCCACCTGCCTACTGTCCAGGACTCATCCCTCTTACAGGTGGAGCTGGACAGTCATGCCTACTCCAGGGCATACAATACACTCTGTACTCCCACTCCCGTGTATCATCTGGCATGTTGTGATCAGTGAAATGTACCCTCAGGTGTCTGCCTCTGTCTCATTGTGCTGTGTCTTCGTTGTCAGGACTACTGGTATGTTTATCGGTTAGGGCTCAGCATGCCATCTGAGATGTGACCATGATAGACAATACTTCTGTGACTTATAGGTGTCTGATCACTTGACTGTGCACACAGGTGTTTGCGACTGTGACTTTCAGGCAGCTGTATTTTCATTCACAGCACACTGTGAGGTGCTCATGTTCAGAGAGTTGTGTTTCATGTCCCCCATATGTCCAGTTGGTATGACGTGGACAAATAGTAGTACAGATGATGTGGTTTTTGGGGGATGGACATGTGCACTTGTCAGTCACATAACTTGCATTCCCCATGCCCTCGGATTGTGACACAGTGCAGACTGTTGTTGGCTGGCTGCCATGGCCATGTGACTTGAGACAGTAATGTATGACTTTGCACGCATTCCTGTGTCATGGCATTAAACTTCCTGAGACTGATCCTGCAGGGGAGTGACATGTGCAACATGCACCCCATTGTGGCATTGACTATCCGGACATGGGTGCATCATGGTGTCTGGTGCTGGTATGCATCACATGCATTTCTATTTAGACTCTGGCCATCCCTTTATCCGGACACCTGCACTGACTCAGTGGCAAGAGATGTGATGTGTGCATGTTCACATACTTCACCGTGTTCTCTGCAATGTCCAACAACTGTGTAGGTGGTGCATGTGTCCACACTGGGGTCTTACCATCAGACAGGCACCAGACAGATGGGTGCAAGGGCAGGAGGGGTGTGAGTCCCATGGTTGACCATCAGACTGACAATTGGCTTCCCGAATCTGTGTGAGGACTTTAGGCAATGTTCAACTAAGGATGCCAGGGCTTGCTCTGTAATGTGCTGTACTTACTGTGGTGTGTGCGGTCAGTGCAGGTGACTGATGTTTGTCTGTTTTCCTAATTGTTTGCAGATACATCCACGGCCACAGGAGGGGACAGCTCCACGGACCAGGAGGAGCAGCGGAGCCAGACTGGGTCAGCATCGGACGAGTGGTCAGAGGGACCCAGTGGCACGGAGGGCAAGGGGAGCCACACCGAGGAGTCCTCAGCACCATCCACCTCAGCTGAGGACCACAGCAGCTCAGAGGATGACTCCCTTGTGGAGGAGGGTCTCAGCAGCCACCAAAGGCCAGCTAGTCTGTCTGGCCCCGCCACCACCACCACCACCACCGCCCTCCCATTGGCTCCCATTCCTGAGGTCCGTGGAGGCTCCCGTACTCGGGAGCGTGTCTCCTTCGTGCCAGGCACCGCACCCCCGGCCCCTGTGTCCCCTGCTGCCCTGAGTGAGGAGTCTGTGTACCTCCTTCGGCAGCTCCATGTAGGGCAGACAGCAATGCTGAGTGTCCTCCATGCACACACCACTCTGTTGACACAGCTGGTGTCGTTCATGGAGGGCATCTCGTCGGGTACGTCTGCCCTACAGAGGAGCAATAAGTCCATGGACTCCTCCCTGACGGCAGCAGTGTCCCTCCTCCAACAGTCCCTCACCCCTCCCACCTCTGCCCCATCCACACTTCCTGCCCCCCTACCTGTCCAAAGCACATGCACACCTGCACAGTCACCCAAACACACAGACACGAGCAGCACAGACACACCCAAGAGAAAGGCAAGACGTGCACACAAGCATCCTCAGAGGACTGATACCACAGACACAGGGGACGGGGAACACACAGACACACACAGGCATCCACATTAACTCCGCAGTCCTCCAAATCCTCTCCCTCCAAGACCCCTTCCCTTGCCTCGCCTGCTACCACACCTACACAGCAGATCTTCCTGTGTGACCTCGGCCTCTTCCCCTCCAATCCTGCTGATCCAGCATACCGGGGGAAGAGGACGTCCACCCACACAGAGGGGAGTGCCCTCGCCCCCGGACACCCTCCCCCAGGCGCAGGCAGACACAGGACCCCATTAGGAAGTCCCCCCGGACCAGGAAGAGCAAGACCCTACCACCACCACCACGCAGCTCCACCGCCCAGTCTCTCTCCTCCATCCCCCAGACCACCACTGCACAGGTTCCCCCACCACACCCTGCCCCAGGTTCCCCCACACACCGATACCGCATCCCCAGACTGCTTAGGCCCTCCCCCCCTGCCACTTGCTCTTCCACCCCCAACCCAGACGCTCTGCCTGTTAGTGGCACTGTTGTGGAGACCGGGTCCCCCCCTCTGTCCTGCCCACCTCATCTGCCCACCCTTCCACTCCCTTGGAGTCATGCACTGCAGTGGAGTCCACAACCACCACGTCTAACTCGGGCACTGCAGTGGGTACCCAGTCCACTACATCAGTCCAGCCCACTGCAGTGGTTGCAGCACCCACACCAACTGACTTGTGTACCACAGTGGTGCCGGCCCCCCCTGAGTCAGACACGTCCACTGCAGTTGCCGGTGACACTCCTGCACCCACCTCCCCTTCACTGCCTCCTTCTGGCATCCCCTGATCCTGTCCCTGCGGTGCCTGGACTGCCCCTCGTATGCCCCTCCAAGGGGATGTCCCCTGTCCGTACCTGTGCAGGCAAGCAATTGTTGACAAGTTGTCACACATCACCCTGTTGGGACTGTATATTTGGACTGGCCATTGGCCTTAGTTTATTTTGGACTTTTGATTTGAGTTGCACACTTGCTGAATAAAGCCTCTTTTTGTTTACTTGTGGTTAATCTTTGGAGGTACATGATGTAGATGTGTAGAATCATGCATTTGCTGTTGTAATAGTGTTCAGATCAGGTAAATGAAGTTTTGCTGTGATGGGCTCCATGTGGTCCATGGGATATGTGTCCTAATCTAGTCTGGATCTATGGCATCCTTTGCTGCAGTCTGAGGGTGTAATGTTCAGCATTTGACACAGGGATGTACGTTTAGCATTTGTAGATTACCATCTTTGCCCTACACTGATGCACATCTGGTGGGCTTACCACTGTCCAATGTTCCTAGTACCCTGACTGTGTGCCCGTCTCCAATGGACATGCAGTTTAGCACATCAAATTTGGAGGGTTCATCTGTGTACACAGTGCAAGTTGCTTGACACGTGTCTTGGGTGTATGCAGATGACTGACGTGACACTCCCGTGCCCAGGCTGATATGAGCAGAGCCTTCAGTGTGTTGTAGTTGTTGACTCACTGACCGAGTGTTCTGCTGACATGTTTGAGTCGTGCACAGACAAGGTTTGGCACAGCTGACCTTCCACAGGAGTGGAGTGCCCTCATGGCAGTGCGTGATTCCGTGATATAGGCTGTGCCCATGTTGTGTGTTGTGTAGGCATGTCTGTGCGTGTTCTCTTCTCCTTTTCCTACACAGGCTGTGTCCCTACGGATGTTCCTGTTTGTGATGCTTGCTGAGTTGTTCTGTGTTCATCCAGCATCTTGGACCTGGTTTCTCCGGGATGTGGGTGCATGGCAAACTAATGTTCATGAGGTTGTCATCCCTAGTTGTCTTTGTTGTCAGGGCTGGGGATGTGGGCAAACGCAGATGGGACACAGTCAGGATTCCTCTTGGCACTTGTTGGTTACACGAGTAATGCGATTTTCTGTTTGTGTATGCTTTCAGTGTTTGTGACACGTTGTGTGTGTGACTGCTGCCACTCCTCAGGGTCAGAGCTGCAATGTTGGAAGTTGTCTATGTGTGTCCTTTGTGGGTCAGCTTGGCTTCTTCATTGGTGTGTGACTATGGCCAGGATCCCATTGTTTGGGGTGGATTTCACGTCATGCCCATGTACGGCATACTGTGCAGTGTGTCAGACATTCACAAGTATTGTTGACTGGCCATGTGTGATGGGTTTCTGCACCTTATTTCCCCCACCACCCCTGGGATTGTCATGGGTGCATGTGCAATGTCAGCAGTCCATGTGAGCTTCACTGCTGCACATTGGTGGAGTTCAAGGTGTGTGGCATTGAGTGTGTGCAAATGTGAGTTGTTGCACGGCTGGGGCACTACCTCCATATTGTCCTTGGCTGGCAGGCCATGCTGAGTGCTTTGTGCTTGTATAGGTGTGATGGTAGTTTGTTGCTCAGGACACATGGCTGTGGTTCACAGTGTGGATGACATCTACCTTTGTCATCAGTGTGATTGTCATGCAGGCTAGTGTCACCACAATGTGGGGTCCCTGGGGGGAGTGCTGTGGTGGTTCTGTCTCTTGCTGTGTTTGTTGCTGTTCCTACAAGCTTGTGTGACATGTGTAATTTGGGCTCCCTCTCATCTCACAACGCCTGTTTGCCCACATAGGGGAATCCAATCCATGAGTTACTTTTGTATGTGACTGTGTTGACATCTGTGTATTAGTGAATCTGGCCTCCTCATGTGCTGTGTGTTTGCCTGGGGACACTGGCACACAACCCCCTCACCTGTTGTGTATGATATGCAGTGTGAGTCTGCCTGTTTGTGTTTGTGCATTTGCACCACTGCATTGGCATAACTTTAGTTTGCCATTGGCTGTATGTTGTTTGTTGGCTTTCCCCTGCTGGCCCTGGGACTGCTAGGTCATCAGTCAGCACATTGATCATGGTTAGTATGTCCCATTGCTGCCATGGTATGGTATTTGTTCACCTGACATCTACAGTCTCCACAGGATATCTACATTTGTGTGTCCATTGGTGCAGATATGTGGGTCTGCATTATGATGCTCACTTCTGTCATTGTGTTATTTGTGAATGTAGACAATGTGGGCCCCCATGGCTGATGTTTGTGTGCACATGGCCAGAACGATGTGTCATTGGCACTGCACTGCTTGCCTCACACAATCTATGTTGGTATGGGACACAAGCACCACAATGCCACTGTAGTGTTTGGTGTTGTGTGGCCAGGAATAATCCCTGCAGTTTTGTTTTTGCAGCTTTTGCCAGGACTACACTTACCTTTTGGGCACTGTGGTGATGGGGCTTTGGGCCCCATTGCCACACTGTTCAAAATGTGCTTCAGCTATGGAGCACACACTTACCTTTTGGGCACTGTGGTGATGGGGCCCCATTGCCACACTGTTCAAAATGTGCTTCAGCTATGGAGCACACACTTACCTTTTGGGCACTGTGGTGACGGGGCTTTGGGCCCCATTGCCACACTGTTCAATATGTGCTTCAGCTATGGAGCACACATTTACCTTTTGTGCACTGTGGTGATGGGGCTTTGGGCCCTATTGCCAACCTTTTCAAAATGTGCTTCAGCTATGGAGCACACACTTACCTTTTGGGCACTGTGGTGATGGGGCTTTGGGCCACATTGCCACAGTGGTCATGGTCTGCTTGCATTGTGTAGGCCACACACACAATTATGTGTGACACATGTGTTAGGGGGTCACATTGTATGTTCAATGTCATGTTCAGTGTTGTATGCATTTGACACAGACCACACACGCTTGTCATGGTGTTGGGGGTGGGATGTAATTTACAGACAGTCCTTATGTGGGAGTATGCTAGTTGTGTCATGCATTACCCGTCCTATGAGTAGGGGTGGTTGTAGTGACAGGCATCCAGCCCCCCATGAGTGGGGATGGTAGTAGTGGTAGGCATCCAGAACCCCGTGAGTGGGGATGGTAGTAGTGACAGCCATCCATCCCCCTATGTGTGGGGATGGCAGTAGTGACAGGCATCCAGCCCACCCTGAGTAGGGGTGGTGTTAGTGGTAGGCATCCAGCCCCCCATGAGTGGGGATGGTAGTAGTGGTAGGCATCCAGCCCACCCTGAGTGGCGGAGGTGTTAGTGGTAGGCATCCATCCCCCTATGGGTGGGGATGGCAGTAGTGGCAGGCATCCAGCCCCCCATGAGTGGGGATGGTAGTAGTGGTAGGCATCCAGCCCCCCATGAGTGGGGATGGTAGTAGTGGTAGGCATCCAGCCCACCCTGAGTGGGGGTGGTGTTAGTGGTAGGCATCCATCCCCCTATGGGTGGGGATGGCAGTAGGGGCAGGCATCCAGCCCCCCATGAGTGGGGAGGGTAGTAGTGGTAGGCATCCAGCCCCCCATGAGTGGGGATGGTAGTAGTGGTAGGCATCCAGCCCACCCTGAGTGGGGGTGGTGTTAGTGGTAGGCATCCATCCCCCTATGGGTGGGGATGGCAGTAGTGGCAGGCATCCAGCCCACCCTGAGTAGGGGTGGTGTTGGTGGTAGGCATCCAGACCCCCATGAGTGGGGATGGTAGTAGTGACAGCCATCCAGCCCCCTATGGTTGGGGATGGCAGTAGTGGCAGGCATCCAGCCCCCCATGAGTGGGGATGGTAGTAGTGGTAGGCATCCAGACCCCCATGAGTGGGGATGGTAGTAGTGGTAGGCATCCAGCCCACCCTGAGTGGGGGTGGTGTTAGTGGTAGGCATCCATCCCCCTATGGGTGGGGATGGCAGTAGTGGCAGGCATCCAGCCCCCCAGGAGTGGGGATGGTAGTAGTGGTAGGCATCCAGCCCCCCATGAGTGGGGTTGGTAGTAGTGGTAGGCATCCAGCCCCCCATGAGTGGGGATGGTAGTAGAGGTAGGCATCCAGCCCCCCATGAGTGGGGATGGTAGTAGTGGTAGGCATCCAGCCCACCCTGAGTTGGGGTGGTGTTAGTGGTAAGCATCCATCCCCCTATGGGTGGGGATGGCAGTAGTGGCAGGCATACAGCCCACCCTGAGTAGGGGTGGTGTTGGTGGTAGGCATCCAGACCCCCATGAGTGGGGATGGTAGTAGTGACAGCCATCCATCCCCCTATGGGTGGGGATGGCAGTAGTGACAGGCATCCAGCCCACCCTGAGTAGGGGTGGTGTTAGTGGTAGGCATCCAGCCCCCCATGAGTGGGGATGGTAGTAGTGGTAGGCATCCAGCCCACCCTGAGTGGGGGTGGTGTTAGTGGTAGGCATCCATCCCCCTATGGGTGGGGATGGCAGTAGTGCAGGCATCCAGCCCACCCTGAGTAGGGGTGGTGTTAGTGGTAGGCATCCAGCCCCCTATGGGTGGGGATGGCAGTAGTGACAGGCATCCAGCCCACCCTGAGTGGGGATGGTAGTAGTGACAGCCATCCAGCCCCCTATGGGTGGGGATGGCAGTAGTGGCAGGCATCCAGCCCCCCATGAGTGGGGATGGTAGTAGTGGTAGGCATCCAGCCCCCCATGGTGGGGATGGTAGTAGTGGTAGGCATCCAGACCCCCATGAGTGGGGATGGTAGTAGTGGTAGGCATCCAGACCCCCATGAGTGGGGATGGTAGTAGTGACAGCCATCCATCCCCCTATGGGTGGGGATGGCAGTAGTGACAGGCATCCAGCCCACCCTGAGTAGGGGTGGTGTTAGTGGTAGGCATCCAGCCCCCATGAGTGGGGATGGTAGTAGTGGTAGGCATCCAGCCCACCCTGAGTGGGGGTGGTGTTAGTGGTAGGCATCCATCCCCTATGGGTGGGGATGGCAGTAGTGACAGGCATCCAGCCCACCCTGAGTAGGGGTGGTGTTAGTGGTAGGCATCCAGCCCCCTATGGGTGGGGATGGCAGTAGTGACAGGCATCCAGCCCCCTATGGGTGGGGATGGCAGTAGTGGCAGGCATCCAGCCCCCCATGAGTGGGGATGGTAGTAGTGGTAGGCATCCAGACCCCCATGAGTGGGGATGGTGTTAGTGGTAGGCATCCATCCCCCTATGGGTGGGGATGGCAGTAGTGGCAGGCATCCAGCCCCCCATGAGTGGGGATGGTAGTAGTTGTAGGCATCCAGCCCCCCATGAGTGGGGATGGTAGTAGTGGTAGGCATCCAGACCCCCATGAGTAGGGATGGTAGTAGTGACAGCCATCCATCCCCCTATGGGTGGGGATGGCAGTAGTGACAGGCATCCAGCCCACCCTGAGTAGGGGTGGTGTTAGTGGTAGGCATCCAGTCCCCTATGGGTGGGGATGGCAGTAGTGACAGGCATCCAGCCCCCTATGGGTGGGGATGGTAGTAGTGACAGCCATCCATCCCCCTATGGGTGGGGATGGCAGTAGTGACAGGCATCCAGCCCACCCTGAGTAGGGGTGGTGTTAGTGGTAGGCATCCAGCCCCCTATGGGTGGGGATGGAAGTAGTGGTAGGCATCCAGCCCCAAATGAGTGGGGATGGTAGTGCTGGTAGGCATCCAGCCCACCCTGAGTAGGGGTGGTGTTAGTGGTAGGCATCCAGCCCCCTATGGGTGGGGATGGTAGTAGTGGCAGGCATCCATCCCCCTATGGGTGTGTATGGCATTGGTGATGGCCATCCCGCCCCTATGGTTCTGCTGTTGCTAGTGTACGTCATTTGTGCATCCCTATGTGTGTGTGACATATTTCGGGTACGTGTCGTTTGTTTGTGTTGTGGGTGTTTGACTTACCGTCTGCGCCGTACGCGTCTGTACCGGTCCCGGTAATAGATGTAGAGTATTGGTAGGACCTGCGCGATGGGATTCATGGTTGGGTCGTCTCGTTCGGGTTTCTCGTGGCTTCGACTCGTACTCGTCGCTGGCTTGTTCATCTCGTCGCCGTGGATCGTCTTGTGGCGCGAATCAGAGCTTATGTGCAGCTCTCCCGGATGCTCATACGTGCCGGACGTAGCGACGAATTCGGTGCGTACGGAAGACGCATCGTACTAGTCCGGCTGGAAGGTGCTGTGTATTTGGTTCCGTGCGACTCGATTCGGCGTTTACGGATCCGGCTCGGGCGGGGAACAGGAGCTGGAATGGGTAAGTACGGTTCGCTCGGAATCTGGGCTGTTATGCGCATCGTACTTGTTCGTTCGGTAGAGTGTTCGAGTCGGTCGGAAAACACGCGTTCGGCTGGTATTTTTTCCGGACGAATACTGTTAGGTGCGCTTCTGGCCGACATCGGAATCGACCCCTCTGTGTTGAAAATCGGGATTAAAGGAGAGGCTTTGGCTCTATAAAGATCTTTCCTATCAGAGCAAGAACAATCTGTGGATTTAAAGGAGTTTGTATCCAATGCCTTCTCACTGTCTTGCGGTGTCCCCCAGGGTTCTTCTTTGAGCCCACCTCTATTCAATATCTATGTCACCTCCTTGGCTGGTTTGATCAGAGCATTTGGGTTCCCCTTGGTATCATACGCAGACGGTACTCAAATTGTCATCTTGCGCTCTACTAGTGACAATAATACTGGAAATAGATTTTATAACTGCATGAGAGCCGTTAGTGATTGGATGAACAACACTTGCCTGATTTTAAATTCTGCAAAGACTGAAATTCTTTTGTTTGGCAACAATGTCTCCTTTTGGAACCCTTCTTAGTGGCCCCAAATCCTGGTACTCTTCCAACTCCAGCCAGGAAGGGAAACTGATGACAAGTTTACCTTTGGGGATCAAGTTAATATGGTAATCTCCTCATCATTTTATATTTTAAGGACAATAAAACAAATCTTTCAATATATTCCTCAGGAACTGCAGAAGACAGTAGTCACACTCCTAGTTCTGTTTAGAATAGATTACTGAAACTGTCTCTATCTGAATATGCAACAGAGATTTTTGAACAAGCTTCAAGCATTCCAGAACGCTGCAGCACATATGCTTTTAGGGACTCCCAAGTTTCAATCTGCATCCCAAGCCTTAAGAATGTTACATCGGCTTCCAATTAGGCAGTGCATTAGCTTCAAGGTCTTGTGCATCACCTACAAGGCACTTCATGGTTAGGCAGGGACTATCTGAAGGACAGCTTTAATTGGTACCATCCTAGCAGGACGCTAAGCTCCACATCAGCTAAAAAAGTGATAGTCCCTAAGTTTAAATATTCCTCCTGGGGGGGCAGCAGCTTTGTCACATCCACGGTCAAAGAATGGAACAGCCTACCTTTGTACTTCAAATCTGCGACTAATGTCTTATCTTTTAGAAAATCTTTAAAAACCTGGTTATTTCTTAACTAGTAAAAGCTTATTCCTTGACCTTTTGTATAGCTGCAGTGCCAACACGACTCCAGATATTTTTGCACTTACTAAGTGAACATAACATAGCAAAAATGATGTTGTAATTAACATTAGAAAGTCTATTCACGCTCAACCCCCCGGATTTGACTGTAAAAAAAGTAAGACTTTTTTAAGACCTTAGAGAAGCAAGCACAAGTTCCTAAGAACCAACAGGAACCATTTTAAAAAGTGTACTACCATAAGTTCCAGAGTACACTACAGGACAACTACCAGAGATCCCATAATTAAAAATAGCACATACCTGGGGCCGTATTATGCAATGCAGTGTATTTTCCTTGTTAGTGCTGGGTGCACCTTGAGCCGTGCTCACTGATGAGGGTTGATACCCTGAACCCGTTCCCAGGATGCTTGTTTCCGGTCCAGGGAGGACCCCCCCACACCAGAATGTGGCTGAGTGGTGCACAGAAGCTGCCCACAAGGATCACTTGGGCCATATCATTACCCTGCAGAAAGGAGAATATAGTGAAGGTGTTGTGTTGAGCCGAGAACCAAATGAAGTGTGTGATAGAGAGCTGGCAGACTGCTGTTTGTCCTCAAAGATGACTCCATTAAGAAACATCTGACACACAGAAGAGACAACATAGTCCGAGCCACCTGTGACAGGGACCCAAGGCTGCTGGTAATTCCTAGGACACTGTTGGGATGGTGCAACCCATCCCAGTGTCCTGGCGCATGACGGTTGTGTCACACTTGTGGACACTAAATTATACCTGGAGGACTGCCTAGCCCCCACTGTCGCTTCTGGAGCCCCTACAAGCCTTTTCTCTAAACTACAGACTAGGTGGAAGGGGAAAATGATAGCAACAGGAATCTCCTAATATGGTTGTGGTGCACTTGTATGAGTAAGACTAGGTGTTTCCCTGGAAAGAGACAAACAGATTGTATACAAGGAAGAGAGGAACGTAGTAGACAAGGTCTCATTGGTTGAATACCATTGAGGTTGATGTGTGTCTATGCTCTCGATGTCTTACCAGTTGATTTTTACACACTCTAACACAGTAGTTTATGGAAATAAGTCCCGTAAGTGTTCTTTGGAGTGGAGAGTGATAACTGGGTGGCTGGCATAGGCCTGTACGGATTATACCTACCACTGGGTGACACTGCAAGCTCTTCAAATGCAATAGTACTCAAGAACTGGTACAGATTTGGAATATATTGGATTTGTGGAGGGCCCAACATCTGGGGTTGCAGAACTATTCCTTTTACTTCATCTTCCATGCCAATCAAACACCAACATAGATAGATTTCTGATACGAACCGATCACCCTTCTCAACCATTAACCCAGTTTCTTACAGCACCATTTATGATGTAATCAAATGGGCACTGACAGAGAATGCAGTGCTGCACGCCTGAGCCGTCAAGTTGCCCTAGCACAAAATACAATCAAGACTGTTCTCTGGGACGTCATGAAAGACTCAATTGTCATGCTCCTTGAACAGTTATGCATTACCTGTACTGCAGATGCATCATGAGTACACAAAGGTCCCACACCCACTGACATCCCAACCCACCTCAACCTATGTCTAGTAAATATTTGAGAACCGGACAACCTTCACTTGAACTAGTAAGACTAAGAAGCAAGGAATGGGTCCTGAGCCCTGAGATTATAGGTCTAGAAACACCAGCCACCTTATGACCTTTGGAAAGGGGATTGATGTCTCTTTATCCATGACATGGCATCATGATAAATCTGAGGGTAAGGATAAAAATGCTCTCCATCATGAAACAACTTCTGTATTGTGTTCTGTAAAATGAAACCTTGACTTATATATATAAATGATACAATAAAACTAAAAATTGTTAGGCCGGCACTCTTGGCATGAATTAATATATTTTCAAGAAGGCTCCACTGTAAGGAACTACCCTTACTATTGCCCAATAAACCGAAGTGGATGAATGTGGATGTGCTAATTACCTCTATACTGGGTTACCTTCTTTCCTGAATTTGTTCAAGCACAAACATTTGAACCAATTGTATTATTAAATTAATACAGAGTATGTTCCTGGGTAGCATGATTTCATTCTAACACAGTGTTTTATTTTCATGCAATTACATCTTGAGGGCCACATCTCGTATAGCTAGGGAGAACACAAATCATGACACAGCAGCAGACAACATGTGTTTTGCCCTAAAGATATTTTTCATCTGCGGCTTTCTCAAGACTTGAAGTAACTATGATATATTGTCCTCTACTGGTATTTATTGGTATTTGAAAAACAAGAAAACCAACATCAAGCTGCGTAAATACGATGGGGCTTATTTATGAGCCCTTGCGTCACTTTTGCGGCACCGGTGCGTCACTTTTTGTGACGCACCAGTGGTGTAAAAAATGCGCCATGTTGCGTCATATTTACAAAGTGACGCATCTAGGTAGATGCGTCACTTTGTAAACCCCTGCGCCACATTATACCTGTGCCAGGTATAATGTATGCAGGGTGGGCGTTCTGACGCAAGTAAGCCTCGTAGACGTGACGCAGTGAAATCTATGAGATTTCACTGCGCCACTTTTAGGACGCAAATGCGTCAATATCTTACGCCTGCCTCACCGCAGGCGTAAGACTGACGCTGGCACATTTGAAATGGGACTTGCCCATGTGAAATGACCCATTGCTGAAGTTGCGTCCCTTTTGTGACACACTCCAGCAATGCGTCATTTTTGCGCCTACAGATACGTCAGAAAAACTGACATATCTGTAACTCCTTGCGACATGATGCGTCATACTATAAATATGACGCATCCAGCATGTCGCAAGGAGGGCGCAATGAAAAGTGACGCATCGCTGTTTTCACGCAGCGATGCCGTCACTTTTCATAAATGAGGCCCGATGTTGTTTGCAGGGTAATGGGAGTTGTGTGTGTGAAATTCAATGTATCAGAAACCAGAAGGAATAAAATACACCCTATCATATGTGTATAGTATATTCCGGTCACCTCAGAGCTATATAAAGGAAGGGTTGCTTCATCTATAAGCTGAAGCAACTCTTTTGTTGCTTGTAATAATATCCTAAGAGCATACATTATTGTGTTCTTCATACAAATACAATATTTCTTTTATTTGCATCATAAGCGTATAACTTGGAAGTGAGAAATGCCTCGCAGTCAAGCCAGCATTGCACTTGCATTGTTCTAATACAGTTGGATTGACGAAGCCTGAAATGTGATGTTCAGAATAATCGTGGCTATGTTACAGATCAATGAAGGGGAATTGAAAGCACATTTTGGCACTTGATATGCTGATGCAATTTAAGTCTGAGCAGTTTTACTATCCCGTTCTTGAAGCACAACGGGCTTTCTGTCCTAAGATGAGGACACTATGTGAACTTAGTTCTCTTTATGTCTCCACTATATTTAAGTACTGTATGTAGATGGCCGAGGAGTTGAGAAACTTTCTTAATTAAACATGCACCATATGTTTTTCATTTATTTAAAAATGTTTTTGGGTGTTAGCATATGTTTACATTTGTTCCCAACAGCCAGATAGATTTCTGTTGCTGTACGATTATATCTCAAAACTGTGGCCCATCCAACAAGACAGGATCATACAATTTGAGTGGCTCCCATTTAAGTGGCCACTTCGGTCCTGAATACAAGTCAGGCAGAGCAAAATTAATGCATGGTTTATGATTTGTCTCTGTGTAGTTACAAATTTTCTGTATGCAAGTTTTTCTCATGCAATTTTACCATACAATAAATGTGCATGCAGAAAAGGAAAACAGCTACTACAAGCAGTTGCGACCGCCACAATAAAGAGGTGGTGGGGTGGGTGGAGGGAGCACATGAGGGGGAGCGCACTTGGGCAGCGGGGGATTATAAAAAATAAATGTAAAGTAAAAAATTACCTGGAGCTGCCTTCTGTGTTGCACTTGGTCTCTGTCCTTCCTGGTCCCAGCAAGCACTGGGGCCATGTCACGGACTCCCTGCAATTCACGCACTGCTCTCACATGAGAGAAGCACAGGGATCGGTCTGAGCAGGCAGGAAAGACGCCCTGCTCAGACCAGGGAGTCTGTGGGGTTTCTCCAGCCCGGCTGTTCAATGCAGCTATGCTGGAGAAACCCTAAGTGTACATGTGTGTTTAAGTCGGCCTGAGACGGCCGGCCAAAACACATATGCGCACTTAGGGAGTGGAGTGCACGTCGCACTCCTCCTACCAATGCCTCCCCCCTCCCATCGCAAGCTGGCTCAGAGGCGCAAAATGAAAAATATAACAACACTGTTTTATTTTTCATTTACTGGCTCTGAGCCAGGCAGTGGGACGATGCTCCTCTGCCATTGCGGAGGAGCCGCCGCTGACTACAAGTTGAGAGAAATACTTTTCGACATGAGGAATTAGCACCTAAATTTAACACCTGTCTAGAGCAGGTGGTAGACATAAATCATAGGCATAATAAGATTATTATATATGGGGGCTTGGTCTGGCCACGAGCAGGGATGGCAACTTAACCAAGGAGCTCAGTGTAGGGAGGACTCCGAACGGCGGCACGGGCTCTGTCTCTATCCTGCAAGTGCCTGTGAAGATCACCCCGCACAAAGGGAGATCCGTGAGATCTACAGGCGCACCTTTGAAGTGATGAGCACCACGGATTGCACCGATCAGTCGAAGAGTGACAATGGGCCCGTAATTGCAACACAAGCCGTGGCCTGTAGTAGGAGGCGGTCACAGTGCCTGCTTCCATCACAGAACTTTGACCCCACCACTACCGGACGGAGAATCAGCGTAGAAGACTACGAGGGCTTACCCCCTCCCCATCTAATGCCACGAGGGCTGCCTCCCCCCTCTCACCTACCTCTGGATCTGTGCGGTAGTAAGGGACACACCCGGAGGCCTCCTCGAGGATCGCGGAGCCCATAGCTGCCAAGGTTTCAGATTGCCATGTGTGACATTTTCATAATTTCAGTGAAATTATGAGTGACATTTCAGCGACTATGAGTGACACTTTCTCGCGAGCAAAAATCATGCAATGTGTAGTCAGTCCTACATACCTGCACGTGTTTGATAATAGTTTCTCAAAGGCTGTGCGTTTGTGATAGATATCACTGTACTTTTTACACTGTCTGATGCGCACAAAGCCTGCATTTAACAACACACAGTTCTCATTTTCGAAAGTGCTCAGGGGTCCAGTTCTTGTGTCACTGTCAGGGATTTTGAATTTGGTATTTTTGTTTTGCTCAGTGTATTAGTATTCAGACTTCACTGCACGACTGCCGACCTGCCATTCACTCTCATTATCTTATATCATTACCCGTGGCGCGGCGCGACAAAGGTGGTTTTACCTAACCCGGCCGCGGCCCGCCGACGACATACAGTCACACACACGACTCACAGTCTCACACACACTGCCTGGCAGCTGAGCGACGACGTGATGACCACCACACCAGACTGTGAGCAGGCTGACTGTCACTGTGCCTCTCAGTCTGGAAATTAAAGTCAAGACACACAGTCTCCAGTCGACGAGCGTAGAACTAGTACTTAAGTACTTACTCAGAGTTGTGAGTTGTTTGTTCTGCGTGCGCCTCGGCCTCCTGCCTCTCGTCGGCCGCCGGCGCCCGCCACCGCACGACATGATGCCTGTGCTGCAGCACTGGTGTGCAGCGCCACTACTGTCCCCGCACACACGCTGCCGCGCAGCTGCGCGCCCGATGAATTATGCAGCCACCACAGGAGTCTCGAATGCGGCGCTGCTATCATAGTGATCTGGATGAGTGACACTCTGCGAGGAGTCGCGAGTCAGAGAGAGTCGAGACTCGTCCACCGCCCCAGGCAGCCCGCTCCGCTCGGCTTCTCACTCCGGCCGCGGCGGGAGCCTCACTTCCTGCTTCCTTGTTCCGGCCTGAGGTAATCATGGGGGCGCCAGAGGCGAGCCAGTAATAACGCACAACTTCACTAGGGCAGCGCCCCCACACAGATCAGAGCCGCACCACCACAGCCGCAACGCGCGCTAGAAGCTCTGCACCCTGGTTTATTAGCCAACTTTCAGCGCATCAGGCAGAGTGCGCAAATGCGTGACAAATGCATTTCAGTGCGGTGATGCGGAACACCACACTGAAATGCGTTAGCGTCACGCCTGGTGCGTGACACTTGGCAGGACTGGGAGCCTGACGGCCCCGCCCACGGTCTGACTACGGAGGACTGCGGTGAGTGCGCTGGCACGCCGATACTGACTGCGCCCTCCGGGGCTCCTTGCCGACTGACCGGCTTTATCTGCCCCGGCACAGGTGGCCTGAGGAGACCTGCCAACTGCTGTTGACCGGCCCGATTGGAAGAGACGCTCTGCAGCGCCTGCGTAAGCGTCGAACCTCCAGCGCAGGGCAGCTCCCATTAAGGAGGAATTTATACCGGGTGAGTGACTACAGCCAGGAAAGTCGCACGAGGATAGACCACGCGCCTACCTCTCCCTCTCTCTTCTTGAACACTGTAGCCACTCTACCTGCCATAGGGGCCTGAACAATTCCAGGGAATGACTTTAATGCACATGGAACTGCCGATTCACCCCATGTGAGATTGTAATATTTCCCCAGATCTGCCATGTGAGAGGAAAGGCCTGCTTGGAGTAGTACACACTCGTTCCTGCCGACTTGCCTACCACCCTGTATTGCGAAGAGGGAAGCCTCCTGCCCCCTAGCTGAAACCCCCCTGCACATGCACCAGGTTGAACAGGACCCCGTTTTCTACACTGCCTAGCTGCTGGTAGACCACTCTGACTGCACTGGCACGTACTGGCACGTACTGGAGCACAGACCGCCCTTTCAAGATCCTGTGCCCGCAGGAACGCTCAGTGGTCCTAACAGTCATTGTCTTTTTCAAATACCCTCAACAACATCCTGCTGGTGATCAGTCAGCCTGCTGAGCGCTACAGAGTTCCTCCTTAGGATGAACAGAGGAGAGTCTAGGGCCCCCCGGCAGTGATTCCCTGCTCACCTCGCTGTGGCCATCTCGCACCCTCCAGACCCTCTCGGCCAACCAGAGGACTGGACAACCCTGGCCCTGCATGCTACCTATAAAGGCTCTGCATCTTCTTTTTAAAGCCGGATCCACGCTGGTGATAAATCCAGTACTCGTGACCTGCACCTCAGGCCAACCCTACGTCGTATCATACATCCCCTCAATAGACACTGAGGGGTGATCAGCGTGGAGGGAACGGAGGCATACCCGCCCATACCCAGGCCCTCTTGTGGGACCTGGTGATGTCTTCTGGCAAGCCGACGGGTAACACTGCGCGACAGCTCCTCTTTATGGAAGCACTGAACCAGGGTCTCACCGCCTCCAGTACCCGCACCGCCACCTCATTGGAACCAGGTTGCAGCCATGGTCAGTACGATTATGAGGGGCAGGAGATTCGAATAACGGCAGACTATTCTAAAGAAACCAATGAGCGTCGTAAGGCTTTCCTCTCTTTCAGACCTCTTCTCCGGCAACTGGACATTAAGTATGGACTCTTTGAACCCGCACGCTTCAGGATCACTAGATACGCGTCTCCAAGTAATTCTTCAATCCGGAAGACCTCTGCTACTTCTTGGATGACCTTCCACCTCAGGACATGGAACATAACGCCTCTGCCCCTGGGGTCGGCCCCCTCCTACCATCGCCCACTTTTCCAACAACTTCAAGGGGACCTCGACGACATTTAGGAGATTCAAAGAATAGGGGCAGAGACCCGAACACAGGCACCCACTCCCTAGGAGACTGGACACAGGCCCTTTGAGTGGTGGCGGCTCTTGCTGAAGAACACGATAGAGACAAATCCCACTCTGCTTTGAAACCCACGCCTGCCAAAGAGGGAGCATCCTGAACAGCAATGAACTGCCTCCCCCGCATTCAGTAGAAGGGAACAGCTCTGCCGCCTACGAAACCTGACGCATTCGCCAGTTGGTTGAGTACCATATTGCATGCTATAATTTGTTATTTCATAATTCAACTTCTCTTTAATGTTTCAATGGCATTGACTCTTAATGTGCTCCCTCTTTGCCTCTTTACTAGGTAGCCGGAGCGCTAGCGACCACCTACCGCAGCATACTCCCCCTCCCTACTCCTACTCCCCTGACCTCGTCCCATAAGCCCGTCCTTCTCAGACACAAACCTTGCAGAGCTCCACGTCCTGGACCAACCTGGGCCTCATCCATGTCATCTTTCTCTACACCACTACTCACTGAGGCCGCTAACTACCTCCCTCATTTCCCCCCTGTCTTTTTGCACTCAACAGAGACCATGACCATGTCGCTTCCAGACTCCTCTGGCTCTAATGGATCCCGCTAAAGCAAACCTCATTCCCCCCCTCCAGAACCCCGCTAGGCAATGGCCACAGCCATCTGCAAACTAAGCACATGCCACTACCCGCCGGTATATCCCCCAGAACCTCCCCTCCCCCTCCCCTAGCTCACTGCACATGATCATGCTCCCACCCAACCACAGCCGTTCACTCTTAAATTGTGGCCATGGACTCTGTACCCTAACACCCCCAACCTCCAATATTGGCCCTGACCCTATCTCCCGC
Source organism: Calotriton arnoldi (assembly GCA_963921515.1). Taxonomy (NCBI): domain Eukaryota; kingdom Metazoa; phylum Chordata; class Amphibia; order Caudata; family Salamandridae; genus Calotriton; species Calotriton arnoldi. The sequence goes on from CAWUFW010000156.1 coordinate 2,663,313, forward strand.
CACCCTCCCCCGCCCGGAGTCACCCTGAGCCACATCTGACACACTGGGTTTACTTACTGTCCACTTATACCCAGGGGGCCCCGGGCGGTGGAGGAATGGGCACTATCTTACAACACGAGGTCCGTGAGATACTAATCTTTTTCTATTCTTTTTCTTCCTTTTCTCCACCCCAATGCCTAAATGGCAGCCCTCCGCACATGTCCCTCCCAATTGCATACGACTGGAGGTCAGCTCCCCCCCTTCCCCCACCCCACCCCACCTCAGACCAGTGCAACTGTTGATCTCAGAGATGTCCGTCCCACCCACACAAGGCCGCCCTTTGCACGACCTGGCCACCCGACCGGGTCCCCATCGCGATATAGCCTGTAAGCCTAGACCCGCAGCGAGCAGACCTATGTCCTAGGAGACGCGTCTACACCGCACCACCTACCCGCTTCCTCTCCAACCTTTCCCTACCCTGTGATCCATCCCCCCTCACACTATCACACCCCCGATTTACCCCTGCTCCTCAACAAAGGCTACTCTGGGGCGCCTGCCGGTTCCCACTGTGCCCAAGTACCCACCCTCCCTTCCAGCTTCAAACTACTATCTCCTCACCTCACCCCTCCCTCCCTACTCCCAATTCTATCTTTGTACCCCCTACACATCCTCCACCACTCGCCTCCTCCCTTCTCGGTTCCTACCCTCTACCCATCTTAATCCCCCACCCGTAACCAGACGCCTCTGCACCTCACCCTCCATCCCACAGAACATAAATGACAACATCTGCTTCCTTCTCCCCCGCCCATTACGCATCCTCTCGTGGAATGTCAACGGTCTTACTCACTACGTTAAGCGAACGAAAGTTCTTTCCTTTCAACAGATGAAGAGAGCAGATATTGCTCTACTGCAAGAGGCGCATCTTGATGCTCTTGAGTCTGAAAAACTCCGTCGCTACTGGGTGGGCAAAGTTATCCATAGCAATGTGTCGACATCGGCCACCCACAAAGGGGACCAGCCGTGCAAATGTGGAGTCGTCATACTCCTCCGTAAATCCCTGCCTGTGACGGTGGTTAAAACATGGTCAGGCCCAGACTGCAGATACGCCTTTGCCAAGCTGAAATTTGTGACCGATTTGTGTGTGGGGACTCAGTGTACACCCCAACAGGGAAATAAGGTTCCTTCTTACTCCACCTCAACCGTCTCCTTGTAGAAATGGGAGCGACAAGGTACATTATAGGGGGCGACTGGAACCTAGCCTGAGATGCAGTATTTGATAGGACAGGTCCCTTGGATAGAGGTAACGATGGAGACAGGGCCCTAATGAGGGACATAACCTCGGACCATGGCCTTACAGACCATTGGTGTCTCTGCTACCCGTCGGACAAGGAATATACCTTCCTGTCAATGGTCCACGGCACCCAATCCAGACTGGACTACTTCCTCGTCTCCCATTCTGTGATGGCGCATGTCAACGAATCTCACATATTGGAAGCGGCTCTATCCGATCATTCCCCAGACCTCCTGACTCTCAGCTTAGGCCTTGCCTCACCGGGCCGCAAATCGTGGTGCCTAAACATCCAGAGATACCGCTCACCCCAGGGTAAGGCCCAATTACAATCACACCTGCCCAATTACTTAACAGACAATAGGACCTCGGTTTCCTCCAGCAGAACCCTATGGGCGGCTGCGAAGGCAACTATCCATGAGCAGCTTATGAGAGATGCGGCGGTAGCCAATAAGGAAGGGGCTCTCTCCGCCGTATGGATCTGGAAGGCCGGATCAGCTCCTTAACTCGTCTGGTCACCTTGCACCCCTCAAAACCTACCCGCGGTCGACTGGAGCTGGCCAGCATGGCTCTTACTAGCCTCTAGACCTCCAAGGCTGAATATGCTCTACAGTGTTTAAAAGGCTGTCACTACAAACTGGGGGGAAAGGCCGGTCGCCTACTGGCGGCACAGCTGAAACAACGCGAGGCCGCAATGGCTATTCCAGCGATTTGAACTATGTCCAGAGACATCCTCACCTGACCTCAGGATATAGTCAACGAATTCGCCGCTTACTACGAACAACTGTACACCCCGGAGATGATGGCCACCGAAGAACGGATACCTGCGTACCTCCAGAATATCAAGCTGCCACGTCTCACGGAAAAAAGCAGAGAAATGCTGGAGGGCGATATCAGCAAGGAGGAAGTTGCATCAGCCGTAGCCAACCTGCCCTATCATAAATACCCGAGTGAAGACGGATTCCTCGCAGAATACTATAAATGGTCGGGGGAGGAGACAGTTGACACCTGACACGCGGCCCTGTTGGAGGCTGAAAGAACAGCGTCCCTAGGTTCTATATCCAACAGAGCAATGATTGCGGTCATACCCAAACTGGGTAGAGACCCTCTCCTGTGTAGCAGTTACTGACCTATCTGCCTCCTAAATGGAGACATCAAAATTCTAGCCAGCATATTGGCTGCCAGCGTACGTAAGGTTATTTCATCTCTCTTACATCGCACGCAGGTCGGCTTTGTCCTGGGCCGCTCCTCCAGAAACCATATTCTCACCCTAGCCCACGCCTTATGGGCTGCAAGAGCCGTGCCCGAAGACGCAGTTGCCCTCTCCCTAGATGCAGAAAAGGCATTTGACCGCATTAACTGGAGATACCTCTTCGCTGCAATGAAGCGCTTCGACCTGGGAGACCAGTTTATTTCCATTGTCCGCTTGCTATATGACTGCCCAGTGGCCCAAGTCAACTGTGGGGGTTTCCCCTCGGACACCTTTAAGATACAACAGGGTATGCGTCAGGGATGTCCACTCTCCCCCCTCTTGTTTTTGCTGGCCATGGAACACCTAGCTTCCCTTATCCGCCATTCGCCACGCATAGAGGGCATACCCATAACAGGAGGCCTCTCCAAACTGTATTTATATGCTGATGACATTCTACTCACCCTACGAGACCTACCACGCTCCCTACCAGTGCTGCTGGAGATAATCGAGGACTTTGCAACCATATCTGGCTACAAGGTGAACTGGGAGAAGAGCGAAGCTCTCCCTCTTTCATCGGGCACCACAAAAGTGGCGATTCATGGATACCCCTTCCGGTGGAAGTCATCCCACCTTAAATGTATTTATTTATTTATTATTTATTTATTTATTTATTTATTTAAAGAGTTTTATATAGCGCTGGCTAGACCCGTAGGTATCAGACCGCTTTACATAAGGTCAGCAAAGTTACAACAATAATAACAATTTTACGTTACATCAAAATATATGAGACACATTAACGGGAGAGAAGGAGAGATCAGTAGAGAGGGAAGGGGAAGAGGGGGAGGGAGAGGGAGAGGACGAGGGGAGGAAGGAATAAGAGACAGAGGTAAAGTCAGCCCAAAGACCGAATGGGTAGGTGACGGCCAGTGAGGTAGTCCGAGGCTAGTCTCCCTATAGCTCTCAAGGAAGCACCAACGGGTATCGGTCAGACAGGTGGATAGAAAGGAGAACAAGGCAAAAGCAGAACGGCATGAATACAAAGAGGGGAGGGTGGGCAAGACAGGGAGAAAGGGAGAAACTGTGCCCAAGGTCCGGCTGGGCAGGTGACGGTCAGGGGTGAACCAAGTCCGATCTCCTCATTAGCTGAACAGAGCAGCTCCACCGGGCGTCGGACATAATCCTCGGACTCCGCTGTCAGGAAAGAGGTTATGTGTCCTCAGGGAATGTCAGAGTAGTGCGGGGGTGGGGGCAGGAGGGAGGCCATGGTCATAAAGAGATCTAGAAGTCCTCTTGGGGTCAGGCACAGTCCAGGAAGGGTTGAGTAGGTAAAAGTTCAGCAAGGGGGAAGAAGTCACCAATGTCGGCCATGTTGGGGTCAGGCATCCTGGGACCCTTTTCCAAACCGAGAGTGTGCCGAGTACGACAGAGAATTGTGGGGAGGGAAGGGTCGGACTCCCATTGGTTATTTCAAAGGACACAAGATCACCCCCGGTGTCCCTAGGCTCTCGAGGCGTAGCGCAGACCCTGAAAGGGCGCTGGGGCACATCTCCCATTACGGTGGGCAGCGCGATGGGAGCCGCCATTTTGCCTCGCGCAGGGGGGGAGGGGGGACCGCTCACCTCGATCTTCGGCAAACAGGTGCCTCTAGGCTCAGGGCAAAGAAACCCCCATGTCCGCTGCGGCCAAGGGATGTTTTTCACGCACAGCGGACGGGCCACACAGCTCCGGTATTTCAAACGCGGGTCCGTTCCATCCCGGGCGCCATCTTGAGGCAATATCGCTGGCCAGGTCATTTGCCGATATCCTGGCATTGCAGCGTCTGGTTTGAACGGCGGCCACAGCGGCAGACGCTCCCGACCTTCAGACGTCAGGAGATGGCTCAATTAGCTGTTGAAGTGGGGTTTAAGCGCTGCGCTGGTTGTTGAACGCGGGGCTTAGGCGGAGCAGAAGCTCCGAGCGGCCATGATGGATCACGGCAGGAAGCTTGTTATACCTTGGAGTCCTGGTCAACAGAGGTCTAGAGAGAATGGTTGCAGACAATCTGACACCCCTGATAGCGCAAATGAAATCAGATTTCAACAAATGGTCCCGCCTAGGTTTCTCCATGTGGGGCAGAGTACATGCCGTCCGAATGGTCACATTGCAGCGCTTCACATATATCTTGGGGATGTTACCCGTTGTGGTACCCCTGACCACTCTGCGTTACATAGACGCCCGGATACTGGCCTTCGTCTGGGGTACCGCCCACCTCCGGCTAGCCGCATCCAAGCTCATAGCTCACCGCACCCATGGTGGCTTGGGACTGCCGTCCGTGGAACATAATTCTCTAGCTCTCCACCTTCCGCAACTTGCGTATTTCTTCCCTGGCATACCAGACCCCCACAATGGGTCACATTGGAGCGCTCGCTCCTAGCTTATAGTGAAGGCCTGAGCCCTCTCTATGCAGAACACCCTTTCCAACAACCCCCCCGCATTCAGTGTTACAGGCTACACAAAAGAGCTGAAACCCCATGCACCATCTTATGGGAGTGCATCATCACCTGCACACCAAAGTTCTAATCTAGGGCAATGACAATATCCGAATAGATGGAAAGCGACTCCACTGGCCCAAGTGGAAAGCAGCAGGGATACAAAACTCAGACGAGGTCCTGCTGGGCAGTAATCTCAAGCCCTTTTCTCTGCTAAGGGAGAAATTTGACCTCCCTCCACAACCGGTCTGGCGGCACTGCCTGAGGCGATGCCTTGGCCCCAACCCCTGGACGTTACAGTCCTCATCGATAGTGGACTATCTATTGACATGGGTATGCCACAAGGGAGTGATGTCGGGACTATATGGAGTTCTGATGAATCACCTGTACTCCCAAACTCTCCTGAATGACCTACAAACTAAATGGCAGGTCTGCCTACACATCAGCGTTGATACCAAAGACTGGTCAGAAATGGTGGAGGCCCTAGACAAAGGAACCCGCGAAGTCTGAATGAAGTTCTGCTTATTCAAAGTCCCCCACAATTGGTACTGTACTACCTTGAAGCTGCACCGAGCTGGCTTATTGCCACACTTTCAGAGCTAGAGATGCCCAGGAACGATTTGCGACCTCCCCCACATTCTTTGTGAATGTCCTTCTGTCCAATCTTTCTGGTCCTATGTCGGAAACACTCTGAGGGAATCTATACCCCTACGCCTTCCCCTTACTACCCCCACTATCATATTACACGACATCAGAGACTCCCCTGACCCCACTCGCCTGCAACGCCATCTCTTGCACACAGCACTCTCCACTGCCAAACTATACATTCTCCGGCACTGGAGATCACCCACCCCCCCCCCTCACAGGAAGAATGGACAGTAGGGATGGTCCAAACGGCATCCCACGAGCACGTAATTTATGGTATGCAAGATCAAGAGGAGGTATATAAACAAACTTGGGCACCCTTTCTCCGGGAGCCTACATGCTAAGGACTCCTACACAACCCAAACCCCTCCCCCCCCCCTCCCCTACTCCCCTCCTTGGGCACACGGACCAGCACTCATCCCTCCCCCATTCCATTCCTCCCTACACCCCCTCCCTTCCTCCTAATGTTACGAACAGTCGCAGCTCAACATATACTCCTTTTCTCTCCTCCAGAGATGCAATCCCAACTCCTGTCCGTACCCCCCAGGTCCTCCAATCATAGATTGTGTCATCCCTAGGCATAACGTCCATCTGCCCTCCCTTTCCCCTTCTCTTTATTCCACTCAGCTCTATCATCTTGTCACTTCCCTAACTGCCACCAATGACCGACGTACCTAATATCTTGCAGACACAAAGCCAGTGTAGATCGGCGCCCCCCTCACCTTTCCTGGCTTCGGATTTTTCTACCGGATGTTTTTGTGCCCCTGTGCCGGAAAGCCTTACTGCAATGCTTGTCACTATTGTATAATTTCTCTGCACCATTGCAATGGTATATGCCAGGGACCTTTTCTCATATTGATATATTGTCAATGAGAAAGACACATTAGTTGTATGATGTATACCCTCTACATCCCCCCTCAACCCCTCCCTTGCCCCTTCCCTACCTCCCCCCTTCTTCTTTTCTCTCTCCTATTCCTCCATAATTTGACCTCCCTCCCCTCTCATCCCCCTCTCATCCCCCTCCCAACCCCACCCCTCCCTCACCACAGAACAGATGTACATCTACTGCCTCATTTTGTCCTTTTCTTAATGACTGGACAATGTTCAGTTTCAACTGCACTGTTGTATTACCACCCTATTATTCAATAAAACAATTAGGACACAAAATCTTTTTTATTTAATATATATATATATATATATATATATTATCTACTGGCGGTCGCCAGTAGATAGTTATAGTTAGGACCTATTTTCCATAGGAAATCCGCGTCATTCTATTTGAAATAACTCTTGCGTCGGTTGACGAATCTTTGCGAAATTTTCAAACTTTATGGCCCGCTCCGGTCCGCTCCTACCCTGAAAGTCTCAGGGTGATTCGTCAAGCGGGGGCCGAGAAAAAAGGGGGGTCCCAAAACATGTTTTCCCCATTCATTTTCCCATAGGAAACTTTAGACACGGCTACTAGCCCGAACTGCTGAACGGAATTACACCAAATTTGGCAAAGAGGTAGTTCTTGGTTCAGAAAGAACCCTTTTTGTTAAATGGTGTAAATCCGTTCAGTAGTTACGGAGAAATTAAAAATAAGAGTCAAAAATCAATTTCCCATAGTAAACTTTATGCAAGGCTACAGACCGAACTGCTGAACGGAATTACACCAAATTTGGCAAAGAGGTAGTTCTTGGTTCAAAAAGAACCCTTTTGTTAAATGGTGTAAATCCGTTCAGTAGTTGCTGAGAAAATCAAAAGTAAAAACACATATATATCTGAGCGGAGCCTAACCACACATGTCATCGTGAGATCTGATTGGCTGTCAGCACTTCATCCTGGAATTGCTGGCAGCCATCTTGGGACCAATATAAATGATAGTACCCCATTGAAATGCATTGTAGTGAATCGAAGATTTTGAGGGTTACCAAAAGGAGAACTATAAAGGGTGATAACAGACTTTAGTTACATTAGAATTCATTTGTTGATGGTACCATACTAATTTCAGGAATTGTGGTGTGTTCTAAGGTGATTTTACCCTGTGAAAACCTTCTGCTGGGATATCATGAATCATGTTTGAGAGAAAACTATTTTCACATGCTTGTCCCATACAGTTTTGGAAGGTGCCCCAGAAGCTAAAATGAGAGCATATTTTCTGTAAATTCACATTATCTTTTCTCAGTCATGTGAGAATGAAGTCTGACATTCTCAGTAAAACATGTACATCCAACAAGGGCAGAGACTGTCAGTTGATTCCTTTGTGTTCTACTGCAGCTTCCCAGAGTGTTCTAAAGAACAACTAGAGTGCTAACAGCCTTACTTATGACAAAAGTATGGCACACCTGAAGCCATCTTGATTGGAATAAACTGGTAACACTTAAAACATTTAATTTAAAAAGGAACAAAATGATGGGGTTCATCTTGTCATAGAAATTATGGTTAGTGCTCTGGAAAGAAAAATTAGGACATGTTTCAAGTGTGATCTCAAATATCTTCCTGTTATATTTCAACAGGAGCAGCCTGTCAGTTGATGCCTTTGTGTTCTACTGCAGCTTCCCAGAGTGTTCTAAAGAACAACTAGAGCGCTAACAGTCTTACTTATGACAAAAGTATGGCACACCTGAAGCCATCTTGATTGGAATAAACTGGTAACACTTAAAACATTGAATTTAAAAAGGAACAAAATGATGGGGTTCATTTTGTTATAGAAATTATGGTTAGTGCTGTAGAAAGAAAAATTAGGACATGTTTCAAGTGTGATCTCAAATATCTTCCTGTTATATTTCAACAGGAGCAGCCTGTCAGTTGATGCCTTTGTGTTCTACTGCAGCTTCCCAGAGTGTTCTAAAGAACAACTAGAGTGCTAACAGCCTTACTTATGACAAAAGTATGGCACACCTGAAGCCATCTTGATTGGAATAAACTGGTAACACTTAAAACATTTAATTTAAAAAGGAACAAAATGAGGGGGTTCATTTTGCCATAGAAATTATGGTTAGTGCTGCAAAAAGAAAATTTAGTGCATGTTTTAAGTGAGATCTCAAATCCTCTTCTATTTCATTAGAAAATTCTGACATGCAGACTGAAACAATCACTTTCAATACCAGCAGTAGACTTCCAGTTAACTCCTTGGTGAGCAGTAGCTTTACTACAGTGATCTAATGAACAACTAGAGTAATAACATTCTGAATTTATGGCAAATGTGTGACACATCTGAATGCCTTCTTGATGGAATCAAAGTAAAAACTGAAAGCATTTCCTACTGAGGAGACTGCAGTAAATGAGGAAATTAGGAAACTTCATAACAAAGAAGTCTTCCAAGATGGCCACCAGTGAAAAAAGAGCCCAAATGTAGCACAAATATTACCCAGATGTAGCCCACATATAGCCCAATGACAAAAGTGTGCAAAACACTTTTTATTTTTAGTTTTTTTGCAGTTTTATGTAGTGCAGACTGGTCAGGTATTGGAGTGTTGCATCTTAAAACATGACCCCCTACACTACAAAAACACCACTGCACTACCCTAAACCCTAAAACACTACCCCAGCACGACCCCCTACACTACACAAGCACCACTGCACTATCCTAAACCCTAAAACACTACCCCCAGCATGACCCCCTACACTACACAAATACCACTGCACTACCCTAAACCCTAAAACACTACCCCAACACCACTGCACTAACCTAAATCCTAAAACACTACCCCCAGCACAACCCCCTACACTACCCAAACACCACTGCACTACCCTAAAACATGACCCCCTACACTACACAAACACCACTGCACTACCCTAAACCCTAAAACACTACCCCCAGCACGACCCCCTACACTACACAAGCACCACTGCACTACCCTAAACCCTAAAACACTGCCCCCAGCATGACCCCTACACTACACAAACACCACTGCACTACCTTAAACCCTAAAACACTACCCCCAGCACGACCCCCTACACTGCCCGAACACCACTGCACTGCCCTAAACCCTGAAACACATACCCTAGCATGACCCCCTACACTGCCCGAACACCACTGCACTGCCCTAAACCCTGAAACACCACCCCTTCACGACCCCCTACACTGCCCGAACACCACTGCACTGCCCTAAACCCTGAAACACCACCCCCAGCATGACCCCTACACTGCCCGAACACCACTGCACTGCCCTAAACCCTGAAACATCACCCCCAGCAAGACCCCCTACACTGCCCGAACACCACTGCCCTAAACCCTGAAACACCACCCCCAGCACAACCCCCTACACTGCCCAAACACCACTGCACTGCCCTAAACCCTGAAACACCACCCCCAGCACGACCCCCTATACTGCCCGAACACCACTGCACTGCCCTAAACCCTGAAACACCACCCCCTGCACGACCCCCTACACTGCCCGAACACTACTGCACTGCCCTAAACCCTGAAACACCATCCCCAGCACGACCCCTACACTGCACGAACACCACTGCACTGCCCTAAACCCTGAAACACTACCCCCAGCAAGACCCCTACACAGCCCGAACACCACTGCACTGCCCTAAACCCTGAAACACCACCCCCAGCAAGACCCCCTACACTGCCCGAACACCACTGCCCTAAACCCTGAAACACCACCCCCAGCAAGACCCCCTACACTGCCCGAACACTACTGCACTGCCCTAAACCCTGAAACACCAGCGCCAGCACGACCCCTACACTGCCCGAACACCACTGCACTGCCCTAAACCCTGAAACACCACCCCTGCACGACCCCTACACTGCCCGAACACCACTGCACTGCCCTAAACCCTGAAACACCACCCCCAGCATGACCCCCTACACTGCCCGAACACCACTGCACTGCCCTAAACCCTGAAACACCACCCCTGCACGATCCCCTACACTGCCCGAACACTACTGCACTGCCCTAAACCCTGAAACACCACCCCAGCACGACCCCCTACACTGCACGAACACCACTGCACTGCCCTAAACCCCGAAACACTACCCCCAGCACGACCCCCTACACTGCACGAACACCACTGCACTGCCCTAAACCCCGAAACACTACCCCCAGCAAGACCCCCTACACTGCCCGAACACCACTGCCCTAAACCCTGAAACACCACCCCCAGCAAGACCCCCTACACTGCCCGTACACCACTGCACTGCCCTAAACCCTGAAACACCACCCCAGCATGACCCCCTATACTGCCCGAACACCACTGCACTGCCCTAAACCCTGAAACACCACCCCCAGCACGACCCCTACACTGCCCGAACACCACTGCACTGCCTTAAACCATGAAACACCAGCCCCAGCACGACCCCCTACACTGCCCGAACACCACTGCACTGCCCTAAACCCTGAAACACCACCCCCAGCACGACCCCTACACTGCCCGAACACCACTGCACTGCCCTAAACCCTGAAACACTAGCCCCAGCACGACCCCGTACACTGCCCGAACACCACTGCACTGCCCTAAACCCTGAAACACCAGCCCCAGCACGACCGCCTACACTGCCCGAAAACCACTGCACTGCCCTAAACCCTGAAACACCAGCCCCAGCAAGACCCCCTACACTGCCCGAACACCACTGCACTGCCCTAAACCCTGAAACACCACCCCCAGCATGACCCCTACACTGCCCGAACACCACTGCACTGCCCTAAACCCTGAAACACTAGCCCCAGCACGACCCCGTACACTGCCCGAACACCACTGCACTGCCCTAAACCCTGAAACACCAGCCCCAGCACGACCGCCTACACTGCCCGAAAACCACTGCACTGCCCTAAACCCTGAAACACCAGCCCCAGCAAGACCCCCTACACTGCCCGAACACCACTGCACTGCCCTAAACCCTGAAACACCACCCCCAGCAAGACCCCCTACACTGCCCGAACACCACTGCACTAAAGCCTGAAACACCACCCCCAGCAAGACCACCTACACTGGCCGAACACCACTGCACTGCCCTAAACCCTGAAACACCACCCCCTGCACGACCCCCTACACTGCCCAAACACCACTGCACTGCCCTAAACCCTGAAACACCACCCCCTGCACGACCCCCTACACTGCCCGAACACCACTGCACTGCCCTAAACCCTGAAACACCACCCCTCAGCACGACACCCTACACTGCCCGAACACCACTGCACTGCCCTAAACCCTGAAACACCACCCCCAGCACGACCCCCTACACTGCCCGAACACCACTGCACTGCCCTAAACCCTGAAACACCACCCCCTGCACGACCTCCTACACTGCCGGAACACCACTGCACTGCCCTAAACCCTGAAACACCACCCCCAGCACGACCCCCTACACTGCCCAAACACCACTGCACTGCCCTAAACCCTGAAACATCAACCCCAGCAAGACCCCCTACACTGCCTGAACACCACTGCCCTAAACCCTGAAACACCACCCCCTACACTGCACGAACACCACTGCACTGCCCTAAACCCTGAAACACCACCTCCAGCAAACCCCCTACACTGCCTGAACACCATTGCTCTGCCCTAAATCCTGAAACACTAGCCCCAGCATGACCCCCTACACTCCCCAAACACCACTGCACTGCCCTAAACCCTGAAACACCACCCCCAGCACGACCCCCTACACTGCCCGAACACCAATGCACTGCCCTAAACCCTGAAACACCAGCCCCGCAAGACCCCCTACACTGCCCGAACACCACTGCACTGCCCTAGACTCTGAAACACCAGCCCCAGCAAGACCCCCTACACTGCCCGAACACCACTGCACTGCCCTAAACCCTGAAACACCAGCCCCAGCATGACCCCCTACACTGCCCGAACACCACTGCACTGCCCTAAACCCTGAAACACCAGCCCCAGCACGACCACCTACACTGCCCGAACACCACTGCACTGCCCTAAACCCTGAAACACCAGCAACAGCACAACCCCCTACACTGCCCGAACACCACTGCACTGCCCTAAACCCTGAAACACCAGCCCCAGCACGACCCCCTACACTGCCCGAACACCACTGTACTGCCCTAAACCCTGAAACACCAGCCCCAGCACGACCCCCTACACTGCCCGAACACCACTACACTGCCCTAAACCCTGAAACACCACCCCCTGCATGACCCTACAATGCCCGAACACCACTGCACTGCCCTAAACCCTGAAACACCACCCCCTGCAGCACCCCCTACACTGCCCTAAACCCTGAAACACCACCCCCTGCACCGCACCCTACACTGCCCGAACACCACTGCACTGCCCTAAACCCTGAAACACCACCCCCAGCACGACCCCCTTTACTGCTCGAACACCACTGCACTGCCCCAAACCCTGAAACACCACCCCCAGCACGACCCCCTACACTGCCCGAACACCACTGCCCTAAACCCTGAAACACCACCCCCTGCACGACCCCCTACACTGCCCGAACACCACTGCACTGCCCTAAACCCTGAAACACCACCCCCTACACTGCCCGAACACCACTGCACTGCCCTAAACCCTGAAACACCACCCCCAGCACGACCCCCTACACTGCCCGAACACCACTGCACTGCCCTAAACCCTAAAACACCACCCCCAGCATTACCCCCTACACTGCCCAAACACCACTGTACTGCCCTAAACCCTATCACACTACCCCCAGCACGACCCCCTACACTACCCAAACACCACTGCACTACCCTAAACCCTAAAATACTACCCCCAGCACAACCCCCTACACTACCCGAACACGACTGCACTGCCCTAAACCCTCAAACACTCCCCCAGCACAACCCCCTACACTACCCGAACACGACTGCACTGCCCTAAACCCTCAAACACTCCCCCAGCACGACCCCCTACACTACCCGAACACCACTGCACTGCCCTAAACGCTAAAACACTCCCCCAGCACGACCCCCTACACTACCTGAACACCACTGCACTGCCCTAAACCCTAAAACACTCCCCCAGCACGACCCCCTACACTACCCAAACACCACTGCACTGCCCTAAACCCTAAAACACTACCCCCGCATGACCCCCTACACTATCCAAACACCAATGCACTACCCTAATCCCTAAAACACTACCCCGCATGACCCCCTACACTACCCTAAACCCTAAAACACTACCCCCGCATGACTCCCTACACTACCCAAAGACCACTGCACTACCCTAAACCCTAAAACACGACCTCCTACACTACACAAACACCACTGCACTACCCTAAACCCTAAAACACTACCCCCTACACTACACAAACACCACTGCACTACCCTAAACCCTAAAACACTACCCCCAGCAGTACCCCTACACTACCCAAACACCACTGCACTAACCTAAACCCTAAAACACTACCCCAGCAGTACCCCCTACACTACCCAAACACCACTGCACTACCCTAAATCACTACCCCCAGCACGACCCCCTACACTACCCAAACACCACTGCACTACCCTAAACCCTAAAACACTACCCCCAGCACGACCCCCTACACTACCCAAACACCACTGCACTACCCTAAACCCTAAATCACTCCCCCAGCACGACTCCCTACACTACCCAAACACCACTGCACTACCCTAAACCCTAAATCTACCCCCAGCATGACCCCCTACACTACACAAACACCACTGCACTACCCTAAACCCTAAAACACTACCCCCAGCACGACCCTCTTCACTACCTAAACACAACTGCACAATTTGTTACAGGCGTTGCAACGCAGGCCTGTGGTGCTTACTGGAAGTACCTAGTGGGCTAGTTGGGCCCCAGGGACCCTCAGGATTCAAGGTGACCTAATCCCCAACTTAAAACGCACCACGGGGCGCGTTTGCACAGTGGTGAAGGGAGGGGCGGGGCCTCAGGTGACATGTGCGCAAACACGCCCTGTGGTGCGTTTTAAGTTGGGGAATTAATTCCCTTTGAATCCTGAGGGACCCTGGGGCCAACTAGCCCACCAGGTACCTTCAGTAAGCACAACAGAGTTGCGTTGCAGAGAGGTGAAAAAGGTGCGTGGCCTCAAAACGCCTCTCTGCAACTCAGCTCTGTGGTCCTAACTGTAGGTACCTGGGGGGCTAGTTGGGCCCCAGGGACCCTCAGAATTCAAGGGGACTTAATCCCGCAACTTAAAACGCGCCACGGGGTGCGTTTGCACACATGTCACCTCAGGCCCCCTCCCTTCACCACTGTGCAAACGCGCCCTGTAGCGCGTTTTAAGAGGTAGTTTTAATCCCCCTGCCCTATTATGTACTAGGGACTTGCAGAGGAGGTCATGCTAATCACAGGGGTACCCCAACACATAGTGTTCCCTAGTGTATGTAGGTGTTTTCACTGTATTCTAAGTGTCTTTTAGCATAGCACTGGCTCTGGTTAGTCAGAGTCAGTTACCACCAGTACCCGTCTGAAAAAGTTGTGGGCACAGGATGATTTTGCAACAAGGCCTCTTTCTGCTCCTCTGTTGGTTCTTTCTGCACATCTTTTGCTTCTTTCTGTGCGTTTTTTCTTCTTTCTTCACATGTCCTACCTCTGTAGGCATAGTTAGAAACTAGTATTTAAAAACCTTTGAAATTCACTTAAAAAATCATAGGTTTCAGGCACGTTATAGTTAGAAATTAGCATTTAAAAAACCTTTGAAATTCACTGAAAAAACCATAGGTTTCAGACACGTTATAGTTAGAAATTAGCATTTAAAAACCTTTGAAATTCACTGAAAAAACCATAGGTTTTAGGGACAGTTATAGTTAGTTGGACATTTCACTCGCACAAAACCATAGAAATTCCCCCGTTATAGTTAGTTCAGCTAACTATAACTCGCGCCCGCAATGCACTGCTGATGACGTCACATATTACATCACTCATGACATGGTCAGTGACATCACTGATGACATCACTGATGACATCTCAAATGACATCACTGATGACATCATCCATGTGATAATTTCATGCATCTTTTCACACCCTAATATAACTTTTGATACACCCACTCTAAATTACAGACTGCCATTCTCAAAACCATAGACACTCCAACACCAAAAACTACATACCCACTCACTGATTCTTAGGTCTACACACACATCCACTCACTCACCCGTACAGTCACTCATACTTAGTCACTCAGTACAGGACTATCATATGCACTCATACACCTATATAAACACTCACACACCGCCACTCATCCATAGAGGTACTCACACACCTAGTCAGTCATGCAAAAAACTTAATCACACACCCATTTACTCACCTATACAGTTATACACACACCAGCTCACTTACTCATACAAATACTAGCACATTCTTACACTCTTATACAATCACTGATACAAGTACACACTCATCCATACAGCCACTCTCACAATCACACACTCTCACTTATAGCCATTTATATACTCCAACACACATATATACTGCCTTTCACATATGTAGTTACTCACACATGTACCACTGAGATATACATTCAATCACTAACACACCCATACACACACTCACCCACCCATACAGTCCATCACAGATGCACTCTTGAAACCATGCACCCAGTGAATCACCAACTCACACATCTATGCACAGAGTCACACACACCCCACCCACACAAACACTCAGGCACCCATACAGATACTCAGACAATCAATCAATAACCCATGTAGACACTCATGTAGCTATTCAGAAAGCCATGCAGCCGCTTACAAACCAACAGACAGACGGATACAGACATTCACACAGTTTAGTCACTAACCCATTCATTCAGTAAGATACATTTAATCACTACCTTGTAGAGTCAGTCACTCACGTACTAAATCATCCATTCAGACACTTATACACCCACTCATTCATCAATACGCCTTTCCCTATATATATTAAACATTTTTAAACTTTACAGAAACACACAGTCACTGGATGATGTCATCAGTGATGTCATTTGAGATGTCATCAGTGATGTCATCAGTGATGTCACTGACCATGTCATGAGTGATGTAATATGTGACGTCATCAGCAGTGCATTACGGGGCGCGAGTTATAGTTAGCTGAACTAACTATAACGGGGCAATTTCTATGGTTTTGTATGCAAGTGAAATGTCCAACTAACTATAACTGTCCCTAAAACCTATGGTTTTTTCAGTGAATTTCAAAGGTTTTTTAAATGCTAATTGCTAACTATAACGTGTCTGAAACCTATGGTTTTTTCAGTGAATATATATATATATATATATATATATATATATATATATATATATATATATACACATATATACACACACACACACCCTGTGTAGTTAGATATAGGACCATGTTTCCATTGGAAATTTATTATTTGGTTTGCTAATAACTTTGGTGTCATTTCACAAATCTTAATGAAACTTTCCAAATAAATGGTTTATCCACCTCACCACCTTTGTGGAAAGTTTTGGGTGATCCATCAAGTTGGGGTTCATGAAACAGAGGGGTACTAAAACGCACACCTCCCAGGCTATTTCCTATAGGAATTTTGAACAGCACTATGGCTAAAATTATGCCAAATTTGGCAGAAAGCTAGATTTTTACCCAGAAAGAGTGCCTTTTCTGAGTTGGTGTAAATCTGTTAAGTAGATTTGCACTCCTTATGACCTTACATATTACATCACTCATTACATGTTTTATGACATCATTAATAACATCACCGATGACACTTGAAATTACACTTTTGATGTCAACACTGTACATGGTGGGGTTGCAAGTTATAGTTAGTTCAGTTAACTATAGCTTGTGAATTTCAGTGGTTTTAGAGTTTAAAATGTTATGTTTTAACTGACATTTTCTCCTAAAATTATTACTTTAATCTTTATTTTTTTCAATATATATATATATGAATATATATGAATATTTGTATATATATTACCTTCTGCCAGTCGCCAGTAGGTAGTTATAGTTAGGACATAGTTTCCATAGGAAAAGCATTTTTTGACTTGCTTATATCTTTGGCACCATTTGACAAATCTTCACAAACCTTTCCCCAAAAAGTGGCACGGCCTGTGTTGGTCTGCATGGAAAGTTTTGTAGTGATCTATCAAGCGGGGGCTGAGCAAAAGGGGGGTAAAAAAAAAATTCATTTCCCATGAAATTTCTCATCGGGATTTTGAACATGACTACAGCCCGAACTAATGGACGGAATTACACCAAATTTGTCAGAGAGTTAGCTGTTGGTCCAGAAAGAGCCCTTTTGTGATTTGGTGTAAATCCATTCAGTTGCTGCGGAATTATTAAAGAAAAAACAAATCTAGATATCTAGGGATGCAGATCCCTTGTGGTGGATCCGCGGAGTCACACAACACAAGCAGTGCCCCGATTGGCTGACCACAACCTGACCGGGAGGTTGCGGATGCCATTTTAGGTATCAGAGAATGGTCCCGGGGTCTTAAATGTATCTGCAAAATGATTAAAGGGGTCAGGGTAGAGGTACACTGACCCCATGGGTTTGTTAGAGGAGAGTGAGAGGAACCTATGTTGGGTACAAAATTGAGTTATATTGTTTTTTGTTTCTACTTTGAGAATCTGAGAATCCCCCCCCCGAGGCTCAGCATGGACCTCCATGTAAATCAGCTGAAAAACACCTTCAGACCCACTCAGACTCCCATATAGCTATTCTCACATCCATTTACAGACCCGCACAGGCAATGATATATCCACACACAGACCTGTGAATGGATTCACACACCCACTCGCAGACCCAGAGACACTTACACACCTACTCACACACCCACACAGACACTCACACACCCACTCATAGACCCACTCAGACTCTCTCACACCCATTCACAGATCCACTCAGATACTCACACGCTCACTCACAGACCCATTTAGCCACTCACACAACCACTCATAGTCCCCCACAGGCACTCTCACACCCAATCACAGAATCACACAGGCAGTCACAGACGTATTGAGAGACCCATGTTGGCACTTATTTATCCACTCACATATCTATGCAGGCCCTAACAAATCCACTCACATACCCACACTGGCACTCAGAGACCCACTCATAGTTCCACGCAGGATATCACACACCCAGTCACAAACCTATGCAGGCACTGATATACCCACTTAGAGAGCCATGCATCCACTTACATACCCACTGACAGAACTCTACTGGCACTTGCACACCAACTCTCACACCTATGCAGGCAGTCAACGGCCCACTCACAGGCCTATATAGGCAGTCACACACCCACTTACAGACCCACACAGGCCCTCACAGACCCACTCTCAGACCAACACACCCACTCACAGATCCACAGAGACATTCACACACCCACTGACAGACCCACACAGGCACTTACACACCCACACAGAGTTCCACACACACAGCCATACATCCACTCACAGACCTGTACAAGTGAATACTAAATGTGCTGCTATGTATTGAATATGTACTTTTGGTTTGTGGATCTGCATTGGATCTGCAGAGTCGAGTACGAATTCCCAAAGAATATTTAAAAAGAAAATGAACCAGTGTTTGGGAAAAATGGTGGCTCTAAAAAGAGTCTTTGTGTTTATGGTGTGTAGATGATAACTACACAAAAACCATGATGCAGTCCTTTAAGTTGTTGAGGAAAACCCTGTTGCCTTTCTCTGTGAAATGAACTCTTTCATTTCTATACATACCGTCCATATCAAAGTGTAAATTGTTGTGTTATCTGAGGAATTCAGAAACTGTTTTATTGACATGTTTCCTGGATTTGTCTATCTGTGGACAGAATTTGTTTGACCACTTCCACTTCTGCCTTTGACAAATGTTAGAGAACAACAAGCAGTGTGTGGGGAAAGTGCTATTAATTTACCAAAGGTATCCTTCATTAGGATTTCCAGTCCAACCCCAGTATGTGTGCTGAGGTCATTGCCACCACAGTGCACAATCATGAGGTCTGGATATTGGCAATCTACATTTCAACCAAAGGCAGCAATTGATGACACTTTAATCCTTTCTGGCCAAACCAAGTAATGTCTACATTAGGTAAACCCAAGTCCCTGTCAATGCCACTCTTTCTAGCACTCTCTCTGGCGCAAACGACAAAACTATGGCCCACGATCCATACTCTAACCGTTTTGGAAGCAAACTGGAGTAGCACACAGGAGAAGGCTGTAGCTGAATGAGAGAGTTTTGAAAATGAAAGGCAGTTAAAATGGAGGACAGCACCTAAATTAAACAAGAACATATTTGATGGATGCTGTTAATATGCAGGCAGCTACGATTAGGTAGTGATGAACAGAAAAAAGCAATTACTTCTTTGATTGACTCTGGAAAAATTAAAACAAAGTTATGCTGTTTGGGATATACTTATAATTCTAAACAGTCAACCACACCTGCTACTGTTCAATTTGAAGATAGTTTGGTGCTCACAGAAAGGGTTATGAACTTTTGACTTAGTGCTAGCAGTCATTTTTCTAAACATGGTTACCATTGAAATGGAGCCAAAAGTGCTGGGGGGAAGGGAACAAAAAAGAGTAGATTGTAATCTGAGAAGCAGAGTGGTATGGAAATATTGCTTATTAGGGAGTGTTTGGGAGGTAATTTAGTATTTTTTGCAAAGTAAAGTATAAACAGCAGATTGTTAAGTGTTTTTTTGGGCTCCCGTGTGGATTCACCAATCTGCCGTGATGTTACACAGGGGGTCGCGCTGAGCACCACTGCGGATTCGCTAATCACTCAAAGCCACTACCAAATTGGGCTTCTCAACAGGAGTCTTACAAAGGGTTAAAAAATAGAGACCATTCAGAAGAGGTATTACAAAAGTAAAATATGAAAGGAATGTTGTGTGATTTGCTTACAACATCAGTATCACTGAAAGCAGAGTGGGAAGGGTTGCCATTATTGGCTTCTATGTACTGAGAGTGGAATACCATACCTGTACTACTGAATTCAGATTTTCACTGACAAGAGCTTCTAAGTGTTACTGAGAAAAAATTGGAGAACAGCAAAGACATTTCACAGTTATGTGAATTAGGGTGAACTTTTAAAAAGAATATGCATTTGAAATGTTATGAATGTATATATGGTGCAATAAAATATGTAGGTTATGCACAACAGTAAAAGGGAAAATAAAAGGGAGGGTGGATGATGATATTAAGGAAAACCATAATGAGCAGCAAAGGAGGAATAAAAATGTCTGAAGAGAAAAGATAGTTATGCTATTAAGTTCCAATGAATGTTTTTGGAATTAGATGTGGGTGATGTATTACGCTATATAATTTGATAGTATATAATTTGCACCCACACAGACACTGACACACAGAGATGGACATGAATAAAATCAGTGACATAACTATTTATTCATCTACACATCAAGTTACATACTCATTCTCACAGATATGCAGGCACTGTCATATCCTCTCAGATACATAGAAAGCTTTTCATGTACCCAGTACTCACTCAGTTAGATTGAGATGTAGAGAGCCAGACACTTAGTTATATATGCAGTTGTCTCCTTCACAGCCACTCATATACCTATTTACAATGCCATAGAGTCACTCATACACCCAGTCAGAAAGTGACAGACACACTTACACATTCACTCACAGTTACATACCCCAACACTCACTAGCACAGCCAGTAAGCAATCCATACAGCCACTTACATACACATTTATAGACCCATAAAGTTACTTAGAGAGCCCCACATGTGCAGAGGGACTGATACACGCATTCAGGTATGTACTGAAGAACTGATACTACCAAGTCAACTATCCGGACAAGTAGCCCTATAAACATGTCGAGGGCCTGCTACTGCAGAGCCTGTGTGTGCAGTTTTACTGCAAGGCCAATTTGGCCTCTTCTGCTACATATAAGCCACCCTTAACGTAGGCAGTAGGTAGCTCATACCGCAGGGTGCTATGTGCTTCACAAGTAAGACGTACTTTGAAGTTTCAGTGAGTTACATGTGCACTTACACACCCATATTACAGGTTATTCATCTAGTCTCCCATCCATACTGTGACTCACATATCTTGGTAGAAAAGCATAGAACCACTCACACAGCCAGTCAGACACCGACAGAGGCACTTAGACATTCAGTCACACACACAGCACTTATGTATCCAGCAGTAACTGAGCCAGTTACATACACAGTTACATACCCAAACACCCACTAACACAGCCAGCACATCACTCATCCATACACTACCTTGAAGTTTCAGTGAGTTACACACCCACTTAGAGACCTATACGCCCAGTTCTACATCCAGTCTTCTACCAGCGACTCACATACCTATGTACAAAAGCATAGAGCCACAAACATACCCAGTCAGATAGTGAAAGAGGCACTTACACATACACTTACACATCCACGCAGCACTTATGTATCCAGCAGTATCTGAGCCAGTTGCATACACAGTTACATACCCCAAAACTCACTAAGACAGCCAGTAAGCAATCCATATTGCCACTTATAAACACATATACAGACCCATGAAGTTACTAATAGAGCCAGTCATATGCTAACATAGTTACTTACATATCCAATGACACTCCCACAGAGGGACTGATATACTAATTCAGATATGTACTAAAGAACTGACACTACCAAGTCACCCATCCAGACAAGTAGCCCTTTAAACATGCCTCGGACCTGCTACTGCAGAGCCTGTGTGCGCAGTTTTACTGCCAGGCCAACCTTCCATTTAAAACCCATTTCTAAGTCTCAAAGTCCCCTTCTACTACATATAAGCAGCCCCTAAGGTAGGCTGTAGGTAGGCCATAGGGCAGGGGGATATGTGCTTAAAAGATAAAACATGTACTTTGAAGTTTCAGTGAGTTACATGCGCACTTATAGACCCATATTCCCAGCTATAAATCCAGTCACCCACCCATACTGCAACTCACATACCTATGTACAAAAGGATAGAACTACTAATACACCCAGTCAGACAGCGACAGAGGCCCTTATACATTCACTCACACATACACACAGACATTATGTATCAGCAGTAACAGAGCCAGTTGTACACACAGTTACATACCCCCAATACTCACTAACACAGCCAGTAAGAAATCCATACAGCCACTTACATACACATTTACAGACTTATAGAGTTACTAAGATAGCCAGTCATATGCTGACATAGTTACTTACATATCCAATGACACACCCTCAGATGGACTGATACACTCATTCAGATATGTACTGAAGAACTGACACTACCAAGTCACCCATCCAGAGAAGTAGCCCTTTAAACATGTCTCGGGCCTGCTACTGCAGAGCCTGTGTGTGCGGTTTTATTATCAGGCCGACTTGGCATTTAAAACCCCTTACCAAGCCATAAAATCCTCCTTTTCTATATATGAGTCATCCCTAAGGTAGGCCGTAGGTAGCCCATGCGGCAGGGTGCTATGTGCTTGAAAGTTAAGAGATGTAGTTTGAAGTTTCAATGAGTTACACACACACTTACAGACCCATATGTCCAGGTATACATCAAGACTCCCACCCGTACTGCGACTCACATACCTAGGTAGAAAAGCATAGAGCCACTCACACAGCCAGTCAGACACCGACAGAGGCACTTACACATTTAGTCACACACACAGCACTTATGTATCCAGCAGTAACTGAGCCAGTTGTATACACAGTTTCATACCCAAACACCCACTAACTCAGCCAGCAAATCACTCATCCATACACTAACTCATAAATACATCCAAAGTGGCAGACTTACACTGCCTGTTGCACACTAATATAACTACTTATGTAAGTATTTAATTGCTTATAGTATGTAAATAATGGTATGCAATGTAAAAGTAAATATATTGTTTATTTGCTGTTCAGACATCTACTTGTATTTACAAAGGAAGATTAACAATGCCGAAAAAGATAGAAACAAGAAAAAAATTGAGGAAACAGTACTATCTGCAGTGAAAAGGGACATATTCAAAAAATGTGGTTAAAGAGAAAAGAGCTGCTGCTAAGAGTTAACAAAGAAGTTTCTAAAATGAGTATGTGAAAAAAATGGAAAATGTTCAAAAACATGCTAATAAAAAGCAATGTTTAAAATCAGCTCAGAGAGGAGAAGGAGGAATTGAAATTCAAAGTGAGAAATCTTATAAGAAAAAAACTAGTTCAACAAGAAGACAGGATTAATTTAAGGAAATTTGAGTGACAGTGTTTCGTAGTAGGGTAATACAGAATTTGGAAGAAAACATGAAGCAGTATGAGAGGAGAAGGGATGCACTGAAACAATAACAACATATTGAGAGAGTAGTCGATAACGCATTTGTTGTGAAGGGGAATATATTTATTTTAAAACTGAAGAGAATGAGAACACTGGACAAAATTGTGTTGTCTGTGAAGAGAAAAAGCCAGAAAAAAAGACTAATTAATAAAAGTAATTTTTGTAAAAATGTTCAGAGGAGAATGGAAGCTTATGTCTAGTACTGAGCCTTTCTTTTAATGAAGAAGGTACTTGCAAAAGAACACATTAGTGCATACAGTTGAAACAACTGGCCAATGCTATGAGGTAAAAGATGCTACTCCCTTTGCAAAAGAAGAAATGGTTCCTAGAAATGTAGAGGAAGAGATAACTGAAGAGGTACAAGGAAAGCTTAGACATGCCCCTGTGTATAAATGGGAGTGTAGCTATACTTGTAGTGTTTACCAGGAATCAATAGATATATAAAGAAATTGTCTATTTCATTTTCCAGGTAAAAGAGCAAAGCAGGAAATTGCGATGTTGTAAGTATTAGATCCATGCAAAGTAAGGAAATATACTAACTTACAGGGACTTTCACTGGCATGTCTGTCCAAGAAAGTGTGCACAAGCACCTTTCATAATTTCCGAATGTTGGCAGTTCATCATTCAAAAAGACGAAATTTATTTAGAAAACTTTACTTTTTAAAACGTCCAGCAGTGTGTTTAGGAGAAATCAACAAAGAACTTTTGTATGGTACAGTATCATAGGTTGCAAAAGTTTGTGATGATATGCAGTTCTGTTTCTGTGGTCCGAAGTAGAGTCTGGGGAAAATGAGGAATAGGTATGTACAGGTGTAGAGAAAGAGAACACAGATGTTAGTACTGATAAGTTTGCACGAGAAATAGTAACGTTTAATGCAGTTTCTACAGAGAAACCAACCTATGCTTGTATATGTTGTTGGCGCACTCACTACAAAGGCCAAATACAAAATGTTCATGTGTTCTCAAAAAGTGAGCAGGACTTCAGAGAAAGGTGTCTAGAATTTGCAATGTATTTATTTGTGGAGGAACGGTTCGATTTATCAACACAGCAGATTGTGTGTAAATATTGCTATGGCAAATTAGAGGACAACAAAATGCCTGCAAGAGTAATACATAATAAGTTAGAGTTGGTTCAAATTCCAGAGGAACTTCAACATCTAAATGTTTATGCAACAATATTGATTCAATCTATACACCCATTTCAAGCAATAGTTTGTATGGAACCAAAGACAGGGAAACTACCACCGACTGAGCTACAGAAAGGCCTTAAAGGAAGAGTTGTGTACTTACCTTTAGATTTTAAATGTAATGAATGTTGAAACTGTGGGTGGAGAGAGAGAATTCTAGATGAACCGCGTAGTATTCTAGTGAATGGTGTGATCACCAAAAAAAGAATCTGGCAAGAACTAGTGGATGTGAATAAGGTGAAGAATGCTGCAATCTATCTGCAACTGAATAATGTGTATTACCAAAGATGTAGATGTTCTAACAGATGGAAGTTGCATGGAGGAAGAAATGTTACCTTCAAGTGCACAGTTTGAAAAAAGTGGATAGAAGTAAATCTGAAGAAATCTATGAGCATTACAGTATCCATCCACTACATTCAAAAGAAGCCATGGGGATGCCATTGAACTGTACCAGATGAAACAACCTAAAGGAGCTACAATGAGTGTCTGGAAGAAATGTTTAGAAGCTTGCTGTTTCCCACAACTATTTCCAACTCGAGCAGTGGAGTGGTATGATGAACGCCCAGTGCAAATACCAGTAGCTGAGTATTGATCAACCAGATCATATTCGGAGGACCGTAGATTTAGTCTAAGTATTCCATATATATTCCATCTGTCGTTTGAAAGTGATTTGTCCGGATTATCATATGCTGTTAACCATATTCTGAAGACATGAGTGAATCTACAAAATATGTCCACAAGAGGCTTTGTCGACAAAATTCATGGAAAAGATGAGAAATTGGAATGCAATTTGATAAATTTGATGGCATGCCAATGTGGCACCAATGAATATTGATATCATTGTCATGGTGAACTAAGATGTATGTTACGAAATGTAGGTGCACCAACTTGGTCTGTGACCTTCAGTTGTGGAGAGTACACATGGAATGGCATACATGAATTTTTGAGAGAAGCAAACTATAATATTAAGGAAATCAATCTGAAGACACCAGGAGAACTTTGCTCTTCGTATCCTGCAAACATTTCTTGGTATTCCAACCACAGATTTCAAGCACACTTGCCTTCGTCTGCAACAAAAAAATCCACCTCTTGGAGAAGTCACTGATTTCTTTTGGCATAAAGAGTACCAAGCAAGAAGTGCTCCTCATATTCATATGTTGTTGTGGAATAAAGATGCACCAAAATTAGGAACAGACACAGATGAGTCTGTACTTTCCTTCATAGAGCAGTATGTTGCATGTACTATCCGAAAAGACAGTGACGAAAAAGACCTAAAACAGCAAGTTCTGCATTTTCAATCACATAGATGTGGGAAGTACTGTCGGCGGAAGTACAGAGCAAAGGAAAGTTTTACAATAAAAGTTGTTTTGGATTTCCAGACCTGTTATTTCCAATGGAAGAGTCAACAGTTTTTTGTCTGCAGTCAGACATACACTTACTCGAAAATCACCCAAAAACACCTACAACCTGAAGAGAACAGAAACTTCAAAATATATCAATGACTACAATACTGTCATTTTCAAAATGTGGAATGCCAACATGGATATTCAGTTTGTGGCAGACAACCCCATAGCTGTTGCTCGTTATGTTACTTCATATAAAACAGAATCTGAAAAGACAGAGATGAAGGCTATGTGGGAAGAGATTTCTGCTGAAAAGCCTTTAACAAAGAAACTGTGCAGCTTCAGTTTGAAGATGTGTTCACACAGGAAAATTGGATCTTATGAAGTCTCTGATCAGTTGAGTTCAGCTAGTTGATACTGTGAGTCAAGAGGAATTGTTTGGGTGAGGCTAGGCCTAGCATGCATGTGAAATAGTGTTGAAGTATTTTCCTGAAATTCAGTACCTTGCGGAATTTAACCCTGAAAGTACAGATATTGTCAAAACAAACATGCTGGACACCTACTATCCAAAAAGGAGTCCACATCTTGAAAATGTATGTCTTTATGAAATGCTTCAAAAGTACAGCTATAGAAACAATGTGACAGAAAATGTAGATGAGCATGAAAACAAAGTAGAATACCAAAAGTGCTAAAAAAGTTGAAGCTTTTTAATCATCAATGAGGTGAGCATGGTGTCAAACTTAATGCTTGCGTTCTTACATTTAAGAATGCTATAGATTCTAAAAACAGACTATGATGTCCTATTTGGATGAAAGCACTTGACCATTTTTGGAGATCTACTGTAACATACACCTGTGAAAGGACAGCCTGTGTTCAAAACACTGCTCCACGATGAAACTCGAATTCTTTGGGAAGCATTAAAAATGTCAATATTTGGTTAACTTTCCAATACAAAGAATTACTTAGGAATATGCGCCAAGCATCTGACATTGAATATGGGAATATTTTGAAGGATATTAGAGAAGGTGTTCCTTCTAAAGAGGGAAAACATCTGCTAGAAAGTCGTCTTCTTAAAAAATGTTTCCAACGAACAAGACAGCAGCAGAGATAATGTTGACAATTTTTATTCAAGAAGGAAAACCCACTGTGTGCCTAATGCCTACTCTAGTGGAGTATGCTTCTTTCAATAGAGAATTGCTGCCGTTGATGAGAGTAGACATTTTGGAACTGATGGCGATAGACAAAATGGAACACCAGGGTGTCACAGTATTCCTAAATGAAAGTTTGCAAACAAATTTGGATTAATTGAAAAAAATCTGTTTAAAAAACTGCATGATTGGAGAAATGTTTACGTTTTTTTGCAAAAACTGTAGAGTAATTTTGCGCCGAAATTTAAATGTTGAAGAAGGATTAGTTAATTGTGCTATGGGTAAAATTATTGATTTCATTAGCTTTCCTAACAGGACTGAGATAGAGTATCTAGCAATTAAATTTGAAGGGCCATTGTACATTTGTTTGCTTGTCAAAGACTTATATGTGTGATGGGAACAATTTCCAGTTTCTCTAGCATATGCTGTGATCATTCATAAATCGCAAGGTTTAAGTGTAGATTCAGCATTGGTTAATGTTGGCAGTACAGTTTTATAAGGAAGGAATACCATATGTAGCCTTATCTCGAGTATTTGGTTGCATTTGATGACAGCAACGTAAGTGATGAACCAATTTGTGTTAAAGAGTACAATTGATTAAGAAGTGTTTATGTTCCTCATTTAGGACAATATCCCTTGTATGAAAATTGCATCATCTATCATCTGCCCAAAGTGAAAGCTTCCAAAGAAGTGTAGTGATGTCGGCAAAAAGAAAGAAGTTGTTAGGAAAAACAATTGACAATGAGGGAGATATTCTTGGTTACCAGTTGTCAAACCCCTCTAGTGTCAACTGCTATGCAAATGCTGTTCAAAACATACTCTTTCAATTACCTTATCTTGTATATGCACTTGAACTGAAACCACAGAAGAGATTGTGTTCTGCACTGTGTGCTTTGTTGCAATGTGTACGTTCTGATAGAACTACAACATATTCTGCTTCACGCATTCAAGACCTTGTAGATATATTTAGTGGATCTGTACAGTTTCCTCCAAACACTCAAGAAGATGCACAGGAATTTATAATGGTGATCTTTGGAGTATTAGAAGAAAAAGATGAGTTATTTGGACTTACTTACTCACGGAACCATGAGTGTGAAGATTTCTCATTCACATCAAGTACAGAAATAGATTTGGAGCAATTTCTTTATTTAACACTACCAGATTGCAAAATGGTGTCTTTTGACAGATTGTTCAAACAAGCTACATAAAACAATACCTACCGAAATTGTCGATCAGATCTCATGTCAACATTATATCTACGGAGAACTGGGAAATATCTTATTTTAATACTACAACAATGCAGAGCAGATGGAAGTAAAATGGAAACAGAGATTACAAATTTCAAAGCAGGACAAATATCTGTTTCTGGAAAAACATATACTACCATGGGTATTATATTTCATGAATAACTTACTGTCACATCTGGTCACTGCACTGTCTATATAAACATTAAAAGTGGATGGAAAGAATGTAATTATAGCAACCCCAAATTCTTACGTTTTGTTTCTGGAACTGAAGTACAAAAGTGGTAGGAATACAGTTCTAAAAGTGGAATATCCTAATTGTAGTAGATCCATTATTAGGATTTATGACATCTTGCGACCTACCAGGAGTGATGTCTTTATAAGGCTTTCCATTTGCTAGTGTACCTTATATATAGAGAACTAGTTCTAATGATAAAGGTCTCATTTACAACATATATTTCTTTATATTAGTAGAGTAAGTATAAGTAAAATTATTGCTTAAAAATTGCAGTGAGTGCAATGCACAGTGTTGCTCAATTGCAGTGATATAGTGCGCATTATTTCCCTACAATCTTTATGATTGTTTTTTCCCCACTTTTCAATGATGATTCTTTCAATAATACATAATTTATGGTGCATGATTATAGAAACTGAGAACGGCAAAAAAGGGAAAATTAAATGCTTCATTTTAATGGAAAATAGCATTACAGCATAAGAAATGAGTAGTAATTTGTTTATTATGAAGTTATGCATTATAGAAATTGTAACTATTTTGTGTAATTTTATAAATTGTAATACTAACTCATATTTGTGTTTTATTATTTTCATACAGCTGTATGCCATCAGCTATTGGAGTAATGTATTTCACTAATCACTTTTTTGAGCACTGTTCCATAAGACAACATTCTCAGGGTATACACCCAGTTAAACACTAATACAACCACTCGCACAATCAGGTACACACCAATACAAGTACTGACACACCCTGCTACACATGAATACAACTATTGATACACCAAGCAAAACACTGATACAGTCTCTCAAATAGCCTCTCACACACAAAATACAGCCACTGACACACCTAGCCACACACTGATACAGTGTGTGATACATCCATGTACATATTGCTAGACACTGACACACCCAAGCACACACTGATGCAGCTTCTTACACACTCTGCCACACTCAGATACAGTGACTGATACGTTCATGCATGCACCGATACCACCACTGACACACCCAGGGACATATCGACACAGTCACTTACACACCCATCCAAACACTGATACAGCCTCACAAACACCCATACACACACAGATACAGCCACTGACACCCAGGCACACACTGATACGGAGTCTGAGACACCCAGACACACATTGTTAGACACTGACACGCCCAGGCACACACTGATATAGTTAATGACACATCCAGCCACATTTGGATACAGAACTGGTACATTCATGCACACACTGATACTGACACACCCAGGCCCATATCGATAGAGCCACTTAGCAAATCAGCTAAATACCAATACAGCCTCTCAAACACCCATACACATACTGATACAGCCACAGACACACCCTAGCACACACCGATACAGCCAGTGACACACCCAGGCACACACTCTTACACTTAATACACTTTAAAAAAACACCCACTCACACATCAATAGAGCCAATTACACATCCAGGCAAACACCAACATAAATACTGACACGTCCACCCAAACACTTATAAACTCACTTACACACCCAGCCAAACACTGATACAGCCTCTGATAAACATATGTACACACACAGATACAGCCACTGACATACCGAGGCACACATTAATACAGACACTAGCACACCCTGGCACATATTGTTACAGATACTGACACACCAAGTCACACACTGATATAGCCACTGATACACCCAGGCACAAACTGACACAGCCACTGAGGCACCCAGGCACACACTCATACAGCCAATAACACACCCACTCACACATCAATGGAGCCACTTACACACCCAGGCACACAGTAATACAGCTACTGACACACCCAGCCACACTCCGATAAACAGACTGATACATTCATGTACACACCAATACAACCACTGACACGCCCAGGCACATACCAATACAACCACTGACACACCCAGTCTCACACTGATACAGTCACTGACACATTAAAAACACAGAGTTAGCTCTTTGTTTGTCCAGATGGTGGTTCTAAAAAAACATTTTTTTGTAGAAGATATTTTTAAGTTTTTTTCTTTGTTTTATTTTCAACAAAAAGTAAACAGGGTACTAAACGAGTAAAGCAATGGAAATGCAAAGGAACAATTGACTTCAGTGTTAGAAAATATTAACTGGCAACTGGAAGCAAAAAAAAAGAAAATAACAGCAAAGCTTTTTTACTCTATCCAAGAATGCACCCACAGAACACATTTTTACTACAACAAGCATGTGGCATTTTGCATAGTGAGCAACCACCTCACTCAATTCTTTACAGGCAACTGGTATTGTAATGACTGCAGCTGATGATGGTTCTCCCATGGCTGCTGTAGAGGTGGACTGTCCTGCTGCACCTGCTCTCTCCCACATCATCCTGTTGTAGACTCTTTCATGAATTGTTTTTAGGTGGTTCCACATGGAACTTGTCCAATGTGAATACTTCTTTGCAGTGCCCCGGATAACTGCTTGCCCCAAATACTGCACTGCACATATTTAGCAGTAACCTTCTTTTCCCTTGAGGGTTTTGTCAAATGCTTCCAGGCATCCATTTGTTTTCTTGCAGGTGGTGTATCTTCCTCCACATCCTCAACAGTTTCTGCATGTTCATCCTGGACAGAAGATTAAGCTTCAGCCAGTCTATTACATTTTTCACAAAAGTGAACAAAACAGATCTTCTTTCTTCAGAGTTCACTGAAGAAATGACTGTTTTGATGTGTTTTTACATGTACATGGGTAGAGTCCTAATGTGCCCAATCAAAAGGCAAAGTTTGAGTGTGTCATCGAGCAAATTCGCAATTCGGGTCCGTACATTCGTAAAGTCACAAAACTCGTATACTAAGTAACTTTCTTGAAAAACAGATATAGGGTCCCATATATATACTTATAAATATGTTCACACTGATGTCATTAATGAAAGTAGAGGGATGTACATATTTAAAATAATTTTAAATAATTTTGGAGAATCCAAGAATCGCAGTTCGTGGATACACTGCGATCACGTTATCGGAATCAATACCCATAGAGTACTTGTGGTTCTGTCTATGTTTTTACACCCGCTAAAGTACTGCGGTACCAAAAAATTATTACAAAATAAATAAAACTTGTTCAATCCCATTTACAAAAACAATATATATTGTACATTAAGAAGATATCAGATTTTTATCTTTTAAAATGTACATAAGGTATATTATTTTTAAAAATGTCTACAGTTTTAAAATAGATATATTACTAAATTAACAAGCAAAATACATTGTAATATACTTAGTACTAAAAGAAAACTAGAAATCGCCTCAAAAAACTAAACATTACAGGGATATAATACTTTGAAAATACAATTTGAAAAACCTTTGAAATTCACTGAAAACACCAAAGGCTACAGGGACATTATAGTTAGGAAATAGAATTAAAAAACCGTAGAAATTCACTGAAAAAAACAAAGGTTACAGGGGCGTTATAGAAAGGCTTAGAATATACATGCACAAAACCATAGAAATTCAACAGAAATAATTACCTGAGCTAACTATAACTTATGCCCAGCAATGCACTGCTTATGACATCACATATTACAACACTCATGACATGGTCAGTAACATCACTCATGATATCACTGATGACATCTCAAATGACATGACTGATGACATCATCTACAGAACCACTCATGAACCCACTGACACACCCATACAACCACTCAGACACCCACTCACTCATCCAGAGCCACTCACTTACCGATTCAGACACTCACACAGCCACTCACTTACCCAGACACCTACTCACACAGCCACTCACTCACCTATATAGTCACTCGCACAGCCACTCACTCACCCATACACCTACTCACCCACTTATTCACCCATCCAGCCAATCATAAACCCATTCACTCACCCATGCAGCTTCTCAACAGAGCCACTCACAGACCCACACAACCACTTACATACCCATTCACACATCCATACAAGCACTCACATGTTCACTCATTCACCCATACACTCACAGAGACACTCACTCTCCAATACAGCCACTCACACATCCACTCAGTTAACCAAACACCCACTCAAACAGCCACTTACTCACCAATACAGCCACTAACACACACAGTCACTCACCCACTTAGTCACCCATACAGCTACTCACACACCCACCTAGTCACCCATACAGCTACTCACACACCCACTTATTCAGCCATACAGCCACACAGACACCCACTCACACACAGATACACTGTCACCCTGCCACTCACATAATATATGTTAGAAATAGTATCACTCATTAGTAGTACGCAAAGTATACTAATTTAACTTTTGTAGTACTTTTCTATATATATTTAACTCTCAGAAACTTTTTAAAAAACTCTCACAGTAACTGGATAATGTCATCAGTGATGTCAATTGAGATGTCACAGTGATGTCACTGACCATGTCATGAGTGATTTGATATGTGAAATCATAAGCAGTGCATTGCAGGCCATAAGTTATAATTAGCTCAGGTAACTATAACTGCTGAATTTCTATGGTTTTGTGCATGTATATAATCTGAGCCTAGCTATAATGTCCCTGTAACCTTTGGTTTTTTCAGTGAATATATATAAACACATACATAGAGGTAGATAGATACACACACACACATACATATAATAGAGTCAGAAAGTAGAAACTCCCTCTTATTAATGACATTTATGGCCCACTCTTTAGTAGACTTTTGCCTTGTATGTCAATCAACCGGCTGTCCTTTTTTGAAGCTTGGCGGAGACCTGTTCAGTAGGTGTTGGAGAGGTGGATGATGGAGGTGAATGACTGCTTGAGCTTGTAGTTCGTGGACGGATTTACCTACCTCACAATTTTCTCACTGCTCAGATTTGAAGAGCACGAGCATGTGCATTTAATGAATGAAGAATGGTGACCTGTACGTCTGCTACCATGTTATAGTGATCCCTGCCCGGTGGTGGTACTTAAAAACTGTCCCGAGGTCATTGCAACCACACTTACCCCAGTGTTCAACACCATCATTGGCTCGGGTAACTATCCTAGGAGGTGGAAATTCGCCTCTATCCTTCCCTTAATAAAAAAACCCAGTCTGGATAAAAACGACCCTAATAGCTACAGACCCATATCCCGTCTCCCGCTTCCGGCCATAAACAGGCAACTAAGCTCTTTTTTTCAGAGAACCAAGGCACTCGACCCCACGCAGTTCGGGTTTCGTGCAGGACACAGCACGGAACTGGCCTTGATCAAGGCCACTGAGGAGGTTAGAGTTGCGGTGGACCAGGGAGGAGTGGCTGTCCTGATTCTGTTGGACCTATCGGCAGCCTTCGACACGGTCCATCACGGGGTGCTGATGGACCGGTTGTCGAGGGCGGGGGTGGAAGGCACTGCCTGGAGCCTCCTGAAGTCCTTTTTGGCCGACAGAATCCAAACAGTTGATCTGGGGCTTGATAAATCCAAACCTTTTGCCCTCCCGTGTGGGGTACCGCAGGGGTCTTCCCTGAGCCCCACGCTTTTCAACATTTATGTCAGCCCATTGGCGGCTTTGATAAGATCCTTTGGCCTGCAACTCACTTCCTATGCAGATGACACACAAATTGTGTTATCCATACAGCGAGGGTCTCAAGTGGATATGGCCGCGAGGTGCCATGATTGCCTGAAAGATATTGCGGGCTGGATGGCCTCGAATTGCCTTAAATTGAACGCAGGGAAGGCCGAGGTCATGATATTCGGGAACAATCCTAACATCTGGACTCCGGATATGTGGCCTGATGCTTTGGGGAAGCCACCAGTCCCCACGTGCACGGCAAGGAATTTGGGCCTGATCATGGACCAGAAACTTGATTTTGGGGATCAGGTTAGCGGAGTGGTTTCGACATGCTTCCATATCCTTAGGATACTGAGAAAAATTACATTTTCTCTTCCAGCCGATGGTTTTAGGTTAGCAGTCTCAGCCCTTATTCTGTCGCGCTTGGACTACTGTAACAGTCTGTACCTGAATCTGAAAAAAAAACATCTGTAAAGATTGCAGTTGGTACAAAACACGGCGGCGAGACTGCTAACAGGCATCCCAAGGTTTGCCTCCGTTCGAGAGGGACTCCGGCAACTGCACTGGCTGCTGGTATCAAGACGAGCTCAATTTAAGGCTTTGTGCTCTGTTTTCAAAGCATTGAAGGGCAGTGGCCCAGAGTTCTTGAGTCGGTGCTTCAATTGGTATGTGCCAGGGAGAGCGTTGCGCTCCTCCGAAGGCAGACTAGTTGCGGTGCCCCGAATAAAAAAGGCCAGTTGGGGAGGAAATAGCTTTTCATACTGTGCAGCGAAAGCCGGGAACAGCCTGCCGGCGCATATCAGGAATGCCGAAGGAGCTCCTCTCTTTTAGAAAGGGGCTGAAGACTTGGTTATTTAGGGAATAGGCCCCTCGTGCTCCAGGGAGTCAGTGTGCAGCGCCAGGACACCCTTGGGTATAAGTGCGCTTTATAAGCTCATAATAATAATAATAATGTTTGTGAATTGTCTAACTAAAGGTGTCATGCAGCGTATGGCACGTGCATGTGTCCTTTGTTTTGCAAGGTACATGTCATCAGTGGCCAGGTTCTCCCATTTGTGTTGAAATATTTTTTTTGCAATTGTCCACGGACCAGTGGTGTACTTTATCTGTAATTTCATGCCACGGTTTTGAATATATTTTGCCACTTGTCTAAAACTCAAAATGCCTCATTACACGTGCCTTTTCTTTGACCACAACCTCTGCAAGCACTTGCAATTCTGCCTCATTGAATTTGTACTTTCTGATTCTTCAGGAGCCGGGCTGGACAACAGAATTAGAAAAATAGTGGATGGATTCTTAATTCACAGAATGGCCGCCAGATGGTTAAAGGTTGTAAAATGGTCATCAGAATCTGTCAGTAATTCTCGAACAAAACATCCTCCTCTGCTCTGACAATAAAATGAGTTTGTAAGCAGGGATGGCATGCTTCCTGTTTTTCTATGTCATTTCTGTTGATGTGGTGTTTCTTCGCCTTTTCTGTTTTTGTGTGATTTAACCATGTGGAAAAATTGAACGCTGTTAAATCTCACCCTCAAAAATTCAGTACAGTAAAATGGCATATCATAAAATTGTTTCCATGTGACCAGGAAAATACTCATAAATAGGTGAAATTGAAATTAAGGCTGGATAATTCGTGTAATTGTGGGAAATTCACAATATACCTGTTATGTGAAACTCCCAAAATTACGCCATTAGGCCACACTGCATAGTTATGCATCTTTCAGGGTACAACTGCAAGCACATGAGAACAACATGAATGGCCAGAACTAGAGCAGCTGTTGCATGCACCACGGGGCTTATTTACAAGTCCCTTGCGCCACTTTTGCGTCATTTTTAACATGGGAAAAGTGACGTACGGGTGGCGCAAGGGGCTTGTATATAAGCCCCCACATGATTTTCACACTATTTTCCACCGCAGCGTGTTCTTGCATCAAGAATTGACACAAGGGAGCATTTCAAACTAAAATAAAGCATTAAATGACGGATTTGCAAGTAATTTCAAGTAATTTGCCAGAAATTTTGCCTAATCATACGAATGCAGATTTCGTATAACCCTACTCACGATCTAGTAATTTTCCGGGCCAACAGATGATGTTACTAGTAGGTAAAAGTAAAATCAGGTGCGATTTTACCACACGGCACTTACAAACTAACTCGTAAACAGGGCCTTAATGTGAGGCATGCATAGGTCGTGAGAGATTCCATGTGCTTGACCCATGGAAAGGGCTAGATCAGAGAGATACAAAGGTTTGTGCTTTAGCTTCTCTCCTTTAGCTTTCCCTTGTATGAATATTTTCTTTTACTTGCGCCTGCATAAATTAGACCTGGTTGAATAGTTTTACACTTGTGAAAGTGCTCTTGCACACATTATTTAACTTTTGTATATTTCAAGGATGTGAAATTTTGTATACATTTTCTCCATGCAGAAAAAAATATCTTACTAAAGACATTTTCTTTTCAAACCAGTCTGCAGCCAGTATTTCATGTGACTTCTGAACATTAGTTATGTTCCACCTTTCAATTTTCACAAAACATATCAGTAAGTGAATATCACAAATGTATTTTATTGTGAATAATTGATGAGGTGCATCAGCTTCATTTGTGTAGTTTCTAGCATAAAGGCAGGAACCAGGAGCCTCATCTTTGGCCTTGGTGGTGACAACAGCTGTGGTAGAGGAATGAGCCCTTAGCAATCCTTAGGAGGCTCCTCAACTTGAACCATGTTTCTTGACCGCACAGATGAAAGGAATGTAGATTGTTAAAGTCCTGGGCACTCGTTGTGTAGTTTAGGGATGGAGGTGCACACCATAGGTTGATCCTAATATAGAAATATAGACGGGCAGTTTTGTTGGTGGAATGAGGGAGGATCTAGTACAATGTTTTACCCTGGTAAGAAATTAGTTTTTTTAAGGGACTCCCAATTAAATACACATACATTGGCCATTTGTCTGTGGTTCTGTGTGCCCCTTAGTTGCAGCCCTATATTCTATAGTGGCATTCTGTTTTCTTTGGAAAAAGACACTGAGTTTGAAGTACAGTATGCAATTGGCATGGTATGTAGAAATATAATGACTTAAAGATTGAAACACTGGCATCTCAGCCACCATACTATTGTTGTGATTGAGGCGGCATCTACGCCTTGTCGACAGTGGCCTTGCTGCCAAGTTTAAACCAGTTCATGCAGACAATTCCTGCCCAGTGCTTGACTTAAGTGTCAAGAGTCACTTTAGGCGATAAATAATCAGGGTGGCAGGTCCGCTATGACATGCTGGCATGGCACATCTAACCTAGTCATGGTTCCAACACAACTAATATCACCCACTTGTTGGGGAGTTTTCCCCACTGTATGGGGACATTTCAAGAGTTTTAATGTAGGGCGATATTTCAAATGTTTTAATATCAAGGACCACCATGGTTTACATGGAAGACCTGGACAAAAAGGCTTAAGTCCTATGACAACCTTTCGTGATGGAGGAACCAGTGGAGGCTCTGCCATTGGGAATGTTGCTTTGCCCTGCACCTTAAAAGAGGCAGGAATTCTGCAAGTGACTGGCCATTGCATCCGTGTTTTGTTGATGGGTGTCCTGTTAAAACCCAACACTAAACAAGCCTCCTACTGGTATATTTTGGTAATAAAATGTTTTCTACATTGAAACATCTTGTCTGAGACTATCAATTTGAATGCAGACAACAAGTGATATTTGCTTATTAATAGCATACCATGAAAGTCAATTGGAAATGAGCCCTACTCTCCAAAGGCACATTAGCTAAATCTTTGTCAGGTTCAAAACTGATACATTGTGCTGTGGTACACATCTGATGAGAAAGTGCACCCCACTGGGAGTCATCTGACCAGCCCCCACCTCAAACGTTAGCTACGTATACCAGAGGCCAGTGCTCTTAGTTTTTGGCCTGCCATCCTTCTCCCATCTTTGCATGAGTCCTAAGTGATCTCATGAGGTAGCAGTGCAGGGATTGCAGTCTGCCTTGTGGAGGGCTACAGGTCCCAGGAAAAGTATGAGGCCAGCAAGCACTGAGCTCAGCTTAAAGGATGTCAGGAAGTTCTTCACCTTGTCAGCACCCCAGTGGAAATGTGAGCCAGCCTATTGCAGAAGGGGTGCACATTAGTCACATTGAGCCTCACTGTACAGATGCAGTGTGTTATGTGCAATTTACTTAATATGATGCAATGCCTACCAAAGATGTGTGACGGAACTCAGATTACATCACTTGTTAGTACAACTGAGAAATACACCGGCATAGTTCTGTATCATGGGCCAAGTGGGCGATACAACTGCATCGATACCCAAGTATGCCACATTTTATTTTCCCAGTCACTTGACAGTGGCAGTCAGCAGGGCTCCATGTTTTTCAGCTCCAGGTGCCCTTCTTCGGGTTGTGCCAGAAGGCCTAGGCAAATGGATTAAGCAAATCCCATTGAAAGCATCACATCCCAATCCCTTGGAGAAAATCTTTGCCCTGGCGCTGCCACTGGGCAAACAAAAGCTCTCAATCGCCCTGTTGTCATACCAAAGACCTCTCTGCTGCCTCAAAGGAACCTCCATTCTTCTTCTTAGATGCTTAAGCAGACAACTGTCTCGTGCTCATGAGAAATGGCGTGATCACAAAGGCAGCCATTTTGGGAAATGCTAATCTGCTGCGCGAAGAAAGGATGGCCATTTCTGACTCCTCCTAATTCTAGTATTGTGACCCTCGCGTGCAAACAGAAGGATTGACATCAAAGTCACGTGATGGATTAGGTCTATAGCAACACTTTTAAAGATTTTACAATGAGGCGGGAAGCTTGATCTCGCTTTAAAGGGAGACAGAATCAGAATACACTCTCATTTGTAATAGGATTATCGTCTCCATTTCAAGTCCTATTCATCGTGTAATTTATTTCTAATTAGGATTAGATCAGCTCGTGAAGTAACCTAGACTTTCGAAAGCCTAATTCTAAGCAAGGCAAATGATTTAAACAGAACGGTGTTTGTCTCCTACGCACTTCACAGAGCACACAAAATGGAATTATGTGTTACATTCACCCTCAATAAAGGCTAAGCTTTGAAATGCACGCGGATGGTGTCTGTCTTTTAACTATTTTTACGTTCACAGGAATGCCTATAGGAAAATGGTTTAAAATATTTCGTATTTTCAGTATTAACTCCAAAGGTGAACTGATGCCAGCTACAGTAGAATGCAAAGTACAAGCATTTATAAATAAAATAAGAGCCCTGTTTTCAAGAGAATGCAGAGAACACCACAGGGATAAAAAATATAAGTATTGAAATTGCATTTATATAGCGCTTACAACCCCCTGAAGCGGCGCTGTTGATAACATGTTTAAGAGTTCGGGTATTGGGGTCCAAAATGTAAACAGGTTATTCCCATTGTCTCAGATTTGGAACTTGGTACCACAGCGTAAAACTAATGGAGGGCAATTTGCACTGGCCAACCAGTGCGAAAATTATATAAGCATTGGCGCAAAAACAGAATTTTGTACCTCTCGGGTGAAGCAAAATGTTTTTTTATACCGCTTGATAGGTGCAGATGTCATTTTTGCACTGGTTC
Source organism: Calotriton arnoldi (assembly GCA_963921515.1). Classification (NCBI taxonomy): domain Eukaryota; kingdom Metazoa; phylum Chordata; class Amphibia; order Caudata; family Salamandridae; genus Calotriton; species Calotriton arnoldi. Next base: position 2,703,271 of record CAWUFW010000156.1, read on the forward strand.
ATCAGTGCAAATGTCGGTACAAAATTGCTCTGCACCCCTTTTACTGTATCTCACCAGGCCCATGCAATTTTATTTAAAAACTAAACTGAGTGATGATACCATCACCCTTTATCCAAATCTAAAACGCTAATCCGAAAAGTTTAACGTAACAGCGTTGATTTTGCAATGGCCTCCGTCTAAATCTTAAATCAAATTTATTTTCCTTACATCCCAGTGCATAATCCCTCGACACACGGAGCTTGGAGTTTATGAAGTGATGTGCTACCGTATTTATTTCGAAGGGCTGTAATTGCCTGTGTTGCCTGATTGCGTGGGAAGCATAGAAATCATGCATTCAGACAGAGTATTTCAGTGTTGGGAGGCACTAAAATAATACTTCTGACATCTAAATGAAAGTTCTGCGAATACATTCATTCCAGCGCATACTGATCCGCGGCAATTGCACTGGGAGCCTGGGGATTTTTTTTATCAGTAGCTGAATGCATTTTATTAAACCATTGATCTTATGTCACCGAGAATCAAGCGAGAGTGATAGGCAGTAATAGCGTAGGGACGGCCGGCCGGCCGGCTGCGAACAGAATTCAGAAAATGGAAGTGCTTTGGGCTCGGCATTAACCATTCTGCTGCGCGCCTTTTCTGGAAGTTCAGGTCAGGCTTTCCAGAAGAAAAATGAAAATATGCAAAGCAAAGGCGCAAGTAAACGCAAATGAATGGCTTACCTTCACAAAGGGTTTTGTACAGGGCCGTACTGGTAACTCCAAGCAGCCCTGGCAATCTTATAGCACCAGCCACTCCCCTACAACCCCCCCCCCAGGGCGGGGGGCAGCGGGTACACTGCTACTTTTTGTTACTGGGGGCCAATATTGCTGCACCGCAGAAAAACCAGCCCCCAGTAACAAAAAACCGGCCCCCCCACTGCTGCAAAACCGGTCGCCACCCTTCCAGCCTCCCTGGAAAATGCCCGATGCCTGCTACGGCCAGTCTGGCCCTGGTTTTGTAAGAGGTGTGTGGGTCCGGAGCAACGAGTATAAATATCGTGCTACTGTAATATCATGGCCAAAATATTGGGGACAAAAATATTGACAGATAAGTATGTATACTTTTTCTATATATCTTTAAGGTATATAGATATGGAGATAAGAAAAGTAAATATTTACTTCCCTCTGTGCACTTACCTTTCAATATTTTTTTCCATAACATTTTCCTCCATATTAAGGTAGTATGATACTCCATACTCGATATACCATACATCAACCCATAAGAGCGTTCTCACCTGGTACAGAGCAAGTCAATACTCACTTAGAAACTTTAACTTTAAGGTAGAGATCGAACACCTGAGTCCTGGGGGCACTGTCATTTCCACAGGAGCGCTCTCGGACATATATTATTGGACTATTGCAATGTAAAGTTGAGTTTTGGTATGCTGTGCAGAACAGTAGCTAGTTTCAAGCATAGTCTGTTTTCTCCTATCAGGGGGAATGCAAATTGTGGCTCATTTGTGCTGGTGATTGCAGGTGTTGGACATTCCCACTCATTTTTAGGGAGCAGCACATATTTGTCATCATGAGGCTTTGAAGCAGAACGCAAGTGAGGCAGACAAAGGAGGAAAAAGGTGGAAGAGAAAAATTGGAAAACAGTGACAAAGTGAAAAAGAAGTATGAGAAAAAATAGAAAGTACTGAGATAAAAGTGACAGAGGTGCTGGCAGGTTGAAGAAAGACTTAACAGTCTACAAATAAATTCCCTTGGAGACCTAAAATCACACACCTCAATTGTCAAAAAGCTTCTTCAAATGTCACACATTCATAAACCCAGTCTTGAAAGAGCCAAAGAAACAAGTATCTATTATCAAATTTAATGTTAAATATATTCAATAAATTCATCCAAAGAATACAAATCACTCTAAAAACACATCATGGAAAGTTCACGTAGATACACAGGTTAAAAGGAGAGACAACACATAAGACATTCACATTTGTCATAAAATTAGGTTAATTTGTAAGAATCCATAAAAGTAACACATTGTAAAAATTAATTTGTGAGACTTTGTTGCACAAATTTAACTAACACTAGTCATCAACGATTGTCTCACAGTTTTATGATACGTTTTATGTAAGGTTTTTATCTTATATATGTTTATGTTTTTATGCAGGCATTTTTTGCATAAACCATTAGGAGGTAAATAGTCTTGTTGTCCTGAAGAAGGTGGTTTTATCCTGTACTATCCACCGAAATGCATCGACGCCTAGTTTTTGTTAAATTTGAGGAACAAGTCTCACATATTGAGGAAAATAATTTTTACAATGTGTACAAGCATTCAGCAACTCTGGCGCTGGGCTCCTATGAAAGTCCTTGGGTCCCCAAACCTATATATTGGTTTTTACAAATTAAGTACTGTCTGTTAAGATTATCCAGTACTTTAACATCCCTGTTATACCCAGGAGCTAAGGAGAGGAGATAACCAGCATTCAAGGGCCTTCCAGTAGATTCTAACACAGTAAAACACGCTTGATTTTGTTTCTCAGACTAACAACCTTGGAGCACGACACCACACTGATCATGGAACACCTCAACTTCCAACTCTATAACAACTGCAAAACAACCATCAGAGGCACCCTTGCCTACAGACCCTCAGGACCTCGCCCCTCTTTCTGCAACGCTATCCTTAACTTTATCGCCCCTTTCGCCATTGACTCCAAACACTACATCTTCCTCGATGACCTCAATTTCCACCTGGGCGCCCTCAATGATACCAACACTGCCAACCTCCTGGAAAGCATGAGCAACATTTGCCTCACCCAACTGGTCACCAACCCCACACACAGTGTAGGACACACGCTCAACCTCATATTTACTGCCAGCGACAGAATCAAATACTGTCACGTCACCGAGCTCACCTGGACCGACTACGCCATCATCCACTTCACCTTCACAAGATCCACAGGCACCCCCCCCAAGACTCCCAGCTGATCCCACCGCATTTGGAGCAAAATAATAAGAACCAGTGGACCCTCAACGCAACCCAGCCTGAACCAGTTACCAACCTCAAACAGGCTGTCAAGAATCTCTCCACCTGGATCACCAACTGCGCCGGCAAAGTTGCCCCAATCAAATCAAACCCTCCAAACCTAGAAGATTCACCAAACAGACTAGCTGGTATACTCCGGAACTCAAAACATTGAAACACCACTGTAAGCTTCTAGAAAGGAAATGGCGCATCAGCAAGGACCCCACAGTACAAGCCACCCTCAAGGCAGCCCTCAACAATTACCACCAATGCCTGAAAGACATGAAAAGATGCACCAGGCCTATCGCATTGAAACCAGCTCCGAACATAGCAAAGAACTCTTCAACATTGTCAGATAGTTCACCAGCCCTTCAGCCACCAAAAACACCATCACCCCATCCCAAGAACTCTGTGACACCCTGGCGGACTACTTCCATGACAAGATATCCACCATCTACAAATACTTTAAACCCCAACCCTCCGACCTCTACAGCCTCCTCACTCCCACTGCTGCCAACACTGACCACCAGCTAACCACATGGGAACTGCTCACCCCACAGGACACCAAGGCCATCATGAACACCATCCACTCTGGAGCAGCCGCTAACCCCTGTCCCCACCACTTCTTCAACCTCGGAAGCGAGAAAATCAGCTACAAACTCGCCTCCATCCTCAAAGCATCTATCACCACTGCCACCTTCCCCGAAGAATGGAAATATGCAGAAGTCAAACCCCACCTCAAGAAACCCTCCGCTGACCCCAGTGAGCTCAAGAACTTCCACCCCATCTCTCTGATCCCTTTACCTGCCAAAGTACTAGAGAAGGCAATCACAACAACTCACAAAACACCTAGAAAACAACAATCTGCTCAACACATCCCAATCCAGCTTCTGCGCCAACCACAGAACCAAAAACACCCTGATCGCTGCCACTGACAACATCAGAACCATCCTTGACTGTGGAGAAACAGCTCCTCTTATCCTCCTTGACATCTCAGCCTCATTCGACACGCTGCTGTGAGGCACTATACTATGCACAAAATACTGTGTCTGGAGAACAGCCAGAAATAGCTAGATGAGAAAAGAATCGGCATAACCCAATTCTAGAAGCACAGAGAATGCACATCCTCTGTCTGCTGTAACTGTATAAAAGTGGGAGCCTATAAACCATGTATTGCTCCATTTCCAAGTTCTCTTTGACCAATGAAGGGAGTGCTCTGCATAATACTCTGTGCAATCAGAGTTGGTGTCTGTCTGGCATCCAGATTCCCAGAGGTGAGGAGACATCACCTGAAGTCTGATCTGGAAGGAATAACCTGTCCCCCTGTTGTGAGGTGCCTGGAGGCCAGCCTGCTTGCTGAGAGAGGGAAGGAACATGCAAACCCTGCAGGAGATAGGCATCGTTAACTTTGAACTGTACCTTAGTAATCTGTGCCACTGACTGCTCTGAGCCATTATCCCAGCAACATTAGCTATGGCAGAGTTGTTCTGCCATTTGAAAATTGCCTCGAGGTGGCCAGTGATGGGTGACCTAGCGGCCCACCATCCCAGCTCACCCAAAGCCCCAGAAGCATGCTTGCAACCAGCTGGAGACCTGAAACACCGCCAGAGCTTGCACACCTGCAGAGACTCCAGGTGGTGGCCTCTGCTACTGCCTTTCACCTGTCTGACCTGAGTGGCTGAGCACTTGCAGACAGGGCATTTCCTACTGAAAGAGGGAGAGAGAGTTCTGTGTCTTTCTGCCAAATCCAAAGAGCAGGCAAAACTCCACAGTGGTGTGATAAGGATAATTGGGGCTAATACAGGTAACCGGATGCATAAACTCAATAGAGGAGGTAATACTGCACCTGTGCCTGATACATGCCCATATCAGAACTAGAACCTGCAAGAAGGGAGAGAGTGGGGGGAAGAGAGAAAGGAGGATTACAAACCCCTAGTACAGTTGACCCACACCAGTGATACATCCATATCTATGATCCCTAGGGTGTAGTAATGAGCTTTCTGTATGCATTAAATTACCTTCTTTTAACAAAGACAAGCACTGGTTGGACAAGCCATTATTGCGCTGCTCTGCACTAGAAGAATCCCCACACAACCTCCCACAGAAGCCTGTGACTGTTGCCATTGCTACCTCTGAAAGTCAAGGGATGAAAGGGTTGAACATGGTCCAGTTGTCAGAGCAATAGTAGGGCGGACCCTGGGACAGCAGAGGCACAGAACCTCAGCTCCCATGGCTGAAGCCCAATAGTCCCTGCTTGCTCTGTGCCCCCCTGAATAGGGTCTGACACTGAGTCATACTTTTTTTTTTAAGATGCTGGATGGCATACTGGCAATGATAGTCTGGTATTATACTGCTATGGTTGATCTACAGAACTGCCCTCCTTGATAGCAAGAATGAGCAATTACAACCAAAAGTCACAAATCACTGTCTACTGCATAAACAGATTATTAATGAGGGGCTCCAAGTGGAATAAATTAATATATGTAATTTACCTCCTAGTTGTCGGTGATTTTCTTTTAGACAATTCTTCATCCTTAAATGCCAGATCTACTCTGGAAAATTGGTATGAAAAAATGATACAATCACTGTAGAGAGGATATGAGACTAAATATCACGTAGTTGAGCCATACTTTTTAACAAGGAATAGATATAGAATGAGGTATTGAAAAATGTTAACTCACTGGACTAGCTATACCTTTTAGTAGGTAGAGCCTGATAACTTTTTCTGTAACCTTTTCCACAATGATCATATTAGCTGTGTAGTGCTCACTGTTTTGAGGTACAGTAAGCCATAGGCAATACATTTACATAAAGCTTGAGATTGTACCTCATTAGTGCATTACATGATCTATAATCAGATAACAACTATGAGCGTGACAATATATTTTTCCAAAGATTATTGATTCCATGGACTGCAGGATATGCATTAAATTTATATTGGAGACTTTCTCCAACAACTATATTGCCATATTCTATTACACACCTACTCTGGGTGTTAAGCATGACCAATAATGCTGATTAACACCTTCTACCCATACTGTGCTTATCCCTTCTGCTAAAGTTTCTCCAAGTTATTTCTTCTATTCCTAGGAAAATACTTGTGTAAATGTACTACTAGCTCAAAGTTGCTTCCACACAGATATGGGTTTGATATACAAGGCGGCGGCACTAGCCATTGTGGCATGGTATGCATTTAGACCTGGTGCATTGATGCTTCATTCTCTGGGTTTTAATAAAGTTAATCCCTCATTAATTTGGACCAAGTTACTTGACTGGAGTGTACTCCACGTAGTTTGATAGTTATTGATAGTTAGTTTCATATGAAACTTGGACAGTGCTAAGACTGTGTACTGGAAGAAACTGAGTGTCATTTTCAACAGTTAATTTGTGTCTTGAACTCTTCTGCCCTTCCTCTCCCTTTGATGCAATGTATGTCCAACAATGTGGGTGAAATTTAACCCTTTCTTTTTTAATTGTTCTACTGAGCAGAGTTATGAAGATCCACATATCCCTGATTTTAACTTGCCTGTTTTTGTCTTAATCCCTTTCAGCTACATCCCAGTAACCTTTATCTTGTGAATGATAAAAGAAGCCTGCACTGGTGCTGGTATTGCATATGAATGCTGTTCACCTTGTATTCTAAATCACACAAACAGGCCAGTCTGTTTATCAAATTATGACAACAAACGTTCTGCTTGTGTCTCGTAATTTGCCAGAGCCTTCATCAGGACACAATAAATAATGTGTGATCATGGTTTAACCCTAGAAAAAAGAAAGATGGGAGTGTAATCAGTCATTGCTTCCTAGAATGCACTCACATATGTAAACAGCCTTAATTCAAACAGTTCAAAACATATTTTGTAATTTAAAAAGATACATAATCCTCAAAACACCCAAAGCTTTCTGTAATAAACTTAATAATAATCATACTCTGTGTTCAATCAGCCCTCTCTGAAAATTGGGAGACGTGCTAAGGATTAGCTGATATGTGCTGGGACAGATGGTGAAAAACCTACACTGGTTCAGCAAGTGTGGGAAGCCTGGTCACCCTCGCTTGCAATGCTGTTGCTGCGTGTGCTGTACCTTTTAATGTTTGGGCCTCCAGGGTGGAGTTAAGCATCTCTAAATATCATGTTTGCTCTGTTACCTTTGATTTCAGTTCTAAAAATACCCTTTAACTTCTAAAGTGCTATTCCAGCAACATTTGTTGTACACTGGTAAACATTTTACCAGGTTATGTCACTTTGGAGGGCCCAATTGAATGCACATTTAATTAAAGGGGCACAGCATAAAACAATTTGAAAATCACTGAACTATTCTGCTCCAAATGAAGAGCAGGTATGAGTAGTTTGGGTCAAAACTGAGAGGAAGAGATTAGAAAGTATACATTCTACTAAACATTTAAATAGAAAATAGAACGTTGATGCAACTCAAACCTTATCCACAGCAAGCAATTTGGGATAAGAGTTTGACAATAAGCTTAATACCTCAAGATTCTCCTTAATAAACATATTTCAGACGACAGAAATGAAATTAGCAAGCACATGATTTTGAGGTATGCGTAAAAAGGGATTCCTTTTTTGGTTGGTAGGTTGAGTCAGATTGGCCAAAGGCCCCAGTAGAAGTATCAGAGATTTGCTAACTCAGATGGTGCTATTGCACTAATGAGACCTAACACTGACACATTCCCAAAAGTATAATTTTCAGGCACGTATTTTTTCAAGTTAAGCCCCAATACTAGACACCCCACCTTCTGTAGTTTGTTCACATCGTATTTTCTCTGAGAATCTGTACACATGCCATTGTTGAGTTTCTTACGGGTTGTCATCAGCATCAGAGCATAAAATAACATGTAACAAAATTAATCAATTTGATAGCTCATATAATTAACAAAAGTAATGAAACAAACAATTATGACAAAAATGTAGGCTCCCTTAGTGACCACAACAACATTTTTTTCAAAACCAGGAAGTCTTCATAAAAATAATTTAGGGAACCTCTCTATCTCTGAGATATATTCTGGGTCCCGGTGTTAGGCCCAACAAGGAAATAGACATTCCAACCCCTGGTTTGTGGTCACTAAGGGAGCCAACATAATTGTCCTAATTATTCGTGGCTCCTCCCTTATTCTAAATTTGAGAACTGGTGCATTGTTGTGTTCATATGTTTTTCTTTGTAGTATTGAATCCATGTTCAATGTACGAAATAATTCAATGTCAGATTGTTTGTTTCATTGCTTTTGTTAATTGTATGGGCTATCAAGTTGATTTTTTAATCTTTAATTTCGTTACATGTTATTTGATGCTCTGATGTTGATGACAGACATGAAAAAATGAAAAATAAGTTGAAAATAAAAAGGTGATCATGCTGATTAAATTTCTTGACCACTAGCAACTAGGAATCTTGTGATAGAGTAATGTCAGTATTGGCTTGTTGTTTTTGCTTCATATTAGTGGCATAGCCTTGCTGACAATAAACTGGCTCAACCCCTCTCTTTTTTTCTACATTTAGAAACTTGGCATTTTTCTGCACTAACCATGTGGTGCCTGCAGCATGTTCCTTGGTCACATGACTGAGTGTAGTTGGCAGTTGGACTTTGTTTATTCCCCCAGACTGCCAAACAATAGCAGGATTAGATGTCCCTGGATGGGCCATCAACTGGCAGGATGGGGAGGGTGGAGCTGGACACACCCTACTTGCAACTGAATTGGCGGTGCTTTGCCTTCACAAAAAGCAATTGTCCCCCCTGCAGTGTTCATGCAGTTAGCTTGGAGCCAGGGCAGGGAAACGTCAAGCACTTCAATGTGAATTCTCTATAAACTTCTCCTACTTCAAAGAATGCATCAGGTATAAAAATAGGAACCTCAGATCCACTCTTCAGTTCACTTTCTAGACCTGTTGAAGGACTCTTAGAGGACTGCCTTCTGAGGCCTGCTGTGTACTTCAGAAAACTGCTTTGCTGCACCTGGAAGGATTGCTTTGCTGCCTGAAGCTTGCATTGAACCCTCAGAGGCCTGCCCTGCTGTTTGAGCCTAGTTTTACTGCTGAACCCAGGACAACCAAAGTGATTCCAAGGGCTAGTTAGCTGGCCTCCTGATTAGAGCCTCAGGGACAGAAAAGGCTCCACCGCACCTGGATCCAGCCTGATGAGTCCTAAACCCCCAAGTAGTCCCCTTCCAGTCCTGGACCCTTGGTGGTTGGGTTAAAGGTGTCCAAATAGTCAAAATTCAAAACTTGGGGCTTAGAACATTTTTGGTTAAAAACGACTCTGAGAACTGAGAGGAGACTGGGACCAACCTGCTCATCTATCCATCCAAGGTGCATCACTGGTGGGCCTGATTTCGCTGCAGCTCCCGCTACGTTCTTCTCCGCAGCAGCAAATTCTGTTCGACGGTCATTCTTCAAAGGGGTATCCAACCACTTGGAACTCTCATTGGCTTTAGCCTCCAGCCTCATCCCGCTGGAGATTTTTGACTTTTAAAAAAAATGACTACGTCCGAACTAGGACAACTTCACCGCAACTTTATCCAGTGGCTCCCCAATGAAGATGCTCCCTTCTTGGACACCACCCACATTCTTCCCGCTGAACTTTGCCTTCTCAGAAGATTTTTCTTCAAAATTTTTACTAAGTCCGAAGGTAAGCACTGACTACTTTTTGTATCCAACTCATGCTCCATCACAGTTGGCTATAATTCTCAACTTTGAACTGGTCTCTCGCGACTAGATGTCCATAGTTGCTGCTTTGATCTTTCAGGTGCAAGTTTTTTACCTTAAACTTTAAAAATTCATAACTTTGTTTCTACTAATTGGATTTTTGTTGTTCTGGTGCCAATTGATTTATTAAAATGTACCCTATTTTTCTAAATTGGGGTGGGATTTTTCTTGTGTTGTGTTTTTACTTTATTACTGTTTGTCTGCCGCATAAATACTTTACGCATTGCCTCTAAGTTAAGCCTGACCACTTTTGTGCCAAGCTACCAGAGGGTTAAGCACAGGTTAGTTTAGAGACGTTTGTGGTTCACCCTTATGGGGATCATGGCTGTTGCTTGAACAGGGGTCAACCCTCATACAACCAGCAACCATATTTCTCATAGAAGGGAAATTGATCACTGCCAGCCAGATTTTGTGAAGGTTTAAGAGGAAATGCTTGCTCTACTAAGAAACAAAAAAGTGTGTGTTTGCACAGAGGATCCTATTTCCACTGTGTGAGGTTCTCTGCTATGGAGGTGCCCACACAGTGGGAATAGGATCCCAATTGGAATGCCATATAACCTTTTCAGAATTACCCCTCTAAACCAGCGCCTGGCACATCTTCTCATGTGTAAGTATGTGAATATTTGTGAATTCCAGAAATTTTGAAAATTACACCCAGGCAGAGATCTCCACCTGTAATTTCTGACTTTTTGTGTGAATTGAAATGGAAGTAATTTAGGGATCACCAGGGCTCACACCTGTAACCCTTGGCCTGCCCCTTGTGACTCCTGCCACTGCCTTTACAACCCCTGGCATCAGGGGTGGCAAAACAGTGCCAAGAAGAAAAGGAAGCATACACAAGGAGATAATGGACGGAGCGCTGAAACTTTTTAGACACTCACCCCCAGTCACAGATCTGGGTTGAATCCATCATCGTTCTTTAGCTCAGTTCGCCACCCCAGTTCAGACCCAGCTATATGCAAATCAGTCTTGACCCTGTGCCTCATGGGAACAGTCCAGCCCGAACTGCCAAGCCAGGTCTTCCCTGGACCAGACACAAGCATCCTGGGACCGGTTTCGGGGTAACACCCCTCATCAGCCAGGCTAGCTTGAATCCAGTGGCAAAGTGAATTGAAATGGAAGTCATTTAGGGATCACCAGGGCTCACACCTGCAACCCTTGGCTTGCCCCTTGTGGCCCCTGCCACTGCCTTTACAACCCCTGGCATCAGGGGTGGCAAAACAGTGCCAAGAAGAAAAGGAAAGCAGTGTTTTAGTGAAAACTGTTTACTTAATACTGCTTCCCTTGGAACTGGATCAGGAACTTTAGGTTCTGTAAAAAATAGTTTAGTAGTGCAATTGGCACTCCTGTGGTTAAATAAATAAATCAAACAAAAACGTACGCATTTTTAAACAAGCTATGGCTATGTTTCATTATTGTAATTAAATGAAAAGTTACGTGTTTGAACACAATCTTCTTCACTTCTGGGTTTTCAATCAGTGATAGTGCCTTACAAATGAATATAAATCAAAATGAATCAACAGTAAGGAACAGTTTAAGCCAATAGCATTGTTCACATTGAATGGGGGAAAATTTACAAGTAAGGGGCCGATTCCGATTCGGGTCGGACAGCTCAAAAAGAACCGTCCGGATGCTTACCTCCCGACCGACTCGTCCCGGGAGCCGGTCAGTCCTGCCGATCAAGTACGATGTGTGCATGTGCCGAAAACTCGACCGACACGAACTCGCCAAATAAATACTCAATTCTCCCTACGACCTGGTCCCCTAAACGCAGAATCGACTCGCACGGGGGCTATGTCAGAGCTGTTTCCAGCCGGACAAGTACGATGCGCACTTCCTATGCGCCGAGCGAGTCGACACGTACGGCACGTCACAGCATCCGGAGAAGCTGCATGAAAGGAACGATTCGCGCCACAACACGATCCCCGGACACGAGACGTACAAGCCTGCAACTGGGACGAAACGAACCAACGACCAGTGCAGACGAGACGGTGTCGACATGAATCCCATCGCACAGGTCATACCGATCCTCTACATCCATGGACTGATCCGGAACAGACGCCAACGACGGAGACGGTAAGAGACACCCCCCAAACAAACAGCCGACACGTACCAGTAAACCTGTGACAAACACCCAGGCCCCCCTTGCCCATCACCCCCACCCATAGGGGGCCTCTTGCCTGTCACCACTCACACCCCCACCCATAGGGGGCCTCTTGGCTGGGACTACTCTCACCCCCACCCATAGGGGGCCTCTTGCCTGTCACCACTCACACCCCCACCCATAGTGGGCCTCTTGGCTGGGACTACTCACACCCCCACCCATAGGGGGCCTCTTGTCTGTCACCACTCACACCCCCACCCATAGGGGGCCTCTTGGCTGGGACTACTCTCACCCCCACCCATAGGGGGCCTCTTGCCTGTCACCACTCACACCCCCACCCATAGTGGGCCTCTTGGCTGGGACTACTCACACCCCCACCCATAGGGGGCCTCTTGCCTGTCACCACTCAGACCCCCACCCATAGGGGGCCTCTTGGCTGGGACTACTCTCACCCCCACCCATAGGGGGCCTCTTGCCTGTCACCACTCACACCCCCACCCATAGTGGGCCTCTTGGCTGGTACTACTCACACCCCCACCCATAGGGGGCCTCTTGCCTGTCACCACTCACACCCCCACCCATAGGGGGCCTCTTGGCTGAGACTACTCTCACCCCCACCCATAGGGGGCCTCTTGCCTGTCACCACTCACACCCCCACCCATAGTGGGCCTCTTGGCTGGGACTACTCACACCCCCACCCATAGGGGGCCTCTTGCCTGTCACCACTCACACCCCCACCCATAGGGGGCCTCTTGGCTGGGACTACTCTCACCCCCACCCATAGGGGGCCTCTTGCCTGTCACCACTCACACCCCCACCCATAGTGGGCCTCTTGGCTGGGACTACTCACACCCCCACCCATAGGGGGCCTCTTGCCTGTCACCACTCACACCCCCACCCATAGGTGGCCTCTTGGCTGGGACTACTCTCACCCCCACCCATAGGGGGCCTCTTGCCTGTCACCACTCACACCCCCACCCATAGTGGGCCTCTTGGCTGGGACTACTCACACCCCCACCCATAGGGGGCCTCTTGCCTGTCACCACTTCCACCCCCACCCATAGGGGGCCTCTTGCCTGGGACTACTCACACCCCCACCCATAGGGGGCCTCTTGGCTGGGACTACTCACACCCCCACCCATATGGGGCCTCTTGCCTGTCACCACCACCAATAGTGAACTGTGTGAGTACCACTACCAATGCCCACACACATAGGATGGGTGATGTGTAACACATACCCCATACCCCAACATAAGGACTACAAACCAAAGGATATCCACAACAACCTCATGACCACAACATGTAGTCTGTGTACAATACCCACCACAGTGAACATGACCATGTACACACAATGTAACTCACAACACGTGTCTGCAATACCATAGTGTGGCTAACACAAGCCAAGCCTCACATGAGCACTGCAGTAATGGCCTCAACACCCATCACTTGAGTGTACAAAAGGTAACTGTGTGGTACTAAACAGCACCATATGTAGAGCACTGTGCCAATGGGGTCTCAACCCCCATCAGCACAGTGACATGAAGGTAAGTGTGGGGATCACACATGCAGCATATGTAGAGCACTGTGCTAATGGGGTCTCAACCCCCATCAGCACAGTGACATGAAGGTAAGTGTGGGGATCACACATGCAGCATATGTAGAGCACTGTGCAAATGGGGTCTCAACCCCCATCAGCACAGTGACATGAGGGGACTCCACTCCTGTGGAAGGAAAGCTGTGCCATATGTTGTCCATGCAGGCCACCAGCATGTCAGCAGTATACTTTGTCACACAGCTAACATATACCACACATTGGTGGCCCTGGTAACAGCAGCCTGGGCACGGGAGGGTCCCCTGAGTCAACTGCACAGAGTCAACACACATGTAGATGAAGTAGCACTGAGGACCAGATGAGTCCATCCACATAGATGCATACACTTGCATGTCCATTGGAGATGGCCACAGAGTCAGTGAAATGGCCCAATTGAACCATGCCAAGGCCAACAGGTGTGCATGTGTGTAAGACACTGATGAGACATTGCTAACAAAAGATAGATAACACATTTCCAAAGACCATAATCATGACCCCGTCAGATTGCTGCAAAGGATGACATGGATACAAACCCCAACAGGACATACCCCCCATGGCCCACATGGTCTCCAGCACAGTGACACTACATTTCCCAGCCATGGAATACACCATCACTGGAGCAAGGGCATGTCAAGTATCAACAACATCATGTACATCTGAAGCAAAACCACTAGTGAACAAAAAGGAGCTTTTATTCAGCCGAGTTATTTGTGAAATGGAAAATCAAGAAGAAAAACATGAAGGCCTATGGCCAGTCCATAAACAGACCCAACAGGGTCAAGTGTCCAAATGCCACATTTGCCTTGCCTGCACTGCCAACGGAAGGGGACATACCCCTGGGAGGGGCATACATAGAGGCCAGCCAGGCACCGCAGGTACAGGATCATGGGTCTACAGAAACAGTCAGGGAAGGGCTGGTGGGTGCAGGAGCGGCAGCTGCAGCAGAGGAGTCTGACAGGGTGGGTGCCGGCACGACTGGGGGGCACAAGTCAGGAGCAGTGGGTGCCGGCACAACTGGGGGGCACAAGTCAGGATCAGTGGGTGCCGGCACAACTGGGGGCACAAGTCAGGAGCAGTGGGTGCCGGCACAACTGCAGTGGGCAGGTCAGAGGGAGTGGACACGGAACCCACTGCAGTGCCCAAGTCAGACCGGGAGGGCAGAGACTCCACTGCAGTGCCCATCCCCAGGGGAGCAGGAAGTGGATCCGGTGATGTGGGCAGGACGGAGGGGGAGGGCACGCCCTCCACAGCAGTGCCACACACAGGCTGAGTGGGGTGTGGGGTGCTGGAAGAGCAAGAGGCAGGGGGGGAAGGCCTGACCATCTTGGGGATGTGGTAGCGGTGGGTGGGTGAACCTGGGGCAGGGTGTGGTGGTGGGACCTGTGGAGTGGGAGCCTGGGGGATGGCGGGTGGAGACTGTCTGGTGGAGTGTTGGGCCGGTGGTGGGGTCTTGCTCTTCCGGGTGCGGGGGGACCTGCGGCATGGGGTCTCAGCCTGCCTGCGCCTGGGGGAGGGTGTCTGGGGGCGAGGGACACCCCCTCTGTGTGGCCGGACCCCCTCTTCCCCTTGTGTGCTGGTGTGGATGGATCAGTGGGGAAGAGTCCGAGGTCGACCAGGAAGAGCCTCTTTGCAGCTGGGGATGCAGTTGAGGCAGTGGAAGGGGCCGTGGAAGGGGCTGTGGAGGGTGAGGCATCGGAGGACTGCGGAGTGCCTGTGGATGCATGTGTGTGTGTGTCTGACCCATCCCCGGTGAGTGTATGTTCAGTCCCCTGAGTATGCGTGCGTGCATGTTTAGACTTTGGCTTGGGTGTGTGTGTAGTGCCAGGGTCTGTTGTGTGCAATGATGGTGCAGGTGTGTGTGTGAGTTGGACAGGTAGGGTGCTGGGAGTAGGGGATGGGGCAGGAGGGGGGAGGGACTGCTGGAGGAGGGACACTGCTGCCGTCAGTGAGGAGGCCATGCCCTGACTGGTCCTCTGTAGGGCAGACATGGATGATGACATGCCCTCCATGTACGACACCAGCTGGTTCAACAGACCCGTGTGCACATGGAAGACACGCAGCATGGATGACTGCCCCACATGGATCTGCCGCAGCAGGTCGACAGACTCCTCAGTCAGGGCAGCAGGGGACACAGGGGTAGGGGGTGCGGTGCCTGACTGGAAGGAGACATGCCCATGAACACGGGCGCCTCCACGGACCTTAGATGTGGGAGCCATGGGGAGGGCAGTGATGGTGGGGGCGGGGACAACCTCAACAGGTGTTGGATGGTGGCTGCTGCCACCCGCCTCCACAAGGAAGTCCTCGTCACTGCTGCTGTGGTCCTCAGCTGCGGTGGTGTTTGCCGAGGAGCCCACAGACCCACTCCCCTCGCCCTCCGTGCCACTGGGTCCCTCCGACTCCTCAAATTCCGACCCAGTCTGGCTCTCTGGCTCCCCCTGGTCCGTGGAGCGGTCTCCCTCTGTGTCCGTGTCTGTATCTGCACAGGGAAAATAGAATGAAAACACATTAGTCATCTGCACTGACCACACACACCACAGAAAGTACAGCACATCAGTGGCCAAGTGCGGGCATCAATCAGTTGAACTTTGCTAGGAGTGCTCACACAGATTTGCATAGGCCAATGGTTAGTCTGAGAGTCGAGCATGGCATTCACATCCCTCCTGCCCTTGCACCCATCTGTCTTGCGCATGTAGGATCCCTACACCACACTGCAGACACATGCACCACCTACCCATTACTTGACAAGACCTGAAAATACGTAGTGGTCTGTCAGCATGCACACATCACGTCTGCTGACAATGGACCTGTACATTTGCCTGGACGTAGGGATGGCCAGTGTTGCATCTGAGAGGCTGGGGCTGAGTACATGCACCAGACATCCTGATCCCCGCAAGTCCTGCATACCTTGGCACAATGGAGTGCATGTTGCACATGACACACTCCTGCTGGATCACCCCTAGGTAGTGTAGTCCCATGGCTCAGCCATGCCTGTGAGATCATACATCACAGTCTCCAGTCACAGGGGGCAGGGCAGCCCTACAACAACTGTCACCACTGTGTCACATTCCCAGGACATGGGGCCTGCAAACTCTGTAGCTGACAACTACACATGACCATCCACAGTAACAACATCGTCTGGATTCTGATGTGCCCACCCCAGACCCATTGGACGCATGAGAGACATGGGACAGGGCACTCTGAAGCTGAGCAACTCGCACTCTGCTGTGAATGACACCCAGCTGCTGGAACTACCCAGTTGCAGGCACCATTGTGCACGGTCAAGTCATCACATCCATACATGTCACAGAGGTATTGTCTCACATGGGTACATCTCAGATTGCATGCTGACCCCAAACCCATGTACACACCAGTGGGCCTGACAACGGTGCCACAGCACAATGACACAGGGGCAGACACCTGAGGGAACTGGTCACCTGGCACAAAGTGCCAACCGAGACACGGGAGTGGGAGTACAGACTGTAGCATACCCTGGACTAGCCATGACTGTCCTGCTCCACGTGGAACAGGTGATAGCCATGGACAGTAGGCAGGTGGCTGTGCATGTGTGACACACTTGAGGTACATGCTCCAGAGGCCCCAACAGTTTACCCAACCAGCAGCATGGGTGTGTGCTGAATGCCCCAGGCACATGTGGTGAGCCCGAGCTGTCAATTGGCCACATGACAGGAGTACATGCAGATAAATACCAGGACCCTGGCATGTACTGTACAATGGTCCCACCCTTGAAGCACAAAACTGAGTCCCCTGAAGCAATGCTGGCCCACATCCCATGCACCTTCACATGTAAGGGCACAGTTTCCACGTGACACTATGCCCAGACAGAAAAAGCAACACCTGGCAAACAGATGAGAAGGGGGCAAGTCACCAGAGAGGGACATGGGTCCTGGATCAACTGAACAATGTACTGTTGAGGTGTTACCAGGCCAGAGGGGGCACATAGCATGTCAGACACAGCACACAGTGCAGTCATGTACTCACCCCCTCCTTGCTGCTGTCTGGCCTTCAGCTGCCCATCCAGGTCCGGGAAGACCACCGCCAGGATCCGGAGCATGTGGGGGTCAGGGTCCGGTGTCCGCCCCTCCTGCGTGGAGGCGACAGCTTCAGCTGGACCCGTGCGATCCTCCGGGTCCAGCCCCGAAGGTCCTGCCACCTCTTCTGGCAGTTGCGGATCCTGCGCCTGTAGACCCCCATGGATCTCACCGCCCGGACGATGCTCCTCCAGATCTCATGCTTCTTCTGGGCAGCAACCTGTGAGGATGACAAAGTGCAGAGGACATTACTACACTGGCAACATATTAGTGCAACACACAGGCAGTCACACATGTGGGCATCAGCAAGGCTAATGAGGTACACAGGTGGTGCAACTATGGTTGAGGGACCGGTGTCCAGCACTCACAACTTTGAGACATGGCCTGGGAAGGGAACCTAGTGACAATCCACCTTGCACTGCACTGCAACTGTGCAGTACATGTGGGTGCCCCATTTGTGGCAAGAGCAGTAGTCAGTGGGCAACCAAGCCACTGGTGTACACACTAATGCTGCTGCTGGTCAGACCAGTAGCGCAATTAGCAAAGCAGTGGACAGCACACTCACCTGCTCCCCTGGTTTCCCATAGAGCTTGGTGTACTGCGGCAGGAGCCCGTCCAGCAGGGCCTGGTTCTCCTCCTCACTGAAGGCTGGGGCCCTCTCCACAGTACGTGCCATCATTGAAGCCAGAGGAAGCAGAGACAGCAGCAGTGATGATCTTGATGTGCTCCAGTAGCATGTGGTGCAGGCAAGTGGGTTCTCTGGGGGCCAGGCAGCCTTATATCTGTGCTGTGGAGGCATGTCTGCCCTGGGGTACAAAGGGATAGGTCCAAAAGCTTGCATCCTATGAATTTGGCCAATCCATGGGATAGCACGACTCGTACACGCCTTCAGCATCATTTAAAACATCACCTCCATGACACACTGGCAATTGCAACAATGTTGTACGACTCCAACTGAATTTCCTGCACACGCCTCGTTCAAATTTCAAATCCGCGTCCATCACCATGACAGCTCATGGCCAATGAGGGTGCAGGGCCCGGCAAATGACTGTACTACGCGGATTTTGAATGGCAACACACACCCGTCTCCATCAGATTCAATGGGCAAGACGTGCGCGCGGCTCGGTCCATACACGACCGACGCGTCACACGCGTCCGTCGCCATTGTTATGTATGGCCCAGACATGCGCGCGGCTCGGTCCATACACGACCGACGCGTCACACGCGTCCGTCGCCATTGTTATGTATGGCCCAGACATGCGCGCGGCTCGGTCCATACACGACCGACGCGTCACACGCGTCCGTCGCCATTGTAATGTATGGCCCAGACATGCGCGCGGCTCGGTCCATACACGACCGACGCGTCACACGCGTCCGCCGCCATTGTTATGTATGGCCCAGACATGCGCGCGGCTCGGTCCATACACGACCGACGCGTCACACGCGTCCGTCGCCATTGTTATGTATGGCCCAGACATGCGCGCGGCTCGGCCCATACACGACCGACGCGTCCGTCGCCATTGTAATGTATGGCCCAGACGTGCGCACGGCTCGGTCCAAACAAGTTATTTGGGTTTTGGGGACATTGAACGTGTCGGTCAGCCTTGCTGTCAATTCCTGACAGATGCCATCCTCTGTCACTAGCTAGGGACTATGGGGCACACCAATGGCACCACTGCCTGTGCCACAGTGTGTCCCCAGTCATGTATGGCTGCCTCTTATGTGTGTGTCTGGGGGCACAGGATGTGTTTGGTCGTGTGCCGCTTGTTGACAAGCACTCCCAGGCTGGACCCGGATGTGGGTGGACACATACATGTGTGGTGTGCCCATTGCCACAGGGGGTGCAGCAATGCAGTACAGGACATTGGCAATGGACACAGTCCCAGCCAGGATGTGCGTGTGTGTCGTGTCACATGTACCCTGTCTCATCAGTGTTAGTAGCTTCAAAGCAGGGTGAACCAGTGTCGACATTGTGATGTCCATACACTATCTGTGTGCATGTGGTGTGATCTGTCAGTGATCCAATGTGAGCTGATCCACACATCACATTGGTTTGTACATGCACAGTGTTGTTGTGTGGGGGTGGCACAGACACCTACATATGTCCTCTTGTGGCGACAGGGCACATGGACTGTGGCTAACATGCTTGTTGTGTGTAATGTCAACGATACGTCACATCATGCCTGTGTAACTGTCAGTCAGGGAGCTGTGATGTGGAGAAAATATCTGTCCTCACTAGTCACTGTGGGCTTTGTGTGGTAGGTGGCAACAGGGCAGATGTACTGTGCTAGGGCCCATTGCTTTGTCATGGCACAACAGGGGCCCTGTCATGTGCACATCTTGGGCTTCAATGTGCGTTGATGCCATGTATGGGACATTAGTGTCTGCAACCTGTGGCAACCACCTCAGCTCATTGTGTTATGTGTTTGTTTATGATGGGCTGTGTTGCTGTGGCTTTGTGACATTGCTGGAGGGTGTGCCTTCATCCTTTGTTTCTGTCTGTACTGCAGAGCCCCAAATGTACCTAGGCCATTCCCGGACCTGGCAACGATGGTGGAACGTGAGTCCATTAGAAAGTACCGTTTCACCAGGGCAGTGATTGAGGAGTTGGCAGGGCAGTTGGGCCCACACCTGCAACCTGGCCGGCCATACCCGACGGCACTGACCCCCAAGGTGAAGGTGATGGCAGCCCTTCATTTCTTTGCGACGGGTACCTTCCAGTACACTGTGTCTTCTGGTGGAGGGATGTCACAGACAATGTTCAGTCGGGTGCTTCGGGATGTGTTGGAGGCCATGTTACATTTCCTGGACCTGTACATCTATTTCCCCACACCCCAACGACTTGCAGACATAAAGGGTGACTTCTATGCCCTGGGGAGGATGCCAAATGTCATTGGCTCCATTGACGGGACACATGTGGCTTTGGTGCCACCACAGGCACATGAGCTGCCATACAGGAACCGCAAGCATTTCCACTCCATCAATGCTCTGGTGGTTTGTTTGGCGGACATGACAATCTCCCATGTGTGTGCCCGTTTCCCTGGGTCTGCGCATGATGCCTATGTGATGAGGAGTAGTCGTGTCCCTAGACTGATGTCACGGATGCAGAATCTACGTGCCTGGCTTGTTGGTGTGTACTGACTTTTCCTCACTGTGTGTGCCTGCCAATTGTTTGCTACCTGTTTTTCTCCAACTCCTCTAATGTGCATGTGTCTGTATGTAGGTGACTCTGGATATCCCAACATGCCATGGTTGCTGACACCCCTGAGGAACCCTGTGACACCAGCCGAGATGTGCTACAACCAGGCACATGGTCGTACCAGGAGGGTGATAGAGCGGACATTTGGACTCCTGAAGAGCCGCTTCAGGTGTTTAGACAAGACAGGAGGTGCCCTCCCGTATGCCCCTGCTAAGGTGTGCCGGATCATCATCGTAGCATGCATGCTGCACAATCTGGCAGTGCGAAGGGAGTTGGCCCTCATCCAGGATGACAATGACCAACACCCGCCACCTGTGGAGGATCCTGGCCTGGGCCAGGATGCCAGTAGCGATGATGAGGCTGCGGAGGATGTCCGCACACAGCTCATCAACAACTTCTTCTCCTGAATGTGAGTATACAGTGATGTGTTGTAAATGTGTTGTGTGTGCATGTTTTGTGTGTGTGGTGCACCTTGCGTGTGGCTGTGTGCTACTTGTGTGGATGCCTGCAGTGATGTGTCCATCCAGTTTACCTGTACTCCCCACCAGTTGTGTGATGATTAGTATTTTGGGGTGGTGTAGTCTGTGATTTGTGTTTGGCATGTGTGTTGCAGTTGTATGGCGTCATGCAGTGTTAACAATTGTGTTTCTGTCTGTCCTTCACAGGGTACTGTGGCTGTTGTTTGGTGTACAGAGACCCCTGATGCCCATGCTCCACTGCCAGGATGGAATCGTTAGTGTCCCGACGAGTGATGTGCCAGGCACCCCAGGACTTCCGTAGTTATCCACTTGGTGACCGTGTGCCCACTGTCAGGTGTTACTAGCTTGCATGTGTGTAATAAGGGACATGTGGCAATTGCCTGACAATAAACTGTGCTGCACCTTCTGATGTGTGTTGCTTGTGCCTACACATCAGACTGACATTGACGTACTGCACTTGTGGGCCTGTCACCACTGACTCAGGTTGGGTGTGTAGTTTGTGCATACCACAGGCTTGCTTGTCAACATTGATGTTGGCAATGAATTGGTTGGACGTGGTGAGCATGTGTAAAGTAGACCTGGTGGTGTGTCTCCCACATATGTGGCACATTGGCCTGACTGACATGACAGTGTACTCATCACAGTACAGGTTTGCATGCACAGTGTTCTTCAGCACATCCAGATGTACATGCCACTGGCAACCTCTCAATCACCACAGAGTCACGTCTTGTGTTTAGGTGAATTTATTATCACATAAGTGGGGATGGTGCTCAGGATTGGGAGTGTTGTCAGTTGGCTTTAGAACCCAAAGTTCACAGATAACAAGTTAGGAGTGTTGGTAGATGAAATGTCTAGAGTACAGTCCACAGTCGTAAAGCACATTGTTCCAACTCAGACCCTCCATGTCATGTGGGGAGTACGATGTCGTACAACAAGGTGAACGGTTTGCACACAAAGGTCACTGTCCAGAACAGGTGTTGGTTTCCTGGGGGATGTGCATGGGCATCTTCGTCTCACTTGTTCCTCACCGGACGACCCCTCTTCTTCTTCTCAGGGGGAGCCTCACCTGCAGGCTGCTGCCGTGCACGGGGGACTCCACCAGACCCCCCCTCACTCCCTGTGGCAGTGGCAGATGTTGTTGCCCGAGATGTAGTCGTCGCACAGGGAGGTGGGCTCAAGTTGGTGCTGATCTGGCGGAGGCAGGTCAACATTTCCCGGTGCACCACTGCTATATCTTCCATGGTATCCCACTTGGACTCCATATTTGACAGGTGTGTTTCAACACGGGACATGTGGGAGTCCAAGCGGGCATGGTGGGCAGCCTGCTGTTCTTTGATGTCCGTGAGGATCCCCACTACCTGGCTGAACCCTCCGGTGCTCTCCTGGTACGCATCCATGATGCGTTCCAGGTGGGTGTCATCCTGCAGCCCCGCACCCTCAGTGGAGCCTCTGCTCGGCCTCCCACCACCCCTCGCCACACGGCCAGCACCTGTGGTGTCCCGCATAGGTGTCACAGGGGGACCTTGGATGTTGTTGCTGTTGTCAGGTGCCCTGGTGCCCTGTGACCCTGTGCCGTCTGATGGTTCGGTAGGTCTGTCCGTGTTGGCAGGGGTGGCTTGCGGTGTATCAGCAGTTGCAGGGGTGGTTGCAAGGGGGGCAGGTGAATGTTGCCGAGGGGCTGCATGAGGGCCGAGACCGGAGGGGCCAGCTTGGGTGTCGTCCGACGAGCAGTGAGACTGTGCGCCACCGGAGCCAGGTGGGTCCACCGGAGCCTGGGACTGGGACTCTTCCTCGTCTGTGGTTGAGTCCACATCTGCCCCTGTGTTTGGAAGGAAGACACAATGTTAGTGATGTATTCATGGACATCAATGGTTCATACACATGACATTGGCCACTGTGGTTGGTGTTGCATGCCTGTCCATTGCATCATCCTACTTTGTCACTGACGGAGATTTCCATTAGTGTGGTGCATTCACCTGACACCCTGAGGCACTTTGGTTGTCATGTCTAGCTGTCTGCCTGCCTGGCATCTTAATTGCACGCTGGACTGTACTGTGCCATTCCTACACTGGTGCTGACACATGAATGACACAGGTGTTTCATCCCTGTCAACATTTGTGCTTTGACGCTGGCATCCTTGCAAAGGCACCTAGTTTGGGATCTCGGTTTGGGGCATGTGTAATGCCAGTTTGTGTCAGTCAATGTGCATCACATTAGTGTGTCTGCACAACCTGGTCACAGTCCAGCATGCCCGGGTTGTCCTGATGTTCTCTTCTGTGTTGTCTGTGTCCCCAGTCCACATCCCATTTCACACAGGTGATGGTGTCACTGTTGCTAATGGAGTTGTGTCTGAGTTTTGTGGTTGCACACATGCTTTGTGATGTCAATGTCCTCCATGGTGGTATGGACTGTTCGCTGCGGCTGTCTTTCTTTACTAGAGTCGTGACCAGAGGTGTGTGTTCGGTTGCTTCAGCTGTGAGTTGCATGCCTGCTCCAGTGCAGCCCATGTTAGTCCTTGTGTCCACAGTGTCCATGTCAGTGAGTGCTGTGTGGTGTGGATGATGCCTACAATACTGGACAATGTCTGCGTATCATGTGGCTGACAACGGGGGTTTGAGTGTATGTCAGCATGCTACAGTGTGAGGGATGTTGGTGGGCCCATTGTAGTCAGTCAGGTGTCCCCTGTCACTGCTGTGTATGTGAGTTGCTGTGTGTTTGGATCTCTGTGGTATGTCTGCATTTCTGCACTTGTCAACTACAATCCGCGCCTACCCGTCCAGGCCAGAGGGGGTCCCTGGGACACTGCATCCCCGGAAGTTGAGTGCAAAGGTACATTTGCAATGGCTGGCAGTGTGACTTTGATTGGGTTGGTCGATGCGTGTGTGTGACTAGCAGCCTACTCATACATTGTATCCATGTGTCAGCCATCTTGCCCTGCTCTTTGGTTTGGCAGTGAGTGTTCCCAGGGCTGCTGTTAGTTTTTGCTGGAAAGATGTGATTTGCAGCTGCCTCAATGGTTTTCAGTGTCATTGCAGTACCTCCTCCTCCCCCAGGGGCCAGGCAATTCACACAGAGACATGCTTCAATGTCGGTGAGTGTGGGTTGATGTTGAGGTTGTGAGTCAGTGGTGTAGTGGTGGTTGTACACAAGTAGCAACAGTCCCTGTACGTCACACAGCAGTAGCCAGTATGGTGGGTCTTGGGTGTTGTTTGCATGAAGTGTGGGTAAATGCCTTCTCCCAGGTGAGTTGTGTGGAGTTTGTGTTGAGGGGTGTGTGACAGCACATGGTGGTGGGCATGGTCAGAGCTGGCAGTGCTTCTCCCTCCATGGCCAGATGGGCCACTATTGTGTATGCTTCCCTTGCAGGGAGTGGCAGTTGACTTTCAGGATGTCAGGCATCAGGGTCCTGCATTTGGTATGTGCACATAGCCCATCAGGGCCTTGTGCTCCCCACAGCAGGACCCAGTGTCAGCCATCTTGAGGGTACATTTCCACTGCCTGTGAGGTGCGCATGGTTAGAAGTGGTGTTGTTGGTCCATTTGTGAGGGGGACTATTGGCTGTGACTACAACTCCCATCATGCTTTTGGCTACACTGACTTCCCCAACATCCCCGAGCTTCCTTCCTGTGGGTCAGGTTCCCTGTGAGGTGGTGTGACAGTGGTGGCAGACTGTGTGGCAGTGTCTGTTGGGGTTTTGTGGCACTGAGTTGCTCTGATTTTTGCTAGGTTTGTACACGTGATGACATAGTTCAATGTTGGTATGAGATAGCAGGTGTTGTGTTGCTGTGCCAGGTATATGGCTGTAGGGATGACTTTGTTTGTGTTACTGTGGCTTTGTTGACGGAAGTTGTTTTGCCTGTCCCCTTGACGGTGACATGTGTACATGGCCCCACAATCTTGAGTCTCTTATTTGTGTACTCACCAGGCTCTGGGATGTCAGTCAGACCATGTATGCTCTCAGGTGGTAAGATGGCCTGCACCTTCTCCTCCCAGGACCGGAAGTAAACGGGTTTGGCAGGAGGGCCGCTGCCGGTGTGCTTGCTGAGCCGATGGTCCTTCTCCAGCAGCTTCTTGACCCTCCTGCGCACGTCATACCACCTGTTCTGGCAGTCGTCCTTTGTGCGCAAACAAGGTGCTTGTGCGTTCACCTTGTTGACGATTCTCTCCCACATCTTGGCCTTCTGGGACATGGGGGTCTTCTGTACCAATGTGCCAAACAAATGTGGCTCTACTCTGATGATTTCATCTACCAACACTGTCAACTCACTATCTGTGAACTTTGGATTCTTCTTGGGGGGCATGGTGGTGGGGGTGGTGGTGTCGAGGGTGGTGGGTTGGTGGTGGTGGTGGTGGTAGTGGTGAGGGGGTGGATGTGGGAGTTGGGGTAGTGGTGTTGGGGGTGGTGGTGGTGGTGGTGGTAGTGGTGAGGGGGTGGATGGGGGAGTTGTGGTTGTGGTGTTGGGGGGTGGGGGGTGGGTTGGTGGTGGTAGTGGTGAGGGGTGGTGGATGGGGGGTTGGGGTACTGGTGTTGGGGGTGTGTGGTAGTGGTGAGGGGTGAGTGGATGGGGGTTTGGGGTAGTGGGGGTGGTGTTGGTGTTGGTGGTGAGGGTGGGGTGGATGGGGGGTTTGGGGTCGTGGTGGGGTGGTGGTGGTGGTGATTGGTGTGTGTGTGTGTGAGGGTGCAAGTGAGGTTTGTGGGTGGTGTGTGAATGCTGTTGGTGAGATGGCAATGGTGTGTGTCAGCAGAGTTGTGTGTGTGGAGGTTCTCAGGAAATGGCAATGGCTCATGGGAGTGATTGGTGGCCTTTAAATATGTTGAGTTGTGGGTGTGTCTCTCTTAATTGATTATAATTTTTTTATATATTTCCGTTGTCAGTGCTTGTTTGGTCCTTTTTTGTGTTTGGTCAGCTGTTGTTTGTGTGTGTGTACGAGATGTTCTTCTGACCGTGCCGGACGCTGCTGGTGAGTCGTACAGGCTTCTCCGAGCCTTTCACGCTGTTGTTATGCTGTGTTGTGTATGTCGTGTGCGACTCGGTCAATGGGCGTTCGACTCGGGCGTGGGTGTTCGTTTCGCTCGCGGGAGTTTGAGTCGGTCGCGGGCGGAGTCCGTTGGTTTGAGTGTTTGTATCGTGTGCGTGTCGGTCGTGCGGCTTGTGCTCCATGCGAGTCGTTCGTGTTTCCCGCATATGGCATCGTACTTTGCAACTCGTACGTCACGGGTACGTGTCGCTCGGCTCCGTTCCGGGTACGTGTCGGACGGTACTGCTCGAGGGCTTTTTCCGGCCGGAAGCCATTTTTCCGTACGGCTCGGTCGTCCGGTTCATATTCGGGTGAGTCGGTTGGTATTCACAGGCTTTCCATCGTACTGTGCGGGTCGTACGGCGGCGAGACGTGTCGGTCGGTACTTTATCCCGGGACGTGTCGGTCGGTTCACTTTACAAACGGAATCGGAATCGACCCCTAAGTAGTTAAACTATAATCAGACTTTTAAATCTACGCCTGAATGTATTGTTACTACTCTTTGGAATTTACAAATGACGATTGGACTCCGCATGTAAAGCAGTGCCATGCCGCAGTTATCATTGTGGATTTCCTGCGAAATCAATACATTTCCAAGTTTAAAACCTATTCCCATTGTATGGAGTTCTCCTCTCAATGCACACAAACGTACTCCTTTGTGGACACTCACACATTTCCAAGGCAAACCATTGTGGATTAATTCAGCATCCATAAAAGGATTTACACCTGACAGTAATCCCTTTGGTAATTCGGCGCAATTCACCTTTGTCACTAGACCCCATGGTCGATATCAATTACTACAGGTGGACTTCTATTTTTTCTTTTTTTTCTTTTTCCTCTCCCTGTGATTTATCAATACATTTCTCATTGAGTTATAAACTAGTGGAGCCTTCAAATCATGCCAGTTATTGGTGAAAATGAATTATGTTCCCAGTCTTATTCTGTGTTTTGTGGCTTTATCTTCTCTTCAAATGAGCACATAAGTTTTTTATATAACACAAAGAGAAATGAGGAATGGCTCCCAGCATATCAGATCAGTAACCTAATTACAATATCGGTGATATCTATTGTGTCAGTGATATCTGTGTTGTTATATTAGTAATGCAGTTATTATGGAATTTAAGAGATGTCATGAGGTTTAGGGTCATGTGACCACTTTCTGGTCAGATTTAAGGTCAAAGGTCACTTGACATCACTACTGTGATGTCACTGAAGTCAAAGGGAGAGAGATGTCACTTTCACTACACCTAGCATTTTGGTGAATCAATGTCCATGTGGATTGGGCCCTTCTTGTTGTGGTGAGCACATCTTGAAAGTCAACTTGTTATTAATGCCAGTGGGAAAAATCTTTCGTTTTGCAACAGGGCTTTTTTTTAAAGTTTTTTTTTCTCCACTTGGTACAAGTAGGCCTATGCATTCCCTTGCTGTCTCACTGAAGGATGCTTAAGTCCAAAACTATGAGCATGCCAAGTTTGTGTTTTGCACCTAACACATTTTGTTTCATTGATGCTTTCACTTTTCTGTTTGCATTCGTATGCTCTGAAGACACCCATTTTCTTCCAGAGTCTGCGTTTTCCGTCGTAGCACCAGTGTTGCTAAAGGAACTTGGCGGAGGTTCAATAATTGGAGATGGATGTTGTTAATCTCCTTCTTCTACTGTGGATTTCTGGTGAGCCTGACTGGGAGCATCTTTTTGAATGTTCCCAGCCAGTGTGTCATTAAGGGCCTGCAGATGTAGCATTCAGAATTTCATTCTCACAGATGGCTGGAATGTTGCATTATTGAAAATGAGTGGCAAAGATTTGTGGCCTTCTATATTCCTACCCCACACACTTTAACTACAAATGAGAATGCTTTTACAGATCAATTGCGAGGGTTGTCGATGCAGCTTAAATCAGAAATATGCCTTGAATTTTCAACAGGCCTTTCCAATTAGATTGGCACGCAAAAATGTGTAGTTGACTCTAATACAACACAGAACTAGAAGGTTTTTTCAGGAAACATCTCAAAATGAACCTCTTGAAATTTTTTCTGCCTACAGGGAAAGAGGTTTTTGCCCATAGATCCCAGTTTACTCCCTTGTCCTTGCAACCACCGGCCGGCGACAGCTCGTCCAGCTGCTATCTTGTGCGTGTTGGGCTCCTATATACTTAGGGCCTGATTTAAAGTTCGGCGAACGAGTTAATCTGTCAAAAGTGTGATGGATATCCCATACAACCATTTACACGTGCATTATATTCAATGACACTTGTAATACGCAGACGGGATATCCGTCAGATATGTGAGGGAGTAGTCCGTCCACCAAACTCTAAATCATGCCCTTAGTCACTATCTTGTAAAGCTGCGACCTCAAATCATTTATATATCCTGCTGCTTGGGTGCCTGAGCCACTAACACTGCAGGCCTTCTCTACTGCCCCTGTACTTATTGTTGCCCTAAAGTTCATGATGACCAATGATTTGTCCAAACCTACATGGAACATTTATTTTTTGCTCTGCATTAACGCTCTTGTTTCGACAAAGCAAAAAAAGTCATTACCATCCCTTTTTGAGGAATATCAGGCACTAAGGGGCAGTTTTACAAGCCCCTTGCGCCACTTTTGCGTCACGTTTCCCATGTTAAAAGTGACGCAAAAGTGGCGCAAGGGGCTTGTAAATCTGCCCCTAAGTGCCTGATGTATAAAAAGGATATTTAGCAATACCCAAATTGCAACAAATACGGAATCACTAATTAGAAATAACTAAATATGATTTAAATACCTTTCTTGTAGGCAATTAGCAGTTCATAAGCATTTGTTATGTATAAATACCGAAATGGAATTTGCAAGTTGGTATAAATCGCAAATTGCGACTGCTGCACTAGCAGAAGTACAGAGAGAGAGAACTTCTCTCACATCTCTGAAGGGATTCTTTGCCAAAATGTCTAGCCAGGAGCCACAAGAGGAGGTTGGCTAAAAAATGGATGACCAAATTTAGCACCAAGAGCTAGAAATTCTTGTGGAGGAGTGTGTCTCTGAACATGAGAAGCTCTTTGGAAAATCATTCATGTCTCTTCCTGAGGCTACAAAAAAACAAATATGGACCAGCATACAGACAAGCGTTAATGCTGTGGGCATCACTAAAAAGACTGTAGGAGGAATCAGGAAGCAGTGGAACCTCGTGCGTTTCCGCACAAAGGAGAAGGTAGCAACAAGAGGACAGCAGGCTTCAGCGACAGGTGGGGCACAAAGTACAGAGCCACTACCCACCCCATGGAAGAATTCATAAAAAAACATTTTTGAGTTTGAATCCATCCATTTGGAGCATTTAATATTGACACATCAGCCCCTTCTTCTGATGCTCCAGTTGAGGTCATGGAAATGTACTAACATATCTATGTTAAAAATAGGTTTAACAATTGTATAAATAAAAGGATAAACCTATGTGGTAATATGTTCTTTATTTATCAAACAGTCAAAATAGTATAAAAGCAAACTTATACATTAAAAGTTGTTAATTAATCCATTTTCTGTTTTGATAGTGCTCAAAACAACGAATTGTGGGTAATGTAGGCCAGGTGCATAACACCAAGGCTTACAAGAAAAGGTGTTTTTTTGCATTATTAGCTTGAGGACCTATATACAATACCTTGTTAATGCTACATATATTTATTACATATAACTCATATTTAAAAATGTATGTTCATTTTGACTTATGTTATGTTATTTTATGTTATATGCGTTTATATCGAGGCACGGCTACTCAAGAGTGTCCCGGCGACAGTGCAAGTGAGCTGAGGGTCACTAAGGAGATTATACAAAAAGCAGCATTTTCAGCCGTTTCCTGAAAAGCTTTGCGTCTTGTGTGCAGCGAAGTTCAAGAGGGAGTGCGTTCCAGGCCACTGCTGCCTTATAGGCCAGGGAGCTACCGCCCATTCTCACGAGGCGAAAGCGCGGAATCACCGCCAGAAACTGTGCCGCAGAGCGCAGTTGTCTAGGGGGCACATAGAACTTAAACCGATTCCTGAGATATACTGGGCCGGAATGGTGCAAGGCTGCGTGCGCCAGGGTAAGGGCCTTGAACCTAACCCTTTCAGCCACCGGCAGCCAGTGAAGATCATGCAGATGTTGCTTTATGCTTGATCTTCCTGGGATGTTCAGTAGAGACCTTGCCGCAGTGTTCTGTCTTACCTGCAGTTTCCTCAACTGATACCCAGGTAGGCCAACATAAAGGGCGTTCGCGTAATCAATCCGCAATAATATCAGGGCACGGGTGACCATTTCCTTGGCCGTCCTAGGCAGAAAAGGAAGAAATTTCCTAAGTGATCTTAGGGTACCAAAGCATTGTCCTGCTAGCTTTTTGATCTGGGTGGTGAACCTAAGATCTTCATTAAACCAGATCCCTAAATTATTCACTGGCTGGCCTTCAGAATTGGGTAGAGAATATTCGGCCGGCCAGAGTGATTCCTTAAACTGAGAGGGAAATGTCCCGTAGAAGAGGATTTCGGACTTATCCTCATTGCACTTGAGCTGCGCAGCAAGGAGGCATTGAAAAACGGCCAAAAGACAGGCTCTAGCTTGAGCGGAGGATGAGTCATTTTTACTCCAAGTGAAGAGGAGCTGGGTATCATCGGCGTAGGAGATGATCTTGGCGCCCAGCTCCTCCGCCAAATAAATCAGTGGGGTCATATATATATTAAAAAGGACGGGACTCAGGGTAGAGCCCTGCGGTACTCCAGTGGACACAGATTGAGGAGCAGAGGAAGACGGGGGCATCCAAACCTGCTGCGTTCTTTCTTCCAGAAATGATCTAAACCAGTTCCAGACAGATCCTGTCACACCGATGTCTGAAAGACAGGCCAAAAGCAAAGAGTGTGGAACGGTATCAAAGGCCGCAGTGAGGTCTAATAAAATCAGGGCCGCTCTGCCGCCAGCGTCCAAACACTCTCTGATTGCCTCCGTGATTTCGACCAGGGCCGTCTCAGTACCATAGCTGGCTCTGAACCCTGATTGAGCTGGATGAAGCAAGCCGAAATTTTCCACAAAGTTAGTAAGTTGCTTATTTACTGCCTTCTCACAAACTTTCTCCACGGCCGGAAGCAGAGAGATCGGCCGGTAGCTAGCTGGGATCAAAGGATCCAGGGAAGGCTTTTTTAGCAAAATCATAATATATTCTTGTTAGTCCTGACAGGTCTTCCCCCAACGTTTTGTCTGCCTCCCTCCATTTTTCTGACCTTGTTTTTTCTGGTTTTAGGACTCTGCCCACTTTACAACTGCTGACCAGTGCTAAAGTGCTTGTGCTCTCTCCCCTAAGCATGATAACATTGGTTTAACCCCAATTGGCACATTTAATTTACTTAAAAGTCCCTATTAAAGTGCACTACATGTGAACCGGGCCTAAAAATTACATGTTAGTAGTGGGCATGCAGCCCTCATTGTGTCGCCCACTTAAGTAGCCCTCTAACCATGGCCCAGGCATGCCATTGCAGAGCCTGTATGTGCAATTATACACTTCCACTTCAACCTGGTAAGGTAACCCTCTTGCCATGCATAAACCTTCCCTTTTCATATAGATGTCTCCCCTAATGCAGGCCCTGTCCAACCCACAGGACAGGGTGCAATGTATTTATAAGGCAGGACATATACTTTTATGTCTTGGTAGTAAAAAACTCCCAATTTCGTTTTTTCACTTCTGCAAGGCCTAGCTCTCCCATAGGATAACATCAGAATTACCTTATTACATCTTTTAAGTGCAATTCCCAATTGTGATGAGATAGACTTTTCAAGTTTGGTGTCACTCATGGTGAAGTTGGATTTTAAATTACTGGTTGGCAAATGCCACTTTTAGAAAGTTGCCATTTACTTACTTTTGACATTTGGTGCCTGCTACCTGTCTCTTCTCAGTCTGGGTTGGGTGACAGCTGGGCTTTGTGTATTCCCTATAGACAGCCACACAGGAGCTTAGATGTGTCTTGATGGGCCTTCCTGGAAGATGGGAGGAAGGAGCTTGGCACACACTTACACTTGAATAGGCTGTGTGCTGTCCCTACACTAAGGGCTGCATACCCCTGTAGTGAGTCTGGACACAGGGCAGTAAGGGTGGACCCCTGTGCACTTCAAAGCTTTCTTTGAAGTCTCCCCCCACTTCAAAGGCACAACTTGGTATAATTACTGGA
Source organism: Calotriton arnoldi (assembly GCA_963921515.1). Classification (NCBI taxonomy): domain Eukaryota; kingdom Metazoa; phylum Chordata; class Amphibia; order Caudata; family Salamandridae; genus Calotriton; species Calotriton arnoldi. Next base: position 2,735,585 of record CAWUFW010000156.1, read on the forward strand.
CCCTTGATACCATGACTTTAGTACACTTCTAGACCTGTGAAGACTTTGCCTGGAAGAAGAACTGCTGTGCTGCTGAAAGGACTGCCTCTCTGCTGGACTGCTGCTTGCTGGACTCTTGCCTTGCTGAACTGCCCTGCTGCCTGCTCCTCTCCTGCCTGGGTGCGAAACAGTGGACCTGCATCACTTGAACCCAGAATCACTGCAAAGCCTTGCCTCCTGTTCTAAGTCTCAGGGACATCAAAGACTTCAACTCATCCTGCTACAGCACCTGGAATTTGCTTGCTGCAAGTCTTGCCCTGCCAAGTGCTGGGCCCTCTGAAGTTGGTATAAAGTGCTGCTTGAACCAGAACCCACGCATCCTCATCGGAACCCGCTCATCTTCACCTTTGCATGAGTCGGAACCAGCGCATCTTCGTAGTTGCATAGAGCGTACCCGGTGCTTTGCCATTAGGACCAGGGCATCGCATTGGGAATCAACACATCGCCTACTGTGGGAGCAGCAGCCGGCCATCACATTCAGAAAGATGCATAATCGTAGTTGCGTGGAGAAAACCGAAGCATCTAGCCCACTGCGTGGCGCGACAACAACGCATCGTTTTGGCTGCACCTCGCATCTTTGTCGACAACAATGCATTCCAGATGAAGATACTTTGGTTCAGCGGGCCCACGTGGGTCACTGTATCCAGCCTGCGCTCCATTGCAGTCGGCCTGAGCTTTTGACTTTGCCCTGGATGCAGCGAGACCACATATCTCATTTGCTTATTGCTTCTAAGCACTATTTTACCTTTATTCTTTAAAAAATCATATCTCGAATTCTACTTGTTGGATATTTGTGGCTTTGGTCTTATTTTATTTATAAAAATATTCTCTATTTTTCTAACCTGATGTGGAGTCTTTTTGTGGTGTTTTCACTGTGTTACTGTTTGAGGTGTTGCACAAATACTTTACACATTGCCTCTTAAGTTAAGCCTGACTTCTCTGTGCCAAGCTACCAGAGGGTGCGCACAGGATAATTTCGGGTGTGTTGTGACTTACCCTGACTAGGATTGTGGTTCCTTCTTGGACAGGGTGCATACCTCTGCCAGCCAGAAACCCAATTTTTAACAATTCTTTTTACTAATATTAGAAATTATTTTCACTATCTTTTGACCTACAACAGCTTAATTTACTCATACAACACCCCCAGAAATATCAGATGTTAGTGATTCCTCCTGTCACACAGAAGCTGAAACTGCAAATACAGCAATTAGCATTCCTACAGAGAAAATAAATTCCAAGCAAGAGGCAAAACAGCACCCCTGCATTAGGAAACCCAGCTACAACTATCCCTCCCTCTACAGTTAGTCAACATCAAGCCTAGTGTAAGGTCCAGAATTAGAGAAGTCTGGGAAATCTCCACTACTCAAGAATAATTCAATGCACTGAATAATCATATGTGAAAATTCATACAAAGCTGCACAGGTCTTTCTCCGAATTGAATAGACATGCCTCAAAATTAGATAGACCCATTTCTGAAAGTAATGCTGCCAATAGATTTGGATTTGAAGGATTAACAATGGCTATAAAGGGTATAGCCACACAAATGGCTCAACACTCTGTAGCATAGAAGCATCAACAGAGATATAGGAGCAATCCTCTCCAAAAATGTAGGCGTTCTGTTGAATGTTGGCTACAGCCACCTAAACTATGTGTCGGAGAACTGCTCACATGTAAGTAGAGTTAGCACATCACAGTGGGGATGTAACTAGGAGCCTAGCCCAGATAAAAAAACCTTAGAGAAATTGCAAACTGCTAAGTGCAGGAATTAGGGCAACCAGTTTGGCTGGTAAAACTGCAGAGGGCTCAAGTGTGAAAAGCATTTGTGTTGGTGAGCCAGTGACATCATGGTGTACTAGAAACCACAGTGGAGATGGACAATGAAGGGGCACATGGTAGTCAATAGAAACACTAACTGCTTGATGACAAAGGTGCAAATAGAAAAGCAGAAAATGTGAGTGTTTATTTAAGTTAAAGCAAAAACAGTTTATTTTTACAAACCTAAATATTTTACAAATTCGGATGAATATGTTCAAAATTAACATGTTCTTCATTTTCAAAAGAATCTGTGAATAAACAGAAAAAGTACTAATCTATGCACTTTGAGCAATATTTACAAATATGTTTGTGATGTGAATTTTTTTTTTTTTGTTTTTTTACATCATCCCTGTGCACATGTCCCTCTGGAACTCTTGCAGCATCAGGTCCTGAAGGTGATATTTAAGGACAATTCTCTGTATCATCTTCATCAGATTTCTCACTTGCAGGGTCGTTTGGGAGTCTTATGGATGGCTAGATTATGCAACATAGCTCAGGTGGCTGTGATTTTGCAGTACATTGCTGGACCATACTCTAGGGCCCCCACTTTAGCTCCAACATAGGAATCTACCTTTGAGTAAACCACATGCCACTCTAGAATGCTTCCTGTTTGTTTATTAACAGCATTGTACCTCATTTGTCTAGATGTTCAGGGATCAAAGTATGGAGTAATGATCTGTGTTCTTAACGCATGTGCGCTGTCACCTGAAATTTAACAAACATATATTAGAAACTTTAAAAACCCACATAAGCAGAACAGTTACCTAACAGCCATCTGTCTTCAAACTCTCCTCTTGGTAGTCACTCATATAATACAGGGTGTCTACAGATGTTAGAATCATGAGCACTCCCTGCGTATTGAGCAGCTAGCTCTGTGATCAGACAGGTGGCTTTACACATTACTTGAATATTTAATGAATGGTGACTCTTTCAATTGCAATAAATATGCTCTCTTTCAGTTGCTAGACATATTAGTACATGTGTACGGTCTACTGAACCACTCACTTGGGGAAAATTAGCTGATGCAAAGAATTGTATTTTTGTAGCTTGCATCTCAGCAGGGGCTCTTGGAAATGCAATGTGTGAATTAAATCTTGCCAGCATTGTATCAACTGAATTCCTAAAAACTCTGAATAAGGCACTCTGGGACCAACTGCAACGGTGTGTTGGTAGCTACCAGATGCTAAAAGGTGTAAATTGTACAAAATATGAAAATGGGTAGGAATAGCACCACCATATTATGTGGGCCTAGATAGTACAAGGTCCAAAAGATTATTTAAACTAAGAGTGACCTCTTTGCTAAACCTGTACCTAGCATAAGCCTGCTAATACCACATTCCTCCTATTAAGCACAGGGTTTAGACTATTTGTTTTCTTCTTGAAATGGCACCACAGACATCTAGGTCCCTGTGTAAGTACTCCCATCCATCAATCCCAAGAGTAGATTTAGAGACGTATTTAAAGATGTAAAGTCACATTAGAATGCCTTTCAATTACCTTTGTCAGTTTAACACACAGTAGGACATTCCCTGAACAGCATCCTACCTATTCCACATGTTCCTTAGCTACCAAAATCTCATGTGCCTCCACTCGTTATATTGTTTTAAATAGGGTGAAAACTCAATATGATATTCATATGTCTGTTTACTCATTATAATTGGGCACACGTTACTACAACAGCAACATGGTGGACATATATCCATGGCATAATAGCTGGTAATTTATATGATTTCATAATCCTGTAGTGACTCTCCAGGCTAAGTTATATTGCTTAATTTTTTCTCTAAAAAAAATTTAAAGCAATAGATTCTGCAGGAAAGTGAGCATAGATTTCTCCACAGTTGTCTCAAAATAGTCACCTTACCTCAAAGGGGAACAAATAGGAAATTCTAGAACTTTTGTGGCTAAGGAGTTATTGTGTTAGCTCTTAGAAGCCAATTTAAATAATAAAAAGGACACCATGTCTTATCTAATTTTTGTCTTTCCAGAACCTCTCTAGGGAGACCAGATGCTTCCACTCTGTAAAGGAACAAACCAGGCCTGATGACCTCACCAACTACCATCCCATCACTCTCCTAAGCTTCATCTCCAAGATCACTGAAAAAGCAGTCTACACTCCAAGATGATGTTATTGTCACCCATCTCTACCATCACCACAAATTTGGCTTCAGATTACACTGCAATATTGAGAAAGATACCTTACAAATCATAATCAACTTCCTCCTGACAACAGATGAAAATTATCCCTGTTTTTAGATATTGTTGAATGTCTCAGCAACCTTCAACACCATCCAGCATCCCACCCTCATCCACACACTGAAGTTTCAAATGACATTGACATTGTGCTTCAGTGGTTCTCCCCCTCCCTGTCCAACAAATACCAGTCAGATCACATAGGCACTTCTTGGTCCCCAGAGATCACTATCACCTGTGGAGTCCCATAGAGTTCTCTTTTGTATCCTGCCATCTGTAATCTCTACATGGAACGCATTGGGCCTTAACTCACCGATAACGACATTTACACTCACCAATCTAATGCTTCATACTCTACCCTACCCGCATGTCATACAGACCTGGATGTCAAGTATCTATTGGAAGCTCACGTCCACCAAAAATAATTGTTGCTATTCTCTTAGAATAGAAAGCAGCAACTAGTCCAAATCTGGCTCAACAACCTGAATATAGATAGTTTCAAATCCCATAATCTACCCAATACCAATTGTGAGAAATTGGATTCTTTGTGGGGTGGGTGACTATCCACCTCAAAGAAATATTAACAACCTTTGTCAGAGTGCACCCTCAAAGTCACTAAATTAACATGAGCTCAACACCCTAGTAATTATGGCAGATGGACTTAACTTAGGGTGATGTGGAAAATATGTATGCAGTACTAAAACAGTAATACAGCCAAAATGCAAAACAATAAAATTCCCAAGATGAATTTGAAAATAAGAGTAAAAATCAGTAAACACAATGACACCAAAATAACAAAAATCCAATAACGGGAACCAGAGATATACATTTTTACATTTGTAAGTAGGAATAGCTCCAAGAAGCATAAAGTGCTAATGATAGTCAATGGTTACAGTAGTTCGAGTCCAATTTGGCACTGACCGAGATGGAGCACGGAACATCCTGGTCAGATTTTATACCTTCTGACTTTCGCACTTTAAGCCCCAACCCACCACAGGAGCACACTTCTAAAGCCCCCTAGGACCAACCAGGTTTGTCCTGGTCAATGATTTTACCTTCTGACTTTAGTCCCAATCCACTAGAGGAGTAAATGTCAAAAGACCCCAAAACCAGCAGGGGGAGGGGGTACTTTGAGACTCACAATGTGTCAGGCTAAAGCTAAACAGCAGGGTCCAGTTCAGAGCCAGTGCCACTGGTCAGCTGGGCAGTACGGGAAAGGCCTCTTGTAGCTTGTTGTATCCCTGTAACTTGAACAGGAGGTCAGCCTTATGACCCTTAGAGACCATTTCTTTGTCCTGGGTATGAGAAAGAACTGGTGCAGTTCTTTAGGGCTCTTCTCATGTACCAGACAGTAGGTTCAGTCCTCTTATGATCATCGTCAGGTCCGGGAGTGCTCTGAAGTTGGTGCCTGGAGATGCTGCATTTATGCCTGGTGCGTGGGGATGACTCCTGGGCCCGGTCTAACCAATGGGGTAAAAGTTCCTGGAGCCACTCCTATCCACTTTTGACATTTTCAAGATGGTGGAAGCCTTTGGCCAAATTCAATTTGCACTCTGAGGGCTGGGTACAAGTATGGGGAGTGTACTATGGTAATCCTAGTGTCCTCCCACATCGTACCCTTCGCTCCAGTTTGGGACAATCACTCTACCTCCAATAAACCCAGATTAGAAGTGTGGTAGAACAAAACAGGGTTTTCCAGCAACCAGACATGGGCTATACAAGAAATGTTTGGCATCAAGCTATCTCCCCTTAAGTGCACTCCAAGGATTATATATAAACCCCAGCAGATCTGTAAAGCTGGATTTGCCACTCTAGCAGGATTTATCACTTTAATGTCAAAAATAGGTCCACTGTGATTGGGGCCTGCCTGGCTGGGGGGACAAAGGAAGGGCCCTGCCAAAGTGTCAGCTAAGATTTGCCTGTGACAGGAGAGGCCTCTTTGAAGTTAATCCACTTCCTGAGCCAAATTCCACTGGTCATCCTGTCAAGGGAACAAAAACACCTCCCCACACCCAAGCCTTTGACTCTGCTCTTGAGCAGTTTTCACACCTCTTCTAATTACTGGCTAGCAGAAGTGGGAGAATTAATGCAAATGGGCCTCTAGAGGCTTTAGGCAGGGAAAAGGTAAGTTAGCAAAAGTACATTTTCCTTAATGTTTATCACATATCACCACTTCATTGGAGTTTTAATGACTATTAAAAAATTGTTGTCTAAATATTTTCCTAGCTATTTTCTAACTAAAATTATAAATTATTAAATGTAATAATGTAACCAAATGTTTTCCTCTGGAACAGCCGGCCTTGTTACATTGAAAATAGCTTTTGGGGCTTCTTCACTGTTTAACATTCTAGCTTGGATTTACTAACTTTTTACGCAGTGCAGCAACACAACTTACTGCACTGCATTACATTAAAGGGAAAGAGCAGAAATGGGCCATATCTGCTAAGTTATGGCCGACTTGTGACCTCTCATAGCGCTGGCGCACTCCAGGTAGCCTAGCGCCCACCCGGGCCCCCTTGCGCTACGGTGCAACGGTGCCTGCGTTATGGGCAGGTTTGTGTTTGTGCAGGAAGTGACACTTTCCTGCACAAAATTAATGCTTAGAGGCACATTCCCCCTTCTATATGTGCTGCAGAATGCAGCACACATTGAGAAAAGAAAGTAACAAGGAGAAATGAGGATATTTATCCTCAGTGCCCCTCTCTCAGATAGGCACACCATTTTGGCTCAGGCGTTACTGCCTTTAGGGTTGTGTCAAATTACAGGGGTGGGTGCTTGGGAACATCCATTTCCACCCATGTAACACCTACCTGATGCAGTGTAAAGCAACAAAACACAAATCACTGCTTTGTGTTACTTTTTTTTACAAAGCACGCAAAGTGACCTAATCGGCCCATGCATGGCTTTGTAAATCTCGACTAGCATTTTGCATCAGGACTGTGCAAAAAAAAGTAGCGCAACCACAACGCGAAACGTGAGTAAATCTGTGCCAAAATTCCTTCAGGTCCTACTTTTAAATACATGCACCCTGCCTTTTGGGCAAAAAGGCCTACATAGAGGTGACGTATAAATAATTAAGAGGAAGGTTTTGACCTTTTAAAAGGGGTTATTTTGACATGTCAAGTTTGCAGTTTAAAACTGCAACAGCCCAGTCATATTTGCACTGTCGTTGTAGTGGATGGCACAATAGATGCTGCTATCCACTAGTGGCATTTAACCTACAGGCCCTGTGTACCCTTAGTACCATATGCTAGAGACTTACAGGTAAGTTAAACATGACAATTAGGAGTATGCCAATTTCATCATGTTGAAAGGAGGAGCACAGGGACTTTATCACTGTTGAGCAAGAATAAAGTGCACAGAGTTCTAGAGCCAGCAAAAATATAGGGTCCAGCAAAAGATGAAAGATCTAGTGTCTCTGCAAAAAGGGCAAATGTCCAACACCAATCACTCTGATTCACCCTTTGCATCCACCTCATCCTCAAAGAGCACATCTCCAAGAAAACCAAGATGACTTAGTACCAGATCTCTCTTCTAAAGAAAGTGAAACAATTCCTCACAGAAAACGACTTCAGAACTGCTGTTCAAACGCTCGGACTCTCATACCTGGGTGGAGGCAATGCCCAGCTCCTCAATGGTCACATCACCCCCACATTAATGGAACTAAACTGGCTCTCCTTGCCAGCCTGCACCATCTTCAAAACTAGCTACATCATGTACAAAGCCATCACAACCAGCAGCCCGTGCCTCTCTGGCTGACAACATCACCCCCTCCTGTGCCTCTAAGCACACATGCAGCCAGGAAACAATCAGACTGAAGATGAATTAGTGCAAAAAGAAAATAAAAAAACAATTTTCAATCTTTGTACTCAGCATCTGGATCCCTGTATCCCATATGATACCCCACAAATTTGCTCCAATTTAGGATAGAGCTGTTGAGATAACTCTTTAAAGAATGCTATGCTACAAAGTAGTAATAATCCACTTTTTCTTTCAGCTGCCCCTCCAATCACTCTTTGATTGTATCTTTGAATTTGACCCTTTAAAGTGCTCTACTGTCTTTCACCTGAGTTTGCACAATACAAATGCCACATATACATACATACATTTCTTGAATCTCCGTTTAACCCCAAAGACTAAATCTCAATGGGGCCTCATTGGGGCATATTCATGAACTGTATTTTGTTGTATGTAAAGTAGGACTGCATGTACTACTATTCACATAGTTCAAAATGCAATTCATAAGCCTACAGGCAGAGGCCTCCTCCTCTACCCTCATATTTTCTGTGTGTGGAGATATCCTCCCAGATAATGGAGGTCTCTGTACACGTAGATATGCATTTTGGTAGCGAATGGTGGAGGGACAATGGGTGGTTTTTAGAAAAAAAGGACTACTTACTACTAAATGTGTGGGGTTTAGGGAAATTTAATGAGGGTTTTAGAGAGGAACATACTTAAACACAGACACACACTCACAAAAGAGTGAGACAAGTGCAATGCACGAACATCACTTATGAAGTTACTACAGCCCTAAATGTATCCAAACATGTGTAAATATACTTCAGATCAGCCTTGGAGTTAGTTAAGAATCACACATGGAGACTCACAAGTTCCTTAATAATCAATGGAGGCAGGGAAATAAAATAACACCACAAAGAAAGTATAAAAAGTAATGTTAAATTGATTAAATTAATTTGACATTAAGATTATACATGCAATAAAAACAAGAAAACATGTAATACACACACACACTTACACACACACACACACACTGAAACACACAAATTTTAAAGTGGCTAAAAAACAGAAATTCACAGAAAAAACAAAGGTTAAAGTGATATAGTGAGTTGATGAAGGCTGTGCGTGGCAGAGGGCTGCCTGCATGGGGATTGGCCGCTCTTGGAGTGTTGGGCCCAAGGCCTGGGAGCAGGCCTGGCCCTGAGCCCAATACAAATGCAAAAACAACAGTTGATGGACAGAATGCAGAACAATGTCATATATTCACCCCAGTACAGAGATCTGGGCCTAAATCCATATTTTTTTGCTCACCATGCCTTTCCAGTTTGAACCCAGCCATATGCAAATCAGTCTTGACCCTGTGCCTCATGGGAACAGTCCAGCCCGAACTGCCAAGCCAGGTCCTCCCTGGACTGGAAACAAGCATCCTAGGACCGGTTTCGGGGTTTCACCCCTCTTCAGCCAGGATAGCTTGATTCCAGTGGCATGGAGAGCACGGGACCCGCGTCTGGGCATACCCGTCCCACTCGGGGTGACAAATGCAAAAACAACAGTTGATGGACAGAATGCAGAACAATGTCATACATTCACCCCAGTACAGAGATCTGGGCCTAAATCCATCGTTTTTTTGCTCACCATGCCTTTCCAGTTTGAACCCAGCCATATGCAAATCAGTCTTGACCCTGTGCCTCATGGGAACAGTCCAGCCCGAACTGCCAAGCCAGGTCCTCCCTGGACTGGAAACAAGCATCCTAGGACCAGTTTCGGGGTTTCACCCCTCTTCAGCCAGGATAGCTTGACTCCAGTGGCATGGAGAGCACGGGACCCACGTCTGGGCATACCCGTCCCACTCGGGTGACAAATGCAAAAACAACAGTTGATGGACAGAATGCAGAACAATGTCATACATTCACCCCAGTACAGAGATCTGGGCCTAAATCCATCGTTTTTGCTCACCTTGCCTTTCCAGTTTGAACCCAGCCATATGCAAATCAGTCTTGACCCTGTGCCTCATGGGAACAGTCCAGCCCGAACTGCCAAGCCAGGTCCTCCCTGGACTGGAAACAAGCATCCTAGGACCGGTTTCGGGGTTTCACCCCTCTTCAGCCAGGATAGCTTGATTCCAGTGGCATGGAGAGCAAGGGACCCACGTCTGGGCATACCCGTCCCACTCGGGGTGACAAATGCAAAAACAACAGTTGATGGACAGAATGCAGAACAATGTCATACATTCACCCCTGTACAGAGATCTGGGCCTAAATCCATCGTTTTTGCTCACCATGCCTTTCCAGTTTGAACCCAGCCATATGCAAATCAGTCTTGACCCTGTGCCTCATGGGAACAGTCCAGCCCGAACTGCCAAGCCACGTCCTCCTGGACTGGAAACAAGCATCCTAGGACCGGTTTCGGGGTTTCACCCTCTTCAGCCAGGATAGCTTGATTCCAGTGGCATGGAGAGCACGGGACCCACGTCTGGGCATACCCGTCCCACTCGGGGTGACAAATGCAAAAACAACAGTTGATGGACAGAATGCAGAACAATGTCATACATTCACCCCAGTACAGAGATCTGGGCCTAAATCCATCGTTTTTTTGCTCACCATGCCTTTCCAGTTTGAACCCAACCATATGCAAATCAGTCTTGACCCTGTGCCTCATGGGAACAGTCCAGCCCGAACTGCCAAGCCAGGTCCTCCCTGGACTGGAAACAAGCATCCTAGGACCGGTTTCGGGGTTTCACCCTCTTCAGCCAGGATAGCTTGATTCCAGTGGCATGGAGAGCACGGGACCCACGTCTGGGCATACCCGTCCCACTCGGGTGACAAATGCAAAAACAACAGTTGATGGACAGAATGCAGAACAATGTCATACATTCACCCCAGTACAGAGATCTGGGCCTAAATCCATCGTTTTTTGCTCACCATGCCTTTTCAGTTTGAACCCAGCCATATGCAAATCAGTCTTGACCCTGTGCCTCATGGGAACAGTCCAGCCCGAACTGCCAAGCCAGGTCCTCCCTGGACTGGAAACAAGCATCCTAGGACCGGTTTCGGGGTTTCACCCCTCTTCAGCCAGGATAGCTTGATTCCAGTGGCATGGAGAGCACGGGACCCACGTCTGGGCATACCCGTCCCACTCGGGGTGACAAATGCAAAAACAACAGTTGATGGACAGAATGCAGAACAATGTCATACATTCACCCCAGTACAGAGATCTGGGCCTAAATCCATCGTTTTTTAGCTCACCATGCCCTTCCAGTTTGAACCCAGCCATATGCAAATCAGTCTTGACCCTGTGCCTCATGGGAACAGTCCAGCCCGAACTGCCAAGCCAGGTCCTCCCTGGACTGGAAAGTGGGTCCCTTGCTCACTTTGCCACTGGATTCAAGATAGCCTGGCTGATGACGGCTGTAAGCCAGAAACCGGTCCCAGGATGCTTGTTTCTGGTCCAGGGAAGACATGGCTTGGCAGTTCGGGCTGGACTTTTCCCATGAGGCACAGGGTCAGACTGATTTGCATATGGCCATGTCTGAACTGGGATGGCGGAGTGAGCTAAAGAATGATGATGGATTAAACCCAGATCAGTTGACTGGGGGTGAGTGCTTGCAATGTTCAACACTCCGTCCATCATCCCCTTTGGTTTTGCTATGTTCGCCCTAAGTTGGCAGGGTATGCCCAGACGTGGGTCCCTTGCTCACTTAGCCACTGGATTCAAGATAGCCTGGCTGATGACGGCTGTAAGCCAGAAACCGGTCCCAGGATGCTTGTTTCTGGTCCAGGAAGACATGGCTTGGCAGTTCGGGCTGGACTGTTCCCATGAGGCACAGGGTCAGACTGATTTGCATATGGCCATGTCTGAACTGGGGTGGCGGAGTGAGCTAAAGAATGATGATGGATTAAACCCAGATCAGTTGACTGGGGGTGAGTGCTTGCAATGTTCAACACTCCGTCCATCATCCCCTTTGGTTTTGCTATGTTCGCCCTAAGTTGGCAGGGTATGCCCAGACATGGGTCCCTTGCTCACTTTGCCACTGGATTCAAGATAGCCTGGCTGATGACGGCTGTAAGCCAGAAACCGGTCCCAGGATGCTTGTTTCCGGTCCAGGGAAGACATGGCTTGGCAGTTCGGGCTGGACTGTTCCCATGAGGCACAGGGTCAGACTGATTTGCATATGGCCATGTCTGAACTGGGGTGGCGGAGTGAGCTAAAGAATGATGATGGATTAAACCCAGATCAGTTGACTGGGGGTGAGTGCTTGCAATGTTCAACACTCCGTCCATCATCCCCTTTGGTTTTGCTATGTTCGCCCTAAGTTGGCAGGGTATGCCCAGACGTGGGTCCCTTGCTCACTTTGCCACTGGATTCAAGATAGCCTGGCTGATGACGGCTGTAAGCCAGAAACCGGTCCCAGGATGCTTGTTTCCGGTCCAGGGAAGACATGGCTTGGCAGTTCGGGCTGGACTGTTCCCATGAGGCACAGGGTCAGACTGATTTGCATATGGCCATGTCTGAACTGGGGTGGCGGAGTGAGCTAAAGAATGATGATGGATTAAACCCAGATCAGTTGACTGGGGGTGAGTGCTTGCAATGTTCAACACTCCGTCCATCATCCCCTTTGGTTTTGCCTGAGCCCAATACAAAGCCAAAGGCTGTGCACAGCAAGGGGATGGCTGCCCGAGGAGACTTTGGTGAATGGCAGACCGTGCAGTCAACCCCATGTTCTGCTCAGCCAAAGATCATGTGCAGCAGGGGAATGGTCATCCTTGATGGGACTGGTCACCCATAGGGAAGGGAGTTGGGTACAGTACCTAGCTACAGGCCAGGCCCTGTGGCCAACCCCATGCTGTGCATCGCTGAAGGCCATATGCAATTGGTGGGAGGAGTTAGGGCCCAGGGGGTTGGGCACAAGACCTGCCAAAGACTGCGTGCAACAGAGGGTTGGCCAACTTTGGGGGGCTTGGGCGCAGGGCCCGGCCACAGGAGTTGACTGGGCTGCCCTGTTAATTGTATATTATTATTAATTAGTTTATTATGTTAAAATTTAATATTAAACTTAGTTAAAAAATGAAATTCAGCTTTTAGGGCCAGATGTACGACCATTGAATTTTGCGACTCGCAAATTGCGACAAATTGCAAGTTGCGACTCGCAAAATTCAATGTACAACAGTGTCTCAGACACTGTTTGCGATTCCCAATGGGGTCGCAAATTGCATGCCTCATGAATATTAATGAGGTTGTCGCAATTTGCGACCCCATTGGGAATGGCTAGCACTCCCAGGGATGGTGGCCTGCTGAGGTCAGCGGACCACCATGTCTGGGACTGCTTAGCGAATAAAGGAGGTTTTTTTTTAAATGCAGCCTGTTTTCCTTAAAGGAAAACGGGGTGCATTTAAAAAAGAAAAATGAAACTTTTCAGCTTCATTTTTTACGGGCAGGCAGTGGTCCCTGGGACCACTGCCTGCTCTTGAAAAATATTTGCGCACCCATTCATAAAGGGGAATGGGCTCCCCTTGGGACCCCTTCCCGTTTGCGAATGGCTGCCACCTACTTGAAGTAGGTGGTAAACTGGGTGTTTTTTGCAACCGCAAATGCGGTCGCAAAACACTCATACATGGCATTTGCACTCGCTATCAGGAAGGGACGCCCTTGGCATGCCCCTTACTAATAGCGAGTCGCTAACCCTATTTTGCGAGTCGCTAATAGATTAGTGACTCGCAAAATAGGGTTAGTACATTGTGCACCCATTTTTTGCAGTCGCAAACGGGCCAAGTGCCCCTTTGTAACTGCAAAAAACAGTCGTACAGCTGGCCCTTAATCTTTTATTAGAGAACTAAAAATTGTTTGAATTAATTAAACACATTACTTTTACAAACGTTTGCAAATATTACATAAAAATGTTAGAGAGGCTGGGAATTTCTTTAAACTATTGTTTAAAATTTGTTATAAGGTACTCATTATATTTAACTTAATTAATAATTTACCACACATTTAGTTAGATAAGTTACTGTGCTTTAAAAAAAAATTAAAAATGTATATTAATATTTTGCATTGCAATCAATGTTCCCTCTAATTTTTTTCCTCTGTGTGCGGCAGTGTAAGGTCTCAGTGCGCTGCAGCCAAGGCTCTGTGCGCCAAGAATCTGACCGCGCTTGTGGGTACAGCGAGAGGGGTTCCTGCTTGATTGTGCAGATAACTGACCTAGGTACTGGAATGCAGGAGGCCTGCTTGATGGGGCAGGCAGGGCTGGACTGGGAACCCAAAGCAGCCCTGGCAATTTATTCGGAACGGGGGGGAGCAAGTGTCAAGCACTACTGCTGAACAAAACTGGTCCCCAGCACTGCTGCTTTTGTTACTGGGGCCGATATTGGAGCATCGCTGCAAAACTGCCCCCCAGTAACAAAACCGGCCCCCACTGCTCCTAAACTACCCCTACCCTTCCAGTCTCCCGGGCAAACGTCCGATGCCTGCTACGGCCAGTCCGGCCCTGGGGAAGGCCTTCGTGTTGGTGACTGGCATACACTGGTTGTGTCATGTTGGAAATGAACAGGTGCAGTGCAGAGCATCTGCAACCACAACAAAGTTACACTAATATATATTAGGAAACCAGGGCAACCTGCCTCATTCCATAGCACCAGTGAACCTCTGCTTTCCTAACTAACTACACAGCAGCGGCTGAGGGACATCTTAAGGATTTTAAGGGCCCTAGGTCAAACGTATTTAGGGGCCCCTGTGCGGATCATCTTTGAATTTATGATTCAGTTTCAGCTCTCTCGTGTCCTCTTTGGCCAGATCACAAACAGTTCACAGACACACGGGTTCAAATTCTAAATGTGTTTATAGTTAATATTCAGGGCTAGTGATGTATTTTTCCAATATTGTGATATAGTAAAAGCTCACTAATACTTCTGCAAATAATCACTTTGACATCGTCCCATTTCTCATATCTGAGATCCTGTTTGGATCTAAAAGAAACATTTTTTATGGATGTTGCATGAAACAAAAACACATTTGTCATAAACTGTCTGTAACAGACTCTCACATATTACCCAGATTTAAAATAAATTAAAAGAAAATGCTAATTGCAACAATCTGTTTTAAGAATTATTGAAGGTAAGCAGGGCAAGACTCTCTGCAGAACAGAGCTGGCTCTGTGGGGGGGGGGTCACTCCACTCGTCAGAACTGATAATCATTAGTTCATTTATCAGTTCTGAAGATGGTTTCCTGGATACGCAGGTGGAGGAATGTGCATAGAAGTCCACCACGTGTGCTTTTAGAATCACTAATATATGTTAGTTATTCTGAACGCACACATGGTGCTTTTAGGCTTGTTCAGGGCTTTAAGTGAGATGAAAAAACTGGGGGGGTCTCTCAAAGGGGCGTGACTGATGTAATTAAGGGTGTGGCTTAAAAACATTTGAGCTAAAAATATGTGCTTAGCATAGTGTGCCACGCGATTGTTATTATGCTGCCTCTGTCATTGCATCCAGATATATTGTATTATATTGTAATTGCATTTATATAGCGCTTGCTACCCCTGATGGGATGTTGAAGCACTTTTTCGGCGAGTAGCATGCTACTCTGGAACCCATAAAGCATTAGTGGTGAAATAGTATAGTGAAATCAGAAAGTAATTTGAGTGGTGGATATGTTAGTCAGTTATTTGGATTGAGAACGATAGTGGAGGGATAGAAGAGGGATAAAAGGTTTGCGTTTCTATAGCGCTTGCTACCCATGATGGGGTGTTGAAGCATTTTTTTGGTGAGTAGTACGCTTCTCCGGAACCCATAAAGGATTAGTGTTGAATTAGTATAGTGAAATATGAAAGTAATTTAAGTGGTGGATATGTTAGTCTGTTATTTGGAATGAAACGGATAGTGGAGGGAAAGAAGAGGGAAGGATTTAGAAATATATATATTTTTTTATATAAAACTCTGCACAACTATCCTTCTAGTAGGGAAAGGTAGCATCTGCAAGGATTTCCTTGGGGATCTTAAAATGCCAAAGCAGGAACCTGCCAATTTTTGGACTTGTGTCTCCATCGTGAAATTCGGCATTTATTTGAAAACACTTATGTTAAAGTCCCCAGTTATGTGGGGTTTTGCATATTAATCCTACATTTAGACATGTGCTCCACTGCAAGCACTGCTAACCTGATTGAACAGCATAACTTGCGTGCAAAGAGCCACTGTTACCCCTCTATGCTGGTGCCATTCTACCAGTTGCCCTAATGACAGCTACACTGGGGACCGAGACAGTAAGCTTTTATAGACAATTCACCGACCATCAGCTTAGTCACCAGTTCCCATTGACGCCTATCCGTTATAATGGAATGCAGAAAGAACAGGTACGCTCTAAGGGATACAAACATACAAAGGGGACCTGAGGCAAGGAGTGGGGATGGTGCAGATATCTTATCATAGGGAGGCAGTCCCTCCTGGTAGATTTGTGTGTATGTGTTGTTGGGAGAGACAGACATCACAACACCCAAAATGGAGATCAATGTCCTAATGCTTGACTGGAGTACCTTTTGTTTATTCGCCATTCTTTTTTTTTTTTTTACTTTAAATCTCAACCCGTCCCTTCTCAAAGGCGTCATTGATTTCTGTACCAATAACTCTTTTAATGCACCATTCCTTAGTCTATGTAAAGCATGACTTGGAGATGGTGGTGGCCTACCAAACAGAAAAAAAAATAATTACCTTTACTTCAGCTGAAAAGAAATCTAATACTGATAATTCCTGTCCCTTTTTTGGGGGATTGTCGTCGGTTTCAACTGCTTCCAATAGCTTTACTCTTCTGGAGAATATTTCAGGAAATAGCTCCATACTGTTCAAGAAATACTTGGTGCAACAGCTGTAAACTAAGCATGCTACTCCGGATGAGACTTCCAGTGCTTTTGGCAACAGTTGGCACGAGGTCCCCAGAGGCACCCCCTTCCCCCGCAGGCGTACAGAACAAGAATCTCAGGTGGACATGTAAAGATTAAAGTCCAATACAGAGACAGTCATCAGAAGAATCTGTGAGTATAACAAAAACCGCAGACTTACCTTGCTCTAGCGAAACTGTCCTCCTGAAGGTTCAATACAAGGCTGTTGGAGCTCAGATACACTTTGTTTTGTGATTCTGCAATCGTTTTTGTAATATATAATACGCGTAACATTATACCTGCAACAAGCCAGGACTATTGGCTTTGTCAATGGTTGTTAGTTGCATAAGATAAATAAGCAACAACTACGGCTTTGTTGAATCTAATATTGAAGATGCTTCAGTTCTGAAATGATGAGACTGTGAAAGAACTATAGCAAGTCTCTTTGAAGTTACACCAAAGGCTTTGAGCAGTTGCACTGCTGCAGATTTAAGATTTACCCTGAGGGTGAGGGCAAAAATGAAGAGCCCGATAGGGAGCCGTCTCAGCACCTGCTTTTAAGAACTGCAGGTGCTGAGCACCGGCAGGACCCAGACCACTTAAAGCCCTGGGCTTGCTGCATGCCTTTTGTAAATAGAGCGTGGCTGCTGGCAGGTTATGTGCATTTTTGAAAGTACACATGTTAATTGCAGCGCAGTGTATAGGCATGACAGGCGCTGCAGTTAACATGAATACTTTAAAAAAATGCACACAATCTGCCCGCACCCATGCTCTATTAAGGGCACTCAGAAAGTCCAGAAGCACGTTGTGCGCTTTCACTATCACTATCACTAACATATATTAGTGATTGTAAAAGCACACGTCGTGCTTTAATGCTTGCTGCATGCCTTTTGTTAAAGGAGCGCAGTAGGTTGCTGTCTTTTTTTAAAGTTTTCATGTTAATTGCAGCGCCCGACATACTAATACACGGGCTGCATTTAAGTTGAAAACTTTCAAAAAGGCACACAATCTGCCTGCAGCCGCGTTCTATAAACAAAATGCATGCAGAAAGCCTAAAAGCACGACCTGTGCTTTCACAATCACTAATATATGTTAGTGCTTGTGAAAGCACACGTCGTGCCTATAGCATTACCAATACCCAAAGAATGGCACGCCATGTACTGACCTCGGAAGGATAGCAGAGGGAGTTGGACTCCTCAGAATTAAAAGCTGTAACCAGACATTCACCCCTGATGTCAGCAGTGAGCACTAAACTCGCTGACCTGTCTTGGCGGTGAGATAAGCCCTGGAACAGATTTTGCCGGAGGTCGCTGAGTGGCAGGTGGTATACAATAAAGAGAAACACACCCCTAGCCGTGATCTGTAGATAGACGGTCAGTAATATGTGCATGCTTGTTAAGGATGAGCCGTGGGGCTGAGGGATTATCAAGGTCTCCGTCCTATGGGGAAACAAGCAACCCTCCGTGAAATGCTCAGCGGGAGGTGAATACTCACACCTCAAGTATCCAATATATTCTCCCACTGTCAGCCGCCCGATGCGTGTATTCTCACTACAACCCTCATATTACAGGGATGTGCAACACATGAGGGAGCCGTGCTCCCCTTCATATGTCAGTACAGGGATATTCCTGAAAGCTCTCGTATTCCAGCCGTGTTGCTCCTTTATCCATGCACTTTCGCGTGTGCCTGGTGTGTGTAAAATCAGTGTTCCGGCTCACCCAAGTGATAGGAGATATAGACGTGCCCTTTCTTCATAGAGATCG
This sequence comes from Calotriton arnoldi, assembly GCA_963921515.1. Taxonomy (NCBI): domain Eukaryota; kingdom Metazoa; phylum Chordata; class Amphibia; order Caudata; family Salamandridae; genus Calotriton; species Calotriton arnoldi. The sequence goes on from CAWUFW010000156.1 coordinate 2,754,000, forward strand.
GCTGGGGCACATTGTCTGCTTTTTTTAAAAGTACTCATGTTAATCGCAGCGCCTGTCATGCTTCTACAGGGTGCTGCGATTAACATGAACACCTGTCTCTCAGGGGATGTGCTGTGTGGGTGCGCGCTCCATAGAAGACACTGCGCGCTCGGAGTGTAATAGCTGCGCGCGCACCCACGCGCGCACCTTCCAGGGAACAGTGATTACAATATTTGCAATATTTCCTCTAACAAATAATAAACTTTAATAATTTGCACTATACTTTCAGATAGAGGGGTATCCACCACAGTGGCAGTGATGTCTGCCTACATGTACAAAAGGATTACTAGTAAATTTACACTTATGAATCCTGTTGTAGGAAGCTCCATCCCCTGATGGTGACTGGGTGGAGACATGTACATCTACATCTAGGTGTACATCTACATTCGGAAATGGTGAAAACCAAAAAAGTGTAAAGTTACACTGAAGTGTAGTAGTAGATATATAGATGAGTATATATACATGCTCATGCCCTTACATGCCCTTTGTGAATAGGCCTTATTGTGGCAAGGGAAACACATTCAAACGAGCCCTCTTTAGTATAATTCATATTAATCACTATTATTTCTTAAGGTTCTCTCCAAAGAACAGTCATTTCCAATTTCATCTATATAGAGAGCTCCCATGATCGACCCCAGTTGACATAGCTCAGCCCACTGGCACATGTATCTGTAAAGAGATATAAGACACCTTTGTGAAGCCCGCTAGCTAGTTGTTTTTATATCATCTTCTTTTAGCCATAGAGGCATTTGATGCCCATTTTAAAAAATGCAGACATGGAAGCTGTTAGACTTTACATCTTTTGGCGTGTTTCCCCTGACTTTTTGCTTTCTGACCTCCTGGTTTTTAACTCTGTTTTTGCTGGTGTAATGATTCTGCGCACTTTCCTCACTGCTGTCCAGTGGGAAAGTGCAAGTGCTCCTGTAGGAAATGTGTTATGGATTGGTGTTTCCATGATTGGCCTATTTGATTTATGTGTCAGTCCCTTGTAAAGTGCACTGAGAGTGCCAGGGCCTATAGATCAAATGCTGTTGGTGGGCTGCAGCACTGGATTGTGCCACCCACGCAAACAGCCCGTAAAGTGTAACTCTGGCCTGCCATTGCAGAGCCTGTGTGCAGCCTGGGGCTGCCATGTCGACTTGGCAAGTGCACACACTTGCAAGTCCCTAAACCTTCCCTTTTCTACATGTTAGTCACCCCTAAGGTAGGTCCAAGGTACCCCTGTGGGCAGGGTGCATTGTATGTGAAAGGTAGGACATGCCCTGGTGTGTGTGGCATGTCCTGATAGTGAATTACAGCCTATTTCGTTTTTCACTATTGCAAGGCTACCTGTTCCCCATAGGCCAGAATGGGCAGTTCTGATTATTACAGCTTATAATCCTAACTGACCCAGGGAACATGGTAGAAATTCGAGTTTAGTATGCCTGGACTCAGAATGATAAAATGCATCTTTTAGTAAAGTTGGTTTTAACATTCTGTGTTTGAAAATACCACTTTTAGAAAGTGGGTATTTTCTTGTCTAACCATCCAAACCTGCCTCTGCTAGGTTGTGTATTCCTTGTCTGGAGTGTGAGTGACAGGGGCTGGGGGATGCCAGGAGACAGGGTGAGTCAGCACAGGGCTGAATAGCAAGATCTACATGTAGATGGGTGGGAGGAGATGCACCTGGGACCTGAATAGGGCTGGGCCTTCCCTCCACAATGCTGGCTCCACCTCCTGTGGTGCGTCTGATGTCCCTGGCCTGCACTGTGAAAGGAAAGAAGGAGACTTGTCAACAAAGTGCTCCAGGACTGACCAGAACTGGTTTGGACTAGGCAAAGGCCTCTCTGCCTTCAGAGAACAAAGAGAAATTGAGGATAAAAAGGGGGACCCAAACCCCAGAAAATTAGAACTCTTTTGGATCAAGAAGACTGCCAAGAAGAAGAGCTGGAGAAGCTGTGAGGAGGAACTACCACTTTGCTGTGTGCTTTGCTGTGTTGGCCTGCAGTGGCTGCTTCTGTCTTGGGCAGTGAAAGGACTGGAACTGAACTTTCTGCAATCTACTTTGTGAGTGTCTCCAAGGGCTTGAGGTAGAGCTTGCCCCCTGTTCAAGAAGTCTCCTGAACAGCAAAGACTTCAAGTTCTTCTGCCCTCAGCACTGGGGACTGTGTGTTTTGTGCTGCAACAGAAGAAAAGCAACTCGACGACGTCGACGACGACGCTGCCGACTCCGTGTCCCGACGGCACCGCAGAGGGCACCGCCGCAATGCCGCACCGCGACCCTGGTCTCACCGACGACGCCTGCTGATGCCGCCACTGAGCCGCTGCTCGCACCGCGACCTTTGGGCACCGCACTCCGCACCGCCTCGCTTCACGACGACACCGTGGCCTTCCCGACGATGCCGCTCCATGCCGGACTCGATGCCGCTGCTTGCACCGTGGTTCGGGGGCACCGCTCGTAAGTTACACGACGCACCGCCCTCATCCCGCACCGCAGCCTTGGCCCACCGACGCCGGTGCCATCGACTCCCATTCGTCAGCCGATGACAGCGCTGCAGCTACGACGACGCCGCTGCTGCACCGTGAGCTGCCAGCACCGTGACGAGCACCGCCTTCATCTCACACCGCGACCCTGGTCTCACCGACGACGCCATCCGACGCCGCCACCGAGCCGCTGCTTGCACCGTGACCTGAGAGCACCGCACGCCGCACCGCTGTACTTCGCTCCGCAGCACCCGACGCCGGCCGACGCCAGCGCTCCTGACTTCAACCGAGAGGAGATCGATCTGCAACGCGTGTGACTTCGAGGGCCCCGACGATGCCCGCACCGACCTCCGGAACCGACGCCTGCGGACACCGTGTTTTCGGAAGCTCACCGCGAGGTCATCGACGCCCTGCATTTCTGAAAGGTACTGTTTGCGGGTCTTCCCGACACCGTAGTTGACCCGCCGCGGTCAGCCAGAACTGTTTGGATTTGTTTGTTCACGACGCCGTGATAGCCCTGGACGGAGCTATCGACATCAAGGAACTGTTTTTAAAGACATTTTGAGAAGTAACTATTTCTGAAGTACTGTACAGTGGATTTTTATCGTATTTGGTCTTGTTTAAAGTATATAAAAATATTGGATATTTTTCTAAACTGGTGTGGTGTCAGTTTGTAGTGCTTACACTGTATTACTGTTGGTTATGTGCAAATGCTTTACACACTGCCTCTAGAATAAGCCTGACTGCTCGTGCCAAGCTACCAAGGGGGTGAGCAGGGGTTATTTTAGGAGTGTAACTCCCTTACCCTGACTAGGAAGAAGGGTCCCTACTTGGACAAAGGTGCAAGCCCTTGCCAACTAGAGATCCCATTTCTAACAGAAGCAAACAAGTATATAATTTGTATAGAAAGACTTGTATTCTTAGTGGCAGTGTGTCACCAAAGATATGTCTTAAGACTTAGACATTGCACATTGGCATCATGTGCAGTGATCTCACAGGAAGTGATGTCACAGAAAGTGGTATCATAAGCTTATCATATCCCACACCTTATAGGATTGGACCTATTTTACTGTGAATGCCAAGGTACAATTTTTGGTTTATAGTATATATGAATGTAATTATATGTCTGCAATGTGTGTATTGATATCTAAATCACACATAGACTTACATCTACTTGTATGTGAATGCATAGCAGTCACTTTTTTGCAATGCATAAACCTATATTTGATGACCAGTGCTTGCTTTTTATAAACAAATAGTCCTTTGCTTATTTTGACATAATGAGCAAGTATACATACTGCCATGCAATTAACCATACATTGATCAATGCAGAAATGGTTTAGGACGTTGGGCACTCTTCAAGTTATCTTTTATGTTTTCAACTCTGCAAGCTGATATCAGGGATGAGATATGAAGTTAAAGGCAATCATTTGTGATACCAAGCTGATATCAGGGATGAGATATAAAGTTAAAGCAATAATTTGTGATACATTAAAAACTGTGACATTCTGCAATAATATTCATAGTCATGTTAACCCATTTTTAGATATTTTGAAGAATAGGAAGGACATTGTCTGGTGTCTTACAACTGATAGTGCCAGAATCTTTGAACTGTGTATAAGGAGTCAAGGAGCAAGTTAGACATCTCAAATAACATTTTAAGATCAGGCAATGATGAGAGTTATATTGTCATTTTAAAAATTGTATTTTCTCGTTAACTGATTAGTAAAGATACCTATTTATTTTTAGTCTTTATTTAGTTAATCCATCAATCAAATAAGGTTACAGAAATCTCATCAAAAAGAATATTGGTTAGAACAAGTCATCAGAATCAAATGCATTTAAGTGTGTTCCATAAAGGAAATAAGTTCCCTATTCTATAGAATCAAGGTCATAGTTTTAGTTTATTAAGGACTCCTGAAGAGTTTGAAATCAAATGGAAAAGAGTAAAAACAAGCAGCATGAATCTTCAAAATCAGGTTAAATAGCATAATTACCCATAAAGAGTATTTCATAAGACTCAGCCGAGTATTATATGAGCATACAGTTGCAGTAGCAATCTGTGGAATCAAAGTAAAGTCAGGTAAAGGAGGTAAAAGTAGCTATCACCATCAAAGACCTCAGTCTGGGTCAATGCCCCAAGCAAAGTGTGGAAGAAATGTCAAGTTCCTAGCTTTCTAGGAAGACGCACTAATATAAAAGTCAAGAAAACATATCGAAAACATTGTTGCTGGCTTTTTCCTTCATGAGCCAATGAGAGGACAGGGATCTTCGGTAAGCAAGTTCAGTTCCGCCGTTCCCATGGAAATTCATGTGGATTCAACTTTTTATCATGCTGTTAGCTACAGACAGTCTTGCGAGGTTAGATACTGGAAATATCATGCATAGTTCTCAAGGACTTCTCACATCCATTGACCTTCTATATATCTACTTGTTTCAGTGTGAAAACCATAAACCACTAACTAAAAAAAACTAAATCACTATTAGGTAATACATTCTTTTATATTAAAAAACAGTTCACTATTGTTTAAATGTGCAAGCTTTTATATTCAAATATTATATAAAGCATAAGAAAGTAGGAAGTTCATGACATTTAAAAATAAAATGTTGCATAGTAAAGTAATATATTCTGTTAAATAAAAAATTCTACAGATATGACAACATCTCTAAGCATCATTCTAAGGTCAAGCTCCTAAATCATGTTGACTGCCTACTGCAATTTAGCACATTTCAAATGCGTGTCAGTTTAAGGTTAGGTTTACCCTCTTTTCAACACATTTAGCATACTATTTTAATAATTTTTTTCTTTCTAATTTTAGACCCTATTAGTCTCCCATCTAATGGTTTATAAATCATCACACCATTTTGGTTTCACATCTGAGTTCTGCTCAAAAGACACTCTCACCATCCGTTGAATCCTTTCCCTTTCTTTTTAAACTTTGAAATTTCAATGATTTTCTATAGTCATCATTCATGATGTGATTCACTGTCAAACTCTTTTCTAATCTCTTGCACATTTCTCTTTCCCTTTTCTTGTGTATGTAACATCTCCAGCCTTTGACCAAAGCAAATAGGCATAACAAGCATAGCCCTACTGCAAGCACTGGTATAAGTATAGCCTTTAAAATATCTCCTCCTGCAGTTGCAATCCAGTTTCTAATTCTGTGAACTCCTTTTCCAAAATGTTCTAAAACACTAGGGGCCGCATTACGATGTATAGCGGAAAGCCTCCGATCACAGGTCGGAGGCTTTCCGACTTACATCGTTGGTTTCTAATCCAACAGCCTTATTACGATGAAGGCAGTCGGATTTGAAACTGCCCGGTCGGACCGACTGGCTTCCGACAGGCTCGAGGAGCCCGTCGGTCAGTCAGAGGCCGCTCATAGTCCCGTATGTAAGGCGTTTATGCCGCGGGGATTATTATGTCGGTTTCTGACAGGCTTTTCATGCCGGGCTTTCCAACATGAAAAGCCTGTCGGAAAGTGACTTTGGGGGACCCTAACAGGGCCCTTTTGCCACAGCGGCCTCCAGTTGGCCTAATTAATCCTTGCACCGCGTCCCGGACAGATGTGCTGACTCCAACCCCTGGCCCCAATTGGCACCAAAGCCCAATAGGGGAGCGGCTCAATGTGGTCACCGCCCACGACGAGTCGTGCAATCTCCAAGGTCCAGTTGCCAGCATGCATGCCAATCATCCAGGCATGCCATAAACGGGCATCACAGTGACACTCCTGGTCATGGGCCAACAGGGGGCGCACACACACGTCGAAATCCAGTTCAGCTACCGTTACGTTGGAGAGGCAGACATCCATGGTCCACTCGCTTATGCACGAGCGACAATGCAACACAGGCTGAACGCAGGTGACGTTGGCAAGGCGGAAGCTTAGCCGGTAATTGATCCGCAGCACTGACAATGGCAGTGCCCCCAGTACATGCAGCAGACGTGCACGGTACCGGTCCACGTGACTTGGGTTGTGCATGTGTCCGGGATGGTCTGCCATTGCGTCAGTGGCTCTGCCTGAAGCGGCACTGTGCTGAACTGTGCCAGTCCTGTGGATGAAATGCCACAGCTCGGATCAATGAGCAGTGTCTGTGTGCAACGGGTGCAGGCCTGGGATGGGGTGGGAGTACGTGTGAAGGCCATTTCACGCACGCTAACTACGACCAAGGACTTCTGTGTGTGGGATGTGTACACGTTGGTCTCACGTCGGGCAGTGCGTAGTGTGGGAGTCGTCAGCAAATGCTATCGTATCTGTCAGGGGGTGCTGGGCACATGCAAGTCCCAGCTCGGAGATGCAGATGTGCTTCCGCCTGATAGTCCAGACAAAGGACCTTTCATCCCTACAGTCAGTTTACCATCTGCTTGCATACAGGAGATGTGCAGAGGCCTGTCGTAGGTGGGGTGGGATGTCTGCGACCCAGGGAATCATGGATGATATGCCCAGCACGTGGCACATGAGCGGCCTCACTGTGTGTTACGTTGCCTCACAGCTGCTCCTCCCTCCCACGAGCCCTCACACTTATGTGCGCTGCGCGGTTGCATCACGTGCACTCCTAAGGCACACCATTGTCATGCCTGTCTGCGCATGTCCAGCGGCATGCCAACAACACCGTGATGCTGGCCGTTGAGGGTGTGCGGCCACGTGAGTGTAGGCCAATGGTCTGGACAGGGTGGACACAGGTGTACAGTCCATGGCTGGCTGTGATCGCGCTGCGATTGAGGCTAGGCATCTGACTCATGCAGCCGCAGGACTGATACACACAACACTTGGCATGTATGAGCCAAGACCCCGAGCGGTCTTGTTCTCCTACATTTCCCCGTACGTGCGGGCCCGCACTCCGGGTGCATGCTACATTGCAACATCAACTACTGTGGCCCTGGTGGCACCAACACTCCAACACAGAGACACGCTTACCGCACTTCCTGCTCAAGGCCAGACCAGAGCCACGCCCTGATCCCCCTGCCGAATCAGCACACCCCGGCGCTGACCTGGCGTACGCCGGACCAGCACACTCCGCTTGTGCATGCAGGGGGGCAGACGAAGCTACATGTCCAAGGTCTTAGCCACTGCTGAGGTGACATGGTATCGTCCGCTGAAGACAGCACACTGTGATGTTGCAGGGCTCGGGCCCATCATGCTGACATAATGACCACACGGACACACTTGCTTAGATGGTGTGAATGGCTACGGGCACGTGCGCTCGCCCACTTTTATTAGCAGGCTCACATGTCGAGTGACACCTGTGTTGGATGTGTGTGGGGTGTGTGTACACCAGCCGTCATGGAGTGCCTGGTGCAGTCAAAAACGACAACAGTGTAAATCGTAAAGGACACAACCATTCAACCATAAAGGCTCCATGACTTTAGCTGCACAGAGTTAGTGGCCCCGGATGCACAGCGTCCTGCACGGGCCTACCGCCACGGGCCGCTGACTTGCGGTGCACTGGGGCAGGGTCACGAGAGCAGAGCCGGTTCTCGTAGATGTCAAAGGGGGTTGTCGCGGAGTGTCTCGGTGGACAGTGGAAGGTGTACCCCCAGGGCATGATGCAGAGGGCAGAACCACGCAGAAACAGTCACTATGGTGGAGATCAATGGAACAGACACATGTCGAACACCAAGTCCGCCCCAGCCAGATGATGATGCAGACAACCCCCAGGCCATGGACTCAGATGCCACCAAAGTTCAACCAGAGAGTGCCCATGACTCATTGCGCACAGAGTTAGTGGCACCGGTGCTGATAGGGGATGCCGCCTGCGATGAGGCGTGTCCAATGGTGTGAACTCCTCCATAAGTTACCCAGGACACAGTTCCACATGTGGGACCTACTGGACCGCAGTGTAGGCCTGAGCCCTCATCCAAGTGTCGCCGGCTTGCGTTGAACAGGGTTAGTGGCACCACGTGTCGCCGGCTTGCGTTGAACAGAGTTAGTGGCACCACGTGTCGCCGGCTTGCATTGAACAGGGTTAGTGGCACCACGTGTCGCCGGCTTGCGTTGAACAGGGTTAGTGGCACCAAGTGTCGCCGGCTTGCATTGAACAGGGTTAGTGGCACCACGTGTCGTGTGCCTGCGATGCAGACTTTGGCTTCACTGATCGGAGGGAGTATAGTGATGTGGACGCTGCCACAGACTTTTGGTCACTGCCATTCAAAACTCACGACTCAGTACAACAAGTGCCAACAACTGGGCCGAAGAGTACGCCGGTGGGGTATGTAAACGAAAAAGGAGTACTGTGGGCCAGCGTCGTGGAGGCCAGCGATGGTCTGCAGAGGCTGCAAAGGTCGTGGGACTGGGGCTTGGAGCTTGCACCGGCACGTGGTGGGCCCTCTTTGACGCACGTCATTGTCGGCAGGTGAGCAGAGCCTCCTTGGTGTGCTGGGGCAGGCAAAACGGGTCTGGGGACCAGCAGCCTGGGGTGCAGCAGGCGCACAGGGTTGCAGGCCCCGCCACTCACGGCGTCGGCCTCGTGGCAGGCTGAGAGGCGCTGCCCTGGCAGACACGTTGGCCATTCCGAAAGAGAACCACGCCCAGTGCGACATGGTTTTTATTCACACCCCTACGCAGGCCTGGCATATGCAGGGCCAGCCCACTCCGCCCGCGCCTACAGGGGGGGACGTAACGAGCGACATGTCTGCATTCTGCCCCACATCCTGTTGTGACATGGTAGCGTCCACTGGCCACTACACTCCATGCACCAGCAGTTAATGTCCACATGGCCATTTCCGTGGTTTGCACACTGAAGTCTGTCCGGCACATCCACGCCACACTTGGCATTGGGTAGGTTCTCATTCATTAGTCACTTGCCGCTCTCGCACATGCCTGCTCCAAGCCTCTCCTCACATTCTGCTATTGTGTGGCTGTGGTGCCATGCCGTGGCTGGGTTGTGTGCATGGCAAGCCCAGGTTCCCAATGGAGTCGTGTTGTCGTGTCTGGTCGGTTGGCACGTTGTGTGGCATGTTGCATGTAGTTTTGCTGCGTGCCCATTGCCAGTGTCGTGAGTTGCATGACTGTGGAGTGGAGGTGTGTGGTGTGTTCATTTGGTACTTACCAACGAGCAATGCATTTCCATAGGTGCCATCCTGGAAGCGCTGGTTGATGATGGACTGTCGGAAGATGTATGAATCATGCACACTGCCTGGGTAGATGGCCACAACATTGTTGAGGAGTCCCCGGTGGTCCACTATTGACTGCACATTGATAGAATGTGTGTGCTTTCTGTTGAGGTAGTTGTGTGCAGTGTCGGCAGGGGGCACATGTGTGCAGTCGATTGCCCCCAACACGTGAGGGAATCCAGCTATGGCGTAGAAGCATTGCTTGGTCTCCAGCTGCTCCTGCGCAGTGTGGGTGAAGTGGAGGTGCTGGGGGACCAGGCTGATGATGGCATCCTGGACAGGTGTGATGGACTTGGATAGGGCTGGCTGGGAGACTCCTCCGACTCTGGCAGTTGTGGGTTGGAAGGTACCAGAGGCCAACATGTGCAGCACAGCCACCAGCTTTGTCTGCGGAGGGATGTTGGTTGGCCGCTGTGTTGGTACCGTCAGCCTGTGGGCGATGTTGGTCAGGATGCGGAGGATGGTTGTCCTTTTGGGCCTGTAGTGGGCAATGGCCTCCTCTGGCGTTAGGTCTGTGCGGCTGGTGCGTTTACGGTGGGTCCGCTGTCTTTGTCTATGCTGCCTCTGTGGTGGTCCGGGGGGAGCCGGGGCGGGTCCTGGGGGTGGTGGCGTTGGGTGTTGTGGCCCTCATGGGTCTCCGAGCTGCATGATCATTGTCTCCACGGCATCAGTGGTTCTTCAGATGGGGCTCTGGCCTGGGCTCCCTTTCATACTGCAGGTAGTCGTCCTGCTTAACACCAGCAAAAGGCAGGTGTTAAATCCCTGCTGCTACCGCGGCTTATCGGCTGTTTTTGGTTCACATCGCAGATCTGGCAGTTCGTTGTGAATGTAGTGTAGTGGTATTTTCGTGAGTTTTTGCACGGGAACGCCTACTCTGCATTTCATTAGGGTTAGTTGGTGGTTTCACCAGTGGAGATAAATTTTGCGGCAGTTATCGCGGGAATACTGCCGATGTCTGCAGTTTGCACCCGCTTGTGAATGGGGCGATAAATCTATCTCCTCTTTTGATGCGCTAAAGTGCCGATAACTCGGCGATAAGTCCTTGTGAATATGCCCCTTTGTCTTTAGAGTTTAACAGTCTGTTCGGGTTATGCTGTCTGAGTCTGTTTTGCAGGTAAGATGGAGCATTCTCATGGAGCATTCGATAAGTAAATAAAAATCTCTTGAAATGGAAAACCTAGAAGGTGAAAAGCCAGATTTTAAGGCATTTCCTTAATAAAGATAATTGTCTAGAGACACTGGAAAGTGACAGAGTATTCCAAAGATTCACAGTACCTTAAGAAAAAGATTTAACAATGCTATCTGGCACGCCAAATTCTGGGCAAGTAATTTACTAGAGGAACCATGTATTTCCCTCTTAGGAGTGTACCAATGGAACATGCCTCTAAAAAATTTAGGACCACGATTATGAAGTGCCTTATGTGCAAGACACAAAGGGCTTTATTTACAAGAAATGATGCATTGCTGCGCCAAGGAAGCAATGCAGCAAAATTTCTTGCGCCTGCGTCCAAAAACGTTACTACGCCATGGATGCGCCGTATGTACAATACGGGGCTCCATGGCGCAAGGTCCCAAGGATGCGTCAGAAATTCTGACTCATCCGTGGGTAGGATGCCACAAGGCATCCGGCCCAAAATTGGAGCATTGCTGTACTTGACCATAAGACAGACACAACTACAGCAATACATCAGAAATCAGAGGCGCTGCGTCAGTTTTGACTGACGCAAGCAGCCTCATGTGGGGGGACCAATATAGAGTGTGAAAAGGTGAAAAACTCACCTTGCACTCTATTACATTGGTCCTGGATGTCAGGCATGCAAGTGGGCACAGTGAATTATGTGTACCACTATACCAATGTATAAGTGACATATTATGTGAAAGTACAATGTGAGTGAATACAAGTCTGTGATGGTGTGTGATATGATATTTGGTGTGTTACCTACCTTATCTGTGCAATTACCTGTTGAGGGGAAGTGACTTGATTGCAGAATACACTGTTTCAAGTCACTTCAGCTGGGCAGATACCTATGCCACAGCCAATGCGTCATTCTTTCGCCTGGGTTTTAGAGGTGTAGGAATTTTGATGCTTCTCATGCTCAGTGGCCTGCTTCCAGAAGATGCGTCACTTTTGCAAATTGTCATAAAAACTACTGCGTCAGTTTTACGGGGGATTTTAGGTGGGAACTCCTACCCTGCATATATTAAAACTAACGCAATGCAGCTAATTCTGATGAAGGGAAAAATCAATACAGGCCAACCGAAAAGTGACGCATCTGCCTAGATGCATCACCTTGTAAATATGCAGCAAAGAAAGCGCTGCCGCTGGGTCAAAAAATTGACGTGGCGCAAGCTCCTTGTAAATAGGCCCCAGAGTCTTTAACGTTAGACGTTTTCTAATCAGGAACCAGTGAAGATTCTTGAGCCACTGCAAGATGGGCTTGAACTGAGGGATATCCAAAATCAGCCTAGCCACAGCATTCTGCACTGTTTGTAGCCTATTCAGCAAGTGTAGCTTGGCATTGATAGAGCGAACTGGAGTAGTCAAGACGAGAGGAGATCAGAGCAAGTACCACCTCTTTCCGGGTAGAGATATAGCGGAAGATCTTCCTCGGAGAGTGGATGATATTAAGGCATGATGAAACTGCACTATTTGAAAGTCAAAAGACAATTTATTATCAAACATCACCCCCAAGTTCTTGGTGGAGTTGACTGCGGACGTTTCAAGCCCAAAGTATCAGGCCACCAGAGACTGGACCACAGAGAATGCTGAGTACCAAAGAAAAAACCTCAGTTTTGTCAGCATTTAATTTGAGGCAATTCTCCTTCTTCCAACAGCATGTCTTCTGCATGCAGTTTTTAAAATTAATGGCCACAGAATGAACATCATTAGTGATAGTGACAATGATTTGTGTGTCATCAGCATATGATAACACACAGAGACCAAAGGACAAAATCAATTTTGCCACCGGTATGACATAGAGATGAAATATTGTGGGGGTAACGGACGATCCTGAGGAACCCCACATGGTAGAGATAAGGATATAGAGGCGATCTGATAACACATGACCAATTAGGACCTTTCAGAAATGAAGGATCCCAACAGGCTCATAGCTTTCTAAGTAATACCTAAGGCTAAAAAAATAAAATCAGGTGAGTGGAAGAGACAGTATCGAAGGCTGCAGAAAGATCTGAAATGATAAGGACTGCATCCTCTTCCCTGTCAACCACAGATCTTATACTGTCTCCTGCTGCGACTAATGCCAATTCCATGCATTGTTCACTATGGAACCCAGTTTGGGGAGATTCAAGCAGCTTATGAGTCTCAATTAAATTTGTCAGTTCATTATTGAGATGTTTTTCTAGCATCTTTGCAGGTGAGGGAAGCAGTGAGATGGGATGGTAATTTTTAAAAGCCTTCAGATCAAGATTGGACTTTTAGAGCTAAGGAATCACAATGCCTCCTTGTTGGAAAGTGGGTTATTGGTAGGGGTAAGTATGCACCTGCCACTAGTAATAAGACCAACAACACGGTATAGGGTCCAGTAAAGCTCTCAGTAAATTAGCCCCTTGCTCTACCCTTGGTAGCTGGCAACGAGCAGTCAGGCCTAACTTAGGAGACCGGAGTGTAAAGCATTTAAAAACACCAATACATCAAATAAGTAAGACACTACACACAATAAAAATCCCACAGCAATTTATAAAAATGGGAAATATTTTCATGAACAAATAAACACCAAAATGACAAAAATCCAATTTAGGAAACCAGAGATATGACTTTTTAAAGATTAACCACTTTATAGTGCTTAAATAAATATAGCGCCACTCTGGGACATTTGGTCGTGCTTGACTGGGACAAAGTTTTACCTTCACACTTAGAAACTTTTCCGGAGCTTTTTCTTACGACGTCGCTCGACCCGACACAGCAGGTTAGTTTCGGAGAGGGTTCGCCGGCTTGACTTTCCGTGTGGCCCCGGTCAAATCCTGGATGTCTGGAGCTTTCGGCGGGATGAACCTGAAATCCTGTCCGGGTCGCAGTTGAAGGTAGTCGGCTGGACTGTCGAGGTCGGGTCAGTCACCTCATGGAGCTTTTTCACAAAAGTTCTCGAAAGTTCTCCAGACTTCAGGAGGTGCTTCCTGAAGGTCTCCTTGTAGGTTGAAACTGTCCAAATCACCAATCCAAAGGTCTGGAATCTCCTGGATGGTCTCTGGGATGTCTGGACCACAATTCCCACAATGCACCTTGCCAAATCCTTAAAAGTTCACTGGACGCACTCCAGGATAGGGACTCTTGGTGGAGATAATGCAGGTGGCCTCTGTTAACCTGTGGCATGCAGGGAGTCCACTCCCTAATCATTCTTGAAGCAAGGCTCAGTCACCAGGGCTGCAGTACCCAATTGTGCAGCAGTCGCAGTCATTCAGAGTGTAGGCCTTTGGGGTGTAAATCCAGATTCCAGCAGGGCTGTCCTTCTTTTCATTGTAGTTGATCTGAGGGACTATGTAGCTCTCACATATTTATTCAGTGTTCTGGGGCGACAAGCAGGGGGCACCTCTGTCCAGTGAGGTGCTGGGGGCCACCCAAAAGCATGACAACTTCCTCCAAAGTGTGGCATCTTCTTGTCCCACAAAGCACTGCACTTCCAAAATCCAACAAGGATGATTTCTCTCCAGAGGAGTAAGAGCTAGCTAAATCAACCCACAGTGAGGCTCATTTCCATTAGCTACCCTCCCCCTGACCTCTGCAAATTCCTGTACTAAGCCTGCCATCTGTGGGGGTAGGTACGCCTGGCATTCCTTACTGATCTGCTCTCTCTTTGAGATCAATTTGATTTACCCAGCCCCCTCTGCAGGACCCATCCTCCTCAGCTTCAGAGCTCTTTCCGTCAGATAACCTCTGCTCCAGCCTGGCCACTTACTACCTAATCAAAGCAGCCTGGCTAAGCCTCTTAAGGCTGACCAATCAGCAGAGACAGCTAGAAGGCTGGATTTTGGATTACAGAAGAGAAAGTTCTTTAACTTCTCTTCTGTACTAGTTATGATAAATTCAACAGTGGCAAGTTGTTGATGTTATCAATACCAATTGTTTAAGTCCTTGAATGATATTTCTACTTTCCTAGCAAAAGTTGTACCTAAATAAAATATTGCAATGCTAGCCTACGGAGCTAAGTATCTACAATGGGGAAAAATTAAATGGGCAGTTGTTTCTCACCAGGGCAAATAAAACATATTTTATAAGGTCCTTGCTTATAGTTAAATGCCCCCCACCCCTGTGACACCTAAGGGGGAACTCGAGGTGCCTAATATGTAAAAATACAGTAGATTATCATTTTTAAAGCGCCCATACCACCAAAGTCAAGTTTGCACACAATTTACTTTTAACGACAGTCTGCAATCCAGTCTCCAGTTCGGGCTAGACTATTCCCATGAGGAACAGGGTCAAGACTCATTTGCATATGGATAGGTCTAAACTGGGGTGGCATGGTGAGCAAAAGAACGATGGATTTAACCCAGATCTGTTGACTTGGGGTGAATGTATGATTCATTCAGCATTCCGTCCATCGTTTGTTTGCATAACATTTTTGTCGTAAGTGGGATGGATATGCCCAGACGTGGGTCCCTTGCTCACTGTACCACTAGATTTAAGCTAGACTGGTTGATGAAGGGTAATACCCCGAAACCGGTCCCAGGATGCTTGTTTCTGGTCCAGGGAGGACCTGTCTTGGCAGTTCGGGCCGGACTGTTCCCATGAGGAACAGTGTCAAAACTCATTTGCATATAGTTGGGTCTAAACTGAGGTGTCATGCTGAGCAAAAGAACGATGGATTTAACCCAGATCTCTTGACTTGGGGTGAATGTATGATTCATTCAGCGTTCCGTCCATCATTTGTTTGCGTAATTCTTTAAAATGACAGCAGGCATTCAGCAGTGCACACATGCAAGTGCAGGAAATCTGCTGGGCCCCTAAACGTCCATGCCCTAATATATACTAGGGACTTATATGTAGTTGGAACCCCCTTGCACTTTTATATACTAGGGACTTATAGGGTCTGTCAATGCCAATTGTGAGAATTTACTTTTAAAGACCAGTTGCAAGGCAGGACTGCCTTTAAAAGGACAGCAGGCACACAGCAGCGCACACATGCAAGTGCAGGAAGTCTGCTGGGCCTTTAAACCTCCATGCCCCTTTATATAATAGGGACCTATAGGTAGATTGCACACCCTGGCCCTATTATCTACTAGGGACTTAAAAAGTCTGTCATTGCCAATTGTAAGTGTACCCTATTATATATACTTTTTTAAACATAACACAGGCACTGGGCCTGGTTAGCAGAGCCCACAGTACAGTCAGAGTCAGTTACCACCAGTATGATTCAGCAAAAAAGTTGGAATAAACAGGGCAAAAGGATGACTTTCTAAAACATATTTCCACTGCTTAGGAAAAGGGCCTGAGTCAATCATGTAATTAAAAATAGGTGTTAGATGTATGGCTACACATACTGAAGCGAGGTGCAAGATTTTGGGAGCAGCCAGGCCTTTTGTTACAAATAAGAGCCTCCACTTGAGAGGGGGGAAAGAGGGCAAAGGGATGACAGAATGGAATCAGTAGAGGACTCCTCAGCACTATTACCCAAAGCAGAAAGTCAAAAGAATGATTATTGCCAAACTCAGTAGATTTTATTTTGGAAGAAAGTAGCCAGCTCGCCACAGACTGACTGAGACCACTCCATATTAACTTGAGCACCGGGAGCTGAAAGAGTATTAACCAGTTTAAAAAGCTCTTTATATGGGTTCTGAGCATTATTGATGCCCTGGATGCAATATTTTGGCCTGGCTTCAAAAGGTGCACGCTTGTACTCACAAATAAGACATCTATGTTTAGGTTTTTCAGAAGGATTATACTCCAGTCATCATGTGTGCCTGAGGTCCTGTCCTCTGAAAACTATGGGGCAGAGGGCTTATCTATAAAGGAATTAACAGACTTAGAAGGGACAATAGTGTCAATAACCTCACTCAACCAAGATATGAAATTGGGTGCTGCCATATCAGCGTCCTGATAGAATGTAGGAGAGTGGACAGAGAGTGCCTTGATAAGCTTACTTTCTGAGACATTTTTCCAACTAAGTCGTTTCAGGTTGGAGTGGATTATTTTAGGCTGGGTCCTGAGCCCAGGTGCAACAAGAGAAAAACAAACTGCACAATGATCAGACCAGTTAAATGCAGCCGCGGTCCGCGCAGGTAACAGCGGTGGGCGGTGGGGCCAGGTAAGGGGATTTCGAGGGACGATGCCAAAGGAAAATTAATTATTTATTTAATTTTCCCTGTGCATCGTCCC
This sequence comes from Calotriton arnoldi, assembly GCA_963921515.1. Taxonomy (NCBI): domain Eukaryota; kingdom Metazoa; phylum Chordata; class Amphibia; order Caudata; family Salamandridae; genus Calotriton; species Calotriton arnoldi. The sequence continues at coordinate 2,770,943 of CAWUFW010000156.1, forward strand.
TCAAAATCCCCCCTTACCTGGCCCCACCGCTGTTACCTGCACGGACCGCGGCTGGTTAAATGGGAGTACTTCCTCAACGCAGAGGTGAGAATTTGGTGGAAGAGATACTATCAAGGGTGTTACCAACCACATGGGTCAGGGCGCACAACGATTGCATGAACCCGAAACTGCCCAAATTTTCAGTGTGTAAAATGATATCCCTGCACGAAGATGATTCAAGAGGGAAATTAAAGTCTCAGAGGATGGGAACATTTGACTTAGACAAAAGGGGCTCTAAGTAGCTACTTAAAGAGGTCACAAAAGCAGCTTTGGGTCCTGCGAGGGGTATACTAGGAGACCAGAGAAGGTATAAGACTCATGCATTTTAAGATCAAAAGCACATCAAAGAGGGAAAAGGAACCATAAGACATTTTACGAGTGAACAGACGTTGATAAGATAGCAATTAAGGGTAGTTAAAGGCAGGGTATTAACCTGAGAACATGAGCTGGACCATACCGGCAACTGAGCAGTAAATTTGTTACCACACAAGCCACACTTCAAACAAATAGCATTATTTCTGAAATCAGACATCATTAATTTATTTGAGCAATGATCAGAACACTCAAAATTAACATGGAGGCTCAAGAGAGAGTTGTGCAAGTAGACAAAATGTTTGCTGCACAGTGGCTCTAAGGTAAAATAACCAGGAATACTGGTGCAAGGCACAATCTGGACGCAGGCAGGCTTGCCTTCTAGGGGCATCCATTTAAACAGCCTGCCATACAAGGGGGACGTGGCTAGGCTGAGACGCGGCTCAACAACTAGAGAAAATGGGGGGGACAAATAAAATAAAGAAGCAAACTGGAGTCTAGCCACTGAGACTAACAGGCTCCCCTATGAGTTCAGCCTATTAGGAGCACAAAAACAAACTAAATAAAATGTGAGAAAGGAAATCTGTAGACAAAATATAACCAGGATGCTCTGCCCAAGATGGCACTACCTCAAGGGAGCCAGGCACCTCCCATAAAATGAGTACAAAGTGCTCTACAAAGAAAATAAAAGTGAAGAAAGAAATGCACCACCCTGGAACCACAAGGTAAATAGAAACCAGTGCATGAGCAGTAATATACTCATGGACGGTATTCTTTTCTTAGGGTGAGAGAACAAACCTAATATGCAGCTTTGAGGACCTAAACCAGATCTGTACAACGTACTTTACTGGCACCATCTTTGCACACTGGGCAACTCCAGATTAAATAAAGGAAGCCTGCATTTTCTTCATGGCACCTAGGGCAGTTGGCAGAGGTGTTTGGATATATTTGTGTCCTAAATGTTGGGGTGAGAATTGTCTGACGCAGAAAATTGCAATTCTGCAAATTGACCCTTGAGTTTCTTCAACTCTTGGTGGCTAGTCCAGTACAGTGCCCCATTCCCCGTCAGACAGCTCTCACCCCAGATCCAGGGTCCATCCACTCCCTCAGTTTAGTTCAGTGATCACTTAAATCCAAATACCTTGCTGTATGTCAGTGTGATCACTCTCTTTCCTTTTCTCAATGTTCAGAAAATATGCCTGGTATGACTTCTAGCAGAATCATTCAGGAATATGGAACCACACTCCAAAGAGATTGCCATAACGCAACATTAGACCTCATGTTACCCCATATATGTCCATTAATTCAGCAAAAGTTCCTAGCTTCCCCATCTCATACAGGCCTTTGACCGAAATTATTCCATAGCACTCCCACATCCCAGCCCTATTTGGTGCCTTCCCGAATAAAGATTCAAGTCATATATCAGGATAGTAAGCTGTTACCATAATGTATTTACACATGAACTTCCCCAAGCTCTGTTGAGCAGCTACCGTGATCTTAGGCAGTGTTTTCTGTCCCCTTGCATGCAGGAGCAGCAAGCATGCCATCACCTCATATTTCTCCGTGCCCGGCCATATCCAGGCTATCTTGACTGTAGGCACATCAACAAACTATGAATGAATGAATGAATGAAAAGCAACATGTAGAGTGCAAACAGCTGCTTCCAATGGAAGCATCCCAGCACTAAGTTAGCCTTGTAATAGATCAGGACTACACCTCTCTAAACACCTCTCTAAAGAGAAAGGTCTTCAGGCCAGATTTAAATCCAGATTCCAAGCCAGTGTTGTGCAACTCTCTCGAAGTGACTTCTTCAGTTTGACTGCTCAGAGGTCTAGAAATCAACGTCATTTTTCAGTGACCAAATTGCTCTTCTATGTAGGCCTCCATAAGATCATAGTCTTTATGGAATTTTTTAATGCCTACACTTTTAACATGCTTGGCTTTCACTGTAGCTATGCACTTTGCTGGCAGAGTTGTGTTCTTCTGTTGGCCTGATCAGGAATACAGATATGTTAGTCCAATGTGCTTTTAGGCCAGACATCTTAGCAAATTTCCCAAAATTCCTCTATTCCACATTTAAATCCTTGTAGGGCATCCTTGAGTAACATCAGGATGTTATCTGTAAATGGTAAATAATGACCTTTCCTACAGAGCCTCACATGCTAATAGTTCCATTATTAGGCCGATCAACAAAGGCGATAGGGTACACTTCAAACTTCTCCCCATCCTCACTCTGGCTCTAAGAGCATTGTACAATTTTTTAGTCCAATTTATAATCAATTCTATCATGTCCGTTCTTCTCGTGACCTCAACCAGCAACTGCCAGTTGACCATGTTGAAAGGCTATTCCAGGCTGACAAAGAGTACCACCAGCAAATGAGCTTCTTCGGGTGTTGAATCTATAATTTACAACAAGCGTCTCATATTTGGTCACGTACTACATCCAAGGACAAAGCCACCCTGATCCAGATGTACTAGTTCAGGCAACCGCCCAAGAATGTGGTTGGTCATAACTTTACTTTTAATTTTATAATCAATATTCAGCATACGTAGCAGTCTTTATACTTTCAAATTACATGATTTTTGCACTATTTTAGGCAAAGGAACACTCAGGGATTCTTCCATTGTATCAGCCAGCTCTAGTTCTGGTACATTGATTAATCAAGTAATATAATGACAGCAACTTGTAGCTAATTTGTCAGCAGAGGCATTATAAAATTCTGTCAGCATTCCATCAAACCCCAGCATCTAACCGAATACTAGGCTGGTGATGGCTGCCCATATTTCCTTTCTCACTTATTGGGCTATTAATCTCATAATATTGTTATGGAGTTAACTAATTCAGTGGTATACCTGCCAAGTACTCAAGAAGTGCCCCTACATCTATGTCATCCCCTTTCCCATACTGAGTGGTACAATAATCAACGAATATTTTATTAATTTTGGAATGCATGTATTTCACTTACCCAGTGTCATCTCTGAGTGGCATTATATGTGTGCCTCTTTGGTATTGCCAAATGAGCCAGGCAAGTAGCTTCCCAACCTTTGTGCTTCATGTCATGCCTTGCAGACATATATGTCTTGTAATCATGACATTTCAATTGATGAGTCAATTGCGTATGTTGTTCTTGAGTGATTTTGAGGTGTTTAGTTTCAATTGGTGTTTTGGATACTGTTAGACCTGGTATCCTTAGGGTGGTCTTCCCCCAAACCTTTTGCCTTTTGCCTCCACAATTTGCTGATTCTTTTTGTTGGCCTTAGGACTCTGAGCACTTTCCCACTGCTAACCAGTGCTAAAGTGCATGTTCTTCTCCCCTAAACATGATGACATTGTTGTATCCCTGATTGGCATATTTGATGTACTGGTAAGTCCCATGTAAAGTGGTATATCATATACCCAGGGCCTGTATTTTAAATGCTGCTAGTGGGCCTGCAGCACTGATTGTGTTACCCACATTAGTAGCCTTTCAAACCTGTCTCAGGCCTGTCACTGTGGTGCCTGTGTGTGCAGTTTGCTGCTGGTATGACTTTGCATTTACAACTACTCGCCAAGCCTCAAACTCCCCTTTTATTATATATGTCATCCCTAAGGTAGGCCCTAAGTAACCCTAAGGGCAGGGTACTATGTAAGTAAAAATAGGACATGTGCCTTAAAGTTTTGCAGTCTTGTTAGTGACAAACATCCGATTTCATTTTCACTTCTGTGAGGCCTACTCCTCTCATAGGCAAGCATTGGAAATTCCTTAATATACTTTTAAGCTGTAATTCCTGATCAGAGAGGAGTAGCTTTTTTATGTTTCATATGTTTGGAGTAGTAATGATAAATTCTCCTTACTGGTGAAGTTGGATTTAACATTACTTTTTAGAAATGCCACTTTTAGAAACTGGACATTTCTCTGTACTTACTGCTCTGCGTGCCTGACAGTCTGTCTCCAATACACATGTGCGGTGGGTGACAGCTACACTTTGTGCATTCCCTCAAGACAGCCACAACACAGGATGGATAGGTGTGTCTGAGTACCCATCTACATACATCTGCTTTCTGATGGCCGTGCCTGGGCAGGATAGAAGAGAGGGGCTAACACTTCACTTGAATAGGCTGTTTCCTGTCCCCACACAAAGTACTGATTACCCCCACACATAGCCTGGCAGACTGGGTTGAAAGGGATCCTTGTGCACTTCAGAGAGCTGCTTTAAAGTCACCACCTACATCATAAGACACTTTTGGGTATAAGTACTGAGTCTCTGACCCCCTAAAATCAGAGACTTTTGGATCTTGAACTGAACCAGAGTCAGAAGGACTGCTGTGCTGCTTAAAGGACTCATCCTTGGACTACATACTTGGAAGGTCTGTTTTCTCTTGTGTTGCCCTGCTGCCTCCTGCTCCCTGACTCTACTGAAGGAGAGCTGGACTCTGCCTTCCCTCCAAGTGATCCCCAAGGGCTAGCTGGCTGGCCTCCTGTTTTCTGAAGTCTCAGGGACACAAAAGACTTCTTCCAGTTCTGCAGCTGCTGCTGGAATCTACCATCTGTGAGTCCTACCCTTGACTGAGGTGCCATCTACAGTTCTGGGCCTCAGAAATGGGTTCTGAAGCTGTTTTGCTACAAGATCGACACATCTCGTTGCTTGCAACCAGGAAATGTACTTTGTTCACCGGGACCTGTGTGGGTCCTGTAGCCGGCCGGTGCTCTACTGCAGTTGGCCCAAACTTTGGCTTTGCCCCGGTCTAGCGCGATCTAAAGCAACCTTTTTAGCTCTACTTTCTGCTAAGTGCTTCAATGCATTTAAACCTTTAAAATACAATATCTCAACATCTATACATTGGATTTTTGTTGTTTTTGTCTCGTTTTGTTTATAAAATAATAATCTATTTTTATAAACCTGTGTGGAGTCTTTTTGTGATGTATTCATTGTGTTACTGTGTGAGTGTGTGTGTGTATGTTGAACAAATACATCTCACATTGCCTCTTTAGATAAGCCTGACTGCTCTGTGCCAAGCTACCAGACGATGAACACAGTGTACTTAGCTTACCCTGACTAGAGTGGTGGTTCCTGCCTGGCCTGGGTGCATACCTCAGCCAACCAGGAATCCCATTTCTAACATAAACCATTTGGTCTAGTCTGCAGATGTTGTCCTCTACTGCATGCAATTCTGATTCTAATTACTTTTTTATCTCATATGTGCTTCAAATTTCACTGGCCTCTGATGATGACTTTAAAGACCTCCCATACAATTTGTGAGCTTGATGTTTTCTCTCATTCTCTTGAAAATAATTGTCTATCTTTTTCACAATCATAACCCAAACTACCACGTCATCCAAATCTGCACCGCCATTGCTTTTGTGGTGGTCTGCCCGCCCTATTTAGATGGTGGCGATTGCATAGACGAAAGACTGCCACAGTCCATTAGACTCTGCCAGAAATTCTCAACAGGGCCGACGGCGGGATAGGCAGAATCGGCTGACAGTGGGACTCCAGTCCAGATTGACATCCGGATTATGATGTGCCTACCTGCCATGGCAACTGTGGCAGGAATCCCTCCTACTCTGAGGTGGCGCAATGGAAGAAAAAGAGGTGAAAACTCACCTTTTTTCAGGTTCCCACCACAATTTCTTTCTTTAACACCATTGTCCAGGTCCATCCTGTTCTGCTGCTACTTGACCACAACGCTCAGCTACCTTGTTGTCATCAGGATCCGAGGTAGGCTTTAGTGGTGGGTGTGGGTGTACATTCAATGTTGTGTGTATGGTGTTGGTGCTCAATGCTATATGTAAGAAAATGTGCAGTACACAATACTTACATACACGTATTGACAGATTTACAACTTATATGTGTATAATAAGACATACTTACCTGTCTTCACACCACCATGACCTCGTCCCGTCAGGACTCTGCCGCCAGGACACCACCAGCACATCAGAAACACCTAAATCATCTTTTTCACAATCAGAACCCAAACTACCACGTCATCCAAATATGCCCCTACACGTTGTGTGGCAAGAGTGGGCTATGATCTCATTAAGTTTTGCCAAGGCACTCAATGTATAATGCTAACAGAAGGACATTTGGTGCAATATATTTTATGAAGTTGGACGTAAAGGTCAGGCATACATGAGTGAAATGAATGCTCCCTGTCCTTTGGGTGGCCTACACCAGACTAACAGTGCTTTGGTTATTAACACTATGATGGAGTTGGGAGTAGAGATGTGACATATCTTTATTAACATCTTCTACCATGTTTTAGTAGTCCCCACCCAGGATCATTGAAACACTAACTAGGCTAGCCAATACAATGTTTATGCTATTGTACAACATGCTTTGTTCTGTCTCGGGGGCATAAATATTCACCAGAAGGATATCATCCCATTTAAGTATCCCAACAGAAAAATATATTAACTGTCGGAGTCTTATAAATCTTGCCATTCTAACTGCTACACCGGGCCTAACCCACACCAGCTCACTTCTAACAAATCCTAAATATGTGGTGCAAAACAACTGTCCTCTTCAGTGACTCCTGAGCCTAATGCTCTCATCGGCAGTCAGGTGCACCTCTTGTGATAGCACTACATCTATTCCCCATCATCTTAAATATGGAGCTACATTATGTCTTTTCACAACATTATTCAGACCTTTGAAATTTCAGGTTAGGGTTTTAAACATATTTATTCTATGAGGCAGTGTAGCAATCGTGGCATGCATTGTACCTGCTGCAGTTGCTGTTAAGGGCTGTACCGCTCTTTATCCCTCCTCGCATCAGCCTATGACCAGATCTCTGCTCCATCACCTAAATATCATCCCTGAGCTGAACTCCCATACCTGGAATAGGGATCACACTACATACATCTGTAGGTAAATAACCCTTTTTGCATGGATACCACCATTTTTAATAGATGGCAATGTAGATTTTTGGACTCTGTGTACTGGCCCTCTGCTAACCACGCTCCAGTGCATGTGATCTCACCACTACAACATGTCAAATTGGCTATACTCCTAATTGGCATATTAAACTTATCTGTAAGGCCCTAGTATATGGTACAAAGTGTCCGCAAGGCCCATAATTTAAATGTCACTGGTGGACTGCAGCACACATTGTGCCACCACTAGATTGATGCTCAAAACATGACTGCAGGCCGAGCACTGTTGCCTCTCTATGCAGTTTTAAAACTGCAATTTAGGCCTGTTAAAATAACCCCTTTTTGACAGGCCTAAACATACCTTTTAAATATTAATAAGTCACCTCTAAGTAGGCCTTAACGCCCAATGAGCCAGGGTGGAGGGCATTTTAAAGTAGGACAAATAAAGGTTTATTGTAAAACATGCCCTGGTAGTGACAAGGCCCCAAAACCTTTTTCACTGTAGCAAGGTTACCTGTTCCATAAAAAAATTGGCCCCTGTAGCTGACCTGCACTACTTCACGGTCAGCCATAACCTGCATTTATGTACTGCCCAAGCGCAACTAGATGACTGTGGTTGGAGCTTAACACTTTTTGGCACTATTTCATTCAAAACATTAAAAATTCATAGCTCGGTACCTTTATTGGACTTTTGTCATTTTGGTGTCATTTTGTGGGATTTGTATTGTGTTGTGTTTTTGACTGCTTTAACTATTTAGGTACTTCTTAATGCTTTACAAATTTTCTTAAGTTAAACCTGTCTAGTCTAGGCCACAGCTACCGGGGTTGACCTCAGGTTTAACATACTGAAGCCTTTAAGGGACCTAACAAGAATAGTGACATCATTACTTGTGGTGGACTATCATCCACCTCAACAAATAATCAACTTTGTCACACCATCCAGCACTGTTAATTGAATATAATTGATACACTCCTCCAATAAGAAAAGATAAAGGAAGAGCTATTTGGGAGGGAGTGTGAGGCTGGCAGCTAATCATTCAAGTGCCTTACCATTATAGGCCCCAAATTAAGGCTATTCACTGTCCATAGCAGTCACAGTTGTGCAGACCGGCTACCCAGATACAATATGGACACTACCCTTGGCAATGTCAGTCCAATTGTTTTGTGAATACCAGTTTCAAAGAAGATCAGGTCCTGTTCTTAGTGTAAAGTGGAGATGTCGGAGTCCATCTTCATCAAGTCGCCAGTGTCTGACTGCGAGCCAATTGTTCCATCCTAAAAAGGTTCATGTGAGCTTCTCTGACATGCTGAGAGTCTTTCTGTCACTTTGGTAAGATACGCCTCCTGTCTTACTTATCTTGAGATACTATGGGGTGCCCTTCTTACTCAAGACTCTCCTTCCTGTTTTTGCTACATTTCCACTACTTCTGTGTTTCTAGGTAATCTCTTGCCTAACCTTGATTCAGCAAAGAAAACAGTCTCATTGTCCACTATGATTTTAAGTTGGGATGGGAAGTGGAGTGCATATTTAAGTCCTGCTTACTGTAACTGTTTTTGACTTCCATGAAAGCGGATTTCTGGTGCTGGATTGCTAGGGTGTAAATGGGGAATGGCAACATTCTTACACCCTACACCATGAATTGTCCATGTTTCCACACACTTTGGATAATAATACCCCTGTCACTGTAGTTCAAAAGTCAGGCCACAGTCGTCCCAGAGAAGCCCCAGGGGGTGGGAGATAAGAAGCGACTCTATGTGCTTACTCCACACAAAACACTTTGGCAAACCCTGGGGTACCATTTCTCACCTTGTCCAGTTTTCCATACAAGCCGCAGCATCCAAGACATAATTTCTCATTGGAAGTTCAGCCATTCTCATGGTCTTGCAACAAGATCTCCCTTTAGGATCTGTGTCTTCCCTTTCAGGAATCTAGTTCAATCAATTAGATCTTTCATAGTGGTCTTCAACTGGGTTGTTTCAGGGAACAGTTTATCAATTCTACTTTCACTCTTCTGTATTCGCTCCACCTTTTCTTTCTGTTCCTCTATCAGTACATTCATATCAATGACCACTATGTCAATTGTTTTCTCCAACATTTCTGTATTGCTAGTTATAGCTGCCAATATTGAATCTAACTCCGCTTCTGTGCCAGCTTCCTCCACTGTGTTGTACTTCTCAGCCTCCACAGTCTGCATAAAAATTGCTCTATTCCTATAGCAGTTCCCTCCATCTTCCACCTTGCATCTTTTGCTGATTTCAGCTTCCCAATCATGCTGCAGTATTACCCTTTTAATCTCTCAATTTACTGCTTTTCTGATGCAATGTGTTCTGTTTACTGGATCCTGCTCAGTTTAAATGTGTAATATATTAGTCCACTCGATCAGACCAGTAATCACCATTGGTGGTGGCAAAGTAAGGGCCTGATTTGAATATTGGCAGATTGTGTCCCGCCATTGCTTTTGTGGTGATCTGCCCGCCCTATTTAGATGGTGGCGATTGCATAGATGAAAGACTGCCACGGTCCATTAGACTCTGCCAGAAATTCTCAACAGGGCTGACGGCGGGATAGGCAGAATCGGCTGACAGTGGGACTCCAGTCCAGATTAATGACATCCAGATTATGATGTGCCTTCCCGCCATGGCAATTGTGGCAGGAATCCCTCCTACTCTGAGGTGGTGCAATGGAAGAAAAAGAGGTGAAAACTCAACTTTTTTCAGGGTCCCACCACCATTTTTTTCTTGAACACCATTGTCCAGGTCCATCCTGTGCTGCTGCTATTTGACCACAATGCTCAGCTACCTTGTTGTCGCCAGGATCCAAGGTAGGCTTTAGTGGTGGGTGTGGGTGTACATTCAATGTTGTGTGTATGGTATTGGTGTTCAATTCTATATGTAAAAAAAATGTGCAGTACACAGTACTTACATACACGTATTGACAGATTTGCAACATATATGTGTATAATAAGATGTACTTACCTGTCTTCACACCACCATGACCTCGCCCCATCAGGACTCTGCCGCCAGGACACCACCAGCACATCAGAAACACCTAAATCATCTTTTTCACAATCATAACCCAAACTACCACGTCATCCAAATCTGCCCCTACACGATGTGTGGCAAGAGCGGGCTATGATCGCATTAAGTTTTGCCAAGGCATTCAATGTATAATGCTAACAGAAGGATGTTTGGTGCAATATATTTTATGAAGTTGAACGTAAAGGTCAGGCATACATGAGTGAAATGAATGCTCCCTGTCCTTTGGGTGGCCTACACCAGACTAACAGTGCTTTGGTTATTAACACTATGGTGGAGTTGGGAGTGGAGAGTGTGACATATCTTTATAAACATCTTCTACCATGTTTTAGTAGTCCCCACCCAGGATCATTGGAACACTAACTAGGCTAGCCAATACAGTGTTTATGCTATTGTACAACATGCTTTGTTCTGTCTCGGGGGCATAAATAGTTACCAGAAGGATATCAATCCATTTAAATATCCCAACAGAAAAACATATCAACTGTCGGAGTCTTATAAATCTTGCCATTCTAACTGGTACACCGGGCCTAACCCACACCAGCTCACTTCTAACAAATCCTAAATATGTGGTGCAAAACAGTTGTCCTCTTCAGTGACTCCTGAGCCTAATGCTATCATCGGCAGTCAGGTGCACCTCTTGTGATAGCACTACATCTATTCAACATCATCTTAAATACGGAACTACATTATGTCTTTTCACATCATTATTCAGACCTTTGAAATTTCAGGTTAGGATTTTAAACATATTTATTCTATGAGGCAGTGTAGCAATCGTGGCATGCATTGTACCTGCTGCACTTGCTGTTAAGGGCTGTCCCGCTCTTTTTCACTCCTCGCATCAGCCTATGACCAGATCTCTGCTACATCACCTAAATATCATCCCAGAGCTGAACTCCCATACCTGGAATAGGGATCACACTATATACATCTGTAGGTAAATAACCCTTTTTGCATGGATACCCCCATTTTTACTAGATTGCACTGTAGATTGTTGGACTCTGTGCACTGGCCCTCTGCTAACCACGCTCCAGTGCATGTGCTCTCACCATTACAACATGTCAAATTGGCTTTACTCCTAATTGGCATATTAAACTTATCTGTAAGGCCCTAATATATGGTACAAGGTGTCCGCAAGGCCCATAATTTAAATGTCACTGGTGGACTGCAGCACACATTGTGCCACCACTATATTGATGGTCAAAACATGACTGCAGGCCGAGCACTGTTGCCTCTAAATGCAGTTTTAAAACTGCAATTTAGGTCTGTTAAAATAATCCCCCTTTGACAGGCCTAAACCTACCTTTTAAATATTAATAAGTCACCTCTAAGTAGGCCTTAATGCCCAATGAGCCAGCGTGGAGGGCATTTAAAGTAGGACAAATAAAGGTTTATTGTAAAACATGCCCTGGTAGTGACAAGGCCCCAAAAACCTTTTTCACTGCAGCAAGGTTACCTGTTCCATAGAAAAATTGGCCCCTGTATCTGACCTGCACTCCTTCACATTCAGCCATAACCTGCATTTATGTACTGTCCAAGTGCAACTAGATGACTGTGGTTGGAGCTCCACACTTTTTGGCACTATTTCATTTAAAACTTTAAAAATTCATAGCTCGGTACCTTTATTGGATTTTTTTCATTTTGGTGTCATTTTGTGGGATTTGTATTGTGTTGTGTTTTTGACTGCTTTAACTATTTAGGTACTTCTTAATGCTTTACAAATTTTCTTAAGTTAAACCTGTCTAGTCTAGGCCACAGCTACCGGGTTTGAGCTCAGGTTTAACTTACTGAAGCCTTTAAGGGACCTAACAAGAATAGTGACATCATTACTTGTGGTGGACTATCATCCACCTCAACAAATAATCAACTTTGTCACACCATACAGCACTGTTAATTGAATATAATTGATACACTCCTCCAATAAGGAAAGATAAAGGAAGAGCTATTTGGGAGGGAGTGTGAGGCTGGCAGCTAATCATTCAAGTTCCTTACCATTATAGGCCCCAAATTAAGGCTATTCACTGTCCATAGCAGTCACAGTTGTGCAGACCGGCTACCCAGATACAATATGGACACTACCCTTGGCAATGTCAGTCCAATTGATTTGTGAATGTTTCAAAGAAGATCATGTCCTGTTCTTAGTGAAAAGTGGAGATGTCGGAGTCCGTCTTCATCAAGTCGCCAGTGTCTGACTGCGAGCCAATTGTTCCATCCTAAAAAGGTTCATGTGAGCTTCTCTGACATGCTGAGAGTCTTTCTGTCACTTTGTAAGATATGCCTCCTTTCTTACTTATCTTGAGATGCTATGGGGTGCCCTTCTTACTTAAGGCTCTCCTTCCTGTTTTTGCTACATTTTCTCTGCCTCTGTGTTTTCAGGTAATCTCTTGCCTAACCTTGATTCAGCAAAGAAAACAGTCTCATTGTCCACTTTGATTTTAAGTTGGGCTGGGAAGTGGAGTGCATGTTTAAGTCCTGCTTACTGTAACTGTTTTTGACTTCCATGAAAGTGGATTTCTGATGCTGGATTGCTAGGGTGTAAATGGAGAATTGCAAAAATTCTTGCACCCTACAACATGAATTGTCCATGTTTCCACACACTTTGGATAATAATACCCCTGTCACTGTAGTTCAAAAGTCAGGCCACAGTGGTCCCAGAGAAGCCCCAGGGGGTGGGAGACAAGAAGTGAATCTATGTGCTCAATCCACACAAAACACTTTGGCAAACCCTGGAGTACCATTTCTCACCTTGTCCAGTTTTCCTTACAAGCCACAGCATCCAAGACATAATTTCTCAATGGAAGTTCAGACATTCTCATGGTCTTGCAACAAGATCTCCCTTTATGATCTATCTTCCCTTTCAGGAATCTAGTTCAATCAATTAGATCTTTCATAGTGGTCTTCAAATGGGTTGTTTCAGGGAACAGTTTATCAATTCTACTTTCACTCTTCTGTATTCGCTCCACCATTTTTTTCTGTTCCTCTGTCAGTACATTCATATCAATGACCACTATGTCAATTTTGTTCTCCAACATTTCTGTATTGCTACTTATAGCTGCCAATATTGCATCTAACTCCGCTTCTGTGCCAGCTTCCTACACTGTGTTGTCCTTCTCAGCCTCCACAGTCTCCATAAAAATTGCTCTATTCCTATAGCAGTTCCCTCTATCTTCCACCTTGCATCTTTTGCTGATTTCAGCTTCCCAATCATGCTGCAGTATTACCCTTTTAAGCTCTCAATTTACTGCTTTTCTGATGCAATGTGTTCTGTTTACAGGATCCTGCTCTGTTTAAATGTATTATATATTAGTCCACTCGATCAGACCAGTATTCACCATTGGTGGTGGCAAAGTAAGGGCCTGATTTAAATCTTGGCAGATCGGGTCCCGCCATTGCTTTTGTTGTGATCTGCCCGCCCTATTTAGATGGTGGCGATTGCATAGACAAAAGACTGCCACGGTCCATTAGACTCTGCCAGAAATTCTCAACAGGGCTGACGGCGGGATAGGCAGAATCGGCTGACAGTGGGACTCCAGCCCAGATTAATGACATCCAGATTCTGATGTGCCTTCCCGCCATGGCAACTGTGGCAGGAATCCCTCCTACTCTGAGGTGGTGCAATGGAAGAAAAAGAGGTGAAAACTCACCTTTTTTCAGGGTCCCACCACCATTTCTTTCTTGAACACCATTGTCCAGGTCCATCCTGTGCTGCTGCTACTTGACCACAACGCTCTGCTACCTTGTTGTCGCCAGGATCCGAGGTAGGCTTTAGTGGTGGGTGTGGGTGTACATTCAATGTTGTGTGTATGGTGTTGGTGTTCAATGCTGTATGTAAAAAAATGTGCAGTACACAATACTTACATACACGTATTGACAGATTTACAACAGATAGGTGTATAATAAGACGTACTTACCTGTCTTCACACCACCATGACCTCGACCTGTCAGGACTCGGCGCAATCCCACCGGTGGCATAGTACAGTTAGCCGGCAGAGAAGACCGCCGCTGCAGCAGTCTTCTCCTTCTAGCCATAACATTTAAATATGGCAGGCAAACCACCGATGGCTCAACAGAGTACTTGGGACCGTCGCCGTGGTGGGACAGTGTTAATACCTCCGAGATCTAAATCAGGCCCCAAGTCTCTTCTCTTTTCATTTAAACTCTGTTCACTCACCAGGGAGCACGGGGCCAGTGTCGTCCAAAGCCTGCAGATCACAGATCACTGCTTCCCCTTTCTAGCAGAGTCAACACGCCTCAGCTGGCATCCTGCTCAGAATGCTGCACCCAGCTCTCACCGGGCTCACATCACCTCGATTTAGCATATCTGGCCCCTGTTGCACCGGGATCATGTCTGCAGGAGGGGTTCAACTGACAATATGACAGAATGCCGGAGCAGGCAGAATCCAGGCTCCAAGGTTGCCCCTATGTGTCGGTCATCGTGGGTCGAGTGCCATCTGGGGAGCAGCATGTTTTATCTTTTCACCTCTCTTCCTACACCGCAGAAGGGAGGGGGCTCATGTTGCCATCAGCCGCACTCCACCAAATGGGTCTGGTTTACTATACATGTGGTCGCATAGTGCAACTGGCAGCCTCACAAGTCTCTTCACCCTACATACGCCTGCACCCTATTCCTGCTCTTTTCTGGTCTGGGATTGTTTCTCCTTGACGTACGCCACCGTCCAGGCACACCAGATAGAAAAACGGCCTGGATTGAATTTTTAGTGCAAGACAGTCAGCTCTCACTGTGAGGTATTGTGAATTATTACATTGAGGCCATCGGGAGCTCAGCGGGACGAGTGTACCCATCTAGCCAGGCCCCCATTTTATTTATAAAGCTCTGATATTAACCCTGATGCTGATTTAAAGCAAACAGGAACAGTGTATTGTCTACCCTAAATTCCATCGGAGGGAGAAAATCTCTGCAGATCCTCATTTTATGAACCAGGATTGCTCTATATACACCCACTGGTAGCTTGCTCTGAACCTTAGCTATTTCTACTTAGGTGCAGCAAAAGTTTGTGAATGAGGCTCAAATTTTTCCGTTTCCTGTTATTGATTTTGTCTATATGTAATGCTAAAGTGTCATAAGGTGCCCTGAAATAGTCAAAAATAATATTTAGTAGCAGTACATAACAATGAAAGTAAATGGATCTTTACTTCCATCAGCTCCTCCGTCATCACAATTGTCTCCTATTTGTCTCCATGTATCACATTTTTTACTTCTTAGCCCATCCTCTTCTTCCCACTGGGTACAACTTCTTTTCAATTCTATACCCGGGCAGGAACTTCCTTTATGGCATGTAATGCACAGCCTTAGGTCGAGACCCAATGGTGGAACAAAATACCTTATAAAAGGCCACACATTGCCTTTTGTCAGTGTGTGTGGTATATTTCAGCTAGTAAAATTCTAGTGTCGAAAATGTTTGCACCATTCCTGACTATCCTTCACATGTTCTCTTCTTTCCATTCTTTCCACTATGGTTCCACTTCACTGCTTTCTCTGAAGTAAAAAGATGAAGGGAACCATATAGTTTTATACAAAACAGAAAGAAAAAAAAACAATCATTCAGAACACAAGGGATACTCGTGATGAAACAATGTAATATGTATAAACAGATCAGAGCAACATGAATATATGTAGAAAAGTGGGCATATTCTTACAGTGCAGTTGAAGCAAAGACGTGCTTTGACAGCAATTAGAACAACAAGGAGTCCTGAAAATTATGCTCCCCTGAAAGCTCAAATGAGAACTGAAGTAATTTTCACGCTGTTTTATGAATCATATGCTGAAAAGAAAGAATAGATTGAAATCAGTTAGTATAATTTAGCTCAGGAATTATCTGCTGCACTTAGGAGAGACACATCGAATGAAGATATATGAAAGAACAAACTGTTAAATGTGATTTGAGGCATTTAAAATGATAATGCTCCAGTGTTTTGTGCACAATAAGTACAAAAAGAAAGTTTCACCACAGGCGTTTGGGGGCAGTGAACATTTTGGGTCTATTAAAAAATGCTACAATAGTCCCCATGTCATCTGATTTCGCTGATAAATTAACAGCATTGAATATCCACAAAGATCATAGTTAATCAATTAAGGGTCTTAATCTAGACTGTGGTCTATGAAGACCAACACGAATGCTGTTCTGAGCGCGCTATGAAAACAGGTGCCTGCGTTAGGGCTAGGCTGCTGAAACGGCGCCAACGCAAGGGGAAAAACAGGAATACGCTGTGTTTTTAAATACGGCACATTCCTGCCCTTTCTCTCTGACACGGCGCAGCAGGGTGACTTGCTGCATAGTGCTACATCAGAATCTCGTAAATATGCCCCTCGGTGTGGCATTACCACATGCAGTATGCAGAAATATCGCCTGGACTAATACCTCTGGGCAAAATATTGCATGAAAGTTTACCCTATGCAATATTACCATTTGTAGGATTGTTTAATCTATGCAAGTCCACACTTGAAACAGCTTAAATTAGCTCTCAAATTTAGTATCAACAAATCCATGATGTTAATCACCTGCTCAGCCCCCTAAAAGTGATGGAAGCTCCACTGCACACATTGGAACATGAAGTTAGAATCATCAAACATCCTGCAGCTATGCCAAACAAATTCCAACATGGATCAGTGAATAAGGCAATTGTAAACCATTGCAGCTGTATGAGGCTTGGAGAACATTGTATCAGAAGAATGCAGAAGAATGAGGCCTAGGGTACTTTGCATCATAATGATTCCAATGAATATAAAAGATAATTACATGTTGACTAGGGGGGGGCTATCCATCTCACTGTCACATGGCTTTATAATTACAATCTATTGCATAGTAAATGGCACTCACGCATTGGTCAAATGTAGGTTAAGGAAATAATTACATTTGACTTATTATTTATTTATTATTCATTTATTTTAGAGCTCTGTGTAGCTCCACTGCTCATTCGTGCTTTCTGTAGGTGACTCTAGATATTCTCTAATATGCTTCAAGTTACAGAATATGGTATATATTATGATGTTGAAGCCACCAGACGATGGCCTATAGGATAATGATGAGAAGCCCATACATTCTGAACCATTGTAAAAACATGCAGATAAAACAGTGACAAGAGACAATGTTGTGCTAAATATTTTAATATGTCAAGAAAATTTACATTATAAAAAATAAAAGTCATAAAATGATTGCTAGCAACAGAAAGACACAGCATGTATTTTTCTCACTCAAAATGCTCACCTCCATGAGAATTGTTATTAACAGATGATGGACTTCAGAACAGTTCATACCTCCTATACAGATGAGACAATATATTTATATTGGGAGAATGCAGTTTCATTAAAACGACCAAGAACCCGATTTCGACTTTGGCGGTCCGACCACTGGACAACCGTTGCAGCAGTCAGGAGAACGCAGTCAAGCCGGCAGCATCCTGACCGCCAGATTTTGACTTTACCATCTGTCTGAAAGTGTGCCACTGGCGGTCTAGTGATGGTGGCATGCTTCAGCTTGTATACAGAGCCTGAAGGCAATGCTGCTGCACTGCAGTGCCTCCAATGTCATGTGCATACTGTTGCCATGCCCCATGCCATGCATGGCCACTACCCACACTGGGCAGAATCACCCTGGGGCCCTGTTTGGGGCCCCTTACCTTCCTTTCTGCCAACCTTTTCATGGCTAGGTCCCCGCCATGAAAATGTTGGCGGAAAGGAAAGTCGTGATCTGCTTGGTGGTGCCGGCATCGGCACCACCGTCACAGATCATGCCTTTCCCCACCACTGCACCCGCAGGATCCTAGATCCTGGCGGTGGGGGCAGTCTTTTGGCGGTCCGACCGCCATGGTCCTATTCGGGCAGTCGGACCACCAAGGACGTAGCAGTCAGACTGCCACCACAAGTATGGCGGTCTTGTGACTGCCGTACTCATAATCAGGCCCTAAGTCTTTGCGCTGCAGATTAGTGATTAGAACGAACATCATGTTCCATAAAGTACATTTTCTAATACAATCAAAGTACAGCTGTAAAAAATAATGCTTCATTCCCTGCTGAAAGACATAATGTAAGCACACTACTACTGGCATATTTGAGAGAGGCAATAAATATTTCATGAAGCATAGATGTTTTAAGAAATATATGATTGTATTCTTTAATGTCAAGTACAAGAATATTGTGGCAGGATAATATCGTGGATAAAATATTGAGGATCAAAATATTAAAAGGTAAATGCATAGAGGGCAGAATGGATTTACTATTTTTCACTCCACACTTTGCCTTGATCGATACCCCAATGAAATTGAAAGGATAACTGCCCAAGGTTTTTATGAGCATTCCATGCCCCTGGAGGAGAAGGGATGCATGTCTAGCATAATTGACCTCAGATTGTGATGGTGTGTATATAATAATAGAGCATCTAGTATGGATCCTAGATATGTAGGGACAAAAGATCCCCCAAATGAATCATCAATATTAAATCCTGCAAGCAATTCAGCTCAAAAGTAATGGTCTGAATTGAGCAGTTACTGTAGATCTTGGCTGATCATAGTGCTGAATTTAGCAATGTATTTTTCAACAAGTAGTATACTAGTGAACAGCCCCTCTGATAGATGTCCTGGAGAACTAGAGAGATCCCTCTCCTTTCCACCAGAACTTGAGTGGGTTATCACCAACCCTGAGTCCAGACCAAATAATGAAAATTCAATTGAATATCCAGAGAAAAGACACTTGTAGCCAAATGTCTGAAATTGCCCCAGCGCACATTAATGTAAAGCACTCACACAAGCCAATAATGACCAGCAGGCAACTCTGAGTAGTTGGGAACACTGCTTATTTGTTGATTGCTGATGAAACCTTGACTGAACAGATAAGAGGCACATTTGCCCAAAGGACTCCCTATAAAGCATGGAAAACATGAGAAAGAAGCGTTGCAGTAGGAGTAGACAAATTCCAATTGAAGACGGAGACAGGACCACATCCTGAAATAGTGAGGTTTGCATGTGCCCTTTGTTGGCTTAAGCATGAGGTCATTCAGCCTAGACTCTGAAAGCAGAATACGTTTGAATGGTTGTATGACTTTACAATGCATGCTCTTACCACGCATGCCTTTACCACACAGCCTTTAACATGAATGCCTTTACCGCACATAAGTCTGTACCACGCATGCCTTTACCATGCATACATGTGTGAAAACATTGGAAGTACCTTTACCATGCATATGTTTACCATGCATACCTTTACCACACATACCTTTACAACACTGATTTCTAATAAAAGAAATAGCATTATATGAATAAAATTACAAACAGCATTTATATAGAAATTTTCCCTACTATGCCAAATAATAAAAACAGTAAATACACCTTACAAATGTACTTGCAAAGCGCAAGTACAAAAAAGTACAACTGTATTGTGCAACACAATTCAGGACAATGCAAGGCAACACAAATGGTACAATATTATCAATACAGCCACGCAAGGTTCAATTTGTGGAGCCTTGCATGTCTTTGTAAACATGTACCTCTGTTCCCAGCCAAGGTGGTGGATATACATAATTTCTAAAAATGTTGTAAACCCTTAAAAAGATATAAAAATGGGTGTATACCATTTTGTGTTCAGTGACACACAGACTTGTGAGGTGACTACATGTACTGCAGAGAGGAGAAGACTGTGACACAGATTGTCCCTGAAAGACTGCCATCTGTCTCTCAGTGTAAGCATCACTATGAACAAATGGGTGTTAATAAAACTTAGAACTTTTTCAAAGCAGTAGAAATAAAATATCATTTTTATAACCTTTTCAGACAATATTTTTGCTGAAATATATATATCAGATATTGTTTCTATTTGAAAATCATTGAAAATGTGCAGTAACAGTGAGATAAATTATTACAATTTGTTTTAAATTATTACCAACTCTGTGAAGGTGCAGGAAAGTGCCTGGGGGGGGGGGCAGATTTACTATTCCAACACCACCCTCTGCCAACTAAGGAATGGTTCTGAACAGTGACTGGGGACAGATTTACTATTTTAACCTCCACCCTGGGCCAACCAGGTAAAGGTGCTGGACAGTGACTGGGGGCAGATTTACTACTCTAACCGCCACCCTGTGCCAATTTGAGAAAGGTGCTGGAGAGTGATTGGGGGCAGATTTACTATTCTAATCTCCCTGTGCGCCAACTAGGGAATGGTGCTAGGCAGTGACTGGGGACAGATTTACTATTCTAATATTACCCTGTGCCACGTAGGGATGGTGGTGGACAATGACTGGGGTGAGCAGATTTACTATTCTAACCACTGTTCTGTCTCAACTCAGGAAAGGTGCTGGACAGTGACTGGGGGCAGGTTTACGATTCCAATTCTGCCCTGTGCCAACTCTGGGATGGTGCTGGACAGTGATAGGGAGGCAGAAATAATCAACTTTTTTCTCTCTCATTTATAATGTAGAAAAAAAAAAAAAAAGCAAAAGGAACAAATGATGGACGGAATGCTGAACAATGCAAACATTCACCCCCAGTCACAAAGCTCTGGGTTTAATCCATTGTTCTTTTGCTCACCACACCACTCTAGTTTGGACCCAGACATATGCAGATCAGTCTTGACCCTGTTCCTCTTGGGAAAAGTCCAGCCTGAACTGCCAAGCTAGGTCCTCCCTGGACCGAAAACAGGCACCCTGGGACTGGTTTCAGGGCATCACTCCGCATCAGCCAGGCTAGCTTGAATCCAGTGGTGCAGTGAGCATGGGACCCACATCTGTGCATACCATTCCCACTTAGGGTGACAAAAGCAAAAGGAACAAATGATGGACGGAATGCTGCACAATGCACACATTCACCCCTAGTCACAAAGATCTGGGTTTAATCCATCGTTCTTTTGCTCACCACGCCACCCCAGTTTGGATCCAGTCATATGCAAATCAATCTGGACCCTGTTCCTCATGGGAACAGCCTAGCCCGAACTGTCAAGCCAGGTCCTCTCTGGACTGGAAACAAGCATCCTGGGACCGGTTTCGGGGCATCACCCCTCATCACCCCGGCTAGCTTGAATCGAGTGGCGCAGTGAGCACAGAACCCATATCTGGGCATACCCTTCCCACTTAGGGTGACAAAAACAAAAGGAGCAAATGATGGACAGAATGGTGAACAATGCAAACATTCACCCCCAGTCACACAGATCTGGGTTTAATCCATCGTTCCTTTGCTCACCACGCCACCTAGTTTGGACCCAGCCATATGCAAATCAGTATTGACCCTGTTTCTCATGGGAACAGTCTATCCCTAACTGCCAAGCCAGGTCCTCCCAGGACCCGAAACAAGCATCCTGGGACCAGTTTCAGGTCCCGTGCTCACTGCACCACTGGATTCAAGTGAGCCTGGCTGATGAGGGGTGATGACCCGAACCGGTCTCAGGATGCTTGTTTCCGGTCCAGGGAGGACCTGGCTTGGCAGTTCGGGCTAGACTGTTCCCATGAGGAATAGGGTCAAGACTGATTTGCATATGGCTGAGTCCAAACTGGGGTGGCATGGTGAGCAAAAGAACGATGGATTAAACCCAGATCTTTGTGACTGGGGGCGAATGTTTGCATTGTTTAGCATTCTGTCCATCATTTGTTCCTTTGGGAAAAACAAATCAAAACCATAAAAAAAACATCTCCAAATACAAATGTAAGTACAACTATTCAACCACAAACCAAGGAACCATATTAAGGGTAAAAAAAAAGTACACTTGCAAGTTAAATCATAACAACCAAAACTTAAAAGACACGCAAGATAAAAACCAAAAATAAATTTCAATGTTCTTTCTCACCTCAAAATTACAACAAAGAAGCCAAAAACACCGAAATGAAAATCTGCAAACCAGATAAAACCAATCTTCAAAAACTGAAAAAAAACAATTATAAGGTGAAATATTTCACAATAAATAATTATTTAAATAACAATCACATTCTTTTGTCGAAATTGGAAAATAGCATAAAAAACATTTTTCAGATTGAACCACATAAAATAACTTATTTTTTGACAGCAGGTTTTAACTGTTGAAAAAAAAATTGTTTTTCTCTACAGGTACAACAACAAAAGATTACAGTATATTCAACATTATAACAAAACACATATGTTTTTCCTTTTCTGTCTAGTTTTCAGACCATCAAACTGTGGAAAATCCACACCAGGCCCAGTATGTGTTATCCAAAATGTGTAATAGGCATTTGAAATAAGGTTGGTACATTTATTGTAAGGAGAGATTAACTCAGCCCAGGAGTCAATGGAGGTGTGTTGAATATGTCTCACCTAGTTGCAAAGGCAGAACGGTTACCCTTGGGGAAGAGAGCAATTGAGAATAACCACTCTGCCTCAGCAATGAAGTTAGAACTTAGAGAGAATGTTCAACATATAAAGCCATTAGTGGCTACCTGCAATGAACCCTGTGACTCAGTTTAGAGGGAAGTAGCCTGAACATCCCCATGCATGCTGCCTGTAGTATGCCCACAATCACAAATTTAAGAAGAATGGTGCAACGACAAAAAGAGGTGAGTAATCCCCAAAGAGTTACTTCTCAGTCCTATGCTGACATTAACATTTCCCCTGAACTAACAGAGTCCTTCAGCCATTAACCTTTCCGTCTCTATGATAACAACAACCCTGTAAAACGCATACTAGTCTTTGGGACACTAAATAACACTGTTACCCTTGAAAATAGAAAATTTGGATGTTGAATGGCACATTTAAATACATCCATTCGCCCACATTTACACTATTCATGCCATCATAAATAACACCACTGTCCCACTAATTTACAATTGACTGCCTGACAAACAATTCTGGACATTAACTGAATTTTATCAATAGTTAAATCCAAAATAGCAAATAAGTCATCCTATGAGCATCATAATTGACCTTGAATTGTGAATGATTAACACTATTACCAAGATTTACCTAACCACCCAAATTCAAGGATGTTTTTTCACTTTTCCCAGGCGTTTTGGAAAAGAATTATAAAAAACATCCTTGGCAGAGGATTACAGGTCAAACAGTGAACTTCAGTTTGAACTAAGAAAACTAACTGCTTTGTGTTTTCTACCTCCTGAACTTGTTGATGATTTTTACACATCAGTTGTTCAATCAGAATATTTTGCTCAAAACGAAGAAAAATTGGCACCACTTCTAAATTACTTTGAAAACACATGGATTTGCCATCTAAGAAGGTTGGCATAATTCTTTTAACATTTTTCTCAGTAAACATCACCCCAACCTCTATCATTTCCTGGACATTTTTAAAAAAGTAGCAACATTTTCAGGAAATCGTAGTGGTGCAATCATTAGCAAGTAGTCTGAATGCTCGAATTTACCAAAAAAGTCAATACATGTCGGAATAACTATTGGCAAAAATCCAACATTTTCTTTTCTATGGAGCTTCAGACTGCCTAAATAATATTGCTTACATTTTACACTTCTAAAACATACTAATTGTTGGAAACATTACTCTCCCATTTTGGCAATTTTTCTAACTTCATTTGGCATTTTTGAAATCATTTACTTAAAATCAATATTTTGTTTCATCCTACCTGTAGTTGTCTTCTTTCTTCAACTCTTGCTGATTTATTAACAAATCTCTCGCCAAGAGTCACTGGTAATCCAAAATTCTAATAATGTCACAGCCATTAAAAACGCAAAAGAATAAAAAAAAAACTGCAAATAATTTCCTCGTATTGCCTCCTTCATTTCCCCCCAAAGAATCTCAATCCAATAAACAGTTATTTTGAAATAATATGCATTAATTATTTTAATAATTATAAAATCCACTTAAATTATATTATAAATAATATATTAAATATGTAATACCTGTGTATTTAAATTAATACTGGAATATTAATACACTTCCCCACCCATTATCCACATATTCCTTACATCTCAGTCCTCAAATGTTTAATTACGTATTTTAATATAATGCATATTAATGATTTAATACTTATAAAATCCATTTAAATTATATTAAATATTTAGCACTCGGGTATTTAAATGAATACTTGAGTATTAATACACTTCCCTACCCAATCCCATTATATGCCTTATACCCCGATCCTAAAACTTTTAATTGCATATTTTATGCATTATTAATAATTAGATAATTTGTTTAAATGATATTAAATAATCAACACACAGGTATTTCAATTAATACCCGAGTATTAATGTCCTTTCCTATCCAATACCACTATATTCTTTACATCCCGCTCCTAATTTTTCAATTGCAGATTTAAATAAATTAATTATTTCAATTGCATTAAACAAACAACTAAATATTGCAAAAATATATACAAAAAGTGAATACATTTTAATTGCTCTTTTTAAGTCACAAAACACTTACCTAAACTTACCATTATGTGTGGTAACAATAATGTTCGGTAAAGGGAATCTGTGGTAAACCCATGCAAGGTTTGTGTTGTAAAGACTGCGTGATAAAAGCAAGTTGTGGTAAAGACAACATGGTAAAAGCTGTTTCCCACTTTAAACCCAATAAGGAAGCATCCAATTAGAAGTGAACCTGATAGCAAGAAAGTGATATCAATTCAGAGATTCCTGCACTGACTGGAAAGGAGTTTTGGAGTTTCGATATTTGGAGAAGAGCTTGTGAGTTTTAGACTGCACAAGGTTTGCCTGTAAGGCAATATAGTATGAGATGTCTAGTATAGATGAGGTCATTGAGCTTGGACTCAGAAAGTACAATTGCTTTGAGCCCAATAAGGAAGAATCAAATTCGAAGTAAACCTGATAGCAATAAAGTCATATCAACTCAGAGATTCCTTTATTGCCTGAAAAGGAGTTTGGAACATTTGGAGAAGAGCTTGTGAGTTCTAGACTGCACAAGTGTTGGTCTGTGAGGCAAGCTTCATCCTAGAACATACTTTTTAAGGGACGCTGAAACCATTATGCACACAGGTTTCATTTGTAAATCCACCTTTGTAGCATTTAGGGATTTAGGGGGTGGTCTGCTAGAATGGAAAAGAGAGAATCAATCTGTATGTCTTCTAGAAAATCCAGCTGTGCTTACTCAAGGCATTCAATTATTTGAAGAGTGCATGGTTCAGCCCTAGATTAAGACCTTCAGCCAAATAGTTGAAGGTCCTTGGGCCTGCCCATGTGTACTCTAATATTGGCCTTAATGTGCTCCTAGATTGCTTCTAATATGGCATTGATGGTCTCCCTGTCTGCAGCTGGCTGTCTTTATATTCTTACACAATGTACCTCTGGAAGCAACTGCTATTCCAATAGGTCCTGGGATATCTATAATCTGTCTCAAATTGCTCAGAATCTCTTGTAAAGCAACTTTATGGACACATTTACCTTGATAACCTCATTGCAATCTAATAGATCTAAGGAGGAAGATTAACAGGAAAAGGACGATGAGGACAAAGAAGAAAAGTCACTCTTTGTCAGATTCTACACCTTAGGTGCCTCTGGGGAAGAGCACAGCTTGATTTCTGCTCTGCCTCTAAGATCAAAAAAAGTGCAGAGGCAGAATCTATGGAATAGGAATAGCTACTTTAGTGCTAAGTATTGCACCCATTTGATCAGAGTGCTACTCTCACTCTTTCAATGGTCTCAGATAGCAGGAGAGACAGAATCAGCAAAAGCTCAGGAGCATCTCCTCATTCGCATTGGCTTCTTGTCTGTCCTCTTTCTCGGTAAGTCTACAAACTAAATGCCAGCTATATACAACCAACTGAAGCTGACCTGTGTGGCCCACTGCATCCAAATGTTCACAAAGTTCCCTGAATCATGTTCTCCTGGTGTCTACATGCCCTTTCTTTCTTAATAGAGATGACGGAGGATCCAGCATATCACAGCCCTTGTACACAGAGATGCAGCACCTAATCTTTCCACTGAAATTGTTGAATCATAACTATAAGTACTTGCTCAGCAGGGGTCATGGGCTATAAGATCACACTTTTCCCAATTAACTTGTGTTGTGATTAAGATGTCCCCTCCATGGCATACATTCATGTACCCTGCCCTGACTGCCCAAATGCATGTGAATCTGGTATCCTCCTTTATATTTTGGCCCTGATGTCATGGTAATCAAGCGTTGGTGCAGAGGTCCAGGCCTATTCCTTACAATGCAAGGGCCAGGATCTCTCTGGGGACCTGGAAGGGGTGCATCAAGCATGTCTCAAAATGGACAGAGGACTACTGTCTCTGTCCTTGGTGTAGCACATAAAAAGTGGTGGCAGCATACTGTATTTTGTGAATCCTTAGAATGACCTGAACGTTTTATCTGTCAATGAGAGTTTGATCTAGTGACCCATCTTATGTAAAGTTCTGCTGTTATGTGTACCTCAGAACCTTGCACTTTCATCCTGTCTGTTTGCCAAATGTGTCAGTGTGAATAATATGTGTATAGTATGTGTTTTAATATGGCTCTATGTGTGTATGAGTCTGAGTGCTGAAGCCACAAGGATCAAGTCTGCCAAACTCTTGGCTCACCCGCCTCATTTAGAAAGAGGTTGACAATAAGCTTTCCAATAATGGAACCCCTGTTGGCTCTCTTAATTCAAAGCTCCCTCCAATGAACCGCCAGAGTAGGCGCTGTCAGATAAAGGGCATTACACCCCCACCTACTTTAAGGTGGATGGTGTAAGGTCCTTTTTTCTGTAAAACCAGGCAATGAGGGACAGCAAAAAAACAAATAACGACCCACCCACACTCTGTAAGAAGAATCCAAAGATGTGGGGGCCATTAGTTTTTTGTTTTTCAATAACAAACTCCTACTTTGTTTTTTGATTGATTTTTCAATGTTAAAAGTTTGGTGGATTGCCATCAAAACCAAAGATGGTCATCAACCAAACTTTTTGTACCTTGAAGGGAACTGTCATGACAGCAGATCCTTCCAGGATACAGAGATGACCACTGGGCCAATGGTCTTCTCTAAATCTGTTGAACGATAGTCTGTCCGGGTGGCAGAGGTAATGTCCTCTATCACACTGATGGACATAGTTCCTTCTGCCAAAGCTTAAATCAGACCCAGAGTCTACACCCCAATCATCCACCAAATGGCAGCACTCAGAAATACTAATCAGCACCTAATTGCTAACAAAAAAGTCTCATAGAATTTTGAAAGGCAGCCCTGTCTTCATCCTCCTCACTTCAGTGTCTCAGTCTCCTCCCTCCAGTTACAGGAATTCAAGACATACACCTAAACTGTCCGAAAGCACAGTCCTCACCCTCCGTCTTGTGCTAGGCCAGAAGAGGGGCAAGGAAAATGCATCCCACTGAGCTCTATCACTCAGGCTCACACACACTCATTGCATGTGTTAGACTCTCTAACCATGCACTTACACTTGAGACACACAGGTTGTCAGTGCATGGGTCTACACATACACATAAAGGTGAAACTTTACACAGGTGGGCCAGTAGGCCTCAACCCCACTGGCACAAATTAAATTGTCTGGACACATATTGATTTTGCTTAACCATTGTCTGCTGCCACCACCGCTCTGTGCTCTCTACCCATGACAGGGACATTTGTCCACTACCAGCAATGAGGGCATGCTAAGTGCGCCCCTTCAGGTCACAGGAGAGGTCCAGGACCTCACATAGACAGGGTCAAGCCTAGGCCGCTGAACACAGGTTCATATTAGCATGACTCCAGGACCTAAATAAAAGTCAGAATACCAGACACACATTCAGTTAGACACTCAGGACAGGAAAATATGCCCATAAACCATGCAGGTGACATTCCGGTCCCAACACACTTTGTGGTGGAGCCTCTATGATAATGCAGACGGATTTATATAGTGCCTACTACCTGTAGTGAGGTGTTGAAGCGCTTTGCAATAGCACACTACTGTAGAACCAAAGGTTAGTGGTTATTGATTAGTCGTGTGCTCTCAGTCAAGCCATTCTATGCATTTACTCCAGTTACTTTGTGGGAGATTTTTTGAAGAAATAAAAAAACTGGCATCCATCCATGCTGAACTTACATATGCAGGCATGGTTGAACAACCTTTAGGTAAATGCCAGTCGAAACACAGGAAACACTGCACAGCCGAATGAACTGTGATTTCACGTCACCAAAATAGTTGCCCTGCTCTCAGTCGCCAGCTGCTGCTAAATGCCCGGAAATAAATAGAACATGCTCGTCAAAAAGGAGAAGTAGAGTCGGACACAATCCTTCTTGCATATCAAGACAAGGAGGGGACCATTGCAGCTGTCAGATTCTTCAGAAGGTCCTTAAAGGAGAAAGAAAGCCAGAAGACTCTTGGGGGCATATTATCAAGAACGGCGTTAAAATTATCGCCGATTTAGCGGCAGAAAACTGCCGCTAAAGCGGCGATAATGGGCTTGATAATATGCCCTGGAGAATTCAATAGAAGCCCATGTTCACACCAGAACATGGACTTCCATTGGAATTCTCCAGGGCATATTATCAAGCCCATTATCGCCGCTTTAGCGGCAGTTTTCTGCCGCTAAACCGGCGATTATTTTTAAACGCCGTTCTTGATAATATGCCCCCAAATCTCTTTCCCAGTGCGGATGGCAAAGCCACTGACAGGCTGCACGACCAAATGGGCATATTATCAAGGCGGCGTTAAAGAATTATCGCCGCTTTAGCGTCCGTTTTCGGACGAAAAGCGGCGATAATTTTATCGCCTAATTAACAAGGACACGCTAGCGCGTTATTCCTTGAATTAGCGTCCGTTTTTTGCACGCCTCCCATCGCATCGCTAATGAGATGCAAAGGAGGCGTGCCTGTGAAAACAACATGGGGAAATATCGCTAACCCAGGTATCGCCATATTAACAACGTGGGTTAGCGATATTTTAAATCGCGTTAAGTATGCCTTAACGCAGGAATTGCGGGGCATATTAGCAAGGGCACTATCGCCGCTTTAGCGGCACTTTTTGCCGCTAAAGCGGCGATATTCTTATCGCCCTATCGGCAAACTGTCTCTAACAGCAGTTAGAGACAGTTTTCGGGCATTAGCGCCCGTGTTTTTACCGCTTTGCATGTCAGCGATATTTATCGCTAATGACATGCAAAGTGGGCGTTCCCGACGAACAAACCTGGGAAACACCCGCTAACAGGCCTATCGCCTATTAGCAAGGTGGCCATGGCCCCAGTTAGCGACGTGAAAAGACACGCTAACCGGGGTCATCGCCATTTATTTAACACCTGCAATTAGCAGGTGTTAGCCATATCTAACATGGGGGGGTGGATTATGCTGATACGACTACAGGGTCGTATCAGCAAGGTTATCGCCGTTTTCCATGAAACATCGCTGGAAAACCAGCGATGTTTCATGGAAAACACCGCTATGGCTGGAATAATTATCGCCATAGCGCTAAATGTCGCTAATACAGCGTTAGCA
Source organism: Calotriton arnoldi (assembly GCA_963921515.1). Classification (NCBI taxonomy): domain Eukaryota; kingdom Metazoa; phylum Chordata; class Amphibia; order Caudata; family Salamandridae; genus Calotriton; species Calotriton arnoldi. Next base: position 2,800,526 of record CAWUFW010000156.1, read on the forward strand.
TGGCAAATTATTCCGACGATAGCCGGCGCTAAAAAAGTGCTCGTTAAACACGCTTTGCGATGTTTAGCGCACTTTTTAGATAATATGCCCCTGAATGTCTGCTAAATTCCTGACTAAGGCATACCTAACATGGGGGGTGGATTGTGTGGCTAAGACCACAGGCCCTATTCACAAGATTATCGCCGTTTTTCCATGGAACATCGCTGAAAAACCAGCGATGTTCCATGGAAAACACCGCTATCATTGGAAAATTATCGCCTTTGCGCTAAGCGTTGTTAATACAGCGCTAGCATGGCGATAATTTTCAGCGATAGCCGGCGATACTATTCCCCACGCTAAGAGCGGTCAGCGATAATTATCGCTGCCGCTTGATAATATGCCCCAAAGTACGCCCAGGAGAACCTGGGAAAACCGGCTCACCTCGGACCACCCTGGATCAGACATTTTTTCATGAATATCCCATTATTTCCACATGAAATATCAATATGTTACCGTTCTTTTTTTTTTCTGTCTAGTTCCGGGAATGGCCTCCACTGTATTCTTCTTCTTTTAAAAATGTGTTTCGTGTATTTTATTGTTCTACATCTTGTGCAACTTAAACCAGTAGAAGAAGTATTGCAAATGGAAATGTTTGCAAGGAGGAAAACGAGAAAGACTTAAAGGGATTTTAAAGGAAACTTTCATTTGAAACTGAACCACTGACGCGCTGTCCATCTCGAGAAATATATTGATGCCAAATTGCTCAATGCCATGCAGCTGTTTTCTGTGCCTAAAAATCGATACCAGTACCAGATCAGATCTGCTGCACAGAATGAAGTTTAAACAATCAAGTTGCTTGTTTGAAACACTGAGAATTGACTTCTTCTTCGGGAAGTCCACTGGGGGTCTGGGTAGCTCAATGCATATTATTAGAGGCCGACTCGCGTCATCAAATATTATCCCGAAGCGCTTCATCGCAAAGGAATTCATCTGTCGTCAGGCACAAAAAAAAAGTGCGGGCAGCCTCCTCGGGCGTTCTTAAAACTAACGTGTGCCTTAAAACTGGTGTTCGCTAAATAAAGCAAATAAATAACTCCAGCGTTGTCTGGAGCTGCACGTCAGACAATATTTGTTCATTTCAGAGAGAGGTAATTGTTAGGCGTCGAGAAACCTACATCCAATGTGGAGAGCGGAAGAGCCGGAGATGAGGGAATTAGATCTGATTGGCCGTATTGGAAAATGGACGGTGAGTTGTCGGTGAGCGCGTGTCTGTTCTTATCTGCCCCTTCTTATCTCGCGCTTTTGTGTGCCTGGCTTTGTGTTTAGGAAGGCTTGCACAAATGAATGCACACAGGCATTGGCATTTAGTGTTTGCTTCCAGGGCCGCTCGGCTGACTTTGAGGGATTAGATTTTGCATTGAACTCCAAACCATCACAACTTCGACAATTTCCAGGCTATAAATCATATTTGCAGCAGGATTCCCTGCAGTAAACACTTTTGAGAATTTATTTCACAAATGGGCTACATCCGAAAGGCCTCATGAATACAACTGAGTAATGAGTTTAATAATGTTCTTCTGTAGACACCTGACTGTTCAAGATGCTGCACCTTTTCTTCTAGTGCCAGAAGTTATGTGGGCCTGCGTCAGTGGAGCTGTCGTTAACAGCAGAGAAAATAGAGTATGCTCTGGTTAGTTAATCATTTCTATTTTCAAGAAAATTGACTTTTCAAAGCAAAATAGGTTTGTTCAAATAGCTATTTTCTGACAAACCAGTGCATTTGAAAAATGCATAATAAAACCAGGCTGGAGTACTTGACCCCACTGCTGCTGCAGGAATTATTAATAAGACTGGTTAATGTTGCAATTGCTTACCAGTAATCCATTACACTGAGTCTGCTACACCTCATTCTAGTAGTTACTCATTGAGGACAGACAGCCCATCTGCTCAGATATTAAGTTGTTCTACTTCTTTTTCATAAAAATAGAAAACAAAAACATTTTCTCACCACCTACAAGGTGGATAAAAATACTACAATACTAATAAAGGGCCACTGTTCCTAAGAAAAGACAGAGGAAGTCGTTTTAGAGAGATAGGAGGGGAAGTCAAAGTGACTTTTACTTGGTGCCCTCACAAATCCCGAGGGATGTCATGCTTCATCATAGGGCGGTGCTCCTCGTAGGGCCGGCGCTGTAATGCCATGGGGGTCCCCCAAAGGGTCGCTTTGTCGGAGATCTTTTAGTTTTCACGCCGTATGATGAGTGCAAGCTAGTGCTCGTACAGTGATAGGTGAGTTAAAATGACTCGAGGGTATCTGTAGTGAGCAGATTTAATGGAAGAGATCCCTGTGTCACGGTTAAAAAAACAAAAGGTTAGTGCCTGCTCAAGGGTGATGATGGCCCTCAGAAGCTGTGAGATATTGTGCACGTGGAATGTGGTAGGTCGACATGTTGGTTTCAGGAGGAGATCCCTAGCGCTTCTTCAAGACCAAAAGGAAGTAAGATGCAATAAAAATGTGTAAGAGATTGCTTCATCAATTGAAGTGGTGCCACCAGAGGGACCTAGAAGATGATCCTGCCCGCATCTTCCTCCGAGCACTAGAGAGGTCGGGTAGGTGCAGCAGTTTGTGCCTGTCGACATAAATATTGTGATGGCATGCACGCTCTCACTCGACTCATGGGGTTAAATGTCTAAATCACAGAGATCGGACCATCACAAGGTTTTTAGCTCGCATCCAGTCACCAATCTGCAACTTGCAGAGCTTCCTGTCTTTCCCATTCTCCAACCTTTTCATACTCATTTTGTCTGAATTGGACTTAGCATCTTTCCAGAACTTATTAGCATTCTCTTCTTTTGAAAATATTTTCACCACAAAAAAAGGACACAATTCAACAAAACCTTCCTCTCTCGCATTAAATCAAAAGGGATTTCGTTAGTGGTCATATGGTGAGTGGTCTGATATGACCAGACCCAGGGCCTGATTATGAGTACGGAGGTCCCAAGACACCGTACCCACAGTGGCAGTTCAGCCGCCGCCTCCTCTGCAGTCCTATCGCCTGATCATGACAATTTATTTATTTATTTATTTATTTAAACAGTTTTATATAGCGCTGGCTAGACCCAAAGGTATCAGAGCGCTTTACAAGGGTCGAGAGAGGGACCAATTGCAGTATAACATTTGTACAGAAAGGCAAAGTGTAAAATACTCAGCACAATATGCAAAAGGAAAACAATAGTGTAAGAATAAGAAATTAAGGAGAACCGTAAGGGCATAACCTGAGTTAGAAATTTGGGGTAGCGTGGGTAGTCAGGGATGGGGGGGAGAGAGGATTGAGGAGAACAGAGTGGGGAAATGAGAGAGGGGACAGCAAGCAGGAGAGGTCCGTAAATTATAAGAGAGCTCAAGGTGTGGAGGGGGGAAGTAAAAGTAAGGAGGTGAGGAGGGGTGGTTGTAACTCCAGTATAGTATAGTGGGGACAAGACACTGTCACGGGCAGGTTGGGAGATCCGGGGAAGGTGGTAGGATTAAGGACCCCAGTATTTGTTGAGTAGGTGTCGTTTGAGATCATTTTTGAAGCTGAGGTAAGAGGGGGTGCAACGTAGATCTTTGGGGAGTGAGTTCCAGATAGTGGGCGCATTAGCGGAGAAAGAGCGTAACTGGGTAGGTTTCTTGTGTACCAAGGGTGGTATTAGCATGAGAGTATTTGTGCTCCTCATTTCTCTTGAGCAGCCTGCTTTGTGGAGTTTGTCAGAGAGATAAACTGGGGTGTGATGGTGCAAGGCTTTGTGCGTAATGCAAGCGTTCTTGTATGTGGATCTGCCTTCGACGGGGAGCCATTTGAGCTCTTTGAGGATGGGGGAGATGTGGTCAAACCGCTTACAATCGGAGATAAGCCTGGCCGCGAGATTAAGGACTGATTTGATTGGGGCTAGGTGGATTTTTGGCGTTCCAGAAAGAATGGCATTACCATAATCCAATCTCGAAAGGACTAGTGATTGAACAACTAGTTTAAAGTCCTCAGCAGGAATGAAGGGTTTGATTTTCTTGAGGTGAAGTAGGGAGAAGAGGGCGCCTTTAGCTGCATTTTTTATGTGGGACGAAAGGCTGAGGTTCTGGTCAATGCTTATTCCAAGGGATTTAACTGAGTTAGAGGTTGACAAAGAGCAGTTGAGAGCTTTGAGGTCGGAGATCCAGTGTTGAATGGGGAGCCGGTTGTTTTTAGGAGCGAAGAGAATGACTTCCGTTTTTTTAGGATTGAGTTTAAGGTGATTGTGATGGAACCATTGTTGGATTTTAGTTAAGGTATTGTTGAGGTGAAAAATGTCATCTTGAGTTTTGATCTTATAGTAAAGCTGGGTGTCATCAGCATAGAGGTGGTAGTTGATTCCTGCTTGCTTAAGAATGAGGGTGAGGGGTTCCATGAAGAGGTTAAATAGTGAGGGGAGAGAATAGACCCCTGGGGAACACCCAGGGGAACAGGGATAGGTGTAGAGAGGCAATGGTTAATTTTAATTTGTTGGGTTCTGTGGCGAAGGAAGGAGGTAAACCATTCAAGAACAAGACCGCTAAAGCCGAACCGATTTTTGAGGGTGTTAAGTAAGGCGGAGTGGTTGACAGTATCGAAAGCGGCCGAGAGGTCAAGAAGGATGAGAAGGGAGGACTCCCCTTTATCGAGGGAGTGATGTATGTCATCAACAATGTTGAGCATGGCGGTTTCAGTACTGCAGCCCTTTCGAAAGCCAGATTGTAATGTGTCCAAAAGGCTGAAGGAGTCAATGTGCTTATCTAGCTGGAGCAAGACGCATTTTTCGAGGGCTTTGGATAGCAGTGGAAGATTAGAGATGGGGCGCAGATTGTTAAGGTCCGTGGGGTCAGCGGTGGCATTTTTGAGGATGGGAGTAATTTGGCCAAGTTGGAGAGAAGTAGGGACACACCCTGTGGCCAAGGAGGAGTTAATGATGGATGCCCAATAAGGTGCGATGATATGCTTCAGATCTTGGACAAGGTTAGCAGGGAGAGGGTCCAAGGTATGAGAGGAGGGTTTAAGCTTGGTTAGGATGTTGAGGACTTCACATTCTGTAACTGGGCTGAAATTAAGCCATGTTGCATTATTTTTTAGCTGAAGGTTAGTGAGGAAGTGATCCGGGGTAGCGACGGAGGAAGAGGGTGGAACAGCGTCAGGAGGGGTCGAAGGTGTGTAAGGAGACTTGGGTGGGGGTCATGGGAGGATGATGAGCAGAGCGGTGGGAGGGTTACGGCAAAGGAGAGATCAATCTTAGTGATTTTTCGGAAAAGAAGTTCGAAATTTCTTCACATCTTTCCGTAGATGCCGTCAGTTTGGGAGGGGCAGAAGCTGTTTGATTTTTGATTATGCTGAATAGTTCTCTGGGCCTATTTTTAGCTAGGTCTAATTGAGCACGGAAAAGGAGGCCTTTTCATTGAGGATGTGTTTTTGTAATTTGATCTAGCGGTTCTGAGGTGGGCAAGATTTGAGGGAGAGGGATGATGTCTCCATGTGCGTTCCGATAGCCTAAGAGAGCGTCTCTCATTGTTAAGATCAGCATTAAACCAAGATTTGGCAGGCATGTTTTTTCGTGGTTTTAATTTGTTAGGGGCAATTTGGTCCAGGACCTCGATGATGGATTTGTTGTAGTGTTCTGTAAGGTCATTAGCATTTTGTGAGGGGGGTGGAAGTTGAAGTTTAGCTTTAAGCTTAGTCTCTAGAACACCTGGTGGGATAAGGTGAAGATTTCTGGATAATATCTTATGTTTGATATTTTTGGGGGTAGGGGAAGGTGCAGCATTATTGATCGTGAAGAGAATAAGGTGATGGTCAGACCAGTCAACGGGGACAATGTGGGAAAGGAAGCCAGATTATTGCTAGTAATAATAGCATCAAGAGTAGCCCCTTTGGAATGCGTAGGCGAATGGCAAAGTTGAGTCAAGTCAGTAACGTCAAGGAGGTCATTAAGGATGTCAACCGCGGGATCATCCTTAATGTTCCAATGAATATTAAAATCTCAGAGGAAGATGTTTTTGGAGTTGGAAATTGAGGCCTGGGTAAGCAGGTCAGAAAATTCCTCCACAAAGGGCAGAGGGTCACCAGGGGGATGGTAGATATTATGTAGCCGAATCGGAGGGGAGTCTAGAGCTTTAAGTTCCGCTCCAATGTATTCAAAAGTAGTTTGAACGGGGTTCTGGACAAGGGAGAGTTGGAGATCACCTTTATAGATTATTGCTAGGCCCCCTCCAATTTTGTCAAGCCTATCCTTTCTGAGGATGGAGTACCCCGGGGGGGCGAGAAGGTCAATGATTGATGAAGAGTGAGCCTTGAGCCAAGTTTCCGTAAGAAATGCAATGTCTATAGCTTCACTCAGGAGGGTTTCCGAGATTTCAGTAGCATGTCGTGCGGCCGATCGACAATTGATCAGCATGCAGTTGAGGGGTTTAGCGTAGGTATTGGGGGGACAAAAGGAATGGATGGTGGTTAGTTGTTGAGGAGGTCGGGGTGAGTCAGGAGTGGTACGAATACGACTTCTCCCTAGGATCACCGGGATAGCGGAGTGAAGTGCAGGAGGATCAGTAGATATGGGGGTGGGGAGGTGGGGATTAGTTAAGTCCCGGTGGTCTGGGAAGGGGAGATGGAGTAGGTCTAGAGGTGGAATCAGAGGACGGTTACCGGGAGGTCCATCAGTGGAAATACCGAAAGGAGTGGTACTCCTTTGTTGAGGGAATGAAGTGTTAGGATGGACTGCGCCCAAAGTATGGGTAGGGTTGGCAAGTTTGGTATCGGAAAGGGCATTAAAGTCTTTCCTGAGAGATGAAAGTTCCAGCGTCAGGATAGAGAGGTGGAGTTCAATATTAAAAAGTGATTGGGTTAAAAGCGTGGCAGTCGATAAGGTGAGTAAGTCAGGAGGAAGTGGGGCATGTTCCCCATTAGGAAGTGAGATAGGAAAAGGCGGTGGGCGTGGAGGGAACCCAGGTGGGGGAGGGGCGGAGAGTTCCAGGAGTTAGGCTGAGGATGAGTTGAGGAGCGAGAGTCATTGCCCCAAGGGGCCTGATGAGTGTAGTGAGAGGATGAGGGGTTGGGGGCAAGCAAGGGGGTGTCATCTTGTCTGTGAAGATGGGGGTCACTAAGGTTGCAAGAGATTGGTGTCCTTGGTGGGTCAGAAGGGGGTCGGTGCAAAGGGGTAAAGTGAGTAGGGGGATCAGAGTAGGGGGTAAGTTTGAGGAGGCAGGGGGAATGAGAGGTAGAAAGTGAGGGATTAGGGTTGGGTGGGAGAGAGGCAGGAAGAGGGGGGATGGGGTGAGTGTCTGAGTGGGATGATGGAATAACAGGGGAAGGTGGAGGGGAAGATGAGGCGAGGGAAGAGAGGGTTTGAGTGGTTAAGTGAGTTGTGGGAATGAAAAGCGAGGGAGATGATGCTAAGGAGACGGCTGGAACCAAGGTCTGAGATTGTGAAACTTCATAAGAAGTTGCAGAATCAGAGAGCGGTGGGGTTGGCGTCAAAAGGGGTGATGCCAGGAGGACTTCCTGAGATTGAGAGGCTGCAGAGGTACAGGAAGGAGAAGATAGTAGTTCGTGAAGGGTGCAGAAATGGTGCTCGAAGATGGTGAGGTGATTTTCCGAGGCTTGTATTAGGATATTTCCAGATTTAAAGATAGAGATGTCGATTTCGCCTAGAAAGGTGGAGGAAGGTGTGGTGGACAGTTTCAAACCATATGGGATTTTGCAAGATTTCGTTATGGGGAGGTGGTGGAGGAAGATACTTTTCCATTTAGAGGGGCGTCTGGAGTAAAAGATATAGTTAGTTTTAACAATGGATGTGAGGCTGAGATACTTATCCACAAATAAGGTTTCTTGGTGACGTATTAATAGTTTGTGTTTCAAATTCTTCTTAGCATTTTTGGAGAGGTTGGGAGGGTAAAGGATGTTCCAAGAGTTGGGGCCATACCTCGTGATGAGCGGGTCCGGTGTTGTAAGGGTATGGTTGAGGGGGGGCATGATGTTTCAGCCAGGAAGAACAACTGAGTGGAAGGGGAATAGAGGGAAGCACTAGGGTGGGGGAGAGAGGATGAGGGGGGGGTGAGAGAAGAGTCCGTGAAAGTGGAATTAGCCTCAGAAACAGGTTAAGGGCCTTGTACTGAGGACGCATGAGATGGGGAGAAAGGAGAGGATGAGGTAATCGGAAGCCGGTTGGGGAGATCGTACCATAGGAAAGGATGGGAGGGAGAGATGGCAATCAGAAAAATACTGAGAGGTAAAGTGCACTTATTTGATTAATTGAGGAGTCGGTGATGCGACATTAAAGGTAATTAAAATTGAAATGAGGTAGATCAGTTAGGGAGCATGAAGAACACAAAATAAAGAACATCAAGTCACGATTCGTAAATCATATACAGATAAACAAAAATAAACAAAACAACTTTTGACATAAAAACCTCAAAAAGTGGAAAATAAATTTGAGAGCACGTAGAGCAAAAGGTTAAAAATACAGATCGCTTTGCCACATGATACAAAATTTGTATGTACAGGTCGCAATGGGTAAAAAACATCAAGAGATGAGTCAATAGGGTCAAGGCGCTTTCTAAATGAGGTAAGAGTTGATTAGCAGCATTGGGCGTTTAATGTCATTAGTCGAGCAGCCAAATTAAGCCAAAAGGGTAGTGAATGGGGATCATGATCATCAGGGATATATTGTACACTGGGAAACGAGGGATAGCTGGAGCAGTGTTTTGTTTGCAGGATGAAGTATCAAGACCAGTATTTATGGGTTCAACTCCAAGATGGCTTCCAGTGGAACAATTTTTAATTTTTTTTTTTTTATCAGGGATCAGATCTAAAATCCATTTTGCGAGTGTGCTTGTTGCCCAATGGTGATGAATTAGCTGAGGGGCAAGGATGGAGTTGAGCGGGTAGTGCCTTAAACAGAAGTGAGGGATAATGAGGATAAAGTGCACATACCAAGATGGCCACTCCAAGAGGAGGGTGGAAGAGGGTGGACCCTGCCCTTTTCTCTTTCGTTGCTCAAACCAGGAAAGTGGGATACTGTTAGGATGAGCACTTCAAGATGGCCACCAAAAAGTAGAGGGAGGAACCAGCCCCTTTCTATTTCTATGCCATCCGAGCAAAGAAGCAGGGGAGGGGGGGGGCATCCTATTATATGCTCCAGAGTACAAAATGGGAGCCCGTGATCGGCAGCAATGAAAGGCACAAACAAAAACAAAATGGGCGACTCTCCAATTGAATCAACCAGAGTCAGGATTGTGTGCGATAGTTCCCCAGGAGACCCACCGGCCCAGATTCTCATTCCTTAAAAACGGGCAGGGACAGCTGTGTCATACGATCGGTGGGGGGGCAGAGTCTTTTCACTCGAACGCCAGTGGTTTACAGTAGATGGCATCCATGGGGGGGGGGATATGCACAGCAGCTCCCGGGATGATAATTGATGCCCGTTGTTGCGAATCTCGTCCCGACTGCACACCAGACATGCAGAGAGTCTCCGGTGAAATCCTGGGTGCGGACGCGCACGGCAGTTCACGTGACTCGGCCAGAGAGAGAGGCTGCGGCAGGAAGGTCGCTCCCGGGATGGGAGGCCTCTCTTCAGCAGGGCCGCAGAGCGAGCAGAGTGGGAACCCACGACAGGGCCAAGGCAGCGAGGAGGCGAGAGCTAGACAGGGATTCGGCTCGAGCCCGATATAACACCCACTCTCTGGGGACTCGGCTCTGGTCCTCTGCGCCAACTTGCCAGTTCCCCTTGGGCAACACGCACGGGGCCCAGGGCGGTGAGCAACAGGGGGACTCACCAGGCCTTCAGTCATGGGAGACCGGCGGACAAAGACCAGCAGCCCAAAGTCGTAGTCGAGTCCAAACCCTCTGTTGATGTCAGCCAGTCAAGGAGCAGCGCTCGGTGGGGACTCCGGGTCGTCGCCAGTCGGTCCGCCGAGGCGAGGAACCAGATGGGCTCAGCAATGGCCAACGGTCCCATGCAAGGTGAGAGGGGTCAGTGAAAGATAGTCGGTGCGGTGGGTCCGGCACTGCAGATGATGATGGTGGTGGACAGCAGGGCGATGGATGGCAGGGTATACAGGGATATAGACCGATTTGGTGATCCCTGACCCGGGAGCTCAGTGGAGGAGCTCCTGTCCGGTGGCCATCTTAGTTCCTTGGTTTGTATGCAGAAGAGTCGGTCGGACCACAGCAAGACCGTTGCCACTGCCAGGATCTTGGATTCCTCTGTAGCAGCGGTGGCAGAAGCATTGATCAATGGCAGTGGTGTTGATGCCGGTACCCCACCATGAAAAGGTTGGTGGAAAGACAGGAAAGGTGCCCGAAACAGGGCCCCTAGGTGATTTTGCCCATGGGGGTGTGAGCATGGGGGCACATGCTGTGCCTCCCTCAGTTTGCGTGTCGACATGGTGCATAGTACAGAGTGGCGGTATGTGCTGCAGGCTCTCTATGAGCTGAAGCATGCGACCACCGTGGCACCCCTGCTGCAACACCGCCAGCCCAGTTGTAAAATTGTAATGGGGCGGTCAGGAGGCTGCCGATTTAGCGACATTCTCCCGACCGCCACAACGGCGGTCCGGCAGCCATACTGCCAAAGTCCAAATCGGGCCCTCAACCCATGATCTCCTTCCACGCATCCAAATTGCTTCTATGAGCGACCTGAATGCATACTATTCAAACTTTATCGAAATATTCAACTGTCATTAACATTTCAATAGAGTTTTGGTGTAATGTATTCTTAGCTTCACACACATTCTCAATGTCACCACACGTTGCCGTGAGCCGTAGAGCAGTAGAGCAGAGAGAGGACCAGAGGAACAGAGCGGAGGGTGAGCAGGCGTGAGCGCCGAGTGCTGCAAAAAACGCCGCCGCAGCTGCTGGAGGGGCCGCCGGAAAGCTGCAGACGGCAAGCCGGGACTGGCTCGGCCGCCGACCTGGCCCCCCACCTGGCCCCCACTTGGCCCGCCTGAGGCTACCGGTCTCTCTGAGTGCTGCCCGGCGCGGAGCAAGTTTAACACGGCAGCCCGTCTGCCGTGGTGGGAGCCGTGAGAGTCTGTTTGACGCGGCAGGCGCCGCAGATTACTGCAAAGCACCTGGCGAAAGCTGTTTAATGCGGCAGGAGCCGCAAAATATTTACAAAGTACCCGGCAAAAGTCGTTAAACGCGGCAGGAGCCGCAGATTATTTGCTGGGTGCCGCAGATCATTTGCTGGGTGCCGCATAGTGTAGTCTCGGAGACTGCGCGGAGAGGAGGAGAAGTAAGCAAGTGAGCGAAAGGAAGCGAAGCCGCGAAACAAGCCGCGAAACGGAGACCTAGCGGTTTGCGGTAGCCCGAGCAGCCCGGGGGCTGGAGTTTCTCGACCCGCGGACGGGTTGCGGCAACGGATTTGAGCCTCGGACTAAGCCCGGCGTCCTTTCGATAGCCATCTGGCCCCGGTCGGCGGTAAGGTGTGCGCGGGCGGGTGTGGTGTGGTGTGAACAGACACGGGAGCGCGGCCCCGCTACCGGAGGCCGCTGAGTGTTGTGCCCGGGTGCGTCTACTGAGGCGGCCCAACTAGGTTGGGTGCGGCTGTGGCGCCCCAGTGTGCCCTGCTCCGGATCCAGACTCTGACCCTGACCCTGATCCCTCGCCCCCCCCGCTGCCCCACCCCCTCCCCGCTGCACTTATTTTAGATTTAGGCAAGAATTGTCACTTTTGACCTTTTGCTATCCTGACCGCTTATCCGATTGGTTATTCTTACCACTGCCACTATTGCCTTCACCAAGAAGCCAGCTCCTCTGTTGTTCTAATTACATACTACATCTTTGCGACCGCCAACTGCTATTTGCCTAGGCGGCATAAGATGCTGTAAAAACTGAGGATTAAAAGCATATTTTACTCAATCTATTCAAACTAGTCCGCTTCACCCAATGCCATTGGGCATCGACCAACGCAAGAAGGGGAACAGGAGGCTTAATTTGTCATACCGCCCACAGTGTTGGAAATTGCCTTATAAACTAAGACATACACTCCCCTACAAATTGGGGGACAGATCGGCTAAAAGCCACCACAGGTACAGCAACATTCAAACCGCCTTACAGTTGGGGGAACAAATGACAAAGGGAAAACTCAACACTAGGACGGGGAAGCTAATCAATATAGGCAGTGGAAGTAAGCCAATAACAAGGGGGAGAAAACGGGCCGAGCTTATAGCGCAACTACCATTCTCAAACTCAGCACCAAACTCCAAATTAAAAAGCAATACAATCCGTCAATACTTTATGTCGACAACACCCGGTCTGATACCCGGCCATAAAAAACAGGGAATGAGTGACACTAACAGTAGGGCAATAATACACTCAACTCCACATGTCAGCAAATGACAGGCCCAGACCCAGGGCCGGGAGTCTGGAACAAAGGAATCTAAACCATTCTCTGTCCAAGAGAACAGCAGAGAAACGGGGGGAGCCGGACTAGGACTTGGAGACCAAAAAAGGGCTGAACCATTAAGACAGACTGAGCATCCAGAGCCACAGGACCCACAGGAGAAGAAGCAGGATGCATCACTGGAAACATCTAGCCCTTCCCTACTTAATGGAAAAGAGCAATTCTCAGCCGGGCAGGAATCTCCAGAAATCCTGGAAATTTCATCAGTACTAGATCATCTGGACTCCAGGGGTAAAACGATAGATGGAACAATCGAGGGAAAACTGGAAGTTATGGAGATTTCGTCAACACTCGAGCAAATAAACGGAGACAATCATAAAATTCAAGAGTGGACCACAGAGCCCACACAAGTGGACCATGGAACTTACCAGCACATTTCGCCCCCGTCACCGGATCAGCGACAAAGCTCATCAGTAATTAAAAGTCTCACTTTTAATCAAAGCTTGCAAGCGACGCAAGAGGAACAAGCAGAGAACAACTATTCAGGTGTACAAAACCTGCTGCATACTATGGCTGAAACAAAATGTACTCCATATAGTGGATGCTATAACCAAAACTCCCTGTTGTCTTCAATAAACTCCACACTAACAACAGCCATTAATGCGCTCACGTGGCAAACACAGAAATTGGAAATACAAATGGACACAATGCAGGCGCTAGCAATTGCCATGATTAATATTGAAACTAAAATCGATGCTTTAAATGAAAAACTGGAATCATCGACGTCACAACCAACCACCAGCTGCATGTGCCTTCCAATTGTGGAGAAGCCCAGTTCATTACCTGAGGTTTTAACATCTATTGTTGCAGAACTAAAGCAAAGACAGTAGGCCACTATAACGCAACCACATCAAAGTGTAATTGAAAGCCCTTCAAAAGAGAGTGGAAAAAAAGGAATGAATAATCCCATGGACACGGCCAGCGCTCCCATTGTGATACATCAAAAGGCAATGGAAAAGAAGGGAGCAACTCATCTTGCGGGCAATACTTGCCCAGTAGAAAACACTCCAACAGGCACTAACAAACGTACTTTGCGCTTGGATACACCCCCAACTTCTTCGCAGTTGGCAGTAACGTCTAGCCAAAATACAGCTGTTAATGAGGAAAACATAGCTGGCAACATCCGGCATACCAACCCAGACGGGGCCATTGACTTGGAGTATGCCACAGAACCCTCCAAAACCCTTTCTAGAAGGGCAAAAAACGCTTGAAAAAACACGCTAAAAATATTTTAAAAACAACCGAGTAAAAGAATTATTGCCGGGCCTGAAGGTTCCAAATGACATCCAGAGTCAAGAAACAAATGTCAGAAAAGGAATAACACAAACCAACCAGGATCCACAGAAACTCTTTCCGATCTTCCAAAAGGATAACCAAATAAATAACAAGTATGCACCCAAAGTAACTGCAACCCTGAACATCGAGGAAACCTTAGTTAAACATAAAAAGGAACAACCACAGCAAGAACCAAAATTGGCTTCGCCTATAATTATCCTAGACAGTTTTAGGGTAGAGCAGTCACAGGGGACACAGGATGAAAATTGGCATGAAGCCCCAGAGGGAGGAATGCCACCAATAACATCAACGTTTGACAACGTGCCTCTGGGATCTCAAAATGTCATCAACGACTTAGGAATAGAGGCAACATCTATACAAAGTGGGGCAACACACTACTCAGTCAATAGACAAACGCCACAAGAATATAAGAATGCAGAGAATGACACCATAATTTTTACACCAGAATACACCTCACGTGGAATTGCAGATACGCTAAATAGGTCCAACATTTTACAAATTCTAAAATACATCCCTGAACTTTCATCCGTCACAACGGAAGATCTCATCCAAGTTCAATTTAAAAAGGTAGGCAATAACACACTAAGAGAATCAACCATACTAAAATGGAATAGCGCATCCATACCACAAAGAATTATGAAAGAGAGAGAGCAACTCGCGACTTGGGGAATTAACGTTCACATGCCTAAGGTGGAGAGATACCCATTTATGCTAAAAAGGGTACTCTACCCTAAACCAATAAAGAGTCCACGAAAGTCCATCTTAAGGGGGGAAAAATATGCTGCCCGAACCACAGCATTCCCCAATTTAAGGATATACTCTTCACCTAACTCCAGACAAATAAGGCAAATGTGCTCCTAGCACACAAGGTAATGTTCATTCCAGCATCAGTTCGAGCAACTCACTGAAAGTAATATCATGGAACGTTTTTGGGCTAAAATCGACTCTACACAACAAAGAAGCATTCGAATTTTTACAGTCTGGGGACCTTTATGCCTCCAAGAAACCTGGCTGTTAGCCCCTGAGGTGATTCTGGGGTTCATGGAATTTCAGCAGCCAGCAAAAAAATTTAATATATTCGGGAGACCTTCGGGGGGCCTATCGACATATATCCGTATTAGCAGTAATATAAAAACAAAATCTCTTCTCAAAACGGATATGGTTCAAGTAGTACTACTGGAAGGTATGAAATTAAATGGACGCCCAATAAAGATTGTACTCTTGAACATTTATTTCAATAATAAAGAGTTCCCTAGACTGAGCTATATGAGAGGACTAGTGGATACGCTCGAAGAATTACTTAGTAGCAACCCAAACTGCGGGATCATAATGGCTGGTGATTTCAACACCCAATATCTCGGGATGGAGCTGGACGAAAAATGGCCTAAAGATAAGGTGGGAACTGTAATGAATTCATTTTTAAATATGTATAGATTAAAATCAATACAAACAAGTCAACGGTCGGCGGACACCCCGTTTAAAGACCTGCAGGGGAGGATCAAATCAACAATTGATTATATATTTGTGTGCTGTACCTTGCATGGCCAGGTGAAGGAATTTCAAAAGCCAATTATCCAGAGCAGCGATCACTTGCCACTGGCTATCGTTATTGCACTTCAAACGGTCAGGCCACAGGCCACCGCCCTTTGGGCAAAACAAACGGGGAAGAATTATATGTTCTACCACGGAGAATAAAGTGGAACAAAATAGATACATCAGCCCTAAGTGGGTGGAAAAGCAATTGGCCGAGAATAGCAGAGGAATTCTCAAGAGGTAATATCACTGAGAACTGGATTAAATTAGCAGCCAAGGTATACTCCCTTCTGATGGGAAAACAAGGAAGGCATCTATCAAAACCCAGAGTAAGCCCTTGCATAAAACAAACACAGAGCATAAAAATAGAACAAAGTAAGAGGCAACTTAGAACAGCTACACGCACCCATAAGCAAGAGGGAAAAAAGGAAACATACCAGAATCTCCTGCTAGCCAGGAAAACGCACAGGAGAAATATATGGGATCATAAAAGAAAACTACAAGAAGCAGAATGGCTCCACGTTTTTACTTTGCTGACTCCAAGCAAACAAGCAGAGTTCTGGTCATATATCAACCGGCTTTCAGGGTGCGGACACGATCGACGGAATGCGGTTGCTAGCGACATATGGATAACGCACGTAACCAAATTATACCATGGAGCCCCTAATTTATCAACACCTGGTCTGCAAAAGCTCCCTATATCAGCTGGCTCCCCTGATAAACATCCAGCACTAACAGAAGACACACTCGGGCCCCGGAGTGAGGGTAGATTGGCAATCTTTGAGGGTACGTCTGAGCCATTGTTCTTGGGAAACCGTGTGACGGCAACCCTCGAGGAGACGTTTGAGCCATTGATCACAGAAAACCGTGTGAGGGCAATCTTAAAAAATATAAGAAAAGATGGGGCCCTCGGCCCCAATGGCCTACCAGGCCATCTCTTCAAAGAAGACTGCGACTTTTGGGGACCGGTACTCACACCACTCTACCAGTATTGTCTGATGAACACCACAGTTCCGGAGAGTTGGAAAGGCTCTATACTGCAACCCATCCACAAAAAGGGAGATCACGGGGACCCTGCGAATTATAGGCTCATTGCCCTCCTGGATATCGAGGCAAAAGGCTATGCCAGCCTTCTTTACAGGACTTGCAGGACTGGGCTAACGAAAATGAAATCTTACCTGTGTATCAATCGGGATTCAGACCAGGAGCATCCACCACGGACAACATTTTAGCTCTTTCATATCTGATAGAACAGTCCATGCAGAAAAAGGCGCTTCCCCTCTTCGCGTGTTTCGTGGACTATACTGCGACTTTTGATGGTGTAAATCGGAGTCTGTTGTGGCGCAAACTGCAAGACTGGGGGATTCCGGCGAGCCTGCTGAAAGCAATAGTCAGCCTTTACACTGGAACGTGGGTATGGGTAAAAATCACGATGAATTCCGCCACTAGAAAGATTCCTACAGTTAGAGGGCTAAAGCAAGGCTGTGTATTGGCCCCTTTGCTCTTCAAGTTATATACAGCAGACCTCGGAAAAAAGATATTTAAAGCGAATCTCTTACCCCCTAAAATAGGCTCAAACAGATTACCTCTAGTCCAGTACGCAGACGATATGGTGCTATTAGATCACACTAAAGTGGGCATGCAAAGATTATTAGATGCTTTAAACACCTACAACAACAATAATGAACTTCAAGCAAATGCAGGAAAGACAAAGGTAGTTATATTTGGAAAATATACCAACAAACTTAAACAACAATGGAGATTGGGTAATTTAAACATACTAACAGTGACCAAATACAACTACCTGGGTGTATGGCTGATGAGTAATGGGAAGCCAACAGCGCAAATTGCGCCCGTGGAAACAAAAGCTAAAGCAGTGACGCTTGCCTTGTGCAAACTTCATTCCAAGCTATGTAGCCCATCAACGAAACCAATCAGAAAGGTCATAAACGCCAAAATGCTACCATCAATCACTTATGGCCAGATAGCATTTCCAGCGGCTTTTACCAACACTATGGAGCAGCTCAACTGTCGTGCATTTAAGCGTATATTTCAGATCCCCGCCTATGCCCGAAACTTTCTGGTGCGATTGGAATTCGGACTGAATAGACAGAGCTACGAGCACTGGGCTTCCATGGTTCGGTTTTATCGCGGGGTGTGCGCTGCACCTCCGCACACAATGAAGGCAATTTTAAAGTTTATCTTTATGGAAGGAAACAACTCATGGAGCAAAGGCCTGCACACAGCTTGCTCCGAATTGCGCCTCGATAAGTCTAAATTAACGGACTTCATTCATCAGCCTGGTATCCTAAAATCCATATTGAAAAAACAAGTAAGATTTTTATCAAAAGAAGACGATATGAAGGAATTGAATGCCTCCAGTAGTAATATTAGGATACTTGCAAGCTCTTATGAAGATCAATCATGGCAGCCATATCTTGACGCCTCGTTAAATAAATCAATTTTGAAGCAAATCTTCATAGCAAGACTTATGGTTCTGCCCATTAAAGATATTAATAGGCGCTGGAATACCTTAGCGGAAATAACAACTTGCAGACTTTGTCATCAATATGAGGAATCTCTGGTCCATATAATTTGCACATGTCAACGTTTATTACTTGCACAACGTACTTTATTGAAACCTCTCTTTTGAAACATGGAGTGAGGACCTGCGCTGAAGCCATGAAACTCCTTTTTAATTTGGAAATTCCAATGGACTTGGCACGGTTCGCTAAGTTTGTACACAAGGTTGAGGAACTCTTAAGAAAAGAAGTATAGATCTTAATTGTTTTAAATGAATTTATCATGTAGGAAGTACTTGTGTTTTACCTAGGACTGCATACTGTGTATTTTATTGAATTGGTACTGTGCCGCCCACTTAGCTTTGGTATCACATATGCTAATACCTTTAATTTCATGATGAACGCACTTCTAAGTTGTGGTCCACTAGATTTGCACAAAACCACTATATAATAGGAAGGATCCATTAGTATTGAACTGTTTCATTGGTCCTATACTATTTTATTGGTTTTGTCCTGTTTTAAGCATAGCACATAAAAAAAAATATATATATATATATTTTATTTAGTGAATATATATGATATTAATTAACTAGGCATGCCTTCATACGAAATAGGCAAGTTTTGCTGAGATTTTATTGGAACTTTTGTAACAATTTTTGTTAATTGATACAATAAAAATGTATTCATTCATTCATTCATTCATTCACATTCTCAATTTAAAATGATTATAGACAACCATAAGGTAGTATCACCCTCGATCAATGATGCCTTAAGCACACAACATTTGTCATATGCACATACATTTTGATCTTCCCACGTTTGTCCTGAAAGACATTACTGAAATTTTTCTTCTCAAATATCCATGCAAGCTGTACATTCATCTAATACTGCAACACTGTTTCATTAAATACAAATGGGAGTTAAAAAAAAAGGTTTAATGATATTAAATTCTGCCTTATGCTACCATCCTAGAACATTGATGCCCTTCTTTGCTACAAACACCTTCCCTTTAAGTGCTCTACCAAGCATTTCATAGCCCAAAAATAATCTAAAAGTTCTATTCTGCTCCTTTAAAATGTAAAATTCAGTACATCTTGAAGTAAAAGTATCTTTTCAGACCATAAGTGTCTGAGTTTATTCATTGCCACAATAATTATGCAAGCCTTGGTTTCTGCAAGCAATTTGATTCACTGCTTGTCAATTAGCACATCCATATCAAGATCCATTATTCTCAAACCTTTTTCTGTATTCTCATTTTTTACAACTAATATTGATTCTCTTGTGTGCTCCATTGAATTTTCATTACTATTTGCATGTTCGCTTAACACACATCTAATATTATTCCTTCTTTCTCCACTACGCACTTAAAAAAATAATCTTTTTTTATCACAAGTCCCACATTGTTGTCCCAAAGCAGGACAGTTCTTTGAAGAAGACACATGTGATAGTGACCCACCCTGAAATACGTCTCTTTGTATATTTGTCTGACTTGCATATTTGACTGTGACACATTCAGTAGTCTTTGTCTAATACTTCCTGTAGTTGTGTCATAAACAGACACAGATATATCAGCTACTGCTCCCAAAACTGTAATGTTAGATAATGATTAGGCCTGGATAGAGTACGTGGAGTTCCGCGTGGAATTCTGTGTAGTGACAGAAAACTCTGCCAAGCTACACGGAGTTCCACAAGCAGCAGAGTGCGTTACCTCGTGTCGCTCATGCTGATTTTTATTGTTGGGTGTTTGTCCTGTGCTGTAAATTCAGGAATAACCAGGAAGTGTTGGCAGCCATCTTGGGACTTTAAAATGAAAGAAAAGGAGGCAGGTTAGATTCAACCCAGATCTGTGACTGGGGGTGAGTGTCTGAAAAGTTTCAGCACTCCGTCCATCATCTCCTTGTGTTTGCTTTGTTTGCCCTAAGTTGGCAGGGTATGCCCAGATGTGGGTCCCTTGCTCACTTTGCCACTGGATTCAAGCTAGCATGGCTGATGAGGGCTGTTAGCCCGAAATCGGTCCCAGGATGCTTGTTTCCGGTCCAGGGAAGACATGGCTTGGCAGTTCGGGCTGGACTGTTCCCATGAGGCACAGGGTCAAGACTGAATTGCATATGGCTGTGTCTGAACTGGGGTGGCGAAGTGAGCTAAAGAACGATGATGGATTCAACCCAGATCTGTGACTGGGGGTGAGTGTCTGAAAAGTTTCAGCACTCCGTCCATCATCTCCTTGTGTTTGCTTTGTTTGCCCTAAGTTGGCAGGGTATGCCCAGACGTGGGTCCCTTGCTCACTTTGCCACTGGATTCAAGCTAGCCTGGCTGATGAGGGCTGTTAGCCCAAAACCGGTCCCAGGATGCTTCTTTCCGGTCCAGGGAAGACATGGCTTGGCAGTTCGGGCTGGACTGTTCCCATGAGGCACAGGGTCAAGACTGATTTGCATATAGCTGTGTCTGAACTGGGGTAGCGAAGTGAGCTAAAGAACGATGATGGATTCAACCCAGATCTGTGACTGGGGGTGAGTGTCTGAAAAGTTTCAGCACTCCGTCCATCATCTCCTTGTGTTGGCAGGTTAGAAATACCCTGACCCTCATAGGCCTCATGAAGTAGTCCCACTCGGCCAAAAAAGCATTCCGCCGAAAATTGTGAAAAAAATGAAGCGGGGGCATTTTTATAATAAGGGAGGGGTGCGTACGGGCCCCAGAGACCACCACCTCCTTTGGGCTTATTTTATTTTAAGACAGGGGGCCTCCTGGACCCCCTGAGCCCCAGGGACAATCACCTCCTAGGGGCCAAATTGTTAAAAGAAATCAGGGGGCCTCGTGGACCCCCCATGGACCACCACCTCCCCGAGGCTTATTGATTTTGAAATGAGGGGCCACTCAGGCCCCCCTGGGACCACCACCTCCCTGGGGACATAATTAATTTGTGTTGGGGGCTTCAGTGACCCCACCAGGGACCACCACCTCCGGGCCTAAAGGCCAGCTCCTGCTATGTCCTGGGGTTCCTACCTCCGGGACATTTCATGTTTGCTATGGCTTGGCAGGAGCTTTACCGCTCCCACCAAGCCATAGCAAATACTCCACTTCCAGCAAGCAAGACTATTAAAAATGCTCTTGCTTGCTGGACGCGGAGCAGAATTGCTTTAACAGAGAGGGAGCTGCATGTTTAGCAGCTCACTGTCTGTGTAAGCAATGCTGGCTCTCTCAGGAGGCAGGGAACCGGCAGCGACCGCAGGAGCCTTCAGGCTCCTTTTGCGGTGCCAATGCAGAGTGGATGACTTAGTGGCACCCACTTTAAGAAGGCCAGGCCCCTGGGAATGGGGTCCCTGGGGCCCAATTCAGCACAGGGAGAGGGCTGTGCAGCCCTCTCGTCCCCATATTTAAGTGGCCGAGCCCTGTGAGATGGGGCTACCGGGGCTGAAATCGGCCAAGGGAGCGGGCTGCGTGGCCCTCTCCCCTATTAGAAGTAGGCTAGGCTTCAGGTGATGGGGTCCCCGGGACTGAAATTGGCCCGGGGGATCGCGGCCCCCCCTTCCCTAAATAAAAAAAGAAATAAAAAAGGCCGGGCCCCGGGGCCAAAATCGGCCCAGGAAATGGGGACCACACAGCCCCCTTCCATAATCAAACAAAAATATTTTTTTTTAAAAGCTGGACCAGCAAGTCACCGGAGGCCCCGCCTCCTTTTACCACCACTCTTTAAGCGCACCCCTGGTGCACAACTGGTTGGGGGGATGAAGTCCTCTTGGCTAGGGAGGGTCCCAGGGGGCCAACTACTCCTCATGTTACCTCCAGTAAGTCCCACACAGGGGGATTGCTGAGAAGTTGTCAGAGGCCACGCCCCCTTTCTCCACAACTCTGCAAACGTGCATCCTGGTGCACAACTTGTTCAGAGATGAAGTTCTGCTGGCTGTGGCAGGCCCTTGGGGCCCAACAACTGGTTGGGGGATGAAGTCCCCGTGGATGCTGAAGGTTCTTCGGGGCCAAGAACCCCTCTTGTTACCTCCAGGAGGTCCCACACTGAGGGATTGCTGATAGCTGGTTGTAGGCCCACCCCCTTTCTCCACCACTCTGCAAACACACCTCCTGGCGTACTACTTGTTGGGTGATGAAGTCATCTTGGATATGGAGGGACCTTGAGGGCCTGTTACCTCCAGTAATACCCATACAGCGGGATTACTTAGAGCTGGTCGGAGGCCCGCCCCCTTTCTCCACCGCTCTGCAAACACGACCACTAGTTAAAGGTTACAGTGACGTAGTTAGGCTCAGATTTCACTCATACAAAACCAGTGAAATTCAGCACTTTTAGTTACCTGAGCTAATTATAACTTACACCCTCGCATTGCACTGCTTATGACCTCACATATTACATCACTCATGATATGATCAGTGACATCACTGATGACATTTCAAATGACATCACTGATCTGTGGCAAAATAAAAAAAAAACAAGTGTGGTCTCCCACGCTTGTTTTTCGTATGCCCACCGGGAGGGCCAGGTCCCATGGGGAACAACAGATTTGTGGGGACCTCATCTGCATGCATGTGGCCCCTTTTCCCAGGCTGATTTTTTCCCCAGGGACCCCATCCCCTGTGGCCCGGCCTTTTAAAAACAAGTGGGAGGGAGTCACATGGCCCCTCTCCTGTGCCGATTTCAGCCCCGAGATCTCCAGCCCCCATGGGCTCAGTCGTAATCAAATAGGGGAAGGGGTACATGGCCTCACTTCCCTGGCTGATTTTGGCCCCGGGGCATGGCCAATTATAGAATGGGGAGGGGGCAGTGCGGACACCCCTCCCCGGGCCAATTTTGGCCCCAGGTACCCCATCTCCTCGGGGCACAGCTGCAACTATAGAGGCTGGCTCATATGCTATGTGCTGGGGAGCCTGCCCCCCGGGACAGATCATTTTTCCTGCCTGCACTGGCAGGGAAACCTGTGTTTTCTCTTGCTTTGTGGGAGCAATTTCAAAACTCCCGTCAAGCAGGAGCAAACTCCAAGTCCACTCTCAGTGGGCGGGAGCATGAAAAATGCTGCACCACCTGGGAGCGGACTTTTCATCTGTTTCCCTGCCCGCAGCACTGAAGCGGGCTGGGAAACAGATGAAAAGATTGCTCCCGCCCACCTGTAGGCGGACGTAATGCCAGCTCCCGCTGGAGGCAGGAAGCCGGCTGGAGCTGCAAGGGCCTTGGGGCTATCCCGTGGCCCCCAACCGTAGTCTGGTGGGTGCTCTGGGTGGGCACTAGGGCAGCCATCCTTTGTTGGCCAGGCCCCTCCCCTTCGGACATTGGCCGGGCCCCAAGGGATGGGGTCCTTGGGGCCAAAATGTGACTGATATGGCCGGGTCTCGAGCGATGGGATCCCTGGGGCCAAAATCGGCCTGGGAGTGGGTTGCGAGCCCCCTTCCCCGTAAATATAGTGCCAGCCCCTGGAGGATGGAGTCCCCATGGCCAAAATCGGCAGGTGTCCCCTCTCCCATAAAATGTGTTGGGCCCTGGGGGATGGTGGTGCCACCCTCCCAAATTAAATATTGTGGCAGGCCCCGGGGGATGGGGTCTCAAAGAGCCAAAATCAGCCTGAGGAGGAGGGCCAGGTGCGCCCCTGAAATATATTGCCAGGCCCGAGAGATGGGGTCTCTGGGCCAAACACAGCCAAGAGAGGGGACCCGCGGGTTGGTTGACTTTGCAGGGTTGGCCACAGAGCCTGGCCACCGGCCAGGGCTTGTCACCAACCCCCACAGCTCACGGCCTTTGTCCATGCACAGTGGAGGTTGGATTAACATATGGGAATTAAATATTATTTTACGTTAAAAAAATCTAGAAATTCACTGACAAAACAAAGGTTACAGAGACATTATAGTTAAGAAACAGCATTAAAAAAGTATAGAAATTCACTGAAAAAAACAAAGGCTATAGGGACGTTATAGTTAGGAAATTGAATTAAAAAAACGTAGAAATTAACTAAAACCTAAGATTATAGGGGTGTTACGGTTAGATTCAGATTGTACACACATAAATCCATAGAAATTCAACAGTTATTCTTATTTCAAGAAACTTTAACACGTGCCCTAAGGTAACTGTAACTTGCGTCCTCGCCATGCACTGCTAATTACCCCACATATTGCATCAGTCATGACATCTTCTATGACATCATTAATAATATCACTGCAACATTTGCAATACAATTATTGATGAGAAAATTGTGCATAGAGGGCGTCAGTTCCAGTTACATTAGGGCACAAGTTATAGATTCTTGAGATAACAACTATAACTACAACTGCTGAATTTCTATGGGTTTATGTGTGTAAAATCTGAACCTAACTATAACGTCCCTGTAACGTTTGTTTTTTGTGTGAAAAAAACATAAAAGGATTGATCAAACTAAAAAAATTCAAACTAAAACTAAACCAACCAATTAACAAAACTACAAACAACTTTAACCAATAAAATCAAACAATTAAATCAACAATATAAAAGGTGCACTGATTTAAACAACTATCTACTTCAAAAACTACAAACTCAGCAAGACCAGGAAACTCAGAAGAAGTATATACATTTCAACAACTACCTAATCAAGTAATAAAACTTATATTTAAACTAAAACATAATTCTCATTAAACTTAAAAATGTTAACTAATCAATAAAATACTCTCCAAATTCTGTCTCTTTACATAGACTTACTACAAGAAAAACCTATACCTTGAAACAGCGATAAACTGACAGAACATAAGAGCTATCACAAACCAGCAAAAAGATATAAGAAAGTAAGTACATAAATTAATACTGAACTATAAACTCACCCAAATAGCGAGACAACTCCCAACTACCAACAAATTAACAGTTAAAAAGAAACTTATGATTTTTTTTCATCCAGCAAAATATAAAGCACCTACTCCACATCAGAACACCCACAACAGAAAAGCTGCAAAACCATGTGAAGCATATAAACAGAACATACATGTAAGTATACAAAATAGAAGTAGTTGCATATTTTTACATGTAAATAAATGTACAAACTTAAAAATATTCTATATATATATACTATTACACTACTTTCACATCACATGGGCTACACCTACAGCCAAGAAAGTACATAACAGAAACTGAAAATGTATTAAAAATTATTCAAATGCATGTTATGGGAGGGCAACAACAAAAGATGATATTGGAATTCATGTAAAAGAGCACAACAATCCCCCAAATGTGACAGAAATAGAAGTAAGGGAGATATTGCAGGATATGAGAGGCATTCACTAGCTTCCAGGAACCCACAAACAAAATCATTAAAGATATACTACCTAAAGTCCCCGAACACATCACAGGCCAACTACCACCTATCTCTACTTTAAAGTGTTTAATTGCACAAACTAAAAAAGACACCAGTGATAGCCCGCCTGCCCCTAGAAGATACTAAGACATATACATACCTGAACATTTAGCAATGACACATAATGAGGAACCTTTCCTTTTATATGACAACCTAAATAACGAAAAATGAATCCTAAGTTTCTCTACAGCAGATAATTTACTAAACATTGTCAAACATGGATGATGGATGGGACCTTCAAAATGTGTCCTAAACCATTCACTCAGATATACACTGTACATGTTGAATATCAAAACACAAATATCCCTTTTGTATATGCCCTACTGCCAAATGAACAAAGAAGCACTTACCATGACCTTCAACCCATATCAAACACAAACAAATAAATACTACCCCTAAAACATAATCATAGACTTTGAGCAAGCCATGATTCAAACCATTCTAAAAATGTATCCTCACACAGCCATACAAGGCAGTTACTATCATTGCAATCAAAGTATATGGAGTCACCTAAATAAATAAATACTAAGGGCCTTATTACGAGTACAGCGGTCTGTACTCGCACCACCGCCACCAGTGTGGGTACATCCACAGTATTCAGAGTGTGGTGGTCGGACTGCCACAGGGCCGCCGCGTCCGCCGGGGATCCAGGATACCGTAGCGATTGTGCAGCAGAAGGGGGCAGAAATATGCTGGCAATGCCGCTGTGGCACCGCCGTGCATATTACGATTTGCCTGTCCACCATCCCTTTCATGGCGGTGAGCCCACCATGAAAAGGGTGGTGGAGGGGCAACTAAGCATTCCTGGTCCTCGGGTGTATGTGGGAGGCACATGTTGTGCCCCCTTGGAATTGCACCCCAGTTCCTGCACAGTGTCGCATGCTGCAGGCACTTTCACGGCAGCATCTGCATTTAAGGCTCGCCTATGAGCCAGATACAGCTGCCACCATGAGACCGCCACAGCAACGCCCGCCTTGGATTTCAGTTGTAATCCGGCGGGCGCTCAACGGGCTTGGCAGTCCTCCTGTCGGCACGGGTGGGGGCGGGCCGATAGAAGGACTGCCAAACTCATAATAAGGCCCTAAGAGAAGAAAATACCACAAACAGCCAATTTGCTTTTGAAATAAAAAATGAGAGCACTAACCTATGTCTCTGTCACAGAGGTAGCCAACCACTACAATTTTCTGATAGAAAGTAGGCCTGGGCGGTGAACTTTGCTCCGTTCGCAGAGTTTGCAGAGTTTTCAACACTCCGCGCTCCACGGAGCTTGCGGTGTG
This sequence comes from Calotriton arnoldi, assembly GCA_963921515.1. Classification (NCBI taxonomy): domain Eukaryota; kingdom Metazoa; phylum Chordata; class Amphibia; order Caudata; family Salamandridae; genus Calotriton; species Calotriton arnoldi. The sequence continues at coordinate 2,826,883 of CAWUFW010000156.1, forward strand.
CAGAAAACTCAGCTCCGCGTAGTGCAGCAGAGTTTTTCCCCGCTCGCGAATGGTAAGTTTGCGAGCGCGAGCTGCCGCTAGGGTCGAATTTCTATCCGAGCGGCAGGAAGACCAGCCCGAACGGCAGTTCACACTGCACTCCGCCACTTGCGGAGCTCCACTGAGTTTTTTTGTCACTTCACGGAGTTCCTCATAGCGAAACTCCGCAAACTACGCCCAGGCGTGATAGAAAGTCCTTTCTATTAACAAAATGAAGATAAACTTAGCCCCCTAATGGACTGTTTCGAAGACACTTGGGTTGGCAGTCTGCATCGCTCAGGGCACAGACGTCAACTCAAATTCCAAATACTATGATGGAATATCTATGACAGCACCCTGGCACAGGAAGCCAAAACAAACAATGCAGTGGAAGGATGACACAAGGCCTTCCAAACCACATTAGGCAGTACCCAACCTACACTATACACATTTATAGAAACATTACAAAAAAGAGCAAAACTACCAACAACTAAGGATTGAGCAATCTAATGGCCAAATTGACCCTAAACTTAGTAAACAAACCAAAAGAAAGTACGATATGCTACAATTTAAAGTTGAACGCTTCATAAATGACAAAGGAGTAGATTACTTAGAAATGATAGCCAAAATCATATTATAAAATAAATAGTAACCTACCAAAATCCTCAATAACTATGACAATTTCTAAACCTATATGTCAAATCTTTTTATTTTAAATAATAAATATAATAATTTATCACATCAGTCCAAAAATAATTACAATTCTAATGTTAATAAACACTGATGTAGTACAGCTATATATAAATTATTTAAAATAAAATATAACCATCACCAACTAACACAATCCATCAGAAAAAATGAACACAATCCATCACATAAAGTAATTACAACACATAAACCAAACAATTCCACACCACATATCAATCAAATAATATTAACAAAACCAATATAAAATTACATTTCCCACCCAAAAGGAAGTTAAATAAATGAAACTTACTTTCCTGTACCTGCAGGTCTTTTTCTGTATCCATCTAATAAAAAATGGTAATCCACCAAAAATAGGGAAAATATTGTCTAAATAGCCCAGAAAAATGCAAAAATAAAGCAGAAACAAAACAGAAATTCCTCAAAGCAATCCAAAATATCTAGGAACAATAAATAAAACAGAAAAAAATAAACGCTCTAGGAAAACCAAAAAATGGAAACAAAGTAAAAACTAAGCATTGGTTTATTATAATTGAAATGAAAAAACCACCCCCAAAATATGACACTCCCAAAAATACATATACATAACAGTTAACTATCAAAATATAACTAAGATAACTTAATTTAACATAACATACCAATACATTTCTAAACTGCTGTACAAAAAAGCAAAAATACAAACAAGTGAAAAACAATAACAGTAAAACTTTGAATATACAAACAACTCGCAAACAACACTATAACTACCTTCTAGACCTTGCTCCCAAAAGCCTCTTGCCCTCAAAACCCTTAAAAAAGGACTTACCTGTTCCAACGAACAGCAGCACCTTACTGCGGCCTGGTTCTGGGAAAACAGACTAAAAAGAACACAAATTGATTATAAAATAGAAGGTAGCAGCAAATAAAATGTCTGCTAAAGGAAACTAAAAAAAGACTGTCTCTCCATAGAAATGAATTGTAAAAATGTTACATAACTGTTTAAAAATATTAAACATGTCTAACTTAAAAAATGTTGTGATGAAATGTAAAAATGTATAAAGTTTAAATATGTCACATCTTTATTATACAAAACAATGCAATCAACAATATTATTGTTTACAAAAATACAGCTAATGTTTTTTTAATTATAATTCAAATTACCAACAATAGTAATAAAATAACACAAAGTATTTCTACTACATAAAAATAAAAGTAAAATAAAAGATTTCAGAAATACAATATAAAATTAAATAATCACACTCCAACATAAAACATAATAAAAAATTGTTACACACAAAAGAGGTGACATTTACTATTCCCACTCCAGTCCAACCATATTGGGGAGAGATCTTGGACAATAAAGGGGTGGCATTTACTATTCCCACTCCAATCTATACCATTTTGCGGAAGGTGTTGAACACTAAAGGGGAGACTTTACTTTTCCCACTCCAATCTAAACATATTGGGGAAGGTGTTGAGCACTAAAAAGGTGAGATTTACTATTCCCACTCCAATCTATACCAATTTGAGGAAGGAGTTAGACACTAAAGCGGTGAGATTTACTATTCCCACGCCAATATGTTTGCAGTGTCCCCCTACTTTTTGCCCCATTTGAGACACCCTGGATCCTGGTTTTCTGACTCTGAAAGTGCCCTGGGCAGGCCCAGGGCCAGTGCTATGTTAAAAACACCCACTGCTATGTTGAACACACAGTGAAAACACACACATGCCTTAAGATACACTATGCGTTAGGGTACAGCTATGATTGGCATGGCCTACCCTATTAATCCCTAGTAGATAATAGAGCAAGGGGATTAAAACTACCTTTAAGTCCCTAGTATATAATAGGGCATGGCAGTTTAGAGGCCAGCAGCCTTTGTTGCACTTGCATGAGCGCACTGTTGAGAGCCTGAGGTCATTTTAAAAGCAGACCTGTGTTGCAGCACTGCTTTTAAATGTAAATTGTGCCCAAACTCAACTTTCGTGGTGGGGCACTTAAAAAGTGATAAACTGCAATATTTTGGCATTTTAGGTACCCCCAGGGTCTCCCCTAGGTGTCCGAACATTGGGTGGGGTCATGTAATTATAAGGGGGGCCCCTATAAAAGATGTTTTATATGCCCTGGGGATAGAGACATTTCACATTTCACTTTCCCCGTTGCAGTAAAATGCCTCCCAAAATCGACTTTGGTGCTATGATCCCTGTGGAGTGAGGATCTACACTATTATTGCATATTCAGGACCCCTAAGGTCTCCCCTAGGTGTCCCACGGGTGGGTGGGGGGGTCCTGTAACTATAAGCAGGGGCCTTATAAAATATGTTTTGTATACTCTGATGATGGAGAAATTTCACACTGCAGTTTCCCCTTTGTAGATGCCTACCCCGATAGGATAACATGACAATAGCTTATGAGTACATAAATATTGCTAGGAATTAGATAAATACCATTCAAGGACTTAGGAGAATAGTATTGATAAATCCAACAATATGCCATTGTTGAATATATCCTAAAGTATACAGAAAAGAAGTTATAAGACTTTCTAGTCTGTAAGCCAAAATTCAGCCTTCTTGTGGTCTTCCCTGATTGGTCAGAGTTAACAGGATTAGCCAGGCTGCTTTGATTAAGTGATAAGTGGCTCACCCAGGGAGAGGCTATCTGTTGGAGAGAGCTATGCTACACAGGAATGCCGGAGCAGGGGGGAGGGGTTGTAAAGCATGAAGCTACAAAGGACAAATAGGACGGCAGGGAATGCCAGGTCCATCCACCCCCCAGTCCCATCTGACCCAGTCAGATAGCAGACGTAAGGCAGGAATCTGCAGATGTTAGGGGGAGGAGAGCTATGGAAATGAGCCATACTGGAGGTTGGTTCAGCTAGTTCTTACTCCTCTGCTGAGATTTCAGCCATACTGAATTTCTAGAGGAATAATGCTTTCTGGGAGAAGATTATGCCACACTTTGGAGGAAGTGGTCATGCTCTTGTGTGTTGCCCTCCACCTCACTGGACAGGAGTGCTCTCCTGCTTGACCCCAGAGAACACAGAATAAATATGTGAGAGGAGCAGAGCCTCTCAGATCTGCTGCTTGAAACTAAGTGAAGAAGAAGGATTGCCAAGCTGGAAACTTGATTTTCACCATCAGGGCCTGCATTCTGACTGACTGTGCCTGCTGCATTATCTGTAACTACAGCCCTGTGGATGTAACTTGCTTCAAAAGGATTAAAGAGTGGACTTCCTGCAAGCTACCGGTTAACAGAGCTCACCTGGGCCATCACCACCAAGAATCCAGTGGATTTGTAAGAAGTTTGTCCAGGTGCATTGTGGGAATTGTGGTCCCAACCTTTTAAGGACCATCTTGGAGATTCCAGACCCTTGGATTGTGTTTTGGACACTTTGAACCCTAGAGGAACTTCAGGAAGAAGTTCCTGAAGTTTGGAGCAACTGTTGTCAAAAAGCTTCTTATGGGGACCGACTCAACCGCACAAGCCAAGCCAGCCACCTTCAACCGTGAGCCAGCCTGACCTGCTGGCTTCCTCCCGCTGAAAAGCTCTAGAGGTAAGACTTCCAAAGTTTTGACCGGGAGCTTCCTGAAAAGCAAGCCAGTGAACCCTCACCAAATCCAGAATGGTGAAGAGCATCAAGGGGCCCCAGCACAAAAAGCTCCAGAAAAGCTTTTAAGTATAAAGGTAAAATTTTGACTGAGGCCTACTGCAAAGGGTTTCCGAGCAGGGCTCCATCGCGGTCGGCCTGAAACTTTAAATTTGTCCAAGTCAAGCGTGACCAGATGTCCCAGAGTGGCGCTATAGGTTTTTAGGCACTATATAGTGTTACATCTTGAAAAATTAATTCTATCTCCGGTTCCCTACATTGGATTTTTGTCGTTTGGTGTCATTTTAAAGATACAAATATTCCCTATTTTTGTTAATTGGTGTTGGATTTTTATTGTGTGTTGTGTATTCATCATTTTCTGAATTGGTCTTTTTAAATGCTTTACATACCTGTCTCCTAAATTAAGCCTTCCTGCCTCCAACCAAGCTACCCAAGGTTGAGCATGGGAATACTTTACTGAGACCTGTACTGAGCCTTAGCCTGTGTTATTGGCCTTATTGCCAGTGGCAGATGCATATTTACCACTACTAATAACCTACTTCCCAACACTATTCCCACTCTAATCTATACCAATTCGGGAAAGGTGCAGGGCACTAAAGGAGTGACTTTACTATTCTCACTCTAACCTAAGCATATAGGGGGAAGGTGTAGGACACTTAAGTTGTGACATTTACTTTTCCCACTCAAATCTTTACCAATGTGAAGAAGGTGTTGGAAACTAAAAGGGTGACATTTAATAATCCCACTCCAATCTAAGGATATTTTAAAGAGATGTTGGCTGGATTATCATGATTATCTTCTGCAAACAATCTCTCATTGAATGGATTTTTGCCATCCAGCTATTCACTTTGGCAGATCTAGTTCTGGACGAAATGCATCTGATGCTTTTTCCACCAAAAAGAGTTTTGAGTATATTCCTTGACCTCATTCTTCTACAGGAATCAGAATCACTGTTCTTTTCTGCCCTAAATTCCTTATTCTTTCACAAAAGCCTCTACTTTTTCTCTCGAATGCAGCACACATAGAAAGAGCAAAAAGGAGGAAAAATAAAAATATTTCTCCTCGTTGTGCCAATCTAACGCCTGCTTTTCAGTGGAGCTATTTTTTGGCGCTGCCTCAGATTTGCAAATCCTTGTAAAGCTGGGGCAGCGTCAAAAAGCAATGGGTGTTCTAGTGGAACGCCTACAGCCACACCCACTGAACACCCCTTTCACGCAGATACCTGCATGAAAGGAGACGATATTTACAAAGAGGCATAAGCCACACAAAGTGGCTTAACGCCGCTTTGTAAATATGGAGCAGGGCATTGCGTCGCTTGAACGTCAGAAAAAGTGACGTTCCAGTGGCGCAATCCCATTGTAAATATGCCCCCAAGTTTTCTGGCCAAATAACTGCTCAATGGAGGTTCAATTATTTTTTTAACAGCGTGTAATCAAAAAGGAAGATGTAGTAAAATTCCATATTTTTAAGTGCATGATATCTGTGGAAGCTTTAGTAACCATCGTGTCCACCGATCTCTGAAAAGCTTTAGACCTGAGAATAGAATCTTCAGCAAAGCTGATTTCTCTGAATTTTCAGCTTTCCAATCTCAGTCAAATTTGACGACGTGCAGTATTGGTGCCTTCAGACTGCTGTGTTAGACAGACACATAGCTTGTTTCTTATTAGCTAACAGTTCTAAACAGTCCTCTCCGGTGACTGGGCCATGTAAGCAGCATAGGCTTCAACACTTAAAACCAGGTTACTGCCTGCATGAGCCTTTTTCGATGCCGCTTCTGTTTTCTTAGCCACCACAACTGTCAGAGCGCAATCATCTGTATTCACAGACATTTTTCTGGCTAAAATAGGCAACATGGAGTCAACCTTCACTTTATGTGAAAGAAGAGACTTTGTTTTCTCCAATATGAATATTTTTCGTGTGAATCCTGGAATAGAAAAATCAGAATCATAACTTGTCATGCAGGGGAAGAGAAGATACGGAAGGCCGATCACACTGGGGGAAAATTATACTGGATTCCTCTTCTCTCATCTGCACCAGAGGAGTCTTAAATTCTCTCGCAAGTGTTCAAGAATCTGAACCACTTCCTCCCTACAGACATATTTTTCCTTAGCGGAGGAACTGGGGAGAGCGTTCGATAATGTACAAAAAACATCACCCGTGAAATCATTGAAAATAACTTTCAATATTGGTTACAACGTTTTGCTCAACCCAATGAGCTTCCTTCTTCCTAAGGCCAAATAGAATTGGTTCAAAGACACTTCTCTCTTTTTTTATTTCTCACTATTTCTTTTGTACATTGAAGTAGAGCTATGACCATGGTAACTGCAGAATCGGAACCCATAACCTTTAATCTTAGAGTCAGAAACCCGAATCACTAGGCCCAAAAGGTGCTCCTGACTCCTTTATCCACACCCAACAGGCACTTTCATTGAACTACAAACCTTCACCTAAAGCATATGTATAGATTTACCTGCATCCCAGCGTGGGTTCCAGAAAGGACGAGGTACAAAGCAACAAACCTCATTTGCAAGAAGTGTCTCCTCTCCTTGTCTGCTCCTGATGACCCGAAGGAAGAATGCCTTCTCCTGAGTTGGTGGTTGCCACTCCCAATTCCAGCCTTGATGTCTGCAAGCTGTTGCCGACCTGCCCTCCAGAGCCTGCGAACAGTGCAACGATTTCCTCTTGCGACCATCACTATATGATCCAAGCGTCCCAAGGATCATGGTAAGCAAAACAATCTCTAAATCTTCTGCTTAATTGCAATGTGTGCCCACAACTAAATGACAGAATAAAATGCTGCACAAAAAAAAAGAGAAACAATAACAAAAAATAAGGGAAATAAAAAGACAAGAAATCCTAACAGTCCTGAGTAAATGAACCTGGGATGACGGCCTGAACGAAAAACAATTTAAAAAAAGGATGTCTTCTGGGTGAGGTTTCAGTTTATCCACTTTGTAGGTGTTTAGAAAACTTTCGGGCTTTCTATGTTTTGAAACGGAAATAGGACAGTATAATGTCTGTCGGAGAGAGCGTGCTCCCCTCAAGGAGCAATGTTTGCAACGAGAAAGTGAACGAGGAGGTAATTTTTCTCTAACCCTTACTCCCTTAGGTGACCTCACACAAGCCCCTTTCTCGTAGGTTCATTCTCACCACGTGCGAGCCACTACCTTCTCATTTCTTCCAGTGTGCTCACACTTCATGGAATCTCAGTCTCACCTTGGGATTTCACCCATGCCCGTAGTGACAAACCCTTAATGATCCTTCTTGAAGCCACCGATCTTTTCTAGCAATGTTTCTTGTCCTATATATACACAAGTACCAGTCACACAATATTGTTTTCCTATTATTTGACTTCAATAATTTAAATATTAAACATTATTATTAGTAACTCTTAGCATGCATTCAAAAATCTCTGCCTCCCAAGAAGTGTTCCTTCCTTGCAACACAAAAACAGCACAATGATGGAACACAAACCACTACAACTTTACAAATATAACATACCAAAAACATAATAGAATACACTAGAGCACAATAAAACATCCCAAGCAGAAAACAACAAAAGATACAACACCACAATAAAACACAACAGAAAGGCACACAGCAGCAATACAAAAAGTGTAAAAAGTCAACACAACACACAAATACACCACAGACAGCACAACGTGACAGTACAACAACACAACAACAAACTAAACACCAACCACAATGGCACACAGTAACAAAATAACACATCATTTCAACACTTGCAACACAAAATAATGCAACACAATTGCATTGATGTGCTGCTATGGTACTTTTCCTATTGTGTTGTTGTGATGTGTTGTTTTTTGTTTCTACATACATTTATTGTATTAGGCTGTGTTGGTATGCTGGTGCTGTGTTGTATTTTTGTTTTGTGCGGGTATGTTGACATCTTGCCACATTTATTTGTTGTTGTGCTGTGGTTGCTGTTTTGATGATGTGCTCTCTTAATTCATTATGATCCTTCAAAGGCAAACATCAAATTCTTCTGTTGGAGGCTTGCTCATTCTTGGGTTTCAGTGTGGGCACTACCAAATCACTGCTTATCCCTTCCGGCAGTACTTTCCTGCATCTCCTCCTGCAACCAGCTATCATATGCAGTAGGCATTCCCGTCTACACACAAACACAGTCTCTCCACATTTGTACCGGTCAACCAGTGCGATCCTGCCCTTGCAAGCTCCATCTGTTATAAAACTCATCTTATTGAACCCTGCTCAGGAATATAAGAGCAAACACTTGCAGCCTAACTTGCCCCAAACACAGATTGCCTGGCCAAAATGGCTGTAATTGTATTTGAAACAGTAGGACTGGAAGTCTATCCTATATCCCTTTCGAAAGCTTCTTAAAACCTGGCTGTTTCATAATACCACTCTGTGAGCTATCAAATCTTCCCCCTGTTTTTGCTGCTAGCACTGGGATGCCTTAGGGTAGCTGTGTGCTTAATAAATGTTGTTAATAATATAATACATGTAAACTTCAGAAATCTCTAGTCGACAAAGCAGAAGGAAAACAACAGGAAAATATTGTACCCCAGTCTCTATGTATGAATGGGATGTCTATATGGAGGATATCTGTGGGGGGCTGTTGCACGGTTTCAATGACTCTCTTGCTCATGATGTGGTTCTGTGACCAAAAGCCTGATTTAGATCCTGGCAGATTGAGCCCCGTTGTGGCTTTTTCTGTGGTATTCCCGCCCGCCGGCTTGGCGGTCCGCCCACCCAATTTAGATGTTAGCAATAGACAAAAGACCGCTGCGATCCCTCCATTACCGCCAGGAAATGTCGACCACATCAACGGCGGATAGGCAGAACCATCTGTCGGAGGGAGGACCGCCAGTTTTGCCGCCAGCCCAATCACAATGTGCCTTCCTGCCAACGTGACTGTGGCGGTAAATCCTCCACACCTGAGTTGGCAGAATGAAATATAAGGCAGAAACTCACCTTTTCTCACTTGTACACTTCCCGTTCTGCCATGGATCCAATTTTCTAAGTCCTGCCGCTGCCGCTTGATGATGAAAAAAAAACAACACTATTGTGGACGCAATAGAAGGTAAACAGCACTCTTACCTGTTACCTATTGACTTGTCTGCTAACATATACTCAGGACTTGGCATTTAACAATCTCTCTTATAAGCAATAACATTTCAATGTGCAATGCATATGTCTGTAATGTTGATGTTTAAGAAATGTAAAGAAACACACCTGTATGATCAAATTGTATGTATGAATTTGGTACAAACTTCTTTAAAAAAAATGGACACTTGCACAAAAAAGGAAATCCAAATAAAATAAAATAAATCATAATACAGGTGTGTTTAAATGAATTCCCAAAATTCCCAGATTAAAAACATATGCAGCACACATCATAGAGATAGGTGCAATATAAAATGATGTATAAATTGCACTAGACAAGGTGTAACCTTTGCTTTAGAAATTAACTGTACAATCAATGTCTGTCACAAATTAGAAGTGTTCAACATATACATCCATGTAACATTTCCCCTTGTCTAGTGCTAGTCCTGTATTGCATCCAATTGCAATAGTCACAAGATATTTCATATTGATCAGCTATCAACGTGAAACAAACACCTGCAGAAACACATCCAAATAAAATGTGTACCATCAATTAGTTGGTGCAAGTGGCCATTACAATGATTACTATGATGAATGCCTGCACCTAAATTCAAATGATGATCATATTCAATGTTAACCAGTTTATGCACTAAACAATAACAAATTAGACACGTGTTATATTACCTGCCATCATGGTAAAGAAAAATAGGTACCTTTTACTCCAAAACATAGTTAAGGAAAAGTAATGCCAGGACTAATTTGGTCAATTCAAAAGTATGTATTTATTCAAAAAAATTAGATAAGGCTCTCAAATGATTAATTAAGCCAAATGGCAGTCCATAAAGCAAAACATCTGCACTATTATGCGGTGGCACAAAGCTTGCCTCCAAATACACTGCCAAAGGGAGCCTTCTCAGGAAGGGGCATCTAGTGGGAAGACCAGGCACTTCCAAGATCTTACATGGGAGTGGGGGAGGTTTGGGAGGGGTGAGCTTGGGTTTGGGAGGGGTGCCTTTGAGTTTGGGAGGGGGTGGTTTTGGAGGGGTGCTCTTATGTTTGGCAGGGGTGGGTTGGCATATGGAAGGGGTGGATTTGTGTTTGGGAGAGGTGGCTTGGGATGTGGAAGGGGTGGTTTGGGGGGTGGAAGGGGTAGATTGGCGTTTGGCAGGGGTGGTGTGGATGAGGAAGGGGTGGGTTGGAGTGTGGAAGGGCTAGATTGGCATTTGCTAGAGGTGGGTTGGGAGTTCGAGAAGGGTTAGGGCAAGGTTAAAAAGGACAATGGGTAGGGTGATCGGGAGGGAGTTGGGTTTGGGAGGTAGAGGGAGTGGCAGTGTCTGATGTGCATGTGTCTGTTGAGGGTGCAGGTGCCTGTGGGTCTGGTGTATGTCATGCATGTTTAGTTGTGCCTTGCATCATAGGTGTCTGTTGTTTGAGTTTTGTGGATGTGAATTCTGATGTGTGTGTAGGTGTGGATGGATGTACTGTGGAAGTGTTGGGTGAGGTTGTGGTGCATGTGGGTGTGGTGATGTCTGTGGTGTCTGTGGAGGTGCTGGGTGTGGTGCATGTGGGTGTGGGTGTGGTGGTGGCTGCAGTGTCTGTGGAGGTGGTGGGGGTGGTACATGCAGGTGTTGTAGTGGCTGCGGCGGTGTCTGTGGAGGTGCTGGTGGGGGAGGTGGTGCATGTGGTGGCGGCTGTGGTGTCTGTGCTGGTGCATGTGTGTTGGGTGGTGTCTGAGGTGTCTGTGGTCAAGGTGGTGTCTGTCTGTTTGGATGCGCACCTTTGTTTTTTGTGGCGTTTGAGTTTCTGTGTGCGTGTGTTGCTTGTGTCTGTGTGAGTGAGTTCATGAAAAGGTGTACTTGGGACAGGTCTGGGTATAGGGAATTTGGACGAGGAAGGGATGGGAGGTGCAGCACAAGGTTGGGATGGTTGTGAGGCTGCAGTCAGTGAGTAGGCTAGACTTTGAAAACACCTCTGTAGGCCAGACCTAGTACTGTAAATGCCTTCCATTTTTTTTAAATTGGAAGCCAAGCCCCTGAATGGCATTCAGTAGTGCTGTCTGGTCTACAGAGATGTTCCTGAGGCGGTCAATAGCCTCCTCACTCAGCGCAGCTGGGGGGCCAGGGGGTGAGGTGTCTGGAGTGAAGGAGACACTGCCCCTTTTAGGGGGTGGGTTTGTCCAACTGGGGGGAGAGCAGGAGGAGGGTGGAGATGGTGGTGGGCAAGGATGCAAGTGGTACAGATGCAGTAGGGTCCTCCACCACTAGGGAGTACTCACAGGAGGAGGCCTACAAAGAAGATGTTGAGTTGCTGGTTGCCTCTGTTGCACTCCCCTCACCCTCCGTGACACGGTGTTGGTTGTGTCAGTACTGGACCCACAGGCTACCTGTATTGATACAAGAAATGAAAGAAAAAGCAATGGTTTGTGAATTTTTGTTTGATTGTATTTATGTATCAAAATCTTTCTTCATGTTTCGCTAGCATGACTCATTAGATAGCATACAACATGTGTATTTTCACATGCTGACCAAAACCAATATCTTAATACACATTTTTGTAGTGACCTGCTGACTACCCTCATCCCATATCATGGCCTATACTCACCAGTCCAGGCCTGTGACATCATCTAGCCCATGGGCTGTGACGTGACCTACTTCTGATCAGTGCAAAAGATTGTGAATTACTGAAGGCTCAACATAAAAACTTAGGGCACAGTGAATACTGGTCACTGTGAGTTAGGGGCCTGCAGTTTGGACATGACACAATTTGAAATGGAAGTAAAATGAAATGAAGTGTTAGTTTAAGAATGTTGGTAACTCTCCCTTTCAAATGTCATCTATTTAAAATCATTCAGGGGTATATTTTAATGCACACCTTAAAATTTGGCCTGGCAAGGTTATATGTTTATGACAGATATACCTTTTGTTGTTTGTTCCTGTAACTCAGCCCCAGCCTGGCCCATGATTCTGACTAAGCATTGCTCATTGTCAGGCCTTGTTATCTGCAGCCTGATGATCATGATGTCACATGAACACAGCCTTCCCTTAACTTTTACATAAAAAAATTATCTTGTGCCCATCTAATAAATGACCTCAAGGATGTTTGGTACTCTGAAGGAGTATGCGAGCTACCATTAGTTCCCATAGAACTGCTTGGAGAGCCCTGATCTTGGCTGAGTGATATGCGGGACCACACACATAGCTAACATCAATTTCATTAGGTTTGTACAGAAAACATTTTTATGTATAGTTGTATAGAGTCTATAATAATGCGTTGTCTAATTTTCATTATGTGAGTTTTAAACATAGCACATGCAATTCAAACATAAACATAGATATATCTCTACATACGCATCAATTAGAATCTAGGGGTTTAACATACAACACATACTAATGTTGTTATTTTTTCACATTGTAAAGTGCTTAAAAATCCCCAACATCATTGTCCTCTGTAAGGATCAAAGATATATGAAACTTCACATCACTAACTACACTTCATTCAGGAACTCAAAGGGACATTGCAACCTGTGTCAATGGAAAAATGCCAGTTCAACAGATATCCACATACATTTCAGACATGTACCTGTTCCTCTGGTGAGCCATGAAGCTGGTCATACAAGGAGAGGACATCCTGTGACAGCAAGTCCAGCTCCTCTGGCAAGAAGGCTGGGGCCCTCTCACTTTTTTGACCAGCCATCGCTGCTCCCAGAGGTAAGTAACAGCAGCAAAAGTGGAGGAGGTCTTGATGGCAGCAGTGTTAGGAGGCAAGTGAGCTTTTTCCCAACTGCTGCATACATGTACGCAACTTATGTGATCGTCAGCGGAGACAGACACAGCCATTGGCCTTCGTACGTTACTATCCCCAACGTTGACCTACGGCTGTGTCCGTCGTGGAGTTTACTGCCCACTACGCGGTAAACGTCTGCCACGCCTGTCTGATTCCAAGTGTCCTATCAGCGAAGTCAGGCACCCGCCATTTTAGAATTTCAAACTAATGTGTCTGTTAGTGCGTCACCACAACTCAAAATTTAATGGACACTAATTCTTTAGAAAAAAAGCATATATATGTAGTGCATTACAGTGTTGAAAAGCGATATTAGCACAGTGTTGTTTACGCCTCCGTTGACAGTATTTTTGGAGGAAAAAATAAAACAAAAATAATGTGTAAATAATAGATTTGAAATGTATTATTTACACCTTTTTAAAAAAATTATGTTGTAGGCTATAAATGTAATCTGTGAAGAAGAAAGGACAAAAAGAAAATGTTTTATTAAAATATGTAATAAAACATATTTTGTACAATTACATGACTTTAGTGTTAAATATCAAACATGTTGCTGTGGAAAATGTGAAAAACATTCAAATGTTTTACAAATGCAGACATATGAACCCTGGGAGAGTGAGGAGATGACAGCCCTAGATGTACCGTCCATTTCCAGACCTTGCCACCATGAAAGAAATGGATATAATGAAGAAGTTCAGATCGAATAGGCAAACTGTACTGGATTGATGTCATCAGCTGGAGCCAGATCTTCAGCCTCACAACAGAAATCCCACATCTATTACAACAATTGTCAAACTCATAGCAGCACTTCATGTTGTGGCTACTGAATCCTTTCAATACACTGTGGCAGTATCTGGTAGAATGTCACAATCAACTTTCAGTTGTGTTCTACAAGAAGTTCTATATCTTCAGTGATGAGGCACATCAACAGCTTCATCCAGTTTCCATGGCAGCAGAATTTAGCCAGTGTGAAGGGCAACTTTTACGGTTTGGGTCACCAACCACATGTGGTTGGAGTAATTAATTGCACACACATTGCCTTAGTGCCACCACACACCAGAGAACAGGTCTACTGGAATTGGAAACACTTCTATTCAATCAACTTGCAAGTTGTCTGCATACCGGATTTGTACATCACAAGCACCTGTGCACATCTTCCCAGCTTTGCCCAGGATTCCTTTGTAGTAGGGAACAGCTCCATGCCCCTGCAAATGGCACAACTTAGACCTGAGAGGGGCTGGTTTGTTGGTCAGTACAATCTTTAATAATATTGTTTGAGGGATTTCTAGTTGAATGATCTGAAATTGTGTCACATTTTTTAGCAATTTTTTTGTCTTCCATCTAGAAGACCCAGCTTATCCCAACCGACCAATGTTGTTGGCACTGCTGAGGAATCCAACACCGCCCGTGGAAGTCCGCTTCAATGAGGCCCATTGAAAAACATGCAGCCAGTGCAGCGGGCTTTTTTAGGCTGCTAAAGGCAAGATTTCGTTGTCTAGACAAAACTGGCGGAGCCCTTCTCTACTCACCCGATTAGGTGTGACAAATCACCATGGCCTGCTGCATGCTCCACAACATCCCCCAGCGACGGAACATCCCTTACATCGCAGAAGATGGGGACCATGAAGAGCCACCGCGTGAGGATCCTGAAATGCCAAATGAAGATGATAGTGGTGAAGAGGAAGGAGTTGACTTACGTGAAGATGTCATTGACAACTTCTTCTCATGACTGCAAGTAAATCTTTACATATTCTCACTTTCACCATTACACTAACTATTGATGTGATCATGAGAGAAGTATGTGGTGGTAATTTGTTAGGTAGGGATAAGGAAATTCAGGCCAAAGGCGTATGTTGATCAAAGTTTTGACACATTGACTACTGTGTTCAGTTACATTGTTCATCTCTGATTGTTCTGCGAAACTGTGTTCTCCACAAGTTGACATTGTGATGTGTCTATTATGTTATGTTTGATTCATAATCTTTTTGCTTTAAGCTATTTTAGGTTCCTTCACCATGTCATCTTCATTTGGACATTTCAGAGTTGTGACATTTGCTGGTATATGGTGCTGTTCCGAAGTACAAAGGGAACATGGGTTGATCCTGTAAAAGGCAGACACAGACTTTGGATGAACAAATATTGTACCAAGGCAACGTGCACTGTGATTGAATGGAAGATTTGAAGATTACATTGGGCTTGTTCTCTGTCGTATGTTGGCACTAAGGCAATATGTGTCCCATCATTAGCTCAAACCACATGTGGTAGTGGAGCCAAATCATGCTAATCTACCTTCCCATTGGTAAAACCCTCATTGTGTGTAAAGTGTGTGTAGCTGTTGATGTGTCTCATCATTGCAGGACATACTTCTTGTGGCACACCACCGAAACTTGGTTGTGACATTCCAACAGATACTGGACCAGTAGATTGGAATGATCCTGTGTCTACAAAATGTGTTACTGCCATGTTTTTGTCTCTTGGCGTTATTGATGTGGGATTCCTTATGTGAACCAAAAGATCAGGCTCCAGCTGATGACATGAGGCAATGAAATTTTGCCTATTCAATGTTATTCTTTTGGATATATCCCCTTCTTCCATGTTGGCAAAATCTGGAAGTGGAAATGTGAACACTTGCACTGAGTATTAGTGTCATGTATGGATTGTTATGTTAGTGAAAAAGTTGATAGAAAATTATTGGTCAAATCGAATAAACATAGTAGTAGATGATTTAATGGTATATTTTTGGGAGTCACAGGTGGGAACTTGAGAAAAACATTACCTACTTGCTAATTCTCTATGTTTGCATAATACTTTGATTTTTGTCATTGTAAAGTTATGATGGGAGGAAACAAATGCATTGATGGGGTTGAGACATACAACACCAGTCTATGGGGCTTATTTACATGCTCCTTGCGCCGCTGGTGCATCATTTTTTCCAATATTAAAAGTGACTCACCGGTGGCGCAAGGGCTTGTAAATAAGCCCCTATGAGTTTTTGAGTTGTCAATTTATTGAACTAAACTTGAAGAAATTAAACAGGGTGAACATGATAAAGCAAACCAAAAAGTGAAGAAGTCAGTCATGGTGAATGAAACCATAGTTGAAGAGCCAAAATTGGTCGAAGTCCAATGTCCAAAATACTACTGGCATCAGAAAAGTAAATGTGTCCAGAAATAGTCCACAGACTGAATGCTCGGCACACACTGGAGGAAATTAAGAATGGTGTTTCTTGCTGGTGGTGGCAGAGGTCTTACCATCCTCACCGCCTGATAATGTGGATGGGCATCCCCTCCTGTGGGTGAGAGGAGAATCCACAGTTGAGTTGCAGGGCCTGGGGTGGCTGCAGGTAGTTCCTCTGGTGGCAGGGCCTCCCTTCCTGTGTCTGTGACAAATGTAGATGGGCCAGATGTTGTAGGACCCCAGGAAGGGGTAGTTGGTGCAGGTAAAGCCCTGCACATGTGGGTGTAAATGTTCTGCAGCACCCCAGTCAGGAAGACCATATTGGAGTTGTGAGCCTCCATCTGATAATTGAGCTCCCTCTGCAACTGCTCCATCTCCTAGAGCTTGGTGAGTACCTGGCACATCATGTCTTGGGACTTATGATAGGCTCTCAAGACTTGGTCAATGGTGGTCTGGGTGAGAGTGACCCCAGTGGCCTCACTATGGTGGCCCACATTATCCCTCCCATGTCCCCTAACCTCACTACCCTGTGCCCTTGGCCCAGTGTGCCCCATCCACCAGGATCCTGGGTGAGCTGGAGCTGGTGGTGCTGTGGTGTCAACATTACCAAGGACTGGGGGGCACATGAGCAGTGTTACAGTGGTAGGAACACAGGAAGTCGAGCCTTCGGTTAGCTGAAGTGTTACAGCTGGGGTGGGAGGTGTCAGTGTGGGCACATTGAGACGCACTGGAGCCTTCTGTCCATGCTGACCAGATTGACCAGGATCCTGATCATCATCCAGATTACCAGGAGTGTTTCCTTCACTGAAGGCTTGATCCTGGGCTGGAGTGGAGTTCTTCAGTGGCAGATTGCTGGCCAAGTCGTCTGGCAGTTGGACCTATTGAGAAATTGAGAACATTTTTATTAGTAAAAGTGTGTATTATATATCCAAACCTTTTGAGACAAACAATGTAGATACCTAGAAGTAAAAAGAGGTACAAATTATCATGATGATAGCTTTCAGTGGTATTGAACATATTACCATAACGTTTAGCAATTTCGAGCAGTACAGCTTCAAATAAGCAGGTAATAAGATGTCCTGAAATGTTTATGAAGTGATTAGGAAGTATACCTAACATTTCCCAAACATTCAACCCCACACAGCGGAGAGGTGAAATGTGTAATTGACAATTCCAAGGCCTAGTTGACTTCAAAACAGACATTTACACAACTTGGATATATCTTTGGCATTAGTCATCATGTGAACAGGGCAGAGTCAATTTGTGCACTTACCACTTATATTCAGCATAGCAATTTCATACCTTACAATTGTTTGGTAAACAGCGTTTGGTTTGTAAAACTCATAACATCAATTCAATTGGTTGAGAAGAACAGGACAACATTCAGAAAACAAGACAAACCATTTTCAAAAGGGAGCATTGAATAGGGATTGATCGCTACGTGACACCTTACCATATGTTGAAATCTGTTAGACAAGAGAAAATGAGCAATATTGCATAGCAATATTCTTTTGACCAAGCAGAAACAGGGCATCATGGTAGTTGTAGTCATTAAAAAGACAACTTCCCAATACTTGCAAAATGGTTAGTGGAACATACCTGTGGAAACTATGCAGTTGAAATGGGACAAATGTTTAAAATATGACACACATATGGGTAATGAGTTATTTGGTGTTGTAACACTTAAAGGCACCATGCCTTCATGTGACATGTAATGGACACTGACACCTGTAATCTTAGCTGCAACACAATACATTCACACAAACAAACAAAATTATATGATACTGACAGTTTGAGGTTTCTCTGTTATGATAATATGTGCAGAATGCATTGGCATCAGCTGAGTTGAGAACAAATAGGACATTGAGGTTTAGTCAGACTTTGTAAAGTGTAACTTACCAGACTCCACTCCACCAGGAATTCCTTTCAAGCCTTCAGGATGTAGGATCTGCACAACCTTCTCCTCCCAGGGCATGAGTTGTAAGAGGGGCCTGGAGAACCACAACCAGTCCTCTGGACCTCCATGTGATGCTTGGAGGCCAGGGAACTCACCTTCCCCGCAGGTCGTTCCACCTCTTCCTAATTTCCTCCTGTGTATGCGGGTTGTTAGCTACAGCATTCACTCTGTCGACTTGCCCACATTTGCCATTTCTGAGATTGGGGTGTTGTTACAAGTATCAATGAATACCAGACAAGTCGGGAGGATACTCGTTTATTGGTCATCCACTCTCCACAAGTCCCACATCCCCAACATTCCAAGGTAAGCTCTGGGTGGGGGAAACCATTTACGAAGGGAGCATGGGGGGTGACGGAATGAACCATCAAGGTTACAACACACCTCCTTACCTAACAAACCAAAGAACAATTATTAGAAAATTTACAACTCTTAACTTCCAATGTTGACACAACATAAAGTTCGGACTGGTTATATTTCGGATCTTACAATGTTGTCGAAGCTCCACCATTGCCCATTGTCCAATTGAACCACATTTTCCAAGACCTTGGCTACTTTGCGAGGGGGGTAGAATTTACTTTCTTTTCGCCCGTCCTTCCCACCCCTTTTTACTTGGACCACATCTCCCACCTTCCATAACCGTGGTTTGACCCCATGTTTCTTGTCATACCAAGTCTTGTATCTAGACTGATGTGATTCAACCTTCCTAGTGGCACCCTCCATGTCAGGAACTGACTTTTTACCTTCTTCTAACCACCCAGGATTGAACTTGGTGCAAGGCTCCCTCCCCCGTAGAGCTATGAAGGGAGAGATACCCGTCACCAAATTGGGGGCAGTGTGGTACACCCACATACACTTGCGTAGGTGAGATTCTACATCCTGATTATTGGCTACCGCCAATTGAATATGCTCTTTGATCATTCTGTTGGCCCTCTCCACTAGGCCATTGGCTTTAGGGCAGTAGAGTGCCGTTAACTCATGTTTTATATTCATGTTCTCCAAAAACTCTCTCATTAACTCAGAAGTAAACTGTACACCATTATCAGTGACCAACACTGATGGTATCCCTTCACTTGAAAACACTTCCTTAAGGAATTCCAGCACAGTGTTGGTGTTGACACGATGCACACATTTTTGACTGATCCAGTGTGATGTGTAATCGACGAGCACAATCATGAACCGTTTCTGCACCCCCAAACTGTCCATTGGCCCTATGATGTCCATGGCTAACTTGTTCCATGGTCTCGAGGGTACTTCCACCGGTGACAGAGGCGCTTTCCGCAAGGCTTTGGACTTGTCGCTCTTGGCGCAGCACAAACAGTCCTTGACTAGTTGTTCAGCCAAAGTGTCCATCTTGGGGAACCAAAAGTTCGCTCTGACCTTGTGTTTGGTGATGCTCCGCCCTAAGTGACCCTCATGCGCCAATTCTATAATTCTTTTCCTGAGACCAGTGGGGGCACCACTCGGTTTTGGCGGTATACCTTGTCCCCTATGACACACAATTCATTCCTGATCTCCCAGAAATCCTTTAATCCCTCCACGAGGTCATTTCTTTTGGTTGGCCATCCTTCTCTCATAATGGTTTTAAGGACCTTCAAATCCTCATCATCTTCCATGAACTTGTCCCACTAATCTTCCGTAATGGCCGGATCATCCACCACCATTATGGGGCTGTCCAACATTTCTTCTTGTACTTCATTGCTCAGAGGTGCTCTTGACAAGTAATCTGCAATCGTATTTTCTTTTCCAGGCACATACTCCACCCTGAAATTGAAATTTTCCAACCCTAAAATCCATCTGCTGATTCGCGGTGAACAATTCTCCATTCCTTTTACCGTGAATATGGACGTGAGCGGTTTGTGGTCCGTCCTGATCGTGAAATTCATACACCACAAGAAAAATTTGAAATGCTTCACCGCCCAGAAGCACGCCAAGGCCTCCTTTTCAATGACGGAATAGTTGTACTCAGCTCTCGTGAGACTCCTGGACGCGAAAGCAATGATTTTCTCCCTCTTGTCTTCTCTTTGTATGAGGGTGGCACCCAATCCCTTGTTTGACGCATCCGTAGTGAGGATGGTTTTCTTAGTAGGGTCAAAAGTTCCCAACGCCGGTGAGTTCAAAATCTCTTCTTTCAGTTCACTCATGACTCTTCTGTGTTCATCCTCCCATACAAACTCCACTTCCTTTTTAGGAGGTTACGCAACGGCTCACTTTTGGAAGCATAGTTTTTTATGAACTTCGCCAGGTATTCCATGAGACCCAAGAAGGACTTGAGTTCCTCTTTACTGTTGGGATACGGTGCATCTCTTACAGCACTCATAAGACTGTACTTTGGCCTGAAACCCTCCTCGGAAATGGAATGCCCCAAGTACTCCACTGACTTGACTCTGATTTTGCACTTGTTCCTTTGAACGGTTAACCCCGCATCCGTGAGTTTCTGGAATACCGTCTTGAGGGTGAGATCGTGCTCTTCTATGTTGTTCCCATATACCAAGATATCGTCTTGGAAACACATGGTCCTGTCTACCCCTTCCAGAATCTGTTGCATTATTTTCTGGAAAACCGCCGCCGCTGAAGCCAAGCCGAACGGCATCCTACGGAACATGAACGCCTCCTTGAGGGGTTACGAAAGCAGTCAAAGGTCTTGAATCCGGATGCAGGTCCACTTGGTGATAGGCCATGGACAAATCGATGACACTGAAGAATCTGGCGCTCCCTATGGTGCTGAGCATCTCGTTAATCTTTGGCAGTGGGTGCCGTTCCACCCAGATACTCTCATTCAAACTGCGAAGGTCCACACACAACCGAATGCCCTCTCCGTTGGCCTTGGCTGCGATAACTACTGGGGCCAACCATTCCGAGCAGTCCACTGGCTGAATGACTCCCATCTCACTTAACCTACGCAGCTCCTTCTCCAACGGTCCTTTCATTTGGTGGGGTACTGGACGCACCTTGTGGACTACTGGTTTGGCGCCCGATTTGAGTTTGATTTTGTGTTGAAATTCGCGCAGGCATCCTAATTTATCCTTAAACAGTTCATGGAACTCCTCGCAGATGCTGTCGCTCCTACTAATCCCTTCAGTCAGTAGTACTTGTTCCTTGCCATTAGGATCCAGAATTATCCCCAGTTCTTTTTGGTGCTGCCAGCCAAGCAAATTGGATCCTGATTCCACGATGTATACCTTGCCAACGGTCACTCTGTTTTTGAATTGAATGTCCATTTCCTTCATACAAACTAAATCTATGGGTTCCTTACTGTACCCTGTAGGAGTAATGTCAGGCTTTTCCAAACAGGACACCACGCCCTCACCTATGTTCTCGTAATCCTTCTTGTTAAGTAGAGTAAACGGAGAACACGAATCGGCAAACATTGTTACTGCTTTGTCATTTAACAACACTTCACATGAGGGATAGATGACATTTACCGAATCAGCAGTATCCTTCAACTGTAATACATATTTCTTTTCACTCGGTACCACATATTTTATCTCTTTACTCTGGGCCTTCACCTGTTCTCTATCATTCTCTTTGGTGTGTGCCTCTCCTTCTCTACATACCCTAGCGAAATGCCCTCTCCTGTTGCACTTTTTGCAGGTCACACTTCTAGCAGGGCACTGGGGATAATTTGCAAAATGATTGTTACTCCCACACCTGTAACACTTTGGTTGGTGACCTTTCTCCGGGGTTCTATAAAAAAATCCCCTTTTTCTTTTACCTTGTACACCCCTTCTGACTCCTCCTCATTTTGAATATTAGCAACTACTTCGCTGTTGAGCCTCATTTCCTTTACGCATTTTGCTGTGTGTTCAACCGATTTGGCAATCTCAACCGCTTCTCTCAACCAGGGGTTCCTCGAAAGGAGTTTTTCTTGGATACGCGTGTTATTGGTGCAACGCACCAATTGGTCCCTGATTAGAGAATCAGTGAGATTACCAAATTCACACAGTTGTGACAGACCCCATAACACAGCAATGTAATTTTGAACTGACTCTTGTTTTCCTTGTGCCCTGTTAAAAAACTTATGCCGCTCCAGCACTACATTAACTTTGTCACCAAAATGTGTTTCCAACTTCCCCACAGTATTCGCAAAAACATCCACCTCCTCCCCACCAGCACCTACCACAGTTTCTGGCAGAGTCTCATAGACCTTACGCCCTTGCACACCTAGATTGTGTAGGAGGATGTGCTGTTTACGCAATGCAGAAAAACGTTCCCCCCCTATAGCTATGATGTACGATTCAAAAAGTTTGAACCACTCTTTCCAACATATCTCAGGTTCCCCTAGCTCATTTAAAAAGGGAGGAGGTTGACTCATGCTTGCAGCAGCCATCATAGTGATGTAAGGACCAAAGGTAAGGCACAGTAAGGTAGACACAAGCTAGCACTGAGAACCGGACAGGGACAGGTAGCACGTTCCCGGGGCAACCCTGGATAAAAGGATCTAAACGGTAGACATTACCCAGCACAGGTGACCCCCTGCATGAACCTGAAACACCCCTGCACCCTCACCGCAACTGCCCATACAACTGTAATTAAAAATTACACCCAGTCCCCCAAAAATGAGGCCAAATTCACGATCAGATTCGAGGAAAAAAATCCAACGCAGGAATGTCCCAACCATCAGGTATTTACCAGTCTGGAGAACCCCTCCGAACCAGCCTCCTGGCGCGATCGGAGGAAGCGCTGACTCACCCTGGCCGTAGCTGGAGACCACAGCTCCTGAAGCAGGCTTTCCCTCACGGAGCCGGCCTCCAGAGCGCAGAGCAGGGGAAACACTGACTCACCACACGATGTCCTGGACTAGAGTGACGCTTTGGAAACTTCCTCACGCTCTCGGCTTACACTTCCTGGCTCATGATCCAGCTATGACGGACGTTGCTCGATGAAACTGCTGACAATTGTGCCGTTCTGACAGGAAGAACTCAACTCCCGCAGGCAGAAATGTGGTACTGCACTTATCTAGTCAGAGAAATCTCCACAGAAACGCTCTCGTCAACATTCCTGAGTGATCAGCTGTGACGGGCGTAGCTCGAGGTAGCCTGACGTCGTGCCCTCAGCCGAGAAATGCCCAGACCCGCAGGTGAAATGGCGGTACTGCACTCCTTGGATCAGTCCACCGAAGTATGCCACTTCCCTCACCAGGACTGCTTGTTACGCCGGTCGTCCGTTTCAGTGCCAGCTGACAACCCGGCTTCTGACAGGAGGTGTGCCCCGCACAATGCCAGCACCCAACGGTACTGCACACCAGAAACACCCCAGAAAGCAGCAACTGTCTGCAGCTTTGGACCAGCACCGCAGCAGCCCTACCCCGCTGGACATGAACGAGGTGGGCACTCGCTGTACTTGTAGCACGCAGTTCCAGCGTGAGGGGAGAAAGGACACAAACCAGCTCCGCCGATACTCCGCTTCTCTTTGACAGCCCAGCAGTGTACTGTAGTATGCTATTGCTTCCGCATATGGATCACTGGACGCCGGATAGCCTTGGTACGCAGAGACAGCTCACCCACGCCGGTCTTGTAGAGCAGATGGAGAGAACTCAAAGGGGAAATGACCAATGCTGCCCCCTGCGCAGCGAAATCGTCGCCAGTGTTACAAGTATCAATGAATACCAGACAAGTCGGGAGGATACTCGTTTATTGGTCATCCACTCTCCACAAGTCCCACATCCCCAACATTCCAAGGTAAGCTCTGGGTGGGGGAAACCATTTACGAAGGAGCATGGGGGTGACGGAATGAACCATCAAGGTTACAACAGGTGTATTTTGGGCTTGGGCTCCAAACAATTGTGGCTTCTACTCTTATGATTTCATCCACAATGACTGCCAATTCTCCCTAAGCAAAACGTGCATTTTTGGAGCCTGGCATTGTGCAAAGAAATATGATGAAATAAAAATTAACCACAAGGTAATAAATGACAAAGAGACTAAAGGACAAGAAACAGGGAAAAGGGACAAATAATCTCACTTAACTGGCAAAATCTGTGCTAGAAAATGTTGTGATGCAGCGGAATGGCAAAGGATCATGGTCTGAAATGGCGTGTGTTTTATAGTGTGGTATGGAGGTGTTTCCATTTGGCCAATGGACATCAGATGTGTTCTACTAGCATCCATCCAATGGTCATAGTGATGGTAAATTGTTGAGTGCGTAACGCGACGGACACCCTCCGTCAGGAAACAACCGTTAGGAGACCGCCAGCACAACTGTGAAATCTAAATCTGCTCAGTGGTAACCCGCTGGCCTATTGGCGATGGAATACTATTCACCAGCATTGAAGTCCTCTGCATCAGCAGTGGTGTGCCACGAACATGGTGAAAAACACAGACGGTGAGTCAGCCTGCATACATTTAAATACAGCGGGCGAAAGACCGTTGACTTGGTGGAGTACTTGGGACCCCAACAGCGGCAGTATGGTGGTAGGACCGTCAAGATCTCAATCAGGCCCTAAGTTGGCGACTGTTTTAAAGATTTGTTTGTACGACCTGCTGTGATAAGTGGCTTAGACATTAAGGTTTCTGGCTCATAATTGGTATTTCTTCATCAAGAATTGCTTCTTCTATCTTTGCAGCATCACACACGCAGTTGTATAGTGAGGGCATTGAGTGTAGAAACATATTTTGAAACGCTGTGGAAAATGAGATAAAACTACAAGTTGAATCCTGGTTGAAAACTGTGAAAAATGCATTACCTTGTCCTTTCACCACCTTGTACACGTTTGATTGAATATAGTGTTGCTTTGAATATTTTATTTTTTTATCTGATTTTTGGTATTCCTGTGTTACATTCAAATTTCTTTAATGAAATTTAAATTGAGAAGAAAACAAAGAATAAAATCAAGCTTCACGCTCCCAGCAAACCTGGATGAACCCAGACAATCCTGACAAATCTAGACAAACCCAGCAAATACAAGACACAACAGCTCCTGATGTATTTGAAGCTATTCATTTTTTTGATGAGCAGGAACTCAGGTCTTTCCTCTATGTTCTGCTTTTTCAACCCAGCTTAATACTTTAAGTCTGTGGCACAAGCAGGGGTATTTATTTATTTCAGTATGTAAATCCCTTTTTTAGACCTTTCAACTCACAGGGTGCCACCGTGCGTCACTCTATATTGGCTCCTTTCACATTGTCACCCAGTGAGGAGCCAATATCACATGGTGGGCATGCAGTTAGCTGGAAACCCCTGCTGAGAGCAGGTTTCCGGCTAATTGTTTGGAGCTTCAGCTCAGCCGATGTCCATTACGAGATCAGGACATCAGAGGCAGCCTTAAAAGGTTTGATTGTGGTTTTTGGAAGGGGGGAGGGGGCATCGTGGTAGGGGTAGAGGCTAATCGTGGGAGGCGGGGCTGTGGCTCTAGAAGTGTCTCAGCTGTGCTCGGCACCAAGCCCCGCACCCTTAATGGGCATGCCCCCGACTCACACTGTGAAAAAACTCACAAGTTGGAAGGTCTACTGTTTGCACCAGAGAAAGTAAAGCACCTTGGGTGGAATTACATAAAATGAACGTTGGAAATAATGTTTTATGACATGGTGTTGGACCTAGCCCTCTCTGCAGGGACATCCCCAAAGGTTTTGCCTTCACTCCTATTTTTTCTGAATTCATTTTTGTTGGCTTTAGAACTCTGTGCACCACTGCTAACTAGTGCTAAAGTGCTTGTGCTCTCTCCCTAAAACATGGTAGAATTGTCTTATACCCAATTGGCACATTTAATTTACTTATAAGTCCCTAGTAAAGTGGTACTACATGTACCCAGGGCCTGTAAATTAAATGCTACTAGTGGGCCTGCAGCATTGATTTTGCCACCCACTTAAGTAGCCCCTTAAACATGTCTCAGACCTGCCATTGCAGAGCGTGTATGTGAAGTTTTAAATTGCCATTTCGGCCTGGTAAAATAAACCTTTTGCCAGACCCAAACCTTTCTTTTTCATACATATGTCTCCCCTAAGGAAGGCCCTGAACAGCCCAGAGGGCAGAGTGCAGTGTCGGTAAAATGTTGGACATGTACTTGTAAGGTTTACATGTCCTGGTAGTGAAAAACTCTTAAATTCATTTTTCACTACTGCATGGCCTATCTCTCCCATAGGATAACATAGAAGTTACCTTATTATGTTTTATAATTTCCAAAAGGAAGAGATAACTGCTTCATGTTTAGTGTTTCTGGAATCCTAAGTTAAAATCCTAACTTATGTTGAAGTCGAATTTTAGATTACAATTCTGAAAATGCACGTTTAGAATGTTGGCATTTTCTTGCCTGTCTTTTGGTGCCTGCAGCCTGTCTCTGGGCACATGACTGGGTGTAGTTGACAGTTGGGCTTTGAGCATTCCTCCTAGAAAGCCACACAAAATTGGAGCTTAGGTGTGACTGGATGGATCTTCACTGACAGGATGGAAGGGAGGAGCTGGACCAAGCCTCACTTACACCTGAAAAAGCTGTGTGTTGTCTTCACATAAAGTGCTGTATACCCCTTGTAGTTAGTCTGGATCCAGGTTCGTGGGAAGACAGGGCATCTGTGCACTTCAAAGGCATGCCTCTAGATGCTTTTCCCCACTTTTCCCCAGAGGCACAGCTGTGTATAAAAGAAGTACCACAGACACCACCATTTCAGTACAATCTGGACCTGTGAATAATCTATCAGGAAGGACTGTTGTGCTGCTGAAAGGACTGCCACTCCACTGGACTGCTGCTCTAAAGGAATTGCTGCTGGACAGCAACACAATATGGGAACTTAGGTGTGACTGGATGGGTCATCGCACGCAGAATGGGAGGGAGAAGCTGGACCCAGCCTCACTTACACCTGAATAGGTTGTGTCTTATCTCTAATCAAAGGGCTGCATACCCCCTGTAGTTAGCCTAAAGACAGGGCAGGAAAGGCAGGGCATCTGTGCTCTTCAAAGACATGCTTTTAGAAGCTTCTCCCTACTTCAAAGGCACATCTGTGTATAAAAGAAGGACCTCAGACGCCACCACTTCAGTATACTTGTAGACCTGTGGAAACTCTGCCAGGAAGAAGGACTGCTATGCTGCTGAAAGGACTGCCACTCTGCTGGACTGCTGCTCTAAAGAAACTGTTGCTCTGTCTGCTGCCCTGTTGCTTAGGGAAGAAGAACTGGACCTGCAGCTTCATCTTGAACTCAGGACCCCAGATTGACTCAAAGGGCTAGTCTGCTGGCCTCCTGATCTGAGCCTCAGGGATGTAATAGGATCCCCAACAGCTCCTGGACCAGTCTTCAGCGAGTTCCTGGCACCCAAGGGGTGCCTCTCAGGTCCTGGACCCTTGGTTTGGCTCAGAGGGCTGTTAATTTAAGCTTTTGGGCCCTTTATGACTCCGGATCTGTGGCGCTTGGGCCGAAAATCAGTGTGAGCTACCGCCATCCCATCTCTTTGCACAGCAACATTGTCAACCCACAGGGGACAAGCAATGCAAAGTTTCCCCTGCCCAACCACGATGCCTGGCCTGCTCTTCGCACCACACTGACTGCCACCCGTGACACACTCCTTGCGCCCCTATCCAGCACGAACGGGACTCTTGGCACAAAACTTGAGATGGCAAACATTCAGCTGGACTAATCTGGCACTGCATCCGACCCACACTCTTTGCTGTCGGCCTGAACTTTTGACTTTGACCCAGTCCAGCGTGACCAGATAGCCGCGGTTGGTGCTCTCTGTTTCTAGAACTATATTGCCGTTTATTCTTTAGAAATTCATAACTCTGGTTCTACTGATTGGATTTTTGTTATTTTGGTCTTGTTTCATTTATAAAATTAAGCTCTGTTTTACTAACCTGGTGTGGCATCTTCTTTTTGTGCGGTGTTTTCACTATTTTATTGTTGAAGTGTTGCACAAATATTTTACACATTTCCTTTAAGTTAAGACTGACTGCTCTGTGCCAAGCTACCAGGGGGTGAGCACAGGTTAATTTGGGGTTTACTTGTGCCTTAGCCTGACTAGGATTGTGGTTGCTTCTTGACCAGGGCTCACATGCCAGTAACCAGTAACCCACTTTGTAACATATGGTCTATGCCATGGTTTTCAGCTATGTTGTTGTGGTGTAGTTGTGTTGTTGTATTGTCATGTGTTGTGGTTGTTGGTGTTTTGGTGTGTTTTTATGTTGATGTGATCAGTTGGCATATTATTGTGTTGCAATGCTTTGTTGTTGTGCATTATCATCGTGTTGAGCTGGTGTGATATATTTTGATGGTTTGGTTTGTTTTATGTTGTGTATTTCTTGTCTTCTTGTCATTTGTTTCCTACTCAGTTGTGTTGTAATGTTGTTCTGCAGTATTGCTGGTGAGTCATCATTTTGTTATTGCAAAATGGTGTCCTGTTATTGTGTTGTTGTGACGTTTTAAAAGCATTGTAAAGCCCCAACTGCAGTCTGCCTGCTGAAATATGCACCGACATACTTGCCACATATGAACACCATCTCAATGGTACTACATCCCACCCCATTTTCCACCAAGGATATGTAATGAAACCAACCAAAAGTGTATTGTGATTTTGAGCTGGATCATTTATAAAGAGGAACCTAAACATCAAGTGAAAGTGTATTTCCTACACTACCACTGTAACTCCACATATCTTTGGGGGTAGAGTGTCCATAGCCATGAACACAACACTGGGACCTGGGCTTGGACGATTTGCTTTCATCTACTCATGGCATACTCATGGATGTCACATCCCTCCTTATCTGCATCTTTTGATAGACAATCAGAGATAAAGTAATGTCTTTTTTTAACCATGAAGGGATGAAGCATCCCGCAATAGATAGTCCTGATTGCAGCCAACAATGCTGCCAAGAAAATGTGTACCAAGATATCAAGTCTCACTTTGCAAAAGATTTAACAAGATTGAGAAGCTGAAGTCTTAATACTTGCATTTTTGAAAGAGCCAGAGTGGTTTAGGGTCACCCTGTTTTTGTTAGGTCTCGCCTAGGCAGCGCGCATGCGCTGCTCTAGGAGGGCCTTTAGCCATCGGTCTTCACTTTTCAAGCACTGCACTCGTGCTTGTGGCGGCATCCACCATGCGGGAGCGAGCAGCGGCGCGCCACAAGCACGAGCGCAGTGCTTGAAAAGTGAAGACTGATTGTTTTTTTAATGTGGTGGATTTCCCTTTGACTCACTGCCATCTAGTGGTCACTGCCATGAACAATAGTTGGATAAGATAGAAAATAAATGCAAATCAAAAGAACGTGTCCGTTTCTTTCGTCTATTAATTAACAGTCCTATTTGCTCACCCATGCACCTCTTTGACTCCCCGCCCACCCATGCTTCTTCACGGCCGCTCAGGATCCTGAAGGCTGGTCTGGCCATCCTGATCAGAAAGTAATTCTAAAGTCCAGCATCTGACATTTTAATTAGGGCAGGTTCTACAAATGAAAGAGTTAAATATTGTCATACTGATTTTTCAGCGCGATTCCTGGTCTTTTGTCTGTGCCAGGCGAATGCCGAAATTAGACGAAATGCACTGCATTTTCCTTTCGCTGCTTTTCACGGTTTCTTCAGTATGAAGACCACAGTTTCAGCTTCACGGAGGCTCACAGTTGCGGCATTGGTGTGTTAACTCTCCCAGCAAGAACCAGCGTGCGCGCGGCCGCTATGCTGAAGGGGTTGATGCCTTTTGCTCGCTGTGAAATCCGTTACGCCACTGATCTTATCAGCTTTCGCTTTTTATCAGCCTCGGCGGTCGTGTTTTGGAGAGAAGAACATGAGTTAAATTTCAACCAGCCGACACGGCCGCAGTCACGTGACCTCCTTCATTGTTCACATTTTGATTTGAACTTCGTCTTGCCCGAATGAGGAAGCAATGGAAACTGAGTTGAGTTT
The DNA here is from genome assembly GCA_963921515.1 of Calotriton arnoldi. NCBI lineage: Eukaryota > Metazoa > Chordata > Amphibia > Caudata > Salamandridae > Calotriton > Calotriton arnoldi. The sequence goes on from CAWUFW010000156.1 coordinate 2,857,014, forward strand.
GCGCTATATAAAACTGCACAAAAAGGGCAACTGGGTAATAATGCCTCGCGGTGTGTTCTCCGGCAACACCTATCCGATAAGCAGATTCTAAATATATATATAAAAGTTTTATTTTTTTCAAGGAAGGTGTGATTGATGGGCACCCATTACATAAATTTTGCAGAGAAAGGTTGTTGTTCCCATAATTTTTAACACTGCAATGCCCATAACACTTGTTTTTTTTAACATTAACAATGCCTACATTGATACACAACATATTAGCAAGGGGATCAGCTACACTGTGTATTCAAGACATCAATACGTTGGCCATCAGCTTTATAACAAAGAGCACTGGTCTCCTAACGTTAAAGCATTCAATGAACTTCTTCCTGCATGTGAGATAGAAACAAACATGGGGAGAGGATGTGCTCTCATGGCTATACTGCCGACTTTGGAGCTGGGAAACCAAGGTTCGAGCCTCGGGGGCGACTCCACATCCTGTGATTCTGGGCAAATCACGTAATCTCCCCGTGCCAACCAAAACAAGCATTTTCAATGCAACAGGTCTCGCCGTTACGCAAGTTTGAGCTATTGGCATTGTAAATGGCTATGCCTTTTATTTTGGTTTTGGTTTTAAAACATAAATATAAGACATTGTTATTTACAATGGCAATAGCTTAAACTCGCGTAAATGCGAGACCTATTGCATTGCAAATGCTTGTCTATGTTTTGGGTACTTGATAATGCACTACATCCCAAATAGGCTGTTTTAATCAGAAAATTAATGATGAAAGAGTTGCCTGACAGCCCATAGATATAGTGACACAAATGTGGTCTCCCTACTCTCAGTCTCCACTCCAAGATGCTGCCTCGTTTGCTATATGTTACTACGTATGGCTAACATATGGCAAAGTGAATGGTCAAGGTGAAGGTTTACAAAATATCACAACTTTTCACAAAGTTTCACCTGCCCGTCTGCGACACCCGGCCTGCTGTCTGCACCACACTGGCTGCCACCCACAACGCGCTCCTTGCTCCTCGCGAGCAAGTAGAGTCAAAATATGCAGAGTCAAAATGCCAGCAGTACCCAAAACAGAGAAATGAGTGGCAAGGCTTAAAAAACAGATTTCCCTTCACAAAACGTTGATTATTTTATTGTCCTACTTACATCCATCATATCTCCAGCACACTAACGCTTTTTAAATCAATTTTTATAATTGTTTTCTTCTTTATTATTTTTTATGATTTCAGTAGATTTGCATCGATCATTTAGGCTGAGAACAGCCATTACTCCAAAACGTCATTCTTTACGCTCAGTTCTGATGGCTATGGCTACCCATGCCTTCTGTGATAATCTAGTTCTTTTTTCATAATTCAAACCTTTTTAAGATACTATCTAACACTTTTAACTTGTTTCATCTTCTGCTCTTGTGCTCATTTCTTTGTTTCCGGATGCCCACTGTTGGTCCTACTTCACCTCTACCACTAGTGAAGAAGTCCATGGGCTACTACTTCCTAATAAGCCAGGCTCCCCAGACAGTCTGCGGCCTGTCTCTGTTCGCCAATCCCATTAAGTGGTGACTCATGGGCATTATCAATCTGTCCCTTAGTTCTAGGTATCTTCCCGTTGATTAGGAAGATTCATTTCAAAGTTAAGGTAATAGATCTGTAGCACTGTTTATATTGTTCTGCATTTAAAATAAACATATGCTACAAATTAGCATTAATATTTGATATCATTTTTTGCTATTTATTTTCAAGTTAAATAAACCTTTAAAATCTTTCCCTATACTTTACCGTGTGAAGATCTCTTCCCCGGTAGGCCTCACCCCCAGGGCACTGTCACAAACGTATTTTCTTTCGCTGATTGAAATAGGCACAAAACAGCCAGTCACTCCTAGCCGGATTAAAGAGAGCATTCTATGGAGGTAAAAGAAGAGCACTTTTAGTGCTCTGCCTGGTAGTAGCTCTAGAGCTGATAGTTTGGTGAGTTCTGCAAGAAATTCAGGGGCATATTCTCAAGCCCCCATCGCCACCACAACGTCACTTTCGCCCTATTCATAAGGCAGCGTTAAGCCACATTAAGTGGGTTAACGCTGCTTAACGCTGCCTTGTGAATAGGGCCCCCTTCACGCTGTCTTTAGCGTGAATGGGGCGTGCAGTGGGTGTTGCGGTGGGCGTTCCACCGCAACACCCATTGAGTTTGACGATACCTCCTATTCACAAGGGCAGCGTAAATAGGAGGCAGCGCCAAACTTAAGACCAGGAAAAATCTGGTCTTAAGGTGGCGAAACGAGGAGAAATGCTTTATTTCTCCTCGTTTCTGCTTTTTCCATGTGTGCTGCAGCACACATTGAAAAAGCAAAATGCCATAGTTTGTTCATGTACAGTAAGGTGTCCCTTCCTGTACATGAACAAACCTTTTTTTTAAAATGCTGTTTTGTAACTTACAGGTGTGCTGCATGAAGCAGCACACATATAAGTTACAAACTGGCATTTAAGGTTTGTTTATGTGCAGGAAGGGACAAACCTCCCTGCTTGCAGACACCCTTGCACTCAGGTGCAAGGGTGCCTGCGTTGGCACTAAGTTGTGAAGCTTAGCACCATCGCAGGGGGAAACGCGAGGCTGTACCATATCCTTGAGAATAGGGTGCAGCCTCGCGTTTCCGAAGTGGCGGAGAGAGGCGTTAAGCCAAGAAGGCTAACGCCTCTCTCCTCCACTTCCTTGAGAATATGGCCCTCAGTTTCTACAAGTATAGACCATCAAGTGAAAATGAGCAGGGGAAACTTTCAGGGGACAACTAAAAATATGTATGGTGAAGCATTCAGTGGCATAGCTAGACCTTCTGCCACCCCGGGCAGCCCCAGAGTTTGCCGCCTGGTGCAGGTAAGAGGGGGGGAGGGTCTTAGCTGACAGACAAATTGTTCCTGGGGTGGGTGGCGCTCGACAGTCGACTTGTTCTGGGAGGGGGGTAGTCGACAGACACAACTTGCTCACCTCCGCCGGCAAAAAGAGTACCGCCTGGTGCGGACCGCCCCCACACCCCTCCTAGCAACACCTCTGGAAGCATTGCATTAAATACCTTAAAGGCTTTCATCCTTACACACAAACGCAGAGGGTCAAACCACAAATGCACATCGGCGCTCATACATGCACGCACACGCCTAAACATTAACACACGCACGAAAAGTTAGATAAGTGTATAAGCACAGAGGGGCAGATTTACAAGCCCCTTGCGCCACTTTTGCGTCACTTTTCCCATGTTAAAAATGACGCAAAAGTGGTGCAAGGGCCTTGTAAATAAGCCCCAGAGTGCCTAAACTGTGTGCTTTAAAACCCAAACACACCTGTTTTCTAAATTCAAATAGGGCATGTAACCAAAATGTGTTTTTGGGCAAATCACTGTATGCCCCTGTTCCTCAAATTCTAAAATATGTGTAATAAACATGTGCGATGCCAAAAAAGAGTAAGGATTGAAAATAAAATGTACTTTTTGCTGCCTAGTGCCATCCACGATGCCCCTCTTTCAAACCAAATATTCTTTATAAAGATCTGTGCTTGGTCTTCAAGGTAAGTCCATGTGATAGCAAGCGCTTTAAACAAATCAAATTCATTGCAGTATCACAAACGCTGCACGCATGGGACAGACTGAGCACCGGATATACTATTCAAGGCCGCGATTGAATCTCCTGGGACAAAGGAAAAGATATTATAAATGGAAAGGGAGCAGATATGGATATATGGGCCGCTCATTTGTCCCTGCTCATTACAAGTCCAGGAAGATGCTCATGCACGGTGAACGGACAGCATGCTGCTGAGAAACTAAGTGGCACTGATCCTTATTTAACGAAGCTAACATAAGGATGAAAAAGAATGTCGATTACACCTGTAATAAGACTTCTCAAGTATATTTAATCATACCGCCAATGTGAGTTGACATCCAAAGCAATGATAGATATATGTTTTACTTGTAGGTTTGAATCGTATTTTAAATAAGGCAGGGCGAAATCTAAATTACCCTGGCATAATTTGCATAATTTCGTGAATTATTCGTTATGCTTGTTACATGAAATTTCTGATATTACACTATTACACCAGTTTGTGTAATTATGCGACATTTAGTGTAAATATGCACTTCGCTGTAAAAATTTACTGGGTATGCACAGGAACAAAAGAGTGCAAGCAGCTGCTTTTGTTTTTTCCCACTATTTTTCAGTAAGAAATACCTCATTGTATCAATTTCTCATTTCATGCTAAAGTATAGCACTAATGGATTTGCATTTTGTATAATTTTGCATAATTTTACTGAAATTTTGTGTATTGTGCAAAAGCGAACTATGCGAAATTTGCACACATCAAATTTTAAGCTGCTCAAAGTATTTGCCAGATGAAATGCTTTCATGGACCTGTCGGACACTTTTGATTGTGTAGTTCATACTTAGGGGCCGATTCCGATCTCGGCCGGTAGGGCTCCGAATCGGATTCGGCTTTACCGGATCCGATTCGAGCCCTATTTCCCGACCGAATCGTACGTGCGTCCGGGCGAGCGAGTACGATGCGTGCGCTCGCGAAATCTCCGACCGACTCGTTCGCAGGACCCGACCGCTCCGACCGACTCGCACGGGGACGACTCGCACCGCGCAATGGAGACGTTCCCCGGCCGGGTAGTACGATGCGCACCCCGACCGCTCCGACCGACTCGCGCAGTCCGGCTCCAAGGAGCTGTCGGAGCCGCACTTTGGGGGTCTGTGTCGGACCCCCTGGAAGCGTAGGGCACGCGAGTCGCACACAGGGGGACCCATGGGTCCCCCTACACGTGCATGTACGGCGCGACCCGCATCGACGCGAACACCCTGTAGGGGGCGCCCTTGTTTAGCGTAGTGCCCATTGAGTCAATGGGAGCCCGTGTCCGTCGTCAGACGACTGGCTCCCATTGACTTCACTGGAGTCCGATCGAATCGAGTCCGATGGCATACGTGCGCATCGTACTCGTTCGGTCGGGCTGCTAGGGTCCGATTCGGTCGGGAATCTCTCCGGGTCCGGCTCGGTCGGAGAGATTTCCGGCCCGAATCGGAATCGGCCCCTTAGTTGTGGGGAATTATGGAAGAAATGGGAGCTGATATCACAATTATTAATTTCATTCGTGAGATGTATACCAATGCCACTGCATGCGTCCGATACGGTAGAGAGGGCGAGTGCACGAGACACTTTAGTATTACCTGTGGAGTGCGGCAGGGATGCGTCCTCGCCCCTTTTCTATTCACATTGTACACTGATGCTATCGAGCTGGCCTTGGAGGGATCTACCAGAGATGTCCCATTTGTCAATTCATTAGCTGTTCCCATACTCCTCTATGCAGATGATGCGGTGCTACTGGCACGCACTGGCAATGCACTGCAAAGACTCATATTCGGGTACACAAACTTCATGGGGAACTAGGCCTTAAAGTCAATGAATCCAAGTCCTTTGTTCTTGTGGCAGGCTCAAAGCTTAAGAAATATCCAAGATTTCACATAGAAGGGCTAAAACTTGAGGTCGTGGACACCTTCAACTATTTAGGGGTTAGATTCGATAGTGAGAGTAACTGGCAAAGTATGGTGATTAATAGGGGGTCGCAAATGGAAAAAAGTATTGGAGGGCTTTTTAACTTTATAAAAAAACTTGGATCAAAACCAATTAACACCATAAAAAAGATTTATCATGCAAAGGTAGTCTCAGTCCCAAGTTATGGGGCATGTGTATGGGGTCTAATCGAGGCATTTAAACTCCAAAGTATAGAGGACGGTTTTCTGAAGAGACTAGGCTGCCTTCCGCAGTCTTGCTCATCATATAACTGTCACTCTGAACTTAGCCTCCCTTACATTACTGATCAAATTTCCATAGCCCCTATTTTAATGTGGCACTCAATCTGGAGGAAAGAAACATGGAACTTAGCTAGAAATACTGTAAAAGACTGCTTGAACCTAGACGGTATGTCAAAAATACGTTGGTTAAAATACATTGAGTCAAATTTTGAATCAATAGCTCTGGGTAAATTGTTTAAAGATCCTACCCTATGCCCGACAATATCAAGATAAGATCTGAAAGGCCGGTTATTGGATAGATTGACGAAAGAAAGATGGGAGAGGAACTGCTATAAGAGCATAGTTAAGCAATACTCTCTAACACCTAGTATTGATAATTCTACGTATTCATATTTGACATCTGTCTCTAACGCTCAACATTTATATGTCCTGTTACGATTCCGACTGAAATACATCTCATTAATGTTAGGTTACCCTGCTAAAATATACTCTGTTGATGCACTGCCACTTTGTTCATGTGACGGCCGATCCTTTCAGAATCACCTCCATTTTCTTTTTTTCTGCAAGTTGTATGCTGAAGAAAGGAAAAAAATTATGTTGCCACTCATATGTAAATTGCCTTTCAGACAATGTCGCACAGCTTTATATTTTCTGCAATTACTGCCCAACCCTTATGTCTGTTACTGTGAAGCCTCATTTTTGCTGTCTGCTATGAGGAGAAAATTAATTTCATATGACTGAATGTAGATATAATAGGAATAGTAATATATATGAATTATTGATTTTATGATAATACTTATTTTAGCTCTTGTGTGTTTTAATGAGTTTTATGCATTTCTATGTGATTTGATATTTAATATGTTTTTAATATTATTGATTGATTATTGTAGAATACTTTTTATGTCACTTGTAGTGGTGAAATAAAGTTATTATGACTGACTAACTGCTTTCTTGAGAATGTTGGACGGGGTAGACCCTCTGGATCATTGACACCCAATCATGAATATCATGCTCAAAAACACTTTGGTGCAAATTACATACTATAAGGGTTAGATTTACAAAACATGACTCTAATAGGTCTATGTTGTGCAATTTTCAATTTCATGGGCAGTACCATATTTACGGTTTAAAGTCATGCTAGAAAAAGGTTAGTGATATAGCGCTAACCTGTGTCAAACAATGCATCTCTGCTTTGCGCAATGCGTTATTGCATCACACAAAGCACCACTGCTTTGTACAACTGGTGAAAAAAGTGGCACTAAAGTTTTTGAATTATCCAAAATGGCTAGCCAGGATGAGGGGAGAAGCCAGGAGGGTATACTTCACGGAAAAGAGGGTTCTCAGGACAGTACTAGTAAGAGGTAGCTGACATTTATCCAAGAGGAGGTGCAAATTTTGACTAGTAGGCTGACAAGACAAGAAAAAGATCTATTTGTCATGCCAAAGCTTCCACTGGCAAAGGAGGCTGCTGTGTGGAGAGGAGTCCTTGACAAAGTCAATGCAGTAGTACCAATAAGCAGAGCTGTTGCAGAGTGTAAGAAGAGGTGGCATGACTACAAGTGTAGGGCTAGGAGGAGTTGGTATAGAACTTGAGGGCAGCAATGGCAACAGGTGGCAAACCAAATGTTCAACGAGAGTTTTTGCCCATAGAGAAGCAGTTGTCAGCAGTGATTGTCCCTGAGATGGTTGATAGAACTGATGAATGAAATGAAATGAAATTAAATTAAATTTGTACTTGTAAAGCGCACTGTTACCCTAGGGTGTCCTGGCGCTGTACGCATACCGCTGTGGAACCCTTCCTGTCTTTTCCCTGTGAAATGTCCACTCCTGGGCACCCCCAAGGTGAAGCCAGGCATCCCAGCGCTGGTGGGGCCGTTGTGGAGATTAAGCAAGCTATTGCCCAGAGTTGCAGAGTGGGACCCATGATTAGAATAGGCACCGAGGCGAGAATTATCAGGTCCGAGGAAATTGAGCCCAAGACCCGCCGAGGCGGGAATTGAACCCTGGTCCCGGGCCAGATCTCTGCATCAGGGTCTGCCGCTCTAACCATTGAGCCACACTTCTCCACCACTGGCACTGACATTATCAACCTTGAGGACACCACCACATCTCAGGGTAGGTTAATTACCTAATTAAAACATGTTTGCAATTTACTCAGATCTCAAATGATACTTTGTTAAAAATGTGGGACCACAAAACATTTTGTTTGGTTTTTTCAGATGTTTTGTTAGTGTAATACTAGAAAAATAATTTATAAGTGCTGTGAGAAAATACCCTTTTTGCTTGGTCACCCAATTTTTTTGCTGAATGTAATTCTTATTACTGCTTTTTAGACCCTCACACTGGGGCACTTGGGCACTGCTGTCCAGTAGCCAGTGTATGTGCTCTGATGCCTAAAGCATGTAGAAATTAGGAAATCCCTGATTGGTGTGTTTAACTTTCCTATAAGGCCATAGTATATGGTGCAGATATACACCGATGGTGTAAAACGTTTAATGTCAACTGTGGATTGCAGCACTTATTGTGCCATCCGCTAATATGACATTAGGAAAACATGGCTGTAGCCTGACTGTTGCAGTGTAAATCTTGCAGTGCGACCTGTTAAATTACACTTTTTGACAGAGAAAAAAAACTCCCTTTTAAATGTTAGTCTGCCACCCTTCTGTAGACCCTGTAACCCAAAAGGTAGGGTGCATGGTATTTAAAAGTGGGACATGTAGAAAATGAATGTTACCATATCCTTACAGTGACAAGGCTCTGAAACCTGTTTTCACTGTTGCAGCCCTACCGTCCTATTTAGAAAATCAGAGTATAAAATAATACTACTATGTTGCTGGAATGAATCAGCTAGAGAAATAATTAAACCACTATTTTAATAGTTATAAAAAACAAATTCAATGATGAAGTCAGATTTTTAATAAATATTAAGGAAAGGTAACTTTTAGAAAATTACTTTTTCTGTGCCTGAAGTTGCTGGAGGTTAATTTGCATTAAATCTCCAACTTCTCTCAGTCTTTCATGTGAAAGAGGTATGAACTTCCCTCCAGGAGCTCACAATAGGCTGACCTGAATAGGCAGAGATGACTCCTGTGAGCTTAATATTATATGCAGGGTAGGGGCCTTGGGCATTCTGTTGTCACTACAGTGTCAAATCCTGCATGGCAGGTTTGTGTGAAGCACATGTAAATATTTTGCACCCTTCTTAGGGAGGAAATGATGCAAGACAATGCTTGTGTATCCTCTTTCTGTTTGCTTAAGGACCCTGTTTTTTCTACCAGACTTCTGTCTCTGAATTTTTTGTGGGTACAGTGGAAGGGCATTTGGATTACTATAGTACACTCCGCACTCACACCCCCAGCCTGCAGAGCCAAGTTTAGTGTTTCTGAAGACCTTTGTCATCTTGGAATTGCCTTGGCATATTGCATTTTGGGCCTGCTTGCAGTAAAGTAGAAGGAACTACTGAAATGGTAGGCAGAGAAGGGAACAATAACTTCATTGGTCAGAGAGGGAGTAGGTATGTCTTAGGGTGTACCCCACCCACAGGCTGGTGAACCCTACAAAGTAAGACCCTCAACGGTCTAGAGCACTGCTGAACTTAAGAAAGGATACCAGGCAGACTGAACCTGCTGCACTTAGCATCTGTTACCTGTGCAAAGGACCTGAAGAGGTTGGACCCCCTTCCACTTGAAATCCAAGGACAGAAAGATCTCTAAGAATCATAATTCAGATACCAAGGGTGGCTCCAAACATTCTTGTGAAGAATAAATAATGTGAACAAATTCTTACAAACAAGTCCTTATTGTATTGATTATAACTAAAATTGATTCGCTCATTGAACAAGCTATACATGTTTGAATTGCAATTGGTTATTGTAGAATTATATACAATGGTTACCCCTTCAAAGGAGTTCCATGGGACCATTGTTCTGTACGATAGCTAGCAGGGGTTGACATCAGGTTTAACATTTTGAAACCTTGAACTGGGCCTAACAGGATAGTGACTTTATTACTTGTGGCGGGCCCCAATCCGTACCAACTAATAAACCATTTTCTCACAAGTGCACACTATTATTAATTATATTTATCTTTAAAAATTTATTATATACATCTTTATTTGTTTGCCCCTGGGAGGAATGTCTAGAAAATCATCAGTGCAACCTTAATAAATGCAAACACAACCTTAATAAATGCCCCAGTTGATTCTCTAAGTTAGAGAAAAGTAGGATCAGATTGCACAATTATCATAAAATTTGGTGAAGTGTTTCCATTCCTAAAATTAAAATTGTAAGCAAAAAATAAATGTTATTACATTAAACTATATGCACTTACTGGTTTTTACTCATCATTATGCTCACACATTGGCCATATTTGTACATATTAGTTCTACAAGGGTGACTGCTTACTTCCAGTTCTGAGTCATTCTTATAATAATAGTTGCACACAGGGTGGTATTTTACTCTATTTATGTCAATACATGCCAACCAAGACTAAAACTCAGAATGAATTGGGTTTTTAAGCAAAAGACTAGGACTGGAAACAGTGCCAATAATGACAGGGAGCGTGGCAGACATCTAAAGTATTAGTCACATATTACCTATTATGATTCCACACAAATGGATTTTACACTGTCCTCTTCCTTTCTTCTCCCTCCAACTCAAACCATGCCCTGTGAATGTATGTGCTCCTATCTAAAATGTAGCTTAGCCCTAAGCCAGATTGCAACATAGTTGTATGGATGTCTACCTGTGTTCCCATTATTGAAAGCTATTTTCTCCTGTATCAGAGTGCTAAGGAAGGCGTTTCATGTCATTGAAAAGTATAGGATGCCTTTTCCAGAAATTCTCTTTGTCAAAAGCAACTTAAACTATTATGCCACTTGTAGGTTTCAACAGTAACAATTATAAAAAAAATGTATGCGTAGAGTGTAAAATAAAATGTTTAATTATATGTGTATATAACCACACCCACTAGCTACATGAATGCAGGGAATACCTTTCCATTGTCTGGTTTAAGCTTTTCTTATCCTACATGCTGTGGCATGCTAAACCACGGCATCCAACATGGATCACTCTGACTTAAATGTCCACACTTAAACACACACACACACACACCCACACACACACAAACACACACACACTCTTAATATCATAAAGTAACACATCTTAAAATGCAGTCAGCATCCATAAGGAATGTCATTGCAAGATATTGAGTTTCATATAAAAAAGAACTTAACACAAGAGGAGTCAATACATCACACTCACACTGAACAAAAGTTTAGGCATACTGTATATCTAGATTGTTATGCTACCACAAATGCTTTATGTGAAACTCAGAGGACTGAGACTTTACTTCATCGTTTATCATGAAGATGTAATTGTTGAGCCTCCTCCAGGTCATATAAAAGTTCCAGGACCCTACGCTGTTATGGATAGGCCTAAAACTATGGCCCTACAATACATTACTGTGACAGCTGAAATAATTTAACAAGAGTACCTGCCAGCAAGGCAAATGTATGCAGAAAGTGGTAATATAAAAGAAAAGACAATCACATGGTGAGACCAACAAATGCTGCATATTCTCCTAATTCATTCATATTGTACTCATTGTGAAAGAGAGAATGTTCACACACATTCAATTAAGTCCTAAACATTTGTTGTAAAGAAAAATTATTGTTTTAATGTGAAAAAACTACAGTCCAAATTTTTCATTTACTATAGATTGTGGATTGGTATAGTGGACCTTATAATTACTGGCATTATCAAGGAATTGATGTGAAATCTGTTGAACAATACATTTATTAGACTCTCCTAACAGCCTAAGAAGACGTTACCTGATATGGTATTATGTTAAAATCATTAAAATAATCTCAATTTAATACAAAATATTAAATATATGCTGTTCCAAAATTTCTATTTAGATTGTTGTATTGTAATTGTATTTCTGTATTTGATGTTTAAGATCAATGCCATGATGTGGCTGAAGAGGAATTCTTGAAAACCATGGAGCCATCACTGTACTCCATTGATGAAGAAACATTTTCCACATGATGGATGATTTTGACACCACATTTGCCATTTGGGAAATGGAAGAGAATTTGAGAGGGTCTCCTAACACAGCACCACCCAGTACTTTTAGAGGCAGAATAAGATCTCTTCTTATTCTGCGTTGAAAACCGTTCTTCAAAAGTACAGGCATCTTATTTTGAAAATCACATCCACAGGACTTAAGAATGCATTGTACAAGAATTGACGAAGGGCATAGAGGCACTTTCTAACACTCTAGAAGGAATCCACAGATGCCTAAGAACATTAACAAGTCCATGACAAATACTTATGCATGACTCTATGAGATTGATAACTCTCTTTCAGGCATTGCTGGGTATCTGGGTGTATATTTAAAAGGACAAAACACTATTACATTTCTCAAAGGTGTTAATAAGACATTAGCAGTTATTCAGATGTCCACATACACTCTAATTGAATTCTGACCAAGAACATTCATAACATTTACAACAAGCCCATCTTCTTCTCAAGTCCTTCTTGAAATGTGCATGTGGACTTCTGAATATCTGCCTACTAACATCTTTGAGTGCTTTCGTTGTGTTTTTTTCAATTTTTCCTGTGCATCCAGTAACTGTAACTGCCATTACAGCTGTTGCAGTGATGTTATCAATGGCATAGAGCATGTCATGCGTGATGTAATATGGGAGGTAATTAGCAGTGTTCGATGAGGGCACAAGTTATAGCAACTTTTGGGCACAAGTTACAGTTACTCGAGATAACTATAACTAGTGAATTTCAGTGGTTTTGTTAATTTAAAACAGTATGTTTTAACTGACATTTTCACCTAACTATAACATCCCTTACACCTTTGGCTTTATTAGTGAATTTCAATATTTTTTTAAATGTAAAGTAAGATGTCCATTGCCATGCATGGTGTGAGGTGGGGAACAGGCCCTGTAACCAACCCCCTTTGGGCACCCAACCCCATGCCGAAGGGCCTGGCAACCACACCCCCCCGCATGGCTGGCTATATAATGTAACAATATAAATGGTGTCATTTTTAGTAAGGCAGACCTAATGGCTTTGTCAAAGGCTAAAAAATGCTAAATTATAGTAACAGGATCTATTGGCTTTATCAAGGGGTCAGCAGATTAACATGTATAACATGTATAATATTCCATACATTTACATATTGCAATGTTTAATAATAGTGATTGTAACAAACTGTTTTCAATAAAACCCTTTTTTAGAAAAATGAACATGTGTTTGAGTTTCTGTAACTTTTTTCAGTCCACAAAGTGCAGCCATGAAACCAACCACTAGAGGTATCTGCACTCCAGCTGAAAAGCATGCAGCTCAAGCTCAAAGTACTTTAAAAAAGTATGGTAAGCTCTCTTGGGGTCCTGGATTCAATGACCCAGGAGACTTACTGCGCTTTTTTAACATTGTTAGGAGGCTGCTACACTCACTGCAGTCCCCCTCAACATTAAAGAAGGGTCTTGTGGTGTCCCTGCCCCTTCTAGGGACACCACCTTATGTAAAGTCCTAAGGTCCGACTCCATCTTATGTAGGCCCCAACTCCATCTTGGTTCATGGAGATCACCATCTGCCTCAACATAAACAGAGGCCACCATATTCCCTGATTTATGCAGAATCATTGTCATGCCTGCCTTTTAACGCAGATGTCACCAGACCTTATCTTTCTAGGAACTGTGATAGCATCAAGTTCTTCAATTAATGGCATAGATACAATATCTAATGCAACATTCATCTGGGTCAAATGTCTCCTCCTCACCATGTCAAGCTTAAGAATGCATACAGACATGTAACCAAAATAATGTAGCCTGAAATGATTTATATGTTCAAAAGGAAACATCTGGGATGCATACTTTGATGCACATAATCTATGTCAGACATTCCTAAACTTATGTCAGAAATCCCAGTTTCTGATAAGATTCAGTACATAAGGACTACCACTTGACCACTTGTCAGGAGAACTCCCTCGCCCAGATTATCACCCGAGATACTGCCAGAGACGGTCTCACCTGCTGCCAGCACACTTCACACTTCACAGATGATGCATCTCACCTGAAGACTGAAGCTGATTAACCCAAGTCCCGGAGATAGACCAACTGATTGCTCCCGCAGTGGGTTTTGCCCTTCTCTGGGAACACTGTCTTCATGCCTCTGCTGATTAGGGCAGTCAACAAGATATGCAGTACGTCTCTTCTTCCTAAAAAACCATAGACTGCAAGTTGCTCTGCATTTCATGCTCTTATAGTACAGCGTATAGAATTAGGCATTAGGATGTCTGGTTCTAGATAACATTTTAAATGACATTTTAGCAATGCTGTAAATGTTCATTTTATTTTTGTTATTTATAACATGTCTTGTTGCTGTTTTTATAATATTCTATGTAAAAGTTTTCACTATACTGAGAAAGACATTGTTGCTGTAATAACAAGTACTTTTTATGTAAAAGTGTTCATTCTTCTGAGTACAATGTGTGTGATACTGTGAATAATGGAATAAGGCTGGTTGCTGTTTCCACTGTGCCTCTGATCCCTTTATCGGATTGTTAGTAACCCAAAAGCGATACTTCTATGTCCCTTAGACACTGAATAATGTTGTGCGGGCTGCAATAACTTGTCTTTCACATTCATCACTGGTGCATTGAACCAAGTTCACCTGTGTCACCTGTGGGTGGGAAAGCACACCTTTTAAAGTTACACCAAAGTCGTGCCTTAAACAGTCACCAGCAATAAAATAAATTATTTAAATTATTAGTATATTTTTAATTACAGTTTGGGTGTCCTGGATCCCAACCAGGACACCCACATCTTTAATTCTCATTCGGGGCTGTGGGGGGAACGCCAAAGCCCCTGTGGCCCCAGCTGGCTACCCATTGGGCACCCATCATGGGTGTCACTGAAAGACATCATTTTTTATTAAGTGGGTGCCCTGGTGCCCGCCTGGTGCACCCACAGCTCCATATTTGTTGGTGGCCACAAGGGAACCTGAGGGCTATTGCAACCCCACCTGGCTCCCCCTGTGGGAGAAGGCCATTTCATCTTTTGGTGGGTTCCCACATGCCCACTAGGATCACTCACAATCCTTGCTTTGTTGGGGGCTGAGGAGGAGCCCATAGACCACAGTCGGCTCCCCAGCTGGCCCGTACTGGGTGCTAATGGGAGCTGGCACCATTCCTCCACCCGGGTGGGAGCAGCTTTTTTTACTGCTCCTGTGAGGCGGGACAAAAGTTCTGTTTTCTGCCCAGGTGGAGTGTGGGCAGAAAACAACAGTGTCCCAGGGGTAGGGTTCCTGGGACACATCTAAAATGTGGCTCTGGAGAATAGCAACCCCAGGCTGATCTTCAGCTTGGGGGACCCACACACACCCCTTCCCCTGCTTAGATTTTTTGGTCCCTCAGGATGTGGTCCCCAGTCCCTATATAAGGCTCGGGGAGGGGAGCTGTGCGTCCCTCTCTTTAAATGAAAGTTATTGGCCCCAGGGATGGGGTCCCCAAGGCCTGCAGAAGGCTCAGGGGGGTAGGAATCACACCCCTTTCTTTTTTTATAATGTATAGGTCCAGGAGGATGGGGTCCCTGGGGCCTCTAAGACGTAAGGGAAGGGGGGTTGTGCATCATTTGCGACCCCCGGGGAATAGAGTCCCGGGGCATCAAAAGGACTTGGGGAGGGTGGCTGCAGGCCCCTCCCCTTAAAATGATGATGTGCTGGTCCCCCCGGGCCATGACCAACCCAGAGGGGTTTTTTTAATCAAAGGCTGGGAACCAACATTTTGGTGATCTCTGGATGCTCAGCAGATCTACAGATCTTCTGCAGATCTGCAGCGCTGATAACAAATGATAGCCATTTATGGCCATGTGTGGAGTCCCTCAGGGCTTAGGCCTGGGGGGCAGGGTATCCCTTAGTCCTAAGATGGCTGCCACCACATATTTCTTGATATATTGGCAGTCAATCAGACCTCACCTTGCGATCTGTCTGTTTTGTGTATCCTCCACAGTGTGAAATGTACCAAGCTTTTGAGCCTTAATTTCTCTAAAACTACGAAACAGATATACAACACATCACGAAAAGCATGCTTTCTGGGCCCAAATTTTGCTTTCTGCCAAATTTGGTGTGATTCCATTCAGCCGTTTTGGATATCGTTGTTTCTAATTTTCCTACGGAAAAATTAATGGTGAAGCCTTGTTTTTGGGAACACCCCCTTGACACTTGACAGAGGGCCCCAAAACATTCCAGATAAGAGCTGAGGTGGTGAACGCCTTGTTTGGAAAGCTTAGGGAAGATTTATCAAATGGTGCAAAAGTTATTAGCAAACCAAAAATACTTTTCCTATTTTTACAGGGACATTATAGTTAGGAGATAGAATTTGAAAAACCTTAGAAATTCACTCAAAAACAAAGGTTACAAGGACGTTATAGTTAGAAAATAGAATTTAAAAAAACCTTAAAAATTTACTGAAAAAAACAAAGGTTACAGGGACGTTATAGTTAGGCTTAGAAACAAAACCAGTGACATTCAGCAGTTATAGCTACCTGAGCCAACTATAACTTACTACCCTGCAATGAACTGCTTCTGACCTCACATATTACATCACTCATGACATGGTCTGTGACATCACTGATGACCACTGATGACATCTCAAATGACATCACTGATGACATCATCCACAGAACCACTCACACACCCACTCACAGCCCCATACAACCTCTCATACACCCACTCACACAACCACACACCCACTCACAAACCCATACCAGTACTCGTATGCCCACTCACTCTTCCACAGAGGTACTCACATACCCACTCACTCACTCATACAGCCACTCACACAACCATTCACTCACCCATACAACCAGTCACTCACCCGTACAGTCAATCGCATAGCCACACACTCACACACCCACTTATTTACCTACAGTCACTCACAAACCCACTCACTCACCCATACAACCTCTCAACATGGCCACTCACTCACCCATAGAAACACTCACACACTCATTCCACACCCACACAACCACTTACATACCCATTCACACATCCATACAAGCACTCACACATGTGCTGTCACACATACAGCCATTTACATAGAGACTCTCAAATACAGCCAGTCACACACCAACTCACTTAACCAAACCCTCACTCAAACAGCCACTCACTCACCCATACAGCCACTTACATACTGAGTCACTCACTCCTACAACCATTCAGACACCCACTGACACACCCATAGTCACTACACACCCACCTACCCACCCATAGAGCCACTCACACCGCTACTCACTCACCCATACAACCAATAATACACCCACTCACTAACCAATACAGCCACGCAGACAGCATCTCACTCACCCACACAGCTACTCAAACATGCACTTATACAGCCACTTATACACCCATACACACAAGTATGCAATCACAAAGCCACTCACATCATATATGTTAGATGTAATATCACTGAGTAGTAGTGCACCTAGTATACTAATTTAACTTTTGTAGTAGGCTAGTATATATGTTTAACACTCATAAACACTTAAAAACTCACTCACTTGATGATGTCATCTGTGATGTCATCAGTGATGGCATTTGAGAAGTCATCAGTGATGTCATTGGCCATATCATGAGTGATGTAATATGCGAGGTCATAAGCAGTGCATTGCGGGGGCGTACGTTATAGTTCAGGGTGTTTCGAGTAGTGGGGGCCAAAAAAAAGGAAGGGGGGGGTCCCAAAACGCATTTTACCCATGTTAAGTCCCTTAGGACCTTTAAACATGACTCCAGCCTGACCGCTGGATGGAAGTACACCAAATTTGGCAGGAAGCTAGATCTTGGTGCGCAAATTGTGCTTTTTGTAATTTGGTGTAAATCCGTTCAGTAGTTTAGGAGATGTTATCTGGGAAACAAATTTGTATATATAGGGACGAGGATCACCCGTGGATCCGCCCGCGGGTATTCCGCGGATTCATGCACATTAGCGAACTCCTGATTGGGTGGCCGCACCTTCAGAGAAAAGTTGCAGCTGCCATTTTGTTTGCCGGGGAACAGTCACTGACATTGAAAACTACAGAGAATATTAAGTGAAGGGGTCAGGTGAGAGGTTTCCTGACCCCTTGTGTATGCTTAAAATGAGGAGTGAGGGTGTATTAAACCATGAAAATGCCCCCAATTTTTTTTTGATCGCTCCTGAACTCCGTGGATTGCTCATGAGGCTCAGCACAGCCCCCTGTGTAACTTCACGGGAGATCCACAGATTTAGTGCGGCTGAAAAAAAATACGTATATATTTATATACTCTCTCTTCTCTCACAGCTACTCACATACCCATACATATACTTCTACACCCACTCACATGCCCATACCGACACTCTCACATCCACTGTTAAACCCTTACAGACCCTGCGACAGCCATTCAGAAACCCATATCAATCAATTAATCAACCGTCTTTTATAATGTGACTACTTACCCATAAGGGTCTCAAGGCATGGCGGGGGACTGCTGATCCATCGAAGGCACTGTGGTTCATTCGAAGAGCCGGTTCTTGAGGTTCTTCCTGAATTGAGGCAGTGACAGTGTTTGCCTGAGGTGGAGAGGCATGGTGCTACAGGTCTTTGCTGCGAGGTAGGAGAAGGATCTTCCTCGAGCCAAGGGCTTGCGGATCTGTGGAACGGTGGCCAGGGCGAGTTGGGTGGAGCGGAGGTCTCTGGTGGGTGCGTGGAACGTGAGGCAGTGGTTGAGGTAAGCAGATCCTGCGTCGTGTAGGGCTTTGCAGGCGTGTGTGAGGATCTTGAAGGTGATTCTTTTGTTGACTGGAAGACAGTGGAGTAGCTGTGGGGGGGATGCTGATGATGAGTCTGGAGGAGACATTCTGCATGTTCTGCAGTTTCTTGAGTTTCTGCCATGTCGACTTAGCAAGTTAAACCTCTTACCAGGCCTAAACCTTCCTTTTTAATACATATAGGTCACCCCTAAGGTAGTCCTTGGACAGCTCAAGGGGCAGGGTGCAGTGTATTTAAAAAGTAGGACATGTACTTTTAAAGTTTACATGTCCTAGTTGAAAAACCCTTACATTTGTTTTTCGCTACTGCAAGGCCTATCTCTCCCATAGGATAACATTGGGATTACTCTATTACATTTTATAAGTTTAATTCTCAGTTGCGAAGAGACAGACTTTTCAAGTTTGGTGTCTCTGGATGCACAATTTGAAATTACAACTTATGGTAAAGTCGAATTTTAAAATTGCAAGTCTGAAAATGCCACTTTTTGGAAGTTGGCATTTTCTCACTTTACCCATGTGGTACCTGCTGCATGTCTCTGTTCAGTCTGGGTTGGGTGACAGCTGGGCTAAGTGTATTCCCTCTAGACAGCCAGGCACAAAGGGTGCTATGACTTGATGAGGAATCCTGGGAGATGGGCGGTAGGAGCTTGGCACAGCCTCACACTTACACTAGAATAGTCTGTGTCCTGTCCACACACAAAAGGGCTGCATACCCCCCTGTAGTGAGTCTGGAGCCAGGGCAGGAAGGGAGGACCTCTGTGCACTTCAAGGACCCTTCTTTGCAGTCTCCCCACTTCAAAGGCACAACTGTGTTTAAGTATTGGACCTCTGACACCATGACTTCAGTACACTCATTGACATGTGACCACTCTGCCAGGAAGAACTGCTGTGCTGCTGAAGTGACTACCACTCTGCTGGACTGCTGCTTTGCTGGACTCCTGTGCTGCTGTGCTGCCTGCTGTTTCCTTACCTGGGTTAGAAGGACTGGACCTGCGTCACTTCAACCTATAGTGATTCCAAGGGCTTGCTGGCTTGCCTCCTGATCTGAAGTCTCAGAGACATAAAATACTTCCTTCAATACGGTTCCTATACTGAACTCTGCAATCGGTGAGCCTGTCCTGCCAAGTGGTGCCATCGCAGTCCTGGACCCTTGGAAATGGGTGTAAAGTGTTTTCTCCAGCTGAACCGTTTGTCCTCAGCTGCTCGAGCAAAATCCACGCATCGCAGCTGTTGCGGGAACAGAATCGGTACATCACACTCGGAATCAGCGCATCGTCTTCGGAACCGCTGCTTCGAAACCAATGTAAGTATTTAGGAAGACAAGGGTGCCCCAATATGTGAACCTGGGGTGATACGTTGTTTAAAGGAACAATGGTTCTAGTGTGGCCTAAAAGGTCCAAGGGGAAGTAACCCTGTAGAGGGCACTAAGGTAAGTAAAGGATTAGGAACTTGATTCACAAAATAGAGCAGTAGGAAATATACCGAGGGACATGTAGGTCAATGTATGACAAGTGTTTATTACACAATGAAGGTATTCAGGTGCTCACACAGTAAGTGACAATAAGCGTGACGTGAGAAGTGAGGGTGAACTTAAAATAAAGACATCGCATTGACAACAATGTTAGAAGCTCCTTTAAAGATTTTTACAGAGTATAAGGAGTTCATGTTGTAAGGGGTCGACGACGTTTCGAACTCAATTATTCGAGTTCATCTTCAGGACAAAAAGTGTGAGCAACTTGAATCTGGAATTAATGGGAGCGAGGGGGAGAAAGGAAATAATAAAGGATAAATAAATATATCATAGTTAAGTCCCTAGATATAACATCATTGTCAGGTCAATATTAAAAAAGTGAATTGTGCTCTCTAGTGGGTGGTACAGCACAGTTGGGTTATGCATACAGTACCTATTAAGGAGAAAATAATAATAATAACATGGGATGTATTACGGTCCCTGAATATTAAAGTGCAAGATAAAATTCATAGTAATGCTTATATTGGTACTTTAGACACACAACCTGAGTTTGCAGAATACAAGGCAATTACAATTTGACATTGGGGTGCCGGGGTAACTGCGGGCGGCGTGGGTGCGGGAAAACATTATTGCGCATAGTTAGAAACAGGGCGGCTATGCCCTGTGAGGTACCTCGGTGCTTATCAGCTTGTGTTTAATCGCCGCGGCTTGGTTATACATCTATAAGCAATTCGGAGTGCAAGCGGTATAGTAGGGCACTTACTGAGCTGAAG
Source organism: Calotriton arnoldi (assembly GCA_963921515.1). Classification (NCBI taxonomy): domain Eukaryota; kingdom Metazoa; phylum Chordata; class Amphibia; order Caudata; family Salamandridae; genus Calotriton; species Calotriton arnoldi. The sequence continues at coordinate 2,877,842 of CAWUFW010000156.1, forward strand.
GAAGAAATGTAATTAATATCCGTGGTAGAGGCGTCTGCGTAGCGCTGTGCTTCTTAAGGGGCCCGGGATAGCCTGCGAACTAATGCGTGTTTGTGTGGCCCGGTGGGGGGGAAAAGAACCTAGGGAAGAGTACACATATTGTTTTAAGGATCCAGGAATTAAATGGGTCGCAGTATGTAGGAAGGGGGACGAACTTACTTGGTAGCAGTGATCTCAACCATTCAATCCCCAGACAGAACTTCTTGTCACTCTTGATATCGAGTCGTTATATACGAACATTCCCCAAGACAAAGGCATAGAGGTTATCAAAAACACCTTAACCTCCGACCGGCACTGCACCAGGTCCCCACAGAGTTTATAATTTCTCTGCTAGACATAGCCCTAACAAAAAACTACTTCATGTTCCAAGATCAATACTACAGGCACCCCATACTGCCGCCCGCAGTTACCCCGGCACCCCAATGTCAAATTGTAATTGCCTTGTATTCTGCAAACTCAGGTTGTGTGTCTAAAGTACCAATATAAGCATTACTATGAATTTTATCTTGCACTTTAATATTCAGGGACCGTAATACATCCCATGTTATTATTATTATTTTTCTCCTTAATAGGTACTGTATGCATAACCCAACTGTGCTGTACCACCCACTAGAGAGCACAATTCACTTTTTAATATTGACCTGACAATGATGTTATATCTAGGGACTTAACTATGATATATTTATTTATCCTTTATTATTTCCTTTTCTCCCCTCGCTCCCATTAATTCCAGATTCAAGTTGCTCACACTTTTTGTCCTGAAGATGAACTCGAATAATTGAGTTCAAACGTCTTCGACCCCTTACAACATGAACTCCTTATACTCTGTAAAAATCTTTAAAGGAGCTTCTAACATTGTTGTCAATGCGATGTCTTTATTTTAAGTTCACCCTCACTTCTCACGTCACGCTTATTGTCACTTACTGTGTGAGCACCTGAATACCTTCATTGTGTAATAAACACTTGTCATACATTGACCTACATGCCCCTCGGTATATTTCCTACTGCTCTCTTTTGTGAATCAAGTTCCTAATCCTTTACTTACCTTAGTGCCCTCTACAGGGTTACTTCCCCTTGGACCTTTTAGGCCACACTAGAACCATTGTTCCTTTAAACATCGAAACCAATGTATGCATGGAGAAGATTGACGCATCACCTCTACTGCATAGAGAAACCTGGTGGGTCATCTTCAGAACAGGCTCATCTCTAAACCAGTGCATTACCTTCAGAACTGTCGCATCACCGCAGTTGATAAAACAGACGCATCACCCCAACTGCGTGTGGAACACAGACGCATCGCTCGGCTGCATCCTGCATCCTCATTGCCGAAAACCAGGATCAAGGTACTTTAGTTCAGCAGGCCTAACTGGGTCTCTGTATCCGGCCCGCGCTCCATCCTGGTCAACTTCTGACTTTGTCCCAGTCCGGCGCAACCAGATATCCCAAATAAGCGCTTATTGCTTCTAATCGCTGTTTTACAGTTTATTCTATAAAATTCATATATCTATTTCTACTTATTGGATTTTTGTTGTTTTGGTTTTGTTTTATTTATCAAATTAAGGTCTATGTTTCTAATCTGGTGTGGAGTCTTTTTGTGGTGTTTTCATTGTGTTACTGTTTGAAGTGTTGCACAAATACTTTACACATTGCTTCTTAAGCTAAGCCTGACTGCTCTGTGCCAAGCTACCAGAGGGTGAGCACAGGTTAATTTAGGGTGTGCTTGTGACTTACCCTGACTAAGATTGTGGTTCCTGCTTCGACACGGTTCATACCTCTGCCAACCAGAAACCCAATTTCTAACATCCCTCTTTTATATAATCAAAACAAAGTTCAAAACAAAATGCAAATTAAAGAAACAATGAAGTAAAAGATTTGAGGTACATCCTAACATGAAATGAAAGCAGACGTGAAAAATGACCCAAAAATAACAACTGATCTGTAACCTTCTAGGTGAGTCATGTAAAATGAATGACCCAAGTGTAAAAAATGACATGCAAGAGCACAGGGATGAAGCTCACTACATGTAGTCTTGTAGTCTAACAGGTGCCCTCCCCATCCTCCTGTCAAGTGTGGCCCTACCTTGTGTCACTAGGGTTCACATTCCCTTGGCCCACACTCCCATCTCCATGTGCACCTTCATTCACTAAACTGGGAACCACTCTCACCCCCAAACCATACCCTCTGTCATCAATATCACTACAACCTATCTTTACCCTGAACCTCCAACCAAACCATCATGTTCATCCTTCTTTTGGTAAAGAGCAACTCTTCTCCTATCCCACTTTTTTCCATTTTCAATTTCCACCTAGTAGTTACTTCCAGCTGCAACCACCCTTTATCGACCCTTGAATTTCGAAAATTCTTTGCACAACCCTTCCAGGTTTGACTTTCAACCTGTCTCCTTTCTCCTTCCTTCTTTACCACCCTCACAATCCATCTCTACTACAGCTCTCCAGAAATGCCCCTCTACACAACCAAGTTGGTGAAAACGTAGACCATGGGATGCTACCTCTCATCAATAAGAAATGCTATTTTCTGGTCACTCCACAAGGCCACAAGAAGTCCAAAATGGCAACATTCACATTCAGTCTGCTTTTGACTGCCATATACAATGTATCTTTTACCAAACGATTCACCCTCTCCATCATGCCATTAAAATGGGGATATACACGAGGTCCAATGAAGCTTTTTATCATGCACCTTCAAAAATGTCACCATGTCTTCTGAACACAACTGTGTACCATTATCCATGATAAGATTAGTGATGTAGCTTCCCTTGCAAAGTTCTTCTTCAAAAAACATTTATGGTATTGAATGTTGTGAGAAATCCAGTTGTTGGGTGGGGGGATGGGGTATGAGCCTGTCTTAAGCATCACCCACAATCCCTGTCAGTTTGAACTGCAAAAGTCAATAAATTAATATGTGCTTAACCCTCTGCTAGCTTTGCTCAAAAGCATTCAGGGTTAATTCAGAGGCAATGTGTAAAGTATGTATGCAGCACATAAACAGTAATCAAGTGAAAATGTAACACAAGAAAAATTCCACACCAATAAAAGACAATAGAGTAAAATTCAAAAAATTATTTGACACCAAAACGACAAAAATCCAACCAGTAGAACTGGAGATATGCAATTATAAAGGTTTCAGGTAAGTATAGCGCCTAAAAAACCACAAAATGTCCCTCATGCCTATCTGGTCGTGCAAGACCGAGTGAAAGTCACAAGTTCAGGCCGACTGTGATGGAGCATGGGCCAGATACATGTACCAGGATACTTCCGCTGAAAAAGTCCAGCGCAAAGTGTTCCGTTCATGGTGAAGGAGGCCACAAGGAGCAGGGAGAGCATCATGAATGGCCAGAGCTGTAGCTCCAAGAGCAGGCTGGGAATCGTGGGCGGCTGTTGCTGTAGCACGATGATCCTATTGAGCATTGTAGATGGTCATTGCTGGAGATGTGTGTTGGCGGTCACTGCGGGCTGGGATGCTTTAATGCGAAGTTCAAATCTCACGTTGCTGATCATCAATGGGGGTCCCTGTAGCGCAAAGAGTCGGGTTCACCAGGGATTTGGGTTGGCGGTCAGTGCAGGTGGTAGGATCTTGGCATGAACATGCCAGTTTGCAGTCATGAAGAGCTCACAACTTCAGGATTTCCTCTTTCCTTCAAGGAGGAGCTCAACTGATGTCACACCAAGGGTCCAGGACCTGAGAGGCACCTATTGGGGATCAGGAACTCACTCCAGCAGAGGCCAGCAGGGATCTAGCAGGTCCAATTGCAGGTCCAGTACAACGGGTCATGTGGGACCTCTGGAGCTTGTTGTGTCCCTGTAGCTCAGAACAGGAGGTCAGTCAGCTGACCCTTGGAGTTACTTCAGCCTGGGATAAAAGGTGCAGGTCCAGTCTTCCTTTTTAGATGGCAGGGCAGACCTCAAGTAGCAGGGCATCAGGGCAGTTCTTCCTCTGTAGTATCCACAGGTCCAGGAGTGTACTACAAAGTTGGTCCAAGGGTCCTATGTTTACCCCTGGCGCCCCTTTAGAAGTGGTAAGAAGTTTCTAGAATTTCCCTCCCGCAGATGTGTCCAGAATTGCCTGCTTCCCTGCCCTGGTCCCAGTCTGTCTGGAACATAAAAGGCTAGTGTGGAGTCCTTTGTATGTGAGCTGGGCCAGTGCCTCTGAAGTGCAAGTGTGGTAGGCAGTTAATATTGAAAAAGTCGATGTCAATGTTAATAATGATACATTCATATGTAAGAACGAAATCTCATCTCTATTATCAAATTCACCCGTCATGAACACTCTGTCAACCGCAACTCAGAAATACGTGGTAAGGCAGGCTCTGAGACCTAGGCCTGAGGTTACTGATTGACAGGTCACAGGTGGGATGCCACGTAGCTGGCAGACAAACGCGCAAACAGGAAACTCAGATCAATCCCACAGATAGGCGTAGCGACACCACAATGGTCCAGGGAGATTGGCCTCAATAAAGCACACATGGCAGGAGGGGTGCGTGCACTCCCAAATCACTATAAAGTCAGATGCCACATGAAGTTAGGAAAACACAGCCAATCAGGACACGGCACACGCTGTACATGCAGTGATCATGTACCCGTCATGCTGGACATCTAGACACACTACCCACTGGCCTCTATTGTGTCCATGCAAGATTGAGGCCCACATGCATTTGTTATCAGGGGCCTTATTTATGACTCCAAAGACAAGGCCCACATTCTTTACTAAAAATGATAGACTGAAACATTTTATGATACCCAAAGAAATGTACAAACCCTTGCTCAGATCGATTTTACTTTGAGACAGTCCTCAGACACGCTTCTTCAACTCTACCCCCACCCAAGGTGTTTAATTAAACCAACTGTTCTTGTTTGCTAAACGCCTCTTCATCTTTTGTTTTTTCAAGTTAAATTCATATTCATACAACAAGCTTGAAAAGCGAAAACGAGGGTTTTTCACTACAGGGATATGTAAAACTTAAAAGTACATGTCCAACTTTTTAAATACAACGCACCCTGCCCTCTGAACTGTTTAGAGCCTATCCTAGTGATAACTTAAATCTATTAAAAGGAAGGTTTAGACCCTGCCCTATAGGCTGTTATGGCCTACCCTAGTAGTGACTTATATGTATTATAAATGAAGATTTCTGCCTTGCTAAAGGGTTTTTTTTGCAGGAGGAAATTTCGTTTAAAACTTCACATACAGGCTACAATGGCAGGCCTGAGACATGTTTAGAAAGGCTACTTAAGTGGGTGGCACTATAAGTGCTACACACCCACTAGCAGCATTAAATGTACAGGCCCTGGGTACATGTAGTACCACTTTACTAGGAACTTATAGGTAAATTAAATGTGCCAATTGAGTGTAAAACAATGTTACTTTGTTTGAAATAGAGAGCACAAGCACTTTATCACTGGTTAGCAGTGGTAAAGTGCACAGAGTCCTAAGGCCAACAAAAATGAATTCAGCAAAACAGGACGGATGAATACAAAATCTTTGGGGTACTATGCAGAGAGGTCCAAGTCCAACAGATGATTTTTCATCTCTTACAAAATCAACCTTAAGCCATCTACTATAAACATCTATCACAGCTACAACCAATCGCTCACTCTCTGATAGACCCCACATGGATCCTATGAAATCCTAAGCCATGGGAACCGGGGAGCTCCAGGACACTACTTATGTTAAAAACCAATCCACCCACCTTTAACCTCTTCTTACTCTCTTTCCATACACTTCAAGCCTTAACCTTCTGCATGATATTACCGTACATATTAGGACTCCAAAGGATATGTTTAATGCTCCTCAATGGAGCCAAATACCTGTCACAGGCTAAATCATTAATTCTCTGTCTAATGCTCACAGGAGAAACAAATCTCTCACACCTTATGACTCCATCTTCCTTCCTGTTCATGAGTTCATTCTTGACATTGAATAATGGCCTAATGTGCAGGTCCAGGCAACTTTATCTCAGTTGACCATTCTTAATAAATGGACTGTAACTAAAACGTCTTCAGCTTCATCAGCCACTACCCACTCCACTAAGGTGATCACTCTTTTGAATTCATTCACCCAGTCCTTGACACTAGCAACCACTTACTCACTCTCCAATTAATCTTTCTCCTCGTCACCTTCGGTGGACAACCAAGACAAGTAATTAGCATGCTTGTTTTTCCATCAGGGGATATATTACATTCTGTTATTGTAAACTTGCAAATCTCATAGACACAGCCCATGCTGCAGCCAATGCCTCCCTCTATATGACTACATAGTTCCTCTTATACTCAGTCAAAGAGTGGGAAGCAAAGGCCACAGTTCTCCCACAGCCATTTCAAAACTTTAACAAGGTACTGCCAATACCACATGTGCTCGCATCCACAGTAATGCGTGTTTTTCTTTTAAGATTAAATGAAGCAACAATATTTGCTCAGAAATTTCTTTCTTTACGCATTCAAAAGCATTCTGCTGTAGCTCTGGCCACACAAAGGTCTTGAGTATGTGCAACAACATCATAAGGACTCCCAGCAAAATAATGCACAAATCTTGAGTAATACTCAACTACGCCCATGAACAATCACACCTGAACTCTATCCTGCAGAGCAGGTGCTACTTGACTTCTCCAGATTAGACTTTGGGCTTACTCCCTGAGCTGAGATAATGTAGCCCAAGTACTCAATTTCCACCTCCAGGAATCCACACTTATCCTTTCTCAAAATGAGACCTGATTCTCCCAATTTATCCAGAATCTCTCTTGATGGCAAACTGTGCTCTTCCATGGTCTGTCCAACTCAAGTATGTCGTCCAGAAAAACAGTATGTGATCCTGTCCCCAAATAAGTGACTCCTCATTCTCTGAAATACGTTGGCTGCAGAGGCTAACCCAAAAGGTAAGCATGTGAACTGAAAGACCCCCATACAAAGTTATGAAGGAAGGCAAAAGCTTGGAATCATTATGTATCTTTATCTGGTGATAGGCACTTCTCAAATCTAACTTTGAGAAGTGCATAGCCCCATTCAGCATCATAACCATCTCTCTAATACTGAGTAATGGTTGAGACTCATTAGATTGATACAGAATCTCAACCTTGCATCAGTCTTCTTCATGATGACAACTGAAACCATTCCGCTGCTCTATGAAGGTCATGTTGATGTATCCACCCATGAACAGTCGGTCCCGAGTATGGTATGTAAACCTTCCATTTGATTTGATTATCCTTGAAGAGAATATCTGCCCATATTAAACCCACATCCTTGATGGCACAACCTGGTAACCCTTGGGATTAATATCATTGGACTTACGGAAAACCTTTCACCAAGTATCGAGTAACATTTGCTTGGGAATAATGGTTTACATTGCCCATGAGTCTACCATCAATTCAACTTGCTTACTATTGATAAAAAAACTAGCTTTTGAACAGCACTACATACTACTTTGCAATGCCCTCACCTACCACACTTCCTACACTCTTTGCGTATCCCAAAGCCATTCTTTGAGTCAAAGGAATGGTAATTACTGCCACACCTGCTATACCCACAGTTCTCACTATTAATAGACAGTGCTTTCCGAAATCTGCCTTATGCTTCAAAGGACATCTCTTTCCAATAGCATTTACAGTGAGATTCCCCTCATTCACAGGAACTCCTGCTGTCACTATTGCAGCCCCCTTCCTGTGTTCAAAAACTTCCATTTCTTTCATGCAGGTGCTCAACTGCTCAATATTGCCTGTTTAAATGGCTTCCTGGTCACACCATTAATGTGTCAGGGTCCTGAATTGCTCCTGAATTTTTCTTACGTCTGCACTGCACAATCAGTTGATCTTTATTAAGTTTCTCGGCCATAGTATCAAACTGATATTTAATGGACAATTCTCTCAACTTAGGCACAAATACATTGATGCTTTCATTCGACATCTGATGTTGAGTGTAAAATTTGTGACAAGTCATGGCGAAGTTGATAGTTAGATATTTAGCAGTAAGAACCAGGATGCCCCTCTAGCACCAGGTAGCTGTACACTTTGATTTGTAGTTTTCTTTTTTTTCTTTTCCCAGGATTTTTCTTTTTTTTTAAATTCGAGTGTCGTAACTCTGTCCTCCGAGCACTAGGTGGCAGAATAAAGAAGAGACACATTAATATACTTGCAGGCACCGAAACTCTTCCCCCTGCCAGCGGCGTAGCTAGGCCTTATGCCGCCCTTGGTGGCCCCTGCGTTTGCCGCATGCGACGGGAGAATGGAAGAGCGGGGTGCTGACGAGATGGCTGCAGCTAAGAGCAGGGGGGAGGCTGCGGCCCCTAAAACCCGTGCCTCCCCGGCCCTGCTACCCCTTGGTGCACCACTGCCCAGCATCAGATGGCAGTATTCATATCTTTATGTATCAGATGTCATATCCACTGTACCACATGCACTGGGCTGATGACACCGACGTCTGAGCAGGACACTTCTCTGAGAGGTATGTGTGGTTCAGTGTCCTCACGCTTCTCATCCTCTGTGATGGCAGGGTGTGGGTGATGGAATCTTCTTGTGTGCCCTGCACATTTCATGCGCTCAATGATGGGTGCAGAAATCTTCTTGTGTGCTCTGCACATACCAGCTCCCTCTTGCTGTGGTGAAGCCTAGCATGGAAGCTTGTGATAGAATGTTTGCACTGCAAGATTCGGCATGCACATTTAAATGGTGCAGCAATTGGCTTCTAGTAGCTTTGGGTTGTCAATTAAAGAAAGGGGAGGAGTCAAAACAATACCTCAATTTCTGTTCAAAGTCTTGTTCCATGCTGTTGTAGGAACTTCCAGTACAAAACCTGACACTCTGCCATGGGTTATGTGACACAATATTGTAAGTGTTGTCTATGTGGGTAGGTGCTCATCACCAAAATGAAGTGAGAATGCAGACAGTTCCTGAATCAGCTAGTCACTTTATTTGTAGAGACAACAGCGCGGTGCCCCCACGTACGCCACAAGTAACCTGACTAAGCTTGGAACACCACCCGAACATGCTCAGTGATATAGTGATGGAATGCACAAAACATTCCATCGCTGAGATTACAACAAGATCCTCTTTAGATCTACAAATAATTACATTGACAAGAATGGAAGATATGCCCTGGTGTGGGGGCTCTTAGATGTGAGAGACATGCTATCAGGTTGCATTTATGCCCCAAACACAGAACAGGGAGTGTTCTTTTTTGTGTTGTAATTATTTTTATTTGTGTAGGAAAGTGCCCCTTTTTGACATGGTCACCCCCACTTTTTGCCTGGTATTTGATGTGATGTTGACTGGAAGTGCACTGGGTTCCTGCTAACCAGGTCCCCAGTACCAGATCTCTTTCCCAAAACTGTGTAATTGCACCCCAATTGGCAATACTTTTAGCACTTCCTGTAAGTCCCTAGTAAGTGGTACCTCTGGTACCTAGGGCAAGGAGGCTAAAGAGGGTCCTTAAGGGCTGCAGCACGATTATGCCACCTTAAAGGAACCCTCACTGAACACATACAGACTGCCATTGCAGACTTCATGTTTTGGTGCAGACAAAAGTGAAAACATGACATGGCACATATCCCTGTGTGCCATGCCCACAGACACTGCATCCAGTAAAGGTAAGTCACCCATACAGCAGGCCTTACAGCCCTAAGGCAGGGTGCACTGTACTACATGTGAGGACATATCTGCATGAGCAGATATGCCCCTGTGCTGATCAGCTCTATTACTGCCAGTACAAGTGAACAGAGAAGCTATTTTAAGTACACATGCTGGACACTGGTGAAAACAAGTTCCCCAGCTACATGTTGGCTTCACTGAAAATAGGGATGCTTGGCATCAAACATCTTGCATTAATAAACCCACACTGATGCTAGTGTTGGATTTATTATTATATGCACACAGAGGGCCCTTTAGAGGTGCCCCCTGTAAACCTACCAGCTACTGGTGTGCTGACTGACTAGTTTTTGCCAACCTGCCACCAGAGACAAGTTTCTGACCCCCAAGGGTGAGGGCCTTTGCTCTCAGGAGGTCAAAAACAAATCCTGCTCGGGCAGAGGGTGTTTACATCCCCTCTCACAGGATGATTTGCTGATAAGCATCCCAATGCAGGGGAGCTTCAAAGAGCCCACCACCTTTGGTATGTGAGTCTGACTTCCCTCACAGGAGACGAAGCCGACCCCCTTTGTCCAGAGCCTTTTAGCACCTGTACAGGCTAGAAAATTAGCTAGTCAGAAAGGCGTGTCCACCCTCAGGCTTGTGCCACCCCTAAGGTGGGCTACCTGAAGTGGAGACGACTTTTCAAAGTTAGCCATCTTGGTGATGGCAAACTTAGGAACTCTGGAACAGGGTTATGCTCACTTTCCACAGGAAGTGGTCATATAGGGGGCGTAATGATGCCAGGGTTAGGTAGCCCATTGGCTACGACCTTACATTCCCTAACGCCCCTAAATTCAGTATTTAGAGGAGCCCCTGGCACCAGAAAAGCAAACCTACAAAGAAGAAGGACACTGAAGAGCCACAAAAGCAAAGACTGAAGAAGAGCAACTGTCTTAGCAGCAGCCCTGCCGGCCTGTCTGCTGTTTCCCGTCAAATTGCACCAAAGTAATTTCGTCCTGCAAGCTGTTGTGCCTCCAAAGTCTGGGAGGACTGCCATCCTTCATTAAAGACCCAGGGACTCCTGTGTAGCAGTGGAGCTGCTCTCCTGCATCCTGCAGGCACCCCAAGAAGAACCGAGAGGACTTCAGACCCGCCAAAACCAGACGCCGCCAAGCACACTGCTCCTGAGCCCCCAGCACAAGTCTACGTGGTCCAATGGTGTTAGCGTGGTCCCCAAGCCCTAAAGAGACAGAGTCGACCTTGGTTTCACCCCTCTCGAATGCCCGGCGCCGTCTGCAGCCTGTGTACGCAGGCCCCCTCAACCGCGAGTGCTCCTGGGCGAAGAAACCTCAAAGACCCTCTGCACCCAGCCGCCTCCACCTGAGGAGAAGAGGACCACTGGTGTCCCCACGTCCCTTACCATAGCAAGATTTAAACCCTCTGATTGGTTCAACCCGACCGGCCTCCCAGTCCAACCCTACAGCCTCTTTCTGTGAAGACCGATCCCCATTGACTAACATTGGGCACTTGTTGCTGTATTACACCACTGCACCCGGCTGTCCTAGTGCCGCTGGAGGTAACCTGCTGGTGCTGCCTTGGACCTTGCCCCATACTCACCTTAAGTCCCGGAGATTGGCCTCATAAGTTGCTGTTCTCTACCTGAATGCTGGACTTGCTTTTCCTTCCAAAGGATAGCTTTGCAGCTTCTGAAAAATGCACTGTGGACTTTTTAAATGTTAAAGTTTTTCTCGTGCAAAACGTACTTACCTGATCGCATTGATTCTGTTGCCTAAAGATATAAAAAGGTACATGTTATTTTTGTAAATTGGTGTGGATCTCCTTATTGAGTCGTGGGCATCATTTATTGACTATTGTGTGCATTTGGAGCTGTCTAAAACACCTCCCTGATAAGGCTAAGGCTGCTCGACCAAATTACACCCTAGAAGAGCACCTTGAGATTACTAGAGCAAGCCCATGACCACTAGTATGGGGATACCTGGACTCTTTGCACAATATACCTCTTTTTGGTATATCATATAAAGAGTCAGCTTTCTACAATTGGTATGAATAAAGTTCCGGGGAACAACAGTGAAAACAGGGACATGTAAGTCCAACATGGACTCCAGGTTGAGATACAAACGTGGAATGCGGTACATGCACTTAATCAGGCAATTCTAGCAAACAAAGGAGGCTAGGCTACAGAAGAAGTTAAAGGGGAGAGAAAGGACAGGAAAAGGAGGCAAGAAAAGAAGGAGGGGGATAAAGAAGGGGAAAAATAAAGAAAGTAAACAAAAGACAAAATGATGAAACAAGGTGGGGGGGTCAGGAAGAATTCCTAATGTCCCCATCCATACTCGTGACTAAATGGCCACATACAACAATGATTTTGGGTGGGATTTCTAACTGCATACTAGATATCGAACTAAACCGAGCTCACCCTCCAGGTTCAAGCATGCAGGCAGGGAAATCTTCATGAACTTTGAGAGACTGCATGGTACAACTAAATTTAATAAATGCATGAAGGAACCACCACTTTAGAGAAAGAGCATACTAACTCTATTCTCCCGCACACAACATACAAAGCAGACATGTCAAAATTGCAAGTTTCTCTGTTCAAGTAACATGTGGAATGAGATAACACACATGACAGACATGTCATGCTGGACAGGTTTCTCTGTTCGAATAACATGTACCAAAAATAATGCACCGTGAATACATAGGGAGAATAATATCTGACAATAACTCACTGGTAATGATGGGGGACTGTGCTAAAAAAAATACCCAATACCAGTAGCGGCTAGCACGAATCAAGGGTGGTGAGGCGAGGGAGGCAGGAATGTAAAAAAAAAATTAAAACCACTTACCTAATCGCTGCGTCCCGCAACTCTCCTCCATCGGACTCGGCTGAACCAGGCAGCACCCAGGCTCCCCTGAGCAGGCACAACGCTGCAATGCAGCGTTGTAATTGTTCTGAGCGCCGTGGCTCGCCACTCAGATGGGAACTAGGGGCCTGAGCATGTTCTCCACACAGGCTGTAATGCAGCCTGCATGGAGAACATGCAGAGTGCGCATGACGGTTTGGCCGGCCCGAGAGGGCCGTTCAAAGCATCATTGTGCACTTAGGAGGGGGCAAACTACTCCTCCCCTGCCCTGCTCTGAGAGAAGAGCAGCCCCACCCGCCCGTCGCCTGCAAAGCAGATGTAAACAATAAAATGATAATAACATCACGTTATTATCATTTTATTGTTCCTTAGTTACACTGCTTAAAAGCAGTGGGGCAACGCTCTTCCGCCATAGCGGAGGAGCCGCCACTGCCTAATACACTCAAAGCTGCCATGCTAGAGGACCGTGCCTTTAGGAAATCACGATGGATAGCTGTCGGAAAATATGTCCATGAAAATACAGGGACAGCCTCAAACAACATGATTGAAAGGGAAGCTTTCAATACAGTCATACGGGGCATTGTATTAAAGAAATAGTGGGTGTGAGAGAACGTCTGGACTGTGAACTAATTAAACTGGCTACAACTATTGGAGACCTGAAGCGGCAAGGGAAGAGTGAACACGAACAGCAGTGACTGTTCCTAGTAGAAAGGAGAAGAACTCTGCAATGATTGTTGAAGAACTAAAATCCCTGCATTACAGGGGATTTCACTCTGAAAGGAATAAGGGCTGCTTTGCCAGACCAAAGCAGAGGGGCTCCCCAATTGTCGATATGTAAAATGAACAAGGGAACTCAGTCTATAATCTGACAGAAATGAATGACACATTCCTGACAAACCATTCCTTATTATACAGGAATTTAGACAGCCTCCCGAGAGAAAATTGACTCTTACCTGGACACAATCACCCTCAAAAGAATACCAAATGAGCAAACAGGTGCATTGAACCTCCGAACTACTGAGGTGGAAATAAAAGAGACCATATGTTACATGACAATAGAAAAGACACCAGGGGGGATATTCTCAAGAACGTGCGACAATCATCGCCAAAATAGGTTAACGCAATTTTACATATCGCCGTCTATCGCGGGAAAATAACGCTGTGTTAACGTCGTATTCCCAACACGGCGTTAACATGCGATAGTTTCCCGATAACGCGTCAAATGTCCGCGATAAAATCACCGGGACGGCGATAAAAATCCAAAGCCGAACGTGAAAAAAGTTGCGATGGGCCAGTCGCGATAAAAAAATCAGCGATAAGCTGTGCCAGGCCTGCAATTCACACACGTCAGGCGGGAAAAATCACTATAAAAGCCGGGGAAAAAAAACACAAACAAAATCAAAAAAACTGTGAAACACAATGGAGGGAGCCAGAGCAAGTACAGAGGACAACCAGAACCCCACAAGCCCCACGGAGGACCAGCCTGCTACCTCGGGGTCAGGGAAGGGCAAGGAGAAGAAGAAGAGGAAGACGCGGTTCAGTCCGCAGGAAAACAGGATCCTGATAACGGAGCTGATAGAACACAATCAACAACTGTTCATCACCTCCACTGTGTCATTGGCAACAAAAAATGGAATATGGCAGTCCATCGTGGACAAGGTGAATGCAGTCGGAGTGCTGAGGAGGACAATGGAAGAGGTCAAGAGACGCTGGAATGATGTGAAGCGCAAAACCAAGCAGAAGCTTGGCAACAACCAGAAGGCAGCAATGCAGACTGGAGGTGGGAGTCCAGCGCCACAGGAGGAGCTGGATGAGATGGAGGAAATGGTGTCCACAGTCATCAGTGTGGAGACGGTGGAAGGAGTTGGGGGACCGGACACTGCTCAACATGACCTGACACAACAGCAACAGGGTGAGTAACGACCAGGGACTGTGGGGACGGGGGGAGATGGGCACAATGGCACACATGCACAAATAAGTATAGCACAGTGCACACCCACAATGACTCTGGATCATGTCCCTGATCCTCTTGGAACACTGCAGCACACCTAGAAACAGCAAGAAGGCCCCCGTCGACTATGTGCCCAGAGGGGGCCCTTCCCACACATCACAAATCTCACAACCAACCCATGCACATGTGCCAAACCCATCAAAGCGGTGTGTCTGTGAGCCACACTGACAATGCAAGTGACACTGCATGACGGATAGCATGGCTGCAGTCAATATATCATGACATGTTGCACGCCACGACACTGAGGAGGCTGAGTGTGGACCACATCCGTAAAGGAGCAGGTCACACTTTGACGCATCCACGTGCACAAACAACCCCTGACGTCAACAACACATCTGCGGACAAACCATGCCCCAGAGTCCCAACTCCCACCAAAGCCCAATTTACCCAAGTATGCAACATCTCAGCACTGTATAAACACAGAAGTCAAAGGCACACCGCCAGGAAGGGATAAGGGGCAGCAAAATCAGAGCTGCAGGGGCGACTCACCCAAAATGCAGCACACACACATAACAATCAGAGCACATCAACTGTGACAACAATGTGGTACAAACTGCAACACGTTCACAACAGAACAGAGGACACAACTGGTGCCGCTTGTGTGTAGAAACTGGCCAATCACATTTGGCATAGCAGGGAAATGTGAGATGATAATGTACAAGTACAAACACACATCCGTGATGTTTTCGATATGTCCACTGTCCCGCATCAAATAGGCAGCTCCTCCCAAACAGTCACAATGTACATTGTCATGCAGTCTGTATGTAAACTTGTACAATGCGTCAACATACATGTGAACACAATGTTAAACTGCATCTCCCCTTCACATTGCAGAGGGAGAATCAACACCTCCTGCAGAGCAGACCGAACATCTCTACACTGATGACGAAGAGGACCTCCCCACCTTCGACACCGACGCCCTCTATTAGCTCATGGACAGCTTCGGCACCTCACCTCCAGGAGCAGGGTAGCCCAGCTACATCGAGGAGACCCCACCCCCTGCACAGACCA
Source organism: Calotriton arnoldi (assembly GCA_963921515.1). Taxonomy (NCBI): domain Eukaryota; kingdom Metazoa; phylum Chordata; class Amphibia; order Caudata; family Salamandridae; genus Calotriton; species Calotriton arnoldi. The sequence goes on from CAWUFW010000156.1 coordinate 2,893,353, forward strand.
CACAGCAGGAAGCACCCACCACCCCGGCTGTCTCCCAGGACCCCCACGAACAACACATGGCCTTCAAACGCCGTGTGTTAGCGGGCCAGGAGAAGATGGCTGAACAGGTGTGGGTGGGGTTCGACCTCATGGCAGCCAAACTAGATGCCATACGTGGGTGTCTAAGTCCCATCAGGGACCACTTACAGTCCCTAACGGACACCCACAGTCCGCTCCATGCTCTCCAACGATCCATGGCTGACATCGCTAGAGTCCTGACTCACAGACAAGAACAACTGTCTAGTCAGAGTGGCTCCAGCGATGTCAGCCGGGAGTTGGAACACATGCAGAGGATCATGGAGAACAGGGAGCGGATTCAGGCAGAAAGAATGGCTGCCACGGCTGCACACCAGCGAGATGTAGCTGGGATCTACCATGCCCTGCAGACCCTCATCATGGCATTGCTGCCACAAGGCCTGGCGCCGATGAATGCTGCTGCTGCCTCTACATCCACATCTCCGCCCCCTGATGTGTCAGTGCCTCACAGTGCGGCAGACAATCCACCTCCGGCCCCTGATGTGTCACTGCCACACAGTGCGGCAGAGATTCCACCTCCGGCCCCTGATGTGCCAGTGCCACACAGCGATGCAGGCAAAACACCACCACACACATGTGAGGCACATGAAACATCAGAGGACGAAGATGCGGATGATTCCGCCATAGTGGTAAGGAGGAAGGGGTAGCATTCATCTCCGCCATATGGCCTGTTTCTGCTTGGTTCTGCCCACTGCATCATCACCTTCCACTGTCCCCCGATACACTCTGCGACACTCACCTTGGACCTCGACATGGACTGCCATATTCTGTTTGGTTACCAATGACACAGCAATCAGACTGCGGACTGAACTCTTCCTCTTCCGATGAACTTGTCATTCCCTGAAGGACTCTGGCTGGCCCTCCACGGGGCAACAACGTAAAGAGGGGTTTGCAAGGCCCTGTACTGCTCCAGCTTCAACACTCCAATGAATGTGAATAAAACATTCAAATTCACACAGATGTGTCATGTCCATGATCATTCAAGTATGAAAGTATGGATGAATGTAGGGTCAGTGATTCCCCCTTACGTCCATGTTGCTCATGTCGTGGGACTCAAGTCACAGGGTGCAACATTGCTGATTGCGATCCGGGTGGCGCCGACACCACGACAGAGACACACGCATTGGTTACTTTCTTGTCCAGCCCAGAACTGAACCACGCCCAGAGCCCCGGGCTCATCATTCACACCCCTACGCTGGACCGGCATACGCCAGTCCAGCCCACTCCACTTATGCTTACAGTGGGGGACGGCAAAGCTACATGTCCCAGGTCTTCCCTGTAGTGATCTGCTGATCACTGGTCTAGTTGTCAGCATGCCACAGCTACTCCCTGAGGGCTGGTTTACACCCACACCACACCCATCCAGCACAGGCGTCACAGGACATGTGACCCTGCCAATAAAAGGGGCCTACCACATGACATTCCCCACTGCCGGAGGTGACATGATGGCGTCCGCACCACGAGACTCAATCATGAAGGGGCCTTGACTTGCGTTGCACAGAGTTGGTGGCACCCGAGGCACTGCGGCCGGCACAAGGCCTACCGCCACGGGACGATGACTTGCGGTGCACAGAGTTGGTGGCACCCGAGGCACTGCAGCCGGCATGAGGCCTACCGCCACGGGACGATGACTTGCGGTGCACTGAGGATGGGGCACCTGAAGAGCTGAGCGGGTGTGCAGCCTGCGATGATGCCTAGACCTTGATTCGCAGTCCTTCCAATCAAGATTCGATTTGGATAGAGAGCCCTGCTGGACCGCAGTGTACGCCGAAGGCAGCTGGCAGCACACACATGACTCCGCGGTGCGGTGCCGCAGGGTGCGCTGGGGGCCTGTGGTGCGGAAACCAGCGACCGGCTGAGGAGGTTGACCGGCACGTGGTGGGCCCTCTTGGAGACACACTGGTGGCGGCAGGTGAGCATTGAGGCCTGGGTGCGCAGGGGCGGCCAGTCATCGCTGGGCGGCGGACCGGTCTGGGGACCAGGGCTGGGGTGCAGCAGGCGTACAGGATCGCATAGGCACCACCGGTCACGGCGACGGCCTCTTGGTTGGGTGGGGGCGCCGCCCTGGCCGACACGACCCTGCATGCGATGATGAGATGTGCACGGGTTGGCTTGGGACGTAGCCACCTCGTCTCCAGTGTCAATCTGGCCGTTGGAGGTGCTCGGCCACGTGTGTGTAGGCCTATGGACAGGATATGGCGGACACAGAGACACACGCAGTAGTTACTTTGGTGGCCATCCCAGAACTGAACCACGCCCAGAGCCCCGGGCTATTTATTCACGACATACGCCTGCCAAGGCCACTCCGCTCACGCTTACAGGGGGGGGACGACAAAGCTACATGTCCAAGGTCTTCCACACTGCCTGGGAAGTTTACGACGACATTCGTGAACAGGCCCCGGTGGTCCACTTTTGCCTGCACATTGATGGAATGCGTATGGTTTCTGTTGCGGTTGTTGTGTGCAGTGTCGGCAGGGGGCACAAGTAGTACATGTGTGCAGTCAATTGCCCCCAACACGTGTGGGAAGCCAGCTATGGCGTAGTTCCCTTGCTTGGTCTCCAGCTGTTCCTGCACAGTGTGGGGGAAGTGAAGGTGCAGGGGTATCAAGCTGTTTCAAACCGTGATGCTTACAGGTACGATTACTCCTGCATGATAAGACCGTGACAGAAGTTCGTGTGGTCGTGACCTTCCTTTTCTTTCCTATGAAGGTTACGACCACACTGACTTCTGTTACGGTCTTTTTGTGTAGGATTTATCATGCCTGTCAGCATTCCAGTTTGTCCAAGTGCAATACACTGTGCCAGATTACGTTTGTGTCTATGCGGACGCTTGACCATTGTCACCATTTATCCAACAGGTTTCTGAATGCTGACTTTCGGAATATGGAATTGTATTGGGGAGTTCCCGCAGCATATGCAGTTTATTGAATCCACACGTTGCCCTGATAAAAATCCACGTTGGGAATGGAACGCGTTGGTTGAGCTTTTTGTATTGTTGATTTATGTATTTGTAATAAAGAACTGTTTTTACACTACTGTTGACTACTGGACTTCATGACCTGGCGCACCCCCATTTCAGTGACTACAATCTTGGATCTGGAGAACAGAGGCGTCAGGCAACGGCTGGCGTTGGGGTTGGTTGCGCAGGTACACTACGAATTGCAACTTGCGTGTGGTGCGGATACAGGGGCCCGCCGTTGCTTTTGTGGACATGCATCCAAGATAGGTGTGAGGAACTTTGATAGGGCTGGCTGTGAGACTCCTCCGACTCTGGCAGTTACCGGTTGGAAGGTACCAGGGGCCAACAGGTGCAGCACAGCCAGCAGCTTTATCTGTGGAGGGATGTTGGCTCTCCGCTGTGTTGGTACTGTCAGCCTGTGGGCAATGTGGGTCAGGATGCGGAGGATGGTTGTCCTTTTGAGCCTGTGGTGGGCAATGGCATCCTCTGGCGTTGAGTGTCTGTGGCTGGTGTGTTTTAGGAACGTCCGCTGTCTTCTTCTGCGCTGCCTAGGTGGTAGTCGGGGGGGATGGTCCGGGGGGGTCCTGGGGGTGGTGGCGGTGGGTGCTGTGGCCCTCTTGGGTCTCCAAGCAGCATGATCATTGACTCCATGGCATCTGTTGGTGTTCAGATGTGGCTCTGGGCTGGGCTCCCTTTCTGCTGCAGGTTGTCATCCTGCTTAGCACCAGTAATAGGCAGGTGTTAGATCCCTGCTGCTAACGCGCCTTATCGCCTATTTTTGGATCGCTTTGCCGATCTGGCTGGTCATTGAGAATATCGCGAAGTGGTGTTTTTGTGTGTTTTTGCACATCATTAGCGTTAGTTGTCGCTCTCATCCGTGGTGATGTTTTTTGCGGCAGCTATCGCTGGAAAACTGGTGATTTCGGCAGTTTGCACCAGCTTGGGAATAGGGCGGAAAATCTATCACCACTTTTGCGGCGCTAAAGTGCAGATAAATCGGCGATAAGTCCTTGAGAATATGCCCCCAGGATTTTATAATATCCAAGCCAAATTCTAACAAACTCACCCCAACTTAATGGCTCCCCGTCTGCCACAGGCATATACAATTGCATTTGAATATTGTCACTTCCTCCACACTATGGCAGCAGCACTGTTAGACCTGTCAGCCCTGGGGTGGTCTTCCCCTACATTTTTTCCCCTTTTTGTGCCCCTTCACTGACCGCCTTTTTGTTGGTCATTGGACTTTGGGCACCTTACCGCTGCTAAACAGTGCTGAGGTGCAGGTGCTCTCTCTTACAAACATGGTTGCTACAGGCCCCTGCTACTGCGGTGAGGCCACTGTCCTGTCTGCGCGCCAGTAGTTGGATTAGGCTGGGACTGGATGTTACTGTAGCCCTTACAATCCCGCCTCTTGTCACCGTAGACAGACAGGACAGAGGGGACAGGGAACACCATGGAGCCCTAGATTTTTCCAGAACCTTCCAACTCCCCAGGTTGCCGCCAGAACTTGCCGCCTTTTTCCTGGTCACCTGACTTGAGGGTATAAGAGGGGGGTTGCTGGCCACACATCTCTGTTACACTACTGGACCTGGAGACTCTCTGCTGGAGTGAAGACGCATCGCGAGGAGGATTGCTACACTACTGAGGCTGACTGCTCCTAGGAACTGCTGCCCCAAGTTAGCTGGGTTGCCCTGCCTGCCTGCTGATCTTGCCCTGCATGGGGGGAGCCAAGAATGCCATCTCCAGTGTGTCTCCACACACACCAGGTGCCGTGAAATCACCGCCGCGGCTGGGGCCTGCATGTGCTGAGAAGCGCTGTGAGGAAGAAGCGCTAGGTGCCGTGAAATCACCGCCGCGGCCGGGGCCTGCATGTACTGAGAAGCGCTGTGAGGAAGAAGCGCTAGGTGCCGTGAAATCACCGCCGCGCCCGGGGCCTGCATGTACTGAGAAGCGCTGTGAGGAAGAAGCGTTAGGTGCCGTGAAATCACCGCCGCGGCCGGGGCCTGCATGTACTGAGAAGCGCTGTGAGGAAGGAGCGCTAGGTGCCGTGAAATCACCGCCGCGGCCGGGCCTTGGCTGTGCTGTGTCGCGCTGGAAGAAGAAGCGAGGATTGCCGGAAACTCACCGCCGCTGCCCAGGGTTCCAACTGCGTGTGGGCTGAGAGGTGAGGGAGACCCAGTGAACCCCGCCGCCGGTCGGGTGCTTCGGGAGCCGAGGAGCGTCATCAGCGACATTCCTGAGGAGCCGTGCTGTGATTGGAGCGGCCGGGAGAGCGTCGCTCAGCAACCGGGACTCCGGCCCACCGCATCATCGGCGGCATTCCTGAGCGCCGCGCTCCGATTGGACCCTGAACGGAGGGCGGCACAGCAACCCGGGGGCTCACCCAGACGACATCGCGAAGAGCCCCCGGACAGTGCTGGAGGCTACTCTACTGGCACCCCTGGACCGGCTCACCTGCTGTGGGGAGCCCCGGGGACGTAGTCGGTCTCTTCCTCTGCCCCCTGTAACAGCCGGTGAGAAGCATGGAGAGGGCTGGCTGCGGGAGGAGCTGCCTGGAGGCCGGGGCGAAGAGGGCTCCACGGAGGGGCCCTACGGATGCTTCCCCCTTCTGCCTCGTCGCGCCTGGAACTCTCCACGGGATGGCAATGGTGAGTCAAGGGGACTGAGGCTCACACCTGCCTGTAGAACCCGCTGATCGGTAACAGGGCTTGCCCCAGGGGCTCCTGGGGTGAGGAGGGCCCGTGCATCGTACTGAGGGGGAGGGGCACAAATTGGAGCCAGATCATAAGCCCCCCTGCTAAAGGGCCTGTCCTGAAACTATACTACATTGTCCTGAAACTATACTACATTGTCCTGAAACTATACTACATTGTCCTGAAACTATACTACATTGTCCTGAAACTATACTACATTGCCCTGAAACTATACTACATTGTCCTGAGACTGTACTACATTGTCCTGGAATTGTATGACATCGCTCTGTATCTACCCTACAGCGCTGTATAAGAACCGTCTCCTTGAGCTATGTATTCTGATCATGGTTATCTGGCCCAGTGAAAGTCCTGGGTATATGTGCATTACGTCAAGGCAGATTTCTTCTGAACTTAAGATAAAGATACTTGTTCTTCTGCATAATACTGGAGTAGCATCACCTTCTTGTGTGTGCTTTACTGTGTCAGTGTGGAAGGGTGCTGCGCAATCGCTTTACACATTGCCTCGTGCGTTCCTACCTGCCTCGCGCCAAGCTACCTTGTCGGAATCGATGGTCCCTACTTGGACTAGTGTGCAGACTCTGGCCAACTGGAGACCCCGGTTCTAACATTGGTGGCAGCGGTGGGATTAGGACTTGTGCTTGTGCAGCACCCTGCAGTGACCCAGTGTGCGCCACAATCCTACACCTGACGCAACGCAAGCTCGAAATTCTCCCTGATGGCCTGATTGTAAGCGCTCTTGTCTAAAGCCTGTTGCCTAAGTCCCAGTGGTTTTCCCTAAGAGCATTGGAGGCCCTACCTAGCAAGATGGAATTCGAGCTGGCCAACCTGGAAGTGTACACGGTGGCGCAGCTTAAGAAGTTCTGCCAGGGAAAAGGGGTGTTCTTCAAGCGAGGAGCCAAGAGAGAAGAGCTTCAAAAATCCTTGAGAGCATGGGCATTGGCCCACCCGGAAGGGGAAAGGGGTGAGGAGCGGGGAGAGCAGGACGCTCCAGGAGAGTTGGACCTACTGCAGATAGATGCGAGCGACAATGTGTTGGCAGGGCCAGGAAGGTGTTCAAGGGCAGGCAGTAGTGTCTCAGTGAGGAGCTGGTCATCAGAAGAATTAGAGGACAGGAGGGAGGAGAGACAGCTGAAGCTACAGCTTTCCAGGGTAGAGCAGGAGCGCGAAGAGAAGAGGCTGGCTATGGAGGAAAGAAAACTTGCCCTTGAGCTCAGCCTGAAGGAGCTGGAACTTAGAGCCCTACAAATGGGGGCTAACAGCAACACGAATGGTGGCAGCGTACCTACTGAAGCTTCACGTGAGTCCAGGTTCTATATGCCTAAAGATGTTGTGGCCAGTTTTAATGTGGGGGATGATATTGACAAGTAGCTAGCGGCCTATGAGGTGTCCTTAAAACCCCATGGGGTCCCTGAGAGTTACTGGGGGGGTAGCCTGTACAGGTACATGCCTCTGGTGGGGAGGGACACACTCCTTACACTAGACAAGGCAGATCAGACCAACTATCCTGTTATGAGGGAAGTGTTAGTCGAGAAGTTTGGTCTTACCCCTGAGAAGTATAGGCAGAAGTTTAGGAATAGCCACAAACTTCCCACACAGAACTGGGTAGATTTCCTGGATTACGCCCGCAAAGCATTGGAGGGTTGGGTGCGGGCAGCGAGGTAACTGATTATGAAGGGCTGTATGATTTGTTCCTAAGAGAGCACCTTCTAGAGAAATGTTTTCCAGAGCTGCGCCAACACCTGGTTGACCGCAAGCTGACCGATCCGAGGAGCTTGCGGAGGAGGCGGACACCTGGGTCAGCACCAGGGTGTCCAACAGGGGATCTGGGGGACCCCCAAAAGGGTGGACAGGGTTTCACCCATAAGAGAGAGGGGGGAGATAAAAAGAAGGAGTTCTCCAAAGGCCCCCAAAACAGATCGCAAGGGAGAGGATTTGGATCCCAGCCCCAATCTGGCTACCAGAAGCCCACTTACCCTGACAAAGGTCAGTAGCCCAGAACTGTCCGGTTCTATGAGTGTGGGGAGGTTGGACACTACAAGGGAGATCCCCAGTGTCGAAAAAGGACCCCCGCCCCTACTGGAGGTAAGAACCTCGGGGTGGGGAGTGTAGCGCTGGGGGAGGAGCTGCCCCTAGATAATGGGGGGGAGTGGGCAGGGTTGACCCTAGTATCCCTGGGAGACAGTGAGATGGTCCCAACGATCCATGTGCCCGCAAATACTACCAAGTATAGACAGTAGGTCACCCTCAATGGTCGGGGGGGTGGAGGCTCTGAGGGACACAGGTGCCAGCATGACGATGGTAAGGAGTCAGCTGTTGCTCCGGAGCAAGTGGTGCCTGATGTATTCCACCCAGTTGTGATGGCTGACAACAGGGAGGGCCACTATCCTGTGGCCCAGGTTCCCTTTGAGTGGGGAGGGGTTTCAGGCCTTCTAAGAGTTGCAGTATGCCCTGCCATGCCAATCGACTGTCTGTTGGGAAATGATCTGGAGCACACTGCCTGGAAGGAGGTAGAGCTCAAAGCGCACGCCGAGATGCTGGGATTACCAGAGTGGACCTGTGTAAATACCCGGTCCATGGCTACCCGAAAAGGGAGTCAACCAGGGCTGGAGCCTGAGACAATGGCCCAGCCAGCTGCTAGCAAGGAAAACGCTGTGGAGAATGCACCACGTGAGATGGATGGGGCACCTGCGGTGGTCGCACCGGAGTCCACGGAGGGTCACATTGTTCCCGTGGGGGACTTGCCAACCCCTGCAGAGTGGCAGGTGGAAGGAGGGCCTACCCGGGAGGAGTTTTGCCGGGCACAGAAGGAGTGCCCCACCCTTGAGGGCATGCGGCGACAGGCCGAAGCCCAAGCAGCCGGAAATGCTTCAGGAAACTACCACATTTATTGGGAGGACGGCCTCCTTTACAGTGAGCCCAAGGCTCCAGTGCATGGGTCATCTAGGGCCTTAGTGGGCCCCCATTGCTATCGGGCCTTTTTGTTGAAGTTAGCGCATGTGATCCCCATGGCGGGACACTTGGGCCAAGACAAGACTTTTGCTCGTCTAGTCCCACACTTCTATTGGCCCCGGATGAGGATTTCTTCCGATACCTTTTGCAGGACCTGTGTGACCTGTCAAGCTAGTGGAAAGACAGGGACGAAACTGAAGGTCCCCCTGGAACCACTACCGGTCGTTGGTACCCCCTTTGAGCGAGTGGGCATCGACATTGTGGGGCCAATGGATCCGCCGACCTCTGCTGGTCACCGGTTCAACCTAGTCCTGGTGGACCACGCCACCCGGTACCCGGAGGCTATCCCTCTGAGAACCATCACTGCACCTGCGGTGGCGCGGGCCCTGATGGGGATTTTTACCCGAGTGGGCTTCCCCAAAGTGGTGGTGTCGGACAGGGGCACCAACTTTATGTCCGCCTATATGCAGGCCATGTGGAAGGAGTGTGGGGTGACCTACAAGTTCTCCACCCCTTACCACCCCCAGACCAACGGGCTTGTTGAAAGATTCAACAAGCCCCTGAAAGGCATGATCAGGAGTCTGCCTGAGGACCTGAGGAAGAAGTGGGTCGTCCTCTTACCCTGCCTATTGTTTTCCTACAGGGAGGTGCTGCAAAAGGGGGTGGGCTTCAGCCCCTTTGAGCTTCTGTATGGACACCCTGTCAGGGGACCTCTCAGCCTAGTGAAGGAGGGGTGGGAGAAGCCTCCTAGGAGGCTCCCCCAAGATGTAGTGAGCTACATGTTGGCGTTCCGCAGCCAGATGGCTGAGCTGTGGAAAGAGGCATCGGACAACTTGGAGGCCAGCCAGGCGGCCATGAAAGAATGGTATGACTGGAATGCCCACCCGGTGGAACTGGACACTGGACAGAAGGTGTGGGTCATGGAGCTCGGAGAGCTTAGCGCCCTCCAGGACCGATGGACTGGTCCAAATGAAGTACTGGAGAAGAAGGGCCAGGCCACTTACTTGGTGGATCTTAAGACCCCACGGCAACCCCACCGAGTGTTGCATGTCAACCGCCTCAAGCCACACCAGGAGAGGTCTGAGCTCACCCTCCTGATGGTGACTGATGGGAGCGAGGAGGAGAGCGAGCCTCTTCCGGACCTTCTGGCGTCCCAAGAGAAAGATGGATCGGTGGAGGGAGTGGTTCTCTCCCCGTCCTTGACCCTTGAGCAACAGAGGGACTGCCGCTAGGTATTGGAGCAGTACTCTTCTTTGTTCTCTCATTCCTGGGATTACCCACCTGTGTACCCATGATGTGGACACCGGGGACAGCCTCCCTGTCAAAACCAAGTCCTATAGGCTGTCGGACAAGGTGAAGGCCAGCATCCAGAGCAAGGTTACTAAGATGCTGGAGTTGGGGGTGATTGAGCCCTCCAACAGCCCCTGGGCCAGTCCAGTGGTTTTGGTACCCAAAGCAGCCCCACCAGGCACCACACCTGAACTTCGGTTCTGTGTGGACTACCGAGGACTCAACTCAGTGACCAAGACGGATGCTCATCCCATCCCTAGGGCGGATGAGCTCATTGATCGGCTGGGGGCTGCCCGATACTTGAGTACCTTTGACCTTACGTCAGGGTATTGGCAGATCGCCCTGACGGAAGGGGCCAAGGAGAAGTCCGCTTTCTCCACCCCAGAGGGCCACTTCCAGTTCAGGGTGATGCCCTTTGGATTGAAAAACGCTCCTGCCACCTTCCAGCGGCTGGTGAACCGAGTACTGTCTGGTTTAGAGGACTTCTCCGCTGCCTACCTGGATGACATAGCCGTCTTCAGCGGCAGCTGGGAGGAGCATCTGAGTCACGTGTGGGAGGTGCTGCAGGCCCTGCAGCAGGCGGGCCTGACCATCAAGGCTAGCAAATATCAGATCGGACAGGGATCCGTAGTCTACCTGGGACACCTGGTGGGCGGGGGCAAGGTGCAACCCCTGCAGGCCAAGATCGAAACCATCCTCGCCTGGGAGCCCCCCAAGACCCAGACGGAGGTCAGGGCTTTCCTGGGCCTCACTGGATATTACCGCCGGTTTGTCAAGGGGTATGGCAGTATTGTGGCCCCCTTGATGGAGCTAACCTCCAAGAAACAACCAAGGAAAGTGATTTGGACCGAAGCTTGCCAGAAAGCTTTTGAGTCCCTCAAGCAGGGTGTGTGCACTGCTCCGGTGCTCAGGGCCCCGGACTTTGCTAAGGAATTTATTGTGCAAACGGATGCCTCTGAACCTGGCATTGGGGCAGTGCTCTCGCAACTCAACGAGGAGGGCCTAGACCTACCCGTGGCCTTCATTGCCAGGAGGCTACTCCCCCGGGAACAACGGTGTAGTACGATAGAAAGAGAAGCTTTCGCGGTGGTCTGGGCTCTGAAGAAGCTGAGGCCATAGCTCTTTGGCTCCCACTTCCTGATTCAGACCGACCACCGGCCCCTCCGGTGGCTAATGCAAATGAGGGGCGAGAACCCTAAATTGTTGAGGTGGTCCATTTCCCTTCAGGGTATGGACTTCAGGGTGGAACACCGACCCGGAGTAGACCACGCCAATGCTGACGGTCTCTCTAGGTTTTTCCGCCTTAGTGACGAGAACTCCCTAGAGGTTGGGTAGCTCTCCCCACTTTTGGCTGGGGGACGCGTGTTAGACCTGTCAGCCCTGGGGTGGTCTTCCCCTACATTTTTCCCCTTTTTGTGCCCCTTCACTGACCGCCTTTTTGTTGGACATAGGACTCTGGGCACCTTACCGCTGCTAAACAGTGCTGAGGTGCAGGTGCTCTCTCTTACAAACATGGTTGCCACAGGCCCCTGCTACTGCGGTGAGGCCACTGTCCTGTCTGCGCGCCAGTAGTTGGATTAGGCTGGGACTGGATGTTACTGTAGCCCTTATGACCCTGCCTCTTGTCACCGTAGACAGACAGGACAGAGGGGACAGGGAACACCATAGAGCCCTAGATTTTTCCAGAACCTTCCAACCCCCCAGGTTACCGCCAGAACTTGCTGCCTTTTTCCTGGTCACCTGACTTGAGGGTATAAGAGGGGGGTTGCTGGCCACACATCTCTGTTACACTACTGGACCTGGAGACTCTCTGCTGGAGTGAAGACGCATCGCGAGGAGGATTGCTACACTACTGAGGCTGACTGCTCCTAGGAACTGCTGCTCCAAGTTAGCTGGGTTGCCCTGCCTGCCTGCTGATCTTGCCCTGCATGGGGGGAGCCAAGAATGCCATCTCCAGTGTGTCTCCACACACACACCAGGTGCCGTGAAATCACCGCTGCGGCCGGGGCCTGCATGTGCTGAGAAGCGCTGTGAGGAAGAAGCGCTAGGTGCCGTGAAATCACCGCCGCGGCCGGGGCCTGCATGTACTGAGAAGCGCTGTGAGGAAGAAGCGCTAGGTGCCGTTAAATCACCGCCGCGGCCGGGGCCTGCATGTACTGAGAAGCGCTGTGAGGAAGAAGCGCTAGGTGCCGTGAAATCACCGCCGCGGCCGGGGTTTGGCTGTGCTGTGTCGCGCTGGGAGAAGAAGCGAGGATTGCCGGAAACTCACCGCCGCTGCCCAGGGTTCCAACTGCGTGTGGGCTGAGAGGTGAGGGAGACCCAGTGATCCCCGCCGCCGGCCGGGTGCTTCGGGAGCCGAGGAGCGTCATCGGCGACATTCCTGAGGAGCCGCGCTGTGATTGGAGCGGCCGGGAGAGTGTCGCTCAGCAACCGGGACTCCGGCCCGCCGCGTCATCGGTGGCATTCCTGAGCGCCGCGCTCCGATTGGACCCTGAACAGAGGGCGGCACAGCAACCCGGGGGCTCGCCCAGACGACATCGCGAAGAGCCCCCGGAGAGCACTAGAGGCTACTGGCACCCCCGGACCGGCTCACCTGCTGTGGGGAGCCCCGGGGAAGTAGTCGGTCTCTTCCTTCGCCCCCGGTAACAGCCCGTGAGAAGCACGGAGAGGGCTGGCTGCGGGAGGAGCTGCCTGGAGGCCAGGGCGAAGACGGCTCCACGGAGGGGCCCTACGGATGCTTCCCCCTTCTGCCTCGTCGCGCCTGGAACTCCCCACAGGATGGCAATGGTGAGTCAAGGGGACTGAGGCTCACACCTGCCTGTAGAACCCACTGATCGGTATCAGGGCTTGCCCCAGGGGCTCCTGGGGTGAGGAGGGCCCGTGCATCGTACTGAGGGGGAGGGGTACAAATAGGAGCCAGATCATAAGCCCCCCTGCTAAAGGGCCTGTCCTGAAACTATACTACATTGTCCTGAAACTATACTACATTGTCCTGAAACTATACTACATTGTCCTGAAACTATACTACATTGCTCTGAAACTATACTACATTGTCCTGAGACTGTACTACATTGTCCTGGAACTGTATGACATCGCTCTGTATCTACCCTACAGCGCTGTATAAGAACCGTCTCCTTGAGCTATGTATTCTGATCATGGTTATCTGGCCCAGTGAAAGTCCTGGGTATATGTGCATTACGTCAAGGCAGATTTCTTCTGAACTTAAGATAAAGATACTTGTTCTTCTGCATAATACTGGAGTAGCGTCACCTTCTTGTGTTTGCTTTAATGTGTCAGTGTGGAAGGGTGCTGCGCAATCGCTTTACACATTGCCTCGTGCATGCCTACCTGCCTCGCGCCAAGCTACCTTGTCGGAATCGATGGTCCCTACTTGGACTAGGGTGCAGACTCTGGCCAACTGGAGACCCCGGTTCTAACAAGCACTCATTGCATCCCTTCCTAAAACCAGAACTCCCACAAACAGGTCTTCCCATAAACCCTTGTACATGTTAAACATTCACAAGATCCTCAGTAAGGTAATCAGGATTAGAATAGGTTTTTCTTATGCCACAGCACTGCCAGTAAGCTCAGGCGACTGTTAAAGATACTGGAAGAAAACCTAAGGGATTTATGGAAACTAGTAGTTCTGTTGACTGATCTTGAAAAAACTTTGAACACCGTCAGTTGGAAGTACCTTCTGGTGGTCTTGCAAAACTTGGGTCTGGGGCAACAAAATATCCTAGGAATCAGCATCCTGGTTAGGAATCCAGCTACTAGGGTAAGAGCAGAGAAATTAATATTGAATACATTTGCAGTATACATAGGCACCAGACAGATTTGTCCCTTGCTCCAAGTTCTTTTTGTGGTGGCCGTGGACCCTCTAGCTGAGTTGGTCACTATAATACGCAGATGACCTGCTGTTGCTCTTATGAGACAGCTCAAACTCCCCTTAAGAGGCACTATAAATTCTAACAGCATTCAGATAAATGTTGGGGCTCTGAGTTAATTGGGCAAAACATTGATATTCCCAATTTGCAAGGGTGCACTGAACCCCCTGCCACACTGAGTGCTCAAGGAGCGAGCCGAGAACCCCAAGCATTTAAATACTTAGTGGTGTAGATGTAGCATAATGAGGCTGACATCAGAGAGGGTAATCTCAAAAACGTTGCCTACCCTGGGCAAATGCCGAAGCTTCTTAAAACCTCTGCCATCCACAGTCATGGGTTGAATAGGGCTGCTGAAGATGATCACGCTCCCTCACTTAGTATATAATTTCAACTTGCTTCTGATTTGGTCCACGGGTCCTATTTCAAGAAAATTGACCGCTCTTGTGTAATTTAGTCTGGAGTATGAATATGCATTGAATATCCTTGCTCAATCTAATACTGCCAAAGGAGGAAGGGAGACCTTATTATCCTCCTTGAAAGCTTCCCTAGGCTGGTAAACATTGCCTTAAAGAGTTGGAGGAGAACATTATTAAACATGCAAATGAAAGAGAAATACGCCCAGACAATGACACTGTTCAGTTTCCCTACAATACTGGCTTCGTTATGACTATACAATTGACACATAGACGAACATTGGATTATCAAGAGTAGGTGGTCGCTATAACTCGGGTAACCTTATAATGCTAAAAGATGAAATTTGAAAGATCCATTTTTACTGTACAGTAATCTTAAAAGCTCCTTCTGGGAAAAGGCAGAAACAGAAGCCTAAGCATACAAGGTATTACAATCACTATACACGATGGGCTGCAGGAGAATGTTGGAGACTTGGGGCCTGATTTATATCTTGGCAGTCCAGCTATCCATCCTCCATGACAAAGGTCTAATTCCGCCCGCCGGCCTTGCAGAGTACATCCCTTCTGATTTATATACAGAGTGGTGAAACCGTTGTCTGTCGTGTAGAAAGGAGATCTGTCATTTTAGCAGACTACCTCGCATGCTGCATGTAATCCTCTGCTGTTGTATAACACTCTGTCAGCGTTGGTATGCCAGGATGCTGTCTGCCAAATATATATATATCACCGTCAGTGTAGTGGGCTTGCGGGGTATAGCATCAGAGGAAATATGTCACAAGATGGGATTTCCGTGGTATAGAATTGCATCTGAATGACGGACACTTAACGTACGCACCTGATACTAATGTCCTAAGTAATCACACTTGTTGAGCATACTATAAAGCACACCCCATGAAATACCATCATCCTTTGCCTTTGCTCAGCAAAAGGCAGCAGCAGATAGTCGTTTTGGGGACAGACCATTAGATTCACCTTCAGCTAGGTTTTTGAATTTTTCCCTTGATATCTATTATTTTCTTCACGTTTTAAAATTACCATATTTCTACTTCTTTTCAAACATGGCTGGGAGAAGAAACCCCAGATTTACAGACACAGAAATGACAGTCGTGATAGATGAAATCATTAGGGTACAGTCCCACTTGTTTGGGTCACTTGTCTAATCTACAACTATTAATCAGAAAAGACAAATGTGAGACAGAATTGTCTCAAGAGTTAATGCTATGTCTAACACCAGGTGGTCACAGGAGGAATTAGGAAGCGTTGGAATGATCTGTGGGGGAGGGTCAGATCTATACATTATAACCTCCAAAAAGAACAATATTACATTTATCTTTAAAAGTGAAAAGGTAATTAATGACATAACTGTTGTAGTCAAATCTTTATTAACAGTCTCTTATACGGGTTCACATTCTTTATCCAGTCCACAGAACCTGGTATGGATAGACCCTTATGGCCAAGTAAACCATACCATTGCAACTCACATCTAGAGTGCTTGTGTATTTTTCTATTAAGATAGTGGCAGTATCTGTGACACAATTTGAACAAACAAGTATCAAGTATGTTGTCTGAAAAAATGTACTGGATATACCAATGGCCTGGACATAGAAGACTACTAGTGTGCCAGCAGCATTATATTTCACACACACATTGGTGTCCCGCTAAACATGCTGTGGTCCAGCCCTAGCAATATGTAGGTGTACTCTCAATTTACCATTTGGTACAATGCAATCAAATATGGAGTCAAACAGTGGTGCACTAACAAACAACAGCTACACCTTTATCGGCCAATTACTACAAAACTCATAAAGCATTTTAAGAGCTACCATACCTTCCTGTCATGTCTCACTATCATCATAGCCAAACTTTGACTCAGCACATATAAAAGAAAAAGTTCATATCTTGAAGCAATGCATATTCATACTCTGCAACACATAGAAACATTCTGGTGAAAAACGTTTCTCTGTGGTGTCACTCATACATTTTGAGCTCTGACCACTGTATGGCTACCACCGGGCCTTAGTGCATATAACTTTACAATGATGTACAAGTATTTCATTTGCTGTGCAATTTGTTCTCATGCATTGTAAAAGTACAATGACTTACCCGTACAATGTACATCATAGTACATAAAAATGCTAATTCTGGTTCAGAAAGGGTTCTCAAAATTTGAAAGCTCTACATATCACTGATTGGGCATGACGGATACTTGTGCTGTTGTAAATAAATAAAAAATGTCACTACTTCTAACTTGTTAATTTGTGAATCTGTGGAAGATTTTAGAAGTGTAGAGTGATTTTGTAAACAAACGGGAAGTGAAATCACATAACCATACAAACTGAACAAATTAACATGTAAAGCAAAGTCTTGGTCAAAATAAGAGATTGTATGCAAGTCTAATGATTTTACAAACTCTGATATTTAGCATCAGTATCATATCATGATACACGGATATACTAAGAATGATCATGCACTTTCCTATTGTAGGACCAGTTCCAACATCAGAAGGTCACGAAGTCACTACTACCACAGTAACAACTCCTGCACAAGCCTTCAGTGAGGATGCAACTTCTGCTGGTCCTGATATGGATGAGAAACAGCCTGGTCCATCAGGTGTCTCTGGAGAGGCACCTATGGTGAGTCTCACTCTGCCCACACCATCTACAACCATTGTTGTGTCTCCCCCTCAGCAACATTCATTATTAATCACTGCTGCCTATGATCAATCTGCAACCTCAACATTGTCAGTGTGCACCATAGTCCTGACTCCTGTTTTGCCATTGACTATGGTACACCTACATCTGCAGGTGAGTTAAGATCCAGTGAGATGTTGCCAACTCACTTAAGGCCACAGGGCAGTGTGGGTAGGGGGAGGGCCAAACATCAACACAACAGAGTGAGCCCACTCATTCCGATAGTTTCAGGGAAACTATGGGTCAGGATATTATTGGAACAGCCTACTGAAATGAAGAGCAGATGGGCCAGGTTATAGAGCTCCTCAAAAATACCAAGGATGTACTGAGTGACATTAGGCAGTTGCAGAGGGAGCACAATGACCTTCTTGAGAGACATATTTCTATAATGTCTTCCTTTTCTGGAGTGGTACAGGAAGGATTCAGGGACCTATGTAGGGCTATGCGTGAACACCACTACCCCTGTTTGTGGAGCCAAACCATCAGTGGGCCACCCACCATCTTCTTCCACAGAGTGGGAGTCCCTGCAAACCCAGGAGACACCTGCCATCCCTGGAAACCCTGCAACTGCTGACCAACCAGTCACTCTGAGAAGGACCAGTGGCAGATGATCACAACAGGATCGCAACCAAGAGGCGCATATAACTTCCCCATGTGCAGCCACAACATTGGCTCTTGAGACAATTCAAATCTTACATTTACCTTTTGAGGACTATATGTAAATTGGACACTTGGCACTAAACATTTGCGGCTGAAGTTAAAAGGATTTCACACACCATGACTGCCAATTCTGTGTCTGATATAATGTTGATGATATTTTGCTTTGCCAAGAAAAGGTCCGCTTTGTTCTCCACTTTACTACTTCAAATAAACATATTTTTTAAATAAATCATAACTATTGTTGCACTTCATGTAATTTCATGTGCCCTATTAACTCCTTTGTGTGTTATGAAATTGTGTTTTGAAAGTAAACATCTTACCTTCTCTCCTATATTTGCATGACCATTATGCTATGCAATATTTTATGCCTATAATAAATCTCAACTTCTACAACATACCCACAGACCATTTTACAAACAGTAGTATATTCATAATTAATTGGTAGTGACAACCCATTTTTCAGGTTTAAAGACTTAGAAGTAATGTTAGTCACTTTATACTGGAGATGTAGAAAATAAAGTACACATAGACCTTTGTTTTCACATGACATATTTTGGCCCACACAGGAGTAATAGTCATTCCTACTAACAACCAATGGTATAATGCCACCTGTTGAAACTGAGACAGTGTTTCTACACACAAAACCGAGTACCGCACCAGGAAATTAAATTAGATACATAAAACATCTGTATGCACAAAGTATGCTACCTTACCCATTTCCTTGGTACCCAATGATTCTTTTGTACTACAGAAAATGACAGTGTATGTTCATCTATGGGAAACACAAGAATGTAAATAATAATATGCTAGTATTGTTCAAAACAGTAGGTATATGCAAAATTGCATTGTGCCAGTTACACTATCTGCTCCTGTGCTGAACCAAGCATTGTCAAGATCAGTTTCTAGGAGAACAATTCATCCATGTACTCATCACAATCATAAACATTACCATTATAACCCTGATCCGATGGACCACAACCTAACCTGTATATATCACAACAAATTTAGGAGTCTACCATCTGTAGATCTAGATAGTAATATGTGCACACATTTTGGTTTAGTGTTACTTATCATTATGAGAAGAAATTATCAATGACTTCTTGACGTAAATCATGTCCTTCTTCTACACCACTATCATTTTCCTTTGGCAATATTTCAACCTCACACTGGGCCTCCTCATTGTAGTCATCATCCTGGATGAAAGGAATGATTTGCTGCAGGGCAATGTTGTGCAGCATACAACAGAGCATTTTTATCTTGTGCACTTTTTTAGGGGATTAGAGGAGTGTTCTTCTAGACTTGTCCAGACAATGGAATCTTGCCTTCAGGAGGCCAAAAGCCCGCTCCACAGGGTGGCGAGTTCTAATATGTGCCTCATTGAAGCGGACTTCCCCTGGTGATATTGGATTTCTCAGTGGGGGTAACAGCCATTATCTATCAGGATAGGCAGAGTCTGCTAGAACACATAAAAACCTATAGTATAGAGAAGCAACACAATAGAATGAACTATCAAAAGATATTTACACATATAGTGAGATATACACTTACCAACAAGCCAAGCCCTCACATTTCCAAGTTGTGCCATTTGCCACTGTATGCTGCTATTGCATAGTACATAAAAATCATGGGTGGATACAAGGAATCGTGCAGAGACACTAGAAATGTATAAATCAGGTAGACACACCACTTTATCATTAATGGAAAGAAAGCTTTTCCTGTTGTGGTACACCTGTTCTCTGTTGTGTGATGGGACCAGGGCAGTATGGGTCACATCAATGGTAGCTATGACATGTGGAATGCCACCCAAATCATAAAAGTCTCCCTTCACTTTGGTTAATTCCTCATCAGTCCATGGAAATTGAATAAAACTGTTATGGTGCCTCAGCATCGCTTCCAGGGATTCTCTGAGCACACCACTAAAAGTTGCATGGGACATCCCATTGCAATCCCCTACGAACCAGTGGCAGCAAAATGGAGGACTGACATGGTTTTTACAATAGGTGATATGGTAGTTGTATTTTGATTAAGTGGCTGAAAATGTCGGTCAAGTTGATGGGTTAGATCCACTATTAGGTGGTATTTATTATGCATTCTCTTTCTTGCATGGTGACGAGGTCTGGGAAAGAACGGAGCACCCTAGGTTACCTGCTATGCACCCTTGGAGGGTTGCCTTGTGGGAGGAGGACGTGTTTGATTTAGATTTATAAAAGGACTTTCATTACAAGTTCCAAGACATTCTAAATCACATAAATTATTTTTGTATTCAAATGCATAATGCTAAGCTATATGATTGAAGATAAAAGCAAACACATTCATTAACCAATTAGCCATCCACATGTGTGTTAAACTGACAACAAACAGTCCACTCTATGGACTATTGACATACATTATGTGTCCCAAGAGTGTATCAGCTAATACTCACTCATGTGCATATGTATATTGAAACCTCATTTTACAACTGACAAATGAGTTTGTGACATTAGATCTAAAGGTTGGATGTTCAATTATTTTTTTTATTTTTTTTAAAGTCAAGATGAATATAGCTTTATTTTGGCTTCAGCCATAAACGTATACAATAAATACATTCAAAAAGAATTTATATTGATATATGCAATCTTAAGGCTAAATGAATATCACATTTAGCAACAAAGCCAATATTTAGCAGAAAGTATTGGGTGTACAATAATATATGCAATTTTAAAAATAGAAATTAAAAGCAGATCCCCTTAGCAATATGGCATATATTGGACTCCCAGATAATGCACACATTTCAATACATAGGAGCGTCAATTACTGTAAATGACATTGTGTGTCAAAACCGTACCCAGTAAACCAGATCTATGGTAATACAGTTTTGGCAGACCGTCCTTTTGCCCACATCAAGTCCAGAAATGTTGCCACCCCACAGGCGTACAGGGGGCAAGGATCAGCTCTTAAGATTCTCAATGCAACACAATAGTTTGAACCGCCTAGTTGCCTACATATCGCACTAGCCATGTGAAACGAAACTTAGCATATGCAGGATAAGCAAATAACACATGTGGTACAGATTCAGTTTGGCCTTCACAAAAAGGACAGTCCACACAAACTGATCCCGCCCACCTTGCAGTAAATGACTTCAAAGAGATTGACCCCACTCTGAATTGGTGACACAGTTTCCTATCTATTGCAACTGTAATAAGGTCCCAATAATGTTCCAGGCCATAAGTGGACCTAAAGTCTAAGAATTCCCCAGTTAGAGTGGTGCCCAGAAATGTCTGGTCCTCTGTATGTAGGATAAGTGACTAATAGTGTTTTTTAAATACATCTTTGGGTGGGATTTTGGCTACCATTGGATGAGGCCAAAGATCGCCGAATCCTAAGAAGATCAACAACTCTTTGATTGAGGACAGCCATGGAATTTTACTATATCTATCAGCTTTGATAATGTCTTCTAGAGCATCTGCATAATGTGCCAGCTCGGGGGGGACCCAGATTCTCCGCCAGAATAGCAGAGGTCGTAAAGGAGCTTCCTTTTTTATGCCCATATCCATAAATAAAGGATGCAATGCAGAAGTATCTGGAAGTGAGGCTAATGATCTCAAGAATGTATTCTCTGATCTCACTAAGTCAGAGATGACAATAAAACCCCATAGCTCCACTCTGCATAGCGCTACTCCAAGGGCTTTGGCTTCATCGACTTGTAGAGCCAGAGCAATAGGTTGTGTATGGGGAGCACAATGTACTTTCAAAATAGCACCCAAAATCTTACTATGTTTTATCAGAGCCCTATTAATGTGTAGTCGCCAAGACAAATTGAATGAGATTGTAATGCCCAGGAACTCAAAGGATGCTACCCTCTCCACTAACTTGTCCCCCATTACTAAGCTTCCTTTATACTTTGTATGGTGGTTAAATGCCATGAATTTTGTTTTATCAACATTGACCTCTAAGCCATACTCTGCACAAAAGGCACAAAGCTATTTAATAGTATTTGCAGACCACTCTGTGTTTTTGAAATCAATAACATATCGTCTGCAAATAGCAAGATGGATGTCTTAACGTGTGCTATAGAAGGAGCATCAGCTGAGATCTCAGAAAGATAATGTACTAAGCCATTTAGGTACAAAGAAAACAGGGTAAGCGCCAATACACACCCCTGTAGTACACCTTTCAGAACCGGAATCTTATCCGTCAACTTTCAGGGGGCATACCCATCTCCCTAAGGACCTGCCATAATCTTGAGTGTGGTACCATATCAATGGCAGATTTTAGATCGACAAAGGTAATGTATAAGTTGCCGTTGTCAAGCAAAACCGCCTTCCAATATAGTATGAATCGAAAAACCTGGTGAATAGTTCATGTCTTAGGTCGAAACCCAGCTTGTAGTGGACTAATTATGTCATTCTCTGTAGCACAAGACTGGATCTTTGCTAACACCATGCAACAGAATACTTTTTTTAATACAAATAATAAGGCTAATCGGCCCATAACTGACAGGTAGCCTCTTGTTGTCCTTTTTGTAAACCGGTATTACCTCCACACCCTGCCTAGAATTTGGAATTGCAGCCCCTATTGCAATAGCATTAGCAAGAGTTAATATATATCAGCCCAGACATCAAGTCATAGGCAAAAACATCAACTGGAATGCCACCTGGGCCAGCAGCCCTTCCTCTCACAAAAAGAATCAAGAAATCCATTATATCCGATAGAGTAAATGGCGGGGTGTTAAAACCCAAATGACTACTACACAATGAGATGTCTTCTACAGAAGTATCAGCCTCATTTTGATACAAGTCTGAAAAATGGATAAATCAATCAGCGGGTGCAGCATGGTTCTGAGGCCTACTGCATCCTCGCCTCTAGCAACCAATTTCCAGAAGCGTGAGTGATCCTTAGAAATGGAGGCATCGTTAGTTCAGATCATCTATTATTATCCCACTCTCTGTTAGCTTTGGCCATACTGAGCTTATAAGCTTTCCTTGTATACCTGATCAGCACAATATTTTTTAGTTTAATGGTCTTGGCCAATTTCGCCTTAGATCACTACACTCCCTATTATACCAGCTAGTACCTCTCCAGGATAATTTCTTGCTGGTTATGGGAGGTTTTAAAAGATAGACTACTATTTCCTCAAAAAGTATTTTATGAGAATCAATAATGTCCGTGGGATAACGGTTCATTTGGCTATTTTCGATCATTGTTGGCGTATCTTTTGCACCTCATTTCTAATATTTTGTAGGAGTTCGGGTTTCACCATCACCTTTTGCCATTTTAGGCGTCGCCTGTCTGATGTGTTCACAATATTACCAGTGCTAATATGGGTCATGGGGTCCACTGCAAATTTTATTAAAAAATCATCCATCATGAAGCAAAGGGGATTGTGGTCGCTCTCCACCCTTTTCTGAATAATCATACCATCAACTAACTACAATAATGTTAGGTCAACCAAAAATAATCTATTCAACTTTTATGTACATGATTATCAAATGTATATGCCCCCAAGATGTCTGATTTAGTCCGACCATTTGTGGTCCTGACACCCAATTTGATGGCAAGAGCTTTTAATTGAAGGGCTGCCTGTGTCCATTTATTCACAAGGGGGATCCCTACCTAGGGTATGGTCCATAATTTGTCCTCCTCAGCCGTGAGTTCAAAATCAGCATTATCAAGTGGCTCAAATGTCACATTGAAATCCCCAGCTTAGATCAAATTTGAACTTAATTGTTCTTATCCAACTAAGCTTTGAGTAATTGGATGGTTGGGGACGCAATGCTGCCCTTGATCCCTCTTGTGTAAATATTAATGAGTTTCACGCTTGGATTCCTACCCCGACTTAGTTCGATGCCTAGAATGTCTGGACTATCAACCAATAATTGCTGGATCTTACTGTTTATGGAAGATTTTAGCCATATTAGTAGTGTGCCGGCAGGTCTCCCAGACTTGCTTGATTTAGCTAAGATCTAGTATGATAAATACACTGGTTTAAACATAGGTTCAGTACCCCAAGTCTCTTGAAAGAGGCATATTTCGTACTGCTCAATAAATTCACACCAGTGTGGTAACATCAACTTGGCTTTTAGACCTGCAATGTTCCAGGACATGATCGAAATCATGGGTGATAGAAAATTAATAGAGGGGCTATTGGATGATCGTGAGAGGTCCTCTACTACATTAATTACATTATTTGTAGTGAGGGACTCTATTGAATCATTACAGCAGGGGCGGCTTCTCCACGTGGGTGTCGGAGCATCGCCACACTGCTTTCTCGCAGTGCGAGCAGAAACGTAAAATGGTATAAATACCATTTTATGTTTCTGCTTCTCACACTGCGAGAAAGCAGAAGAAGGGTATGCCTGGTAGGGGGTGGGTGGGTGGGAGGGTCGGGGAGGAGTGGCTAGCCCAATGTTATGGGCGCTGACTGTTTGGTCAGCCCCAGGGCCGACCAAACCAGTCATAGCACTCTCCGTTTTCTCCATGTAGGCTGCTGCGCAGCCTGCATGGAGAAAACAGCCTCCCCATAGACGCCTGTCAGGACGGCGTTCTAGCCAATCACAACGCTGGAAGTTCCCCCATTTGTCCATATCTTAACCAGTTTCTAGCACTAAGGAGTGCTGAATCACATTAGAAACAACTTTTTTTTTATTGCAGTGGTGGCATAGGGTTTGAAGTACAGCACGCTGTACACTGATGACATCTAACATATTCACGAAGTCACAAATATTTACAGGTGGAGGAAGACAAGATAAAGCGAGCTCTGGAGGTTTGATCAAATGGGAAAGCTGGAATTAGATTCCTGGCCTCTGGAATCCAAAGTTTGCAACTCAATCACTGTATATAGTGGTTCTGTTGGAAAGTGGGCTATTAATGGTGGTAAATGGGCATCTGCCACTGGCAATAAGGCAACTAGCACAGTCTAGGGCCATGAATTGGTCTCAGAAAAGTATTCTCATGCTCAATCCTTGGTAGCTTGGCTGCGAGCAGTCAGGCTTGACTTCAGAGACAGGTATGTAAAGCATTTAAAAACACCAATTCAATAAATAATTAAGATGCAACACACAATGAAAATCCAACACCAATTTATAAAAACAGGAAATATTTGTATCTTTAAAATGACAACAAAACAACAAAGATCCAATATAGGGAACCAGGGATATGAGTTTTAAAGATTTAGCACTATATAGCACATAGAAACCTATAGCGCCTATTGGGACATCTGGTCGTGCTAGACCGGGACAAAGCAAAACTTTCAGGCTGACCGTGATGGAGCCCTGCGTGGCTACCCCTCGCGGTAGGCCTCGGTCAAAGATTTTACCTTCTGACTTAAAACTTTTCTGGAGCTTTTTCCGCTGGGGTCCCTTGAGGCTCTCCACCAGTTCGGGTTCGGTGAGGGTTCGCCGGCTTCACTATCAACAAGCTCCTTGTCAAACTGTGGAGGTTGGACATCCAGAGCTTTTCAGCTGGACGAACCAGGGATCCAGGCCATCTCCATGTTAAAGGTGGGCAGCTTGACGCTCAAGGTGGAGCCGGTCAAGTCATTTACCTTCGGACTTAGAAACTTTACTGGAGCTTTTTCTGCCTCGGTCCCTCGATGCTCTTCACCAAGCTGGGTTCGGTGAGGGTTCGACGGCTTGACTTTCGATGAGCTCCCGGTCAAACTCTGGAAGTCGGACCTCCAGAGCATTTCAGCTGGAAGAGCCAGCAGGGCCAACTGACCTCAGGCTCTTAGCAGTGCACACAAGCAAGTGCAGAAAGGACTGCTGGCCTCTAAACTGCCATGCCCTATAATATACTAGGGACTTAAAGGTAGTTTTAATCCCCCTGTCCTATGATGTACAAGGGACTTATAGGGTAGGTCATGCCAATTATAGGGGTACCCTAACACATAGTGTACCCTAATGTACGTGTGTGTTTTCATTGTGTTTTCACCATAGCACTGGCCCTAGGCCTGGTTAAGCAAAGCCCAGGGACAATCAGAGTCAGTTACCACCAGTACCAGTCAGCAAAAAATGGGGGTTCCCAGGGCACAGGATGACTTTGCAACAAGGATTCAATAGCCAGGCCTACAAAGATCCCAGGGTAAGTCTCTTACGACCATCCTATCTTACCCAGGCTATACCTAGTAGCCCAGGTGGTAATAGGCCACCAATGAAACAAATGATCCCCAGGGCACACTATGGCCATACTATCAGCAACATTTCCTCTAAAAATAAGGAAAATCAAAGCAGGATTGACCAAACCAGCAGCCACTGTCGGGGGTCGTCAGCTTGGCTCTCCAGGTGGAGTCGGTCCACCCCTGGAGATTTTTTTAAAAGTTGCTCCAAACTTCTTCAAACATCTGGAACTTCATCCTGACGTTCCTCTGGGGGTCCCTAAGTGTCCAAAATCCAACCCAAGGGTCTGGAAGATACAAGATGGTCCTTGAAAGTTTTGGACTTCAGTTCCCACAATCCACTTGGACAAAGCCCTTACAAATTCACTGGAAGCACTCCAGGCTGGGGATTCTTGGTGGTGATGGTCCAGGTGAGCTCTGTTAACCTGTAGCCTGCAGGGAGTCCACTCTTTATTCCTCTTGAAGCCAGTTAGGTCCACAGGGCTCTAGTTCCAGATTGTGCAGCAGGCACAGTCAGTCAGAGTGCAAGGCCTGGTTGGTGCAAATCAAACTAACAGCATGGACCCTTCTTCTTCTCTTAGTTTTAAGCAGCAGATCTGAGAGGCTCTGTTCCTATCAGATACATATTCAGTGTTCTCTGGTGTCAAGCAGGAGGGCACTCCTGTCCAATGAGGTGCAGGGCAATACTCGAGAGCATGACCACTTCCTCCAAAGTGTGGCACAATGGTTTCCCAGAGAGCACTATCCTTCCAAAATTCAATATGGCTGAAATCTCAGTAGAGGAGCAAGAACTAGCTAAATCAACCTCTAGTATGGCTCATTTCCATAGCTCTCCTCCCCCTGGCATCTACAAATTCCTTCCTTAAGCCTGCCATCTGGCTGGGTTTATAGGGGATGGGGTAGATGAACCTTGCTGTCTCTCTCTGTTCCCTTCTGCCTTTGACACTTTATGACCCCCTACCCCCTGCCTTGGCATTCCTGTGCAGCAGAATCCTCTTACAAGAGATGGCCTTGCTCCCTGGGTGGCACTTATCACTTCATCAAAGCAGCCTGGCTAATCCTCTTAACTCTGACCAATCAGGGGAGAACAGAGGAAGGCTGAGTTTTTGCTTACAGACAAGAAAGTCTTACAACTTCTTTTCTGTATACTTTAGGATAAATTCAACAATAGCATATTGTTGGATTTATCAATACAATTCTCCTAAATCCTTGAATTTTATTTTATTTGATTCCTAGCGTTAGTTATGAGTTCATAAACTATTACAATGTTAACCTATGTGGCTGGGGATCTACAATGGGGAAAATGAAATGTCCAATATCTCCAGCACCAGGGCCTATAAAACATCTTTTATAAGGACCCTGCTTGTAGCTACATGACCCTCCCATCCCTCAAACACCTAGGGGAGACCTTAGGGGTTCTGAATATGCAAAAATAATGTAGATCCTCATTCCACAGTGCTCCTAGCACAAACGTTGATTTTGGGAAGCACTTTTCTACAAAGGGGGTTGTGAAATTTGTAATTTCTCACGGCATATAAAACATCTTTTATAAGGGTCTTCCTTATAAGTACCTGACCCCTAGGGGAGACCACGGGGGTACCTACTGTGCCCAAATATTGTAGTTTATCAATTTTTAAGTGTCCCTGCGTCGAGTCGAGTATCAACGTCGAGTATGCACACAATTTACATTCAAAAGCAGTCCTGCAACACAGGGCTGCTTTTAAACTGACCTCAGGCTCTCAGCAGTGCACACAAGCAAGTGCAGAAAGGGCTCCTGGCCTCTAAACTGCCATGCCTTATTAAATGCCTTAAAGGTAGTTTTAATCCCCCTGTCCTATTATGTACTAGGGACTTATAGGGTAGGTCATGCCAATTATAGGGGTACCCTAACACATAGTGTACCCTGATTTGTGTGTGTGTTTTCACTGTGTTTTCACCATAGCACTGGCCCTTGGCCTGGTTAAGCAGAGCCCAGGGAAAGTCAGACTCAGTTACCACCAGTACCAGTCAGCAGAAAAGGGGTGCCCCCAGGGCACAGGATGACTTTGCAACAAGGATTCAATTGCCAGGCCTGCAAGGATCCCAGGGTAAGTATCTTGCGACGATCCTACCTTACCCAGGCTTTACCTAGTAGCCTAGGTGGTAATAGGTTGCCAATGAAACAAATGATCCCCAGGGCACCCTATGGCCATAATAGCAGCAACATTTCCTCTACAAATAAGGAAAATCAAAGCAGGATTGACCAAACCAGCAGCCACTGTTTTCCCGTGCCCTGTCAGTGATTATCAATGTTCTGAAGTTGCCAGGTCCAAATAGAGCAGAAGAGGAGGAGTCTATTAAAAATAAAGTCATTCATTGGCTAAGGCACATTAGGGATTGTCACTCAGTTATTAGAGATGATATCATTAGGGTAACGAGACGGTCTGACGTTACTATACCCTATAAAACAACTGAGCTATGCTTTAAGGATGGGAATATTGCCAATGGCTTAGTTGCCCTAGATATTAGAACTTGTCCCCCTAACAATTCCAGCATTCAGTTTAACACAGGGCTGGGCATTAGCAGGCCATCTGGCTTGCATAACTCAGCCAACTTGCCAATAGTTCAGCCTGGGCTGGATAACAATGATTGACTCAGTGATGATCTAGGTCCTATTGCAAATTTTACACCCCAATTAAAGGAGGCTCCGGAGAATCCACCTTTGTGTAAGGACTCATATGTCTTAGCCTCTACATTTGCCAGTGGTAGTTTCATCACAGAAGGTGCCAATTTGCCTGGCCTTCGTTCCTTATCTAATGTTAGATTCCCTAAAACTCGATCTTCTGGGCACAAATACGCTAAAACACGTGGTTCCAACATAAATGCTAGGCCGAGTCTAGTTGATTTATCTACTGAGGATAGAGTTATAATTTCAACTGATGAAGCTCAGAATCCTAGTATATCACTCGAGGATATCTCTCAACCACCCAAAAGCTGTTATCCTTCTCAGGGTAAATCTAAAATGGGCATTGTTGACCCGTTACGTGCCTGTAACGCAGTCGCGGCCGGCATGACTCGTGGGTGGGGGCGGGGTGTCGCGCGGGGAGGGGGTGGGGAGTTAATTTAATAAAATAAAAAAATAAAGACTTACCTTCGCCTTTGGTCCCGGACTCCCACGTCGCGTCTCCTGCTCTCTCTGCTCACAGGAAGCAGAAGCAGGCAGCCTCTCTCTCCTCCTCTAAGTCAATCACAAAGCTGCAATGGCAGCATTGTGATTGGCTAGAACGCCGTCCTTACAGGCGTCTATGGGGAGGCTGTTTTCTCCATCCAGGCTGCGCAGCAGCCTACATGGAGAAAACGGAGAGTGCTATGAGGTTTGGTCGGCCCCAGGGCCGACCAAACAGTCAGCGCCCATAACATTGGGCTAGCCACTCCTCCCCGACCCGCCCACCAGCCAACCAGGCATACCCTTCTTCTGCTTTCTCGCAGTGTGAGAAGCAGAAACGTAAAATGGTATTTATACCATTTTCCGTTTCTGCTTCTCGCACTTCGAGAAAGCAGTGGGGCGACGCTCCGATGCCCACGTGGAGGAGCCGCCCCTGACCAGAACAAAAATTTTTGGACCGCTTACACCATTAGCCAATTTGATAAATCTGTATGAGCCTTTCAGAAGACCTCCTGGTGTACTAAGATTTCTATTAATAACTTGTAAATTGCATCAACTAATGATTTGCAAATAGCACTTTCTTAAGAGGAATCTATTATAATGGATTCGGTAGAAGTGGGTGCAATTTGCAAGCTGACTTCTACAGAATGCATTGGTATTTTGCGAGCCATCCTATGTATTAATAGGTTGGTTCATAAAATACTGATTCCTTGTGGATTACAACCGGACTTACCTCATTTATATGCATGAAGCAAGTCGCAAATTGAGACCCTCTACGTTGGCGAGTGGTTAAAGCTGCAGTCAGCAGACCACCATGTCTGTGATTGCTTTTAAATTAAGCAATCTTTTTTTTCTTAAATGCAGACAGTTTTCCTAAAAGGAAACTGGCTTCTTTTAAAAAAGAAAATGAATACTTTCCTTAAAAAACAAGGACCCCTTCCCATTTATGAATGCTTACTATGCTTTGCGGCCAGATTTTGGTCAAAAAACATAAATACATTAGCCAAAAAATATCTAGGTTTGGAAGAGACATCCTTTACATGCCCCTTCCAAATACCGATTCTGTATTTATTCTAAATCCCAAATTGCAATTCGGAAACATGTTACCAAGCCACAATTTGGGCTCTGTAAATTTAAAAAAGCTATTTTGCAGTTGCAAAAGCTCAAATTTGGCCTTTGCGACTGTAAAATCGCTGGCTACATATGTGCCAATTTACATTTGAACTTGGAAAGTTTTGTACAAACTAGTCGGCAGGCATACATGGACAAACTCCGAAAGTTGCATTTCCCATTCAGCACCACATGGGAACTTTTGGAAGGGAGAGCACAATGCCAGCTGGCTGAAGGTCCTGCCCACGAGGTACCTTGGGCACAAGACTTGAGGAAGGCCATACCTTTGCTTTTGCAAGACATCATGTAGGATTTGCCCTATCTTAATCGAATTCCTTGAGTTTTGACTGGGCTGTGCAAGTTCAAACATATGTCCCACTTTAGACCATGTATTCCACTTTAGGCCATGTATTTAATTTACAGCATATCGTTTTAATGTTATTCCATGTTGAGCTCATTACTGCGGGCACAACATGCCTAAATCCGCTCTTCGCTTTCTCTTGCACAACGACACACACTGCATAATGCACGAGTTGCCCTGTTACAGATCTAACAGACATCCTTTTCCCCTCCTGTTAGCATCGTTAAGAAAGGACATCAGCCATTTAGTTTCTCAGCAGAATGCAGACCGTCCAGCAAAATGCGCGTGAGATCTCATTGGGCTTGTAATGAGCAGGAACAGATGAGAAGCACATACCTCTTCCCTTTCTATTTATAACACCGGCTTCCGTACATCCCAGGAGGTTTGGGCCAGTCTCAGAAGAGCTCAGCTAGGAACAAGCCTTGAATACTGTCCCATACCTGCCGCTGCCTTGATATCACGCTATAAGTACTCTGATTAGAATTTAAATATTTTACCTCACTTGCATTCTGATTGCCTTTCTTTCCCGCTTCCAATCAAATTGCAAATTTGCATGTGTTCTTGTTACAGTTTAATGCATAGGGAAATGGTTTAATTTACTAGACTGCAGCATTTTCTAAATGCACCCACACTCAATACCAGAGCACTCCTAGCTTCCTAGGTCGAGGCCCGAACCTAGCAATATGCAGGGACAACTTTTTTGGGGCCCCAGGCACAGCATATTTTGGGTCCCTCTGTACAGACCAAGTTTAAATTAATCACTGCACAGTGCATATTCCTCTCGACATCACCTACCAGCAAATAAGAAGGGCATCGAATGCATAGCTGCCAAGGTTTCAGGTTGCCTATGTGTGACATTTTCATAATTTCAGTGACATTATGAGTGACATTCAGTGACTATGAGTGACACTTTCTCGGGAGCAAAAACGAGTAGTGAAGACGAGGGAAACATCAGAAATTGCACCCATTTGAGTAGTAGATTGTGAATTTTTAAACCTAGCTTTGAAGGAACAGCATGGTTTTTTTTTTTCAGAGCAGGGTCAGGATTTTCTTCATCTGTTTCAATGTCTAGTGCATTCACGGTTAAGCATTACTCTGCCTGTTTGGACCAGATTAATTAGGGTGAATGGTACACTGCCTCACAGCTTATTTTGCCCCATGCATGCTGTGTTTCTTCTACTGTTCAACATTTTGTTTATATCTGCGTACCGGAAAAACCTCGGATCTCAGTTGACTAGATCCCATTTTCTAATAACTATACTAGTAGCTAATTACAGCTCCTTTAGGCCTCCTTAAACAGGAAGCGATGGTGCTAACTGGGAATATATTTCCTGATCCTTTAGGAGAATCTCCGTTATCGACTGCTTTGTTTAAACCAGAATCCCATTTTAGCACAGGCTGTAATAAATCAATGCAGGATCGACAATTTTAATCTCAAATGTCTCTTTATTTAGGCAAAATTTACAAGTGATGGGGCGCACTGCATTATAGCGCTAAATTTTGGCACCTAATATAAAAAAGTGATCAGAAATCAAACGTGGAATACTCGCCACATTTGAAAAGGGCATGGCGTAGCACGCTGTCTTTAAAGCCTTTATACCCTAGTCAGCACCTCCTCTGGACACAGCCCCCGGTGAACACCGACCCCACGCACAAGTATGGGAAGGCAGCACGTGCCGAAAACATCCTGCCTGCGCCTGTCAGTCCACACGAGGTACCGGCTGAACTTCTTCCTCTAGCTACACTGACGGACTGCCTGGCAGTAGTAAACTTCGCTGTGTGGGCAGGCCATATGGCTGCACGCATGTGTTCACTACTACTGAACAATTAGTGCCGTAGGAGGTAGCCAGGTCAGCCTGCGCTACTCAACACAAACAAAACAAAGTCCAATAACCATCCCGGTCCCAGCAAAGCATAACAGCACTTGCATTGACTGCTGTGCGACCAAACGAAATATTCGACTCTACAATGCATGAAAACAGGTAATATACTCAGCTTTTTAGTAAGCTGATTTGCGTGACAATCTTTTTACATGCGGTAACGTGACTTAAAATGCGTTAGTGTAACGCGAAATGTGTGACACTTGGCAGAGCTCCGAATGCCCAGGTCGGTCAGCAGCGAGTTGTCCATACATGCCAACTTAACTAACAATCTCGCTGAGTGAAGGGGGGGGGCCTTGAAGGGGGCGGGCCTCATGCCGAGAAGTACCTACCAGGCACTTTTGAACCCCCCCCAACCCCAAGCCCCCGCCTCCAAAAAAAAAGAAAAAGGTAGCTGGAGCCGATGTCCTGGGGTGTTTTCACACCCCTTAATGGACGTGGGCAGTTCAAAGCCTCAGAAAACGAGCTGGAAAACCACTATTTACAGTGGTTTTCAGCTTGTTTTCCCTGCTACCGTGTAATATCAGCTCCTCACAGGGAGACCATGTGATGGGCTCCGATAACGTGTGTCACACGGTGGCACCATGTGAGTTCGCAGGTATGGGTGTCTGTGCCCAGCAGGGTTCACCCACATGGTCTCCATTAAGTTGCACAATGCAAGGAGGTAGATTAGTACCTGGGTTGAGCCATGAGAGGTAGAAAGAGAGGCAAGCCAGACAGAGGGATGGAAGAGTAAATTAGAGGGAGGTTGAAGTAGAGAGAGAGGTAAAAAGGGTTAGGAAGGTTGGGTGAGAGAGAGAGGTGAACGACGAGCAAATAGGTAGCCCAGAAAAAGACTAGATAGAAAAGTAGAGTGGTGAGGTAGGGATAGGTAGAGAGAGACAAGGTCAGAGGCATAGGTAGTCAGAGAGAAGAGGAAGATAATTGTAGATAAAGAAAGAGTAAAGAAAGTCCTCTTAATGTCACGCTCAATTTATCCAGGGGCCGGTGAATGCATACATTTATAGTATGTACCACCATTACATGTTTGTACTGAGGCCTCCAACAGTACACACTGGTACTCTTGCATTTGGTTCTTTATGTAAGGATTAGGGATATGGGATAATAGAATTTTACCCTAAGGGTATGAAAAATGTGTATGTTGGTTCACAGAGCAAACGTTGTACCGAGGACCCTCAGTCAAATCTAGCATTTTTTCTTGGAAAAGGAGTCTTTTTAACATTCTGTGGCACACTAGTTTTCTCAGAGACCTGTGTGCGCCCTCCATGCCCAAATGTATCCACAAACAGTTTTTGCACAATGCAATTTGCGAATTGGCCCCTTATTCACAAATGTCAAATGAGAGGTGAGAAAAAAGGTTCAACTCTTTGTAGGGAAGGTTAATAGCGCACATCCATTATTTCGTAGTTCCTGGGGCCGGATGCTAATAGCAGAAAGGAAATAAAAGAGGTCTGTTATAAAAGGAAGTTCATCAGGTGTGAGCATATATCAGAAGTGAACAGAAGTGGTTGACTCAGGTTCTTAGGGACAATGGAAGGAGTACTGGAGAGGAAGGGCAGGCACAAAGAAAGGCCTTCCACTTCGTGCTGCTTTTTGTATGGAGGGATAATCATGTATCCAGAGCTGTGAATGTTAAGGACTGGATCACATAAAAAGAGCATAAGTTAGCACTGGAAGTTCCAATTTAAAGCACGTTCAATGCCACAGTTTTTGGCTGACTGGTGTCATAGAGAGTCCAAGAGCCGGAGAAGTGGTAGGTTACCAAACTAGATATTGGTTAATGGATGTTTGTCATTTAAACTTTAGAGGAATGTGCTGCTTTTAGCTGGAAGTGTAGCAGCATTTGTTGATGTAAAAGTATTTGCTGACGTTGAAGAGGTTTCAGAGAACACTGAAAAACAAAAACACAACCTAGCATAATACATTTGCACCTTATTCTGTTGTGTTGTTTTCAATTGTATTACTTTGTTGTGATGGTGTGGTGTGTTGGTATGCTGTGTTGTGAAGCTTTGTTGAATTGAGTTCTGGATCTTTGTTGTTATGTTGTCTTTGTGTAGTTGCTTTATTGCATTTTCCGAATGTGTTATCTTGTTTTATTTTGTTGTTTATTAATTGTTGTTTTATTGATGCAGTTTTGCTGCTATATTGCTGATAGAATGGCATTTTACGGCAATATGGTAGTGCGTTGTTCCAGTGGGGCTGTACCTCAAGTGTAGTCTGATTGCTTAAATATGGCAAACATTCATGTAACACATTACCAGCTCCGCAAATCTGTTGTCATTATACAGTGATAAAAGGTATTTGGACTAAGCACTGCTTGGCTTACCACCAAGAATCTCTAATGGCACCAGTCAAAAATGTTTTGCGACAATTTCCACAACTTGGCTAGAAATGTAGCGCTGTATCCTGTACTTGAACAACTGAGTGAAAACGACTAGCAGGCGGGAACAACAAAACAAATTGATTTTAACCAGATACCAGCTTCGCATGGGAGCCACCAGAGTGTGTGCAGCTGAGATTATCACGATGATGTGCCCTAAAAACGAAATTGTCCACTGTGTTTTGCACCTATGTAACAGATAAGTAGGAAGACCCAGATATAACGGATTGCTATAATCCAGGCTTTGTCCTGCGTGCCATCAAAATGATTATTCTCATGGATGATGTAAGGCAGGGAAGGATCAACCTAAGGAAGGTTAGATCAGTCATCCATGACTTCTGAGTTTTTCACCATTTTCACTTGGGGAGCTCATTCTCCCATCTCAAGATACTGGAAAGTAAGGCCCCAGAGGTTGCTAATGCCAGTAAACACCATGAACTCAGTTTTATCTGTGTTCAGGCTGAGACTGTTTTTGTTCATCTACACCTAGGCCTCCATCATGCAGAGTTGTAAACAAGAAGCTATGAGTCTCCAGACATCAAGAAGAGACTCACAATGCCATTGACATGCAGGTAAAAATGCAACCCACTTGCACAAGTGAGGCAGACAAATGGCTGTAAATAAACAATGAACAGGCCAGGGTAGAGTGTTGAAATTTGGGGTGCCGAGATGTCCTAGAGAACTGGCTGTAAAGTGTGGAAAAGAGAGATCCTGGAACTTAAGTACTAGATCCTCAATGCCCATTAATGTCAGAAAATTACCTAAGAGACTTGTAATACCTGTTGCTCAGCCAGTGTGACTGGGGTGTGGAATGTTGGTGTGGGTGATGCTGTGGAATGAGTGTGAGGCAATCGGAGTATGGGCTGAGCAGCAGGAAGGCTGCTCCTGGTGGGGCTCTTCATGTCATCTACTTAAAAAAACACCTTACATAGCCTACCCTGGACTACTGGACTTCTTTTGATTACAACATTTTGGCGACGATCTGACAAAGATGAACCTGCTTGTAGGAACTGGATGAGAGAAGAAATTATGGAAACAAGATCTACAAGAATTTAGAGCCTAAAGGAACCTTTGAAGGAAGCACCTTCAATGAAACTACATAAGGACGAACTTTTAAACAAAACTAAGAGTACCTAGTGCATCATATAGTTCTGCAGCCCTGAGCCCCACCAGAGACCTCAAGATCGGTCGGCCCCAACCAGGGCGTGCTTGAACTACTTACACCGGCGTACAGTGGATTGGAGTCTGTCTGCGAGAAAGAAAGCACTACTAGCACCGTATTATCTCAGAAGACAGAATGCAGCGGCATTTGGAGATGTCTGCGAACATCTCAAATGTGACTAAGTGTTTCAAAGCATTGGTACTCATGCAAGATACGTACAACAAAGAATATCAAGGGGAACAAGAGTTTTATAGCCAGCTGTGAAGGCGCTGGTGATAACGGATACATATTTGTGGGGTGATAATGCTCACTAGCCTCAGAGTCAAGCACTGAAAGGGTCCAAATGATACTTGCATTTTATTTTGGGTAATCATAGTGCAGGAGCCCAAGGAGGGCTGACGTGAAATACCCCAGTTGTTACAATAACCTCAGTTTGGCTGGGGTCCCTCCAGCCTGGATTACTCCCTGTAGCCAAAAGGTAAGACGTAGCACTAAACACTACGGTGACAGGAATGAATGAATAGGTCGACAGTTGGGTTACTTCACAATCATAATTTTAATCCTCATTTGACGTTTGATTGTCTGAGAATAAATATTGTTTTTATAACAAGCAGTCCTTTTCTCATTCAAAAACTGACATTTAAAATGGATAAATATGTCTTTGAACATGTTGGTGGGGGGAGTCAGAGAGAATCCAACTCACCCACTGTGGTACTGAGAAAGCCTTTAGCCGCAAGAAAGTTACATTTGAGATACACGAATAAGATTGGATTTAATCAGCACCATGCAAGACCACTTCATGCTCTGCAGCAATGGCCATAGGGTATCATTAGTGGCTATGCCCTATTCGCCTATGTCCAGTGTGTGCTGCAGCATGGTTAGTGACAAAGGGCACAGTTCTACTCCCAGGACTGTCTTGACTTTGTGACTACCTCCAGAAGGATTGAAAGCTGGACTAACTTTTAACCACCTTACGTCTTCATTAATAAGGAAGTAACAAAGAACAGCTGGACAATGAGCTATCATGTTTTTTGCAGGGGTTTTGTAATATATTGAAAGTCTTTAGTCGTGTTTCTGACATTTGTGATTCTCCCTCCATTTATTAATTTTCCAGAGAACTACAAGTGTGTTATATTTTGGAAGGTCTACCGATGTACAGTCAGGCTTTTTGTAAGAAATTGTTATAAGAGACTTATGATTGATTAAAAGCAAATTCCCAGTGAAAATTAATTGTTTAATTGTGGCATAAGTAGTTTAAACTTAATTTTTCATCTACAGTATACTGTTTTTTGTTTCCAACATGAAGAATTGTTCGTCAGTCACCCAGCTCATTCTTTTGTTTTTGTTACTTGAGATCTGGCAATTATTTTGTTAACATGTGTATGTGGTTTCAAAGTCTTTTTACTTATAAAGGTATGTAATTTGTGGTGCTGAGAAATCCAGCTGGTCCGATGATATTTGGTACTTGAACAATGATAGTAGACAAAGACTTTTTATATTCTATTCTATCCGTTTGGTGAGTAGAAGCCATTGACTTGCTCTGAATTCTGGTGGGTGGGCAACCTGGGCGTCTGATGACTACCACTGACATCAGGCGGGCAGATATGACATCAGATGGGCATTACTGTTATGGGCATTCCAATATCTGGTGACTACCCCTAGCCTCCGTAAGGCATTTAGCACAATGCATATTAAGCACAATGCCCTGACATGTCTTGGGCTTCTCTAGCATATGGTGCATATCCATATCATGTGGGGGCAATCATATGCAGATGGTGGGCATCATCATTCTCTGGTGGATTTCATTGGCACTTGATGACCATATTTGCATCTGATTGCAATCCTGACACCTGGTGGCATCATTGAAATCTGGAATCGGGTGGCATCGATACATCTCTAAAAGCCTAGAAAAAGATAAACATCTCTGATGCCTGGTAGCCATACCAAGCATCTGGTGAACCCCCCTGGTATAACAGGTCATACTTGTTAGATGGTGGGCATCACTGGCTTTCAGTTTCATCCGTGACATTTGATAGGTTTCCGAGGCACATGTTGGACATTCCTTGCAAGTGATGGTGCCACATGGAAGTCAAAGGCAGTACATGGCTATGTGAGGTTGAACCTGGATATAAATCTGGTAGTAGTACCTGAGCACCGGACATTGCACATGCAAATTAACCTGGCCGTCTCTACAAGGACAAATGCTGTCCATGTGGGGTGGTATGAAATGTGACTGCCTGATGGAAATGTCAAGCTGATATTTGGTGACCACTGATGTAAAAAGAGTGCCTTTTTGGAAATCATGTATTAAGGAGCAAACTGAAAATGGGGATGTGAGGCTCTACTACTGGATTGCTTTCAAAAAATGTCGAACTGTTTTTTGAGGACATTTAGGGCCTCATCACAAGTCTGGTGGTCAGAGGACTGCCAGACTCGCGGGGCGCGGCAGTCCAGCCACCGCTGTACCGGCTGTCCGACCATCCCATTACAAGTTGGGCAGTCAGACCACTATTGCACTGCCGCAACCGCCAGGGAACCGTCATTCCCGGGCGGTGGCACGGTGGTCAGGGGCTCACTAATATACTGGTGGTGCCGCTGCAGCACTGCCATGCATATTACGAGTTTCAGGGCCGCCAGCGGTGTCATGGAGGTTGTCATGGAGGTATTTCCTCCATGAAAAGGCTGGTGGTCCTGAAACAAAGGGGGCCCTACAGGGCTGTTGCCCATATGCATGGGGATGCATGCAGAGGGGGGCACAACATGTGCCTCCCTATGTGCATGCCCCCCTGTTCCTGCTCGGCATGGCCTTTATAGCCCATGCCATGCAGGAACTGTTTTTGGCGTTCCAATTGCGGTGCCCTTTTTCGGAGGAACTGCTGTGGGACCTCCAAAAAGAGCCCGCCAGACACGAGGAAACTCATAATCTGGCAGATGGTGCCCAGCATGGCGGTCCACTCCTGCACCGCCAAACTCATAATCGGCCCCTTAGTATAGTTATGAAGAATGTAAAGTTCATACTTGTGGCCAAAATGTATAATTACACAACATGCTGATACTTGAGGAAACTAGTTGCTTGAACAAAAATTTAAAGCTGATATTATAGATGCAACTTAACACATTTTCAGAAAATTGTAGCCAATGTATGAGAAAATTAGATTTTTCACCAAAGATGAAAACTGGTATTTTAAGTTAACATTGTGGATATTTTTAGAAAACAAGAAGTTAATGTTTGAGGACAATACACTTTTTTTATATACATGCATAAAAAGCTGACATCTAAGGGCAAAACTGATGTTTTTACTAACAAATGCAATCGGATTTTTGTTTATTTGGTAAAAATGTAAAGCTGGTATCTAAGGACAAAATTAGTGTATTTTCATAAAATAACAAGCTGATGGTTTTAGAAAAATGTATTCCCG
Organism: Calotriton arnoldi; assembly: GCA_963921515.1. Taxonomy (NCBI): domain Eukaryota; kingdom Metazoa; phylum Chordata; class Amphibia; order Caudata; family Salamandridae; genus Calotriton; species Calotriton arnoldi. The sequence goes on from CAWUFW010000156.1 coordinate 2,932,539, forward strand.
AACTGATTTAAAGCAGGTATTTGAGTGATAAGTGGCCCATGTTCAGTCATGGATATTTATTGTTCATGTTGTTGCATTATTTTCTTGTTATTTATTTATTTCTTTATTTATTTATAGAGTTTTATATAGCGCGAACAAGATCCCAAGGGATATCAGAGCGCTTTACATTAGGATGGGAGGAGGACATACATGCAAAATCGCTAACAAGTAGTCATGAAAAACAAACAGGAATGATCACTGATTCAGGGACAGTTGCACCATGGAAGGTAATACATTAGGCAAATAAAAGCGAGCCCAGATGGGGTCATTGTAAAAGGAAAAGAAGAGTAGTAACAAAAGATGGTACAGTGGAAGTAAGAGCAATGTCCAAGGAGGGTAATACAGTAAACAAGTAAAAGGGGGCCATGAAGGGGTCATTGTATAGGAAAAGAGGAGAATTAGCACAAGATGATACAAGGGAGGTGAGAGCAATGACTTCGAGCAGGTGGGCCAAGCCCAATTAGGGTAAGAATTTGTTCATAAAGAATCTTTTGGCTTCCACTTTGAACGCCGTTGTTGAAGAGAATCTGCGTACTTCTGGAGGAAGAGAGTTCCATATCTTTGGGGCGGCGCCTGAGAAGGCTCTGTGACAGGTTCTCTTTTTCCTAAGGATGGGTGGTTTCAAGAGGAAAGTTTTGGCACTCCTTGAGTCTCTTGCCCCACAAGATAGCTCAAGTTTTTGCGCAAGGTACCTGGGAGTATTTAAGTGAAGAGCTTTGTGCGTCAGAACAGCAATCTTTAACTGAATACGTGCATCATACGGCAACCATTTGAGAGATTTTAGGACTGGGGATATGTGCTCATTTCGCTTGGAGCCTGTAACCAGCCTGGCCGCCGAATTCAGTGATACTCTTAGGGGAGCCAGGGTGTATTTAGGAAGGCCACAGAGGGTCACACTGCCGTAGTCAAGCCTCGGCAGGACAAGCGCTTAGACCACCTGTTTGAAATCGTTTTGTGGAAGAAAAGGTTTGATATTCCTGAGTGTCCTCAGCAGGTGATTTGCTCCCTTGCACACCTTACTTATGTGATTTTTCATATTCAGGTGCTTGTCCAAGGTGACTCCGAGCGATTTGGCTGAGTCTATGATGAGAGGAGTGCAGTTGAATGTCGTGAGGAGATTCAACCAAAGGTCAAGTTTGGGGGTGTGGTTCGGAGGGGAGATGACCATGAATTCCGTTTTGGCTGTCTTGAGAAGGAGCTGGTTCCCAGCTAACTAGCTTTGAGTAGACGATAGGGTCGTGTTGAGAGAGATGAGATTTTCCGGGGAAGAGATTTTCACATAGATCTGCGTATCGTCCGCATACATATGGAAGAGAGTGTCCGTGGAATTTAAAAAGTTAGCTAATGGTTCCAAGAACAGGTTGAAGAGAATAGGTGATATGGCAGACCCTTGTGGAACCCCCATGAGGACTGGAGAGGGCTGGGAGAGAGAGAGGTTTGCCTTGACCCTTTGATATCTGTGGTGGTGGAAGGATGAAAACCATTGAAGCACCTGACCAGAAAAACCCATCCTGTTTTTCAGAATGTCAAGGAGGTTGTCATGATTAACCGTGTCGAATGCAGAGGAAAGGTCCAGGAGGATCAGGAGGCAGGATTAATTTTGGTCCAGCATTTTTAAAATGTCATCCATAACGTGGGTGAGTGCCGATTCAGTGCTATGCCCCTTTCGAAAGCCAGATTGATGCTGGTCAAGGAGTTGGTAATTCTCTATGTGAGCACAGAGTTGGGATTGTACGCATTTTTCAATGAGTTTCGCTAGGGTGGGAATGTTGGAGATAGGACGGAAGTTATTGAGATCAGCCTTGTCTGCATTAGGTTTTTTCAGTATAGGTGATACCTGAGCCGCTTTTAGGCAGTCGGGGATCAAGCCTTGTGAAAGGGAAGCATTTACAATCTTTGTCCAAGTGGGGATGAGTACATTCTTGATTTCTTTGAAGATGGCCGGGGGCAACGGATCATTGAAGTGGTTGGATGGGTTTATATTCTGGAGGATCTTGGTGATGTCTTTTTCACTAAAAGGAGTGAAAGTGCTCCAAGCCGCATTGTTCTTGAGGTTCAGGTTAGAAGATCCGCGCTTTTCTAGGAGGTCAGGAAGTGAAATGTCACTGGAGGAGGGCAATAGATCCTTCTTAGAGGCGAGGTCAATGGTGATGAGTCTTGCTTTCTCAGTGAAGAAAGCAGCAAATTCATCGCCGGAGGGTGAGCTGCCCCCAGGGTCAGAGTGATTTGGACCAACCGCTGATTGCTGTTTGACCAGCTCGAAGAGTTTCTTAGGGCGGTTTGCCGCTTGATCAAGTTGGTGTCTGAAATAGTCAGCCTTCGCGCTCTTAATTTGTTTGTTGTAAAGGCTCCTGGCCGCTCTAAGGAGTTTTAGGTGGTCCAAAGAGGGATTGGATCGCCAGGAACGTTCGAGTGCTCTCAGGTTGCGTCGTTCCGTGTTTAAATTGTCATTAAACCAGGCTTTGGATAATTTTGTTGAGGCATTTTTTTGTTGGATTGGAGCAAAGTCATCCATGTTGTAGGAGTCGGTGAGAGACTGCACTTCAACCAAGTCGGTTAGGGAGGAGAGGGCCGCTTTACAGTGGGTAGCTATTTCATCGGAGTTTAATGATCTGAGGTCCCTTTTCCATATCTTTAATTTAGTAGGTTGAGCCTTCCTCATCGACAACTCCCTGTTGATAAAAAAGAGGATGCAGTGGTGATCGGACCAGTCACATGGGGTAATGGCGTCCAAGGTAATGGAATGTTCATTAGAAGAGATAATGAGGTCTAAAGTTTCTCCTTTTCTATGAGTTGGTTGGTCACAGTGCTGAGTCAGATCTTGCTCATTTAAGAATGATTTGAGGCAGGATACCGCAAGGTCATTGGGGTTCGACCAGTGAAGTTTGAAATCACCAAGGAAGATTTGGGCCACGGTTGGATCAACGTTTACAGAGATGATTTCCATTAGGTGCTCGATAAATGGGAGCTTGTCTCCCGGGGGGTGGTAGAAGGTGTGAAGTTTACAAACCGGAAGGTTCTTGCTTGATATGCTGAGACACAGGTATTCACAGGAGGAGGGCGTAATGGACTCACTTTGAGAGATTGATATTGTGTTTCTGTGAATACAGGCTAGGCCACCACCCAGTTTCCGAGCTCTGTCTAGCCTAATAATGTTGTGAGTGGGAGGTACAATGAGGTCTAGGATGGGAGTGGAAGAGGGATTTAGCCAAGTTTCGGTAAGAATGATAATGTCTAAGTCCTTGTGTTGGATGAGGTCGAAGATATCGGAGGCATGTTTGCTGGCTGACCTGCAATTGAGTAATGCACATTTGAGACGTACTGGATTAGGGGGGGAAGGTGACTGGGTGATGGTCACACGAGTAAGGTTGTCAATATTGCTGCTTCTAGGATTGCGAGGAGGTTCTCTGTATGGGTTAGAGTGGATAGGTTGTATATGTCTCGGAGGGATCATGTTGGGGTTGGACCGGGTGGAATTAGAAATGTGAGGGACAAGGAAATCAATGGGCGTCGGGAGGGTCGCACCTCTTTTGGGCCGGGAGGGATCGTTGGGTAGGGGAAAGTCTTTCTGGATGGAGGGGGCTGATGTCTGCTCTATGTGATCACTCTCCCTGGTGGAGGCGATGGGAAACTTCGCAGATGAGAGGAATGAGCTGATCACGGGGAAGAGATCATTATAGAGGGCTTTCAGGTCATGTAGCTCGGAGGTGAGAAGGTGCAATTGGAGAGATATGTCCTCAAGGCGCGCTGCCAAGTCGGGGTGTTGGGCTGGAAGAGGAGAGGGGAACGCGAGAGGGGACGGGGGGGTCTTGGTGTAAGACCTTAGGATCTGGGGTGGTGGTGAGAGGTTCCTGGGAAGGAAGAAGATCAATTGGGACTGGCGAGGCTCCAGGTTCTGTTGATAGGGATGTTGGAGCATTTGCAGGGGGGCTGTGATCGCTGAGCTGAGGGATAGGTACAGTCAAAGCCGGAATACTTGGGATCGACTGAGCTTGATGGGTGCAGGGCGTTAGCCCAGAATTCCGCCCAGTGTGAGTCATCAGGAGAAGGCTAAGGGACAAGGGATCAAGCATTGTAGGCAGTGTCAGTAGGTCACCCTGGGCTCTCTCCAGTCGCGGAACGGTTTGGATCGTACTGGGTAGCTGTGCGCCTAGTGAGCCTGAGGAGTCTCTCTCCCTCAGATTCGGGGGTCTACCTCTGCCCCTCTGTGGAGATCAGGTGGCGAGGAGAGGTTTAATTGGAGATAGGGCCTTCCTGGTTGAGGTATGTCCACAGGGGAAGGTGCTGTACTCTCCTGATCAAGTGACGAAGAGTGGTTTAGAGGGAGTGATGGCCTTCTCGAGGGGGCGGGGGCCGGACTCGACAAGTCCTGGGAGAAGGTAGAGATAGTGTGTGTGTCATTGGATTTCGCTGAGACCTCATTTTTGAGTAATGGGAAGATAGTAGCTATCTTAGCAAGATTGATATTAGACGCTTGGATTAGGATGATACCATTATTGTATAGGGTGATGGTGGTATTGGCATTGAGTGTGGGAGAGGGAGCTGTTGTGAGCTTGAAACCATGGGGTGTTTTCCTGGTGCCTGTTAGTCGGAGCATGGAATAGAGAACTTTTCGCCAGCATGCTCTTTTCCTGGAGTAGAAAATAAGATCATTGACTCTGGTACCCTTGTTTGAACAAAAGTAGACATCAGAGATTAGCGTTTCAGGTCTGGCCCTGAGTAGATGGTGCTTGTGTTTCTTGGCAGCGTTTTTCGAGAGGTTGGGTGGGTAGTTGATGATGAAAGCGTTGCATCCTGATGGGTCGGGGCTTAGCTCCATTGCGTTAGTGTGAATCTTAGCCAATGCTGAAGCTTTAACAGTGGGGGGAAGGAGACTGTTGAGGTGACGAATTCCAGTGGCTGGTTTGTGGGATAGTGATTTTTAGAACCTGGAGTGGGGGTAGTGTCCATTTTACTCCCACTCCGGATGGCACCCAAAGGCTGGGGTGTCACAGTCCTTTTTGCTGACTATGCCCTGCTCAGGTGTGTGAGAGGAGAAGGAAAAAGAACAAGAAAAAAAAAAATATCATCATTTGGCCCAATGCATGAGGACACTCCAAACGCAGGGGGTGTATCAGCACTTTTCAATGCCTGCCATATTGGGAGGAGACAATGTCCACAAGCCAACTCCAGTAAAATTCCCATAAGCAGGGAGTGTAGGCAGTCAGCCCTTATCAGATTCTAAGGTCTGAACAGGTGTGAGAGAATGAACACAAACCCAATCCAAGATGGCCACCAAGGAAGAGCGTGTAGCAGCCCATTTCTATTTCTATGCCCAGTCGAGCATAGGGATCGGGTAGGGGGCTTCAAGTCCGGAGGACACAAAATGGATGCCAGGGAGCAGTCCCGGAAAATGAGCAAACAAAATGGGTGCCCTCGATGCAGGCCTCAGGGATCAGGCATGAAGGCCAACTAAAGAGTCCCCAGAGCAAAGTCAAATAGTCAGGCCAGTGCGATCATCACTCCCCCAGGGATCTGCACTGAGGGGAGCGTGGACATAGGTACCGAGGTAGAGTGCTCAGTGGGACCAGCAATCGGGAGACAACTAGGAGCAGTAACAGGCACAGAAGCCGATACAGCGAGGCCCAAGCAACACGCTCCCTATAAGATGTCAGCAGGCCCAAAGTGTAGGAGGGCCCGGGGATCTCCCAAAAGCGTCTCTCAATGGGAACAACGAGTCGGGACTGAAAGTAAAAGAAATCACCCCAGGCAGTGCGCGCGGGGAGATGCGATGCAACAGCAAAGAACTAGACAGCAAGAGTGGCCTTTTGGAGGGGTCCGACTCACCAAACACTCACCATCGTCGTAAAGGCAGGTCGACGAACCAGACTGTGAGGGAAGCCGAGGTGAAGGTTCCCTGTGGAGTAGGTGACGAGGGAACAAAAGGGTGTAGATGATGAGGTGGCCCGGAGGGAGTGAAGTCGCTACCACCAGTGAGGCCAGCAGCAAATCTATCAATGTGCCAATTCCGTGATGGGCGACCCGGAGCCAGCCCAAGAAAGATGGAGGGCAGCCGGAGAGTCAATTTCCACTGAGGGTCTCCCGGGGCAAGATGAGCACCGACACTACCCAAGGCAGTGAGCCCTGATCGCGCCGGCTCCCGCTCCGGTCCGAGTGCGGTCTGCACACGGCGCGGCCAAAAGCTCAGGCAATGGCCAGAGTCCCCCTAGAACAGCTGCTCAAAGGCTGGAAGTCGGCCGCAACAAGGGACGGGGGTCCAGATCGTGAGGGCGTACCATTAAAACAACAGCTCACAGGAGTCGACGGAGACCATCGGCAGCGACAGAGGAAGGAGGGACAGATCCGTCCCAGTAGGGGCCGTCACTCCTCATGTCTCGGTCCAGCAGAGAACATTCCCGGCCCTGATTTGGGTAAGAGTCACCAAGGGGGCACCACGGTGCTGCAAATGCCCGGCTGAATATTCGGAACGTTGATTTGCCACAGTGTACTTTCTGCTATGGTTTTTTATTTCATGATTTAAATAGAGATTTCAAGATCTGTACTGATAGCTTTTATTACATTATTAACACCGTATATACCTCTGTCTGAGGATGGTAACTGTAAGATTGGAGTTATCTGAGGTGTATGCTTGAAGACTAAATATTATGAGGTACAGCTCCACTGTCTGAAACTGTAAGATTTGTCTAAACTTCAGGATGACATGTCTATGTAAGGTTTTAGATTACGAGATGTGTGCCATTCTGTGTTTACATGCTAACGCTTGCAATCAAATGTTCATTTGTATCATACGACTGCCAAACGATTTGAAAGAGAATGATGAAACATGAAGTTAAGTGAAGTGAAGTTAGAGAAGATGGTGTTTACATTTTGATAAGCCACATCAGTATGCCTAAACAGATTGAATTGTTTATATTAGGGATGGTGATTTATGCTAGGAAATGCACCATTTCCCGACCATTTTCCAATGCTTTATGGAAGGAAAATACCAAAACACCTTTGAAAAGTGACAGATTAGTTTAGCAGATTAATTATTTGTTTGTGAGCGAGCCTTTAAACAAGTCTTTGATAGCTATTGATATCTGGCAATGTATTTAAAAAGTGCGGTGGAAATACATAATTTGACCTCATATATTTTTCAAAATTATCACAGGCCTCTAAACTCCCATGAGGACCAGGGAGTTGAGACCATTGGCTTTACTGGCTCGCTTTGTGCAATTTGAAGCTTGGATATATGGCACTCCAGTTTGAAAGGTCATAGGTTGCCACTGATTCTGTCAGCGTTACCTACTTAGGGCCCGATTTCAAGTTGAGGCGTTATTTATCGCCCCTGATAAATAATGATACCACGGGGTACGTTATTTATTGGGCAATATAAATAACACCTATTATACCTTTTTGGGGAATAACATGCAGATTTTGGTGTTTAATGTACTAAAATACACATGATATGATAAATACCGGGGGCTTATTTGTAAGCCCAGTGCGCCGCGGTGCGTCATTTTTTTGGATGCACAGGCAGCGCAGTGTACCTGCCCATATTTACAAGGCCACGTAAAGTCACCCTGCATGACTTTTCATGGCCTTGTAAATATGGCCCCATTCATGCATTACTCTGCGTGAAAGGGGTGTTCCATGGAACCTGACACATTCCCAGATTTACAAAGTGTCGTAAACCTGGGAATGCGTAGGAGTGGTGCAACGAGGAGAAATACTTTTATTACTTCTCGTTTTTCACTCTTTCTATATGTGCTGCATTCTGCAGCACACATAGAAGGAGCAAAACTACATTAATGATTGTTTTTGTGCAGGAAGGTGTCCCTTCCTGCACAACAACAATCATCCCTGCAACGCAGGCACCATTGCATCATGGTGCAAGTGTGTCTGATTTGGCGCATGGCTGCTGTTTGTGTGCTGGCACAGGGGAAAGGGACAGGAATGCGCCGTATTTTGTAGATACAGCCCATTCCTGCCCTGTTATTTTGACACATGGCAGCGTAGTAGGAAGGCTTGCTGCGCTGCCGTGCGTCAAAATATGGTAAATGAGGCCCGTATGTTTTCCTAAGGTAATTATCCGCAGGTTTGACCTGCTGAACTTTAACGAATTTTGAGTTATTTAACGCATCTAATAATTATTGGGTTGATTAAATAAAACCAAGCTCATAATTCCTTCCTGTGCGTATACAGGGATTTACGCACAGTATGGAATTAACGGCTGAACTTGTAATCAGGCCCTTATTGTTCATATCATGCCTGGTCAATTCCAGATACGCCTCAATTTTTTTAAAAGAATTTGTCATGCAAGAAGCTATCTTGGACTTACTTTTAGCACTGAATTTTATTTTGATTTTATAACATAAAGTCCATGGTTTGTATTTTCCGTTATGTAGAGTTGTTATGGTTTTCTGTTATTATTTTTCCAAAATAAACATACAACTGACTTGAAGTACACTGCAATATCACACACAGAAGAGGGAATCTAACACGTGCGGGTGGGTGAGTGTAGGGGAAATGCACCAAATTGATAAAACTGCCCTCACACACAGCAAGCTGTGTCATGCTTCATCATAGGGCTGCTAACACACCTCCGCGTCAGCCCAACGCTGGAGGTGGAGCATTAGGGAGGGAAGACAATACAACATTCAGTGTCCAATCACAGGTGAGAAAAAGTGCAGAAATAAGTGGTGTAAAACTGGTATCACGGGATCCTAGTCATAAATTTAATAATAGGTCCCCTGTCCAGGATTAAAATAAAAAGTGGATGCTAGGTTGGGGAGCTTATAATGAGACGCCAACCCCTCCACTCTGCTATAATGTCGACATGTTTCAGCCGGCACAATTAATACCCCGGCTTTCCTCAGGACTCTCAACACTGTGATCCCTGTGTATTCACCCTTATTCCTATAAATCCAGAAATAAAGGGGATGTCACCTACACGAGTCAATGCTCGGTTACCAAAAGTTGCGGAGCCCCTCGTGTTCGGAGAGGAACCGAGTTTATTGAATTTCTAAACTCGAAATGGCAGGGGAGTGAGAACAGATGCCTACACGCACTCTTGCTTTCAAGGTCAGCTGTTAACCAACAAAGTATGTCTCTCCCTATCCGCCGTGCACGTATAGACTTGAACTCCAAAACAGTGCTTTATTTTTTACAGTGATACTCTTTATCAGTACTGTAAGTCCACAAAGCACCTCTTTTTATTCATCATAGGACCCAACTTACGCATATAGGGCCTGATTCACAAAGGTAAAGTTACACTTTTGTGTAACTTCACTATTGTTTTAGTATTCACAAACTACGAGTTTAGTTTTACTAATAGTATTTTTACGACTGCGGAGACTGCACTGTCAGGACAGAGAACTCTACCCATAGAAAGATAGGACAGGATATCCTTTTATGTGCAGAGTCTCTGCCACATGCATGCAGTCTCCTCTGTTGTAAAATTACTATCAGTAAAATTAAACTCGTAGTTTGTGAATTCCAAAAAATAGCAAACTTATGCAAAAGTGTAAATTTACCTTTGTGAATCAAGCCCATAGTTTTCATATTGAACTATAAGGATTGAAAGAAGTTTGCCTTATGTGAAAAGCACCATCTGATTAAAATAAAACAGGGGTTGGCTTCATCCCACTGTTGATTACTCGTACAAAATGTAAAAAGTCAAGACACCAAAGCTCAGCCACTTGAAGGCCTCTAGAAGATTCTGTTACTTGACTTTCTAGACCATATTTCACCACAATATTTCATTACAATATTTCAAGACAGAGTTGTCCATTGGTGTTCAATATATACTCCTCCATCCTCACCTTGCTCATCGTCATTCACAGCAAATCAATGAAAGGCACTTGAGAGATTCACACAACCTAAATATATGACCTGCCTTTTGACTTCATGTATTTGTTAACCAGCAGATTCAAGTTGAGAACCTAGAGCTGAGTGCAACCGAAACACAACTGAACCTAGACAGAATCTCATTGTTCCCGTCCCCCTTTCTATCTAATCTATGGACCAGTTTTTTTCAAAATGCCTATCAAGGGGATGGGGCAGTAGCAAATTTAAGTCAGCCTTTTCCCTTTTTTTTAAACATGATAACAATTATAAATACATTCGATTAAAATGGGGATGATCATAATTCCACCACTTCAGTTCAAAGCCTGATCATAACACATGTCGAGAGTTTTAGCAGCGTTTAAAATCTGAATGCAGCTGATCTGGTCATTTACATCATGCCTGCTTTCTCATTGTCAACAACATGTCTTCTGACTTTAAATAATTGTGAATCTATGTCCCTTTGTCATTGCTTGTGGTTTAAATCATGTGGAAATGATGGCTGTGGTCCTCTGGCTTAACACTATGGGTCCGATTCCGAACTTGTTCAGAAAGCATGCCGACCGTATCGGTTCCGGAATGCTTTCCGTACGACTCGGATCGGGGGAGTCCGACTGAACGAGTACGATGCATCTGTATGCATCCGGATACGATTCGGTCGGACTCCCATTGACTTCAATGGGACCTGTGTTCCGAACGTGAACACAGGCTCCCATTGAAGTAAGGGGTGGCTGGGGAAAACCTTGCACCCTGTGGCGGGAACCCCATGGTGCCTGCCATATTGTGCATGGCTGGAAAGGGGGTCCCTTTGGTACCCCCACATGCCCGATTCGGAGGGCCCCAGGTGAAGGGGGGCCTGCTATGGGCCCCCAAAGACCAATTCCGGCAGCCTTTTCGTTCTGGGCAAACCGAATCGGAAAGGCTGTCTGAATCGGTCATCGTACTCGCTCGTTCGGAAACCAAGTCCATAGAGCTGTACGAATCGGCTCTGGAAAGGCTAGACCTCTCCGAATGCCTTCCGGAACCGATTCGGTCAGCCCTAACGGTTTCCAGGCATCGCACTTGGCCGTACGGAACTGGGAACGAGTCGGTCGAAAACAAGGGCGAATCCGATTCGGAGCCCTTCTGACCGACATCGGAATCGGCCCCTATGTTTACTATATCTAGACATTTTCATACCATGCTCTAATTCTACCCCATTTTCTGCAAAACAGCTGAATTCCCTATAAAAAACCTTTTATAACGTCACATCTAAACTTTTTCTTGTAACACAGCTTTCATTCTTTTCTCTCGCGTTGCTATTTTTAAAAATTATTGCTGCTTTGCACTCAACAAGTGTCTTTGATGATTTGGATATTTCAGATCCTTCATGCTTTAAGTAAAAATGAAGAGACAGATTGAACAAGATCACCGAAGAAGAAAACTATTTTCATAACAATGTGGCATGTCCAGTTAACAAGCTTGACTCTCCTTCTAAGTCAAAGTTATGATTTTATCAAAAACTATCTCAATGACCAGGTTTTCCCACCTCAATCTTATGAGATTATTTGAGGGTTGTTTAGGTGGTGTGCCCCTGACAAAGACAGCCTCCTCAATGTAGCCACCTCCTCAGCAAAGGTAATAATCGGTTGCTCATAGTCACATTTGAATTTTAGCTGTATGAACAAATCCTACATCTTCATCACGACTTTCACCTTTTTCAGGATTCAAGCACTGAAGGTGCAAGGAACAGCATATTTATCACAGTACTCACAATAGCAGAATGTAGACCATGAGCTGTGAAAATGTCTAACAATTCAAGCTACTCACCCACGCCTACAAATCCCTCCACAACATTGGACCCAATACCAAACGAAAGAGTCTCCTTCCACGTACCCAAAAGGAACCTCCGCTCCGCCGCTTCGCCCTGGCACAGACCCCACGCATCCACAGAACCAGAGCAGGTGGAAGAGCCTTCTCCTACGTCGCAGCAAAGGCCTGGAACAAGCTCCCAGTCAACATCAGACGCTCCCCCACTCTGCATACCTTCAGGAAGACCTGGCTCCAGTAGCGGTCGGTGGTGGGAGTGCCGCCGGGCGCTGACGTGGGGTGGGGGAGGGGCAGGGTGGGGTGTAGTAAACTATGGATTACGGGCGATTACAGGTAAGTACACATATAAATAAATAAAACGAATTTCGTTTCTCGCGCTGAATCACATTTGGCGATTACTACCCCCCACCCTACCCCTCCCCCGCCCCACGTCAGTGCCCGGCGGCACTCCCACCACCGACCGCTACTGCCTGGCTCTTCGACTGCTCCGGAGCTGCACCTCCCCCCAGCACCTTGGGACCCTCACGGGTGAGTAGCATGCTTTAAAAACCCCTGATTGATTGATTGAATAAGTGACCTGCTTTATCTGGATCAGCAGTTTAGCGTTCATGCATCAATACCATTTCAAACGGGTGTAAAAATGTTTTGAGAATTCACAAAATTTCATTTTACTCTGGCAGAAAAATGTCCTCAAAGATTTTCATGTGGGTAAAGAGAAGAGTGGATATTACAGAGCTGGAATGCATTGAAACTTTGTGCACAGCCACAAATCTATACACTTGTAGGTAATCACCAACTTTTCTCCAACCTATTCCCAACCCTGGAAAAGGTCAGAGATTTACGCTTGTCAAGGTCAAGAGTAAATCACTTTCCAGGGTGTGAATGAGAAGAGAACAGCCTGCGATTCCTGCTAGTGCTGGAGGAATGGTTTTCTCCATGGGAACCTGTGAGAAAAGTGGATTATAAGTTGGGGTGGCTGAGAGACCTCACCAAATAATAATGTCACTATTCTTTGTCAAGTGCTGATAGGGTTCTTTAAATTAAATCTTAGCTCAGTCCTGGATAGCTGTGACACAGAGCAGCCAGGCACAACTCAAAGGAAAACAAGCTTAAAGCATTCATCAGTATCAAAACAGTGGTATTTGTTGTATTATAGTTGTGGGCAAGTTGGTGTCAGATAGAGGCGTGGGTCTGGTCCCGGTCAAGATTTTATCTTCACACTTAGAAACTGTTCAGGTTCTTTTTCTCATCAATGGTGAGTCCAGCTTGAGGCTGGTGTTGGACTTGACATTGATGGAAGGTGAAGTCCAGTGGCTGATGAATTCTTAGTTCTCCTTGGCATTCGAGTATACCCACAAACCGGAAAGTAGCAGTAATCTAAATACCTGGGACTCTGTGCCCAAAAAGCATTATCATTTGCTTTGGGCTTGCAAGTTGAAGTTTTTGTGAGGGAAAAGAGTATACTCTAGCACCAGCTAAGGATCGAGGACCTGGGAGGCCCCTCTTGGGAGCTACGATGTGATCTTATGGCTACACCAAGGGAGTCCAGGGCAAGTTCAGTACGAAATGGTCAGCTGGGCACTGTGCAGTTGCAGGGCTTCTTTTAGGTTTTGTGTCCCTTAAGCTTAGCAGGAGGCTAGCCAACTAGCCCTTGGAGTCCACCCACTGGCCAAGGCCGGACTGGCCGTAGTGGGCACCCGGCGTTTTTCCAGTGGGCCGGAAAGGTGGGGGTCGATTTTGGACCAGTGGGGGGCGTTTTTGTTACTGGGGGCAGTTTTTGTTACTGGGGGCTGGTTTTGCAGCAGTGCTGCAATATTGGCCAACTGTAACAAAAGCGCAGCAGCAGTGTTTCCCACCAGTCACCTCCCACCCCCAGGCCGGTCCAACGAAATTGCCAGGGCTGGTTTGCATTCCCAGTCTGTCCCTGCCACTGGTCCTTGGCACAAGTAGGAGATGTTCCAGCCCTTGGGATGTCTTGTCATGGGTTCAACAGCAGCAGCAGCCCTTCTCTTTCTGAAGTCCTGTCTTGGCTACGTAGGGGCAGCAGGTGCAGCCTTTCTTCCTGTGGTCCACAGGTTCAGCAGGTGTAGTCCTTCTTCTGTTCTTTCAGAGCCCAACAGTGTTATAAGGCTGGTTGCCAATTCCCACAAGGCAACCATACCCCTTCTGACATCATTTCCGGTAGGGTAGGCACTAAACAACTCCACAGTGCATCGCTCTGCCCAATTCCAAGATGCCAGGTCCCTTCTTCTGTGGGTCACAGCTATGGGCACACCCATGAGAGGTGTCCAGTATATTTAGCCACCCCTCCTGCATAACCGGTTCTACACCAGGCTTTCCCCCTCTGGAGGAGATACCAACCTATTACCTATTCAAAAGGGCAGGTATGGTAAGGTGTGACTAATATTTGCTTCTCAGAGGCAGTAGACCATATGAAGCTGGGCCATCTATGTCCACTGCCCTTGGGCTATCATGGCAGGAGGAGGTCACACCTCCTCCCTCCAGCAAAGCCTTTGTATCCCTTCCTGGGAGTGATTCACACCACTTAGCAGGAGGGCAGCAGGCTGTGGTGACAACTGCTGCAGTTAATCAGAAGTGGCTACTAGAAATTTGGGGCAAGAAAGGGGAGACTTTCTAAAGTCACCTTTATATTAAAAGTTACTTTAAATCCGACTTCAGCATTAAGTTGGGTTTAATGTAACAATTAATTTGATACATTAGAGTACTAGCTTTGTTGGTCACAAATGGAAGTTAGTACTTAGCACATGGGCCAGTGAAACTCTATTTTAGCCAATGGGACTACTGGCCTTAATACAGTGAAAATGACAATTTCGAGTTTTCACTGTCGGGACATGTACAGCACAACAAAAGCATGTCCCTCTTTTTATTATTTAGCAACCTGCCTTGTGGGCTACTAAAGCCTTCTATAGGGGTGACATAAATACTTAAAAGTACGGTTTTGACTTGGCAAAGGGGTTTAATTTGCCATGTAGGATTGGCAATTTAAATGCTGCCCAACTAGGCTGGGATTGCAGACCTAGAGCCATGTTTTCACTTTGTCACTGCAGTGGTGGCACAATAAGGGCTGCATGCCACTAGTGACATTTAACATAATAGCCCTAGATACACCTGGTACCATACGGGACTTTTTGGTAAGTTAAATGTGCTAATCAGGAATTAGCCACTTGTGCATGCACTTTTAAGGGTCGGGGGACATGTACTGGAGCCTGGACAGCAGAGTTGAGTGCACTTTAGAGTAAAAAAGCCAGCATCGTCAGTCCAAAAACTTGTGGGGGGGATGATCATCCAGAAAGAGGCACTTTCATACAGGACCTATTGCTCCCTATGGAGAAAAAAATACCATCACTCAAACGCCATGGCATTTTCCCATGTGCAGCTGTGAACTACAAACAATTGTGCATAACAAAATGATTCCATATACTCACAATTGCAAATTCACAAACATTTTCCAGGAGTATGTCTGCAACTTTAACACTTCCCATGAATAAAATTAGTAACCATTGTGAAATTCAAAAATTAGTAAAGTTGCTCTCATGTGAGGTTGTGAACTACTGGGTGTATAATTAAAAAAAGTTTAAATGTCTGGTCCATACGGTTAGGGCAGCTCACTGCAAGTGAAAGGCAGCATGGGTATGGATAACCTGCCATTGCCAACTTAAATTACCTAAGCATTGTTAATAAGGACCTGGATTACATACCCTAATACCAGTCCAAGGCCACGAGCACCAGAAAAGTTGATGGTTTCATTGGGTCCATTTGTGCATGCCGATACAGGGTGATTTGGGTTATTCTAGATAGCACAACGGAGAACTATCTCTCCATAGAGATTCCTGCATTTTTATGGCAGAAATTGATTGTGAGAAATTGGGTCGTTGGTTGGGGAGGATATGAGCCCTTCTCAATAAACAGCCAAAATCCCTGTCAAAGTGAACCACAAAAGTCATTAAACTAACCTGCACTTAATCCTCTGGTAGCTTGGCACAGCAGCAGTCAGGCTTAACTTAGAGGCAATGTGTTAATTATGTATGCAGCACATTAACATTGATAAAGTGAAAACATAACACAACAAAAATCCCACAACAATTTAGAAACAAAGAGTACAATTTAATAAATTATTTGACACCAAAACGACACAAATCAATCAGTAGAACTAGAATGATGAATTTTGAAAGTTTAAAGTGAGAACTAGAGCCTAAAAGATCAATGCGCCAACTGCGGACATCTAGTTGCTCAAGACCGGGACAAAGTCGAAAGTTATGGCCAACGGCGATGGAGCATGGTTCGGATACAAAAGAATTGATTGGACCCAGTCTCAACTTACATTCAGACTTTTTTTTGTAAGAAAATGTGTGAGATGGTAAATTTCAGCAGGGAAAGGTAGCCAGCAGTGTCCTAGAGGGAGGCGTTGCCATCGGAGAGCCGCTGGACAAAGTTGCAATGAAGATTTCTACTTTCAGACGTGATCTTTTTTTTGGAAGTCAGAAATCTCCAGGGCGACGAAGCTGCAGGCTATAGCTGATAAGGGCTCCACAAAGCCATTCATTCCTTCTGCCAAGAGCTGCTGAACAGGATTTGCTGCTCTGGAGAAGAATGTAGCAGGAGCTGGCGCGAAGTCAGGCCGACTGGCAATGCACCTTGGCTGGATCGATGAGCAGGTTCAGCCCTGTCTCCTCTCAATTCTCAGAGCAATTTTAAGCCAAAATGTTTCTAATTCCCAAGTTTTGTACTTTGGCTAGATGGGCAGCTTTTACAACACTTCCAAGGGTCCAGGAACTGAAGATGCTCCACTTGGAGGGTCAGTACTCACTCAGGCAGGGTTCAGATGTGGTTCAAGATGGTTGGAACCTTTTCTGTCCCTGAGGCTCTTATCAGGAGGCCAGCCAACTAGTCCTTGGAGTTACTTCTGGAAGTCCTGGGTTCAAGATGAACAGGGCTCAAGCAGCAGGGCAGACCTCTGGGGCTCAGAGTAGGCTTCAGGCAGCAGAGCAGTCGTCCTTGGTGCAGCAAAGCAGTCCCTCTGAAGTACACAGCAGGCCACATCAGCAGGCACTCCTCTGAGAATGCTTTTGCAGGTCCAGGAGAGAACTGAAGAGTGGGTCTGAGAGTCCCCTTTTTATCCCAGGTGCTTTCTTTGAAGTGGGAGTAGTTTCTAGAAGCTTCCCTTTCAAGTTGCTTGGAATTTCCTGCCTCACTGCCCTGGCTTCAGCCTGGCTACAGACACAATGGACTAGTGTGAAGTTCTTTATGTGAGAGCAGGGCTCAGCCTATTGTTGTATAATTAGGGCTGTGCCCAGCTCCACACCCCCATCCGCCTGAGGTGGTCCATCCAGGCACACCTAATACCTCTATTGTGTGGGTGTCTGGGAGGAATATACAATGGCCAACTGCCACTCTCACCTACAGATGTGACCCAGGAACAGGCTGCAGGCACCAAATGGTCTGGGCAAGAAAATGCCAACTTTCTAAAAGGGCATTTTTGGAATAGTGACTTAAAATATGACTTTACCATTAAACAGAATTTTAAATTACAATTCTTCTGATACCAAACATGACTTTCCTACCTGTTCCCAATCAAATGTTAGCACTTGTTATATGTAATAAGGTAACCCAACGATGACCTAGTGGAGAAGTAGTCCCCACAGTAGTAAAAAACAAATTTGTTCGTTTTTCACTACTAGGACAAGTAAAATATAAAAGTACATGTTCAACTTTTTAGTTACAATACACCCTGCCCTATCAGCTGTCTAGGACCTTCCTTAGGGGTGGCTTATATGTAATAAAAACATGAGTTTTCGGCTTGGCAAGGGGGTTATATTGCCAAGTCGAATTGGCAGTTTAAAACTGCATATAGGCTGCAATGGCAGACCTGGAACATGTTTTAAGTCACTACATAGGTGGGTAGCACAATATGAGCTGCTGACCCACTAGAATTATTTAATTCCTAGGCCCTGGGAATATGGTATACCGCTTTACTAGGGACTTATAAGCAAATTAAATATTCCAATCAGGTGTAAGATAATGTTACCATGTTTTAGGGAGTGAGCACCAGCACCTTAGCACTTGTTAGCAGTGGTAAAGTGCACAGAGTCAGAAGGCCAACAAAAACGAATTCAGAAAAAATAGGAGGGTGAAGGCAAAATAGATGGGTGTCCCTGCACAAAGGGCCATATCCAACATTGATGGTGTGCACTATTTGAAATGTATCTTATCAGTAAAGCTTTTTTCTGCACAACTGAAGCGTCTTTTTTACTATATTGAAGCACTGGTTCTTTGTTTTCAGTAAACAAAGTGGAAGCATTGAAACAGCTATATTATTCTTCTTCACTAGAGCCGAGGAAGCGTATACTCAGGGCCACTGGAATTATGATTGTGTGGCCGTGGCAATTTTCGCATATTTATGAATTTGCCGCATTTGCCACATAATTCATCAGCTGCTGCATAATCTGCAGATTTTAACCCAAAAAATTTTCTAGCTTAAACGGTTCAATAGTTAATAACAATGAAGCAGCACGTATTGACGTGCAGTGGAAGGCCTTTTGCAAAGGTTGACTGGTCACATTTCTGTTGCCTATTGTTGTATTTGGCTGTTAAACTGGTACTAATGAGGTGCAAACAAAGCCTAGACAGCATTAACAAGTGTATAAAGGCCACAGCAATGAAGTAATAGTATCACAAAATCTGCCGCATAAAACTGCATAATTTGCCTTTTGTTACCGCATAATTTACTCAACCCTGCCACCCTGCCAGAGGGTCCGCCTCCCCGCTTTCCGATCTAAAGCCACCAAGATCTCATGCGGCGTACCCCAAGGATCATCCCTCAGCCCAACCCTCTTCAACATCTACATGGCACCGCTCGCCAACATTGTCCGATCTCACAACCTCAACATCATCTCCTACGCTGACGACACCCAGCTGATCCTCTCACTCACCAAGGACCCCGCCACCGCCAAATCCAACCTCCACGAAGGAATGAAGGCTGTCGCCGAATGGATGCAGAACAGTCGCCTGAAACTAAACTCAGACAAGACAGAGGTCCTCATCCTCTGCACCACCCCCTCTGCCTGGGACGACTACTGGTGGCCGCCAGCGCTGGGAGCCGCACCAACGCCCACCGACCACGCACGCAACCTGGGATTCATCCTGGACTCATCGCTCTCAATGACCCAGCAAGTTAACGCTGTCTCCTCCTCCTGCTTCAACACCCTCCGCATGCTCCGCAAGATCTACAGATGGATCTCCACCGGAACCAGGAGGATGGTCACCCAGGCCCTCGTCAGCAGCAGACTGGACTACGGCAACGCCCTCTATGCAGGAACCACGGCCAAACTCCAGAAAAGATTACAACGCATACAGAACGCCTCTGCACGCCTCATCCTCAACATCCCCCGCCACTCCCACATCACAGCCCACCTGAGAGACCTGCACTGGCTCCCAGTCAACAAGAGGATCAGCGTCAAGCTCCTCACCCATGCCCACAAAGCACTCCACAACGCCGGACCAGCATACCTCAACAAACGATTCACCTTCTACACCCCCGAAACGCCAGCTTCGCTCCGCTGACCTCGCCCTCGCCACCGTGCCACGCATCCACAGGACGACCACCGGCGGCAGATCTTTCTCCTACCTCGCCGCCAAAACATAGAACACCCTCCCCACCCACTTGTGACAGACCCAGGACCTGCTGACCTTCAGGAGACACCTCAAGACCTGGCTGTTCGAGTAGTAGCTGCACCCCCCACCCAGCGCCTTGAGACCCTCACGGGTGATTAGTGCGCTTTGAAAATGTTGATTGATTGATAATTTGGCCCTCCCCTGTTGCATAATTCCAGTGGCCCTGCGTATACTGCATACTAACAACACCTATCACTTAATATATTGAAACTTGTGTGTTCTACTACAGAATGCACCGATCCTAGCTGGTCCTGTTGGTATGGGGAACTACCCTCTAGCCTGTGAGTGGCATAGAGGGTGCCAACTGCCACACACAAAACATATGTGGTCTTATTTAGTTATCAATCATAAATTGGAATGTCAAACATCCATTACACAAATTACATTTACACTAGGTGTCTTCCAGTTCTTTGCACCCAATTCAGATATTGGTTTATAAATGGCAAATATTACATGAAAACTGATTCTGTACCAATTTCAGCATGCTTCAGAAGTTGGTGGTGAAACTGAGTACATATCCTAAGTGAGTACTTTTGAGAAATTGGGTATTAACTGCGAAGGACGTGAGCCTTTCAGAAGTAATAAGTCTGCAAGTTTCTCTTTCCTGGGAATCAAGTACCCCATTGTAATACTTGTCTCTCTCAGGGTGCTCGTCAGGGGAGGTGGCTTTGACTAGTAACCCCAGCTCTCTGGTTCACAACAACAACACTTTATATATCTTTGTCCTGTCAGTGCTTTTTCTTATAAAAAGGAAAAAAACTTTTATTCCGTTAAGTTCAGTTCAAATACTTTATTCGGATAAAACATATCCATAAAAGGACAAAATCACAAAGTAATGCATAAAAACACACAAGTTCATAATGACCATAAAAACAAATATGTATAAAACTAACAGTGCAGAACAATAAAAATATTGTTTATACAGTGAGGTTCGTATTGCATGCACGAACAGCAGTTACCAGAAAAGCACCCACACGGAATACTAATTCATCATCTTCCAAATTAAGAAGAGTCCTGTATGCATCTCTTTAATGTATGGGTGAGTGCCTTTTAAAAAAGGAAGTAAGAAACAGTCTTGTATATTGTATATAAAACTGACAAAAAAATAAAAAGTGTAATGTGGTTTGACCTGAGTGACCATCAGATGGGCATGGCATTTGATCAAGATTAGTATGGAAAGCGAGAGGAAAACACAATAAATACTTCACTGTGCCAGCCCTTAGGCGGAAAAGGAGAACCCGCTCCCAACGGCCCATAGGTTTGGTAAGGTAACTGGCCAACAGACAATGGTCGTTCTCAATGGTCATAAAGGTAACTACAGTGGAATTCCTAGCCTCTCTATCGGGTCTATCCTTTCTATAAAGTGCATATAGGGTCCCTCTCAGATCTTTTTTATTTACAGTTTCAATCTCGTGTGGGCTATCGAAAATGTGTTCATAATTGATCCTGTTTAAACTGGATCTCACCTCTGCTAGCCATGGGATATCCATGTCTTTATCACAGTTAAGGCAGTCTATTATGATTTCCCTTGTAAGGGACGCTGCCGTATTTTTCCATATGGCAAGCCAAAATAGGGCAGGACGGGCCCTTATATAGTCTTCAATTTAATTAGGGCAGGACGGGCCCTTATATAGTCTTCAATGTAATGTAAGTTCAATTCACTGTTACAAACGTATTGGCACGTAGAGATAGGAGCTCCCAGGGTTTTTCAACAAAACCTGTTCTCCTCGTGCTGAATGTTGCTACATTTGGAGAAGCCCCATACCTCAGCGCCGTAAGTTGCCGTGGGTATGCACTGAGATTTAAAAAAAATTTAAATGGCTAAAATAGCCCCGACCTCCTGGGTTGGGGGGACTAAGTACCAAATTAATTGTTTTAGAGAACTTGTTCCTACAACAAGCAATATGGTCGGTCCATACACCATTGGCAGCAAAAACCAGCCCTAAATAGGGGAAAGTGCTAGTGCATTGTAAACTCTGGTTGCCCACGGAGATAACATTTAGAGAGGGCTTCCTCAGGCCACAGGCCATTATAAAAGATTTTTTTAAATTAGTGCACAGGTCTAAGGAGGCCATAAAGTCTACAAAGCCTCGCACCAAAAGACGCAAGACATTTGGTGTGCGGCCCATTAGGACCGCATCATCAGCATATAACAGGGCTGGGAGTGTGTGGCCTTTATCTCTTGGGACATCTTTGGTGAGCATTGATAAAGAAGCATGTAAGTTATTAATGTATAAAATAAAAAGTAATGGGGCCAAAACACACCCCTGCCTGACCCCTCTAAAAACACCAATATCGTTAGAGACCTCCCCGCACATGTTGATTCTGATTCTGGCTTTCAGATCTCTGTGGAGATACGCTAAAACATTTACTAATGCATCGTCCATTACAAATTCTAAAAGAATGGACCACAGACGGGACTGATTAACATAATCGAAAGCAGATGTCAAATCCATAAAAGCCAAGTATATTGGTGACCGCTGAGCAATTGTATATTTCCCAATTAATAAATTAAGGTTGAGGCATTGTTCGATTGTACCCACTTTCTTCCTAAAGCCAAATTGGGAAGGATGCAAAATATAATTCTCCTCAGCCCAGGTATTAATCTTATTATACAAGGCCCTTCCTAAGATTTTCAACGTGGTATCGATCAAGGATATAGGTCTGTAACAACCTGGCTGGGAGCGGTCACCCTTTTTAAAAATTGGATCGATAATGCTAGTCGACCATGTGCTTGGTAGCTGGGAGCTAGATTATTAAAAACATTAAGCAAAAGCGGGGTCCAAATGTTCAGTTTATGTATAACAAGATCTATGGGTAGCCCATCAGGGCCTGGGGCTTTGTTACCAAGGCTCTGGAATATAGCTTCCTCTACTTCAGGCAAGGATATTGGTACTCCTTTAGTAGAAGGAAACTCTGGCAAATCTTTATCATATGGTGGGACTGTATATATCGCGGAAAAGTGTTCTTCCCGGGCCTCGCTAGTTATATTGCAACTGATCGGTGTTAATGTCTGACCCATTGCTCTCATATCTTTTACAGCAGCCCAAAAGAGTTTACCATTCTTTGAGCTTGCAACACTGGCAAGTGCATCCCACAGTTCGGTCAATATTTCTTCCCTCCTCAAGGAGGTAACTAGCTTGTACATCTTCCTTAAAAGCTGAACTGACAGATGGCACCTAGGTTTTGCAGAAGAGGCCTTGCGTAACTGTCGGTTTACCAACGAACACTCACTGTTAAACCATCTGGGGCCTTGGG
Source organism: Calotriton arnoldi (assembly GCA_963921515.1). NCBI lineage: Eukaryota > Metazoa > Chordata > Amphibia > Caudata > Salamandridae > Calotriton > Calotriton arnoldi. Next base: position 2,955,162 of record CAWUFW010000156.1, read on the forward strand.
GTATGGTAGCGGTAGGTTTATAGAATTCAGATTTGATCGCTGAGCAGAGTTTGGTAAAAGCAATAATTACCTCAGGTTTGGATTCCTGCACTGACAAACAAATCTCAAAAAGTGTTAGGTTTTCCCTGACCACCTTATGAAACAAATCAGCAGAATCAACCCCTCGCCATACCAAACGTAGTTTGTCTGTCGCGGCCACCAGATTCCTTGCTCCACACTCTATTTTATACACAGGCCTAGAGGAAAGTCTCAACACTGCATCGATCGGGTTATGATTGCCATGGCATGTAGGAATTACTTTAGCATGCACTAAAAAATCCTCTAAACCAGGGGAGATAAAAATATAATCAATCGTGGAGGCGCTGCTCCTGCCTCTGAATGTCGGTTCGGGCGGCTTATCATGATTATTAAGGGCAGCGATATCCATGACATTACTTAAATTATTAGATTGCAAATGCTCCATCAGCTCTTCGCCCCTGTTACAAATTTGTACACTACTACAAGTCCTGGGGGCTAGACCGGGTGAGTAGCGTAGTTTTGTATTAAAATCCCCCCCAGTACCTTTATTACCCACACACACACTATTAAATACTATGCATTAAATTACAAATATGTACAATCAGGTACATGAAAATACCTTTCATATCACATTACACCCATATTTGGGTCCTGAGCCTCATAACCACAATACCCCCAATCTATGCAAATGCAACATCAAAATATAAGGAGGTGTCATTATCAAAAAGGCAGGCTTTCTGGCTTTGACAGGGTATTACCACACCAGTAAAAGCAGAAAACATGTTATATTTCACCATTGCAGCAACACTGAAATCAATGGGGACGGCATCAATACCCAATACGTGTTATAACCCATTATTGACGTCTATGGGAGTAGTACCAACATTCAGTAGTATTCATTGTACAGTAAACTTCATTGTTGATCATCAATATTGTAAATAAAGCAGTTAAGTAACAAATGTCCTAGAGTCTTTTTTTTACTTTTACTACACTGCTACTGCAACTTTAAGACCGACCAACAGGAGTCCCTACACTCCCATGCCCAAGACAAAACACTCCAACTCCAAGAGTGCTTTAAATATGGGGCAAACCTCTCCTAGGGGTCAGAGCTTCAATCTCCTGGAATAAGTTTTATGAAACACAGTTTTAGGTGGATGCTGAGCTCCCTTCAGTCCCTAAACACTCTAAAAATAAATCTGGCAATGCCCATGCCCATTCTTGGGGCACAAAGAGGACATTATGCAAATTTTGTAGGATCTGTAGGGCTTATGGGTTGCTGCATGCCCTGCAGTATGCATAATTTATGAGCGGTTTGCTGCATTCAAGGCAAATCTATTCTTTTTTACAGTGACCTCGCACTTTATTCCTTTTTTTATTTTAGATTCCAGTGCCATGGTCCCACCAAAGGCACTCACAGGCTTGTAATTTTATTGGGGACCGCAGGGACCCCGATGTCCCTGCAGCCCCTGCTGCTCCCTGTGCCTTAGCTGGACCAGCATGAGAGTCTGCAACATGCTTTTAACTCTAGCCGCAGGCAGGAGCAAGCCACTAATCTTTGCCACTGACCCGTAGGCTGGAGCAACTTAGTCCTCTCCTGCCCGCGCTGGCCATATGTTGGTGCATCCCTCCCCCAGACAAGGGAATGGGGTGCAGGAAACAAACTCACACTTGGCTCCTTTAGTCCCTTGGGGATGAGGTCGCAAGGGCCATGAACGTTCTTGGGGAGGGGCCTCATGCATGTCCCATCTGGATCCAAAATAAAATATAGAAGGTTTCACCAACCTATCGGGGCTTAGCCCTCCCCAGTGGAATTTTGTAAAAGACGGCGCAGTGCCATGTGCTTTGTTTTCTGCTTGTTCCCATTGTAACTAGCATGTTCTGGTTGGCTGTGGTGAGGCCCTAGCCAGGCAGAACCTACCACTCCCATCAGGGGCGGGTGATTACACTCACTGTATAAACTGCACTCACCCTTGGGTAGCTTGGCACTGAGCAGTCAGGCTTATCACAGAGGCAAAGTGTAAAGCATTGGCACAGCACTCTCACACAATAAATACACTGAGTGTCACAAAAGACACTTCACACATGGTGTATGTAAATAAAGTTTATATTCAACACACACATTAACCAGCACAACATGAACATCATGTATTTCTGGGCATAAATCACATTCGAAAATATCACTAGTGATGGAGCAAGGTAAACGAGAAAATTTTGAACCCCCTAATATTAACGTTAATAATTAATACAATTGTTTGTTTCAATGAATAACCAACAACGTATGTTTTCCTTATAAGTGTTCTTGGTAACATGCAGTATCTGTGCAAACTAATCTACTTGCAATTGTTAATGTAAATAACGATAACATAATGATTTGCGTACTAATTAGAATAATATTGCATGATTTGTGCTACGTAGTAAATTGTATGGTGGCAAAAGAAAGAGGTTGGTAAGTAAGAAATAGCTTTATATGTCGCTTTTGCTAGGTAACACCTAACTGGGGTACGTAGAATGACGGGAGGGAAACGAAAAGGCTTAATTTCTTTATTCTTAACTATTATCTGTTTGTTTCTATGATAGTTCGTTCAAGCCTGCTAGGCCGTGCTGTAAAAATGGCTGCCGAGACAAATAAGCTTAAATGCGCAAGCGCAAGATGGCTTCCCAGCGGAAGAAAAAGCTGTGAACAAATACATCACGTGGGTGCTTCCAAAGCCCAGGATGGAAGAGGGATCAAGGTTGTGATGACCTTTTTACCCAAACGTGTGCCAAGGGGGACTCAGCGAAAGAGTGTGAGAACCAGAAGTGTATCCGTGAATTGACAATGAACTGTTTAAAATAAAGTATCAGAAAGAAGATACAAAGAAAGAATGTCAATTGGATTGGTAATGTCCTGAAACCGTGAGAAAGGACAAAAATTATAAACATTTTTTGGAACTGGTTTGAGCAAGGAGGGCAATGAGGAGCTGTTTGCCACCCCTCCAATGGACCAATTAGCGTGAATCTCGCCCCAAAAAAATGAAACATTTATGTTTAGTAAGCTAGTATTAGGGTATAAGAGGACCTACTCTTAAGTAGGAGGAGCGCTGCTTTTTACATATTTTTATTGAGCACTGGACGCTGACGCTGGAGAAGCCGCTGCTATTTTTCCATAGGCCTTTATATTTTTAATATGATTAATCTTTTACTCTTAATTTTGATTGAGAAAGAACGAGATTGTGGCGGAAAACCTGTATAGGTGGTCCGTCGAGGAGGCCTGTTTAGCAGGACAGACAGTCAGTTTTTGGGAGTTCTATGCTGAGATCTGAATTTAACTGCTGTGACGAACTTTATTTTTCCATCTAAAAGGGTATGCATTGCAATTTCAATTTATTCCTTATAATGATAATAAATGTATTGATCTGATTAATAAAACTGAATTTATTCATGCTTATAAAATTTAGATAAACTATATTATACTTGAACTTACGAGTCTGTGGTTCTTTAGCTCAATAATAAATGTAAATGTTTAATAAGACTTTAAAGTGATTGAGCTGGTCTTAATCACCATCAACTGATTCCTACTAGTTGGTCCATCGACCAATGAGCGGAATACCTGAGAAATTTGAGAATTATCATGTTGATTTAAAAAGGTATCCCGTCTCCTTCCAGCAAATCATTAACTTTTTCTCCTAAGTAAAGGTGGATGAGTTCCAGGGAATATATGAGAGAGTGAATGTTTATGCGGTGTTATGGGCCCCACCGTCATATTGGTATAGTTGTGAAGAGGAATGTTTTTCAACCTGGATGTCAATGCCTAGAGGAGAAGAAATGTTATTGATAGCGCTGGATCAGATTTCTTGCTAGCAGAGTTATGGTTACTATAGATTAGTTTGGTGATTATTGATTATTGATTATTTCATGTCTAACACTTCATGTTGAATTGCATTATGTTATATGTAAGTCGAAAATTTTGAAGCTTCCGGGAAGTAGGAAGTGGACACATGTGGCAAAAGAAGTCACATGGAATAGTGCATTGTCTAAATTTCACATTGGTGATAACACAGGTTGTGTTATGATAGGGAAATTTCCGTATAAAAGGTGTATGAGTGAAATAGCAACTGGTTTTCTTGTGAAACTCTGGCCTTAATTCTCAGGAGCAGTGTAGTCTCCACATGTGTTTTATCCCCAGAGAAACGGGTTTACCCCTTGCTTGAAAGAAGGGTAAGGTAGAGGGAAGTGCTACACTTATCGAACAAAACTATATTCTTGCGAAATAGAGTAAAACTGTCACTTTTGTTTAGCCAAATCAGACAATGGAAATGTGTTTTTAATGTCGTAACTAACCAAGAACAGTTGAAAATAAATTGCCGATAAATTTTGTAAAGGAGGGGTCAGGAGCAGAACTGACGTCGACAAAGAGCCGCGCTGGGATTGGTCAGTGCACTGGTTATACTGAAGACGCCCTGATTGGTGCGTTGGTGTGAGACGCGCTAGGATAGGTTGGAAAAGCAGTGACGTAGAAGCTTCGGATTGGTGCGTTGGTGTGAGACGCGCTGTGATAGGTCCAAATAGCACATAGAGAAAAGAGTTGAGTTACGAGTTTTGAAAAAAGGAGAGAAATCGTGAAATATGGCTTATTTTGAGTATGGTAGAGAGAAAACGTCGTGGATGGCGAAAATTAAGAACTTCTTTAAGAAAGACAAAAAGGTAGTGACTAGAGAGGGACAAGTAATTCCTCCGCCGAAAACACCAGCTTCGCATATGATGCTGAAATACGGTTATCATACTTGCATATGGTTAGAAAATTGGACCAAATATACTCAAAATGATGGAGTATTAGCCTTTCCCGAGAATGGTTCATTTAGCGTAGCTGTACTTCGGAATTTGAGAGAGAAGATGACGAAGCTTGAGCCTAAACCTGAAGCGTTAAGTGAATGGGAAGATGAGATGTATGAACGAGAAAGATACAGAGGAGTAAAGAATCATGATTTTGTTCCTGGAAGGCTGTGGGGAGTGAATCATGAGGACAGAATAAAGCGTTGGAGATATGCTAATATGACAGGAGGTTTGTTTCCAGCCTTTACAGTTGAAGAGGAAGCAAGGAGAAAGTGTACAGAGAAAAGGAAACATATAGTTACCGAAAGATATGGGTATGGTGGTAGCGAGACAGAAAATGAATTGCTGGAAGATATTTTAAACCGAAACCCACCTCCATACCAACAGAATTCTGCGGTGGTGACACCTAATGCACCGCCAATGGAAACTGGGAGGAATAAAAGTCCAGAACGAAGATACGAAATAAATAGGTCAAAAGAACAGTTGAAAACCCCGCAAAGCGAAAAGGTTGAAAGTGACAATGCAACCGAATTAGCCAAAACTACGAGAGAATTGACTGAGAAAATAAGAGAGTTAACAATGAATATGGAAGCTGTAACTGTACCAGTAACAATAGGTCCAGTAATACCAGTTTTTGAGAACCAGAAAATAAATGAACATTCTTTAGTCATTCCCATGAATTCAAATTTACAAAGAATGAAAGAAGGGATGGAACTAGAAAATGAGGAAGCAAGAAATTTGGTCAGTTCATATAGACCGAGCCCACCTACTAATTTGACAATAAATGAGAGTGAGTTAAGGATGATTCCTATGGGAACTGAGTCTGCATCAGAAACACCAGAGAGGAGTAGAAATTGGGTAGAATTAAATAGTACACCTGTAGGTCCAACTCCAGATGAATTAAATGAATGGATGAAAACCCTGCAAAAGAAAGAGACAGAACCAAAACCACTAAATAAAATTAGGCTAAAAATAGACATGGAAGAGTTAATTTTAGGGACTATTGGTACAGAAAAATTGAAAACATATCAGGATGATGAGATTATGTTTTTGTGCAAAAGCATTACATGGAGAGCTAGAAATTTGCATGACAAATTAGAAGAGATAGCGAATGAACTAGGACTAGAATTTGTAAATGTGAGAAGTTTGCAGAAACCATATAGGGTAGATTTTTGTGAGAAAGATATAGAAAATTTGAACACATCAGGACGGTTAACCCAAATAAAAGAATTGATTGTTTTGTTGAGAAAATGGGGTGATGTGGACAGATGGAGAAGCAGGTGGACTAAAAGGAATGAGAAAACGACCGATAAAGCGTCTTTGGCTTTTGCGGTGGACAAGGAATCAATTGTAAGGGAGTATCCGATGAGAGAAACTCCAGGAGGTAGTTATGTGCATGTCCCTTGGTCCAGACAAGATATACTGTCATTTACAAATGACTTCCCAAAATTAAGAGAAAAACCTGTAGAATGGTACAGACAAGTGGAAAGGTTTGTCAAGGTTTCGAAGGTGTTGTGGGTAGATTTGGATGGATTATTTGACATTGTAGTACCAGCTGATTTATGGACAGAGTGTAAAATTACCATTGATTGGCCAACTGTAGAATACCCAAGAGACGCAAAAACAGGAGCGCCAGGACCAGAAGTTATGAGGAAATAGGACCAAGTTATTACCTTTTTGAAAAATAAAATTCCACCCAAAGAAACTGATTGGGTAAAAATTGATAGAACCACACAGGAGAGTAAGGAATCTGTACATGCCTATTACGAAAGGCTACTTGGTTTTTAAACAGTATAGTGGCTATGAGACTTTAAATGAAAAAGACATGAGTCATTTTGTATATAGATTTGTTTATGGGTTAAAGCCAGAAATAAGTGAAATGATCAAACAGCATATGATCTGCTGGCAAAACAGCACCGTAGATGAAGTGTTGAGGTATGCTAAATATTGCAGTGATGACATTGAGTGTAGACAACGTAAATTAAAAGAGAAAGCGATGTGGGCACAAGTGAAAGTTGCAGAAAAACAAGAAGCTCAACTGAATAATCAGGTTAATGAGGCAGGACAAACTAAATCCAAACCGAATATAGGTAAAGGCAAAGGCCAAATGAGTATAGAAGAGGCAAAGAAAAAAGTGGCCATGCCACAACTGCGGAAAGTTAGGGCATTGGAGAAACGAGTGTAAATTCCCTCCAAAAGCTAATGCGGAAAATCAATCATTAAATCCACAGGTGCAGAGTGAGGTGAGTTACCAACAGCTGCAGCAACCGCAGGTAGTTACTCAGCAGAGACAGGTGCCTCAACCACCACTTCCCAAGAGTGTAAATCCACAGAGATACAGTGCAGAGACAGGATTCTACGGAGGAGAGCAGGTAACACAATTGCCACGCGCAGCTGCAATATCGCAGTATTGGTTACGACAGGATGGGAATGAGTCGGATGAAAGTTTATGACGGTGCCTAGGAGAGGAGGAAGAGTGCGTGCTTGGCGCAACTCTAGAGGTAGATCAAGCAGGTCCATTTGTGGATGGAGAAGTGAATGGTGCAAATGTAACATTCCTTGTGGACACTGGAGCTACCCGTTCTACTGTTAGATCAGTGGAAATTCCAAACCTTCCTCTCTCAGGTGAACATATCCAAGTCGTTGGTGTCTCAAACCAGCAAATTAAGGCTCCTCTTACCAAATTAGTAGAGGTAAAGATTGGACCATTCAGAGAAATGCACCGATTTGTGGTGTGTGATTGCAGTCCTGTGAATTTACTAGGACGCGATCTACTTTGCAAAATGAATTGCACCATCTATTGTACTCCAGATGGGATTGCATTTCAGACCCCCGATGAAGATGTACTGTATAAAATGACAATGGTAAATTTAGAGTCAGAAGTGAATGATTTATTTCCTGTGTTTGATGTAGAGAAAATCCCAATTGAGTTGAAAGAAACAGTGAAACAGGAGGTGTGGGATTTTACAGGCAAAGATATAGGGTTAATGAAAGGAGTAGACTCTGTTAAAATTTCTGTTAAAGAAGGAACAAGTTACCCAAATACTCCACAGTATAATTTGACGCCAGAAATAATTGAAGGAATAACACCTGTAATAAATAAAATGATTGAACACGGAATTTTGAGAGAAATAATGAGCAGTCCATGTAATTCGCCTATAATGGGACTGAAAAAGCCGAACGGAACATATAGAATAGTACAAGATTTAAGAAAGGTCAACAAAATCGTTGTTCCTTGTTGTCCAATTGTACCAAGCCCTGCTGTAATTCTGTATCAGATTCCACGTGAAGCGGAATGGTACACTGTCATTGATTTGTGCCATGCATTTTTCTCTATCCCATTACATTCAGATAGCCAGCCATTATTTGCATTCAGGTTCGGAGAGTGTATTTTGGCATGGTGCCGAATTCCTCGGGGGGTATACAGAAAGCCTCTCAATCTTTAATCAGATTCTAAAGAAATCATTGGAAGATTTAAAAATGCCCGAAAAATCTGTGATGGTTCAGTATATTGTTGACCTATTAGTGGCATCAAAAACGAAAGAAGCATGTGTTACCGACACAATTGCTTTGCTGAATCATTTAGCAAAAGGAGGACATAAAGTATCCCCATCAAAATTACAGTTTTGTCAACAGGAGGTCCAATACTTAGGTCATAAGATTGAAAAGGAGTGCGAAAAGTAACGACTGAGAGAACAAAAATAATTCAAGGAATGAGAGCTCCAATGACACAAAGAGAGGAAAGAATGTTCCTGGGAATGGTTGGATATTGTCGACAATGGATAAGTGGATTTTCATTAATTGCAAAACCATTACAGCGTTTGACAAAAAGGATGTTAAAGATCCCTTTGAATTGAATGATGAAGAAATGAAGGCATTTAGAGAATTAAAAACGAAACTATATGAGGCTCCGGCACTGGGAATGCCTGACTATGAAAAAGATTTTGAGCTGTATTGTAGTGAGAGAGATGGGTGCGCGCTTTCAGTCTTAGTGCAAAGACATGGAAACATGAAAAGACCTATTGCATATTTTTCAGCTGTTTTAGACCCGGTAGCAAAAGCGTTGCCTGGGTGTCTGAAAGCAGTAGCTGCTACTTGCGTGAGTCTGGAACAAAGTGAAGGCATTGTGATGGGTTATCCATTGAGAGTATATGTTCCTCATTCTGTGGAAATTCTTTTGACAAGAACCAAAACTCAATACATGACACATAGTCGGCTGACTAGGTATGAAAAAGTGATTTAAAGTGCAGACAATGAAACCATTGACAGATGCACAAATGTAAATCCTTCGACATCATTGCCGGATGAAGAGAATATGATAAATATGGATGAAGTTGACCATGATTGCTTGAATGTACTCGAGTATTGTACAAAACCAAGGCCGGACGTCAGAGACGAGCCTTTAAAAGAATCAGATTATGTATTGTTTGTGGATGGCTCATGCTTGAGAACGAGTGAAGGAGTTTTGAGTGCGGCGTATGCAGTATGCACAGTAGCTGCCATAATGGAAGCATCTTGTTTGAGAGGAATACGTTCTGCCCAAGTGGCTGAACTAGTTGCTTTAATTAAGGCATGCAAATTGGGAAAGAATGTCCGAATCACAGTAATCACTGATAGCCAATATGGCTTCGGAGTGGTTCATGATTTTGGGCAGATCTGGTCCCAAAGAGGTTTCTTGACATCTGCAGGGACTCCAATTAGAAATGGTGAGTTTGTGAAAAAGTTGCTTGAGGCGATACAGCTGCCTAAACAGATTGCGGTGGTGAAGTGCAATGCACACAAAAATGGGGAAGACTACATAACTGTGGGCAACAAATTTGCCGACGAAATAGCTCAGTATTGTGCCAAAAATGTAGTCTCATTGAACCGAGGCAGGGAAAGAGAGCATGTTTCGTGTCCTTTGCTTTTTACTAACGATGTCGAGACATGGGATGAGGTGAGACAATTACAGGAAGCAGCAGATGATGAAGAAAAAGATAGCTGGATAAAAGCAGGATGCAGGAAAAGGGAGGAAAATGATGTTTGGGTTTACAGAGACGAAAGACCAGTTATGCCTGATAGCATGATTTCTGACATGGCACGGATGTACCATAGACAAGCTCATAATGGAAGGGATGCAATGATCAGACTTTTTAGACAAATCTGGTATAACCCAAAATTCAGAGCTATAGCTGCGAGTCTTTGTCAAAGATGTCTTATCTGCCAACAGATAAACCCAGGAAGGAAGACAGTAGTGAGTCTAGGAACAATAGGACGAGAGGGAGGTCTTTTCACAAGGATGCAGATGGACTTTATAGAGATGCCCCCAAGCAATAGACTAAGATATGTTCTTGTAGTCGTCTGTTTGTTTTCTCGTTGGGTGGAAGCCTACCCGACCAGAAGGAATGATGGAATTACAGTAGCAAAACTCATGCTGAGAGAATTCATTCCAAGGTATGGTTTTCCAGTAACGATTGAAACAGATAGAGGAACACATTTTCAGAACGAATTAATTCAATTAATATGTGAAGCATTTGGTATTAAACAAAAACTGCATTGTGCATACAGACCAGAGACTTCTGGAGTAGTAGAACAAGTGAATGGAACAATAAAGAACAGGTTAGGGAAAATGTGTCAAGCCACAGGACTCAAATGGCCGGATGCTTTGCCATTGGTCTTAATGACTATCAGAAGCATACCTGAAAGAAAGACAGGTCTGAGTCCCCACGAAATAATCATGGGACGAGCAATGAGACAAGCACATGTACCTGTCAACAAACTGCTGACTATAACTGATGATCTCGTGTTGGATTATTGCAAAGGATTAGCTGATGTGGTACGTTCTGTGTTTCATCAGGTTGGACCGGATGCGACCACTCTTGAAAGAAAACCAGCTCATGATTTGAATCCAGGAGACTGGGTCCGCATAAAAGTCCACAGGAGAAGAAACTGTTTGGTTCCCCGCTGGGACCAACCATGACAAGTGATCCTGGTGACAACAACTGCAGTCAAATGTGCAGGAGTGAAACACTGGGTACATGCCAGCCACACCATCAGAGTTCCAGATCCTGAAGCTCGACCTGTAAGTCGACATCTGGAAATATCTGATACCAGTTCAGCATCCGATGCAGAAGAAGAAACGAACAGGGTTCCAGAACTTGAAGATCGACCTGTAAGTCGACATCTGGAAGACCCAAGTACAAGTTCAGCAACAGGAGGAGAAAATGAAATAGCAAAGGTTCCAGAACTTGAAGATCGACCTGCAAGTCGACATCTGGAAATATCTGATACCAGTTCAGCATCTGATACAGATCACTCAGATTGCGATGAAAATCTGAAAAAGGATTGGAAAATTGATATCATAAACGAAGAAACTGAGCAAAGAGACAGCAATAGTGAGCAACCAAGTACAAGCTATGGTAAAGATCATTCAGAAATTATTCTAATAGATGAAGAAGGGATAGTATCAAATAGAAAGATAGAAGAATCGGAAGAATCCCGAGGAGCAATAGGGACAGACCGGCGAATAAAGGAACAGGGAAATATAGAAACAGATAGAGAGATCGACGCGAATTCGGAAGAACCTCGAGGAGGGACAGAAGTAGGTGATCAAAGAAGAAAACCACAAGAAGGATCAGAATTAGATGAAGGAAGTGAAATCATAAAGTTCAAGATAAGAGGCAATAAAGAAAGGTCTGAAACAGAATCAGAAGAAAGTGGAGAAGAAAGAAAGCAGAAATTAGAATCAAGAAAGAGAACTTGGAGAGCAGAAAAAGAAGAAAAGGAAAGTGAACCGAAAAGGCCGAGAAAAGGAGATAATTGGCCCCACGAAGTTAAAAGATTGAGATACAAGATCATCAACCTAAATGGAAATAATGCAGAACAAGTAAATTAAATAACAAGTCAAAAGGAACAAGAAAAACAAGGTGGAAAACAATTGCAGAAAACAAAAAGAATAAAGAAAGCAAATCTGAAATATAAATCACCTGAATGGCTATACATTGCGTTGACTGATATCAAGGAAGAAGAGAACACTCATGAGAACCCTGAACAAAGCTACAACCTAATGGGTGAAAGTGAAGTGCAACAAGTTTAAAGAAATTTGAAAGAAATTTCTACCGGACTGGACAAAACCCCGAATAAGACAAGAAAGAGTTCTGAAAAGAACTAAAGAAAGTACCAAACGAGACAAAGTGAGAACATAGGGTGGCTAAGACGTCATTTCTGAGGTGTGGTGACACATTTTCTGTGCATAATATATATAGACAATAGAACAAGATGGTAGATAGTAAAAATAGAACATGTAGATGTGAGTTCTTACGTAGATGGTGTAAGATGTGCTTCTTTTGTACAGGATTATTAATGTTCGTATGGTTTATTTTAGCAATCACCATTCCAATTAGATTAGCTGTAGAAGAAACGCCCATATTAGAGAATAACACAGAGAAGGATAAGGAAGCTAACCTGCAGAAAACAGCCATATTAGAAGATAGTGCAGAATTACATAAATATAGATCAATAACTGATTTTTCTAAAAATGTTTTCACAAAATTATTATATGATTATGTAGAAACGATGGATGTGAGAGATTGTTATGTTTGTATGCAATTGCCTGCGTCTGTTGCAGAAGGTGTGACCTACCATCACCTTCCCTTGACGTATGGAATAACATGTAGTGTTTTAGCTAGTCTATTTTATAGAACAGGAAGATTAGAATATTATTATACTGACATAGATAAGATTTTTGCAAAGATTCCTATAATATCTGAATTGAATAAGGTGAAAGAGGCAAGGATATTTGGAGAATTTTTCTTAGAAAATAAAGTTCTAACATCAGATGACATAGTTAAACACAACCTTACCTGTGAGTTAAGGAAGGAGGAAAAGGTGTTTTTAGAAATGGTTGAAAACAGACGAGTAAAATTTCAAAGAAAAGTAATAGAGGAGGAGACAAAAACACCTCTTTGGGCTTTTGAAGAAGAAAATAATGATAAGAAAGGGACAAATGCAGCTATGACTTTGGATTGGCCTCAACAGGGAAAGTTGTGCATTAGTAGAAATAGAACAAGGTATGATAACTATTTTGTGGGTTCCAGTGATTGTCAAGACAATTATAAAATTTTAGGAGGTTGGGGATTCAAAGGGGGAAAAGATCCAATATTTCCTGGGATCTATTATATTTGCGGAAACAGAGCTTATTACAGGTTGCCGGACCATTGGTATGGGACGTGCTACTTAGGCCTGGTCTTTCCAAAGATTTTTCATGTAGATAGAGAAGAAAAAGGAACACACGAGATGGGTAAGACATTCACACATAGAAAAAGGGAAAGTTTTTCAGAAATAGTGGGTGATATTTTTGGAGCATTGATACCAGCAGTGGGAATATCTTTGAATGCATTTAAAATTCGGAAGTTATCCACAGTAGTAGATCGTTTATCTACAGATACTGCTGGAGGGTTCTTGATGGTAAATACCGAAATGGTTGCCATGAGAGCTATGGTGATGCAAAATCGACTTGCCCTTGACATTCTTTTGGCAAAAGAGGGTGGAGTCTGTGGAATGCTGAAAGTCCAACACTGTTGCACTTACATTTCAGATAAAAGTGAAAATATACAAAAGTATATAAAGAATATTACAAATTTGCACAAAGAACTTGTTCCACTGGAGGTTGAGAATGCCTGGGAGAAACTTGGTAAGAGTTTTTCCTCAGTATCAAAATGGTTTACTAAAATAAGTAGTTTTATTATAGGGAAAGTTTTGATATCAGCAACAGTAATAATCTTAGTAGTATTATTTGTGAGATTTGTTATTATATGTATCAAAAGAAGAAAAAGACAAAACAAAATAGAAAGAGAAAATAAGATAAAGAAAGAAAGAGAGCGAGAATTAGGTGAAATAGAGCTGGAAGAACTGAAAGAAAGCATGTATAAGAAAACAAAAAGACAAGATGAAAGGGATACAGTTGTGTAAAACTAACAAAGAAGCAAATGGACAAGAAATATGCTATCTGACAAATTTGTGTAACATGGGTTTTTGTGGTGATATTAAAAATCACCAAAGGGGGGAGTTGATGGAGCAAGGTAAACGAGAAAATTTTGAAGCCCCTAATATTAACGTTAATAATTAATACAATTGTTCGTTTCAATGAATAACCAACAACGTATGTTTTCCTTATAAGTGTTCTTGGTAACATGCAGTATCTGTGCAAACTAATCTACTTGCAATTGTTAATGTAAATAACGATAACATAATGATTTGCGTATTAATTAGAATAATATTGCATGATTTGTGCTACGTAGTAAATTGTATGGTGGCAAAAGAAAGAGGTTGGTAAGTAAGAAATAGCTTTATATGTCGCTTTTGCTAGGTAACACCTAACTGGGGTACGTAGAATGACGGGAGGGAAACGAAAAGGCTTATTTACTTTATTCTTAACTATTATCTGTTTGTTTCTATGATAGTTCGTTCAAGCCTGCTAGGCCGTGCTGTAAAAATGGCTGCCGAGACAAATAAGCTTAAATGCGCAAGCGCAAGATGGCTTCCAAGCGGAAGAAAAAGCTGTGAACAAATACATCACGTGGGTGCTTCCAAAGCCCAGGATGGAAGAGGGATCAAGGTTGTGATGACCTTTTTACCCAAACGTGTGCCAAGGGGGACTCAGCGAAAGAGTGTGAGAACCAGAAGTGTATCCGTGAATTGACAATGAACTGTTTAAAATAAAGTATCGGAAAGAAGATACAAAGAAAGAATGTCAATTGGATTGGTAATGTCCTGAAACCGTGAGAAAGGACAAAAATTATAAACATTTTTCGGAACTGGTTTGAGCAAGGGGGGCAATGAGGAGATGTTTGCCACCCCTCCAATGGACCAATTAGCGTGAATCTCGCCCCAAAAAAATGAAACATTTATGTTTAGTAAGCTAGTATTAGGGTATAAGAGGACCTACTCTTAAGTAGGAGGAGCGCTGCTTTTTACATATTTTTATTGAGCACTGGACGCTGACGCTGGAGAAGCCGCTGCTATTTTTCCATAGCGATACAAAAGGGGATGATGGACGGAACGTTTGAGCCAATCAAACACTCACCCCCAGTCAAGTGATCTGGGTTTAATCCATCATCATTCTTTAGCTCACTCCACCACCCCAGTTCAGACATGGCCATCATCCCCTTTTGTATCGCTTTATTCGCCCTAAGTTGGCGGGGGTATGCCCAGACGTGGGTCCCTTGCTCACTTTGCCACTGGATTCAAGCAAGCCTGGCTGATGACGGCTGGAATGCCAGAAACCGGTCCTAGGATGCTTGTTTCCGGTCCAGGGAAGACATGGCTTGGCAGTTCGGGCTGGACTGTTCCCATGAGGCACAGGGTCAGACTGATTTGCATATGGCCATGTCTGAACTGGGGTGGTGGAGTGAGCTAAAGAATGATGATGGATTAAACCCAGATCAGTTGACTGGGGGTGAGTGTTTGATTGGCTCAAACGTTCCGTCCATCATCCCCTTTTGTATCGCTATTTTTCCATAGGCCTTTATATTTTTAATACGATTAATCTTTTACTCTTAATTTTGATTGAGAAAGAACGAGATTGTGGCGGAAAACCTGTATAGGTGGTCCCTCGAGGAGGCCTGTTTAGCAGGACAGACAGTCAGTTTTTGGGAGTTCTATGCTGAGATCTGAATTTAACTGCTGTGACGAACTTTATTTTTCCATCTAAAAGGGTATGCATTGCAATTTCAATTTATTCCTTATAATAATAAATGTATTGATCTGATTAATAAAACTGAATTTATTCATGCTTATAAAATTTAGATAAACTATATTATAATTGGACTTACGAGTCTGTGGTTCTTTAGCTCAATAATAAATGTAAATGTTTAATAAGACTTTAAAGTGATCCATCAACTGATTCCTACTAGTTGGTCCATCGACCAATGAGCGGAATACCTGAGAAATTTGAGAATTATCATGTTGATTTAAAAAGGTATCCCGTCTCCTTCCAGCAAATCATTAACTTTTTCTCCTAAGTAAAGGCGGATGAGTTCCAGGGAACATATGAGAGAGTGAATGTTTATGCGGTGTTATGGGCCCCACCGTCATATTGGTATAGTTGTGAAGAGGAATGTTTTTCGACCTGGATGTCAATGCCTAGAGGAGAAGAAATGTTATTGATAGCGCTGGATCACTAGCTAGACCCTTCTCTGTTAAAATGACATCAGTAACATGCACGCATGAGAAAGATCTTATTGTACCCCCCCGAGCACACTTATGTGGTACGAATAATTGTCAGAATGAGGCCCACCCTGGCATTTGTTATTATTTAATACCACACAGTTATAGAGTGCACCCCAGATCACAACAATATCAGAAATGTGTACACATAGATAATTACAACACTTTTAACTAGCACCAGGGGCCAAAGATGCATGGGTAAAACCAATGTCAAACGTACTTTTTATTAATGCGTTTTTATATCACGCATATGTGAGAAAGTCATCCTTTTTGCCCTGTTCACCCCCATTTTATGGCTGATACTGGTGGTAACTGACTCTGAATGTGCCCTGGGCTCTGTTATCCAGGCCCAGGGCCAGTGCTCTGATGAAAAAGGTAATTAGGTATATGCTAATTAGGTATAATTAAAATTGGCAATGACAGACCCCTGTAAGTCCTTAGTATATAATAAGGCAAGGGGGATTCAAACTACCTATAAGTCCCTAGTATATAATAGGGCAGGGCGGTTTAGAGGCCCAGTAGATTTCCTGCACTGGAATGTGCACTACTGTGTTTCCTGCTATCATTTCTAAAGGCAGCCCTGCTTTGCAGACTGACTTTAAAAGTAAATTATATGCAAATTCGATTTTGGAATTAAAGGTGCTTCCCAAGTGGTAATCTACCTTATTTTTACATATGTCACCCCCAGGGTCTCCCCTAGTTGCCCCAGGGGTGTAGTGCAATGCAACTATAAGCAGAGACATAATAAAAGATGCTTTATATGCCCTGGTGAGGGAAAAACTCCCCATCTCCCCATTTCGTTTTTCCGCATTGTACATTATTAGCTCCATAGGCTAACATTGGAATATGTTATATAAGTACAAATATGTCTAGGTACGAGCTATAAATTTCATTCAAGGACGTAAAAGAGTGGCAATGTATCATAACTATTACAGAAAAGAAGTTATAGGACTTTCTTTACTTGGAGCCAAAATCCAGCATTCTAGCAGCCTTTCCTGATTGGTCTGCATTAACAGGCTTAGCCAAGTTGCTTTGATGAGGTGATAAGTGGCCTGCATACAGCAGAGGTTACCTGATGAGGGCAGCTCTGCAGCTGTAAAGAACATGCCAGGTTGGGGGCTTGGTAAATCAAACTGGGTTTCAAATAGAGGAGAACAGTAAGGAATGCCAGCAAGACCTACCCCCTCTTCCTGTACCCCCAGCCAGATGGCAGGCCCAGGAATGGAATGAGCATGAGGTGGAAGGAGAGTGTTAATGGAAACGAGCCACACCAGTAGGTTGGTTTAGCCAGCCCTTACTCTAAACGAGAGAAAATCTCCATCTTGAATTTTAAACTGCAGAGCTTTGTGGAACAAGACTATGCCACACTTTGGAGGAAGCTGTCATTCTTTTGGGTGGCACCTGGCATCTCTTTGGACTGGGGTGTCCCCTTGCTTGTTGCCCCAGATCATTAAATTGATCATTGAATAAATATGTGAGAGCTGCATAGCAACTCGGAGTTGCTGCCTCAAACTACAAAGAGAAGAAAGACTGCCCTGCTGGAACCCTGGTCTGCACCACACTGTATTGCTCACTGAAGGACTGCTCCTGTTGCATGCTTGGAACTACAGCCCTGAGGACTTTGCCTTGCTTCAAAAAGGATTAAGGAGTGGACTCCCTGAAAGCAGCAAGTAACAGAGCTTCCTTACACCATCTCCCTCAAGACGTCCCCAGCCTGGAGTGTGTCCAGTGGACATTTAAGGGTTTGGCCAGGTGCATTGTGGGAATTGTGGTTCCAAACTTCCACGGACCATCTCAGAGCTTCTAGACCCTTGGATTTGTGTTCTGGACACTTTGAACCCTCAAGAGGAACTTCAGGAAAAAGTTCCAGAAGTTTGGAGTAGTTTGGAACAAATTTTGGAAAAAGCTCCATGAGTGGACCGACCCGACGTCAAGTGTCAAGCCAACTACCTTCAACTGCGACCCGGCCTGGATTTCAGGTTCGTCCCACTGAAGGCTCCGGAGTTCAAGACTTCCAGGAGTTGACCTGGGACTCCCGCTGAACCAAGCCGGTGAACCCGCTGCGAATTCAGCATGATAGAGTGCCTTGCTCGCCGTCAAGAGAAAATCCTCCAGAAAGGTTTCTGATTGTGAATGTAAAATTTTGACCGGGGCCTCCCGCTTAGTGTATCCGACCAGGGCTCCATAGCGGTCGGCCTCAACTTTGACTTTGTCCCGGTCAAACACGACCAAATGTTTCAAGTTGGCGCTATATGTTTTTAAGCACTCTAAAGTGTTTAATCTTTAAAAATTCATTTCTCCAATTCTCTATATTGGATTTTGGTTGTTTTGGTGTCATGTTAAAGATAAAAATATTTTCTATTTTTATAAATTGGTGTGGGATTTTTATTGTATGTTGTGTCTTACTTATTTAATGTATTAGTGTTTTTAAATGCATCAAATACCTGTCTCCTAAGTTTAGCCTGCCTGCTCGTTGCCAGCTATCAAGGGTTGAGCAAGGGAAAAATGTATTGATACCTTGTCTGGACCTTATATTGTGTTGGTGGCCTTTTTGCTAGTGCTAGGTGGAGACTTACCCCTACTAATAATCCACCTTCCAGCAGCGTACTTTACCCAGAGGTGTCAGAGCACTTTACAATAGAGTGAAGTACATTAGATCAGAAATTCCAGGTAACATGGTAGAGGTGACAAAAAGTATAACTACTACAGTTACTCAGAGTGATGGTTACATATTTACAAAATATAAATTCACTAAAAACTACACAGTGCAAACTAAAGTTGGAGCGATTAGGATTTCATAAGTACATATTCCACAGTTGAAGTGGAATGTTGAACTAGTTCTCCAGTGAGGAACATGAAATAGTCAGATTCAGAGAATTAATGATAACAGTGTCTTTGGAAGAGAGACATAGAGGATTTTAGTTGGTATGGGATCTGGGTGGGAGTCATTTCTATTAATTAATTTTAGTTTTTTCTTATAGTATCTGCTCTGTTGAGAATGAACTTAGAGGCAAATACCCTTGGCACTTTATTTGTGTTATTGACTGCACTCTATTGTATACATTCGCTTGATGGAAACCGTTCTCCTGTGATGCCTACTGCTTGTCATAAAGAAAAATGTAATAAAAGTTTGTTTTAAAAACAACAGTGTCTTTGGAAAAGAAGAGTTTTAAGGTCCTTAATTCAAGATGCTGAAAGAGGTGGTAGTGCAAAGGTATTGAGGAAGTTAGTTCCAAATTCTGGTCACATTTCCTGAGAAAGATTGAGCCATAAGTCTTTCCCTTTTGAAAGTCGGAGTTTCGAGCGATAGGTTTTCGGCATTACGTGAGGGTCTGATCCACCTGAAATTTTGAATTTGTTAGGTAGGTAAAAAGGGTTGGAAGTATGAAGGGCTTTATGGGTGATACAAGTAGTCATATATTGACCAGGATTCAATAGGAAGCCAGCGAAGAGTTATCAGCATAGGCGTGAATTGGTAGTTTCTTTTGGCCCTGTAGACAAAGCGCACTGCTGAATGAAGGATAGATTTTGAAGGAGAAAGGAGGCCTGCTTCGAGTGAATTACAATAGTCATGTCTGGGGAGTGCCCAAGATTGAACAATGTTTTTTAGATCTTGTTCGGGAATGAAACGTCGGATACCCCTGAGAAGACGCAGTTGGTAGCGTGCATTTTTGGCAATGGTGTTGATTTAGGATTGGAGGTTAAGTTTCTTGTCCAGGATGACTCCCAGGGATTTGCACTGTCAACTGGGGTAGATTTGCAGTTAACAATGTACAGTATATCCATCCAAGATTGTACAGGAGGTGGGGAATTTGAGTTTGAAATAAGAAGGAATTCAGTTTTCGAAGGACTTAGTTTTAGATGGTGAGATTTCATCCATTCTTGGATGGAGTTGAGGGTTGTGGCGAGGAGTGAAATGTCATGTGAGGAGGACAATTTGAGGTAGAGTTGGGTGTCGTCAGCATAGAGGTGATAACGTATCCCAGACTTTTCTAGTAGTTCTCCTAGAGGATCCTTGTAGAGATTAAATAGGGTAGGAGCAAGGATAGAGCGTTGAGGAATGCCATGCTCAACAGCCTTTGATGATGAGAGAGAGTTTCCAATTTTGATAATCTGAGATCTGCCCATGAGGTATGATTCAAACCATTTAAGAACTATGCCTTCAAAACTCATTTGATGTTTTAGTGTTTTGAAAAGTGTGTAATTGTTTACAGTGTCAAAGGCTGTAGGGAGGTCAAGCAGGATCAAGAGACAGGAGCTACTTGAGTCAAGTACTCAGAGGGCATCGTCGATAACATGTAGCAGCGCTGTTTCGGTGCTGCAGCCTTGATTGAAGTGAGATTGAAATTCATCAAGAAAGTCATTGTCCTTGATGTGGTGGGTGAGTTGCTCCACTACACATCTATCAGTGATTTTAGCAAGGAAAGGGAGGTTGGTGATGGGTCAAACGTTATTAAGGTCGTTCACATCGACAGATGGTTTCTTTAGTACTGGGGTCACTTGACCTATTTTGAGGACATCAGGATATTAACCTTGGCCGAGAATGTGGTTAATCAGATTAGACCAAACCCTGGGCGGGAAAATCCACTCCGCTCGTGGAGTTTGTGGATTTTTGGTAACTCCGCGTTCCGTGTAGAACGCGGAGTTACTAAAAACTCCGCGCTCCGCAACGGAGCGGAGGTTTTTTATTGTTCACGCGTTCAAAATGTGTTTTCACGCGTGCAGGAGCGACTTACCGGGATGCCTGCGTTCGCCGACGGGATTTCCTATCCGTTCGCGTGCGCCACGACATTTGGTAGCCGGCCGCACGGTTCCGTGAGAGTCTGCGATCGCGAACACTTCATTTGGATGTGCCATCGGACTTCCGGCAGATGTTTTGTGAAGATCGCGATGCCGAACACGCAGAATTTGCAAGCTGGAGAAGAATATCTCTCGAGCAGCATAAAACATTCTCAAAATGATGATTTGGATGAAAAAACTCCTCAGATTGACATTTGGCTGTACTTTTTTGTGCAAGGAGTCCTTTTTCTTTTTTTACTTATTTTTTGAAGAGGAAGGAAGTGCTCCAGTGCCTCCAACTTCCTGTTCCTGTCCAGCAGGCTCCTCCCAGTGCTTTGTCCATATCCTGTTCACTTTTCATTTGGACTTGGAGCTGGAAGGATCTCTTTTTTTGTCTGCTGCATCATATATCATTGGATTTGAGGACTTTTGGATTTGAGATTTCACAAGTAAGTTGGAAAATTGGTGTAGTTTGTTTGATTGGGGCATTGCACCTACATTTTTTTGTACTTTTCATTGTTTTTTTTATGTATTGTGGTGTGTGGCCTGTAGTTTCAGTAGGGGCCAAGTTGTTTCTTTGTATGTAATTTCTCTTCTAGTTTTCTTTTATAAAGGAAACATGTTGCAAAGTTCACTACATTTTCTGCAACTTTTGCAATCAATTTGCAACATTTATTTAATTCACTAGCCCAGTAGACTGCCAATAGGCCTTTTTCAGCCAGTAGGCCCAGAGTTACTCATGTGTGCATGAAACAACTGTTTCTGTGGTGTCTGTTGAATTTAAACATCATTTAGGGCATGGATGGTATTGGATTGAATTGCAAAATGTGTTTTTTGGGGTATTTCACTTTTTTCGTGTGTGTTAAATAAATGCCTTTGTTGGATGTGTGTGGTGTGGTTGTTGTGTAACTTGCAAACCTTTTTTAGCCCTGTGGTTTTTCGTTTTTGCATTGTTGCATTAAAGCTGTGTTGTTTAGCATGCCTCCTTTGTCTGGCCATATAGGCCTGCTTGAGTTCATTGTTTTACAGGCCTCCTGCTTGTTGTTGTGTGAGTGACCATGTGGCTGGTGGCCATTTTGTGGTGGTAGTTATTTAGTGTGCTGCTTTTGTCATAGGCCTGCATGTCTTTCCTTTGTTCCTCTTGTCTTACTGCTTCTTGTTGTGGTGTGGCCTGGCCATGTGGCTGGCGGACATTTTGTGAAGCCAGCCAGTGTGCTTTGCCATAGGCCTGCATTGTCTAGCATTGTCTGTCTTCCCTTTCTTGTTGTTGTGGTGGTGGCCTGGCCATGTGGCTGGCGGCCATTTTGTGAAGCCAGCCAGTGTGCTTTGCCATAGGCCTGCATTGTCTAGCATTGTCTGTCTTCCCTTTCTTGTTGTTGTGGTGGCCTGGCCTTGTGGCTGGTGTCCATTTTGTACAGGCAGCCAGTGTGCTTTTGCCATAGGCCTGCAAGCTTTCTTTGTGGTGGCCATGCCTTGCCCTTGTTGTTGTTTTGCATGCAATTTTTTTCTTTTTACCCAGCAAAAAAAATAATGCAGGACAGTTCACTACATTTTCTAATACATTTGCAATATTGATTGGAATTGATTCACTATGGGGCCTAGTCTACCAATAGGCCTTTTTCAGCCAGTAGGCCCAGAGCTACTCATGTGTGCATGAAACAACTGTTTCTGTGGTGTCTGTTGGATTTAAACATCATTTAGGGCATGGATGGCATTGAATTGAATTGCAAAATGTGTTTTTTTGGGGGTATTTCACTTTTTTCGTGTGTGTTAAATAAATGCCATTGTTGGATGTGTGTGGTGTGGTTGTTGTGTAACTTGCAAACCTTTTTAGCCCTGTGGTTTTTGTTTTTGCATTGTTGCATTAAAGCTGTGTTGTTTAGCATGCCTCCTTTGTCTGGCCATATAGGTCTGCTTGAGTTCATTGTTTTACAGGCCTCCTGCTTGTTGTTGTGTGAGTGAGTGACCATGTGGCTGGTGGCCATTTTGTGGTGGTAGATAGTTAGTGTGCTGCTTTTGCCATAGGCCTGCATGTCTTTTCTTTGTTCCTCTTTGCTTACTGCTTCCATCCCCATTGCCAGCTGCAGCTTCCTGAATGATGCTGCATCCCATGTGATGCACAATCACATTCACAAATTACAATGCCAAACAGGTTCCATTACATTTGTAATTTTGTTTTTGTTCTTCTTCTTTCCTATCCTTCCTGAGTCTACACAGTGCACCATGAAACTGAAAGCCCTTGTTGTCAAAGTCTCACAAATGGCTACACAGTTGTTATGTTTTTTTAATAACTGAGTTAATACAATTTATTAATATTAATAATAACACTAACAAGTGTGACAACACACTCATTTATATATTATATTTGTTTGTTTGTACAGTAGTAAATTGAACCACAACAATAAATTCCACGTTTCACTGATGTTCTTCTTGCTTCTTTGCATTTAGGTGCACAAAAGAGGAGGAGGCGTCATCATCACCCATTGTACTGCCAGACAGAAGTCCTGCTGCGCACGACGTCACGTGACATGTGACCACAGATATCTCTTCAACTTGTGCCACTGCGTGCTGCTGACATCTGAAGAAGATGGCCCAAAAGAAAGGTACCAGGTCCTCCAGTACCAAGAAAGTTGCCAGTGAGAAGAAGAAGGAGGTGCCATTTACCACCACTTCTGGTCGGCCAACCAAGATCTTTTTTGGGAAACCAAAAATTGCGCCTGCAGCAGCGATGTCTGGGGATCAAGCTGGGAGCAGCACCCTCGCATCAGTGGACCCACCTCACCAACCTAGGCCCAAGCCCATGTCTGTCGCAGAGGCAGCCAGTCTCATCACGCCAACGCCAACGAGCAGCGATGTTGAAATTGACTTATTGTTATCGCAAAGTAGTACCCAATCAACGCAGGAAACTTAGATAAGTGGACAACAACAGCCGCAACCACCGCCCAAGATAGTAGTTGTTCCTCCCGAAGTAGGGGCAGTTCAGGAAATCGAGCTTCCTGCAGAGGAAGAAGAGCAAGCCACTCTTTCAGAAGATCCATTGTCTTCCAGATCCCCAGCAAGGAAAAGGGGGGTT
Organism: Calotriton arnoldi; assembly: GCA_963921515.1. Classification (NCBI taxonomy): domain Eukaryota; kingdom Metazoa; phylum Chordata; class Amphibia; order Caudata; family Salamandridae; genus Calotriton; species Calotriton arnoldi. The sequence goes on from CAWUFW010000156.1 coordinate 2,979,049, forward strand.
AGTCCATCGAGTTCTTCTGCAAGCCCCCCTTCTGATGATCTAGATGCCACTTGGAAGCCACCACCGCAGTCTGAGAGTGAGAGACGCCACGAGACAAGGCTAGGGAAAAGGAAGGTTCCAGAAAGCCTCAGAGTTATGGAGGTAGATGTAGAGGACTCAGAGGAGGATGAGGACGAGCCAGTCATCATCATGGACATCAGTCCCGCCCCAGTGGAGACCGAAATTACCCCATCCCAAATTGCTGTGAAGGATGTGGCACGGATACCACCAACACAGGTAACACCAACACCACCTCCAGCTTCCATATTTGCATTTGCAAAGGCCCGGCAGCGACCTACATCCAGCACAACCACCTCAGTAGAAGTAGGTAGTGGTAGTGCACAGAGTCAAATTCCACGCCCACCCTCCAGTTCATCCGGCATTGCAAGTGGCACCTCCAGCAGCTCCAGAAAGTTCACCTCCCCAGTTTGGGACTTCTTTTCGGTTAGCAGTAAGGAGGAGAACGTTGCTATATGCTCCATTTGTAAACAAGGTGTTAGTCGGGGTAAGCTTGGTACAAACTATGGTACCGGAGGCCAAACAACCCATCTGAAAACACACCACTTGATCCAGTGGGAGGAACACCTTAAAGGCCAAAATAGTAAAACTGCATCCATTGCTGTTGGTGTTGATGAAGAAGTAGAAGATACGATCACGGTGGAAGGTGAACAAGAGGGAGACATTTTCTCTGGAACACAAAGTAGCCCTGTCCCCAGCAGTGCAGTGGTACCGCCCACATCCTCAACAACATCTCAGTGGCACAAGAGTAAGAGTCAGGCTGAGAGTGAGACACCAAGGCAACAGAGTACTGCAACGAAAGTGACTCAAGTCAATGTTTCCCTTCTTGTTGTTTAATAACAAATTGTATGTCTTCTACTGCAGGGCGATCCATTGCATTTTTGAATATGGAATTGTAATTGTAATTGTAAAACATTTGTAGAGCGCCTGGTTACCAAAGGCATCCCAGCGCTAGAGGCCGAATTCATAATCTACATCTCAGTCATGGAAACAGGAAGGTTTTTATGCGTTTCCGGAAGGCCAGATGATTAGTTTCTCGCCGAATGGCAAGGGGGAGGGAGTTCCAAAGCCTAGCAGCATTATATGAAAAGAGGCGACCCCCTGTGCGGGCTTTCCTAATTCTAGGAACAACAGCCAACTGTTTATTGCATGATCGCAGGGTTCTCTCAGGATGATAAAAGGACATGAGAGAACGTGTGATAGGTGGGCCAGAACCTAACAAAACCTTGTGTGTGATACAGAGAGCCTTAAACTGCACTCTCTGCTGGATAGGCAGCCAGTGAAGGGCGGCCAGTGCAGCCCCTGCTGACTGTCGGCTGGGGATATTCAAGAGTTGTCGTGCCGCACAGTTTTGAACAATTTGTAGTTTCTTAATCGTGGAGCAAGATGTTCCTAAGTATAGGGCGTTGGCATAGTCGAGCCTAGAAAGTATAAGGGACTGGACTACCACTTTCCTTGCAGAAATAGGGAGGAGGGGAATGATTTTCCGTATCATCCTCATCAGCCCAAAACAGCTACCAGCAACCTTCCTTGCTTGTTCCCCAAAATCAAGGTTACGGTCTAACCAGACTCCCAAACTCTTGATATAATCTTTGGGGGAAGGGGAGGACCGAAACAACTCGGCCAAGAGGATATTATGTTGGGTATAGAAGGTTTACCCAGGAACATAAGCTCCTTTTTAGATCCGTAGAGCTTCAGGAATGAACCCTCCATCCATACTGCGATCTCTCGAAGACACATTGCCCAGTCCGGGACGATGGTGTTGAGCTGATTAAAAGAGACAATCAGCTGCGTATCATCGGCATATGTGATAATTTGAATGCCGAAAGGCTCCACAACACCTGCCAAGGAGCTCATATATACGTTAAAAGAGTGGGAGACAGGGAGGATCCCTGAGGGACCCCACATCGGAGGGGCAGAGGGTCAGAGATACAGTCTTCATGAAACACTTGAAAAGATCGGTCATCCAGAAAGGAAGAAATCCATTCAAGGGCCAGATCAGTCACTCCTATATCTCTAAGCCTCTGAATGAGCAACTGGTGATTAACCGTATCGAAGGCTGCGCTCAGATCTAAAAGCACAATGGCAGCGCAGCCCCCGTTGTCTAGGATTTTCCTAGTACCCTCAACCACCGCTAACAGAGCGGTTTCTGTGCCTTGTTGGGGCCTAAAACCAGTTTGAGATGGATGAAGGCAGTTATTGCTTTCCAAAATAACGGACAGAGCGATATTCACATGTTTTTCAGCAATTTTGCTGATCCCTGGTAACAATGAAATGGGGCGATAATTCCCTAACATTTCAGGGTCCAAGTTTGGTTTTTCAGCAAGGCTTTAACCATTGCTTGTTTCCAAGGGAAGGGGACTATGCCTGTCCGGAATGTAGCATTAATCAAATCTAGGATAGTTGTAGTCACTGTATCAAAGATCCGATTTAAAATGAGGGGGAACTGTATCCTTGGGAGAACCTGACTTCAACTGGCCAAGAATACCTTGCAGGGCAGAATGGTCCAGGAGAGGAATTTCCGCTAAAATGCAATTATCAGTGCCTCCTTTGTTGTTGATTGGGGAGACATTAATTGAAACAGTGGTCTGATGAAAAGAGGTATAAATATCTTGAATTTTATTAAAGAAAAAAGTAGCTAAAAGATTGCAGCGAGATGACATATCATCGCAAGAAATAGGCGGGGGGGAAGTTTAATAATAGATTTCACTATGCGAAATATTTCGCGAGAAGAGTTGGGGGCTGAAAGTATTTAGTTTTCATAAAAAAGTGACTGAGCGCACTTAATTTCTTCCTTATACTTCTTGATATCTTCCCTATAAATCATTTTATTAATAGTGGAGTAGTCTTTCCTCCACTTTCTTTCGGACAGTTTACAAGACTGCTTAAGTTTACGCAGATTGGGGGTATACCAAGCTGTTCTATTTGCGCCATTTTTATCCTTAATTTGTTTCTTTGGAAGTACTATGTCTAAGGAGGAGCTCAGCCAATTTTCAAAGTTATGGTTTGCATTGATAGGGTTAGACTCAGGTGCTGGTCTGGTGTCATTAAGTATTGACACCCAGCGTTCTACTGGGAGTTGTGACCATGGTCGGAGCAGCTTGGTAGATGTTACCATCGATCTGCTACTAGCTTTACAGGTCCAAGAGAAAGAAATGAGGGAGTGATCTGTCCAAGGAAGCGAAATAGGATTTCCAACCTGAAGATCTATGGCATTAGTAAAAATAGGATCAAGTAAATGACCCTGAGAGTGGGTGTGGCCTCTCACTTTTTGGAAAAATTGGAGGGCTTCCATACTATCCACTAGGTCACCTGTAGCTGGCAAGGAGTAGTCATCAAAATGCATATTAAAATCTCCCAAAAGGGAGAAATTAGACAGAGGGCTGGCTAGGTTAGCTGTGATCTCGGGGAGATTGTTACAAAATTTGCCCAATGTCCCCGGAGGGCGATAAATTAAAATCCCAGAAAAAGTACATGTGTGGGAGAAGCCGATGGAAAAGAGCAAACTCTCGCAGTCGGCTATAGGATTCCCTGACACACGACAGTTAAATCCAGTTTTGTAAATGATGGCTATGCCACCTCCTCTGTTATATTCTCTATCATGTCTTTGAATAGTGTACCCCGAGGGGAGGGCTTGCGTAAGGCTCGGATCTGACTCACTCGTTAGCCATGTTTCTGTTAAAAACAGAACATCTGGACTCTCCTCCTCTAACAGTAATCTAATTTCAATGGTGTGTCTGGGCATTGAGCGACAATTCAATAGAAGCATGTTAAAAACAGTGGCTGGGTTCGAGGTTGTATGCTCATTGAGGGCAGGATGAAATTGAAAGGGGCAGTGCACACATTGCATAGTCATCCCATCAGGGCACATACTATGAATACAAGTACTCCTTACCGTCCCTCTATACTGCTGGAGTTGATCAGTGGTATAAATGAGCAGCGCCCTAGCACAATTGGCAGGGATTCTGGCACCTGGGACCGTTCGAGCGCGGACGGGCGCAGACGGAGCGCCCGCTGCGCGCGTCCGCTGCGCGGTCGCGTCATCAGCCCCTTTTATAGCTCTGCGTGCGCGTTGGCGTGAGTGTCCCAAACACTCGACTGCTAACCTAAAAGTGCTTCAAGATTGGAAGCAGCCCCGGAGCTTTAACACAGCTTCCGCGATACTAGGTGAAAATACAGCGTTACAGTCACCAATATAAAAGCCCCCCCAGATTCAACAATTATAAAACAGTGCAGTTTTTTTTTTAAACGTAACAGCAACCTCTCATCTGAGCATCACTGACATAGAATGAACAGCGCCTCTGCGCGGTCGCGTCATCAGCCCCTTTTATAGCTGGGCGTGCGCTTTGGCGTGAGTGTCCCAAACACTCGACTGCTAACCTAAAAGTGCTTCAAGATTGGAAGCAGCCCCGGAGCTTTAACACAGCTCCCGCGATACTAGGTGAAAATACAGCGTTACAGTCACCAATATAAAAGCCCCCCAGATTCAACAATTATAAAACAGTGCAGTTTTTTTTAAAAACGTAACAGCAACCTCTCATCTGAGCATCACTGACATAGAATGAACAGCGCCTCTGCGCGGTCGCGTCATCAGCCCCTTTTATAGCTGGGCGAGCGTTGGCGTGAGTGTCCCAAACACTCGACTGCTAACCTAAAAGTGCTTCAAGATTGGAAGCAGCCCCGGAGCTTTAACACAGCTCCCGCGATACTAGGTGAAAATACAGCGTTACAGTCACCAATATAAAAGCCCCCCCAGATTCAACAATTATAAAACAGTGCAGTTTTTTTACAAACGTAACAGCAACCTCTCATCTGAGCATCACTGACATAAAATGAACAGCGCCTCTGCGCGGTCGCGTCATCAGCCCCTTTTATAGCTGGGCGTGCGCGTTGGCGTGAGTGTCCCAAACACTCGACTGCTAACCTAAAAGTGCTTCAAGATTGGAAGCAGCCCCGGAGCTTTAACACAGCTCCCGCGATACTAGGTGAAAATACAGCGTTACAGTCACCAATATAAAAGCCCCCCAGATTCAACAATTATAAAACAGTGCAGTTTTTTTAAAAACGTAACAGCAACCTCTCATCTGAGCATCACTGACATAGAATGAACAGCGCCTCTGCGCGGTCGCGTCATCAGCCCCTTTTATAGCTGGGCGTGCGCGTTGGCGTGAGTGTCCCAAACACTCGACTGCTAACCTAAAAGTGCTTCAAGATTGGAAGCAGCCCCGGAGCTTTAACACAGCTCCCGCGATACTAGGTGAAAATACAGCGTTACAGTCACCAATATAAAAGCCCCCCCAGATTCAACAATTATAAAACAGTGCAGTTTTTTTTTTAAACGTAACAGCAACCTCTCATCTGAGCATCACTGACATAGAATGAACAGCGCCTCACTCGGTACAAAACACTACAGACTCAGTTGGACACCATGATGATGATGATGACCACATACTCTATACTCTTCGCAGTCAGTCAGTAGGATCGGAGATGATTGATGGAATAACTCGGGGCGTTTCATGAAGAGGCATAAAGGTAAACAAGTCAATCAACAACAACCACAGCAGACCTACATGTCTGTGACTGTAGTGGTGGAGTCGAGTCAGAGTAGTGGAGTGGTATGACTGACAGCGGTGCATTGATAGTTACTTAATTTGGAAAATGCTATGTTGCTGTATATGTGTGCTCTGTCTGGCTCAGTCAAAATCTAAGCTAACTGGAGTTTTGGTGGGTGCTGTGGGCATGCTCTGTCCTGTTGTTGTTGTAGCATGGTTAATGCTGGAAACAGAGTAGACATGATGTAGCCATGCCACCTCTGAAACTGTTCTTGTTGCACTGCTTCGTAATTTATGCATTTTTTTCTCCTTGATTTTTCTATATCCCTTTGGGTTTTCCTTACACTTACAGGCCGTCCGCCCTTTACCCTGTGCTATACTGGGAAAAACAACTCACACTTACCTTACGAATCCGCATCCGCCAGGCAGGCAGTGGGGCACCCAAGATTGACGGACAGAACATCCATGGAAGGGAGGAGACCAAAAGGAATAATAACAAGATGCAACTTCCCAATTTGACCAGGATAATACAGTAACTTAGTATCATTCATCATCTTTTAATTAATTTGATTAATTTTTTCTCTTCAATCATTACAACTGTGTGTTGTTGTTTATTTGGTTTGCTCTTAGTCTTTGCCTATATCCCTACAGCTATTTTTTACTTTTCTTTGCTAGCTTTTAAAGGAAGCCCGGTACAACATAACATAAATAAAATGTATGTAATTTGGGTCTCTCTGAGGGCAGACTGGCAATGCAATTGCATAATAATAATTAATATACTGCTGCCCTGTGTCTACTAGTCTACTTAGTAGTAGTAGTACTACTTATCATTAACCACATCATGCATGCATTTCCTTTTTCTCCCTTAACAGATTTATGAATATGATGGTCGTCTGCCAAGATTGTGTGTTGTCCACGTGTAGTGTTTGTCTTTGTCAAACCTTTCCCTCAAATACCCATTCCCAACCATTCATCAAACCCTAACCCTCTTCCCCCGGGCTGTGTGATTTATTGAGGTGTGACTAAATTAAATTTACACCAATAATTGATCACACACTTGCTGGGGCGGATGTGGTTCAAGCAAGTAAGCAACACTAATTCAAGGCAGGTCGAGGATCTTCTAATTCTGCTTTAAGTATATATATATATCGTCGGGCCACACTGGCAACAGATTAGATTGCCCAGTGCCCACCCATGCTCAGTAGTATTTGCTATTCTCCTTTTTTTCCAGAGGAACATAATTATATTATTAACCCATTATTAATTATTAATTGCCGTCATGGATTTCATCCTTCCATCTCTAAAGGTTACGCTTGTCCACTTCATAGGTCGAGTCCACTACATCAGTTTGTTGTAACTTGTACAAGGCTATCCCTGCCACCATTATGTTTTATTTTACTTTAGCAAATAATATCAATATGATTCATCATCACTTTCTTCTTGTTTGGCAGTCTTCTTCTTGTGTACCTACTACTTACTGTACTTCTACTACTCGTTCCCTAGTCTCACTCAGGTGACTGACTTGTCTCATTTTATTTTTTAGCAAATGCAACTGTCTACTACTGCTACCACCACCCACCATGGCACCTTAGGAAACCAAACCATCACCATGCAGCCATTGCTTCGGCTAAACATCAATCACAGGTAAGAGAAGAAGTGTGGGGGAGTCAATAATATACATCCTATGGAAATTAATTCACACACCCACATCTTTCCGAGTACATACTACAAAGGGGTTTTAGTTGCAGAATGCATTGATTAGGAGGAGAGACTGACAGTAGTAGGACAAGTGTGGGTACTGCATCTATCTGTCGGTGTGTTACACTATTGGCAGATTTCAAAAACTGGCTGCAGCCCTGCAGCAAAGGGAGGTAACAAAAACAAACAAGGTGACGTAAAAGAGTAACCACCCCCCCCCCCAAAAGATTTGCATCATATCATATGTATTGGAAAACTATAAATTATTTATTATACCCTAACAAATATAAACTATAAAAAAAAACACAACACCTGACCCACCCCTCTCCCTAACCCAACCAATGCCAGTAATGTCCATGACCAAAAGTAAGCCCCAAAGTTCCCCAACTAGTACCAACATCCCACCCACCAAAAAAAAGATAAAAAAAGGGGCAAGAGTCAAAGAAGACTGAGGTCATGATGTTGTGATAGTCTGACGTCTAGCGGCGGGGGTGCCGGCTAGTTTTTTTTAGGACCTCCTCCATCTGGGCCTCCAGGCGCGCCACTCTGCGGAGCACGCAGAGCTGAACGTTCCTATAGGAACAACAGGGGTGTGCAGCAGTAGATGTTGTTGTTGCCAATGGTGATGGGCGGCGGGCGGCTGCCAGACCACGGCGCTGTACCACCGGAGGCACGGGGGGGCTGGCTGGGCCCCAGGGCATTGGAGGAAGAAGATGCCGCCTCCTCCTCCGCCAGGACAACCAGCCGGCGATATTCATCCCGGATGGCCTCCAGCTTCCTTTGCCAGGCCCTGGCCGCCAAATCCTGCCTAGTGGGTTGGGAAGGAGTAGCTATATCAAGAAAGGAAAAAAAAGAATTGTTCTAACCAATACTCTTAGCAAAACAGTAACACAGAATTAAATTACAGTCCACACATAAAAATTATAGTGGCACAGTAGTAGCAGTAGCACTAGCAGCTGTTGTATCCTCCTCTCCTCCTCACTTCCCTTCCTCTGCCCCTAAGATTTGGATGTGATGATTATACTTTCAGGCACTAAGTATGGAGTAGAGTAGAAGTATTCTTATCCTCTCTCTTGTTTAGCACAATTAATCTTGTAGGCATGCCAGCTCAGTCAGCTTGTGCCCTAGACAGACATACTCGTGTCACAGTCCTGTAGACTCATTTACTTTACTACTGCCTGCATGTGGGGCAGCTGTACTACACAATTATATATTTCCATTATGGCCATACTCTGTTAAATCAATGGCAAATGCTCAGACAATTTCACTTTCACCCTGACTGCACTACTGCAGGCACATGATGATGGTTAATGATCATCACATGCTTATGGATGATGAGAAACGGCGGCACGACATCATGTCACTCACGTCACGTGATGATGATGACACACTGAGTGATTTGTAAGTACTAGTTACCAATTACCATGCGGCCGATAGGCCACCCATGGCTGACACAGGGAGGGGACTGGAGCGGAAGTGGGCCTCGGAGTCGGAGGGAGGCGATTATGGGTAGGATAAATATTTAGTCATGCACAATATATATGTTGTGCTTGCAAACTACTGTGAGTCAAGGGAGTATTCCATTCTGAAATACAAGTTCAACCTCAAACCTTTGAATCAAAAACCTTGCAAAAAAACAGTCCTTGGCTTGTTTTTTCATTTACATTCAGTGCATTGCTCTTCTAGCATTATTATTATTTTATGCGTAATATTCTTCACCCTTGGCTTTGGTACTCTGGCACGGTTTAATTTTCTTTTACATTCTCTTCATCCAGTCTGACTCTATTTTCACCTACTATGATACCATCCAGGCATCCATCCATCCATCCAAACATGGCTATCATCATAAACCGGCTTTCACCGACAACAACATACATTTTAGATATATAACCACCACCCATGCCATGCGTCCTTGCTTCCCTTAGAGTTTGACCCCTCAAACACCCCACCCCCGGAGGATTCCTTTCACCCATACAGTTTCACCCACCCAGACAGGCATCCTTTCTGCTTTCTCTTTCACCTTTTCACCCATCCTTCAACTACCCATGCATCCTATTCCAATCCTTATCATCTTCTTCCTCCACCTATGCGTCCCGGGCCCCTTCCTTCACCCACGCATCCTTCTCTGCCAGTCATACATGTCATCTGACTGTTTGTCTTCGTCATAAAACTGTCTTTGCTGAGTTGAAGATAAAATATGCCATTAGTTACTCAACCCCCGCAGCTAATGCTAATGTTTAAGTAAAGGCCAGGGTGTCTTCTTCAACTGTTCAGTGTTCTCACAAGCAACAACTTAGCCTCAGTAGAAGTACAGTGTACTACTAGTACTGAGTGTACACCCTTGCAGCAAGTGTATTCTTCATTCTCAATAAGTAAGGAATATGACTTACCACCGCCTGCCACTGCTGCTGGCTCACCCCCTGTGGCTGCCGCATCCGCTCCCACCGGAGTGGCATGGTGGCCCTCACCGCTGGCCCTGGCACTGGTGGTTGGTACGCCTGGAGAAAAAAAAATCCCATTTTTTTAGATGCCATATACGCCTCCCCTATTTATTTTTTTAATTAGCAAGATTGAAAATACATAATTAATAATACATATACACCACACACATCACTATCTACAATTCGGATACCAGTACAGTAGACAGTACGTCCTATCAAAAATAACTAAATAATATCCGGTTGGGCATTTTGTTGGTGGCAATTTTTGAAAAGCCTCTCAAGAAGAGGACAACCCAGAGGACTGGACTCAGTGACTAGAGCTATGGTGCATCTCATTTTTTGAAAAGAAGAAAGAGTGTCCAACTGGGCGGACATGAGGTCTCTCTTAGTTGGAAAATGGTGCCGTCCTCTTACTCCTCTCATATACTTCCTTCCAGCCATGGTGCACGGTAACAGTTGTTCAGTGTTCACCATCAATTGCTGCTACTAAAAAAGTACTAGGCCTGGATTAGAAAAAGTAAAATACACCACTTTGGGGGTCCTGCTCCTGTCTAACGTGAGTGACCACCATTACTGATTGAGCATGATGAGACAGTAAAAGAAACTAAAGCCTTCTCATCTCACAATTCACAAACCTGCGGATATACCTTACTTGTCTTGGGCATGCAATCTGCAGTCTGACTCTGCACAGCACATTAGTGCTACTAGTAGTAGTAAGGAGTCCTTACTAGTACTAGTAGTAGCCTAGGCTAGGACCAATGGGTTCTCTGAGTCTTACAGTGGATGTATGATGATACGACAGCGATCACATCGCTGTTTTTACAACGCAAGTCGTTAGAACGACTTGCGCTGGAGGGCGCTGGACTTAGGAATAGTGTGATTTACTATCCCAACTCCAGTCTACGTACAGTAGGGAAGGTGTTGGAATAGTAAATGACACTATTCCTTAGTCTAGAGCGCCCTCCAGTGCAAATCGTTGTAACGACTTGCGTTTTAAAAACAGCGATGTAAATGTATTGCAGTGTTTTGACCGCGTTGTAAAGGTTGTTTTCCCTTACAGTACCACTGCTAGGCAATCCACATAAGGGGAGAGAGAAAGCTCAGTGAAACCCAGAAGAAAGCAAGCTATAGATAGAATGTCTAATGGAGTCAGAGCAGAGGTTAGTCAGATGCAGTTTGATTTGATGTAAAAATAAAAACAGACACTAGAAGAAACAATGTTAGTAGTAATACTTAGTTAGTAGTAGGTAACGGTGGAGCCAAAACAAGAATTTAGAAGCAGATAGATTGAAGAGGGTTTTGGAAAAATTAAAATTAAGATATGGAAATAATAGAGCGGTAAAAGTTAGGGAAATATTAATATAAACACCAGGAGGACTTACTGGGGCCAGCAGCAGAGCCATCTGCGGCTGCACCTGAGGCCGCTTCCTGCTGTTCCTGGGAAACCCCTCCAGCTCCCGCTCCCGCCGCACTGCCAGCTGCCCCAGTCTTCTTCTTGCCCCTGGATGCTGATCATGTAAAGAGACAAAAAATGATTTGTGTTAAATAAATATAATTGCTCTATAAATATTTTTAGACAGGAAACGGCAATTGCAATAACATTGACCTATGCTAAATAAATCTGATCGACTTATTCGACTAGTAGTAGTCGACTAGTATGTATCGCAGTCGAGTACCATCCAATCATTACTATTCCACAGTTCAATTCCGATTCCTGAATCCTAAACATACCTAACCTGCCTATTCCTGACTTTGGAATGAATGAATTGCAAAAAAATTATATTTGCATTTTGCTTCTAACTAAGTTTAGATCTCATTCCCAATCATCTCTCAGACAGTCTCAGTCTCAACTCCAACAACCCCCTTTGACGGGCCAATTACTAAGTCTGCATTTATTCTTCTTAATGCATAAATGGATGCATGCATAATTGCAGCATACACCAAATTGTTTGGTTGCTATTATTCACTCACTATAAGAACTACAAAAAGTTCTACTAGGAGTAGGACTGAAGTCATGTGAGAGCCTGAGTGAGGACGCATCACTCACGAGTCACGACGCAGGCCGCTAAATTACCAAATAATACTAACTAACTAACTACTACCACTATCTTAGTGACAGGAGAAGACAGGACAGCCTGACAGGACAAAGGAAAGGACTGGAGTCTTTCCTATGTGGATTAAAATAAATACCTACCTAACTTAAATTCTCTAACCTCTCTTACATAACCAGCCCAAGTGAGCGCAAAGTTGCAAACAAGTACGACGATTAGTTAGAAGCCGAATACCTGTCTGGAAGTAACAATCACATAATATAACATTTTTAAACATAGGTTACCTTACCTGCATGTAAGCACTGCAGCAGCAGCATGGTAGCTATTTGCGGAAAAAATAATATTCGCAATCGCAATAAATAACAGTCAGAACAGAAGAACACAAATAGTAATATAAATAAATAGCTACTCACCAAGCCCCGGGACCTCAACACCTAGCAGGTCCAGCAGGTCATGCTCCCGGTCCAGGATATCGGACCACCGGTGCATCAATTGGTTATGGGTGCGCCGGATCCCAGAGCAGCTAAACACTGCCCGGCGCATCCTTGCCCACCGCCGGTGACGCTCCCGGAGCCCGTACCCGGACCCAGGCCTGCCGCCTGCTGCCAGGGTTAAGGGGAGGTGGCGCTGGATAAAAAAAACCAGGGCGGCCACCTCCGCCTCACTAAATAAGGCCCGTGCCTGCACCCCATGTGGGCGCCGCCTTCCGCAAGGAAGGCGGTCGCGGCTCTCACTGCGAGCCCTCTGACTCGTCTTCTTCCCCTGGCCCTTTGCCATGGTTCTGGGTAGGCGGGGGGCAGAAAAGAAAAGGTAGGAACTAGGAAAGTAAGGAAAAATGAAATGAAAAAAGCAGGTAACAGAAAAAGAGTGAAAAACGCACTAAAAACCCACAAAAAGTAGGAAAAAACGCAAAATATACAATCAGGGATAGAGAGGGATAGATAATAAATAAAAAAGATCAAAAAAAGTTTCTACAAGCAAAGGATTGAAAAGATATAGGGAGGATAGAAAAACAGGCCCAGAACCATAGCAAAAAGTGAAAAACAAGATGGCCGCGCCCATTGGCGACCGCGTGGTGAAGTTCGCACGATATTTCCCCCTGAGCACGCAAAAAGCATCCCCGAACACTTAATACGCGTTCCTGAACAGGAAAAACGCATCGCGAACGGGCGGAACAAGTAACTCTGCTCGCTCGCGGAAATTCGCGTAGCTCGCAGAGGTTTTCTGTGGCTTCGCGGAATTTTGCGTAGCACGACTACGCGAACTTCACCCAGGGTTACAAATGGGGAGCGTGTGGTTGTAAAGGTCTATTGAAAGATTACTTGGGATAGGATCCAGAGAGTGGTTCGAAGGATTTGTTTTTAAAATTATCTTGAGGAGGGTGTCATTGGTGATGACGTCAAAGCTGTGCAAGGAGCCTTTGGATTTGCATTCCCTGTGTGGGATTGGATGTGAAATATGGTCAAGGAGCGAATTAACTTTTATATCGAAGAATTGAAGAAATTCTGCTGCTTTCTTGGGAGGGTCATCAAATTTGATGTTTGAAGAAGAGGGGATATTAGTGTTCTGATTAATTCAAAATGTTTATTTGGTCTGTTCTTGGCAGAGTCAAGGAGGGTTCTGAAGTTATTCGATTTTTCCCAGAAAATGTGTTTGTGGTAGAGTGATCTAGCACATCAGAGATTAGAAAGATTAATAGTTGGGGTGACTTCTCCATTTCTTCTCCAGGTATCTTCGATTATTTCCTTCATCATAGAGGTACTTATTGAACCATGGGGCGGAAGGTATGGGTCTTTTCCTTTTGCTTTGAAGTGGAGCTAAATTGTCTATCAAGACAGAAGGTTGGTGAAACATTGGGTAGTCATGTCGTTTTTGTCAGAGGTGGGGCTTATATCTGGAAGTACCATCTTAGCTGAATTGTTGAGTGTTAAAATTTATATTTTTGTGTTGCGAAACCAGTTAATGGCCCTTTTAGATTGACCCAGAGTTACAACATGAGAGAGGTGGAGTGAGAAGGGGATGAGGAAATGGTCAGACCAGTCTACTGGTATAGGATCATCTGCTGTTATCAGGTTAACTTTGAAGATGATAAGGTCAAGTGTAGAGCCCGTGGAGTGTGTTGGTTTTAAAATTGTGTTGCACAAGGTCATTTCTGAAGAGAAATGAGGCGAGCTGGTAGACGGCCGAATCAACTGCGATGACCCAGTGAAGATTAAAGTTACCTAGAAAGATCAATCTATCGCTTTGTGAGTATTGGTCATTTGCAGTGTCGATAAATTCCTCAGTAATGGTGGAGCTGTCACCTGGTAAGTGGTAAATAGCGTGCATCCTGATAGGGGAGCTGTGCTGATCAAGAAGTGCCAAAGTAAGGCATTTGAATGTAGAGAAAGAGTTACTGGGTAGTTCTATGCATTGAAAAGAATTTCTGAATATGATCGCGACACCTCCTCCGACTTTGCCAAGCCTATCAATCCTGAAATAGAATAATTGGGGAGCAGAAGATCGAAGATAGTGTGGGAAGTGCCATTAAACTATGTTTTGGTGAGGATGAGTAGATCAAGCTTGTATTGAGTGATGGTGTCTGAGATTTCCAGCTTGTGTTTTGTTTCAGATCTGCAGTTGTGAAGCATACATCGCATTTCTGAGGGGACTGTTTTGGTATAGGAGGTGTCAGGGATTTTAATGATGATGGGAATGAGGTTTCCATGGAGCTGTGTCTGAGTTGTAAATGGTTGGCTTTTGGTTCGGACCAGGGAGATGGTAGGTATAGTGCGTTGATTTGTGTTGTCTGAAGAAGACATGTGGGGGTGTTAGAGGTATTATAGCTAGTAAGTAGACTGGTAATTTCACTTGGGGATAGATTATGTGCAGCTCTTTTGGGGCAAGGGAGAAGTGAACTTCTTGGAGTTAAGTGTATGGGGTATTGTGTTTTCATCAAGGGGAGTAAGGAGTCAAGTACAGTGGACATTTTAGAGCTTAAGTGGGAGACAGTCGCTTCAAGCAGGGAGATTGTGGAGTTGAGGAGGCCTAGTTTATTGTCAAGGGACTGCAGTTCTGTGTACGGAATGTTGAGCTGCTCAGCAGGGGCAACAGGTTTTGTGGAAGGTACAAATTGAAGGATAGCATAGGGAAGTGGGGAGGTAGTAAGGAAAAGTGGGGGGTGTTGGATTGTGGTTAGAAGGGTGCAGAGTCAGGTGATCTAGGTTAGAACTAGGAGTGGGTGCTGCTGTGTAGAGAAAGCGATTCTCAGGGCATTCTTTGAAAGAAGCAGACATATTGTGTATTGGTCGAGGAGCGGAAGGGAGAGAGCTGTGACAGGAATATGTTATGTGGGCTAGAGGGGAGGGATGGTAAGAAATGAGGGACAAAGGGTCTCAGTAGCAGGGAGTTATGGGAAGAGAGTCGGAAGGGGGCAGTGAGCTGGATTTAATATATTTAAGGGGGTCGGTGGCATGGGCGGTGTGAGAAATTGTCCAGGATGATAGAGGGAGAATGCGGAAAGTACTTCTTGGTTAGAAGAAAGGGGAGGGGAAGGGTAAAGGATATCATAGGGGAATAAAAGGTTGAGTGACTGTAAAGGAAAAATGGTGTGGGGAGGAGTAGTGTAAGGGGTATGAGGAAGATTCAGAGAGAGAGGAGGGGGTGTGCAGGGGAAGGAGGGTAATGTGTAAAAAGAGGTAGACAAGGAGGGGGAAAATGAGGAAGATCATATGGTGGAGAGGTCCCTATGTGAGCACGGAGGTTTAGCTGTTAGGAAAGAGGTCTGGTTAAGGAGGTGAATAATCTGTTTGGGGGTTCTTTGAATTCCCAGGATATTGCGTGAGGGCAAGGAAAAGTACTGGCCAAAGGCTGGGACATGGTGTTGAGGGTGAAGTCCTGATTGGAGAGATTGGGAGGAGGGGTGGCTGGGGGATAGGTGGGAGCGGGTGGGTCTGGAGGGAAAACTGTTCATCTTCTGGGATTGGCCTTCTGGAACCACAGTGGAGTGGGGAAGGGGAGTGTGTAGTGAGGGTGGAGTCCTTAGGAGAGTCAGGTGGGATTGGAGAGTCGGGGTGAGCAGGATTGGAAATAGGTGGTCAAAAAGAGAGACAGTTGTCTTAAGTTTGAATCATGACTTTGCCGTTGTTACATAGGAAGATAGTGATTGAACCATTGAAGCGAGCTGAAGGAGCAATTTTTAACTGGTAGCCGCATGGGATTTTGGATGAGGATGTTATGTTGAGTGAGTTGTTGAAGATAGTATTTCAAGATGAAATGTTGTGGGTGAAGAAGATGAGGTTGGTTCTGAGTTTCCCTTACCGGCCACTGTGGTATTGATCGACAGAGAGTGAATCAGGAAATTGTTCGAGGGTGTTGTTTTTAAACCTTCTCGCCAAGTCTTTGGAATGGTTGGGAGGGTAAATGGTCTTGTAGTAAATGGCACCAGCTTTCTCACGCTTGGTCGACATTGTTGTGAGGTAGTGGGGGAGTGGTGGGAATGGAGGTGGGGAGAGAACCAGGAGGAAAGTGGAAGCGTGGAGAAGTATAAGGAGGCAACCGCGCTTATCTCAGGGGAACCCAGATCAGACAGGCAAGAATCGAGAAAATAGAAGAATGGGTGGCATGGAGGTCAATACCATGGGCTATGAATGTTTTAGACAAGGGTAAAATCCTCACCTGGAGCCACTGTGCCGAATGATCGGGTCTCCTCACCCAGCTCGAGGAAGAGGGTGGGCTCCAGTGCTTAATTTGTAAAATATTAGGTGCCAGGGCTCTGACCAGGAGGCCACTGCAGCTTGCACCACCCATCCCCCCTGTCATCGCTGCCAAAACAACTACTAACCATATCTCTCGCATGTAAATGCAACAGTTCAGATTATTCCAGGTCCCCCAAAGCTCCAGGAATGGCTGGGGAGGGAGGTATTAGTAATTTCTTAATGTATATTGTTTTCCTAAACAACTGTTATACTGCTCATCTCTAAATTACATGAGCAGCGCCACCTTGTGGCAGACTGCCCTATGTGTGGTGTTGACAATTAGGTGCCGGTGACGAGCACCGGAAACCAATTAAGTGCCAGTGCTCAGCACCGGAAAGCTCCGGCTCAAATTAAGCTCCTTTCTTCGTTGCCATGGGGACTCCGGCTCTCGGGTAAGTGTGGTAATGCAATGCTCGTACGAACCAACGACCCGCCAGCTAGTCTCACTGTACTGTCGTACTTTTACCGATACTAGTGGGCCAGATGAGATTCATCAGCAGACACCTTGATATGCCTAGGGGCGTGAATCACCTCTGGCTTGGCAGACCAGCATCAGGATGGCCGTGAAGAGACGGGGCCCCTAAGCAAGGAAATGGGTGATGCTTGAGGGGGCAAACTGTTTCCTGGTTAAGGAAAAGGTAGGCCGAGGCATCCGTGATGCAGTGCTCCTCCTGAATCATGTGGAGCACATCTCAGCTCAGGGATGGGTATAAGGTGGCTGGGACAGACCATAACCCTTCCCTTCAAGTGTATAAACAGGAAGTCAGAAAACAAACCCCCCCAGTACAACCTTCAAAATTAATGAGGACACATCCTGTTACCGTTTAAATATGGCTACTATATCAGGTTTTACTCTATCAGAATTACAAAGCTAGGAGTCCTTCCTTACTTTCAATGTAGCTGCCTATTACTAGAATACTTCTTTACTGTCCATTAGCCTGCGAGTACACAAGTCCTTTATCAATTTCAATTCGTGGGAGGACCGCCATCTTGGTATGAGGCTAGCATACAGGAGGGGAGTGGGCTTCTCAAAATGGATAGCTGGGTACAGTCCTGTGAGACTCCCAATGGGACCAACACCCCGCAAATCAGAGGACACCAGGCACCCAGTACAGCAAAATGGCATTGGTTCATTGCTAGATTTGAGCAAAATGGGTCGGGTAATGCAGAATTCCCCACATGGGTGCCACCAGGGCTTCTATCTCAGTGTCCAGGGAACCGGAGCAACTTACCAGATGGCTGAACGCACCTCATCCCAGTAAGCACGGGTGCCAAAGGGAGTGTGTGTCCAGGGAGCCGGTGGGAGCATCCAGAAGGAGGACTCAACCCCCCAAATGTTGTATGTCTTATGTTGCGGTGCTGCTGCTAGAAGGCAGCTTGCTTTATGCCCTGGAAAGCTCATGCAGGTAGAGAGTGAAAGCTCACCTCGGGATGGGCCCGCCACACTAATGGGCAAGACCAGGGAACTCCTGACATATCAGCCGCCCAGTATGGTGAGGGAGAGCCAGCGGGTCAACTGTCCGACCCAAGAACAAGCCAGCAACCCTCACCCAGCCTCCGACAACCCAGGGCAAGTCATGTGTGGTATATATAGTCATCCCGAGCTTGCAGGCTCTCTTAGAGATGACATCTCCCCTGGCCTGGGGCTAGCATTCCTTCCTCAGTGACCACACATAGCTCGCCAATCTGACTACAATATGTCAGCATCAGGTGCCAATTTATTAAGGGGGCAGTGATCACCAGTGGATTCGCCACTCAGGGCACTGGAGGGTCGCTCACCTGGCTTCCATATGTTGGGGGCTGCCGACAGGATCAGTCGTGTGCAGGCAGATTTCACTGTCTGGATCATCGGCTTGGCCATCAGAAGGGCAGTGTCGGCGGGCAGTCGACCTCGACTCTGGTTTTTCACCCAGATGTCTTTAAAATTTTAGCTTAATTGCAGCGAAGTTCATTTCACAGGTTGAACAATTGCAGAGTGCCAGATTGCAGAGTGGTGGATGGCTGGGCCAAAATTAGGATTTTGCACGCGAAGGTGATCCCTGGCCCTGAGCTTCTTAGCAGAGCTCCTCTCCATCGGCCATCTTTGCTGAACTGTATTCTTTTGGCAAGGGATCAACGTGTAAAGCAACACTGCCATGCGGTGTAAGTAATCACAGGCAGTCACTCCCGCACACTCAATCGGCATTGATACACGGTGCCACGGATATCTGGCAGGCCCGTATGGAACACACTCACATTTACATGCACACAGAACCGTAAGGCGGTGCAACTGCTATCTAGCAGGTCAGTTGATAATGCACATGCAGACCCCGTGGCCCAAGCCCTCCTCCATCATTCAGCTCACCCTAACTATCCTACACCCACAGGCTGGAGATAAAGAAAACCTTCCCCCCTGATTCTAGGCTGATCACAGCCAGAGTCACACTTAGTCAAGGTCCCAGGGAACAGGTGGGGGTAGGCAACAGGGCTAATTAGGTGGCAGTCGACAAATGGAGGTTTCAGACACTACTCTGGAAGTTCACCCATGGTATGCGGAGCAGAAGCGGGCTGAGGGCGATAGTCATTTGCTTAAAGAATTCCAAACTGTGCCTTCCAGCACCAGCCCAGCTCTAGTAGCACCCAGGCAATTCGGGCATCCCGGACAACGAATCCGCTCCTCTGCACCTCCCCTAGAAATGAGGCACAACGTCTGGCCACGTTGATACGAGTCGCACCAGACAGTTCCGGCCACACTCAATGAAGAGTTGCAAATTCAGTACCTCCTTGGAAATAAGGAACAATGTCTGGTGTGCGTTGATCTGAGTCGCACCAGACATACCGGTCACACACAACGAGGAGTTGCAAATTCTGTACCTCACTGGGAATGAGGCACAATGACTGATGCGTGTTGAAATGGGTCACACCAGACAATTCGGGTCACACACAACAAAGAGTTGCAAATTTTGTACCGCCCAGAAAATGAGGCCCAACGTCTAGTTCGCACTGATATGGGTCGCACCAGACAATTCCGGTCACACACAACAAAGAGCTGCAAATTCCGTACCTCCCTGGAAATGAGGCACAACATCTGGTGTGCATGAATACGGGTTGCACCAGACAATTCCTGTTGCATACACAGGCACAAGTTCAGCAGTACCGCACAAGGTTAGTTCCACGCTTACGCCGCGCCACCAGTTGCGATCCAGCAGACAATGTGGGCACTTAAGAGGGCACCGCTCTCCAGGTATCACAGGTAGATGGTGTGGGTCCCTTGCAGGAGGTCTGTAATGTCCTTGAGACCTCCACAAGAGAACAGGGGGTAGGTCAACAAGCCATTTGAGAGCACACTTCTGGGTGCCACACAGCAGAAGGTAGTCAGCCCAGACCAGCCACTATTCAGGAAGAGTACATGGTGCCTTCCAAAGGCAGTAATCTCCTTGTGCACAACAGATTCCTCTGGCAGTGTGTACCAAGCAGTTCCAGGACCTCTGGTCCTATTTCCCCACAAGTGCATCTCTACCCTGCTGAAGTATGGTACCTGTAGTTATACTGTAGCATGCCTTTGGAGTTGGGGGTGGTTCAGAGGGCTTCCCTTTGACCCACAGATGTCTCCCCCTAAATGTCAGCCCTGTCTGCCCTGGGGCTGTGGAATGCATATCTTAATCTTTAGTGCGGCCATGATCTGTTCCAGTTGCATACCCAATGTTTATAGCTGTCTCTGGGGAATGCACAGATGTGCTCACTCAGCCTCCAGTGTGGACTGAAGTTAAACTAAAAGGCACACAAGGAGTTTTAGAGAAGAGAAATGCCCACTTTCTAGAAGTGGCATTCCTAAGCTATTAATGACAAATCCCTCTTTTCCACAGGAGAGGGTTTGTCATTGTGAATCGAATGATAGGAAACTTCATGAGGCTCCATTGTAAGCCACTATTGCAGCTTGGCGTAATTGCAACCATTCCCCCATGTCAACCTATGGGAAGAATAAACCTCATAGATAGTGAAAACAAACTTGCTTCCCCCCTTAAGACTTACCCTAGGGGTGCTCTAGTGGTAGTAAAAGGTACCCTCAGGATGGGCCAGTGGTTTAGAAAGGCCAACCTGAGCATAAGTGCAATTGCGCACACACAGGCCTGCAATGGAAGGCTTGACACATGTTTAAAAACCTCATAGGTGCAAGTGTGCATCCACTGGCCTGGAATGGCAGGCTTGAGGCGTGTTTAAAAACATCAGGAAGGCACCACTTCCTAACATGTGTAGGAAGGGTGCGCGCACTTTCACACTGTATTTACAGTGGGGAAGTGCCCAGAGCCCTAAGGCCACTCAAAGAGAATCAGCAAAACCGCTGAGGAAAAAGCAAAAAGTTTAGGGAAACACTGCCAAAAGCATATCAGGTCTGACAGTCCCCCTGGGGACCAGGTTGTATCTTCGGCCTCATAAGATTAATTTGCACAATTTTGGACTTGTGTTTCTTCTGGTGTCAAGCCCTAGCCAGCAGGAGCTTTTCTGCAGACTTCGTGGACTCTTGATGACTTTTTTGTTGCGGAGCCTAGTCTTCTGGCGCCCTGTGACAGACATGTACTCAGCCTGCACTCTTGCTTTGGGACATCTTCCACAGCACTTTCAAAGCAAGCAAGCAGAAACCTTCTCTGCGCAATCCCAGGCCCCATGGTTTCTCCCATCTTGCAGAACACCAGTGTGTCAGCAGTGGATTCAGGGGCCAAACCACAGAACTCGCAAAGGAACCCTTAAGGTATCCCCAGCAGGCCCATTCCAGCAACTGTTCCTTGGGGTGACATAAGTGGGCATTCATCACTGTTCCTGGAGAGACCTATCCTAGTCCTTGAGGTCAGCTGGCGATAAAGTCCTTCTGTCCATCCTTGCAGTGGCATCAAGTGACTTCTCCTTCCAGATGGGCATTCTTTCCCAATTTTAACTCCCAGATCCAGTGTCTTCTCATCAGTCTCACTCTTATGCTAGTTTGTTTAAGTGGGGAGGGGTAAAAACTTCTAAAATCCAGGTTCCCTTGGCCAATCCTAGGGTGCCACATCATCACACCACCCATGATCCAACTCTCCTGCACAACAATCAGGGACATTCCAATATGGTGACTTCAAGTTGTCTGTGGGAAGAGATACACTAAGAACCTCAGCTCTGCCCACAGCTGACATAGCTGCCTGATCCCGTCCCAGCAAAATGTGAAAGGGGAGAAACTCTTTTGTTTCTGTGGAACTGGGCTGACCCAGCCCAGGTGCAGTGTGGCATGCCTATTAACAGATTTGGATTACCTCCCACCCATCCCGCACTGTTAAAGGCTCTAATATTTGAGAAGGCCGTTGACCCTCCTGCTGGGCAGCAGAGTAATTAATTTGGCCAAGTAGGAGGCAAAGGCCTGGAATCTGATCATGAGCTGAGCCAGGGAAATATGACAATGCTTAGAGTGTCATAAGGGGTGTAGGTATGATGTCAGGGAAATTCTGGGTGCATGTTTACCCTCAATTGATTCCTTTCTGGACCCTGTAGGCCTAAGTAGAGTGAAAATGTACTTTAGTGCAGGTTGTACGTATAATGTGTAATACGGTTTAAGCACCACAGATCATAAGTAAGCACTACAGACCTACATTATGAATGCCCACTCACATTATAAAGTCTACCTAAATTCACTACCAATCCTTGAAGGACCCCTACTGTAACAAACTACCTGTGCACAGATACTGGGGTGCCCAAGAGAGTAGGCTCACACACGCAGCCCGAACACATTTTCACATGTGTGTGTTCACGTGTAACCAGCCCAGGGCCTCTTACCCTACTTGTGTAGCAGCAGCCTTATCTTACAAGGTGGACACTGGTGGGTAGCACTCTTAGTCCATTTACCATGAATTTAACATAAGTGAGATTTAGGTGTTTAGACGCGCTCACAGTAAAACTCCAAAAAACGGATAGTCAAATGCGAAAAAACCAGGGTGATTAAATGGGTGGAACCTATTTGCTACAGCGCTATATGAAACTGGATTCTAAAGCAATGGGGAGGTAGCCACAGTCTTGATATGAGCTTGACTGAGTTATCACAAGGCCAAAATATTTTGGCCCCTGAAAAGCACAGTGAAATCTGAGAGGAATCCATGGCTCATCCTTTCTTCAAGTTGCAAGACAATTAAGAAATAAAGAACTTAAGCGGTAAGTTGAAAGGATAAGAACTCATTGAGTATTAAATAATAATAGTTCACAAAACAAAGGAAATGTGATCTAGGAGCAATGAATATAGCAAAAATGAGTTGTAATGCCTAATGGTGAAGGTCTGTAAATAAACATCAATGATTCACTGTGTATAGGTACACTTTTGAACGGAGCTGACGGCTGCTTCCAACTTTTTAGAAATCAGCGCTTATTGGCCCTTACTAAGGAGGCCCACACAGTTACATTAATCTGTGCCTGTGCAACTTTGCCTTGCAACGATTCCACATCTTGGATTGAGCTCATACTCGGCTCAAAAGAATCGCCAGGGGGAACTTAGGACTTTCTCCTTCAAGAACGCGCATCTCTCATTGCCCTGAAGAAGTTCATTGAATATGAACGAAACGCGTTGGCTGGCATTTTTAACTGTTGGATGCTTATGAAAATAAAGGACTTACTAAGACAAAGCAAACAAGACTAAATGATTTATTAAAACGAACTACTGCCTCAGAGTAGTGCACCACTCCAAACTTTTGGTTTGTTCTTCCTCTGCTTTGCAGCTGGCACCCAACGACGGCAGGTGCTGGAGTTGTGTGTGCACACTCGTTTGGTCACAGTGGGGACACAATCACGAAGGGAACACAGCAGGGGAGTGCGGTCATCGTGTCCACCGTTGTCCGTAACTTGTTTCAGTTCACTACATTTATAATGAATCCAACAACTATTGTTTCCAGTCAATAGTAACTCAACAATAAATGTTAAAATGATTTTCACCACAAGAAGCAACTTCATCGCAATATCATAAATACATATTGCAGTATTAAAATTGTAAATGGTTACAAAAACAAAGAAACTTGGTGCTCTTGTGTTGACATGGTGATAAGATAAGAAAATACAAAACATGACTGTATACAAATGGGACCAAAATATATTGTGTAGATAAATATTGGGACTGGGGCAAAACAAATTATGCCAGAAAAATAAATTAGACTGAGTAATTCCAGGTATCACTGCCCATAGTGTTGATGACGCTTCAACCCAAGAATGATTTTAAGGTCATCATCAGAACAAAGAGGATTCTGGAGACTGCAGAGCATGCAATCCAAGATGGCCACTGCGTGTTGTGCTCTGTGTGCTCCAGGCTTACCCACAGATACAACAAAACTTTCTGACAATTAGAGAGCATAAGGTTGGTGGTTTCTGGTAGTGTGGACAGGATCTTGGTCCTGTATGGCTTGCTGCTTCATTTTCTAGGCAATGTTTGTTGAGACTGGTGTGGCTCCCTTGATAGCATTCAGAGTTCAGTTGAAATGGCACACTCTGTGTGAGGAGATGGGAATGTTGGAGGCAGCCCTTCCTCACAGAGTTTCCTCCCTTTTTCTTGAAGGTATTTATCTGTGGTGCTCAAAAATAGCTACCTTAAAGTCATTCAATTCAATTCAAGTCGTACTTGTAGAGCGCGGCTTTTCACTCGAGAGTGAATCGAGGCACTTGCTGCCGGTCTCAGTCGAAGAGCCAGGTATTAAACCTTTTCCTAAAATGGGACAGCAAGGGTGCGGTGCGGAGGTGGAGGGCATTCCAGGCTTTAGCTGCGAGATGGAAGAAGGACCATTCTGTGAAGCGGCAGCGGCGTATGTAAGGTATCTGTGCGAGGGTGAAGTGTGGGGAGCAAAGGTTCCTGGGAGGTCCATGGAAATGCAGGCAGTGGTCCATGTAGGCGGGTCCTTGGTCGTGGAGGGCTTTGAAGGCGTGGGTCAGGAGTTTGAACTGCCATCTCTTCTGAATCGGGAGTCAGTGGAGGTCCTTCAGGTGCAGGGTGATGTGGGTCCTTTTGGGCAAGTAGCGGATGAATCTTGCGGCTGCATTCTGGATCATTGGGAGCCTCTGCATGAGTTTGGTGGTGGTACCTGTATCGAGTGAGTTGCCATAGTTCAGTCGGCTAGTGCTGAGGGCCTGTGTCACCGTCTTCCTGGTGCAGATGGGGAGCCACTTGAAGACTTTGTGGAGCATGCGGAGCATGTGGAAGCAGGCTGAGGAGATGGCATTGACCTGACGTTTCATGGAGAGTTCACTGTTGAAGATGATGCAGAGGTTGCGGGCGTAGTCTTTCAGCGTTTGGGTGGGTCCGAGTTCCGACAACCAGCAGGAGTCATTCCAGAGGGCTGTTTGTCTGCTGAAGATCAGAACTTCAGTCTTGTCCATGTTGTGCTTCGGTCAAATGTCCCTCATCCAGGCTGATATGTTCTGCATACAGTTGTGGAAGTTGGTCTTAGTCAAGGTGGGGTTCGCTAAGAGCAAGATGCCGAACTGCGTATCATTGGCAGTGGAGATGATGTTGATGTTGCGCGATCTGATGATGTCCGCGAGTGGTGTCATGTAGATGTTGAAGAGGGTTGGGCTGAGGGATGAACCTTGGGGGACGCTGCAGATGGTGTGCTTGGCTTCCAAGGTGAAGGGAGGGAGGCGAACTCTCTGTGTGCGCCTCATGAGAAAGGAAGCCATCCATCCGCGCCCATTGTCTGTGATTCCAATCTGGCATAGTCGATCGATGAGTGCACAGTGGGAGACGGTATCGAAGGCTGTGGAGAGGTCGAGCAGGATCAGTGCGGCTGATCTATTGAGTAGGGTGCGGATGTCGTCTGTGGCGGCAATCAGCACTGTCTCGGTGCCATGGTTGGCTCTGAAGCCTAATTGGGATGGGTCCAGTAGGTTGTTTCTCTCTAGGTGTTTGGTGAATTGGAGGTTGAGGGACTTCTCCAGGACTTCTGCGGGGAACGAGAGCAGTGAGATTGGATGGTAGTTCTGGAGCTCACTGGGGTCAGCGGAGGGTTTCTTGAGGAGGGGTCTGATCTCTGCGTGTTTCAAGGCATCGGTAAAGGTAGCAGTGCTTAACGAGGCATTGAAGATGGTGTATCTGCTGGTGTGTTTGTAAAATGAATTTTGAGATAACATTTTATAATCAAAATGACCTAGTGTCATGATATCTGCATGCCCCAGGCTAACTATTATTATAGCTATATTTATATCTCTTGCAACAATATTAACTGTGAAACTATTTTTTTCTCAGCAATTGATCACGGTTAAACTTGTAACACCTAGCATTATTAATATTAACTTCAATTGCTATTGCTATAGTAATACTACAGTGTTAGATATGGATTCAAGTATTTAGCAATCCAGAGCACTACACTAAAAGTATTTTTGATCCCTCAATGTTGCAGATCCAATTTTTATTTGTTAAGCACTTCAAAGTAGCACAAATTCATACAAACTCCATATTAATAAAGTATTGATAGCCAGAATACTGTTGACACGCAGGTCACAAGATGACGCACACAGCCGGCACGTGTTTCGTCGTGTTGATGACTTTTTCAAGGCTGTTAACAAAGGTAAGTACAGTACATTAGAAACAAATGGAACTGCTGTAAAAATACCTGATTGGTATCGGTCCTAAAGACATTCTTGTTACCTCACCAATACGTGATAAATAACACCATGCATTGCCCATAGTGAAGAATATCTCAAAAACAAGCACAGCCAGGAAAAACCCGTGACAAAATTTGCAACAAAAGAAGTAGGAAAAGAGAACCAAAGAAAGCACCCGGTGATATTATGTCTAATACAAAAATTGTATATATGACACCTTATTAAATCAATTTCTCCCGTTAAGTGAGCGATCGATACAGCATGCTACCAACACCATCATTATCGTGTTGGTTCTGATTAGTAGAAATCTACTATGGAATACCTGGAAAACAGTAAAAACCCCGTATAATCTTCTCCAATCGAGGATTTCAGAGTCAGCACTTCCCTTGTGTTAAAAGGGTAAATGAAAAGTCCAATCCTTTGAAGTCTCGAGACCTGGATGGATTGGATATGAAATCTAATTAAGACCTCCGCTACGGTATCCGGTACTGAAAAAGGAAGGAACCAGTCCTTCATTTAGACAACTCAGAGTCTCAGTGTCTAGGAGAACAGCTCCATTATCCCCAAAACATTCTTTGAGTAGCTGGGCCAACTACTACCCTTAGCCATTTCTCTGTGTGGCTTATTACCGTACATGAACAGGTTTCTAACTTAAAGAACCCGAAATGATCCTCAGCCCAAAATACTGTAAAGCGTATAACTAGAATGCAAAAAACGCATCACGTGGCCAATATTTTCAATTCCTGCCGTTATATTCCTATTATAGTGAAATGTATGCAACTAAGACCAATAAGTAACAAGTATTTATTTACGAAACTATCTTACCTCACATACCTCTGTAGTTACACCACTCAGTTAAAGTGGGAAAGTTACAAACCAGCGTGGGCTTTTTTCGGCCCCCTATCCAGTAAAGAAGCAGCCTGCAATAGGACATTGATATCAGAATTAACCAAGAAAAGTATAACTAGCTTTGGATTTACGGTAGGAATGCCGACTGTAACTAGAGTAAAAGAGACTCACCCGTAGTGGCTCTGTAGTAAGTATCACAAGTCAATATCTCGCTGCCTGCAGTGAAAGCTCGTTTATAAGAGCTCTCCGGCAGCCACGTTCTCATAGACATAGAAAGAGGAGTGTCCAGTTAGGAACAAAGGGGAACGCGAGCGCCATTTTCAAATGGAGTGGTAAAATTAAAAGAAGCTGCCAACTGTACAAGTTGTCCTTTGTAAGTATGTCGACCTAGTATTTTCAGATCAAACGCAAGTTGCAAATTCATAATTTACCGATAATTTTAGTAACATGAACCGTTACGTTACACTGAATGTTAGTAGTGTAAACACCTTGAAAGAGATAAAGTCAAGAAAAAACCACATGACACTGATAACCAGTTAGTATGAGCTTACACAATGCACCCAGTTAGTCCCCATAAACATTGAAAATTATTGCTGGTGTTAGATTGAGTAGCAAATCCAATGAAAGGAAAAACAATGTAATGAAACAAACTTATTCATGTGTGTATATCTACAGTGCACATTATTTAGTCTAGCACATTAGGTTGTATAAACATGCTAACAATTTAGGTAGATACTACTGTAAAACGCTTACTGCCAAACATAGAAGAAAGATTCTAATCATTAGTGGTTACAACATATTATACAAGGAGCAGGTTATGGATGCAAATTTAAATCACCATATTTACTAGATACCAAGATACACAAACCTGGAGCATTTCCCCGGGGTAGACCGATTATCTAGGGAATAGGTTCACCTACAGAACACATTTCTGAGTATATTGACCATTTCTTACAACCAATGGTCAGAAATCTTCCATCCTACGTTCTTGATACCAAAGATCTTCTGAACCAACTTATGGATTTTAATTTGTCGGCTGAACCGCATCCAAACAAAAGGAAACAAGAAGCTTCTCCACTACCATCATTAACATCTAAAGCTGTAGGCTCACAAGATATGAAACTAAGCAAGATTCTTGAGGAGACGCAAGCCATACATATCAATATGAATACAATATATTCTAATATTAAACATATGCAAAGAGATTTCACTGGACTGTCAACTGGAGTCATTGATAATGAGATCGGAGATAATAAAATGGCAAATGAGAACACCACTCTTATAGTCAGCCAGATCTCTTATATGAACAAAAATTGCTTCAGGACTTAGAAAATGGAAACAGACAATACAACCCATGAACATTTAATGTATCTGGAAATGTTGAAGGTCAAAGCTGCATAATACATTTAGAAAACATTTTACTGAAACTTCAAAATATAAAATGCCCTGAAAAATTTCAGATTGACAAAGCACACTGTATTCATTCACATCAGAAACCTAACCAGTCCAATCCTAGACTGTGAATCTTCAAAGTCCTGGGACATCATAATCGTGTCCTCATTATAAATGCTGCAAGAGAAATTCCTTCATTATTGGTGAAGGCATTAAATATTTATCCACCAAGATTTTGCTAAGAAAACTGTGAATATAGGTGAATTATTTTCAGATCTAAGACCTAGACATAAAGATGCTGGTAATAAATATGGGCTTTTTGATCCATCAATGAAGCAGATATGAAAAGCAATTATATCTCCAAGTCTTTTTCATTCCCAGCAGTATTAATCTCGTACCTAGATCAGCACAATCCTATAATGATGGACTCTCAAGTTGTAGGAAACACCAGATAAAAGTATTATCTCCATTGCATCTATTCTCGTCAATAGCAGGATGTTGTAATATGCTTCAGCTTGCTTTGTACATCCATTTCTCAGTATTTTATTATTTTGTGGTTTATATTTAGGAACTTTCTATGTTTTGCCTGTCGAGTTTAGCTGTTGTCATGGCCTACCTGTCTCTTTGATCTTTCTCTGTTAACTTTTTCTTTGTTATTTAAATCCTTATGAACATGGCTGATAAGTACAACATACAAATTACTTTGTTAAATCTTAAAGGTCTATGCCATCTTGTCAAGAGGTACAAAATTTCTGAATATTTAAGTAAGCATAAAGATGATATATGTTTTCTCCAAGAGACTTATATAGATGATAAGACTTTAACTCATATGTCAAAAGGATGGATTGGTAACATTATTTCCTTACCTGCTAAGCAATGGAAAACAGTGTAGCTAATCTTTTTTCTCATAAATTTCAACTGCAAGTTTGGAATAATTTTAATGACTCAGACAATAGATGTGTTGATGCTCAGATTCTATTATATGGATAAGTTTCATATCTGATTAACATAGGTAGCCCTACACTGGACAATCCTATTTTTTGGAGAAATAGAGACAAACATCATTGAAATTGGTAATGCACCCCTTATTGTGTTTTATTAGATAGAATATCTTTGTTTTTTATTTCAGCCTACTAAATACTGAAGGATGCTTACATCCCTTATTTCAAGTACAAAACGTATTGATTACTAAAATCCCTGTAGTCCTTTGGCTAAATAATTATTTTTTACTCACACATTCATTCTACATATTCAGAAATTGGTTATTTACTTTCTTCAACAAATTTGTGTCACATGATCACTGACTTTTTAAAAAAATATAAAACACCTTTTATTGTTTATATAAAAAGTTTGTTTTTATACTACTTTGAAAATAAATTGTGTATACGTTTCTGATTTTTTTTTTTTTTTTTACAGAGTGGAGCAGTAGTTAGTTTCTAATTACAATATGCCTTATATCAAGGTATAAAAAAAGAAATTCATTATTTTACATACATAATATTCAAAATTCATATTACATATTAAAAAAGCTAAAAACAATAATTGCTTAGTTAAAACAGTAAGAGTGAGTAATACATTCAAAACTGGCAGGCACGGTGGAATAGGGAAAGGGTGCGAAAGAAAATACAGAAAATTTATAATTCATCGCTTTCATATTTCATCTTTCATCATTCACGTAATCTATTATAGCTCCCCAGACTTTTAAGCTCAGATTCCTTCTGCGAGGACCCTTGAGAGAGTATAGATTGTGCTCTAAGCTAAAGAAAGCTAGAAACCTGGCTTTCCACATTTCAAAAGAGGGTGATTCTTTCTGCAGCCAAGCTGAGGTAATACTGAGCCGTGCTACAGCAGTGGCCATAAATATAATGTAGCCAACCTTTGGTGTACCAAGTCTAGCCAATGATTCCTCTGCCAAGCCTAGCAGCATAGATCTCGGAGTTAGCATGATTTCTACCCCAGTCACAGAAGTTAAGAAATGTTCTATCCCCAATAGAAGCTGCTGCAGTTTCGTACATGCAAACAACACGTGCAAAATATCAGCTGCATCGGCTCCGCACCGAAAGCATTTACCATCATTGACCCCGCCCCACTTCAGCATCTTCAAGGGCGTATGATACAGATTGTAGATGGTTTTATAATGCTGAGCTCTGAGACTTGAGGAAATCAGAATTTTCCCTGCCATGTCGATCGATCTCTGGAAAAGCCCCTCACCATGCCCCAGCCTGTCATTCCATTTCTTATCCTGCTCTTCCAGGTCATCCTCCTGCATTTCCAGTAGGCTCCCATAGCATCCTATTTTCTGCTTACGTTTAATAGCTTCGATCAAGTCCTTTTCCCCCATGTCCCCCAACTGCAATTTCTTTTTACCTAGATAATCGCGTATCTGTAGATACTTAAAAAAATCTACATTTAACAATCCATAAGTTTCCCTCAGTTGCGCAAAGGTGCAGAGGTTACCATTATCATAAAAATCCCCAATGATTGATTTCCACCTGCCCATAATCGTACCCCAAAAATGGGGGTAACTGTGTTGCATGAATAGTATAATAATTGATTTTCCCAATTTTCATGCTCTTGCAAACCTGTTTCCACACTTTATAAGCTGCCCCTAATACCTTAAACCGGGTCTTTTTATAGTAGCTTGGTTTAATTACCTTTAAAAAATATCTCTCTGCTTTTGCGCCTAGCAGCATATGGTAAATAGAAGGAGCATCGGCTGAGTTGTTACTTTTTTCTCCTGTTATTAAAGCACTCATATTCTGAAGAAGGGAAGCATAATAATAGAGCACAAAATTAGGGACTGCCCTACCTCCCCGAGATCTAGGGAGCGTCATATACTTCATTGCTCTACGAGCTTGTTTCTGACCCCACATAAACCTTCCACCGATAGATTGCAGATTTTGTAGCTGTATTCTGCTGAGCTCTAAAAGAACCGACCTGAAAAAATACAGCACCTTAGGCAGAATATTCATTTTCAGCACGTTACAACGCCCTACCAATGAGAGGTGTGAAACACTCTATCCTCCCCAGTTCTTTCTCGATTCCAGCCAGCAGTGGGTCCCAATTCGCAGTAACTAGATCGTCTAATGATGCTCTAATTTTAATACCTAGGTAAACTGCCTCCTGCACAACTCTCGGGTCGTTGAAAATAGCCTGATTTGTACAAATGTTCTGTGTTTTAGCAATGTTCAATTTATACCCTGACATTGATCCAAATGAGGCAGCCAACCGTTCTATTTCGGGCATGGCTATAGCAGGTGTTGTGGTGACGATCGCTACATCATCGGCATTAGCCAATACTTTATACTTTTCCCGCTGAATCTGTACAGGTTGTATGACCATACTCTGTTCTATTTGGACCAGCAAAGGATTAATGTACAGCGCAAACAATAAAGGTGAGCATGGGCAACCTTGCCGCGTTCCCCTAGTTATAAAAACAGGTTCAGATCCCAATACCATCACACACATTCGAGCCACGGGGAGCCTATACATTGTTTTAATTGCATTAATAAAGTCACGTCCAAAACCTGTGCGGCCCATCACTTTCCATAAAAACTCCCAAGAGACACGGTCAAACACCTTTTCGGCATCAAGAATTATCAATCCAAGTGGAGTCTGTTGAACATTGGCTATATCGAACATAGTCACCACCAGATTAATATGGTTGACCGTGCCTCTTCCCGGGATAAAGCCATGCTGGCGCATTGAAACCAAAGGGGTTATTACCCTAGATAGCCGTGCTTCCAAACTTTTGGCATAGATCTTGCCGTCACAATTTAGAAGCGAGATATGGCTATATGTACCAGGGAGAGTTGGTGGTTTATCCCTTTTCTTACAAATAATAATGTTAGCAGTATCCCATGATACTGGCGCCTGTCCTTGTTGTGCAGCCTGAAAGGCTGTCAACATTTCTGTCTTAAGTGCAGATAAAAAGGTCTTATAGAATTCCAAGGGTAATGTATCAGGGCCAGCTGCTCTACCCATTGCTAACAAATTAATAGCACTCTCAATTTCCTCCTGGGTTATAGACTTTTCTAACTCTGCTGCATCTTCACTACTCAGAGTTTGATTAATCATGGCTTGCGGTAGACTTAAGGCTGGATTTTCCTCTGTTCTATCCTCCCCTGTGTACAGATCCTGATAAAATACTGCTAAAATCTCAGGAGGTTTACTCACTAATTTCCCAGCAGAATCTTCTATTTGCACAATGCCCCGTTCAGTCTCCCTATTCCTGATTCGTTTAGCTAAGCATCTTCCAGCGGCCTCCCCAAATTCGTAACATTCTCTCCTATAAGTTAGGTATCTGGAGGCAATATCTTTGGACCATAGTAGGTTAATCTTAGCCTTACAGCGGGCGACAGTGGCTTGTGCCAAAGAGCTTGATATCTTATCAGTTACACATTGTATCAAGCCACATTCAGCCCGCCTGAGATCATCGTAGAGACCCTGGAGCAGGATGTTATGCTGTTTTTGCTTATGTATGCAAAAGCTCAATATTTCCCCCCTGAGACCTGCCTTCAGAGTATCCCATACTACAGCAGGGGGAGCCGTGTTCCTATTTATATCCAGAAAATATGTAATCCAGTTCTTCATATGGATCACAAATACTTCATTGGACAGTAATTTCCTATCAAAGGTAAATCATCTCTGTGGCCTAAATAGACTTTGAATCGATAAATCCATGACCACTGGGCTATGATCGGAAGTGAGTCTGGGGAATAGTTGAATTCTGGCCATAGCGGCCATCCCTCTAGAGATAAAAAAGTAATCCAGTCTCACCCACTTGTTATGGGGACAGGAACCGTATGTGAATCCTGGATCAGGATATCTATTCTTAAACCATAAATCTTCTAACCCATGCTCCAACATTAGCTGCTGTAGGGCCTTGAATACTTTAGGTTTCCTCCCCATATATATTCCGTTGTCAATTTGTAACTCTGATCCAGCTAGATGTATATTAAAATCCCCGCACAATTTTAAAGGGGTCGCCCATGATGCCAACTCAGTATTAAGCAGCTCTAAAATCTGCGCTTCATCCATATTTGACCCGTACACCAAGCATATAACAAATTTCCATTCCCCAGCAGCACATTCAGCAATGGACCACCGGCCATATTTATCTGCCATAACCCTTCCCAGCCGTACACAAGATTTGGCCAATATAGCCACCCCCCTAGTTGTAGCACTGTGTTGCGTGCACACTAATACCGTATATCCCAATTCGGCCAGAACCCCACGGTTCTCCCATGGAATACGTGTTTCCTGAAGACACACCACGTCAGGATAAAAACTTCTCAGTTCCCTCGCAACCCTCTGCCTCTTGACCCTGTCGTTTAAGCCTGACACATTTAATGTACATAACCATAACCTCCCTGCCATCATTCTATCCTCCATATTCTCAAGACATACTCCTCCTGATTAAACACAGCATTTTTAAGTGAACATTGCTCCTCCTACCCCACCATGACCTCTTTTTTTCCTTTCTCCCCAAACCCCCCAAGCCCCCCACCCTGTGCCCCCACACTTCCTCCCCCACTCCCCCATCCCCACCCCACTGACCCCCTAAGGACCCTGCCCCTCCAATTCCCCCCAGTCAACTAAGGCATAAGGACCCAAGGTCCCTGGTGATGGGAAGCTGACTAAACCCCCCCCTGTTCCCCCCTGACATTACATCAAAAAATAACCGCCTAACATTAAACAGACTATATATCTGCTAAGCCGAGAGAAACAATCATATCTATATATATTTCATCCTAACCATTCTAAATTCTAAATTGATTGCAGACATTCCTTGGCTTGGATTTCAGAAGTAAAAAATTGTGTTTGACCTTTGCAGATGACTTTCAATTTGGCCGGGTTAAGCAAAAAAAACTGTGCTGCTTTGGCCTGAAACATTGGCATCAATTGCCGCAACTGCCACTTCTTTTCTACTGTCGCATGACAGGAATCAGGCCTAACGAAGAATTCACTCACCTTTCCTGCCCTTTTCCTGTCTGGGCATGCTAGATCATAAATAGCTTCTCTGGCCAAAAAATTACTCAAACAAATTAATATAGCTCTCGGTTTAGTTACGAGCTGCCCTGATCTTATTTGCTGCTTGAAGGGAAATCTGTGCGCTCTTTGAACCTCTGAATTCCAGTTCCACTGTGTGAGCTCGGGGAACGCCTCTGAAAAAAGATCTACAGTAAATTTCCGCACATCCATTCCCTCCGCCCTCTCAGGGATACCCAAGACCCTCAAATTGTTCCTTCTTACGCGATTTTCCATGTCCGTTAACTTCCAGATGGTATCATCTTTCTGTGATTTTAAAGAGTCCGTAAGGGTTCTTTGAGCAACAAGTTCATCCTCCAGCGTAGAAATCCGAGTCTCGGCTTCCCCAATCCTAGCTGCAAATTCTGTACAGGACTTAGCCACTCTGCGAATAGAGTTCTGCAGCTTTCGGTATGCGCCTTGAGTTTTTAGATTCTCTGACCGAGTCTCCTCCCTGTGTGCCATAATACTCTGGTAGATAATAGAGAGTGAAATTTCCTCTGTATTTTCCACTCCCTCAACCACCACGTTTCCTATGGCTACATATCCGTCACCCCCAAGATTGGGCAAAAAGGAGTAATCCCATACCAATGAGCCTACGGCCCCTTTAGATTCTGTCATGGGTGCCTTTCCGTACTCTTTCTGCTTTCGAACAGTTAAGGGATTAGTTAAGCACCCACCTCCTGCAGCTCCGGTGACCTCCTCCACGAGATGCAGGCTACTTGTATCACTCCCATTGCTCTGGGTAAGTTCTTCTCCAGTCCAGTCTTTTAAGCCACCCAGGCTCTCATCACTTGACGAGTTCGAGGGGTCTGACATTGAAAAAACGTATCCCCAGAGTTCACCTCTTTCAGGAAGCCCGTATTATCACTATTACAGGATTGGTCCCCCATTGTCTGGATACAAATTTCTACTGCTCCTTTTTCTTTAGCTTTTTTCCCCCTAGGGGTTCTCTCTGAGGCCTCTTTTTCACCATTATTCACTGCCAAACCATCACTCTCCGTTCGGGGGTTAGCCGGTGCAGCTTTCCCTGCACCCCCACCAGGCGAGCATCACCCACCATAGTCTCGGGATCCACTGTGTTCGGCAGTGGCCCCCAGTCCATAATCATAGATTTCCCATTACCCTCACTCACCTCTCTGCCACCGAGTGATTCAGGCGTAATAGGCTGGCGTGACACTTCTGTGTTCAGCAGGGGGCTCGCACTAACCGTGGCTCCATTTTTTTTGCTCTCGATCTCGGCTGCCTGCATCTTCCTTGTCTTTGCCGTCTGGGTTTGGAAGATTGCCGGTAGCGTTTTCCGGCCCTGGGCGGAGGATCCAGTCTTTAGCATCTCCCCAGAATCTAGGGATCCCGCTCCAGCCGCCCAAGGTGCTCCCGCTCCAAGTCCGGCCCCTACTGTGATTCCCTTCATCGCGGGCGGTCCGCGGCTTCTTGCACCTCTCATGGGTTTCGGCGGCATTGGAACCGCAGAAAGACGCGGCCGTGGCCAGGAAATCAGCAGCCTTGCACCGACAGGAAACAGCGGCGGCACCTGCAACTCGTGGCGCCTCACACAGAGACTCCAGAGCATTTCCGCAGGGCAGAATCCGGTTATTCATCCATCAGGGCAGGTAGGTGGTGGGGTTCACTCAGGGGGAGAGCCAGCTCACTCAGCAGCAGATGCGGCCGCCATCTTGCCTATCCATTGGGACTTTGCACTCCTGATCACTGACTCTACAATTGAACAAATTGTAATTTCTGATCATGCCTTAATCTGTTTCTCCTTGGGTGATATCCCCGTCGCTAAATGTATGTGGAGAATGAATATTGATTGATATGACCTTAAACCACAATTATAGCACTAAACTCCTAAATGCTATTAATGATAATTTTGATAATAATAAAGCTGCTGACTCTTCCAAGATTATACACAGGGGGTGCCTTTAAAGCATATATTACAGGGGCTGCTATCTCTGCAGTGACACATTGTTGAATTTGGAGAAACAAGTTGCTGAAGTAGGAAGGTTATTCATATCTTCTATGAATAATAAAACACCTTGAAAAATAAGATAAGAATAGAATTTAGTTTTGAGCAAAATAGCAAGCTTTGATGTTTCTCATGGAAACAGCTGATTACTATCCTAATGCCAATAAATCAGGGTGTCTCTTGGCTGAGTATATTTGCTTTAAAAAGGACAAGAACTAAATGCCTGCAATTAGAAGGGGTGAGGGTGAATTACTACTAGCTACCAAGGATAGTGCCTAATAATTTGTATCATTATACTCTAAGATTTCTGAAAAACCTCCACTTATTTAAGAGGATATTATTGAAAAATTCTTAATAGAGTGTAACATGCCTCAAATATCCAAGAGGGATATAATATTATTAGATACTTCTAAGAAAACTTCTGGCCCAGACTGTATCCCGGTTGAATTTTAGAAAGCATTTCAGACACACTTATCTTCTACTTTACTTTCAATATTTCATGACTTTCTGCATAAAATGTCCAAATAAAGTGCAGAATCCTTCAAATAAGCTGTCATTATTGTCTTCCCAAAATCTAATCAAAATTATACTTTAATATCCTTCAACTATCGGCCAATATCCCTTATAAACCAAGATTGTAGGATTTACAGAAAAATTTTATCAAAAGATAAACATCAATTTTACAGTCCATTGCACAATCTTACCAACCAGGTTTTATAAAAGGCAGACTTTTTGCCAACAATGCAAAACTCATTTGTCATGGTTTTTCTTCCATTCACAGAATTAAAACCCCTTATTAGATTACCCCTACTCGATTAGTAACACTTGATGCTGAGAAAGCGTTTGATGAAGTTCATTGGCAAACTTTATTTAAAGCAATGCAATTACTACATTTTTGCCCTAATTCCCTGGATAGGGGTCAAAGCATTATATGTCAGTTCAACTACTAAAATTTGTTTTAATTACATTATTTCTCCTCCGTTTAACTTACAAAAATGTACAAGAAAGGCGTGCCATGTTTCCTCTTAATTAGTTTTGCTTGCAAGAGTCTTTGTTATGCCTCATTCATGACACAAAGTAAAATAAAAGTATTGTAAGAGAAGATGTAGTTTTAAAGTTATCAGCATATGCTGATCATGTACTGTTTCATGTTGAAAATCCTTCTACAACTAGTCCAATTACCTTACACATTATTAATCATTATGCTTCTGTCTCTGGTTATGCTTTAAATATTAGCAAAACTGTTTTTTTTCTTTAAATGTTTCCACACTTCATATATGCTATTGAATACTTTGCTAGTGTTGAAAACACCAGGGGGCTCCAGCTGCTTTTAAATCAATTCAACGATTTTTGTGACATGCGTAGCCTGGAGGACAATACATCAGAAACAAAATGTATGATGATAAATCCCCATAAATTTTGTAGAGGGAGACCAACTCTTGGTTGTGTCCCTCTTGAGAGGGTCAGCACTTTTGATTACCTGGGCATAAAATTTTCTGAGGACGTGTCTTGGAAACCTCATGTGACCAAGTAGACTCTGAGACACAAGCAAATATTTGGAACTCTGGGGAAAGAACATGATGCATTGATCAGCAAGCCTGTTGCTGCTGTCCTCCAGATATATGATTCAAAAGTGGTAAGTTCTGCTCAACATGGGGCTAATAGGAGGGATGACTTGTCCAGATCCGAGCACACGTTTTTGAGGAGTCTGGTGTCGTTACCTCAGAGTACACCACTCCATCCTATTAGGCTGAATATGGGCAGGAAACCCATCATAGACAAGGCAAAGTTACGCCCGTTTTTATTCTGGAGGAGAATCAGGTCTATTCCTGAACTGCTCCCCTACGCCAACTCTCTTAAGGAAGTTAACTGTCAGGACAAATACAATAAAATAGGCTGGATAAGTAAAGTGAAGTGACTATTGGCCGCTATTGGGTTACAGGGTCACTGATATAACACTGACTCCTTATCACTCCCTTCTAAAGACCTTGTGAAATCCCAGTATTGGGACTGGGTAGCTCAAGCTGAACTCAGCAACACATCGCGGGGAAGGTTAACATTGGAGTTCATGGACTTTAAACTGGTTAGTTCCCTGGAGAATTACTTAGACATTATCCAGATACCAAATGACAGGAAACTATATATCCAGTTTAGGTTCGGCACAATCCCCCTGTATTCGTTCCCAAGCACTCAGTACCACAACTCAGCAGCCACACAGCTTTGTTCTAGTTGTAACACAGCCATCGAATCAATTGCACATGTATTGTTTATTTGTCCAGCTTACGCGCTCCCAAGAGCGAAATGGCTAAAACCCATATGTAAGCAGTTAGGAACTCATAATTACTATGAAGCTTTGCAAATTTTAAGATCGGATTCAAGACACCTGTATGCATGCTCTGTCTCACAATTCTTGGACCATATGTGGGGTATTAGGAGAAAAGTGCAAAGGTCTTGAAGCATTGGCTTAACAGTTGCCTATGAACTGTATTATCTCATATTTTACCTTTTAAATGGTTACATTTTATCCTTTTATCTATGAAAACACATTTGGTACTTTTAGGATATGTCTTTTAAATGCTGTGTATTTATGGATATGCATCTTATTTATTGTTTGTTAATGAAGATGCAAAACTTTTATGGCATGCATGTCGAAAGAAAGTTATATGACTGACTGACTGATATTTTTTGGAGTCTGCCTAAGCTTAAATATATTTGAATTACTTTCTCTAATTCTATAAAAAAATGTTTGACCTAACTGACTGATATTATTTGGAGCCTGCCTAAGCTTAAATATAATTGAATTACTTTCTCTAATTCTATGGAAAATGTTTGACCTATATTGTGCAAATGTAATTGCAAAGACAAAACAAAAATTTGAAAACTGGTCATCACTTCATAGGAGCTGGTAGGTTAAAATTGTGGCTATTAAAATGGTTATGGGCCAACAAATAATGGATATGTTATCTGTGTTGCTACTAGGCTTTTCAGCCACTTTTTAATGAGAATTTAAACAAATCAATTGCTAAATTTATTTGGAAAGATAAACGTTCCCAGATAAGTTATAATTCTGTACAATTGGCTAAGAAAGATGGAGCTGTTGGCGTAACAGATTTTAAGAAATATAATACTTTTTTTTACCTGCAGAAAACTAAGGGGCCCATTAGGATAGCGGGCAGTTCGCCCCCGCCATCCACTCCAGAAAGACCCCCCGCCATATTAGGATGGCTGGGGGGTCCGTGGCGGACGGAAAGACCGTCCGCCGCTTTTCCGCCGGTCGACTCATCAACCGGCGGAAAAGGGGCATAATATGGTGGCGGTGTCTGCAAGACACCGCCATCCATATTATGAGCTGGCGGTGACCGGCCTTTCCATGGTGGCGTTGCCGCCATGGAAAGGCATGCGGTCTTTGCTATTGGGGGCCCATTGCGGGCCCCCAGGGTGTTGGGGGGGTGGGGAGTGCACATGGAGGGTACCTATGGTACTCCCTGCATTTGCATGCACAAGGTGGCAGGCACCGCACAGTGCCTGTCACATTGTGCATGCAAATGCACAACATGCTGTTTTACTTTGCGGCGGGTGCTGCTTGCAGCACCGCCCGCCGCAATGTAAAATATGCGTGATGCGCCCGCCACTGTGGTGGGCGCATTGTAATCGGCACTGCGGGACCGCCGCTCCCCTGGCGGGCGGCCCCGCATTCCGTTGCGATGGTGGGTGGACTTTGTTTGCCCGCCATCGTAATGACCCCCTAAGTGTGGTTTCATAATGGCAACCCATTTCATTTAC
Source organism: Calotriton arnoldi (assembly GCA_963921515.1). Classification (NCBI taxonomy): domain Eukaryota; kingdom Metazoa; phylum Chordata; class Amphibia; order Caudata; family Salamandridae; genus Calotriton; species Calotriton arnoldi. The sequence goes on from CAWUFW010000156.1 coordinate 3,019,183, forward strand.
CAGCTTTCCTAACTATTGCTATACCTTTAGGAAAGAATCACTGGCTATTAGTACTGCAGAACTAGCTTTATTAGGATTTGATGCTAAATGTAATGGACACTATGAAAACATCAAAAATGCTTCACTCTGGGGTAATCCATTGTTCAAATTAAATAATAACGTATCTTTCTGGAGCTTATGGGTAAATGCTGGTATTTTTTTTTATATTCATAGTAATTGTCAATGTGAAGTGTTTTTGTCTTTTTACAATTGCAACATACATTTCATCTTCCTAAAACAGAATATCATAAATCTATGTTGCTATATAACTTTATTCTTAATGCATACAATAATGTTTTACCATCTTCTACAGTCTCTGATTTAGAATTATATAATAATATTTATAACTGCTCTGGTCATTGAGCTTCTAAATTATATAAAAAGATTTATCTTTAGCAAATCCACTAATTTAAATAATATTAAATAAATATAGGATTCTGAACCTAATATTGAACTATTCTTAGAACAATGGAGAAATATATGATTATGTAATGTTCAAGGTAGGGTACTAGTTTTTTTTTTATCAAACAATTATTTTCATTTCATACAATTGTTTATGAGGGTCCTCTAAATTATTTAATGCGAAATTAACTGATAATTCAAATTGGTGGCATTGCAAATGTACACTTAGTTCCTTGTACCATTTCATATATGAATGTTCAATCATGTATGCTTCTGGATTGCTGTATGAAATGTAATTAATAAGATTTTAAATTTGCCTGTGTTTTTCAACTTTATTTATATGTCCTTGTATACCTTTTATCTGTTTCTGACATCAAAATTTTGACTTTCTTATTTTCATAGTTATCAAGTCAATTGTATCTAACTGGAAAGATGCAAATCTTAATTCTGTTAATAAATAGTGGGCTTGAGTAAAATTGGTAGCTGCTTATGATATTTTTTTTTCTTTCTTTGGGTGATATCCTACAGATAAATAGTTTACTATATGAATTTATATTTTAAAGATTAATATACTAATTAGTGAATGTGTGTTCCATATTCATGCTTATTTTGTGTGTGTGTGTGTTCTCATTTTCTGTATCTATAATATTCAATAAAATATTTTGAACACAAAAAAGGAACAAAGAGAATTCAGAGCAGAAGCATGGATATTCTGTAAAACATTATTATTGGGAAATGTTAAAAGGAGATGCTGCATGGCCAGTGTATCTTACTGTTAGCCAACTTTTATTTCTGCCATGTCAAAATAAAACAAGGGCCATATGACCTCCTTGTCCAAAAAAGTAATTGTATAGACAATGAATAGAGATAAATAATTTCATAATTGAGTAACACACCTGATGGGTATACTCATCACGTATGCGGGTGTTTCAACCAAATATTTAACAGAGGCCTTAGGGATAGGTCAAAAATTATGTAGGATGACATGTAGAACAACATAAATCACTAAGAGATACTCAAAGCATAGCATGCACTTACTGACCTTGGAGCATTCTCAATAGTCACAAGTTTCCTTCCAATCCAAGATGGAAAAAACTTGATTGCAATGTGGAGGGCAGGTATTAAAAATGGCTAAGACCACAGCAAAGGTAATTTTGGAGTTAGATGTAAAAAAACTTGGATGCAGTGTGGAGGGCAGGGATTAAAATGGATATGATGAACACAGCATAGGGGCCGATTCCGATTCGGGCCGGAAATCTCTCCGACCGAGCCGGACCCGGAGAGATTTCCGACCGAATCGGACTCTAGCAGTCCGACCAAAGGAGTACGATGCGCACGTATGCCATCGGACTCAATTCGGTCGGACTCCCATTGAAGTCAATGGGAGCCAGTCGTACGACGCGTACACGGGCTCCCATTGACTCAATGGGCATGACGCGAACAAGGGCGCCCCCTACAGCGTGTTCGCGTCGGTGCGGGTCGCGCCGTACATGCACGTGTAGGGGGGACCCATGTGTCCCCCCTGTGTGCGACTCGCGCGGCTATGCGTACAGGGGGGTCCGACACGGACCCCAAAGTGTGGCTCCGACAGCTCCTTGGAGCCGGACTGCGCGAGTCGGTCGGAGCGGTCGCGATGCGCATCGTACTTACCCGGCCGGGGAACATCTCCATTGCGCGGTCCGAGTCGTCCCCGTGCGAGTCGGTCGGAGCTGTCGGGTCCTGCGAACGAGTCGGTCGGAGATTTCGCGAGCGCACGCATCGTACTCGCTCGCCCAGACGCACGTACGATTCGGTCGGGAAATAGGGCTCCGAATCGGATCCGGTAAAGCCGAATCCGATTCGGAGCCCTACCGGCCGAGATCGGAATCGGCCCCAAAGTTAATGTTAGAGTTAAACAATACTTGCTCTAATTGAGTAATAGGTATGCAGTACTTCAAATGTCTTTATCTTTACCATTCACAGTGACGTGTTATATCAAGGAGGCACCTGCGAGGGAAAAGATCATTTACATTGCTGCACAAGTAAAAAATGGTGTGAGTGTATTGAAAAAATAATGCTTACAATTAGAGTTGGTTGATGAATTAAAGAATAATGTCGACCTTGTGAATTACTTATATGTTGAAGAATCAACTTGTAAATAGAAATAAAAACAAGACTGTGAAGCATGAGTTGCAATACATCACTCAGCCGCTGCACAATTGCATGCAGTATGTCACGAAAACTTGAGGCCCACATCCGGTGACAAGAATTTAATATGGAGCTAATTCACCTGTTCCAATAAAAACATGTTTTGAATTAACTTGTTTATAAAAACATATTTGGAACTCCGAAAACAAGGAGCAGAGGCAATGGCCCTAATTACGATGTCGGAACCGCCCGACCATAGGTCGGCTGTTACGACATTTCAATTTGCATGCGGCTGCCCAGAGAGCGGTCGGAAACATCCATTTCATTATGGCAGCTTATGTTGTGGGCAGAAAAGGCCCACAGCACAAGCCAATGGTCAGGCAGTTCCAGACCGATACAGTGTCCGACATCGTAATTAGGGCCATTGTGTTTCAGGCATTCGTTTGTGGTGAATATGTTGTACCATTCTGCTAGTGTGTTAAGGTGAATCTCAATTGTGTTACAAAGGGTTATAATTTACACTCACACTGATTGGGAATTTGTAACAAGTTACCACGTCTGCATTACCCTACGTGTTAACATATGTCATCCTCCTTGTCGTTTGCTGCCACAAAACGAGCTGCTAAAGGGCAGTCGTTACATGGCATATATTTTTGACACTGGTTTGGGTAATATGAGTTTTCATATTTTGTGTGGTCCAGGCAATAAAAAGAAGATCACTATGGGTCAGAATAGTGTAAATCACAATCAAAGAATTACACAAGAAAAAGTGATTGAAGCTGTGTTTTAGTCCATTATGATTGAACACTTTTATTCTAAACATGAAGGAACATGCTATGCCGTAACCATATTTGAACTAACCAACTGTATTGTGTATGCCCTAGCTCTCTGTGATGCCTAGAGTCTTGGATTTGGTAAACATTTGCACTAAGTAAACATTTATATATTTTTTTTAAATCCTCACAAAGGGACAGGAGTTTGTTTATTTGGCTTGAAATGACACAGTGGGTCACCAATTTAGGAGAAAGAAATATTTCTAAAGAAAATTTATTTAAAAAAGAAAACTTCTGCTCACCACTGCAGACTTCATTTGAAATGTTTCTGCTAAAATATAGGGCCTCATTATGATGGTGGTCATCGTATCGGGCAGGTGTCTGACTGACTACATGTTGGTGGTTACACCTACCCAATTACAATGCGACCACCATGCAGGCAGTCAAAAAACTGCTCTTTTGCATTGTGCTGCAGCCCTAGGAAAGGGCTACAGCACAAGCCACAATGCAAAAGAGCAGTTTACAAACATCCTTGCACCATGTGCCAGGTACCATGTGGTGCCTATCACACAGTGCATGGATGTTTGGGGGGTACCGCATGTGCCCCCCTCGGCCCGTAACGGAGGCCTCCGGGGGACAGGGGCCCTGCTAGGGGCCCCCAAAGTCCAATTCTGTCTGCCTTTACATCTCGGTCGGACCCCCATGTAAAGCCAGAGGGAAGAGGGCCATCGTAATCCTAGGGCGTTGCCTGAGCATGCATTGACCCTATTGTAGGGAGTACAGTCCCACCGCTGCCCCAACAGTAAGTAAGTAAGTAAGTAATATATTTATTGTACAGTTAGTTAAAACCGTTACAAAAATGACCATCTCTTATAAAACAGTAAAGCTTCAATTTAAAAGGCTGGTAGCCACAATTAAAAAAACAGTAAAAATTGCAAAGAGATCGAGTCCCCCGGCCTTGGTGGGCCACATTCCAGATTCTTCATTTTTTTGTAAGCGGAGATTTAGCAGCAGTTCAGAAGGTAAGATAACCTCTCTGGTCAGAGTCTTAGCAGCAAAATGAGGGAGACGATTGAGTACGGGTTAAAGTGCATAGTGCAGGAACAACTTTTATGGCTCAGTGCAAAGTGGCCGAGATTAGCCTGATAATGTTTTTCTTCGAGGCTTGGATGTACAAGAGTACTTAGTACTTGGTGTGATAAAGGCGCTGTCAGAGACTTTTGCATGGTGGGTCAGCGGGCTGGCTCCAGCCCGGCTCCAATGCCACTTCTCAGATAATCTGGTTGTTTCTTTTTTAGACTGAGATCAGCAGCAGTTAAGAATTTTACCAGGCAACAGCTTAGTTGAATATCTTCACCAGAGAAACTTGCTAGCACCGCTTGCCTACAGGACCGTATTTGTTTCTTGTTGAAAAATGGTCTAAGTAGTGACCGGCACTCCTGCATTAATTCCCTGCATATGATTATGATGTGCACTATGTCTTCCTCTCCTTCCCCACAGGGACCGGTTGTCCTTTTTTGATTTTGTACCAGATTTAATGAAAGCTCCTTTGCGGGCCAGCTCTTGTCTTTGCATCCCGAATTCGAGCCTCATTTGTGCCGGAGATGTATATCCTGGCAACCCGTAGATCATTCTCAAGGCTCTTGCAATGGTGCCGTTCAGTGTTTCCGCATCTCTCCCTCTCATGGCTTCACTTCCATAGGTGATTGATGGAATTAGTTTAGCCTGTATCACCCTGGTTAGGGGGAGAAAGCTTGATCCAGCGGTCCTATTTTTCATATTTCTTAATGCCACTGCCGTCATTAATCCCCTCTTTTTTATTGCCTCACATTGCGCTTTGTAGTTACCCTTGTTATCGATGATAACCCCCAGGTATTTATAGTCTTGTACGACTTCCAGCTTGAATTTTTCCAGGAACCAGTTGTGTTTTGTTTTTGTCTTCCGGAAGTTTACACACATGACTTTTGTTTTTTCTTGATTAATGCTTAGTCTAGTTGTCTCCGAGTATTGGGATGTGATGTCAAGCAAGCGTTGTAGACCTATAGGTGTCCGACTGATAAGCACCAGGTTGTCTGCATATAGGAGGTTGAATAACTGACGGCCTCCTAACTTGGGGGCATGTGAATTACTTTCGTTGAGTTGGACTGAAAGCTCGGCCATAAAAAGATTGAAGAGTGTTGGGGCAAGCACACAACCTTGTTTTAAACCTGAGGTTGTGTTTATCTTTTTCGTTAAATGGTGTCCTGCCCCCAGCTTTACTTGCACCCAAGTGTTACTATGCAAAAGAATTAGTTGTTTTAGAAGCACTGGTGGAATTCTTAGCCTTTTTAATTTTTGCCACAAAATATTTCTGTTTATATGGTCAAACGCCGAGCTATAGTCGATGAAGCACAGGTACAGGGGCTGTTTTATTACAAATGCAGCATCTATCATTAGTGAAAGGGCTGAAATGTTAGTAGCAGTGCCCATGTTCCTGCAGAAACCGGTTTGGTTGTAAGGTATTGCTGCGATTTCTGTGGCCCATGTCGTTAGTTCTTGGAGAAGTACACCAGCATAATATTTGGCTTCATTGTCCAGAAGAGCTACCAGCCGATAGCTCTTCGGATCACTCCTGTTGCCTTTTTTGTAGATGGGTGAAATAATCGAGCCCCTCCATGATTATGGTACTGTTGATGTTTGCAAAATTGATTCGAAGATCGGTTTTAGAACTGAAGCCCAGAATTCTGGATCTTGTTTAAATAGTAAGGGCGGGATCCCGTTTGGGCCAGGAGCCCCCTCACGTCTGCCTTTAAGGATTCTTTTGCAGATTTGTGTATTCGTGATTATAAAATCCTGTCCCGGTATTGCATTGGAGATTAGCTGGGGTGATTGAGTTTCCAGGGTAGGCAAGAGGTTAGTTGAGCAGGTTTGGGGAATCTGTTCTTTATTAAAATGTGATTCAAGGTAGGTTGTCCATGCCTCTTCTGTAACGTGTGAATTGATGCCCTGGCCCCGTGGGTTAAACAGAGCGTTGATCTTCTGCCAAAATTGCGCGCTATTGTTGTTTTTGATGTCGTGCAGGAGTCTGGCTCAAAGAGACTCTTCAGCTTCTTTTTTAATTCGCCAAGCTAGTTTTTTGCGGGTGGCTTTTAGCTGCCTCAATTCTTGCAATGCTGTGGGGTCTTTCTTCAGCCTCTGTAGTGTTTGATTTATCAATGCTTTTAGCTTTTTGAATTCGGCATTATTCCAGGAATTGTGGCCTAAGCGTTGATTTTGAGGGTGAGCTGTTCTCCTGTTTCGAGAGCGTCCTTTTATGTCTCTGTAGCTGTTCCGTAGGGTTTTTGTAAACGCCTCCCAGCTTCCTATTCTGTCGGCGTCGGCTACTTTCGCTTCTTCGAGGAGTTGTTTTGCAAGGGAAAAGAGGCCTTCAGGATCGTTTGTTCTACATTTCACTCTTTTCTCGTTATTGGTAAATTCCGGGCAGAGTGTATTTGCTGGGAGAAGTTTGCATATTGATGGCTCTTCCTGGGGCAGATGATCGCTATAATCTAAGCTTCCAATGCAATAGTCCTTTACTTTTAAGAACATGCAGCGAGAGCAAAATGTATAGTCGATTGTGGACCTTGCTACTGCATTGTGAAATGTTGCTGTCTGTGGGCGATCACCTGAAAATCTGCCGTTTAATTCACGAAAGCCCAGTTGCTCTAAAAACGCCAGAAGCTTTTGAGAAGTTTTTGTGGATCTTCCATCTGTGTTGTTATCTTGAGGCATTTCCTCCCATGCAAACGGATCCTCTTCTGAGTAGTTGTCCTCAGCTCTGTTGTTGAGCATATTTAGGTTAAAGTCCCCTGTGATGATCCAGCTGTTTGCTTTCTCCTCCGTTACTATTTTCAACAGTTCTTCCTTCAATTGTTGACTACCTCTAATTTTTTCGCGTGGGTACAGATAAAGATTTACGAGTATTATATACTCTTTTTTTTGTCGTCCCCTGTAAGGTGATTCGGAGTGCTTGCATTGCGTTGGGTGGAGCTAGATTGTATGGCATTGATTCCGCTGCGTAGATGCTCTTTATGGAGCTGTATGTCGCAAGGCCTCCCTTGTTGTGGCCGAATTTGGCGCTTTTTGTTGCCGGTAAGTAGAGCAAATTGAAACCATGCAGTGCAATTGGTACTTCACACCATGTTTCTTGGAGCGAAATGATATCAAATTTCTGCAGATAAGATTGCAGTTCTGGGTCCAAGGTCTTATCTCCCAGACCGTTGATATTCCAGGAACAGACTTTCAGGGACTTTTTAGATGTGGATGCGTTAAGCTTGGGATGTCACGGACTTTCAGGTTTGGTGTTTATTGTCCTGGATAACCAGCTCCACTCTTGTATGGCTCTGCTTCTAGTTGAGTGTGTCCTTTGTTCATTGCGTTCTCCGTTTTCTCTGTACTCAATGCTATTGCTGCGTGCCCCTCGCAGTACTGAGAATAATCATGTGCTCGGTTGTGCAGAACTAGGATATTCTTCTTGGCTCTTTGGATCGGCCAATAAAGGGTCTGGATACCTTGGTTTTGTGAAAGGCCGTAGTTTAATGCCCCATGCATTGAGTCTAGTTTGTTCCTTTAAGACTCTCTCAGCTAGGTCTGGTGTGGCCCAGACTGTTTTTGTTGCTTCTATTCCAGGTCGTTCTGGTGACTCTACAAACTCGACTGACTCCAGGTCGGTGGTTTTTATGTTCTTTAAACTGTTAGTGGACCTTAGTAGTCGCAGAATGTTGCCCCTGTTTAGTATATCAACCCGTCCCTTCGATGTATACTCTGAGTGAAACACAATTATGGTTGTCGTGCATGGAAGCACTTGTTGTTGGTCCGAGCTACTCTGTGTCTCTGTTAAGACCTCTATTGACGCAGGCCCGCATGATGATTTTACCGGGTCGAGGAGCCGGTTATCACTTGCTTGGTCTGTCTCTGTACTTGGGCCTGATGTTGTAGTTGTCTCCCCATTTGTACATACACTTCCCTGTCTGGCTATTTGTTTACCTACTAATTCCGTAGGTTCTCTTGTTGATGGTATTGCTGAGCCTTGTGTGGCCTTATTGGGTGCCCAGTCTGTCACTGAGCGTGAAGTTGTTGTTGTTGATGATTCCGCTATTGAGCACCCTCTTCTGTTCTCCGGTTTGTGCTCGGGCCGTCATTTATGGGTTTATTTGGGGATGTGTGCTCTTTCTTTTCTGTTGCCTTTTCCTGGGTTAGCCTCTTTCTTCTTTCCCGGCCTGGGTCCGTTGCTTCTTCCTCCCTACTTGAGGAGTCTCGTTGAACATCCGTTGGAACTTTCCCGGGGCTTTGGGTTGTGCCCCAGCTGTGTAATAAAGCCTGTGTTGGTTTTTGATTTCGCCCCTTCCTCCTTTGTTTTCTCCGCTGTTTGGAGGATAATTGTGCACCTTCGGTCGGCGCATGTTTTTCAGGGGATTTGCATGTGTGTGAGATGTTACTTGTTGGGGGTGCAGGAAACCTGCTCTCGCTTCCATGAAGTGCAGCAGATTGCTTTTGGACAAGGGGAGCTGCATGTCAGCAGCTACCCTTGTCCAAAAGCAATGCCGGCTCCTGCATGAGGCGGGGAGCCGGCTTGGACCGCGGGGCATTGGGGCTCCGCACGCGGTCCCCAGCGTGAGGGCTGGCCCAAGGGGATGGGGTCCCCGGGGCCAATAGTGGCCCAGGGAAGGGGGGCCATGCAGCCCCACTCCAGTATTATTTAAAAGAAAACAGAGGGGGCCACGTGGCCCCCCTCCCGTATTATTAAAAATAAAAACAGAGGCAAAGCTTCGGGGGATGGGGTCCCCGGGGCCAAAAATGGCCTCGGGAGGGGAGTTGTGGGGTCCCCCTCCTTTAAAATTAATTGAAAAAATTATTTAAATAAATAGATGGCCATACCCCAGGGGATGGGGTCCCCGGGGCTAAAAGCGGCCAAGGGAAGGGGGGCCAAGCAGCCCTCCTCCCGTAATATTAATTATTTTTTTAAATAAAAAGAGGTAATGCCCTGGGGGATGGGGTCCCCGGGCGGATATCAAATATTGGAAGTGGGACGTTTTTTTTTTCTTTCTATTTTGGAGTTGCGATCCCAACGCGGCTCTCAGCGCGGCCCCCCTGTGTAACGTCGCGTTGGATTCGGGGATCCACCACAAATAAATAATTTTGTAGTGTATAATTTAGAAGGTAGTGTTGCATTCATGAAGTTGCTTTATAGACGTAGTGTGATTGAAGTTAATGATAAGATTAAAATTGATAGTTAGTAAAAATATATAAAATTAAAAATTAAAAGTTAAACCTGAAAAGGGTATTGTGTTGTAGTACATTGAATTCATGCTTTTGCAGATTCGCGACGGGTGCGTGAATCCACAAAAAATTAAAAAGAGTATGTATGTGTAAAAAAAATAGATTCACTATTGTGTTATAGGGTTGCTCTAAAAAGAGCCCTTGTTTTCATTATGAGTTTTTTGTAGCTACATGTAAGTGCGGATGCACAGCTTTAGGTTGTTGAGAAAGACTCTGTTTCCTTGATCTGTGAAGTGTACTCCATGACTTCTGTAGATGTCATCCATATCAAAACGTAGATTGTTGTTATAGATGGAGCCCATCCTATGGTCTCTTAGGTAAGCAGAAACAGCTTTATTGACATTCTTTCTAGCTTTCTCAATCTGTGGACAGAATTGATTTGACCACTTCCATTTCTGTCTTTGGCATATATTAGAGTATACAAAGACAGTTTGAGGCAAAAGCAACATCAATTGTGCAAAGCTCTCTTTCATTAGCATTTCCAGACCTACCCCAGTCAATGTGCCTAGGTCATTGCCACCACAGTGCACAATAATGAGGTCAGGGGGTTGGAGATGTAAAAAGGTTTTAACCAAAGGCATCAATAATTGGTGCCACTTTAATCCTCTCTGTGCAATCCATTTAATATCCACATTTTGCAAAGCTATGTCTTTGTCAATACCTCTGCATTCAGCATACCTTTTGCACCAGAAAACATAGCTGTGCCCAACAATCCATACTGTAAGCATCTTGAAAGGATGTCTGGAAGCAATGAAAAGATGTCTGTAGCTGAGGTAGTCAGTTGGTAGAATGAGAGGAATCTAAAATGGTGGACAAGATGCTGTTTTTTAAAAGCAGATAATTGATTGGTTGTTTATGAACATTGTACACTCAAAAATAGGGTGCCTGTTACTTTCTTTAAAAAGCATGTTTCTTATTGGTTATTAAAAAATGTTTGAAAGGTACAGTAGATAGGATAAGGTAATATTTTGCAAAAGTCAACCAAACCTGCTGTTTGCATTGTAACCTTGTGTGCTGAACTTGAAAATATGGTGAACTTGTGACCTGCCTGTTCAGTTGAATGTTGCAGAAACTGTTACTATGGAAACTGGGATTAAGTAGAATGGGGGAAGGGTTGAATCTTAACCGTGGTTTTAAAATATGGAATTGTAATTTATATATAGGTGTTATGTTATTAAAGTAAGATTTCCCAAATCAGTACTATGTTTAGAAGTGGTGTGTTCTTAAAAAATAATGCTAGTATTATTAGTAATACGTTTTTGAACTCCAGTATGGATTCGCGGCTCCATCGCAATGGTACATGGTGGAGTCGGGACTCCAGAAAATTCCAGAACCAGTTTGGGCACTTTTAGAAGTCAGTAGGTAAGGGATAATATGCCTAACCAATAGAAATGTGTTTTACAATTTGAAATAATGTAGGAAGCAATGTGATTTGTTACTTACATTTATTTGTGTGGAGAAAGAGAGGGAAAGTTTGCCATTACTGGTTTTACCTTGTTGAGAGTGGATTGTGTGCATAAGAAAATATTTTGAGTTTCTGATATTTCATATTCTACAAAACTATTTGGAAGGTGAGTTATAAATTTGTGAGGTGTATTATGTATTAACTTTATTTTCAAACTTTAAAAATTATTCAAGAACTGTGATGTTTGAAATATATTATTAAATGTAGAGATGTGTATTGAAGTTTGTTTTATTGTACTTAAATGTTGTTTGAAATAGATTGTGTATAGTAATATGTGTATATTGGAAGATGGATTAGCGATTATGTTAGTTTGTATTAGTGTGTGGAAATGTACAATTGAAGTATACCGCGTAATTTTAGGTGTCGCTTTCAAATTAGATGTGCACTCTGTCAAGGTTTAAGGTGTGCATGGACTTGTGACTGAAGTATGTCTCTACTTGTATATGTATTTTCATATGACTTATAGATTTTAAGATGCATGATGTATAACAAAGAGGTGTTGTTGCTTTGTATGTGGCTAGGCTCAAGACTGTGAGTAGTAGTAGGATGGTGAAGTTTTAGCACAAAAGTGTGGTTTAAAATATGTTGACATAAGGTATTAGTGATTAGGCTACTTTTTATAAGTCTCTAGAGAGGTACAGTTGAAATATGCCACATAATTCTTGGTGTTTGTTTAAAATGGGAAGTGTGTTCTGTGAATTTTTCAGATGTGCATAGTGTTGTGATTGCAGAAAGTCTCTACTAGGAGTATATTCTGATATGTGTTATGTATCTGAAGATGCTGGATGTATAAAACACATGTATGCATCTATTTGTATATTTCTTTTATATATGATGCTGCTAGCAAAAGGTACAGACATATGCATGCATGCTTTCAGGAATATGGTGAGACTTACAGCTGAGACATGTGAAGGGTTTCTTGCTTTATATTTGGCTAGGTGTAACACTCTAAGTAGCTGTAGAATGGTAAAGCTGCAGCACAAAAGTGAGGTTTAAGACATGTTTGCAGAGAGATTAGTTATTAGGCTAATTTGTATGAGTCTGTGGAAAGCTACACTTCAAATATACCGCATAATTTTCAGTGTCTGTTTGAAATTTGAAGTGTAGTCTGTGTAGTTTTAAGATGTGGATGGTGTGAGTGAGGTATGTCTCTACTTGCACATGTATTATTGTACATGTTATGCGTATGAAGATGCTAGATTTATAAAATACAGGTATACATCTATTTGTATGTTTCTTTTACATATGATGGCACCAGGAAAAGGTACAGACACATGCATCCATGCTTTTAGAAATATGGGGAGTCTTGCAACAGAGATATGTGAAGGGTTGCTGCTTTGCTCTTAGCTATGCTTAATACCTGATAAGTAGTAGAATAGTGAAGCAGCAGCAGTAGAAAAGTGATGTTTAAGATATGTTGGGTGAGGAATTAGTGATTATGGTACTTTATAAGAGTCTGTGTAAAACTTCACTTGAAGTATGCCGCATAAATCTAGGTTTGTGTTTGAAATGTTAAGTGTAGTCTGTCAAGTTTTAAGGCCTTTATGGTCTTGTGAGTGTGGTATGTCTCTACTTGCACATGTATTCTGATATGTGTTATGCTTTTGACAATAGGTACAGATACAAGCATGCTTGGTTTTAGGAATATGGTGAGACTTATGGCAGAGACATGTGATAGGTTGCTGCTCTATATTTGGCTAGGCCCAACATTCTGAGTATTTGTAGAATGGTGAAGCTGCAGCACAAAAGTGAGTTTTAAGATATGTTGGCAGAGGGATTAGTGATAAGGCTACTTTCTATGAGTCTGGGGAAATGCACACTTGAAGTACACTGCAGAAATGTAGGTCACTCTTTCAAATGTAAAGTGCAGTCTGTCAAGTTTTAAGTTTAAGGTCTGCATGGTTTTGTGATTGCTGCATGTCTGTACTTGCACATGTATTCTCATGTCTGCTCTGCATCTGAAGATGCTAGACGTATAAAATATAGGTATACATCTATTTGTATATTTCTTCTCGATATGATGATGGTTTGAAAAGGTAGAGACATATGCATGCATGCTTTCAAGAATATGGTGAGACTTACAGTTGAGTTATGTTGTAGACTGCTGCTTTATATTTGGCTAGGCCCAACACCCTAGGTAGTTGCAGAATGGTGAAGCTGCAGCTCAAAAGTGAGTTTTAAGACATGTTAGGAAACGGATTAGTGATTAGGCTAGTTTGTATGAGTGTGTGAAAAGGTACATTTAAAGTACAACGTATAAACGTAGGTGTCTGTTTGAAATGTGAAGTGCAGTCTCTCAAGTTTAAAGGTCTGCAAGGTCTTATGATTGGTGTATGTCTCTACTTGCATATGTATTCTCATATGTGTTATCTATCTGAAGATGCTAGACGTATAAAACACAGATATATCTCTATTTTTATGTTTCTTTTATATCTGGTAGTACTAGTAAAAGGTACAGACACATGCATACATGCTTTCAGGAATATGGTGAGATTTATAACAGACTCATGTGTAGATTTGATGCTTTATATTTGGGTAGGTCTAACACCCTGAGTAGTTACAGAATGATGAAGCTGTAGTACAAAGGTGTACACCATGTCATAATTCTCACTTTTGTGCTGCAATTTCACTATTCTGCGACTACTCAGGATGTTGGGCCTAGCCAAATATAAAGCAGCAACCCATCACATGTCTCAGCTGTAAGTCTCCAATCACCCAGCCACTACCCATGCAGTAATCCGTGCACTGAGGCACTATGTATGCACTCCTTCAATCACCCAGCCACTACCCATGCAGTAATCCGTGCACTGAGGCACTATGTATGCACTCCTTCAATCAGCCAGGCACTACCCTTGCACTTATGCAATCGCTCATGCACTACGCGTGCACTCCTTCAATAACCCAGACACTACCCCTGCACTCATGCAATCACCCAGGCACTACCGATGCACTCCTCCAATCACCCAGCCACTACCCATGCAGTTATAAAATCACCCAGGCACTACCTATGCACTACTCCAATCACCCAGGCACTACCCCTGCACTCCTACAATCACCCAGGCACTACCTATGAACTCATGCAATAACCAAGGCACTGCCCTTGCACTCCTCCAATCACCTAGGCACTATCCATGCACTCCTCCAATCACTCAGCCAGTACCCATGCACTTATAAAATCACCCAGGCACTACCTATGCACTCCTCAAATCACCCAGGCACTACCCCTGAAATCATGCAATCACCCAGGCACTACCTATGCACTCATGCAATAACCCAGGCACTACCCATGCACTCCTCCAATCACCCAGGAACTACCCATGCACTCATGCAATCACTGAGGCACTACCCATGCACTCATACATGCACTCAGTCACTACCCCTGCACTCGTGCAATCACCCAAGCACTACCCATGCAGTCCTCCAATCATCCAGGTACTACCCCTGCACTCATACAATCACCCAGGCACTACCAATGCACTCCTCCAATCACCCATGCACTACCCATGCACTCCTCCATGCACCCAGGCACTACTCATGCACTCCTCCAATCACTCAGACATTACCCCTGCACTCATGCGATCACCCAGGCATTACCCATGTGCTTCTTCAATCATCCAGGCACTACCCCTGCACTCATGCAATCACTCAGGCACTATCCTTGCACTCATCCATGCACTCAGTCACTACTCCCACACTCATTCCATTTACCCATGCACTCATAAAATCATCCAGGCAGTACCTATGCATTCATGCAATCAGCCAGTCACTATCCATCCTCTCCTCTAATTACCCAGGCACTACCCTTGCACTCATACAATCACCCAGGCACTACTGTTGCACTCATCCATTCACCTAGGCACTACTCATGCACTCATCTATGCATTCAGGCACTATTCATGCAGTTATCCATGCACTCAAGCTCTACCTCTGCACTCATGCAATCAGCCAATCACTATCCATTCTCTCGTCCAATTACCCAGACACTACCCTTGCACTCATACAATCGCCCAGGCACTACCCATGGAGTCATTCAATCACTCAGGCACACCCATCACATATCTCAGCTGTAGGTCTCACCCTATTCCTGAAACCATGTATACATATGTCTGTACCTTTTGCCAGCAACATCATATATAAAAGTAATATAGAATAAATGTATACCTGTGTTTTATATGTCTATCAACTTCACATGCATGACACGTATCAAAATGCATGTGCAAGTAGAGAAATACCTCAGTCACAAGACTATAAAGGCTTTAAACTTGACAGACTGCACTTCACATTTCAAACACACACCTAGATTTATGTGGCATACTTCAAGTGAACTTTTCCACAGACTCTACGGGCCTGATTCACAGAACTAACTTACGTCAAAAACGTAAAGTTAGTACCTTTTGGTATTCACAGAATACACTTACTCATTTTGGTATTCACAGAATTAACTTACTCATTTCGGTATTCACAGAAGTTAGTAGTCCTAACTTTAGGACTCCTAAATGCCTTCTGTGAATACCGAAAGTCTTAAAGTTAGGATTTTTCTCAGTTTAGGAGTAGTAAAGTTAGGACTCCTAACTTTAGGACTCCTAAATGCCTTCTGTGAATACCGAAAGTCTTAAAGTTAGGATTTTTCTCATTTTAGGAGTTGTAAAGTTAGGACTACTAACTTTAGGACTCCTAAATGCCTTCTGTGAATACCGAAAGTCTTAAAGTTAGGATTTTTCTCAGTTTAGGAGTAGTAAAGTTAGGACTCCTAACTTTAGGACTCCTAAATGCCTTCTGTGAATACCGAAAGTCTTAAAGTTAGGATTTTTCTCATTTTAGGAGTTGTAAAGTTAGGACTACTAACTTTAGGACTCCTAAATGCCTTCTGTGAATACCGAAAGTCTTAAAGTTAGGATTTTTCTCAGTTTAGGAGTAGTAAAGTTAGGACTCCTAACTTTAGGACTCCTAAATGCCTTCTGTGAATACCGAAAGTCTTAAAGTTAGGATTTTTCTCATTTTAGGAGTTGTAAAGTTAGGACTACTAACTTTAGGACTCCTAAATGCCTTCTGTGAATACCGAAAGTCTTAAAGTTAGGATTTTCCTCAGTTTAGGAGTAGTAAAGTTAGGACTCCTAACTTTAGGACTCCTAAATGCCTTCTGTGAATACCGAAAGTCTTAAAGTTAGGATTTTTCTCATTTTAGGAGTTGTAAAGTTAGGACTACTAACTTTAGGACTCCTAAATGCCTTCTGTGAATACCGAAAGTCTTAAAGTTAGGATTTTTCTCAGTTTAGGAGTAGTAAAGTTAGGAGTCTTAACTTTACTACTCCTAAACTGAGAAAAATCCTAACTTTAAGACTTTCGGTATTCACAGAAGGCATTTAGGAGTCCTAAAGTTAAGACTACTAACTTCTGTGAATACCGAAATGAGTAAGTTCATTCTGTGAATACCAAAATGAGTAAGTGTATTCTGTGAATACCAAAAGGTACTAACTTTACGTTTTTGACGTAAGTTAGTTCTGTGAATCAGGCCCTTACAAAGTATCATAATCACTAATTTCTCACCCAACTTATCTTAAACATCACTTTTCTGCTGCTGGTGCTTCATTATTCTACTACTAATCAGGTATTGAGCATAGCTAAGAGCAAATCAGAAACCTTTCACATGTCTCTGCTGTAAGTCTCCCCATATTTCTAAAAACATGCATGCATGTGTCTGTACCTTTGCTAGTGACACCATATATAAACGAAGCATAGAAATGGATGTATACCTGTGTTTTACATGTCTAGGATCTTCAGATGGATAACACATATTAGAATGCATGTGTAAACAGAGATATACTTCAGTCAGAACACCATGGAGACGTTAAAACTTGAGAGACTGCACTTCATATTTCAAACAGACAACTACATTTATGCGGTGTACTTTAAGTGTACCTTTCCACACACTCATATAAACTAGCCTAATCACTAATCCGTTTCCTAACATGTGTTAAACCTCACTTTTGTGCTGAAGCTTCACCATTCTGTGACTACTTATGGTGTTGGGCCTAGCCAAATATAAAGCAGCAATGTATCACATGTCTCAGCTGTAAGTCTCACTATATTCCTGAAAGCATGAATGCAGATGTCTGTACCTTTTGCTAGCAGCATCATATATAAAAGAAATATCCAAATAGATGTATACTTGTGTTTTACACGTCTAGCATCTTCAGATGCATAATACGTATCAGAATACATGTGCAAGTAGAGACATACCTCAGTCACAACACCATGCAGATCTTAAAACTTGACAGACTGCACTTCACATTTGAAGCAGATAATGAAAATTATGCGGTATATTTGAAGTGTAGCTTTCCACAGACATACAAAGTAGCGTAATAACTAATCCATTTCCTAACATACCTTAAACCTCACTTTTGTGCTGCTGCTTCACCATTCTAGTAATGCTCAGGGTGTTGGGCATAGCCAAATATAAAGCAGCAACCCATCACATGTCTCAGCTGTAAGTCTCACCATATTCCTAAAACCATACATGCATATGTCTGTACCTTTTCCTAGCAGCATCGTATATAAAAGAAATATGCCAATAGATTTATACTTGTGTTTTTTAGGTTTAGCATCTTGAGATGCAAAACACGTATCTGAATACATGTGCAAATGGAGACATACCTCAGTCACAATACCATACAGGCCTTAATACTTGACAGACTGCATTTTACATTTCAAACAGACACTGAAAATTATATGGTATATTTAAAGTGTACCTTACAACAGACTCGTACAAAGTAGCCTAATCCCTAATTCCTCTCCTAACATGTCTTAAACCTCACTTTTGTGCTGAAGCTTCACCATTCTGTGACTACCTAGAGTTTTAGGCCTAGCCAAATATAAAGTAGCAACCCATCATATGTCTCAGCTCTAAGTCTCACCATATTCCTGAAAGCATGCATGCATATGTCTGTACCTTTTGCTAGCAGCATCATATATAAAAGAAATATACAAATAGATGTATACCTGTGTTTTTTACATCTAGCATCTTCAGATGCATAACACATATCGGAATACATGTGCAAATGGAGACATACCTCAGTCACAATACCATAAAGGCCTTAAAACTTGACAGACTGCACTTTACATTTCAAACAGATACTGAAAATTATACAGTATATTTAAAGTGTACCTTTCCATAGACTCATACATAGTAGCCTAATCACTAATCCGTCTCCTAACATGTCTTACACCTCACTTTTCAACTGCACCTCACCATTCTACAACTGCTTAGAGTGTTGGGCCTAGCCAAATATAAAGCAACAATCCATCACATGTCACAGCTGTAAGTCTCACCATATTCCTGAAAGCATGCATGCATATGTCTGTAGCTTTTGCTAGCAGCGTCATATATAAAAGTAATATACAAATAGATGTATACCAGTCTTTTAAACGACTAGCATCTTCAGATGCATAACACATACCAGAATACATCTGCAAGTAGAAACATACCTCAGTCACAAGACCAGGAAGGTCTTAAAATGTGAGAGACTGCACTTCACATTTCAAGCACACACTGAAAATTATGCGGTATATTTGAAGTGTAGCTTTCCACAGACTTATACAAAATAGCGTAATAAATAATCCATCTCCTAACGTGCCTTAAAACTCACTTTTGTGCTGCTGTGTCACCATTCTAGTAATGCTCACGGTGTTGGACCTAGCGAAATATAAAGCAGCAATCCTTCACATGTGCCTGCTGTAAGTCTCAGTATTTTCCTGAAAGCATGTATTGTGAGATTCACAACAGACTTAGGTGAAGATTTGCTACTTTATATTTGGGTAGGCCCAACACTTTGAGTGGTTGCAAAATGGTGAAGCTGCAGCACAAAATTAAGGTAAAGACATGTTGACAGATGGTTTAGTAATTAGGGTACTTTGTATGAGTCTTTGAAAAATACAGGTATAGAACTATTTGTGTATTTGTTTTATATATAGTGTCACTAGGAAAAGGTACAGACACATGTATGGATGCTTTCAGGAATATGGTGACACATACAATAGAGATATGTGAAGGGTTGCTGCTTTACATTTGGCTAAGCTCAGCACTTTAGGTGTTATTTTGAATTGGGAACAGCAGTCTGTGAAGTTTAAGGGACTTTATGGTGTTGTGAATGTCATTTGTGTCTATTTATACATATATTGTCTGATGTATTATACATGTGAACCTGATTGTTTTGGGTAATAGTAGAGAAATGCTTTAGTTGTGCTGTCTCATTCTGTTGCAGAGGTTGTGATGTCTTCTAAATGAAGGAATTGTGCAGTGTCCAACATAGCTTTGCAATTGAATTGATAGTATTTCTTTATTTATCGATGAGAATATTTGTATATAATTATTTTAATATAAAATAATTTTTAGAAACTTTTTAAACTTTTCTTTTTTTCCAGATATTCTCCATTATTAGTAAGAAAGATTCAGTATGACAAGAAAAGCTCAAAAGAAAAGACAAGAAAAAAACCAGTACTATTTAAAGGAGAGAGAAAAGCAGAAATTAGATGAAGTTCAAAATGTGTCATTGAAGAAAAAGAGTTCTGGTAAGAAAACTAAAGAATTTGTTAAAAGACTTTTAAAGAACATAATGAATTTTCAAAATGTGGAAAAGAGAATGAAAAGTTGTACAACCAATCAGAAAGAAACAAAAAAAGGACATATTAATGGAAAATCAAGTTATGGGAAAACAATCCATGTTGAAAGAAGGATGAAAGAATATAAAGACATAACCGCATACACCGCACCGCACTTGCCTGCCTCTTGTGGGGACTCCAATCCCCAGGAACACTCGCGCTTTGTGGCAGGAGGTGCCGACGCCCGCCACAAGCACCTGGAGGCGCATAAAGTCAACTCGCGGCCCCCACAGCGCGGGAGCCGCATACACCGCACTTGCCTGCCTCTTGTGGGGACTCCAATCCCCAGGAACCCTCGCGCTTCGTGCCAGGAGACGTCGACGCCCACCACAAGCGCCTGGGGGTGCATAAAGTTAACTCACGGCCCCAGCAGCGCGGGAGCCGCATACACCGCACTTGCCTGCCTCTTGTAGGGACTCCAATCCCCAGGAACCCTCGCGCTTCGCGTCAGGAGGCGCCGACATTCGCCACAAGCACCTGGAGGCGCATAAAGTCAACTCGCGGCCCCCGCAGCGCGGGACACGCGAGGGCGGGCCCGTCCACGCCCATCAGAGCCCGGATGAGTCTGGGCTGGGCCCACTCTATTGGTTCTGCCGTCCCTGATTTGGTTCTGGTGGGAGCTTCATGGTGATGTAAGTTGCTACTAGCAATACTTATTTGAGGTTGCTTGAGTTTCTCCTATGTATTGCCCCGTACTATCTGTGGTGGTGACCTCTGTTCTGTAAAGCTAAAGCTAATTCCTGACTGCAAATGGCTAAAGGGAAGCAACAGGGGATCAGGGAGGGGACTCCTAAGACCCCCAAGACTCTCCAAAATTCTACACTCGGCTGCTTTCTAACAAAAGCTGCCTCTGCTATTGACAAAGAAATGTTGGCAGTTGAATGACAGTTATCCTTGGGGGGGAGTTCCCTTGCCACTTTGAACCAAGGCCTAATGAACAGCGGGGTGCATGACCCTAATGAATATGGAGTTCCGGAAAGTATACAAACTTAAGCTATATCCCAAACCGAGCCATTGCCACCTCCCGAGAATCCACCCCCCCTCATTCAGTTTCCTTGATACCTGGTCCTCCCGCCAAAAGGAAGAAGAAGCTGAAACATTTGGAACCCTCAGTTGGAGCTAAGACAAGGTTCAAGAAAAAGCTGCAGAACCTATCGCAAGGGACTAACAGTACCAATCCAGCACCAGTTACTGTGCAAGAACCAGAACTAGTCACCTTACCGTGCCCATTACATGATACAGATAGTCTCCTAAATCGGCTGGAAGTTCTATTAACTAAAAACCTCAAACCAATTTTGTCTAGACTTTCAAGCTTGAGCATAACGTGGAACTTTGAACAAAATCCGTTACATGTGCTCTGGAAGGGATAGGAAAAGATATAGTACAACATCCGGGCAGCTCCAGCATGGGGGGGTCACACGGCCCAGTAGGTACTCACAATAGGTTGGGGAATTACAACAACCTGCACACACCAGTAGTACTGCCTGGGGTGGCAGGGATTGCCTTGGGGGAAGTTAACACCAAAAACAGGGTCCTAGAGTATAGTAGTCACATAAATGACAGCAAAGTCGCTGGTGGTAAGCCTAGGTCTGAAATCCAGAGTCTTAATACTTACCAAAAGGGGAACGGCCCACTGAGGCATCCACCCCGCCAGACAAATGTTACTGATTTCTTTTGGAGAAAGGAGTACCAAGCCAGAGGTGCTCCTCATATACACATGCTATTATGGATCAAGAATGCACCGAAATTTGGAACCGATTCTGATGAAACTGTTTTGTCTTTCATTGAAGAATATGTTACCTATGCCATTCCAAAAAAAGGAGGAGGAAACAGCTTGAGACAACAAGTTTTACGGTTTCAAAGTCATCGATGTGGAAAATATTGTCGACGAAAATACAAGTCAAAGGGAAAATTTTATACAAAATGTCATTTTGGATTTCCACGTCCAATAATTTCAAAAGGAAGAGTCAATAGTTTTATGTCAGCAGTAAGGCATACTATAACTCGAAAATCTCCGAAGAATACATACAACATAAAAAGAACTGAAGATTCAAAGTATATTAATGACTACACTCCAGGGATTTTGACAATGTGGAATGCAAACATAGATATTCAGAATGTTGCAGATAATTCAATTGCTTTTGCTCGCTATGTTACATCATATATAACCATATCTGAAAAGACAGAGTTGAAAGGAATGTGGGAAGAAATTTCACAAGAGAAGAGTCTTAGGGCCATATGTAGGAGTTATTTCTATTATGGAGGGTGCACCAGAATTGAAATCAAAAAGTATCAGAATAAGTCCACGTAATTTTTCTTTTTATTCTTCACAAAAGCCAGAATACAGACATCAGCCAACGCGTTTCGTTCACTAAGAACTTCATCAGGGCGTTAAGTGTTGATGAGAATAGATTAATCCAAAATAGCTTTAAATTAAAAGCATGAAGTGTACGTTGTAAAGTACATGAAAACCCCACGATCCTGGGAAATTGCTGTACCATCCAGCATTAGTATTCTGCAATGGTCCCTTCGTAGACTGACGATGTTGTCAAGATAAAACACTTATGTAGGAGGGCTAATACCGGTCGGTAACGGCCGAAAATCGGTAAATTTCCCGTTACCGACCGGTATTTAGCCCTTTGCGATGTAGGAGGCCGGATTTAAGGAGTCGGTAATTTACTGATTCGTTATTTTAAGGAATCGGTAAATTACCGATTCCTTAAATCCTATGTAGGGAGCACTCAAGTGAGTGCATTTTTGGTTTAAGGATTCGTTATTTACCACCAACTACAAGTTGGTGGTAAATACCGAATACCTTTAAAAAGCAATTTTGTGCTTTTTTAAAAGTGCCATGTGGCAGACATACATGCCCTTAGGGCATGTATGTGCGCCACATGTGCACACATGCACGATTCAGGGGTGCAACAGGGTGTCAATTTGACACCCTGCCACCCTTGAATATGCTCCCCTATTACCGATTCGGTATTTACCGAATCGGTAATAGTGAATGGCTTCCCATTCATTCCTATGGGCCTCCAGGCCCATAGGAATGAATGGGAAGGTATTCCTTATTACCGATTCGGTAAATACCAAATCGGTAATAACGAATATTACCGAATCAGTAAAATTTACCGAATGTTTACCTACATTCTATTTACCGATTCTTAAATACTGAATCGGTAAAATTCGGTATTTAGGAATCGGTAAATAGAAATTACCTACATATGGCCCTTAGTAACAAATTGTACAGCTTTAGTTTTAAAATGCTTTCCCATCGAGAGATTGGATCCTATGAATGTTCGGATCGGTTGAGCTCTGCCAGTTTATATTCAAAGTCAAGAGGAATCATTTGGGTAAGTCTAGGTCTTGGGGCAACACGAAATAGAGTATTGAAATCTCTACAAGAAATTGAATACTTAGCATTGAATGAACCAGAAAGTACAGATATTGTTAAAACTAATATGTTGGATACGTACTATCCCAAAAGGAGTCCACATCTGGAAAACCTATGTCTCTATGAAGTACTGCAACATTACAGCTTTAAGAGAAATGTTACAGAAAATATAAATGAAGAAAAATATGCAGTAATTGGATGTGATGGATGTTTGGTAAAACATGCCAAAGGAAATCTTATTAACCACAGAAAACTCAGTTGCGAAACTCCAGATAAAAGGGAATTTTTCTATTTAGCACTTCTGCAACTCTTCAAGCCTTGGCGTAGTGAAATGGAACTACTTGGAGATTTTGACTGCTACGAAGATTCTTTTAATGCAGATAAAGATAACATTCAATGCACAATTTTCCCTACTTATCTACAAATGTTAAATGAAGAGATTGAACAAGAAACTACTATTGCAGCTGAAATAGCTAGAGACAGTTCTCAAGATAGTCAAAGTTCAGCTCCATTAAGTCAAGATCCACTAGGACAACCAATTATTGAAAATGGAGCAGCAATAGCCATGAATGAAGTAGGAACAGCAATGCAACAAGCACAACAGGATATTATTGAGTTGGGAAACTTGGAAGAAGAACTAGATATTGAACAAAAAGAAATATATCAGCAAGTGACACAACAGATACAGCATGGTTTGCTGCATGAAAAAAGAATGTCAATGCACATCATTTAAACCTATTCGAATGTACATCAGTGGTCAAGCTGGAACAGGAAAAAGTTTCTTAATTAAAGTTTTGACCAGTTATCTACACAAAACTACTGAATCACATTTATCTTGTGTTGTAACAGCTCCAACTGGATTAGCAGCACACAACATTAAAGGGATTACTTTCCATCGATTACTCATGCTACCAGTTGAACATGAAAATAAATTGGAATATCACAAGCTATCTGGAGGAGCTTGTTATGAAGTTTCAAGAGTACTAGAGAAAATTAAACTTTTAATCATTGATGAGGTGAGCATGGTCTCAAACCTAATGCTTGCCTTTGTACATTTAAGAATGCAACAGATTTTAAAAACAGATTATGATGTTCTGTTTGGAGGAAAACCTGTAATTGTATTCGGCGATCGACTACAACTTACTCCTGTGAAAGGGCAACCAGTTTTTAAAACACTTGTCCATGAAGACACAAGGAAATCTTAGGGAAGTATTGGAAATGTGAACATTTGGTCTCATTTTGAATATAAAGAACTTATTAAGAATATGCAACAACGCTAGTGAAGAACATTATGGAAACATTCTTCAAGACATAAGAATTGGTGTTTTGACAAAACATGGTAAACAAGCTTTACCAAGTCGGCTACTAAGGAACTTGTTTACAAACGAAAACATAGCACCTGAAATAATGTACAAAACAATTGGAGAACAGAAGTCTATAGTTTGCCTAATGCCTACACTGCAAGAGTGTTCTACATTCAATCAAGAACTTTTGAAACTGGAAAAACAACCAATATTGAAAATGGAAGCTATTGATAAAATGGAACACGAAGGAGTTACTATTCTTCTTTTAGAAAAATTACAGTCAAAATTGGATTCTTTGGAAAAGTCTGTATCTAAGACTGCAGGTTTAGGACAGACTTTATAGGTATGTGTAAACTGTCTGGTAATTTTTCGGCGTAATTTGAATGTAGAAGAAGGTTTAGTCAATGGAGCAATGGGAAAAGTTGTTGATTTTGTAAATTTTCAGAACAGAGATGGAATTGAATTTTTGAAGATTAAATTTGCTCAGATTGAAGAGGTAAAACAGATTGGACGTTGTGCTGTTCGTTTTTGCTTGAAAAAGACTTGTATGTTCGTAGACAACAGTTTCCTCTTTCTTTAGCATATGCAGTAACCATTCATAAATCTCAAGGTTTAAGTGTAGACAGTGCTTTGGTAAATATTGGAAGTACAGTGTTTAAAGAGGGCATGGCATACGTTGTATTGTCTCAAGTAAGAACATTATCTGGTTTGTATTTGATTGATTTTGATGAGAAAAGATTAGTGCTAATGCAAATTGTGTAAGAGAGTACAATCGGTTAAGAAGACTTTATGCTCCTAACTTAGGTGAATATCCCATATATGAGAAACATATAGTGTGTCCAAAACGGAAATATGACAAACATTCTACTGAGATTCAAAAAAAGAAAACAATTTAAGAGAATCATGACGGTGCAAAGAAAATGAAAAAGGACACTGTTGATGATATTGTAGGATACCAGTTTGAAAATAGTTCAGGTATCAATTGCTATGCTAATGTAATTGTGAATGTTATCTAGAAGATCTTAATCATGAAATTATGGAGAATCGAGAAAAAGATTCTGTTCTTTACTACATTATATTTTTCAAAAGTTGGTAACTGCCAGAAGTAAAATCCATACTGCTTCTGGCATTCGGCATCTTTTGGATATATGTATTGGTTCATTGAAATTTACACTGAATATACAACAAGATGCACAAGAATTTCTTATGTTTATGCTTGGAGTATTGGAAGATGAAGGAATAGAAATTGAAAATTTATTTGGACTAAGTTACAGATGGGATCATAAATGTGAAGAGTGTTCATTTTCTTCTACCACTGAAATAGATACTGAACGATTTATATACTTGACGATACCAGATTGCAAATCAGTATCTTTTAACAAATTAGTAAAAACAGCTAATCAAGATATGAAATGTTCTCATTGTAAATCCGAAATGTTGTCAACATTATATATAGAAAGATTTGGAAAATATATAATTTTAATGCTACAACAATGTAGAGCAAATGGAAGAAAATTGGAAACCAAAATTAAAACAAATTTGGCAAGTCAAGTATCAATTTCAGGAAGAACTTTTAAAGCAGTGGCTATTTCCATGATGGACCTACTACAACATCTGGACACTATACTGTGTATTTAAAGTGCAATAAAGGATGGACACATTGCAATGATGCCCATTTGGAATTCAAATGTAGGTTGCCTTACGAATTACCAAATTCATATCTGATATTTTTGATGCCAAAGTTTTGAAAACATCATTTGGCCTATTGGGAAGATGTGAAAAATTTGTGTATTGATTATTGTTTGTGCTAATTCATATTGCATTAGGAAAATTGTGTTTAGAAACAAGTAGTTTATATATTTGTTGTCTATATCATACGAGATGTAAATGAGAGTGTACATTTTACAAAATGTAGTTGAGAGAAATAAAAGACTTAATGTGGTTGAAGAATGTAATTAAGAAACTGTAGATAGGTAAACACATAGTTACACATGTTCTAAATAATGCTCAACGCTGATTTGTTTTTTTTTTACAATCTCGTTGATTGTTTTTTTTCCCTGCTGTTGTATGATGATAATACATTGAAATCACTGTGTATGGTGAAATTCAGTAGAATCTGAGAACAGCAAAAAAGGGAAACTGAAAATGTTATGTAATTCTAAAATTATGTTGTGTTCTTAAAAGAATAATATTATATTCGATAACAGTTTTTCTTCTTCTTTTTTATAGAAGGTAATGGTGAAGTTTGAAAAGATTTTAAATTCAGTTTACAACAAAACTACTGTAAAATAGTTTCAATGAGTTTTGTATCTACATTAGTAAAAAAAGGTAAGAAGAAATAATGTAATATGCATGATAATCTGAAATAATGTTTAGATCCAGTTTTACTGCACTCTTTTCCCATTGCTCCATTCCCTCAAACACTACCCATGCACTCATCTATGCACTCAGGCACTATTCCCACACTCATTCAATTTACCCAGGCACTACCCATATACTGGTACAATCACCCAGGCACTACCCAGGCACTACCAAAACAAAAATTGTTACGTTTGGACAGTCTACACAATCAAAAACGTGGACTTTAGGAGAAAATCCAATTGAGGTAGTGGACCAATATAACTACCTCGGCGTAACATTTGACAAAAAGTTAACATGGTTAAACCATATGGTCAGTAAAAGTGTAAAATCTACAACTACTACAAAATCAATCGAGAGATTTATGAAAATGTGCGGAGGGAATGCAATTATCCCATCACTTAAAGCTTTACAAATGAAAATGATTCCGTTTTTATTGTATGCTTCTCCTGCCATGAACAAGAAAGTCATCTTTGATCTCGAAAAATGTTTTATGAAATGTGTACGCACCATACTCCATCTACGACAGGCTACTCCACATTGTATGATACGGCTGGAATTTGGCCTAAAATCCCTGGAAATGCTGCACAAGAACAGCTGTGTTAACTATATTATTGACTGTGCTAAGGCCGATCCACGCACATTGAAACATCTAATAATGGCGGAACTCCGGAGCAGAAAAGTAAGATATCTGCAACTATCTAGCATAATGATGGAAATAGACTCTTATGATCTGCCTGATATACAGGAGATGGGGCGAATGACCAGGGATGTGCGGAAAAATTTAATACGCAAAACATTAAAGTTAACACAGTGGAATTTAGATCTTCTACAAGCTGGGAAATATAAGCATACAGGCTTAATAATTGACATATATACCTTGCAGGCTCAAGAATACTTGGGATGGAGTCTGACCAGTTATATTAAATGGAAATACCTAAGGTTCAGACAACTCTACCTTCCGATAGGGGAGTTCGAAGGGACTTGGAATCAGGCTCTCAAAGATGCACAGGTATGTCGGCTTTGTGGAATCGGCAAGGAAACTCTGGAACATTTAATATGCTTTTGCCCAAGGCTGTTGCCTATAAGGAGGACATATTTACGCCCCATGTTTAATAATGCCAAAATAAGAACAACTACGGAGGCTATACGTTATTGTTTTAGGCTCACAGGGGAAAGTGCAATTAGAAGGATGGTTCAGTTTTTAGAACAGGCCTATAAAACATTAAACGAATAGATGGCTATTATTATTGGATATGTATATAGATGCAAAACAGGTATCACGATCTATGTATATTTTCTTTTACAGGATACCATGCATGGGAATTATGTGAATGTTTTTATTCTATTTTTATGCTTGCTTATTCTCTCTATTTATTGTAATCAAATGATTAATGCAATAAAGTATTTTTACTACTACTACCCATGCACTCATGCAATCACTCCTCACACACTATCCATGTACTTATCCATGCACTCAGGCACTACCTCTGCACTCATGCAATCACCCAGGCGCTACCCATATACTCATCCATGCACTCAGGCACCACCCTTGCATTCTTGCATTTACTCAGGCATTACACATGCATTCCTCCAATCACCCGGGCAGTAGCTATGCACTCATGCAATCACAAGATTCAACAGAATGATCCAGCACTTCATATAATATCAAGCAAAGACATCAATATTAAATTAATGAAACATTATTCTCTTCATATAAAAGACACGACGTCTGTTCAGCAGGAAAGTTTCAATCTCTTTATTCTTGATTTCTTCTTAATAATTTAGGTAAAACCGTAGCCAACGCGTTTCGTCACAAGGACTTCTTCAGGGCTTACACATAGATCTTTCTCTTTCTCTTCTACAATGTAAATCACTTGGATTAAAGATTCTAATTGGCCATTACAATTGAGGACCAAAAAATCACAGCAAAGCACTAAAGTCAGTGTTGCCCCATTCCTTCACTTCTGGTGCACGGTTGCTTGGTGAACAGCGTAGTCCCGGTACAGGTTCATGCAATCACCCAGGCACTACCGATGCACTCCTCCGTTCTGTCAACTACTACCCATGCACTCATGGATGCTTTCAGGCGCTACCCCTGTACTCATGCAATCACACAGGCAGTATCCATGCACTCCTTCAATCGCCCAAGCACTAGCCTTGCAGTCATCCAATCACCCAGGCAGTACCCATGGAGTCATGTAATCACCCAGGCTCTACACATGCACTCATCCGTGCACTCAGGCACTACCCTTGCACTCTTGCATTCACTCAGGCAGTACACATTCACTCCTCCAATCACCCAGACAGTAGCCATGCACTCATACAATCACCCAGGTACTACCCATGCACTCATCCATTCTGTCAAATACTACCCATGCACTCATCCATGCCCTCAGGCGCTACCCCTGCACTCATACAATCCTACAGGCACTAACCATGCACTCCTTCAATTGCGCAACCACTAGCCATGCAGTCAAGCAATCACCCAGGCACTTCTCATGCACTCATCCATGCACTCAGGCACTACTCTTGCACTCTTGCATTCACTCAGGCAGTACACATGCACTCCTCCAATCACCCAGGCAGTAGCCTTGCACTCATACAATCACCCAGACACTACTCATGCACTCATCCATTCTGTCAAATACTACCCATGCCCTAAGGTACTACTCCTGCACTGATTCAAACACCCAGACACTACCCATGCACTCCTCCAATCATCTAAGCACTACCCATTCAATCATGAAATCACTTAGGCACTACTCATGCACTCATCCATGCACTCAGGCACTGTCCTTGTACTCATGCAATCATCCAAGTAGTACTCATGCACTCCTCCAATCACCCAGACACTACCTATGCACTCATGCAATCACACAGGCAGTACCCATGCACTCATTCATGCACTAAGGGACTATGCATGCACTCATGCAATCTCACAGGCACTACCCATGCACTCGTCCAATCACTCAGGCAGTACACATGCAGTCCTCCAATGGCCAAAGTTCTACCCATGCACTGATAAAATCACTCAGGCACTTCTCATGCACGCATCCATGCAGTCAGACATTACTCCTGCACTCTTGCAATCACTCAGACAGTACACATCACTCCTCCAAACACCCAGGCAGTAGCCATGCACTCATGCAATCACCCAGGCACTACCCATGCACTCATCCATTCTCTCAAATACTAACCATGCACTCATCCATGCCCTGAGGCGCTTCCCCTGCACTTATCCAATCACTCAGGCACTACCCATGCACTCCTTCAATCACTCAGGCACTACCCATGTACTCCTTCAGTCACCCAAGCACTACCAATGCACTCCTCCAATCAACGAGGCACTACCCATGCGCTCATGCAAACAGCCTGATACTACCTATTCACTGATCCATGCACTCAAGCACTACCCCTGCACTCTTGCATTCACTCAGGCAGTACACATGCACTCCTCCAAACACCCAGGCAGTAGCCATGCACTCATGCAATCACCCAGGCACTACCCATGCACTCATCCATTCTCTCAAATACTAACCATGCACTCATCCATGCCCTGAGGCGCTTCCCCTGCACTTATCCAATCACTCAGGCACTACCCATGCACTCCTTCAATCACCCAGACACTACCCATGCACTCCTTCAATCACACAAGCACTATCAATGCACTCCTACAATCAACCAGGCACTACCCATGCGCTCATGCAAACAGCCTGATACTACCTATTCACTGATCCATGCACTCAGGCACTACCCCTGCACTCTTGCATTCACTCAGGCAGTACACATGCATTCCTCCGATTACCCAGGCAGTAGCCATGCACTCATGCAATCACCAGGCACTACCCATGCACTCACCCATTCTCTCAAACACGACTAATGTACTCATCCATGCCCTCAGGCGCTACCCCTACACTCATGCAATCACACAGGCACTACCCATGCACTCCTTCAATCATTCAGGCACTATCCATGCACTCATGCAATCACTCAGGCTCTATTCATGCATTCATCCATGCACTCAGGCACTACCCCTGCACTCTTGCAATCAGTCAGACAATACACATGCACTCCTCCAATCACCCAGGCACTGCCTTGCACTCATGCAATCACCCAGGTACTACCTATGCACTCCTCCAATCACCCAGGCACTACTCCTACACTTATGCAATCACCCAGACACTACCCATGCACTCCTCCAATCATCTAAGCACTACCCATTCAATCATGAAATCACTTAGGCACTACTCATGCACTCATCCATGCACTCAGGCACTGTCCTTGTACTCATGCAATCAACCAAATAGTACTCATGCACTCCTCCAATCACCCAGACACTACCTATGCACTCATGCAATCACCCAGGCAGTACCCATGCACTCATGCATGCACTAAGGGACTATGCATGCACTCATGCAATCTCACAGGCACTACCCATGCACTCGTCCAATCACTCAGGCAGTACACATGCAGTCCTCCAATGACCAAAGTTCTACCCATGCACTGATAAAATCACTCAGGCACTTCTCATGCACTCATCCATGCAGTCAGACATTACTCCTGCACTCTTGCAATCACTCAGACAGTACACATTCAATCCTCCAAACATCCAGGCAGTAGCCATGCACTCATGCAATCACCCAGGCACTACCCATGCACTCATCCATTCTCTCAAATACTAACCATGCACTCATCCATGCCCTGAGGCGCTTCCCCTGCACTTATCCAATCGCTCAGGCACTACCCATGCACTCCTTCAATCACCCAGGCACTACCCATGCACTCCTTCAATCACCCAAGCACTACCAATGCACTCCTCCAATCAACCAGGCACTACCCATGCGCTCATGCAAACAGCCTGATACTACCTATTCACTGATCCATGCACTCAAGCACTACCCCTGCACTCTTGCATTCACTCAGGCAGTACACATGCACTCCTCCAAACACCCAGGCAGTAGCCATGCACTCATGCAATCACCCAGGCACTACCCATGCACTCATCCATTCTCTCAAATACTAACCATGCACTCATCCATGCCCTGAGGCGCTTCCCCTGCACTTATCCAATCACTCAGGCACTACCCATGCACTCCTTCAATCACCCAGACACTACCCATGCACTCCTTCAATCACCCAAGCACTATCAATGCACTCCTCCAATCAACCAGGCACTACCCATGCGCTCATGCAAACAGCCTGATACTACCTATTCACTGATCCATGCACTCAGGCACTACCCCTGCACTCTTGCATTCACTCCGGCAGTACACATGCATTCTTCCGATTACCCAGGCAGTAGCCATGCACTCATGCAATCACCAAGCACTACTCATGCACTCACCCATTCTCTCAAACACTACTAATGTACTCATCCATGCCCTCAGGCGCTACTCCTACACTCATGCAATCACACAGGCACTACCCATGCACTCCTTCAATCATTCAGGCACTATCCATGCACTCATGCAATCACTCAGGCTCTATTCATGCATTCATCCATGCACTCAGGCACTACCCCTGCACTCTTGCAATCAGTCAGACAATACACATGCACTCCTCCAATCACCCAGGCACTACTCCTACACTTATGCAATCACCCAGGCACTACCCTTGCACTCCTCCAATCACTCAAGCAGTTCCATTGCAGTTATGCAATCACTCAAGCAGTACTGTTACACTCATCCATTCATTCAGGCAGTACCTATGCACTCTTCCAATTACTCAGCCACTACCCTTCCACTCATGCAATCACCTAGGGCCCAATTCACAAAAGTAATTTGAGACAAAATCCTAACTTTACGACTTTCGGTATTCACAAAGGGCATTTAGTCAGAGTACAGTTAGGATTTTGTCTTAAGTTTGTCTTAAGTTTTGGTCTTAAGACAAAATCCTAACTTAACCTATGGTTTTTTCAGTGAATTTCTATGGTTTTTAAATGCTAATTTCTTACTATAACGTCCCTGAAACCTATGGTTTTTTCAGTGAATTTCAAAGGTTTTTAAATCCTAATTTCTAACTATAACGTCCCTGAAACCTATGGTTTTTTCAGTGAATTTGAAAGGTTTTTTAAATGCTAATTTCTAACTATAACGTCCCTGAAACCTATGGTTTTTTCAGTGAATTTCAAAGGTTTTTTAAATGCTAATTTCTAACGATAACGTCCCTGAAACCAAAGGTTTGCCAGTAAATATATATATATATATACATCTTTTCATTGATTTGCTGCTCCAAGCCGTTACACCTTCCCATGGTGCCGGTGTCAATGAAATTTGAAAAAGATTCCAAAACGTTCAACATTGAGACTGTGTATCCCTATCTAAAAGAGGATTATTATACCAAGGTGGAATCACGTAGAGCCCTATCAGAGTATCAGGGCTGGTCAAGAAACAGATTTACAACTTTCTCAGAATCTTCATCCTCCGAGTCAGCAGGAGACTCTGATCCCAGAGAAGGCCCCTCCAAGAGACAGCGTTCTTTTTTAGAGAAGGGCGAGCAAAGAAACAGAGTCAGGTTCAAGCAACAACAACCATGGGAAACGAGGACCCGCAGAAACTTCTACAAAACATGAAGAACACCTCAATAATAAACCTCTCCACCTGACAATTGACTGAACCGCAAGAATCTGTTCTAAATTTAGGAGTCAAATTTGTCCCCAACCAACGTACTGACTTTACAAATCTCAAGATAGAAGCATTAGAATTTGTTCGCAAGATAAAATTAAAAGTATTCTTCCATGGAAAAGACACCAAAGGAAACAATGAACCATCAGGATTAACCAAAAAATTCACCTTTGTTCCACCACCACAGAGTCCACCTAAACAAGTATCTGCCTTTGAGCAGGCAGTCTTGTCCTCTATCGGTCAGCTAGAAAACAAAAAACAATACATTAAAAGAAATATTTCTCAGCAACAACAGAAAGCTATCCAGGAATTACAAAAAGATGACACCATAATTATCAAGCCTGCAGATAAGGGCGGAGCCCTAGTCATTTGGCCCAAAGAAATGTATACAACAGAAGCCAAGAGTCAAATCCATAACACAGAATGGTACCGGCAATTGAAGGAGGATCCAACTCGGCAAATTCAAGGAGAAATTTCGACAATATTAAAATTAGGATTAGATGAGGGAATATTGGGTCCAAAGGAATTCGAGTTTATGAACAAAAGTCATCCAAGAACTCCTGTGATCTACTTTTTGCCGAAAATATATAAATGTCTCAAACAACCACCTGGCAGACTCATTGTCTCCGGCTGCGACTCAGTGCTGGAGCCTATCGCCAAATATGTGGATGTTTTTTGAAAGAATTCATTCAGCAAGTACCGTTGTATATACGAGACACAATGGATTTCATCACCAAAATAGAGGACCATCCATTTGATCGTGATCTCCAGTGGATGGTCACACTGGATGTCATCTCATTATATACACAGATCCCACAAGAGGAAGCGTTGCAGACTATGTAGTACTACTTAGAAACCAGGAACAGGCCACATAGAGTACCCACAGAATTCATATTGAAGCTAGCAGATATTGCCCTTAAGAGAAATTATTTCAAATTTGATGACACATTTTTTATGCAGACAAAAGGGACCGTGATGGGCTGTCCCTTCGCCCCAGAAATGGCGTTCCTGTTTATGGCCTGCTTTGAGGACAAGTTCATTTTTAATAATAATCCATTTGAAGGACACATCCAGCAGTGGTATAGATACATAGATGACGTTTGGTGCCTCTGGAATGGCACAGAGGAACAACTTCAATCTTTCTATGAATGGCTGAATAATCGTCATCAAGACATAAAATTCAGTGTTAACAAAAGTAAGACAAGCCTCACTTTTTTGGAAGTGGAAGTAATACCTTATGAACAGAAACTAATGACCACACTTCATTGCAAACCTACCGATCGAAATACGATCTTACATTATCGAAGTTCACATCCGAGGAGTTTAAGGGACAACCGCCCGTATGGCCAACTATTACGCATACGACGCACTTGCGCAAGAAAAGAAGATTTCATGATACACGCAGCTGTATTGTGTGATCAACTTAAAGAAAGAGGCTATCCACGCAAAGTGCTGAAACATGCTACTAAGCGGGCTTGGCACACACCAAGAGAAGACCTATTAATGAAAACTATTAAGAAACCTCTGGAGAAACTTGTGTGTGTGACAACATTTGGCCCACAAACCAATAAATATCGTCAGATAATCTTCAATAATTGGCACCTTCTCTCGGAACTGGAATGTCCATTAGAGAGACCTTTGTTCACCATGAAAAAGGGCAAAAGCATAGGCCTAAACATTATTCGAGCAGATATGGCCTCAAAATCAGTGAAGAAGGACCTACGAGCCCAGTGGAACTTGACACCCATAGAAGGGCACCACAAATGTGGTAACTGTTCAGTCTGTCCCAGCACAATTGAAGGTACCGAATTTTCCCATGATGCAATCAAATGGACACACAAAGAATTTACAAATTGGAAAACAAAGAATGCTATTTATGCCATCAGATGTCCCTGTCCTAAACTATATATTGGGAAAACAACCCAACAAGTGAATCAAAGAATTGTGCAACACAGATCCAGAATAAAAAATACAAGTCTTGACAGTTCCAATGGTGTCCCATTTCCTGGAGAAAAATCACACAGAAAAAGAATTCACCTGGACAGTGCTAGCAGCGCTTAAACAATCATCCAGAGGAGCAAACATAGAAACCCAATTACTAAAAAAAGAGGCATACCTCATTCTAAAATTCCACAGTGCCCAGACGGGGCTGAATGAGATGACAGAATTATCAAAAATTTCAGCTGAATAAATTTTACATCAAAAGAAGTAACTACAACACTCAAAATGCATTATTTCTATCCCTAACGGGAACTATTATGCCCTAACTCACAGAATTAATGTTTATTTCAAGCTCAATAAAATCGAAAAACATGAGCAATTTTGTTCAGAATGGTTTGATAATAGCCCACAGGCACCATGAATGAGGTGAACTACAAGATCCAGAATGTTTGGAAGCCTCTTTCCAATAGAAATCTCACATGACTGCTTCACAATGAACGCCACGAACCGGAAAGGGACAGGAGTCCACCAGATGCTAAGCCCAGAAGCGAAAGAGTCATCATCTCGAGCCATTGCAGCATTCAACCAAGTAAGTCCCCAGGTAACCCGTACTGTGAATCGGCGTTATTTAAAAAGAAAAAAGAAAACTCCAACAGCGTTTTAATAAAGGCGCGCTTCTCCCTGTTTTCAGATTAACGAAGTAGTTGGCAACACATACGCCTAAGATTTACAAGATTTGCCGTTTCTTCAATGTGTTGCTACAATAATGAAAACATTGCGGCAGTGAAGCATTTTGAAAGTAAGTTGACAGATACAATGTTTCGCAACAGCGACTAAATCAGATAATGGGATCCAATGGACAACTAAGTAGCTCTGTGAATTCTCCCTTTTTTTAGAAATAGTAGAGGCCACAAAGGCACCCACAGCGCGCCGCTGGGAATAGAAATCAATCAATCAATCAGGGGTTTGTTAAAGCGCGGCTACTCACCCATAAGGGTCTCAAGGCGCTAGGGGTGGGGGGTGCAGGTTCCATTCCATCAAGGAGGGGTCTGTCGAAGAGCCAGGTTTTGAGGTTTCTTGCGAAGATGGGGAGCGATGTTGTCTGTCTGAGGTGGAGCGGAAGGGTGTTCCATGCTTTGGCCGCGAGGAAGGAGAAGGAGCGGCCTCCCGATCTGGTCTTTCTGGTGCGGGGGACAGGGCAGGACTGGCTACCGGGCGTTTTGGCATGCTGCCGAGCGGGGGCTGATTTCGTTGATGGGGACCTGCGTGTGCTGAACGAAATTCGTTTTGCTTTGTTTATTTCGTAGCAGACGCAGGTCTCCATCAACAAAATTAGCCCCCACCGCAGTGACATCAGCCCCCAGCTCAGCAGCATGCCAAAACGCCCGGTAGCCAGTCCGGCCCTGGCGGGGGACCATGGCGTAGGAGAGCTGGGCTGATCGTAGGGTCCTTTGGGGTGCGTGGAATTTGAGTCGGCTGTTCAGGTATGCTGGTCCGGTGCCGTGGAGGGCCTTGTGTGCGTGGGTAAGTATCTTGAAGGTGATTCTCGCCTCGACGGGGAGCCAGTGGAGTGTGCGCAGGTGCTGGGAGATGTGGCAGTGTTTTGGCAGGTTGAGGACCAGTCTTGCGGCGGCGTTCTGGATGTTCTGCAGCTTGCGGGTGAGGTTTTTGTTTATTCTGGCGTAGAGTGCGTTGCCGTAGTCGAGTCTGCTGGTGACCACGGCGTGAGTGATGGTCTTTCGGTGTTCGAGGGGGATCCATTTGAAGGTCTTACGAAGGAGGCGGAGGGTGTGGAAGCAGGAAGACAAGACGGAGTTGATCTGGCGGTCCATTTTGAGCTCGGAGTCCAGGATGATTCCCAGGTTGCGTGCATGGTCCGTGGGGGTTGGCGGGTTTCCGAGGGCGGGGGGCCACAGGTGTCGCTCCAGGCTCCAGGGTTTGGGCCCATGATGAGTACTTCTGTTTTGTTGGTGTTTAGTTGTAGGCAGCTGTTTTTCATCCATTTGGCGACGGCTTCCATGCCTTCTTGAAAGTTGTGTCTGGCGGTGTTGGGCTCGTTGGATAGGGAGAGGATGAGTTGGGTGTCGTCTGCATATGACACAATGTTGAGTCCGTAGGTTCTGACGATGGGGGCGAGTGGAGCCATGTAGACGTTGAAGAGCGGCGGGCTGAGGGAGGAGCCCTGGGGGACTCCGCAGGTGGTAGGTGTAGGGTCCGAGAGGAAAGGAGGGAGTCTAACCCGCTGCGTTCTGCCAGAGAGGAAGGAGCGGATCCAGTCGAGGGCCTTGTCCTGGATTCCTGCGTCGTAGAGTCTGCGTATTAGGGTGCGGTGAGAGACTGTGTCGAACGCCGCTGAGAGGTCGAGTTGTCCAGTAGGGTGCGGATGTCGTCTGTTGCGGCGAGGAGGGCGGTTTACGTACTGTGGTTTTTTCTGAAGCCGGATTGGGAGGAGTCGAGGATGTTGTGTTCTTCCATGAATGTGGCGAGTTGGCTGTTGATGGCTTTCTCGATGACTTTCGCTGGGAACGGGAGCAGGGAGATGGGTCTGTAGTTTTTGAGGTCGGTGGGGTCCGCTGAGGGTTTCTTCACAAGGAGGTTGACCTTGGCGTGTTTCCAGTCATCGGGGAATGAGGCGGTCGCCAGGGAGCGGTTGATGGTGTGGCGGAGCATGGGTGCGATGGTGTCGGTGGCTCTGTTGAAGATGTGGTGGGGGCAGGGGTCCATGGGGGCCCCTGAGTGGATTGACTTCATTGTCTTCAGTGTGTCTTCGGTGGTGAGGGCTGTCCAGTTGTCAATCGCTGGTTTCCGGGTGTCGGGGGTGGTTGGTGAGGGTTCAGTGTGTTGGTTGTCTTCGTCGAAGTTGTCGTAGATGCTCTTGATTTTGTGGTGGAAAAAGGTGTTGAGTTTGTTGCAGAGGTCTTGTGAGGGAGGGATGTCAGTGGACTCGCTGATGGGTTGGGCGAACTCCTTGATGATGCTGAAGAGTTCCTTGCTGTTGTGCGCGTGGGTGGAGATTCTGTCTTCAATCGCTTTTTTCCTCATTTCTCTGATGAGTTGGTGGTGGCGTTGGTGGCGACTCTGAAGTTGTTGTGGGCTTCTGTGGATTTGGTGTTCCTCCAGGCCTTTTTGAGGCGGCGGCAGGTGCGTCTGGACTCTCGAAGTTCGGTGGTAAACCATCTGGCTTTCTTGGCGCGGGTATTGTTGTTTTTCTTGAGGGGGGCTATGGTGTTGACGCTGTCCAAGATCCATCTATGCAGGCTTCGGGCTGCGGTGTTGGGGTCATCGTTTTCTGCGATGGTTGGGGTGGAATTGTTGAGTGAGGAGGTGAGCTGGTCGTCGGTGATTTTGGTCCAGTTTCTTCGTGGGAGCAGGTGCTGGTGTCTGTGGATGGTGGGTGTTCTGAAGGTGAAGTGGACACAACGATGGTCGGTCCATGGGAGTTCGGTGGTGTGGCCGAAAGTGATGGAGTTTCCTGTAGTGAAGAGGGGGTCAAGGGTGTGTCCTGCTGAGTGCGTGGGTTCGGTCACGATCTGGCGGAGTCCAATGTTGTGGAGGTTGTCCAGGAGGGAAGTTGAGGTCTCCTAGCAGGGTGTAGTTGGTGGATGCGATGGCCTGCGGGGAGATGATGTCCATGATGGAGTTGGCGAAGGGTCCGCGGGGTCCAGGGGGTCGGTAGATGAGGGTTCCTCGGTGGGTGGCGGTGGGGCTGGCCAGTATCTTGAAGTGAAGGTGTTCCATCAGTTCTGTGGGCTCGTCGGGAAGTGTGCTCGTGCGGAGACTGGATTTGTGGACGATGGCGATTCCTCCTCCTGGGCGGGTGGGGCGGTCCTTCCTGGAGATCTTATATCCTTGGGGGATGGCGATGTCCGGTCCCGAGGTGGTGTTGGTCCAGGTTTCGGTGAAGAACGCTACGTCCGGGTTGGTGCTGTCGAGGAGGTCCCAGATTTCGGTGGCGTGTTTGTGGAGGGTTCGGACATTGAGGAGGATGCATTGCAGGGTCTTCGGTTCGGTTGTGTTCTTGTGGGCGGGTTGTGCTGGATCCGTGTTCTTGGCGGTGCTGAAGGTGTGCCGGCAGCGGTGACAGCTGAAGGGTCCGTGGGTGTCGGCTGGTGATGCTAGCTTGCAGTTGTTGTTGCGGCCTGGGTTGAGTGCATGGAGTGCTGCTGGGTCGTAGCATTGGCGGGGTGGAGGTCCAGGGTTCCTGGCGCTAGTCGCGGTCGGGTCGCGGACGGGCACAGACGGGCTTTCCTTTGGCGTGCCCTTGGCGCGCCAGCGGCGCGGCCGCACAGCGGCCGCCATTAAGTAGGGGTTGGGGAGGGCTGGACAGCTGGGAGGCGGGAGCGGGGAGGGGAGCTGAATTGGGCCGGTCGCGCTGGGGGAGAGGGGCCGCGGGGGCAGCAGTGGCGGGGAAAGGGAAAGGGAGGAAATAAGGAATAAAGGAAAAGGGAAAAGAGGCAGAAATAAGGCAGAAAAGAGCAGAGATGCAGAAAAGTGCAGAAAGGGGAAAAATTAAAGAGGGTAGAAAAATGAGTGAAAATGAGTGAAAGAGCAGAGCGAGAGGAAGGAGACCGAGGTCCACTGGACCACCAGGGATGAGGCGCAGGTAAGCCTGCGGGTGGAGGAGGGCCTCGTTCACCAACACTCGAGAATGCAGGGGCAGGCCTCACTTAATGTTGGAGCTGCGAGGGTGGGGGAGCAATTTCACTGACAATGAGTCAGTGGCCTTGCTCGCCTGTCCCCGCAGCGGCCGCCATTAAGTAGGGGTCAGGGAGGGCTGGACAGCTAGGAGGCGGGAGCGGGGAGGGGAGCTGGATTGGGCCGGTCACGCTGGGGGGAGGGGCCGTGGGGCAGCAGCGGCGGGGAAAGGTAAAGGGAGGAAATAAGGAATAAAGGAAAAGGGAAAAGAGGCAGAAATA
The DNA here is from genome assembly GCA_963921515.1 of Calotriton arnoldi. Classification (NCBI taxonomy): domain Eukaryota; kingdom Metazoa; phylum Chordata; class Amphibia; order Caudata; family Salamandridae; genus Calotriton; species Calotriton arnoldi. The sequence continues at coordinate 3,059,483 of CAWUFW010000156.1, forward strand.
AAGCAGAAAAGAGCAGAGATGCAGAAAAGTGCAGAAAGGGGAAAAATAAAAGAGGGTAGAAAAACGAGTGAAAACGAGTGAAAGAGCAGAGCGAGAGGAAGGAGACAGAGGTCCACTGGACCACCAGGGATGAGGGGCAAGGAAACCTGCGGGTGGAGGAGGGCCTCGATCACCAACACTTGAGAGTGCAGGGGCAGGCCTCACTTAATGGTGGAGCTGCGAGGGTGGGGGAGTGCAACAAATCAATGAAGGGCACAAAGCTCCTGCAGCTCGAGTAACCAAACGAGTAAGCACCCTAGCAATGCGCACGCTTGTAAATACATAAGTAAACCCCCTTTGTTTTCAGATAAAAGCAACATTTTTCTCTATTACAGAATTCTAAAATATCCTAATCAGAAGAAACTCTCAGGCACAACAACAAGCAACGGTTCAGGTATCCTAATCCTCATAAACATTGGTGTCAAAAAACAGTGTCGTTTGCAGAGAAGGGATCAATTATAATTACTCCTCCCCCTCTTTTTAATTTTGCAGATTACACCGTGTCAATTTGCCCTGAGGAAAATCCCTAGATAACACAGGGATTTGAAACGCGTCGGCACCTTTCTGTATAGGAATCCATGAGGGTGGAATATGAAATGTAGCCCAAAGGCAAGATAGGGATAATGAACTAAAATTATATCCCACAAGACCTTGAGCTTAACCCCATGGTTTAAGGAACTCTAATAAAGTCAGTGAAATAGTTGTTGAGAATAGATCCTGTCGGATACTGATTTTGACAAACAGTAGGTGTAATATTTTTGATTAATGCCCTTATTGACAAGCTTTATTAATAGCAAAGGTGTAATATTTGTTCAATAATGTGATTAATGCACTTTTTGTTAAGCTTTATCAACAGCAATAGTTGTTTTTATCTTGTGTTTGATTTGTTATGACCATTAAGTGTATCGTTTTATGTTCAGGCAAGCATTCAAATGTAATGAAATATGTGTAAAAGTTGTTTAAGTAATGCCAAAGAAATAGCCAGGACCAAGAAAAAATATTTCCAATGGCCCATAATCTGCTGAAATAAATAGCAGGAACCAAAACAAGGTGGTCAAATCTTCTCCTTTTTTGTAAAAACGTGTCTGCGGCAGCTGGCGTCTTGAATGTTTTCTTTTTGTACTTCCTGGAACTCCAAGAATGAACACAGCGGCACACCTCCTGTCTGTAGGTGTGCTGCTGTGTTCATTCTTGGAGTTCCAGGAAGTATAAAAGAGATTTATATATATATATATATATATATATATATATATATTATCTACTGGCGGTCGCCAGTAGATAGTTATAGTTAAAACCTATTATCCATAGGAAATCCGCGACATTCTATTTGAAATAACGTTGGCGCCGGTTAACGAATCTTCGCGAAAGTTTCCAACTTGTTGGGGCGCTCTGGTCCGCTCCTATCCTGAAAGTCTCGGGGTGATACGTCAAGCGGGGGCCGAGAAAAAAGGGGGGTCCCAAAACGTGTTTTCCCCATTCATTTTTCCATAGGAACCTTTAGTCGCAGCTACAGCCCGAACTGCTGAACGGAATTACACCAAATTTGGTAAAGAGGTAGCCCTTGGTTCAGTGTCATGCCTTTTGCTTAAATGGTGTAAATCCGTTCAGTAGTTCCTGAGAAAATCAAAAGTAAAGTCACATATATATCTGGGCGGAGCCTAACCACACATGTCATCGTGAGATCTGATTGGCTGTCAGCACTTCATCCTGGAATTTCTGGCAGCCATCTTGGGACCAATATAAATGATAGTACCTCATTGAAATGCATTGTAGTGAATAGAAGATTTTGAGGGTCACCAAAAGGAGAACTATAAAGGGTGATAACAGGCTTTAGTTACATTAGAATTTATTTGTTGACGGTACCATACTAATTTTAGGAATTGTGGTGTATTCCAAGGTGATTTTACCATGTGAAAAACCTTCTGCTGGGATATCATGAATCATGTTTGAGAGAACACTATTTTCTCATGCTTGTCCCATGGAGGTTTGGAAGGTGCTCCAGAAGCTAAAATGAGAGCATATTTTCTGTAAATTCACATTATCTTTCTCACTCATGTGAGAATGAAGTCTGACATTCTCAGTAAAACATGTACATCCAACAAGGGCAGAGACTGTCAGTTGATTCCTTTGTGTTCTACTGCAGCTTCCCAGAGTGTTCTAAAGAACAACTAGAGTGCTAACAGCCTTACTTATGACAAAAGTATGGCACACCTGAAGCCATCTTGATTGGAATAAACTGGTAACACTTAAAACATTTAATTTAAAAAGGAACAAAATGATGGGGTTCATTTTGTCATAGAAATTATGGTTAGTGCTGTAGAAAGAAAAATTAGGACATGTTTCAAGTGTGATCTCAAATATCTTCCTGTTATATTTCAACAGGAGCAGCCTGCCAGTTGATGCCTTTGTGTTCTACTGCAGCTTCCCAGAGTGTTCTAAAGAACAACTAGAGTGCTAACAGCCTTACTTATGACAAAAGTATGGCACACCTGAAGCCATCTTGATTGGAATAAACTGGTAACACTTAAAACATTTAATTTAAAAAGGAACAAAATGATGGGGTTCATTTTGTCATAGAAATTATGGTTAGTGCTGTAGAAAGAAAAATTAGGACATATTTCAAGTGTGATCTCAAATATCTTCCTGTTATATTTCAACAGGAGCAGCCTGCCAGTTGATGCCTTTGTGTTCTACTGCAGCTTCCCAGAGTGTTCTAAAGAACAACTAGAGCGCTAACAGCCTTACTTATGACAAAAGTATGGCACACCTGAAGCCATCTTGATTGGAATAAACCGGTAACACTTAAAACATTTAATTTAAAAAGGAACAAAATGAGGGGTTCTTTTTTAAATAGAAATTATGGTTAGTGCTGCAGAAAGAAAAATTAGGGCATGTTTTAAGTGAGATCTCAAATCCTTTTCTATTTCATTAGAAAATTCTGACATGCAGACTGAAACAATCACTTTCAATACCAGCAGCAGACTACCAGTTAACTCCCTGGTGAGCAGTAGCTTTACTCCAGTGATCTAATGAGCAACTAGAGTGCTAACATTCTGAATTTATGGCAGATGTGAGACACATCTGAATGCCTTCTTGATGGAATCAAAGTAAAAAACTGAAAGCATTTCCTACTGAGGAGACTGCAGTAAATGAAGAAATTAGGAAACTTCATAACAAAGAAGTCTTCCAAGATGGCCACCAGTGAAAAAAGAGCCCAAATGTAGCACAAATATTACCCAGATGTAGCCCACATATAGCCCAATGACAAAAGTGTGCAAAACACTTTTTATTTTTAGTTTTTTTGCAGTTTTATGTAGTGCAGACTGGTCAGGTATTGGAGCATTGCATCTTAAAACATGACCCCCTACACTACAAAAACACCACTGCACTATCCTAAACCCTAAAACACTACCCCCAGCACGACCCCCTACACTACCCAAACACCACTGCACTAACCTAAATCCTAAAACACTACCACCAGCACGACCCCCTACACTACCCAAACACCACTGCACTACCCTAAAACATGACCCCCTACACTACACAAACACCACTGCACTACCCTAAACCCTAAAACACTACCCCCAGCATGACCCCCTACACTACACAAGCACCGCTGCACTACCCTAAACCCTAAAACACTACCCCCAGCACGACCCCCTACACTACACAAACACCACTGCACTACCCTAAACCCTAAAACACTACCCCCAGCATGACCCCTACACTACCCAAACACCACTGCACTAACCTAAATCCTAAAACACTACCCCCAGCATGACCCCCTACACTACCCAAACACCACTGCACTACCCTAAAACATGACCCCCTACACTACACAAACACCACTGCACTACCCTAAACCCTAAAACACTACCCCCAGCACGACCCCCTACACTACACAAGCACCACTGCACTACCCTAAACCCTAAAACACTACCCCCAGCACGACCCCCTACACTACACAAACACCACTGCACTACCCTAAACCCTAAAACACTACCCCCAGCACGACCCTCTACACTACCCAAACACCACTGCACTAACCTAAATCCTAAAACACTACCCCCAGCATGACCCCCTACACTACCCAAACACCACTGCACTACCCTAAAACATGACCCCCTACACTACACAAACACCACTGCACTACCCTAAACCCTAAAACACTACCCCCAGCACGACCCCCTACACTACACAAGCACCACTGCACTACCCTAAACCCTAAAACACTACCCCCAGCACGACCCCCTACACTGCCCGAACACCACTGCACTGCCCTAAACCCTGAAACACCACCCCTTCACGACCCCCTACACTGCCCGAACACCACTGCACTGCCCTAAACCCTGAAACATCACCCCCAGCACAACCCCTACACTGCCTGAGCACCATTGCTCTGCCCTAAACCCTGAAACACCAGCCCCAGCACGACCCCCTACACTGCCCGAACACCACTGCACTGCCCTAAACCTTGAAACACCAGCCCCAGCACGACCCCTACACTGCCCGAACACCACTGCACTGCCCTAAACCCTGAAACACCAGCCCCAGCAAGACCCCCTACACTGCCCGAACACCACTGCATTGCCCTAGACTCTGAAACACCAGCCCCAGCAAGACCCCTACACTGCCCGAACACCACTGCACTGCCCTAAACCCTGAAACACCAGCCCCAGCACCACCCCCTACACTGCCCGAACACCACTGCACTGCCCTAAACCCTGAAACACCAGCCCCAGCACCACCCCCTACACTGCCCGAACACCACTGCACTGCCCTAAACCCTGAAACACCAGCCCCAGCACCACCCCCTACAATGCCCGAACACCACTGTACTGCCCTAAACCCTGAAACACCACCCCCTGCACCGCCCCCTACACTGCCCGAACACCACTGCACTGCCCTAAACCCTGAAACACCACCCCTGCACGACCCCCTACACTGCCCGAACACCACTGCACTGCCCTAAACCCTGAAACACCACCCCCTGCACCACCCCCTACACTGCCCGAACACCACTGCACTGCCCTAAACCCTGAAACACCACCCCCAGCATGACCCCCTTTACTGCTCGAACACCACTGCACTGCCCCAAACCCTGAAACACCACCCCCAGCATGACCCCCTACACTGCCCGAACACCACTGCCCTAAACCCTAAAACACCACCCCTGCATGACCCCCTACACTGCCCGAACACCACTGCACTGCCCTAAACCCTGAAACACCACCCCCTGCACGACCCCCTACACTGCCTGAACACCACTGCACTGCCCTAAACCCTGAAACACCACCCCCAGCACGACCCCCTACACTGCCCGAACACCACTGCACTACCCTAAACCCTAAAACACCACCCCCAGCACGACCCCCTACACTGCTCGAACACCACTGCACTGCCCTAAACCCTAGAACACTACCCCCAGCATGACCCCCTACACTACCCGAACACCACTGCACTACCCTAAACCCTAAAATACTCCCCGCAGCACGACCCCCTACACTACCCGAACACGACTGCACTGCCCTAAACCCTAAAACACTCCCCCCAGCACGACCCCCTACACTACCCGAACACCACTGCACTGCCCTAAACCCTAAAACACTCCCCCAGCACGACCCCCTACACTACCCAAACACCACTGCACTACCCTAAACCCTAAAACACTAACCCCAGCACGACCCCCTACACTACCCAAACACCACTGTACTACCCTAAACCCTAAAACACTCCCCCAGGACGACTCCCTACACTACCCAAACACCACTGCACTACCCTAAACCCTAAATCTACCCCCAGCATGACCCCCTACACTACACAAACACCACTGCACTACCCTAAACCCTAAATCTACCCCCAGCATGACCCCTACACTACACAAACACCACTGCACTACCCTAAACCCTAAATCTAACCCCAGCATGACCCCCTACACTACACAAACACCACTGCACTACCCTAAACCCTAAAACACTACCCCCAGCACAACCCTCTTCACTACCTAAACACAACTGCACAATTTGTTACAGGCGTTGCAACGCAGGCCTGTGGTGCTTACTGGAAGTACCTGGTGGGCTGGTTGGGCCCCAGGGACTCTCAGGATTCAAGGTGACCTAATCCCCCAACTTAAAACGCGCCACGGGGCGCGTTTCCACAGTGGTGAAGGGAGGGGCGGGGCCTCAGGTGACATGTGCGCAAACACGCCCTGTGGTGCGTTTTAAGTTGGGGAGTTAATTCCCTTTGAATCCTGGGGGCCAACTAGCCCACCAGGTACCTTCAGTAAGCACAACAGAGTTGCGTTGCAGAGAGGTGAAAAAGGTGCGTGGCCTCGGAACGCCTCTCTGCAACTCAGCTCTGTGGTCCTAACTGTAGGTACCTGGGGGACTAGTTGGGCCCCAGGGACCCTCAGGATTCAAGGGGACTTAATCCCGCAACTTAAAACGCGCCATGGGGCGCGTTTGCACACATGTCACCTCAGGCCCCCTCCCTTCACCACTGTGCAAACGCGCACTGGCTCTGGTTAGTCAGAGTCAGTTACCACCAGTACCCGTCTGAAAAAGTTGTGGGCACAGGATGATTTTGCAACAAGGCCTCTTTCTGCTCCTCTGTTGGTTCTTTCTGCACATCTTTTGCTTCTTTCTGTGCGTTTTTTCTTCTTTTTCACATGTCCTACCTCTGTTGGCATAGTTAGAAACTAGCATTTAAAAAACCTTTGAAATTCACTTAAAAAATCATAGGTTTCAGGCACGTTATAGTTAGAAATTAGCATTTAAAAAACCTTTGAAATTCACTGAAAAAACCATAGGTTTCAGGCACGTTATAGTTAGAAATTAGCATTTAAAAAACCTTTGAAATTCACTGAAAAAACCATAGGTTTCAGGCACGTTATAGTTAGAAATTAGCATTTAAAAAACCTTTGAAATTCACTGAAAAAACCATAGGTTTCAGACACGTTATAGTTAGAAATTAGCATTTAAAAAACCTTTGAAATTCACTGAAAAAACCATAGGTTTTAGGGACAGTTATAGTTAGTTGGACATTGCACTCGTACAAAACCCGTGAAATTCCCCTGTTATAGTTAGTTCAGCTAACTATAACTCGCCGCCCACAATGCACTGCTGATGACGTCACATATTACATCACTCATGACATGGTCAGTGACATCACTGATGACATCACTGATGACATCTCAAATGACATCACTGATGACATCATCCATGTGATAATTTCATGCATCTTCTCACACCCTAATATAACTTTTGATACACCCACTCTAAATTACAGACTGCCATTCTCAAAACCATAGACACTCCAACACCAAAAACTACATACCCACTCACTGATTCTTAGGTCTACACACACATCCACTCACTCACCTGTACAGTCACTCATACTTACAGTCACTCAGTACAGGACTATCATATGCACTCATACACCTATATAAACACTCACACGCCACCACTCATCCATAGAGGTACTCACACACCTAGTCAGTCATGCAAAAAATTAATCACACACCCATTTACTCACCTATACAGTTATACACACACCAGCTCACTTACTCATACAAATACTAGCACATTCTTACGCTCTTATACAATAACTGATACAAGCACACACGCATCCATACAGCCACTCTCACAATAACACACTCTCACTTATAGCCATTTAAATACTCTAACACACATATATACTGCCTTTTACATATGTAGTTACTTGCACATGTACCACTGAGATATACATTCACTCACTAACACACCCATACACACACTCACCCACCCAAGCAGTCCATCACAGATGCACTCTTGAAATCATGCACCCAGTGAATCACCCACTCACACATCTATGTATAGAGTCACACACACCCCACCCACACAAACACTCAGGCAGCCATACAGATACTCAGAGAACCAATCAATAACCCATATAGACACTCATGTAGCTATTCGCAAATCCATGCATCCACTTACACACCAACAAACAGACGGATACAGACATTCACACAGTTTAGTCACTAACCCATGCATTCAGTAAGATACGTTTAATCACTCACTTGTAGAGTCAGTCACTCACGTACTAAATCATCCATTCAGACACTTATACACCCACTCATTCTTCAATACGCCTTTCCCTATATATATTAAACATATTTAAACTTTACAGAAACACACAGTCACTGGATGATGTCATCAGTGATGTCATCAGTGATGTCATTTGAGATGTCATCAGTGATGTCATCAGTGATGTCACTGACCATGTCATGAGTGATGTAATATGTGACGTCATCAGCAGTGCATTGCGGGGCGCGAGTTATAGTTAGCTGAACTAACTATAACAGGGGAATTTCACGGGTTTTGTACGAGTGCAATGTCCAACTAACTATAACTGTCCCTAAAACCTATGGTTTTTTCAGTGAATTATATATATATATATATATATATATATATATATATATATATATATATATATTATATGTAATCATTTAAATAAAGAACCATTCTTTCAAACCTGTTTCCTGCTCCTCTATGCCAGTGATCAAGAGCTGCATAGCTCGAAACGCGTGTGGCGAATGGAACGTGGAGCGCGTGCTGCATACGCCACCACCCACGTAATGGTGTGATTCTGGAGGTGTGTGGCTCTCCACATGGGCAACCTTGAAGTTTTGTGATTATAGCGGCTTGCTCGGCCGCGGGGAGCCCCGACGCCGGATGGCGGATCCCGAGTGCAGGGAATCACTGGCACTCCTTGGGACTTACAGAGCCTCGCATGTGGTGATATTGGAGACGTATGGCAGCGGTGTGTCTTCAGCCTTCCGCCTGACAAGGGATTTTTATCAGATTGAGTGGCAGGACCGGGGCCACCTGGCAAGAGAATGTTTACGAGTCCTGGGCAGCAAGTTTGGACTATCAGAACCAGCATGCCTCATTGATAACGCCCACTGGGGCGGGACTCTAATCATTTAAATAAAGAACCATTCTTTCAAACCTGTTTCCTGCTCCTCTATGCCAGTGATCAAGAGCTGCATAGCTCGAAACGTGTATGGCGAATGGAACGTGGAGCGTGTGCTGCATACGCCACCACCCACGTAATGGTGTGATTCTGGAGGTGTGTGGCTCTCCACATGGGCAACCTTGAAGTTTTGTGATTATAGCGGCTTGCTCGGCCGCGGGGAGCCCCGACGCCGGATGGCGGATCCCGAGTGCAGGGAATCACCGGCACTCCTTGGGACTTACAGAGCCTCGCACGTGGTGATATTGGAGACGTATGGCAGCGGTGTGTCTTCAGCCTTCCGCCTGACAAGGGATTTTTATCAGATTGAGTGGCAGGACCGGGGCCACCTGGCAAGAGAATGTTTACGAGTCCTGGGCAGCAAGTTTGGACTATCAGAACCAGCATGCCTCATTGATAACGCCCACTGGGGCGGGACTCTAATCATTTAAATAAAGAACCATTCTTTCAAACCAGTTTCCTGCTCCTCTATGCCAGTGATCAAGAGCTGCATAGCTCGAAACGCGTATGGCGAATGGAACGCGGAGCGCGTGCTGCATACGCCACCACCCACGTAATGGTGTGATTCTGGAGGTGTGTGGCTCTCCACATGGGCAACCTTGAAGTTTTGTGATATATATATGTATATATTTTTTTTCTTTTTTTTTGACAACACGAAGACAATCACTCGCGCTCTCAGAGACCACAATCAGGATCAGGAAAAAGAATGATTTATTCCGTCATAAATCAACGTGACGCATTTTGCCTTGCGGCTTGATCACACAAAGTGCACGATATGACAAACCTCCTTACATACTCCGTATTAGAAACTAACATAGGACATGATTATACGATTGGTTCAGTGAAAATGTCAGAAATACTAGGGTCGCAATCTTGTAACATGTTAAATCATAAGTAAAATTGCATATAAGACGGCATAATCGTACACAATGTAACATGTAATGTCCATATCCTGTGTAATAACACATATTGTACATTAAGGCAGTCCTGTAAACATGTAAAAAATATAGAAGCTGGTCCCTGATAGTATGCATGTAGTGCACCCGGTTACTGTCGCCATCTTGTAACGTCTTATTTAGCCGGGGATCGATCAAATCCAAGTGGATTGGTGTATCACCTTACTAATCAGTGGACATTATTTAGTTGAGTCCCGGGCAATGTCTGAGAGTGGGTATGCACAAACCACATTCCTGTGGGACCCGAAAATTACCTGGGTCACGAATATACCCCTAATGAGTATTGTCATGGACTACCACTTCAAGTAGTTGAATACATTCCCCTAGTGGAGGTTTTTATACAGGAATAACATGAACCAATCCATAGTGCAGTGTTCGTCTCTGGCTGGCCAACACACTTAACACATTTCTAAGCCACAACACAGGCTCAACCCAGTGGTCATCGCGCCTCTTACCGCGCGGACATTGTCCTGGGCATCCCCGCACTTGTATTCTCGCAATGTGAGATGCATATAGACAGGAAGCTATACACAGGGGATTGCAAGACGGCATGGACGGCGGGAGGAACTTTCATTGTAAAGGGAGGCACGACAGGTTTCAGGAAATCAGCAGCGGTGCGGCAGAAGTCGTACAGGAAAGTGGTAACACGATGGAGGATGACAGTAACAGACGTGCTGAAGCACAGACACTTTTTGCCAGAGCCCCAGGGAAGGGCAGAGTGGTAACTGTTCAAACTACTTACAACACTAATACGAGAGATCTACTGAAAAAATTGGAGAAACTCAGTAAAGCAGAGATATCGAAATGGTGGGAGGCAATCTCCCTCCAAGATTACATCAATAAGGAAATGATTCCGAGAGGACTTAGAATCTACACCACTCCGTCATATGAATCCCCAGATCCCAGAATGCTGGAAGAATGGGCAGCAAATTCCGCAAATAGCTCCAAGATCATGCTTGAGATCTTGGTCAAGTATGCATGGTCGGACAGGGAGAAGATCATTGGCGAAATTAAACAACTCAAAGATGAACTCAGCAAGAATTCTGAGCAAGACATCATTATGAAATTTTATGATGATCTGAAACTGAGGTATACAGATTATGAGAAAGACATTAAGATCAGAAAACAGCGAAAACTCCACAGAGACTGTATCGATTATGAGACAGGAAAGATATTGACGTATAACGACAAGTACGACCACTTGTATGATGAGCACAGCCAGACTCCCATGTTGAAACAATCGGACGCAACCATAGCGGAAGATGATGATATCGTCCAGAGTGATGGAGAGACCGCTAACTCAGCCACTTCGATGACATCCCTAAGCTCGGTCAGTTCTGTATCCAGCAATGAGCCAGAAATAAGACCAAAGACTTTTTTAGACAACTTCCGGCTCCTACCCAAGGGCCGGCAAACAAGTCGCATAATATCACAACCACAGAGCAAGAACACGAACCAGCGGGGAAGAGGTAGAGGCCAAGGCAGGGGAGGAAAAGGAGAAAGCGAGACAAACAGAGGCAGAGGAAAAGGGAATTCCAAAGGGCGCGTGGGAAACATTGCAACTCGCTCAACTACAGCCCTATAATGGATGATGCTGAGGTAAATCGTACCATCATTAATCTAACGCCGAAACCCCTGAGCAACTTAGAAGCCAGAACTTTATGTTTAGGACTTTCATTTTTCCCCACTGAACCTCTGAATTATGCCAATACTCGGATTGATATTTTTAAATTTTGTCGTAAGCTCAAACTTAAGAAATGGTACAAACTTAAACCTTACACTGACAGAGAACTATGTACCAACTACACCCCGAACGATGATCTGAATATCAGTGACATAGATACTGTGATAACACTGAACGAATTGGGGAATGAACTGGTGCCCAACAACCAGGATGTATATCAGATGCTTACAGATTTTGACATCATTTTTGACAAAGCGGCTTCTACTAAATTTAGACCCAAGTCTACCTTTTTACCCACGATGCCACATGATAATATTGATACGTTTCAAGACATTGTTTCTGATCAACTGTTAAGATACAAACAAAAAGTATGGTTGAAAAAATCTGCACCCATGGCATACAATATGACCATAGCACAAAAAAATGCAATTACCAACTTAGCCGCTGATAGTTCTATTGTAGTCAGGCCTGCAGACAAGGGAGGCAATGTGGTCATTATGAGTAGAGCGATGTACATAGCAGAAGCCAATTGCCAGTTGAATGACCCCCTCTTCTACTCCCTCACTAACAGAAACGAGTACAGTAAAAGTGTGACCAACATATGGAACAACCTCACAGAGTGGAGAGATAAGGGATTATTAGAGTGGGAAGAATATTGTTTTTTAAAGAAAGATTTTCCCATACTCCCCGTGCTCTACCTCCTCCCTAAGATCCATAAGGACATTACCAATCCTCTGGGGCGACCCATAGTTTCATTTAGAGGGAGTGCCGTGGAGAACGTATCGAGATTTGTAGACCATTTCTTAAAAGATCAGGTGGTCCTTCTTCCCTCGTATGTGCGAGATACGAAGGACGTTATAACTAAAATACAGGGAGTGGTCTGGCAAGAAGAGTACATACTTATTACCATGGATGTTAGCTAGCTATACACCATCATTGAACATGAGATAGGGATCGCAGCATGCCAAAAATACCTATCCAAAAGAGCTATAAAATATCTCGATCATACTGACATGATCATTGCCGTGATTAGGTTCTGTCTCAAAAACAATTTCTTTCTGTTCAATGGCGACATATACAGACAAATCCTTGGCACTGCCATGGGAACATGTTTCACACCCAGCTTTGCGAACTTGTTCCTAGGGGCATGGGAGGAGGAGCTTAGACAAGACACCAACCTCAAAAATGATTTTGACAAAGTTGTTTTATGGCTAAGGTATATCGATGACCTCTTCATGATTTGGAGAGGCACGGTTACCGAAGCTGAAGACTTTATACACAAACTCAACAACAACAGTCGCAATCTAGTACTGACTAGTAATATCAGTCACAATACTGTTGAATTTCTTGACATCAAGGTTGAAATTGTCAATAACACCTTACACACTAGGGGGCCGATTCCGATCTCGGCCGGTAGGGCTCCGAATCGGATTCGGCTTTACCGGATCCGATTCGGAGCCCTGTTTCCCGACCGATCCGTACGCGCGTCCGGACGAGCGAGTACGATGCGAAAGTGCCCGACCGACTCGTCCGGGCATCCCGACCGCTCCGACCGACTCGTTCCCGGCTCGAACCGCACCGACCGACTCGCTCGGACTCGACTCGCACCGCGCAATGGAGACGTTTCCCGGCCGGGTGAGTACGATGCGCGCCGCGAGCAGTCCGACCGAGCCGCGCACTCCGGCTCGAAAGAGCTGTCGGAGCCGTACTTTGGGGGTCCGTGTCGGACCCCCTGTACGCGTAGCCGCGCGAGTCGCACACAGGGGGACCCATGGGTCCCCCTACCTGTGCGTGTACGGCGCGAATCGCTTCGCCGCGTACCCGCTGTAGGGGGCGCACTTGTCCGACTCGCACCCATTGAGTCAATGGGAGCCCGCGTACGCGTTGCGCGACCGGCTCCCATTGACTTCAATGGGAGTCCGACCGACTCGGGTCCGATGGCATACGTGCGCATCGTACTCGTTCGGTCGGACTGCACGGGTCCGATTCGGTCGGAAATCTCTCCGGGTCCGGCTCAATCGGAGAAATTTCCGGCCCGAATCGGAATCGACCCCTAGGTTGTTTAGGAAAGCTACTGCAGGCAACAGTCTGCTCCATGCTTTGAGCAGTCATCCTGATTGGCTAAAGTGGAGTATTCCTTACGGAGAACTACTCAGAGCGAAGCGCAACTGCAGCTTAGAGGAATCGTTCTCCAAGGAACAAGATACCATGCTTACCAGATTCGCTGAGAGAGGTTATCCGGGTTGGGTCTTACGTAGGGCAACAGAGAAGATCAAAAACATCAGTAGGAAGACCATCCTGGACACCAATGACAGTGTAGAAGAAAGTGAGAACACTACTAGAGTCATCCTCACCTACAATGGGGGGTCTAAGGAAGTACAACGTATCCTAGCCAAGAATTGGGACATGTTAAGAAAAGATCCCATTATAGGCACCACCATTACTTCTAGACCACAAATCACCTACAGAAAGGGACGCAGCATGAGGGACATTCTAGTACACATTGATATCACCGCAAAAGAGGATAGGGGCATCAATTTACAGGGATTTTTCCCATGCGGGCATTGCAGGGCGTGCCGTGGCAGCCGCATGAGGAAGGAGTATCTTAACACCAACAGCAATAGAGCCATATCCATTCGACAGTTCCTCACTTGCAGCTCCTCCTTTGTGATTTATGCCTTGGAATGCCCGTGTAATCTTCGCTATGTGGGCAGTACGACACATATGGCCAAGAAACGTGTCATGGAGCACATGAGGGCCATATCCAAGAGAGAGCCACACTACCCCATAGCCAGGCACTTTGAGACACATCACTATTCGGACAGCACCAAACTACAGTATTTTATCATTGAACAAATCGAAAGCAATCACAGAGGTGGGAACCGAGAACTCCATTTAAGGAAACGGGAATCCAAATACATTATTGAGCTCGGAACACGCTATCCCAAGGGACATAACCTTGATGAAGAAATTGCGATACATCTACATGATGAATAGAAATGTTACTGTATGATTGAATCAACTGCTTTAGTACTGTGTTTTAGATAGTAATATGTTACTCCAGTATTTTTACTATATATTATATGCTGTGTCACTAAACTTTCAGTAATTTAACTGCCGATCCTTTCTTTCTTTTCACAGGAGGAAAGGAAGGGGCGCACTAGATGGAATCGATAGAACGAGTCCCTACCCTTTTCTTCGTGGCATCATTCTCCTGATACGGCATTATGCCGCAGATAAGATTTTACTTTTCTTGAATTCTTTCTTTCTCTATGTTATATTCTGTACACTGTTTTGGCACGCTGTCACGTTGGTTTTTCATACCTCCACCTACACAGCCATTTGGCAGGGATTGTTTACCCACTAGGGGCGTATATGCAGATTGGTTCATGTTATTCCTGTATAAAAACCTCCACTAGGGGAATGTATTCAACTACTTGAAGTGGTAGTCCATGACAATACTCATTAGGGGTATATTCGTGACCCAGGTAATATTCGGGTCCCACAGGAATGTGGTTTGTGCATACCCACTCTCAGACATTGCCCGGGACTCAACTAAATAATGTCCACTGATTAGTAAGGTGATACAGCAATCCACTTGGATTTGATCGATCCCCGGCCAAATAAGACGTTACAAGATGGTGACTGTAACCGGGTGCACTACATGCATACTATCAGGGACCAGCTTCTATATTTTTTACATGTTTACAGGACTGCCTTAATGTACAATATGTGTTATTACACAGGATATGGACATTACATGTTACATTGTGTACGATTATGCCGTCTTATATGCAATTTTACTTATGATTTAACATGTTACAAGATGGCGACCGTAGTATTTCTGACATTTTCACTGAACCAATCGTATAATCATGTCCTATGTTAGTTTCTAATACAAAGTATGTAAGGAGGTTTGTCATATCGTGCACTTTGTGTGATCAAGCCGCAAGGCGGAACGTGTCACGTGGATTTATGACGGAATAAATCATTATTTTTCCTGATCCTGATTGTGGTCTCTGAGAGCGCGAGTGATTGTCTTCGTGCTGTCAAATTGGATTATCGGCTGCTCCGCCGACTCTTGCGCCACCTCCCACGGGAGTCCGGCTCCCAGCAGGAGCACTTCGTCTTTGGATATATATCTATATATATATATATATATATATATAATATATATATATATATATATATATATATATATATATATATATATATATATATATCTCACCACGATTACTTCACTCCAAGCAACCAGAGGACACAGCAGGGAAATTCAGGGAAGTCCACTTTATTGACAACAAACCGGCACAATGCATTTCAGCGAAGTGTGCCTTCTTCAGGTGCCGCTAACATCGATAATTCAGTCCCACCCTCCTTTGAACCTCCTGCGGCCCTCCCATTGGTGGGAGTACAGCTGGTCCCACTGCGCTGATTAGAGTCTCTGCTGTAGTCTTTGATGATGGACCGCAACTCCCAGCAATCACCATAGCCGGGTAAGTACTCCTGTGGGGCCCAAATGATCCCGTAATGGGGCTGTAATGCCTAGCAAAGGGGGGTGCGTTGTAACTGGAAGAAGCCCGATGTGTCGATTGCCCAGGACTTCCTCAAGTCCCCAACGTCCTGCCTCAGTTTCCAGAGTCCGCCGGGCCAAGCGATGCTGAAACAGTGTCCGCGTCCCCCCGTGTAATCGCGGGCTGATCCTGTCAGAAGCCACTTGCTTTGCTGAATCTTGAGGCGGTTCAAGGCGTTCCAATACCTTGGAAAGAAGACGCCACGAATGCCAGAAAGAGCCTTGAACACTTTCAGAGCGGGTCCTCTCAGCGCGCTCCTGGCCGGCGCGCAAAATATCTCACCACGATTACTTCACTCCCAGCAACCAGAGGACACAGCGGGGAAATTCAGGGAAGTCCACTTTATTGACAACAAACTGGCACAATGCATTTCGGCGAAGTGTGCCTTCTTCAGGTGCCGCTAACATCGGTAATTCAGTCCCACCCTCCTTTGAACCTCCTGCGGCCCTCCCATTGCTGGGAGTACAGCTGGTCCCACTGCACTGATTAGAGTCTCTGCTGTAGTCTTTGATGATGGACCGCAACTTCCAGCAATCACCATAGCCGGGTAAGTACTCCTGTGGGGCCCAAATGATCCCGTAATGGGGCTGTAATGCCTAGCAAAGGGGGGTGTGTTGTAACTGGAAGAAGCCCGATGTGTCGATTGCCCAGGACTTCCTCGAGTCCCCAACATCCTGCCTCAGTTTCCAGAGTCCGCCGGGCCATGCGATGCTGAAACAGTGTCCGCGTCCCCCCGTGTAATCACGGGCTGATCCTGTCAGAAGCCACTTGCTTTGCTGAATCTTGAGGCGGTTCAAGGCGTTCAATACCTTGGAAAGAAGACGCCACGAATGCCAAAAAGAGCCTTGAACACTTTCAGAACAGGTCCTCTCAGCACGCTCCTGGCCGGCGCGCAAAATATCTCACCACGATTACTTCACTCCAAGCAACCAGAGGACACAGCGGGGAAATTCAGGGAAGTCCACTTTATTGACAACAAACCGGCACAATGCATTTCGGCGAAGTGTGCCTTCTTCAGGTGCCGCTAACATCGGTAATTCAGTCCCACCCTCCTTTGAACCTCCTGCGGCCCTCCCATTGGTGGGAGTACAGCTGGTCCCACTGCGCTGATTAGAGTCTCTGCTGTAGTCTTTGATGATGGACTGCAACTCCCAGCAATCACCATAGCCGGGTAAGTACTCCTGTGGGGCCCAAATGATCCCGTAATGGGGCTGTAATGCTATATATATATATATATATATATATATGTGTGTGTGTATATATATATATATATATATATATATATATTTATTCACTGAAAAAACCATAGGTTTTAGGGACAGTTAAAGTTAGTTGGACATTGCACTCGTACAAAACCCGTGAAATTCCCCTGTTATAGTTAGTTCAGCTAACTATAACTCGCGCCCACAATGCACTGCTGATGACGTCACATATTACATCACTCATGACATGGTCAGTGACATCACTGATGACATCACTGATGACATCTCAAATGACATCACTGATGACATCATCCAGTGACTGTGTTTCTGTAAAGTTTAAATATGTTTAATATATATAGGGAAAGGCGTATTGAAGAATGAGTGGGTGTATAAGTGTCTGAATGGATGATTTAGTACGTGAGTGACTGACTCTACAAGTGAGTGATTAAACGTATCTTACTGAATGCATGGGTTAGTGACTAAACTGTGTGAATGTCTGTATCCGTCTGTTTGTTGGTGTGTAAGTGGATGCATGGATTTGCGAATAGCTACATGAGTGTCTATATGGGTTATTGATTGGTTCTCTGAGTATCTGTATGGCTGCCTGAGTGTTTGTGTGGGTGGGGTGCGTGTGACTCTATACATAGATGTGTGAGTGGGTGATTCACTGGGTGCATGATTTCAAGAGTGCATCTGTGATGGACTGCTTGGGTGGGTGAGTGTGTGTATGGGTGTGTTAGTGAGTGAATGTATATCTCAGTGGTACATGTGCGAGTAACTACATATGTAAAAGGAAATATATATGTGTGTTAGAGTATTTAAATGGCTATAAGTGAGAGTGTGTTATTGTGAGAGTGGCTGTATGGATGCGTGTGTGCTTGTATCAGTTATTGTATAAGAGCGTAAGAATGTGCTAGAATTTGTATGAGTAAGTGAGCTGGTGTGTGTATAACTGTATAGGTGAGTAAATGGGTGTGTGATTAATTTTTTGCATGACTGACTAGGTGTGTGAGTACCTCTATGGATGAGTGGCGGTGTGTGAGTGTTTATATAGGTGTATGAGTGCATATGATAGTCCTGTACTGAGTGACTGTAAGTATGAGTGACTGTACAGGTGAGTGAGTGGATGTGTGTGTAGACCTAAGAATCAGTGAGTGGGTATGTAGTTTTTGGTGTTGGAGTGTCTATGGTTTTGAGAATGGCAGTCTGTAATTTAGAGTGGGTGTATCAAAAGTTATATTAGGGTGTGAGAAGATGCATGAAATTATCACATGGATGATGTCATCAGTGATGTCATCAGTGATGTCACTGACCATGTCATGAGTGATGTAATATGTGACGTCATCAGCAGTGCATTGCGGGGGCGCGAGTTATAGTTAGCTGAACTAACTATAACAGGGGAATTTCACGGGTTTTGTACGAGTGCAATGTCCAACTAACTATAACTGTCCCTAAAACCTATGGTTTTTTCAGTGAATTTCAAAGGTTTTTTAAATGCTAATTTCTAACTATAATGTGTCTGAAACCTATGGTTTTTTCAGTGAATTTCAAAGGTTTTTTAAATGCTAATTTCTAACTATAACGTGCCTGAAACCTATGGTTTTTTCAGTGAATTTCAAAGGTTTTTTAAATGCTAATTTCTAACTATAACGTGCCTGAAACCTATGGTTTTTTCAGTGAATTTCAAAGGTTTTTTAAATGCTAATTTCTAACTATAACGTGCCTGAAACCTATGATTTTTTAAGTGAATTTCAAAGGTTTTTTAAATGCTAGTTTCTAACTATGCCAACAGAGGTAGGACATGTGAAGAAAGAAGAAAAAACGCACAGAAAGAAGCAAAAGAAGTGCAGAAAGAACCAACAGAGGAGCAGAAAGAGGCCTTGTTGCAAAATCATCCTGTGCCCACAACTTTTTCAGACGGGTACTGGTGGTAACTGACTCTGACTAACCAGAGCCAGTGCGCGTTTGCACAGTGGTGAAGGGAGGGGGGCCTGAGGTGACATGTGTGCAAACGCGCCCCGTGGCGAGTTTTAAGTTGCGGGATTAAGTCCCCTTGAATCCTGAGGGTCCCTGGGGCCCAACTAGCCCCCCAGGTACCTACAGTTAGGACCACAGAGCTGAGTTGCAGAGAGGCGTTCCGAGGCCACGCACCTTTTTTCACCTCTCTGCAACGCAACTCTGTTGTGCTTACTGAAGGTACCTGGTGGGCTAGTTGGCCCCCAGGATTCAAGGGAATTAACTCCCCAACTTAAAACGCACCACAGGGCGTGTTTGCGCACATGTCACCTGAGGCCCCGCCCCTCCCTTCACCACTGTGCAAACGCGCCCCGTGGCGCGTTTTAAGTTGGGGGATTAGGTCACCTTGAATCCTGAGAGTCCCTGGGGCCCAACTAGCCCACCAGGTACTTCCAGTAAGCACCACAGGCCTGCGTTGCAACGCCTGTAACAAATTGTGCAGTTGTGTTTAGGTAGTGAAGAGGGTCGTGCTGGGGGTAGTGTTTTAGGGTTTAGGGTAGTGCAGTGGTGTTTGTGTAGTGTAGGGGGTCATGCTGGGGGTAGATTTAGGGTTTAGGGTAGTGCAGTGGTGTTTGGGTAGTGTAGGGAGTCGTGCTGGGGGAGTGTTTTAGGGTTTAGGGTAGTACAGTGGTGTTTGGGTAGTGTAGGGGGTCGTGCTGGGGGTTAGTGTTTTAGGGTTTTAGGGTTTAGGGTAGTGCAGTGGTGTTTGGGTAGTGTAGGGGATACTGCTGGGGGTAGTGTTTTAGGGTTTAGGGTAGTGCAATGGTGTTTGGGTAGTGTAGGGGGTACTGCTGGGGGTAGTGTTTTAGGGTTTAGGGTAGTGCAGTGGTGTTTGTGTAGTGTAGGGGGTCATGCTGGGGGTAGATTTAGGGTTTAGGGTAGTGCAGTGGTGTTTGGGTAGTGTAGGGAGTCGTGCTGGGGGAGTGTTTTAGGGTAGTACAGTGGTGTTTGGGTAGTGTAGGGGGTCGTGCTGGGGGTTAGTGTTTTAGGGTTTTAGGGTTTAGGGTAGTGCAGTGGTGTTTGGGTAGTGTAGGGGATACTGCTGGGGGTAGTGTTTTAGGGTTTAGGGTAGTGCAATGGTGTTTGGGTAGTGTAGGGGGTACTGTTTTAGGGTTTAGGGTAGTGCAGTGGTGTTTGGGTAGCATAGGGGGTACTGCTGGGGGTAGTGTTTTATGGTTTAGGGTAGTGCAGTGGTGTTTGGGTAGTGTAGGGGTTCGTGCTGGGGTAGTTTTTTAGGGTTTAGGGTAGTGCAGTGGTGTTTGTGTAGTGTAGGAGGTCGTGTTTTAGGGTTTAGGGTAGTGCAGTGGTCTTTGGGTAGTGTAGGGAGTCATGCGGGGGTATTGTTTTAGAGTTTAGGGTAGTGCAGTGGTCTATGGGTAGTGTAGGGGGTTGTGCGGGGGTAGTGTTTTAGGGATTAGGGTAGTGCATTGGTATTTGGGTAGTGTAGGGGGTCATGCGGGGGTAGTGTTTTAGGGTTTAGGGCAGTGCAGTGGTGTTTAGGTAGTGTAGGGGGTCGTGCTGGGGGAGTGTTTTAGGGTTTAGGGCAGTGCAGTGGTGTTCGGGTAGTGTAGGGGGTCGTGCTGGGGGAGTATTTTAGGGTTTAGGGTAGTGCAGTGGTGTTCGGGTAGTGTAGGGGGTCATGCTGGGGGTAGAGTTCTAGGGTTTAGGGCAGTGCAGTGGTGTTCGGGCAGTGTAGGGGTCGTGCTGGGGGTGGTGTTTTAGGGTTTAGGGCAGTGCAGTGGTGTTCGGACAGTGTAGGGGGTCGTGCTGGGGGTGGTGTTTCAGGGTTTAGGGCAGTGCAGTGGTGTTCGGGCAGTGTAGGGGGTCGTGCAGGGGTGGTGTTTCAGGGTTTAGGGCAGTGGTGTTCGGGCAGTGTAGGGGGTCATGCTGGGGGTGGTGTTTCAGGGTTTGGGGCAGTGCAGTGATGTTCGAGCAGTAAAGGGGGTCGTGCTGGGGGTGGTGTTTCAGTGTTTAGGGCAGTGCAGTGGTGTTCCGGCAGTGTAGGGGGTCGTGCAGGGGGTGGTGTTTCAGGGTTTAGTGCAGTGGTGTTCGGGCAGTGTAGGGGGTCATGCTGGGGTGGTGTTTCAGGGTTTAGGGCAGTGCAGTGGTGTTCGGGCAGTGTAGGGTGTCGTGCTGAGGGGTGGTGTTTCAGGGTTTAGGGCAGTGCAGTAGTGTTTGGGCAGTGTAGGGGGTCGTGCTGGGGGAGTGTTTTAGGGTTTAGGGCAGTGCAGTCGTGTTCGGGTAGTGTAGGGGGTCATGCTGGGGGGAGTATTTTAGGGTTTAGGGTAGTGCAGTGGTGTTCGGGTAGTGTAGGGGATCATGCTGGGGGTAGTGTTCTAGGGTTTAGGGCAGTGCAGTGGTGTTCGGGCAGTGTAGGGGGTCGTGCTGGGGGTGGTGTTTTAGGGTTTAGGGCAGTGCAGTGGTGTTCGGGCAGTGTAGGGGGTCGTCTTGGGGGTGGTGTTTCAGGGTTTAGGGCAGTGCAGTGGTGTTCGGGCAGTGTAGGGGGTCGTGCAGGCGGTGGTGTTTCAGGGTTTAGGGCAGTGCAGTGGTGTTCGGGCAGTGTAGGGGGTCGTGCAGGGGTGGTGTTTCAGGGTTTAGGGCAGTGGTGTTCGGGCAGTGTAGGGGGTCATGCTGGGGGTGGTGTTTCAGGGTTTAGGGCAGTGCAGTGGTGTTCGAGCAGTAAAGGGGGTCATGCTGGGGGTGGTGTTTTAGGGTTTAGGGTAGTGCAGTGGTGTTTGTGTAGTGTAGGGGGTCATGCTGGGGGTAGATTTAGGGTTTAGGGTAGTGCAGTGGTGTTTGGGTAGTGTAGGGAGTCGTGCTGGGGGAGTGTTTTAGGGTTTAGGGTAGTACAGTGGTGTTTGGGTAGTGTAGGGGTCGTGCTGGGGGTTAGTGTTTTAGGGTTTTAGGGTTTAGGGTAGTGCAGTGGTGTTTGGGTAGTGTAGGGGATACTGCTGGGGGTAGTGTTTTAGGGTTTAGGGTAGTGCAATGGTGTTTGGGTAGTGTAGGGGGTACTGCTGGGGGTAGTGTTTTAGGGTTTAGGGTAGTGCAGTGGTGTTTGTGTAGTGTAGGGGGTCATGCTGGGGGTAGATTTAGGGTTTAGGGTAGTGCAGTGGTGTTTGGGTAGTGTAGGGAGTCGTGCTGGGGGGAGTGTTTTAGGGTTTAGGGTAGTACAGTGGTGTTTGGGTAGTGTAGGGGGTCATGCTGGGGGTTAGTGTTTTAGAGTTTTAGGGTTTAGGGTAGTGCAGTGGTGTTTGGGTAGTGTAGGGGATACTGCTGGGGGTAGTGTTTTAGGGTTTAGGGTAGTGCAATGGTGTTTGGGTAGTGTAGGGGTACTGTTTTAGGGTTTAGGGTAGTGCAGTGGTGTTTGGGTAGCATAGGGGGTACTGCTGGGGGTAGTGTTTTATGGTTTAGGGTAGTGCAGTGGTGTTTGGGTAGTGTAGGGGTTCGTGCTGGGGTAGTTTTTTAGGGTTTAGGGTAGTGCAGTGGTGTTTGTGTAGTGTAGGAGGTCGTGTTTTAGGGTTTAGGGTAGTGCAGTGGTCTTTGGGTAGTGTAGGGAGTCATGCGGGGGTATTGTTTTAGAGTTTAGGGTAGTGCAGTGGTCTATGGGTAGTGTAGGGGGTTGTGCGGGGGTAGTGTTTTAGGGATTAGGGTAGTGCATTGGTATTTGGGTAGTGTAGGGGGTCATGCGGGGGTAGTGTTTTAGGGTTTAGGGCAGTGCAGTGGTGTTTAGGTAGTGTAGGGGGTCGTGCTGGGGGAGTGTTTTAGGGCAGTGCAGTGGTGTTCGGGTAGTGTAGGGGGTCGTGCTGGGGGAGTATTTTAGGGTTTAGGGTAGTGCAGTGGTGTTCGGGTAGTGTAGGGGGTCATGCTGGGGGTAGTGTTCTAGGGTTTAGGGCAGTGCAGTGGTGTTCGGGCAGTGTAGGGGTCGTGCTGGGGGTGGTGTTTTAGGGTTTAGGGCAGTGCAGTGGTGTTCGGACAGTGTAGGGGGTCGTGCTGGGGGTGGTGTTTCAGGGTTTAGGGCAGTGCAGTGGTGTTCGGGCAGTGTAGGGGGTCGTGCAGGGGTGGTGTTTCAGGGTTTAGGGCAGTGGTGTTCGGGCAGTGTAGGGGGTCATGCTGGGGGTGGTGTTTCAGGGTTTGGGGCAGTGCAGTGATGTTCGAGCAGTAAAGGGGGTCGTGCTGGGGGTGGTGTTTCAGTGTTTAGGGCAGTGCAGTGGTGTTCCGGCAGTGTAGGGGGTCGTGCAGGGGGTGGTGTTTCAGGGTTTAGTGCAGTGGTGTTCGGGCAGTGTAGGGGGTCATGCTGGGGTGGTGTTTCAGGGTTTAGGGCAGTGCAGTGGTGTTCGGGCAGTGTAGGGTGTCGTGCTGAGGGGTGGTGTTTCAGGGTTTAGGGCAGTGCAGTAGTGTTTGGGCAGTGTAGGGGGAGTGCTGGGGGAGTGTTTTAGGGTTTAGGGCAGTGCAGTCGTGTTCGGGTAGTGTAGGGGGTCGTGCTGGGGGAGTATTTTAGGGTTTAGGGTAGTGCAGTGGTGTTCGGGTAGTGTAGGGGGTCATGCTGGGGGTAGTGTTCTAGGGTTTAGGGCAGTGCAGTGGTGTTCGGGCAGTGTAGGGGGTCGTGCTGGGGGTGGTGTTTTAGGGTTTAGGGCAGTGCAGTGGTGTTCGGGCAGTGTAGGGGGTCGTCTTGGGGGTGGTGTTTCAGGGTTTAGGGCAGTGCAGTGGTGTTCGGGCAGTGTAGGGGGTCGTGCAGGTGGTGGTGTTTCAGGGTTTAGGGCAGTGCAGTGGTGTTCGGGCAGTGTAGGGGGTCGTGCAGGGGTGGTGTTTCAGGGTTTAGGGCAGTGGTGTTCGGGCAGTGTAGGGGGTCATGCTGGGGGTGGTGTTTCAGGGTTTAGGGCAGTGCAGTGGTGTTCGAGCAGTAAAGGGGTCATGCTGGGGTGGTGTTTCAGGGTTTAGGGCAGTGCAGTGGTGTTCGGGCAGTGTAGGGGGCAGTGCAGGGGGTGGTGTTTCAGGGTTTAGGGCAGTGCAGTGGTGTTCGGGCAGTGTAGGGGGTGGTGCAGGGGGTGGTGTTTCAGGGTTTAGGGCAGTGCAGTGGTGTTCGGGCAGTGTGGGGGGTCGTGCAGGGGGTGGTGTTTCAGGGTTTAGGGCAGTGCAGTGGTGTTCGGGCAGTGTAGGGGGCGGTGCAGGGGGTGGTGTTTCAGGGTTTAGGGCAGTACAGTGGTGTTCGGGCATTGTAGGGGGTGGTGCTGGGGCTGGTGTTTCAGGGTTTAGGGCAGTGCAGTGGTGTTCGGGCAGTGTAGGGGGTCGTGCTGGGGCTGATGTTTCAGGGTTTAGGGCAGTGCAGTGGTGTTCGGGCAGTGTAGGGGGTCGTGCTGGGGCTGGTGTTTCAGGGTTTAGGGCAGTGCAGTGGTGTTCGGGCAGTGTAGGGGGTCGTGCTGGGGCTGGTGTTTCAGGGTTTAGGGCAGTGCAGTGGTGTTCGGGCAGTGTAGGGGGTCTTGCTGGGGCTGGTGTTTCAGAGTCTAGGGCAATGCAGTGGTGTTCGGGCAGTGTAGGGGGTCTTGCTGGGGCTGGTGTTTCAGGGTTTAGGGCAGTGTAGGGGGTCGTGCTGGGGCTAGTGTTTCAAGGTTTAGGGCAGAGCAATGGTGCTCAGGCAGTGTAGGGGGTTGTGCTGGGGGTGATGTTTCAGGGTTTATGGCAGTGCAGTGGTGTTAGGGCAGTGTAGGGGGTCGTGCTGGGGGTGGTGTTTCAGGGTTTAGGGCAGTGCAGTGGTGTTCCGGCAGTGTAGGGGGTCGTGCAGGGGTGGTGTTTCAGGGTTTAGTGCAGTGGTGTTCGTGCAGTGTAGGGGGTCGTGCTGGGGTGGTGTTTCAGGGTTTAGGGCAGTGCAGTGGTGTTCGGGCAGTGTAGGGTGTCGTGCTGAGGGGTGGTGTTTCAGGGTTTAGGGCAGTGCAGTAGTGTTTGGGCAGTGTAGGGGGTCGTGCAGGGGGTGGTGTTTCAGGGTTTAGGGCAGTGCAGTGGTGTTCGGCCAGTGTAGGTAGTCTTGCTGGGGGTGGTGTTTCAGGGTTTAGGGCAGTGCAGTAGTTTTCGGGCAGTGTAGGCGGTCATGCTGGGGCTGGTGTTTCAGGGTTTAGGGCAGTGCAGTGGTGTTCGGGCAGTGTACGGGGTTGTGCTGGGGCTGGTGTTTCAGGGTTTAGGGCAGTGCAGTGGTGTGCGGGCAGTGTACGGGGTCGTGCTGGGGGTGGTGTTTCAGGGTTTAGGGCAGTGCAGTGGTGTTCGGGCAGTGTAGGGGGTCGTGCTGGGGCTGGTGTTTCAGGGTTTAGGGCAGTGCAGTGGTGTTCGGGCAGTGTAGGGGGTCGTGCTGGGGCTGGTGTTTCAGGGTTTAGGGCAGTGCAGTGGTGTTCGGGCAGTGTAGGGGGTCGTGCTGGGGCTGGTGTTTCAGGGTTTTGGGCAGAGCAGTGGTGTTCGGGCAGTGTAGGGGGTCGTGCTGGGGGTGGTGTTTCAGGGTTTAGAGCAGTGCAGTGGTGTTCGGGCAGTGTAGGGGGTCTTGCTGGGGGTGGTGTTTCAGGGTTTAGGGCAGTGCAGTGGTGTTCGGGCAGTGTAGGGGGTCTTGCTGGGGGTGGTGTTTCAGGGTTTAGGGCAGTGGTGTTCGGGCAGTGTAGGGGGTCTTGCTGGGGGTGATGTTTCAGGGTTTAGGGCAGTGCAGTGGTGTTCGGGCAGTGTAGGGGGTCTTGCTGGGGGTAGTGTTTCAGGGTTTAGGGCGGTGCAGTGGTGTTCGTGCAGTGTAGGGGGTCGTGCTGGGGGTGGTGTTTCAGGGTTTAGGGCAGTGCAGTAGTGTTCGGGCAGTGTAGGATGTCGTGCAGGGGGTGGTGTTTCAGGGTTTAGGACAGTGCAGTGGTGTTCTGGCAGTGTAGGGGGTCATGCTGGGGGTGGGGTTTCAGGGTTTAGGGCAGTACAGTGGTGTTCGGGCAGTGTAGGGGGTCGTGCAGGGGGTGGTGTTTCAGGGTAGTGCAGTGGTGTTCGGGCAGTGTAGGGGGTCGTGCTGGGGCTGGTGTTTCAGGGTTTAGGGCAGTGCAGTGGTGTTCGGGCAGTGTAGGGGGTCTTGCTGGGGGTGATGTTTCAGGGTTTAGGGCAGTGGTGTTCGGGCCGTGTAGGGGGTCTTGCTGGGGGTGATGTTTCAGGGTTTAGGGCAGTGCAGTGGTGTTCGGGCAGTGTAGGGGGTCTTGCTGGGGGTAGTGTTTCAGGGTTTAGGGCAGTGCAGTGGTGTTCGTGCAGTATAGGGGGTCGTGCTGGGGATGGTGTTTCTGGGTTTAGGGCAGTGCAGTAGTGTTCGAGCAGTGTAGGGGGTTGTGCAGGGGTGGTGTTTCAGGGTTTCGGGCAGTGTATGGGGTCGCGCTGGGGGTGGTGTTTCAGGGTTTAGGGCAGTGCAGTGGTGTTCGGGCAGTGTAGGGGGTCATGCACGGGGTGGTGTTTCTGGGTTTAGGGCAGTGCAGTGGTGTTCGGGCAGTGTAGGGTGTTGTGCTGGGGCTGGTGTTTCAGGGTTCAGGGCAGTGCAGTGGTGTTCAGGCAGTGTAGGGGGTCGTGCTGAGGCTGATGTTTCACGGTTTAGGGCAGTGCAGTGGTGTTCGGGCAGTGTAGAGGGTCGTGCTGGGGCTCGTGTTTCAGGGTTTAGGGCAGTGCAGTGGTGTTTGGGCAGTGTAGGCGGTCGTGCTGGGGCTGGTGTTTCAGGGTTTAGGGCAGTGCAGTGGTGTTCGGGCAGTGTAGGGGGTCGTGCTGGGGCTGGTGTTTCAGGGTTTAGGGCAGTGCAGTGGTGCTCGGGCAGTGTAGGGGGTCGTGCAGGGGGTGGTGTTTCAGGGTTTAGTGCAGTGGTGTTCGTGCAGTGTAGGGGGTCGTGCTGGGGTGGTGTTTCAGGGTTTAGGGCAGTGCAGTGGTGTTCGGGCAGTGTAGGGTGTCGTGCTGAGGGGTGGTGTTTCAGGGTTTAGGGCAGTGCAGTAGTGTTTGGGCAGTGTAGGGGGTCGTGCAGGGGGTGGTGTTTCAGGGTTTAGGGCAGTGCAGTGGTGTTCGGCCAGTGTAGGTAGTCTTGCTGGGGGTGGTGTTTCAGGGTTTAGGGCAGTGCAGTAGTTTTCGGGCAGTGTAGGCGGTCATGCTGGGGCTGGTGTTTCAGGGTTTAGGGCAGTGCAGTGGTGTTCGGGCAGTGTACGGGGTTGTGCTGGGGCTGGTGTTTCAGGGTTTAGGGCAGTGCAGTGGTGTGCGGGCAGTGTACGGGGTCGTGCTGGGGGTGGTGTTTCAGGGTTTAGGGCAGTGCAGTGGTGTTCGGGCAGTGTAGGGGGTCGTGCTGGGGCTGGTGTTTCAGGGTTTAGGGCAGTGCAGTGGTGTTCGGGCAGTGTAGGGGGTCGTGCTGGGGCTGGTGTTTCAGGGTTTAGGGCAGTGCAGTGGTGTTCGGGCAGTGTAGGGGGTCGTGCTGGGGCTGGTGTTTCAGGGTTTTGGGCAGAGCAGTGGTGTTCGGGCAGTGTAGGGGGTCGTGCTGGGGGTGGTGTTTCAGGGTTTAGAGCAGTGCAGTGGTGTTCGGGCAGTGTAGGGGGTCTTGCTGGGGGTGGTGTTTCAGGGTTTAGGGCAGTGCAGTGGTGTTCGGGCAGTGTAGGGGGTCTTGCTGGGGGTGGTGTTTCAGGGTTTAGGGCAGTGGTGTTCGGGCAGTGTAGGGGGTCTTGCTGGGGGTGATGTTTCAGGGTTTAGGGCAGTGCAGTGGTGTTCGGGCAGTGTAGGGGTCTTGCTGGGGGTAGTGTTTCAGGGTTTAGGGCGGTGCAGTGGTGTTCGTGCAGTGTAGGGGGTCGTGCTGGGGGTGGTGTTTCAGGGTTTAGGGCAGTGCAGTAGTGTTCGGGCAGTGTAGGATGTCGTGCAGGGGGTGGTGTTTCAGGGTTTAGGACAGTGCAGTGGTGTTCTGGCAGTGTAGGGGGTCATGCTGGGGGTGGGGTTTCAGGGTTTAGGGCAGTACAGTGGTGTTCGGGCAGTGTAGGGGGTCGTGCAGGGGGTGGTGTTTCAGGGTAGTGCAGTGGTGTTCGGGCAGTGTAGGGGGTCGTGCTGGGGCTGGTGTTTCAGGGTTTAGGGCAGTGCAGTGGTGTTCGGGCAGTGTAGGGGGTCTTGCTGGGGGTGATGTTTCAGGGTTTAGGGCAGTGGTGTTCGGGCCGTGTAGGGGTCTTGCTGGGGGTGATGTTTCAGGGTTTAGGGCAGTGCAGTGGTGTTCGGGCAGTGTAGGGGTCTTGCTGGGGGTAGTGTTTCAGGGTTTAGGGCAGTGCAGTGGTGTTCGTGCAGTATAGGGGGTCGTGCTGGGGATGGTGTTTCTGGGTTTAGGGCAGTGCAGTAGTGTTCGAGCAGTGTAGGGGGTTGTGCAGGGGGTGGTGTTTCAGGGTTTCGGGCAGTGTATGGGGTCGCGCTGGGGGTGGTGTTTCAGGGTTTAGGGCAGTGCAGTGGTGTTCGGGCAGTGTAGGGGGTCATGCACGGGGTGGTGTTTCTGGGTTTAGGGCAGTGCAGTGGTGTTCGGGCAGTGTAGGGTGTTGTGCTGGGGCTGGTGTTTCAGGGTTCAGGGCAGTGCAGTGGTGTTCAGGCAGTGTAGGGGGTCGTGCTGAGGCTGGTGTTTCACGGTTTAGGGCAGTGCAGTGGTGTTCGGGCAGTGTAGGGGGTCGTGCTGGGGCTGGTGTTTCAGGGTTTAGGGCAGTGCAGTGGTGTTTGGGCAGTGTAGGCGGTCATGCTGGGGCTGGTGTTTCAGGGTTTAGGGCAGTGCAGTGGTGTTCGGGCAGTGTAGGGGGTCGTGCTGGGGCTGGTGTTTCAGGGTTTAGGGCAGTGCAGTGGTGCTCGGGCAGTGTAGGGGGTCGTGCTGGGGGTGATGTTTCAGGGTTTAGGGTAGTGCAGTGGTGTTCGGGCAGTGTAGGGGGTCGTGCAGGGGCTGGTGTTTCAAGGTTTAGGGCAGTGCAGTGGTGTTCGGGCAGTGTAGGGGGTCGTGCTGGGGCTGGTGTTTCAGGGTTTTGGGCAGAGCAGTGGTGTTTGGGCAGTGTAGGGGGTCATGCTGGGGGTAGTGTTTCAGGGTTTAGGGCAGTGCAGTGGTGTTCGGGCAGTGTAGGGGGTCGTGCTGGGGGTGGTGTTTCAGGGTTTAGGTCAGTGGTGCTCTGGCAGTGTAGGGGGTCTTGCTGGGGGTGATGTTTCAGGGTTTAGGGCAGTGCAGTGGTGTTCGGGCAGTGTAGGGGGTCTTGCTGGGGGTAGTGTTTCAGGGTTTAGGGCAGTGCAGTGGTGTTCGGGCAGTGTAGGGGGTCATGCTGGGGGTGGTGTTTTAGGGTTTAGGGCAGGCAGTGGTGTTAGGGCAGTGTAGGGGGTCGTGAAGGGGGTGGTGTTTCAGGGTTTAGGGCAGTGCAGTGGTGTTCGGGCAGTGTAGGGGGTTGTGCTAGGGGTGGTGTTTCAGGGTTTAGGGCAGTGCAGTGGTGTTCGGGCAGTGTAGGGGGTCATGCAGGGGCTGGTGTTTCAGGGTTTAGGGCAGTGCAGTGGTGTTCGGGCAGTGTAGGGGGTCGTGCTGGGGGTAGTGTTTTAGGGTTTAGGGTAGTGCAGTGGTGTTTGTGTAGTGTAGGGGGTCATGTTTTAGGGTAGTGCAGTGGTGTTTGGGTAGTGTAGGGGGTCGTGCTGGTGGTAGTGTTTTAGGATTTAGGTTAGTGCAGTGGTGTTTGGGTAGTGTAGGGGGTCGTGCTGGGGGTAGTGTTTTAGGGTTTAGGATAGTGCAGTGGTGCTTGTGTAGTGTAGCGGGTCGTGCTGGGGGTAGTGTTTTAGGGTTTCAGGTAGTGCAGTGGTGTTTTTGTAGTGTAGGGGGGTCATGTTTTAAGATGCAATGCTCCAATACCTGACCAGTCTGCACTACATAAAACTGCAAAAAAACTAAAAATAAAAAGTGTTTTGCACACTTTTGTCATTGGGCTATATGTGGGCTACATCTGGGTAATATTTGTGCTACATTTGGGCTCTTTTTTCACTGGTGGCCATCTTGGAAGACTTCTTTGTTATGAAGTTTCCTAATTTCTTCATTTACTGTAGTCTTCTCAGTAGGAATGCTTTCAGTTTTTTACTTTGATTCCATCAAGAAGGCATTCAGATGTGTCTCACATCTGCCATAAATTCAGAATGTTAGCACTCTAGTTGCTCATTAGATCACTGGAGTAAAGCTACTGCTCACCAGGGAGTTAACTGGTAGTCTGCTGCTGGTATTGAAAGTGATTGTTTCAGTCTGCATGTCAGAATTTTCTAATGAAATAGAAGAGGATATGAGATCTCACTTAAAACATGCCCTAATTTTTCTTTCTACAGCACTAACCATAATTTCTATTTCAAAAAGAACCCCTCATTTTGTTCCTTTTTAAATTAAATGTTTTAAGTGTTACCAGTTTATTCCAATCAAGATGGCTTCAGGTGTGCCATACTTTTGTCATAAGTAAGGCTGTTAGCACTCTAGTTGTTCTTTAGAACACTCTGGGAAGCTGCAGTAGAACACAAAGGCATCAACTGGCAGGCTGCTCCTGTTGAAATATAACAGGAAGATATTTGAGATCACACTTGAAACATGTCCTAATTTTTCTTTCTACAGCACTAACCATAATTTCTATGACAAAATGAACCCCATCATTTTGTTCCTTTTTAAATTAAATTGTTTAAGTGTTACCAGTTTATTCCAATCAAGATGGCTTCAGGTGTGCCATACTTTTGTCATAAGTAAGGCTGTTAGCACTCTAGTTGTTCTTTAGAACACTCTGGGAAGCTGCAGTAGAACACAAAGGAATCAACTGACAGTCTCTGCCCTTGTTGGATGTACATGTTTTACTGAGAATGTCAGACTTCATTCTATCATGAGTGATAAAGATAATGTGAATTTACAGAAAATATGCTCTCATTTTAGCTTCTGGAGCACCTTCCAAACCTCCATGGGACAAGCATGAGAAAATAGTGTTCTCTCAAACATGATTCATGATATCCCAGCAGAAGGTTTTTCACATGGTAAAATCACGTTAGAATACACCACAATTCCTAAAATTAGTATGGTACCATCAACAAATAAATTCTAATGTAACTAAAGCCTGTTATCACCCTTTATAGTTCTCCTTTTGGTGACCCTCAAAATCTTCTATTCACTACAATGCATTTCAATGAGGTACTATCATTTATATTGGTCCCAAGATGGCTGCCAGCAATTCCAGGATGAAGTGCTGACAGCCAATCAGATCTCACGATGACATGTGTGGTTAGGCTCCGCCCAGATATATATGTGACTTTACTTTTGATTTTCTCAGGAACTACTGAACGGATTTACACCATTTAAGCAAAAGGCACGACACTGAACCAAGGGCTACCTCTTTGCCAAATTTGGTGTAATTCCGTTCAGCAGTTCGGGCTGTAGCTGCGACTAAAGGTTCCTATGGAAAAATGAATGGGGAAAACGCGTTTTGGGACCCCCTTTTTCTCGGCCCCCGCTTGACGTATCACCCCGAGACTTTCAGGATAGGAGCGGACCGGAGCGCCTCAACAAGTTGGAAACTTTCGCGAAGATTCGTCAACCGGCGCCAACGTTATTTCAAATAGAATGTCGCGGATTTCCTATGGATAATAGGTTTTAACTATAACTATCTACTGGCGACCGCCAGTAGATAATATAAAAAAATATATATATATATATATATATAAATATGAGTGTATGGGTATATGGGTATATATTTAAATATAGTATTAAATGTTACTTACATTTATTTAATTTATATTAATTATATATGTAGATATATATATACATACATATATATATGTATATATATATATATATATACACCTTACAGAAACAAAAAGTTTACAAATTAAATGCAAAACATTAAATACATTTCCAATACTTAAAAAAAGTATTGAAGTCTGGGAATAATAGATATACCATTCCCACTTCAGTCTGTGCAACAGTACGGAAAGTGCTGTACTTGGAGGGGCAAAATGTACTACTCCGACTCCAGTCTGTGCAACAGTAGCGAAAGTGTTGGACTCTGGAGGGGCAACATTTACTATTCCCACTCCAGTCTGTGCAGCAGTAGGGAAAGTGTTGAACTCTGGAGGGGTCAAATTTGCAATTCCCACTCAAATCTATGCAACAGTAAAGAAAGCGTAGGACTCTGAAACAGTAACATTTATTATTCCCACTCTATTCTGTGCAACAGTAGGAAAAGCTTTGGACTTCGGAGCAGACAAAATGTACTAGTCCCACTCCAGTCTATTCAACAGTGGGGAAAGCATTGGACTTCAGAGGTATTACATTTACTATTCCCCCTCCAGTTTGTGCAACGGTAGGGAAAGTGTTGGACTCTGGATGGGTAACATTAACTATTCCCACTCCAGTCTGTACAATAGTAGGGAAAGCGTTGGACTTCAGAGGGGTCAAATTTAATATTCCCACTCCAATCTGTGCAATAGTAGGGAAAGTACTTCACTTCAAACATATAACATATATGAAACATAACCCTATTAATTTATAGTAAATCATCCTTTGCACTTGGTACAAGACAATACATACAATACGCAAAGATATCTGCAATGGCGGGCGGTGTAGCCATTCTTCCAGGAGGAGCCACCGCCCTCCAATACACTGATACACTCCTGGCGTTGGCAGGAGGACTTAGACCGATATCAAATATATACAGAGCATTGCAGGAAGACCTTCCATGGTTGACCCCTAGGGCGCACGCAAAATGGGAGGAGGCCCTAGAGGAACCCTTGCCTTCTCAAGATTGGGAGAGAGTACATGAAGGAGTGAGGACGGTTAGCTCTAATGCAAGATTTAAACTGATACAGTATAATTATATACATCAGATGTATCTCTGACCCGAAACACTGCATTCTATATATATATACCCTGGTGGACTGTTGCGCCCGCTGCGGGAACCCGGCGGCAGATTTCCTGCACATAGTGTAGTATTGCACATCCCTGACACCCTTTTGGCAGGATGAGCTGGAGAGCCTTAATAGAGCCAGTGGTTGGGAGTTACAACCCACTATTCATAATGTTCTGTTGGGCCTGATACCCACGCCTGGCAACAAGAAACGTATTCGGAAATGTATGCTGTTGGGCCTGTTGTTGGCAAAGCATTGCATAGCTATAAAGTGGCTAGGAGTAGTGTCCCCAAGATATGAGGAATGGCTCAGAGACGTGTTGGAGTGGGCTGTGGCCAAGGAGGTGTGCATGAGGCATGTCTGGCACGATTTGCGACTGGAGGATGATTTGAAAGCATGGGTGGCAATGTTGGCTGACCTACAGGACCCCTGTAAGCAAGTTTGCGGGGAGGGACCAATGGGACTGCTGAGCAACTCAGTGATGCTGGTACGGTATATGACTGGCATATGGGACCACTGTATGAACTGCGTGCTCTTGCTACGACCTGAGTGCAATTACCAAAGTGTGAGTTGCTGGGAAGTGAGGTCACACTGGCAGTATGCTATTGCAGTGTAAACCACAAGATGGAGCAGGAAATAGAAAGACCAAAGAAGGACCCAAAAGATCAGGTTGGTTTTCTTTTTTTACTCATATTTCTTTTATTGATTTGATCAGGTTGGCTTTTCTTTCGTTAATTGGGGTCTATCCAACTTACTGTTTTTTAATTCGAATGAACAAGAGCAGAAGTGGGAGGGAGTTGGGAAACTGTTATTGATGGTTATGATAGCTAAAGTATACTGAAGAACTATGCCTCTGTGAGTCAATTTCAATGTATTTTATATCCTGTTCAATTCAATAAAGAATATATTTTTTTAATAATAACAAATATAAAACTCTTAATATAAACTTTATTAATTAACCACTAAGCAATTAACATGATTATTAAAAAATTTAAAAATTATTAATTTTAAAAAAATGGCCATTATTTATTACTTACTTAACTTGCCACACTATACACCCACAAATCTATCACCCCACACTTGAATATAACTAGAATAAATAAATTTAACACAATGAACATAATGAATAATCACATCTTAATTAATAAATTTATATTTCATTATTAATTAATTCATATTAATTTTCCACCCTATACCCTACAAAACCAGCAACTCACACCTACTATAACTTTATTAACATAATTATTGCACAATTTACAAAATTGATAATCAATTAAACAATTAATAATAAATTATTTCATTATGACTTAATTAACTTCTCACCCTATACCCCTACAAACCCAGCAGCCCGCACATAATATATAACTTAAAAAATATAATTATTACACAATTAACATAATGAATAATCAATTAAATAATGAATTGTTAATTAATTATACTTAATTAACTTCCCACCCTACACCCGTACAAACCTAGCAACCCACTATGACAATATAAATTACTATTGGCAATTAAATTAAAAAGTATAAATAACTTAAAATTACAAACTATATTTAAAAATATTATTAACAGTTATACAAAGAATAACACATAGAATTACTATATGAACTAACCCACATAAACATAATTAAAAAACTATATTTTTTACAACTATATTATTGAAAACGATCAATGATATTCTTGAAAATGATATTACTTACCTGAAAAATCGATATTCTTGACAAAGATTTTTCTGCATCACAATATTTCTGTACCATGACATTTTGTTCAGATATTTCTGCAACTCGATATTTAAAACTCAATATTTTGTCCAAATACCATAAAAATTAGAAGCATAAGAAAGCAGGCCTGCCAGGATTGTGAATTGTAATTGTTCAGCACCCCAGCTGAAGCTAAGCTGGCTATCTTCAATATATGAAAATGGTTATAGAATTATGGCCAATATAAATTAGACCAGTCCGGTGGCCTCTTCACATTAGATTATGTATCACTATAAATTTGGTTTTGATAAGATTAGTTATTGATCAAAAGTTACAATTTTGGTTTTATAGTGAAAGTAGTTTATGCAACCTAAAACAGATGTCTTCTTTGCATAGGACATGTAACTGTGGCTTTGTTAGCAGGACTCGGCTATTCCAGAGGTCAAACTCATCAGATGTCCGGAGTGAAAAAATTAGAGTATCCGCTCAAATGCATTTCGTGCTCCACTCATAATCACACACAGTCTCCCTCGTCCATGTCAGAACTTGCTGTGGTGAACGGTCACTATTGACCTTATGGATAATTGAGTATTCACAAATATGACCAACAAACCAACCAGTGACTTAGGTGTAATCAAGGGTTTCAACAGAACCAGGAAGGGAAATATGGGTGATGTTTGCTCACAGATCCGATGAAAATCTGCCTTTCAGAGAACTAAGTTACAAGTGCATGAGCTTGGCATAAAGCCATTTACCCCTAGATGTACATCTAGATTTATGGAACACAGGGGAATCAATCCTGCATAGATTGTGACAGATGGAAAGCCTACCTCATCATCTTCATTACCACGTAAAAAACAATTTAGATTTCCGGAAACAGCAATAGATAAGTGAACATAGTTTACAGTTACTGTATGAAGGAATTCAATCAGTTCAGTGACAGTAGATTGTGTGTTCTTTTGGCTGTGGTAAGATATAGATTAGCTAATAGGAATGATAGAGGGTTGTGTCTGACTTTAGATTCTGCAAGGACATCAAAAAATTATTATGACCGTAAGTCCCTGAGCACCTACTAGTTAGTTTTACCATTGTGATGAGTCCACTTTTTTGATCACCTTGAGATAAGTGCATAGCTTTAACTTGGAAAACAATGAACTCGTTGAGCACGCAATCAGATAGGCCCCAGGTTTCCTGTGGAAATGCACATTTGTAAGACTAAAGAAAAGCATGAATATCACTGTTAGCCAATAGTCGGCATGCTTTACGCCTACTTTTGGAAAGGGCATTGAGCAATAAATTGAAAACAGTACATTTTACTTAGGTTGCAATTAAGCATTTAACCATATTTGATGAGAAGTAATACATGTTATTTGTTTCTAGTAAGCAAAGTGGAAGGACTGTACAAAGTAGAGGTTACCAACCGAATGCAGCTCTAGGATTTCAGATGTAGGGGTCAAAGAAATCTGAGCTTATGGCAAATCGGAGTTTGAAAATGCTTAATGACAAAAAGAAAAGAGTTTGTGAATCAAACAGTCACAAAGGGATTCATTGGCATCCCATGAGCATTAAGTTAAAGCAGACAAGTACAGAACTCAAACATATATGTTTTCATACACGGGGCTCTCATGGACGTCACAGTACAAAACTGAAAGCTATGAAGATACACAGACTAAAATTGTGGGGTAGTGCACAATTGACCTTCAAACTGTTACAAAGACGTAAACTTTCAGAGCTGAGAAAGCTATTAAAGAATTGTTCATCTATGATGGAAGACATAAGTGTGAGGCTTTCCACATCACAGAAGGGCACAACTTGGTAGCATGTGAGCACTGTGCACAAAGATGGGTGCAGCTATTGCAATTATGCTAACACAATGTTTTTAATTCCACATAGTTTACCATTGGAGTCGAAGAGTTTCGGCTACCTTAGCCTGAGGTAACTGAGAGAGCGAGACTTTCTCCAGTTTACACCTCACAGCACCAGTAGTTAAAATTGAAAAGATCTTTCATGTCTCAGGTTGGTGGTATGATTTGCAGGTATATACCATGACATCCATTAATGACAGATATATATATTATGTGCACTTAAGTTGCACCTAAATGCACAATTAGCTTTGTGAACGTGTTTTAGTTACCAGACTGGAGTAGAACTCAATACTTACAAGGCATTAGTCTTACACAAACTGCTTTGAGGAGAGGGAATTTGTAGTCTTTTTTTAATGCAATGGTGAACTCTGCCAATAAATAAGGGCTAAACATCTCACTGCCTCGTGCGCTTCAGGCATACATATGATTAAATGTTTCCAATGTGTTTTCCTCAGCGGTTTAACAATCTGCTCCAAAACGGAAGCGATGCTCTGTCTGTCTTCGAGGGCCAACTCCCTCAAGTGAAATTGCTCACCAACGCTTCATCAAAAATACAAAAAAAAGATCCAACACTATAATGGGCTTTGAGTCGTGAAAATCATGCTTTATTTCATTGCAATTTACCTGGGACTAGACATGTTTCTGCTACATCTATAGCCTTGCTAACAGATGAGCTGGGGCCATTTTACATTTCAAAATATACTCGTGTGTGTGTGTCACTTGCTAACAACATAAAAGAAATACTCTTCATCAACTATAGTATGGTGATTAATGCACACACAACATTTGGTATCATCAACATCAAATTTTACCAATTCATTTTTGATGCTTTTAAATATTTTTCACCAACATCGTGTTTCAACATGATCATAGTTATTTAATTTCCAACTGAAAAATTCAAATTAAACTCGATTATCTCTCATACTACTGTTCAGAGGCCAAGTGGGCTATCATTCCCCTTTGATATATCCTCACCAAAGACCCTCACACCGCCAAAGCCCACCTCCACGAAGGAATGAAGGCCGTCGTCGAATGGATGAGGACCAGCCGCCTGAAGCTGAACTCGGACAAGACGGAGGTCCTCATCCTTGGTTCCAACCCTTCAGCCTGGGACGACTCCTGGTGGCCAACATCACTGGGAACAGCCCCGCCACCCACCGACCACGTACGCAACCTAGGGGTCATCCTCGACCCCACCCTCTCCATGACTAAGCAGGTCAACGCCGTTTCCTCATCCTGCTTCAACATCCTCCGAATGCTCCGCAGGATCTTCAAGTGGATCCCCACCGAAACAAGAAAAACAGTCACCCAGGCCCTCGTCACCAGCAGGCTGGACTACGGAAACGCCCTCTACGCAGGAACGACGGCTAAGCTCCTGAGACGGCTGCAACGCATCCAGAACGCCTCTGCACATCTTATCCTCGACATCCCCCGACGCAGCCACATCACACCCCACCTGAGAGACCTGCACTGGCTCCCTGTCAACAAGAGGATAACCTTCAAGCTCCTCACCCACGCACACAAAGCACTCCACAACTCCGGACCAGCCTACCTCAACAGACGACTCAGCTTCTACACCCCCACCCGCCAGCTCCGCTCGACCAGCCTCGCCCTCGCCACAGTCCCCCGCATCCGGAAAACGACCGCCGGCGGCAGATCCTTCTCCCACCTTGCCGCCAAGACCTGGAACACCCTCCCCACCAACCTCCGACAGACCCAAGACCTACTGGCCTTCAGAAGACTCCTCAAGACCTGGCTCTTCGATCAGTAGCAGCACCACCCCCCTCTTCCCCCAGCGCCTTGAGACCCTCGCGGGTATGTAGTGCGCTTTATAAGTGACATGATTGATTGATTGATTGATAAATCATGTTGTGAATACATCTGGCAGTCCTTGTAGTGCCCCAGTGGGCTCTAAATATTCATAATCACATTGCTTACAATTTATCTGAATTCTTTTCCAATATTTCAAAACTAAATCATCTTCCATCACCATACTTCAATCCATCTATAAAAGAAAATACTCATTAAAATCTTCACACATACTTGATAAAAAACATTGTACAATAAACAGAGCTTCATTATATTCCTAATATTTTTGCCTATTCAAAGATGTGAATATAGTTCCTCATCCCTATTTAAACCATTCACTTCCATGGTGCCCAGCTCGATCAAATATCTTGATTCTAATCTCCTGAGATTGCTCTCTCTGTCGTTTGTATAACACAACCATGCATGCCGAAACCATGCATGCCTTAACCACGTGGTCTTTCCAATGACC
Organism: Calotriton arnoldi; assembly: GCA_963921515.1. Lineage (NCBI taxonomy): Eukaryota > Metazoa > Chordata > Amphibia > Caudata > Salamandridae > Calotriton > Calotriton arnoldi. The sequence continues at coordinate 3,098,672 of CAWUFW010000156.1, forward strand.
ACGTCTTTACAATGCATGCCTTTACAACTAACTTTGTTGTAAAGGCATGATTGGTAAAGGTATGTGTGTGGTAAAGATCCCACCGTAGCCTCCCTTGCCCTGAGGCCTAAAATTCGGTCCTTCTGCAGTGTAATCTACCCTCCCCAGCCCTATTTACTACCCCGACCCACTACCCTGAGCCCTAAATCCCGACCCCCTAGCCCAAAAAAACTACCCCGACCCCAGCACCTCCACCCTGAGCCTTAAAAACTGCCCCCTAGCCCTGAAAACACCCCCTTTCCCACCAGCCCTGAGCCCTAAAAACTGACCCCTAACCCTGAAAACTGCCCCTTTCCCGCCCCCTGCCCTGAGTCCTAAAACTCAACCCCTTGAAAACTACCCCAACCTCAGCCCCCCTCCCTGAGCCCCAAAACCATCCCTCATTCCTTAAAACCAACCCCCACCTCCCCCTGGCCCCAGGCCAACTTACCCAGCCGCGTCCCTGTCCGTCCTTCTTGCCGAATGCCTTCTGGTTCCTCCCCCATCTGCTCACACAGCTAGAACGCCGACTGCCTTCACCACGCATATATGTGGTTAAGGCAAGTATTGCTCAGCTTGCGGGTAAACAGCATGTGTGCTTAAGGCTGCATTGTTAAGGCCATTTCCCCTCTCCGTCACACCCTTGTGCACTCGGTGGAACTGTGTCAACAGTATCATGAGAGACGATTGAGTTTAATTTTAATTTACGGACGGAGATAAAATAACTATGATCATGTTGAAACGGAATGTTGCTTACAAATATTTAAACGCATCAAAAATGAATTGTTGAAAATTGATGTTGATGATATAAAATGTTCTGTAATAATCGCCATACTACGGTTGATGAAGAGTATTTCTTTTATGTTATTGGCACGTGACACACATGGTGAAAGTATATTTTGAAATGCAAAATGATGCCCGTTCACCTGTGAGAAAGGCTACGGATGTAGCCGAAACGTGTCAGGTGCCAGGTGAATTGGAATGAAATAAAGCATGATTCGCACATCTCAAACCCTGTTGGAGTGTCTAAGCCTTTTTTCATATTGTGGTGAGACGTTGGTGAGCGATGATTAAATGCTTGTGATTCCAAAAGGACTCTTTGGTAATAGGATTCTTTTTACAGTCTGAACATTGCAGTCATTTTTTATCAAAAGCCATTGGGGCCTATTTGCAAGAGCATTTTGGAGTATGCAAAATAATTCACCTGGAGCACTGTTTTACTTACTCGTGCACAGCTTTGTAAATTGGGCCCCAAAACATATAAAATGGAAATGAAACAGGAATTTTCTGAAAATATTCATACATGCTTGTTACAAATAGAATGGTTTGTGCCCTCTTTGCACTTTTACTAAGAGGGAGTTTCCGGCCAATTCACAAAGACACGTAAGGGAATGTAAAAGGGTACTACTTCCCGTACTCATAAAACTTTTTTGATTCGTTCATAACATTTGATGGCTATCCTCAAAGTGGAGCCATCAATGGTAGGAAAAGAAGCCTCACTATTTACTAGCTGAATATTGGGAGAATGGTCGGTGGAGCAGATACATGGCAAAGCTCTCACACTGGGGTGCAGCATCTGATGCACAGCACACCTTCTTTCGTTGGATTCTGCAGTCAAGATAAGTCAAAGGGCTGCACTTTTCGCAAGCACTAACGGGCATATTTATGAGAGCCTTGCGCCACGCATGACGCAAGGCTCTGAGTCAGATATATGAAGCAGCGCAAAACCACCTTGCATGGCTTTGAGTGGCCTCATAAATCTTGAGTAAGGAAATGCAGCTTTAATCACTGCGTCACCTTACTCTGTGCAAGGGAGGCATTCCATGGGCATCGCGTGGGTGTTCCCATGCAACTTCCTTAGTTTTTTACGCATTCCCAGATTTACAAGGACTTGTACACCTGGAAATGCGTCAAACTCTTACACCTCCCGAGATGAGGTATAATGAGGAGAAATATCTCTATTTCTCCTCATTTGTTCATCTTTCTATGTGTGCTGCATTCTACAACACACATAGAAAAGAAAAAGGCCACTCAGGGTTGTTTTTGTACAGGAAGAGGGCCTGCACAAAAACAATCCTGTCAATAACACAGGCACCCTTGCACCATGGTGCAAGGGTGCCTGCATTGGCCTTAGACTGTCAAAACGGTGCCAGCACAGGGGAAGATGACAGGAATGCAATGTATTGGATAAATATGGTGTATTCCTGCCCTTTCACTTTGGTGTAGGGCAGCATAGCAAGATGACTTGCTATGGTGCCCTACGCCAAATCTCCATAAATGAGGGGTGAAGTGTTTTAATAGTCAGCGTCAGCTGGCAATATAAAAATATGTCGGGGCAGCACTCCCGGCGATGGTGGTGTGACGTGACGTTCATGAGCAGGAAAGTGAAGGACTTCCCTTCCTGCCCAGTGGGACCTGACCCCTGACCAATCCTGGAGCTGCTCTCAGCATGAGAGCAGCTCTAGGATTGGTGGGAGCCGGCTAACCCAGCGCTCATTTTGAGGCTGGAGGCCTGTGCCAACAATCCCCCAGCTGTTTCACAGCCAGGGGATTGCTGGGTGTACAGAGCGCATGTTGGGTTGGCCGTAGGTAGCCAGCCGGCCAACCCGACATGCTCACTGATAGGGGCAGCAGTAATCCTGCAATAGCAGGATTCAGCGCCCCCCCCCCCGCGTCCTGCAAACACTGTACAAAGAGGGAGCTGGTAGCAAAATAAAATGGCATTTATTCGTGTTTGCGCTCTTAGAAGGTGTGCCGACGCTCCTCCGCCATTTAGGAGGAGCGCCCATGTAGTTAGTGCAGGAGCAAGGCGCATCTCCATAAATCACCAGGATAAGAAAAGCTAGGCTTAAATTGTGTGATTTGAGCAAGTTTGCTTCGGAGGGGCTAGAGCTGTTAGACAGTGAATATTTGACATTAGGACAGGGATGGTCCATGTTAAAGAATCCCCGGTAAGTCGTGGCTGGAAGGCATATTACAGAATGGGTAATTCCGTAAAATAGACGAAAAGGACCATTAATACTGGTGCCAGGCCAGTATATGCCGGCATAATAGACAGGAAGCCATGTCTCAAAATGGGACTGGTAAGTCTGGGTTGAGGACGTCTGGTAGGTCAATAGGAGGAAAACAGGCAGTAGTCCTGTCAAAGTAGGAAATTCGCTTGCATAGCTAATTGGGGATTTATTCTACCTCAAAAATTAAGCAGCTTCTTTACAACTTAAGTCAGTGCTTTAAATGGGCCGGTACTCACAGGCACTAAGTACCGGCACTTCTTATTTTTATCACTCTGAGTACCAGCACTTCTCTGCTGCCAAGGTGAGTACCGGTACTCATGAAACAGTAGGCGCATTGGCTGCTTGTGCTGGTGACCTGTCTCTGACAGCCAAGGCACGTCTGTAGCCGTGACTGGCGAGCTGAGCCCCCGCTGAACTATTCAGCGAGGGCTCATGTGTATCCCGTCCGGGTGTTCACCATCATGCTGTGTTGCAAACACAGGATCGAGGCAGCCCGGTGACAGCGCAATTAAAAAAGCAAAGAAAGGTAACGAGGTTAAAATGGCTTTAATCCTACCGGATTATTTTGCATTAGTGTCTGCTTATGTTTGTCTGTTTGCCTGTGCCTGTTTTTGTGTGAGGAAAAAAGCGAGAGAAAGAGGGAGAGAATCGATAGCCTTTTTTTTTTTAACAAATCTTTTTATTGAATATAAAATGTATGCACTATACAGCACAGTGATCATGGGAAATGGATGATAATAACATTATAAAATACTGCTCCGTTTCACAAGCAGTTGGTACATTAGATCACGAAACTTGCATCTCTAGCCGCCCTCTTGGTATGGGGGGTCTCTCTCTTGCACAAACCGGTGTCTGGCCCGGCCCAAGAATCGATACACTCTTGGAAGGTATATTAAAGGAAATTTGTGGAATGCTTTGAGTGTGCATGTCTGCTTGATTTTTTTCTGTGTGTGTGCACCCTCGAGAATATATAGTGTTGTGCCAAGCAACAGTAAATAACAGTCTGGAAGCTGCAAATATTATAAAACAAGGAAATGTTAAAACATCACCACGTTTGGCTTTCGTTTTGTGTAACGAATTAACCTGAATTGTTTATAGAAACGCATTTCTCATGTGTTTGGTATGTGCTGCAACTAGTATTGAAGTCAATAGGTATCAGCATGTCTTGCCCTTAGCCCCGCCCCAAGCCCCGCCCACTCGCCCCATTAAAATGAGTACCTGCAGTATTTTTTTCCCATTTAAAGCACTGACTTAAGTGATATCCGTGTTTCTTTCCCGCGCCCCAAAAACGAGTTTGCGCCTCAGCCACACGATTTTAGTACACTGCCTCCGCCAGGGAATTAACGTGAGAACGTTTTCACCATTAATTAACCCCTTGGGGTGTTCGCTTTTTAGGCGTTGGGCTTGGACGTTTTCCCTGGTGCGCGTGCGGCGTTCTTCAGTATCCCACCAGATTTGGGAATAGTAACCCACGGCCGCCACACGCTGTTTGCGCATCATTCTGCCTCAGGAGGCAGATGGTTTAGTTCCCCGAGTTCACGCAGGTCGCACTCACGCTGTTATTTTGTTCTTCCGGAGCGAGCCTCGCGTTACTGCGCAGAGAAGCGTCACTGGAACAAAAAGACAAAACCCCTGAATAGGGCGAGCAGTGAGCCGGGCGGGATGGGGCTTTAAGTGCCTTTTAATGCGAGAAGGGCATTGTGTGGGGCTCAGCGCCTCGCACAGGCCGAGCCCTGGCAGCGACGGCCACTGAATGGGGGAGAGAGGCTACATGTGGCCTCCGCTCATTATCCTCCGTTGAGCCCCGGCTCTCTGCGGTAACTGTTCCACTTTCCCCCCCTCTTGAGCCTGTCACTGCCAAATAAAGCAGGCGTCGAGGCTCAGAGGGGTTCGCCCGACAGGCCATTCTGTTCCCTCGGCTAACGAGGGTTTCACGAGCCTTTGATACAGTGTGATCTCTTATGTCTCTCCAGCGAGCTCCCGGCTCTGGTTTAGGACATTTGATTGTTTGGCGTCCATAGTGCGGGGTTTAAGCCCTGGGCGGCGTCCAGCATGTTTAGGCAGCCGAGGAAGGGTGTCTGTGCAGCGCCTGAAAGCGCCGTCAAGGGTCGTCACGAGAGAAAACTGGAGATATGGGCGCCAATTTCAATAACAGCAGATTAAAGTGAGCTGTACACTGGACACAGGAGGCTGGGGTGGTGGAAGAGAAGCGTTTGGGGGACAGGGGTAGGCTAGGGGAATGCTTAAGGTGCGGGTGAGCTCAGGGGTGTTTTGTCCATTCTGGTATAAAGAACAGAGAAGACAGAGAAGTACACATTTTCTTATAGGCATATTTTAGGTGTTCTGCTGCTGCAGGCAGATAATGTGCCTTGTTCCTGTACCAGTCACTGGAAATATTTTAGTATTTCTTACATTTCTGCTTTGCAATGTGTGTAAGACATATACATGTGGGTGAATCGTTGCAACTGACCACAGTCCCATAAGTACTGTGTAAACAGGTGCCTTAGTGTGCCAGGTCTGAGATCACACACAGGGCCGGACTGGGAACCAAAACCGGCCCTGGCAAAGTGCTCGGCTGGCCCCCCTGGGAGTTGGGGGTGCGGCGGAGCACTTTGCCAGGGCGGGTTTCGGCCGATTTTGTTACAGGGGCCGATATTGCAGCTATGCTGCAAAAACGGCCCCCTAGGGGCCCAAAACCGGCCCCCACCCTGGCGGCCCACCGGGGAAACGCCCGGTGCCCGCTACGGCCAGTCCGGCCCTGATCACACATATTGCTATGCCCGAACTGTCACCTTACAAAAAGATTGCTATCATGCAAACGGATAGAAGTAAATTCCAGATTCAGCACCCTCTCCTGAAGTACCACCCTTTTTGGCCTTACAGTTCCCAAACTCCCTCCCGGGGTCTATTCTCTTAAATAAGATTTCCAGGACTTGCAAACTTCCCTGGACTACTTTTACCTACATGCCAAAGCTCCCGACCATCTTCTCCCTTCGTGGATCGACCTGTTGTCCTACAGTCTACTGTACCTATCATTCCTCATTCCTCATTCCACCTTAATGGATGAGTCTTTCTTCTCCACCCTTAACCTACCAGTGTGTGGTACTGGTTATTCTGGGGAGCATAAGATGGGATAATGTTGTGGGTGGACTCTTCAAGGGCAATGAAAAGTATGGAGCTTGGAATGTGTGGAATAACAAAGCCCATTGCCAATCACAAAATGCCAGTGGTGGCTGGTGACATTTGAAAGTGGAGAGGCGTAAAAGTTCATGATGAGTGCCCTGTGGCGAGTGAGCGTAGTGAGTGAGCCCGACTGTCATAACAAGGGTTCCGGGGATTTTCCCTTGGGAAAATTTTGTAAAAGGTGTGGGCAAATGGTGCATTTTCAAGCAAATTTGAGAAAGCAAGAAGGGTAATAAAGCAATTGTGAAACTGTAGTTATGACATCAATAAAAAATATTTCATATGATAATATCGCTGGTAACTGCTTATTCTGTATAATCAGAGAACTGCTATGCTAACTCACAGGCCTGTTCACAAGAACAGAGGTCATGCTTTGATTTTCAAATTGCCACTAGTGAGGCACAGGGTTGGGAAGCACTGGAGAGGATGGTTAGCGCTCTGGAGCTGGCCATGAGACTGGCAGCAGTGCTTCCCTGTGCCTCACCCACGCCTAGGTCCATTTTACCATCCAGTTTCGAGCCTCACTGGACATAAACACCACAAAAAAACAACACAATCCTGCCTAGGTCAGTACTTGGAACAGTGCACACATAAATAAACTGAAAACTGAACATTCACACAAAAAGATAGACAAAAACATAATTGGCTTGCTTGCTGCTCAACCGTGTTGTCATAATCATGTGCACATTTTCTTTTCCTGACCTGAGGTTTTCTCCAAATAAATTAAATGAGCGATTGTCATGAAATTAGAACTCCAAAACCAAAGTCGAAATACAGATTGTTACCAACAGTTCTCACTTCTCAAGTCATCCGCATTGCTGTATGTCTAAGGGCTTACTAACAACTGTTACTGTCAAAGGAAAACTCACTTTGGTGCTTTTTATCTCCTTTCTTCAGGCTTTAAAGTGACTCACAAGTGTCTCAAATGAAAGCTGCTGTAAATTTCTTCCTTCCTCCTACCTCAGACAAGTACCAATTTGAACCGTAAAACTCTTTGATACTTGCCCTGTGCAATTCATGTTTTCACACCTCCTCCGCTAACCAGCTCCCCCCAAAATGGCCTGGTTGTAGCACTACTTCTGTAGACAGAATTTCAATAAAATAATCCTTTCACCTTGCTCTTTCAAATTATTATATCCTCAATTGTAATTGTCAATTGTTTGTAATGAGCAACAAGTGCCAAGCTCCAGCTTCTATGTGCAATATACAATTAAAAAAGGCAGAGCGCTAGAACAAGTGGTTGTGTTGTCTGCATTAGGGTGGGTGGCACCGGCGGCGTGTCATTGCAGGCTTTGTTAGCACTTAAACGAAGTGAAGTTCTGTTGAGAAAGACAAGAAAGTAACTTCACTTCCTGTGCCATTTTTGATAGGCGCCGAAGTGCGTTTGTTCACAGTGCATTGTAATATACTGGATGCCATCGGCCTATCTATTTCCAACATTTGTTATTTTTATAGCGTTTAGAAACTACAAAATGCGACCTGAAAGTTATTCTAGAGAAAGAGAGAGAGAGTGAAGGTGTGCAATAAAATAAATGGAGGATAGTGCAGGAGTAGAATATACAGGCAGGAAAAGTATGTGCCGGAAGAAAGAACTGGGTGCAAAAGAAAAACACTGGAGGAGCATAGTAGTTGCCCGATAGGAACAACCATGAGGAGGGCTGCAAAAGAAGAAAGTAGAGGTGAAGGGTGACAGCAAGTGCAGTTGGAGTGGGGGCAAAGATGGGGAGAAAAGGACACGAGGAGGGAGGGCCTGCCACCAGCGCCGGGTGCTGCATGACATGACCTGACGCAGAGGGACGGGGGACTGAGAGAAAAGCAAGCCAGAGTGGGAAGGGCAGTGCTGGGGTAGAAGCTGGGAGGGTGAACCAGAAGGACAGCAACCCATGAGTGGAGGATAAAATGATCAGAGGAGCGGTGGTGTGGAAGAAGAGCGCAGAGAAACGTAGGGATAGAAAGAAACAGCAAAATACAACTGAAGGTATACACGAGTGGAATCGCGCCCACAAAGAACTTTAGCGGCACCCAGGGGAGTTGAAGGATGGAATCAGGTAGCTATTGTAAGCGGAAGTATATTGTGGGGGTCTGTTACCTTGACATTTATCTGAAACCTGTACCTTTTAACAATGAGAGACAGTTTTGAGCTGCTCTGGACGACATGCATGTGGAGCGCCGCTCCGTGTCTGATGTCTGTCCCCTCAAGGTCGCAGTCGGAGACTTTGCACGATACCACCACCATGGCACCTTTCCAGACGGCAGCAAGTTCGACTCCAGGTGAGGCGGACAGGCAGCACAACGCGGCGGTGTGAGCACCGCTGCCATGCCACTGCTGCAGCCAGCCAAAACTTCTCTCTTCATGCCACTCGAGAGGTTGGAGAAAGAGAGAGAGACGGCCTTCCGCCATCTGCGCTGCCTCATGTGTACACGCAGGCATGACCTCGCTCGACTCTAAGCCAACCCTGATGCTGCTCCTGCTGTTACAGCAGCACCAGGATTGGCTGGGGCAGGCAGCCTCACCGCTCATTTCTGAGACCGGGGGATGCGACTTTGAGTCACCCCCGACTCACAAATGTGTAGGTGGAGGTCCCTCTAGTGCGCATGTCGGGCTGGCCGGCGAAAGACCACCGTCCAACCTGACATGCGCACTTAGGCCGAAGCTGCTAACTCTGACAACGACGAATGAGAAGCCCCACCCCCTCATGCCTGCACTGACTTAGGACCCGCCTCAGCCGCTCCGCTCGGCTGAAGGCTGACTGCTGCGGCAAGATTAAATTGATGCATATTTAGGGGACGCATCATGCAGGGGGGCAAAATATGAGTGGGGCAACGCCCCAGCGCCCTAAGGGACGCACCGCCGCTGCAAAATGCACCGCTAAAGTTACTAAAGCCAAAAAGGGACCCACAACAGCAGTAAAGTACTCCAGCCCCGAGCTGGAGTAAGTTCAGCTCCACACATGGCCAGCCACTGTACTGCAACACCCTTCCATAGAAATCAATGTAGTTCTGGACTTAAGAGAAAACCCATTAGGAAATAATGTTTAATTAAAATAATGTAAATAGTTAAACATATAAATATATATAATTTAATGCTAAAGGACTATGTATAAAAATAACCATATTTTTTGTTTAAATATAAAATGATGTAATAATCTATTTTGCATATAATTTATTTGCTTTAAATTATTTTTTCATCATTTTTAATGGTTATCATTTCGTAATAAAAAGTTTTTTTTACTTTGATGCAATTTATTTTTTAATTCATCCTTGAGAAAAATAGATTTAATGTAATTTATATATTTTAAGAGATTTAATGTTTAATTGAAAATTTAGTTAATTGTGCTGATTTTTTTTCTTTAGTTCTACATATAAAATAAATATCTAAACATAATTTACATTAATAATTTGCAATAAAAATATTCAAACAAACTTTTTCTAAGTTGAATAAATGTTTTACTTTTCCCAATATTGTACCATAGGGAGACTGTGCTGTCTTAGAGGAGATCTCTGTATGGTAAAGGATAGATGCCCTGTAAATGGAACATTTACATCGCCTTGAAAATAGCCAGAAGTAACTATAAGAAAGAAATCTCCACAGCAAAAGCAGAACATTATGCAGACGCTTTCCTAAAAGCATCTAACAGTACCAAAAGTGTATTCAAAATAGTGAAGGATCTCACCAACCCTGACTGCACAAAAAATAACATTAACGCCACACAGGATCTCTGTGACAGTCTAGCGATCTTCTTTGAGGAAAAGATCAGTAAAATTATTGAGGGCCTAAAAGTGGCCGATTTAGACAAAGGGGAGGACGTTAGCAATGCGAGCCAAAAGCCACTACCACCAACTCGGAAAGAGGAACGAACTGGCAGGGGTAGATCGGTAACTCGTGACCACTTTGTGATACTTTCAGAGGAGGAGTTTAATAGATTAGCTCTTAAGTGTTTCCTCAGGTTCCCCAATGGATCCTTTACCACACAGGATCTGGAAAGAATTAGGTACAGAGCTCTTTCCATTACTCCGACAGATATGTGGACAATCACTGAGCGATGGGGCAGTACCAACCTGTTGGAAACAAGCGATAGTAACACCTCTTTTGAAAAAAGCTACTCTCGACCCCCTGTGCCCAAAAAATTATAGATCTATCTCCCTTTTACCATATCCCGTTAAGATCTTAGAACGACTGGTCAGCAAAACACTGTCAATGTTCCTGGAAAATAATAACAAGTTAGAGGATGTACAATTCGGCTTTCGGCCGGGACATGGAACAGACACCGCCCTGGTGACAGTGTTGGACGAACTTCGATTGCGAGCGGACAAGGGACAGTCAGTTATACCGATCCTTTTAGATCTGTCCGCCGCATTCGATATGGTGAACCATAAAATTCTTCTGGCAAGGCTTAACGAAGTCGGGGTATCGGATATGGCCTTAAAATGGTTCCAATCGTATCTGTCAAATAGACAACAGGCAGTAGCACTACCCCCTTCTCAATCAGACTTCACTAACATTCAGCATGGTGTACCTCAGGGCTCGGCAATTAGTCCAATACTATTCAATATTTACATGAGCCCCCTGATCTCTGTCATCAAGTCCCATAATGTCAGCCTGGTGAATTACGCAGATGACACTCAGCTTATCCTATCCTTGGAAGGGGACCAATCACTTTCACTGGAAAATTTTCACACATGCATGCAGGATGTTGCACGCTGGCTTAAAAATAACTCTCTACAATTTAACAGTGATAAGACAGAGATCTTATGCTGTGCAGCCCAGCAAATTCCACACCAACTTCCGGCCAATTTCTGGCCAATCCCAGTGGATAAGCCACTGATACCATCTGAGGCGGTATGAAACCTGGGAGTAACAATTGATGAGAGGCTGAGTTTAGAGACTCATGTAAATAAGACAGTGGGGACCAGTTTCTCCCTGTTGTAAAGTGGATTATTAGTAGGGGCAAATGTAGGTCTGCCACTGGCAATAAGGCCACTAACACAGTATAGGACTCAGCATAGGTCTTAGAAATTATTCCTATGCTCAACCCCTGGTAACGTGGCTGCGAGCAGACAGGCTTAACTTCAAAGACAGGTATGTAAAGCATTTAAAAACACCAATTCAGTAAATAATTAAGACACAACACATAATAAAAATCCAACACCAATTTATAAAAATAGGAAATATTTGCATCTTTAAAATGACACCGAAACGACAAAACTCCAATGTAGGGAACCGGAGATATGAATTTTCAAAGATTTAGCAAAATATAGCACTTAGAAACTTATAGCACAATATTGGGATACAGGCTCGTGATAGACCGGGCCAAAGTCAAAGTTTCAGGCCGACTGCGATGGAGCTCTGAGCGGCTACCCCACGCGGAAGGTCCCGGTCACAGTTTTTACCTTTGGACTTAGAAACTTTTCTGGAGCTTTTCTTCCCGGGGTCCCTCGAAGCCCTCAGCCAGTCCGGATTCGGTGAGGGTTCGCCTGATAGCTTTGCGATGAGCTCCCGGTCAAACTTATGGAAGTCCGGTTCCAGCGGGGCAAACCCATGATCCAGGCCGACACGCGGTTGAAGGCAGGCGGCTTGGCTTCCGCGGTTGCTCCCGGTCACCTTTTCTTCGTTCGGAATTAGAAACTTTTACGGAGCTTTTTCTCGCGGGGTCCCTCGATGCTCTTCACCAGGCCGGATTCGGTGAGGGTTCGCCGGCCTCGGATTTCTTCTACTCCCGGTCAAACTCTGGAAGTTGGACCTACGGAGCTTTTAGTGGGACGAACCTGGATGACTTGGCCGGCTCGCGGTTGAAGGCAGGCGGCTTGGCTGGCCAGGTTGAGTCGGTCCTTCTATGGAGCTTTTTTTCAAAGTTGCTCCAAAGTTCTCCAAACTTCTTGAACTTCTTCCTGAAGTTCCTCAAGGGGTCCCAAAGTGTCTCAACCTCACTCCAAGGGTCTGGAAGCTCCAAGATGGTCCTTGAAAGTTGAGGACTTCAGTTCCCACAATCCACTTGGACAAAACCCTTACAAATCCACTGGTAGTTCTTCCAGTTGATGATCCTTGGTGGTGATGGTCCAGGTGAGCTCTGTTAACCTGTAGCTTGCAGGGAGTCCACTCTTTAGTTCTTTTGCAGCAAGGTAATCCACAGGGCTGTAGTTTTAGCTGGTGCAGTCTTCAGAGGACAGGCCTCCGAGTTTTGCACCCCCAACTTCTCAGCTTGGCAACGTCTTGCTTCCTTAAGTTTCAAGCAGCAGATCTGGAGGGCTCTGCCCCTCTCAGATACTTATTACACATGCAAGTGCAGAAAGCTGCTGGTCTCTAAACTGCCATGCCCTACTATATACTAGGGACTGATAGGTAGTTTCAATTCCCCTGCCCTATTATATACTAGGGACTTATAGGGTAGGTCATGCCAATCACAGGGGTACCCCAACCCATAGTGTACCCTAGTGTATGTAGGTGGTTTCACTGTATTCTAAGTGTTTTCTGAATAGCACTGGCCCTGGTTAGGCAAAGCCCAGGGTCAGTCAGAGTCAGTTACCACCAGTACCAGTCAGCAAAAAGTTGGGGGGTGCCCAGGGCACAGGATGACTTTGCAACACTCCCTCATAAGAGTACTAAGGAAGATCCTCCCAATGCTGCCAATTCCAACTAGGGCACAGATAGTAAGAAGCGTTGTTCTGAGCCGGCTGGATTACTGCAATGCCCTTCTTCTGGAGGCCCCAAAATACCTGATCGAGAGACTCCAGAGAAGTCAGACAATTGCGGCCAAATTAGCACTTATGAAACCTCGACGATCATCAGCCTCCCTGGCCCTTAAGGAACTTCACTGGCTCCCAGTATTACAGAGGATTCATTTTAAATCTCTCTGTATTGTTTTTAAGGCCTTACACGGTCTGGGGCCCAAACCACTGCAGAGCAAATTTCAATGGTATGCCCCCATCAGAAGCCTGCAATCATCCTCAGCCAGACTTGTAAAGGCGCCCAGATTTAAGATAGTAAAACTGGGAGGAAGAGCATTTAGCTCTGCAGCCGCCCGACTGTGGAATGCACTTCCAACCAGTCTCAGACAGGTGGAAGATCTTCGGCAGTTTAGAAAGAAATTAAAGACCTGGCTCTACCCTAATGATGCTGCCTAGGCCCCTCTTTGGGTAGGACTCCAACTGCAATATGGGTGTATGGTTTGAGTAAATGTACGCTAGCGCCAGGATGCCCGTGGGGTGATAGTGCGCTCTATAAGTATGCTTAACATTTAACATTTAACATTTCGCCCTATTGTAACACATGGGCAAGGTCCCCTTTATCCTGAACTACTAGAAATGGTCCCTCTTCCTTGCTACGCTTGCTGGACTGGCTTTTATGGCTGTATATTATGCACCAAATAAAGCTTATTTGACTTGACTTGACTTGACTTGACTTGACTGGTACAACATGAGGTTGTGGTTAAAACATTTCCAGGGCTGGTTTTATAGTCCAAGCCAATGTCACCCTTCAGCTGCATTTGAAGGGGCCATCAAGTGAATGGTTTCACTATAGGTCTTAAACCCAATTAGGGATCATCCAACAGATGGAAGTTGACGAATACGGATTGGGTCTCGGGCGCTGTTGGGATGCAGGATTAGGTTAAAGCGATCTGGGTTTTTTTCCCTTCACTGGATGGCCCCTTCAATAGAGCCCTTGGTTCTAATGTGTAACACAGAAGAGCATTAGCACGTGCAACGCTCTCTCAAATAAATTCGCCCACTCATTCATAGAGTTTGGAGATATCACCCCCTTCTGGAACCTGCGCCCCTCCACAACATGTTATATCACCTTTATTTTTATGGTATCGTCCTCTTAAATGAGTGACTGCAGCCTATTTGGGGGAGAGAGGGTATCCACCGGTAGGTAGCCAGTGTGTCATGGGCCCCAGGGCAAGGAAGGAAATGCGCCCCTGGCTGCTCTTTCAATTATAAAATACACCAAAAATCATGATTCAATGGGCCCCTCGGGTCTCTAGGCCCCGGTGCACTGCACCTGCTGTACCAATTGATACGATGCCCTCATATTCTAATATGCGCCCTTTGCGTGGAGTGGGATGTGCTTGGAGTGAGATCATTCTGAAATGTTTTAGCAGCACACGACTCAGAAAGGCAGCCTACGTGCGCCCAGACACCTGTCCGGCAGCAGGAGCGGTCTTTAGATGCGCGATTAACAAACCCCTTCATCTGGTTAATTCCGCCTTTGTGTTCTTCTGAGAAGCAACCACGGCCTCTAAAACAAAAGCCGAAAGTTGTAGAGGACAAAGGGAAGAATTACGGATCTCCCTTTCTTGGTGCGCTCTCTAAGCTACTCCGCGCAACATGGATTTTCTGGGAGAGAAGAGGCACTGAGGCGAGCGCGGCGGCTCGGGCTGTGATTGGCTGCTCGGTTCGGCTATTTGCATGTCTGCAAACAAAAAGCACTAGCGCTGACAGCCCGGCTCTCAGAGTCCGAAAGTACCAGGAGAGAGGAGGTGGGGATCCCGGGATTATTAGCAAGATATGGAGAGTGTGCAATCTTCGCAGGGTAAAGCCTCCTGATGCCATCGGATACTCATCAGTCACTGGATGAAAGCAAGGATTTGCGCGCAATTGCTGGTATACCCCCCTAAGAGTCAAGCTCACCCCTGAAAGGACTTTTTAACATGGGAAAGTGCGTCCACTTGCTAGCGGGCGTCTTCTGCCTGCTCTCCCTGCTCACTACCAGCACTTGCAGGAGCGTCAGGTATCGGATCTACGAGGAGGATGAGCCGGGCTCCGTCATCGGGACTCTGGCGGAAGAGCTGCCCCTCAATGTTCCCGGGGGGTTCCGCCTGATGAAGCAGTTCAACACGTCTCTGATCCGCATGCGGGAGAGCGACGGGCAGCTCTCCATCGGGGAGCGCATAGACCGGGAGCAGGTCTGCGGACAGACCCCGCACTGCACCCTGGCCCTGGACGTGGTCAGCTTCTCCAAGGAGCAGTTCCGGCTCGTGCACGTGGAGGTCGAGGTCAGGGACATCAATGACAACGCCCCCCGCTTCCCCAGAGCCGAGATTCCTCTGGAGGTTTCAGAAAGTGCCGCCCTAGGCAGCCGCCTTCCCCTGGACATCGCCATCGACGAGGATGTGGGAACCAACTCGGTGCAGAGTTACCAGATCTCTGTGAACAGCCACTTCAGCCTGGAGGTGCAGACCCGGGCGGACGGGGTGAAGTACGCGGACCTGGTGCTGGTGAAGGAGCTGGACAGAGAGAGTCAGGACACCTTCACCCTGGAGCTGGTGGCCAAGGATGGAGGGAGTCCGGCCCTGTCTGGCACTGCCACCGTCACCGTCCGTGTGCTGGACTTCAATGACCACAGCCCGGTCTTCGAGCACCCCCTGATCACCGTGCAGCTGCTGGAAGACGCCCCATTGGGGTCTCTGCTGCTGGCCCTGAGCGCGGCTGACCCCGATGAAGGGGTGAACGGACAGGTGGTCTACGGCTTCACCTCTCAGGTCTCTTCCGAGGTCCGGGAACTCTTTAAACTGGACTCCAGGACAGGGCGGCTGACTCTGGACGGACAGGTGGACTTTGAAACCAAGCAGACCTATGAGTTCGATGTGCAGGCGCAGGACTTGGGCGCCAATCCGCTCTCTGCCACCTGTAAAATCATCGTGCACGTCACTGATGTCAACGATAACGCGCCCAGCATCACCGTGACCCCCCTGACCTCCATCACCGCCGGGGTGGCGCACATCACCGAGGCCGCCAACAGGGAGAGCTTCGTGGCCCTGATCAGCACCCTGGACAGAGACTCCGGCCCCAATGGGCAGGTGCACTGCTCCCTCTACGGGCACGAGCACTTCAAGCTGCAGCAGGCCTACGAGGACAGCTACATGATAGTGACCACCGCAGCCCTGGACCGGGAGAAGATCTCCGAGTACAACCTCACCATCGTGGCCGAAGACCTGGGCTCCCCGCCCTTCAAAACCGTTCGTCAGTTCACCATCCGGGTCAGCGACGAGAACGACAACCCGCCCTTCTTTGCTAAACAGGTCTACGAAGTTTCTGTCCTCGAAAACAACGCCCCCGGCTCCTACATCACCACTGTGGTGGCCAGAGACCCTGACATGGGGCACAACGGGAAGGTGACCTACACCCTGGTGGACACCGAGGTGATGGGGGCTCCGATTTCCACTTATGTATCTGTGGATCCGGCCACGGGCTCAGTTTATTCTCTTCGGACGTTTAACTATGAGGTTATTAAACAGTTTGATTTTCGGATCCAAGCTAGTGATGGGGGTTCTCCGGAGCTGTCCAGCAGTGCCCTCATCACGGTGAGGATTGTGGATCAGAACGACAACGCCCCGGTCATTACCCAACCCACTGTGTCCAATGGCTCAACCGATATCGAGGTGTCCATGAATGCCTCTCCGGGGTCGCTGGTAACCCACTTCAGAGCCAGAGACCCCGATGAGGGGGTCAATGCTGTCCTCACATTTAGCCTGTCCCAGGAGCACAAAGACATCTTCACAATCAACAAGGCGACAGGGGATTTGTTCCTCAATGCAGACCTGAGCCACCAGTTGGGACATCTGTACAGAGTCCTGGTCAGTGTCAGTGATGGCGGTAGGACTCCTTTGACCACCACGGTCACAGTGAACATCCTGGTGACGGACATAGAGCCCTCTGCCAGCCATGAGGCAGCTGGGACCTGGGAGGAAGAGCCCTTCCACTGGGACATTCCTCTGATTGTCATCATTGTCCTGGCAGGAAGCTGCACCCTACTCCTGGCCTCCATCATCGCCATAGCCACTACCTGCCGGAAGCACCGCAAAGACCCCCAGGCCCAGAAAGAGATCCCAGGACAAAGAGACCTGTCCGACGCAGAGTGTGGGGAGCAGGAAGGAGACAGCTTCATCCCTGGGCAGAGAGACGAGGTCTTCGATGTCCCATCCTTTCTTCCTCACAAGTCCCCCTTCAAAGAACCTCCAACTAGCGACGAGGCATCGAGCGTGGAGGAGAGTGGCGAGGTCACATCCTGCCTATATGAGGCCAAGACCATGCTGCACAGGACAAACACTGCGGTAAGAGTCAGGCTGGCAATGCGACCTTACGATATAATGCGTGCTAATTAGTTGACTTTGAGAGGAAAATTCTGTTAGATAAAAAAAGAACTTAACATTTACTTTTCTTCCCCGTCGAAGGGCCCTTATCCCTTCCAATGTAAAACAACAGGTTGCCCCATGTTGCCATGTATGCCTTTGTGGTGGTGCTGATGAAGGAATGAATGCCATGTTTGAATACTATGGGCCATGTGTATTTATTTTAGTATTTATTGTAAAGTGATTACTTAACAATTGCTTGAAGTTACCTCTGCAACTCCTGTTGAAGCAGCTACACCCAGTGGCCAGTTGAAGAACGGCACCATCAAAAGTCATGCAGCAAGACACGTGTATTCTCCATATGGCCACAGGGGTCGCTGTAGCCTGTCGCCTTTGCTGAAAGAGGGAGAAGTCTGGCAGAGCGGCCCGGCAGTGCCAGCCTGGAAGAAAGGTGCCATTTTAGAAACGCAGGTTCTGCACTTCAGAACACTCAGTGCTGAGGCGACTGGATTCAATAGATCTAGTGCAGCATGGTTACAGAGATTAGGAAGGTGACATGAATTGCGTGGTTGGGGATATGCAAATAGATCACAGCCTAACGAAATGATGGGACTTAATGTAACATATATTTTAGGATTGGTGGATAATGCTTTAATAATATTTAATAAGCATTTTTTCAATGAGATTTTTTTTCTAAAATGTTGGAGAATGTTAAAAAATATATATTTCATGTCGCTGAGATGCAAGCCATGCAATATATATATATTTATTAAGAAAGCGTGGAAGCGTGTGAGGACGCATGAGATATCGCAAAAACACAAACTGAAAAGTCCGTAGATGCTTGTGAGCTATGCATAATTTGAGTATCTAATCATGTTTTGTAGAAGAAGCCTTTGTACGAGAAAAGTTAACGTTTTATTTTAAAGTCATTAAGTTGGCAGCATCCTCTTTTATGAACACGGCTATTATCGAAAGATATGACAGGTGAAGCAACGGAAGGAAAGGAAGTGCCAATGAATTTGCCCAAGGTCACACACAATTGATCAGGCAAGCTGGGACCAAAAAACACCTGGTCTTAGCAATATGGCTCCATATCAACAAGTTATCAGGCTTTGTGCTTCAATCTGCACCTATTGTTCCATCGAGTCTCCCACAGGTTGGATTGTGGATTTATATTTAGAAAAAAACGGAGTGATTAGATAGGATCACTCCACCCAGTGCACCTCCGAGGACCCAACACCAAGTGCAGCTATGGTAGGGGGGAATGCAGTGCACCACGACCCATCTTTGAGGTATTGTCCACCGGCATTGCCCCCCAGGCCTCCCCCCCCCCCCACCCCGCCCGCAACATACCGTGTCAAGGTGCGCCACAGAGCTTGAAAGAAGCCGCAAGCTCGCAACAGCCCTCCAGCCGTAGGGAAAGAGTGGCGGGTTACTTAATAGCGCGCAGTGGCCCTTCTTTGCACCAGGCAGATAGAATTATGCTCCCGCCAGGAGGCGCTTCAGTGAAGAAAAGCGCTACAATGGCGCCAAGAAAGTGCCGACATGAGGGCAGGGCGTTAGAGGCAGGTATAGAGAAATGAGGCGAGCGTGTATAGGAGGGCGGCACAGGAAAAGGATAGAGAAACTGGCAAAGAGAGAAGGGTAGGTGAACTGTGCAAAGGTGGCAAGCCTCGAAAATAAAATGGAAAATTGAGTGGGTGCGCTGCTGGAATGTGTGTTCATACGCTCCTTCCGTATCCCCGGTTTGAACTTTCTCTTTGCTGCTATGTTTGTCTCATTAACCGTTTGTTTCTTCGGATGCGGATGTGTTAGTAGCCAGTAGCGCATTTGAGAAAATGACGCTGAGATCTGTGCACATCCTGCATGCCGCAGGTCCGATAGAACAGGAACGCCGGGCATCCCTTTGAGCTTGATCAATGCGATTATGATTGAATTGGGGTTCTTTTTTATTGCGCCTCATTGGTGCAATTCTGTAGCATTAAAATAAAGAGGTTCATCCGATTTGTAACCGGTGCTATTTTAGGAAGGTAAAGGAACTACAGCACAGTGATATGCCCAGGATAGCATGGTTCTGTCAGCTGGTGGCGCCGGGATAACAACAGTGGTGCCCTCAGGGCTTTAAGTGGGATGAAAAAACTGGGGGGGGGCGGGTGGGTCTCTTAAAGGGGCGTGGCCGATGTAATTAAGGCGTGGCTTAAAACACATAAACTAAAAATCTGAGTCTAGCATAGTGTGCCGCCCGTCTGGTATATCGCTGCTTCTATAATTGCATCCAGATATATAATGCAACAAGTCAAATTACACCTACAACAAGCCAGGTCTATTGGCTTTGTCAATGGTTGTTAGTTGCATAAGATAAATAAGCAACACGTATGGTTTCGTTGTATAGAATATTGAAAATGCTTCAGTTCTGGCATGATGAGACTGTGACAGAACTGGAACAAGTCCCTTAGAAGTTACATCAAAGGCAGTGAAGGGTGGTGCTGCTGCAGAGTTAAGATTTTTTTTTCATCCCGAGGGTGAGGGCAAAAATGGAGAGCCTGATAGGGACCGGTCTCAGTACCTGCTTTTGTAGAACTGCCGGTGCAGAGCGCAGGCGGGACCCGGGCCACTTAAAAAGCCCTGGGTGCCCTGGTTACTAAGCAAGCAGGTTCTCTCTCTCCCTCGTTCTCTCTCTCTCATTCTTCCCACTTTTCTCGCTTGCTCCCCTTTCTCTCCCCTCCTCTCTTCTTTCTTCTTCCCCTTCCTTCAGTCGTTTCTCCATCTCTCTATTAATGTCCCTCCCTTCTCATTCTCTCTCTGCCGTCCTTTCCCCCACGCTCCCTTGAGTTTCACCTCTTCCGCTCCCTTTCCCACCCCCTCTCTTTCCTTTCTCCTCCCATGTCTCCAATTTTCATCCCCACTCGGCCTCTGCCGCCCCTGCCTCTCGCCTCTGCACTCCACTTGTCTCCATCTCGCAGAAACACCTCCGTGGGATTAAAATAGCCCGCGCCGCGCGTGCACTGGGCCGGCACTGGGGAGTTAAGTGATTTCTGGAGGCCTCACACCGAGTGCGAGATGGAATTTAGCCTCTAGGGGCCTCCAGAGCTCGCAGCTCGGGGCTATAATAACCAAATTGCGCTGGCGAACTCGCATAAATAAACATAATGTGAAACATCTTTTCCCATTTGATTTTTTTCACCTTGTCACATGGTCCCTGGGCATTAGCAATCAAGGGTTGGGCTTCGACATTTTCATGAAATCCATTTTTTTGACGTCTGGGGGAGATGGCGGTGAAAAAGTTGAAATCGCTGTGTTATATATTCCTTTTTCATTTCGGAAAAAAAGACTGGTTCACATTAGCTTGCACTGAAGAGAAGAGTTTTGCGAGGATTGAAAGCATGTCCCAGCAGTTGAGCAGTTGCTGACTCTGGCAGCTACCTTTTCCAGGGCCACTGGAATTATGCGGAAACCAAATTATGTTTAAGTATTGTCTAAATTATGCAGCAAGAAAAAGCCGCTTATGCGGCATAATGCGGCACATTCAGTCGCAGTATTAGGTTGCTTTTTGGTGTCTTCACACACATTAATTCCTTCTGTGCTAAAGTTTCACCTCATTAGTACCAGGTTAACAAACATCATCAATTGAAAGGTGACTAGCTCATCTTTTGCCGGGGTCTGCCACTGTACTACATCAGGCGTAGCACTTTTAAAAAAAACTTTTGAACCATTTGAGCTAGAAGCAATCCTTTTTTTGGATGAAATCTGCAAAGTATGTAGCATATGGTGGATTAAGTGGCAAGTGCAGTCAATCCATAATTATGTGGAAAACGTCGTGGTTGCAGATTGCATAATTCCAATGGCCCCAACTATGGGGCCGATTCCGATCTCGGCCGGTAGGGCTCCGAATAGGATTCGGCTTTACCGGATCCGATTCGGAGCCCTTTTTCCCGACCGAATCGTACGCGGGTCCGGCCGAGCGAGTACGATGCGAGTCGCCGACCGACTCGTCCGGGCGACCCGACCGCTCCGACCGACTCGTACCCGGATCGTACCGCTCCGACCGACTCGCTCGGACCCGATTCGCACCGCGCAATGGAGACGTTTTCCGGCCGGGTAAGTACGATGCGCACCTCGACCGCTCCGACCGACTCGCGCCGTCCGACTCGAACTCGCTGTCGGAGCCGTACTTTGGGGGTCCGTGTCGGACCCCCTGTACGCGTACCCGCGCGAGTCGCACACAGGGGGACCCATGGGTCCCCCCTACCTGTGCGTGTACGCCGCGAGCGCTTCGCGGCGTACTCGCTGTAGGGGGCGCCCTTGTCCGCCTCGCACCCATTGAGTCAATGGGAGCCCGCGTACGCGTTGTACGACCGGCTCCCATTGAGTTCAATGGGAGTCCGACCGACTCGTGTCCGGTGGCATACGAATGCATCGGACTCGTTCGGTCGGACTGCACGGGTCCGATTCGGTCGGAAATCTCTCCGGGTCCGGCTCGGTCGGAGAGATTTCCGGCCCGAATCGGAATCGACCCCTATGTGTTCAGTGGCCAATGAGAGGGTGTGCTGGGTATTGATGGTGATCCCAAAAGGCACTGTGCATGTGGATCCTTCGTCAAATCTACCACAACAGCCCCTACTCATCAGCAACATTGTGGGCAGAGCTAACAGACACACACAACTTTATCACCTGTTAAGTGTAAACTTCCCCAGCCACTGTAGATGTAACCCTGGTGTAAAATGGAAGAATTTTGGGAGGAGATGGGTGGTGGAGCCACACTGCACAGGTTGCAGATCTGCAAAAGAAGCACAGGGTACCCCAGTGTCAGTGCAGCCAACCAAGCCTGCTTCATTAGCATGTAGCAGTCGAGTCCTGTTAGCCAGACTACTGATTCATCCAGTGAGGTGCAGAGTGCGCATGGGGCTGTTTTCTGCAGGACTGAAAAACATAGGTAACCATGAAATGATACCACCCAAGGGCTGTATTTGGTATGGTAGAGCAGAGGGGGGAAATGGGTGCCTTAAGAACTCATGGAGTTAATTGGCAGAAAGGAAGGCCACTGGAATTGTGCGATTCTGCAGCCGCAGCTTTTTCAGCATAATTATAGATCGACACATAAGCCACATAATCCACCACCTGCTGCATAATTTGCAGATTTTAGCACAAAAAAAAAATGTTTGTAGCTTGAACAGATCAAAAGTTGCTGGAAATGAAGCCACACGTGTTGCCGCACAGTAGAAGGTCCTTTGTGAAGATTGGCTGTTGGCCTTTAGTTGCTTATTGCTGCGTTTGGGCATTAGACTGGTACAGTCAGATGAATCTTGGCTCGACATGTTTAAAAAATAACTAAACAATGAAGTAATACTATCACAAAATGTTACACATTCTACCACATAATTGGCCTTTTCTCTTTGACTAATTAAATCAACCCTGCTGCATAGTTCGGTCCACCTTTGCTGCATAATTCAAGTAGCCCTGTAGAAAGTCACTCAGGCCTCTTTCTGTCCTCTGGTGAATTCTCCAACTTTACTTCATCTGCAGTTGAGCGTCAGCACAACCTAAGATCTATTTGTCCCCGGGCAAAGGTTTCTGGTAACTGAAGAGCACGTGTATTTCAAAGTGATATCACAGAGGGAGGTGCACTGGGCATGCAAGAATCATGTCATGGCTGAGGGGTTCATGGATGGCCCACTGAATGGCTGAGTGTACGTAGGACTGGGCATAGTAGGTACTAATATTTAAAATTCTGCAGCACTCACTTTAAAGCCCAGTAGAGTCAGACGCTTGTCTTTTGAACTCCCCAACCACATCCAAGTTTTGAACTGTAGATCTCAAGTTCCTCCTGAAGGCAGGCGTTCTTATTTGAGTTGTAGGGCCTCATGGCTTGAAATAAAGTCTGTTCTAAGATCTTGATGTAGCTTTGTATGTTAGGTAAGAAAAAGTCAAGCATTGGCGCTTAACAGCTGTTCAGATGTGTCACATTGTGTAGTCAGTTCTGGTTGGCCGATGGTCTATAGGAGCAATAGTAGCAGAATCCCACAGACAATAAAAAGAAATAGGCAGCCCTCGAAGAAATGGCGTTGTTTGACAACGATGGCACCTACTAGGGCCAGTGAACCACAACATTATCTCACCTAGTTCAGATATGTCATGTTATACATACAAATGCACATGGGCTATGGGGTTACATGATGACAGTGGAAGTGGATACTCTGGTGCTCCTGGAACCGTAAATTCTTAAACTACACATAATGTTACATTTATGTCACCTCCGGCCCCCCCCCCCCCCCCCTCCCCGTATGGTTGAGTATGTCATGTCAAGCCCCAAGCGTCCATTAGAGGGGTTTGTAGAGGCGGCCCACACCGCACCTGAAGAGGTACACAATCTACATGTGCTGCTCTAAGAAACGCGAGCCTCCCAACAGGAGATCAGATTTCGTCATATAAAGCAACATTTATCAATAGGTTTTGGGTCCATAAAGGTCATTTATTAACATATGTGTTTCTAGTCAGGGCAGCTGCTTTGGGTAGAGACATATGTCATTGTCAGCCCCGTTTTTTTGTGTAACTGAAATACATTTCTACAGAAAGGGCCCAATTCTTATCTTGACTAGTGGTTAAAAAAAGAGCTCGAATCCCTTTGTTCAGAAAATTAGAAAAAATACGTACTGCTACATTTTGGATGCTGGTCTCTAGGAATAATCATGACCTGCTGAGTAAAGAATTGCCCAGAGACTTATGTTGTCAGAAAATGTAGGGAGCGGACATTCGTTTCTTAACGGTTCATTAAAGTTCTGTGTGCACTGTTGAAGCCATCATATAAATGCCTTAAAAGTTCTGTGTGCAGTGATCTAGTCAACACTGATATCTGATCAAATAGGCAGGAGTGTGCCACGATGGAGTGACAACTCACAAGAGACAAACACGAGCATTCAATGATGGCTCAGAAGATGTGTTAGAATGTGTGTGGTGCATGTGTGTGTAGGGGGTGTGTTATGTGAAGGTAGGTGAGAAAGAAAACAAGTGCTCAAATTTATGTGTGGTACCTTCTTTCAATAACAGGAAAGTCGGTAACTCAATTAAAATGTAGGCACACAGGAACACCAGCTTGAGAAAGATCTCAGGAGATTACTGTATCCAGGAAGCCTAGGCTATTTCACACTATTCCAACCTGGCTGCCAGTAACTGTGGTCTCACAGAACTTCCATGTAAGATCTGAGGCTTGCACTGATTCATCAATGATGGCCGATGAGAGGCATTGCCCATGGGTGAATGTCTTCCTTGGTAGAGTTGAGTTCCAATCAGAAATAGAGGGTCTTCACCCCCCAAAAAAAAAAAAGAAATTGCAAGCTTCTGGTCCTGAGCCATTGTTGGTAATATAAACCACAGCATCACAGTGTATTTGTTGACGAGAACACAAAATTCAAGAGTAGGAAAAATAGCAGACCGAGAGATTTTTTCTTTTATAGAAGTTTCTAAAATAATTAGCTTACCTATCCTCGCCAAACCCGCTAAAAAGTGCGCCCTTAATGAGTCAATATCCCAGAGCTTATGTGTGCTCTTTACCAAATATACTTTTTAGGTAGTTCGTTCACCAAGACCATTTGATTTTACTAAAATGATACCTATATTAAGGTTACTTATAGGGGCTTTCAGTTAGGCCTCTTTATCCAATGGTCTATTGTGAGGTTATTGACATATTTTCTCCACCCACCACAGCATACAGCACAGGGCAATTGATCAGCCCAGTTCAGCCCTTGGCTAACCAATGTGAATCAGTGCTTAGTTTTGTAATAATGTAAGTGCCAGGGCCCAGGAGGCTACTGCAGCTTACACCTCTCCTGCCCCTGCTAGCACTGTCAAATGCCAGTACCAGTGCCAGCCACTAACCGTCACACTCCTACAAAGGAGTCAGTTTGGACTAATACCAGCACATCCAGGCCTGGTTGTGTGCGTATTATTTTTTATTATTTTTTGTAATGAGTTAGACTATCAAACTGCAAGTGTTAAGAAATCGCTGGCGGTTCCCGGCACCAGAAAACACCAGCCCAAATTAAGCACTGCTATAAATAACTGCATTCTGCCCATTCATCAGGAGCACATTCACACACAGAGTAGTTTAAATACTGGAAATTACTATGGAAATGTGTGCTTTTGGAGACCAAACCAGCCTGGGTTTTCTCGCTCACTGTGTTCCCTACCAATAGAAGCCCCGCCCAACCCAGGACCTACTTTTTGCAGGCCACAGCGCAACCACATTAGGAGGCACCTGGGCACCTTGTTTGCCACGTGCCAGTGGCCTCCAGTTCCTGTTTGTTCCAGCCTAATCCAGTTGCTGCTTTTTGACCAAGTGACAGCGCTGCTGCCTGGGTTTTTCCTGGCTGGGATTTCCCACTCACCGTTTTTCCCAACAACAGAAGCCCCGTACACCCCAGGACCTACTTAATGCAGGCCACAGCGATCCGTGCAAGGGGCGCGCAGCTGGCACATCATCGGCGCACCAAAGGCAAGCCTGTATGCACCTGGACCACGCCCAGTGCCAGGAACCCTGACCCCACGACCAACCAAGGCAACACCACAACCACCATCAGAGCCAACAAATGCCACCAATACTCCTCTGCCATCCTCCTTGACCTCAACAACACACACTGGCAAACACTCTGCTGCCACATATCCCCTAGCACAACTGTAGGACCTTTCTCATGCACCCATTGCGATTTTACCTGCAACAACTCAGACGCCGACACCACTACCTTCAAACAACCGACGCACACCAACAATCCGCCATGCTCCTGAACGTTCGATCCCTTGGGAAACACTCCACTGAAATCTGGCAGCTCCTCAACAGCAACACAACCGACCTTCTCTTAACCCGGACATCGCACACCATGACTGAAATCTACAAACCAGGCGGAGGACTTGCGATCATCTACAAAAACACGATTGACTGCACAACCTCCACGGACTGGAACACCAACCTCACGGAACACCTACATTTCAACATATGAACGAACTGCAACGCAACCCTTAAGGGAACCCTCGTCTACCATCCCCCAAGCCCCCAAGCCAAATTCTGCAACCTCAATGCAGATTCCAGCCCTCTCCTCTCCATCAGATCAACGAACTACATCCTCCTCAGGAACCTCAATTTCCCCCTGGAAGACACCACAGATTCCAACTCCACAGCCCTCCTCAACAGCCTCTGCAACCTTAGAATTGCCCAGCTCGTCCAAGGACCAACCTACACAGCAGGCCACTTCTTTAACCCTATTTTCTCCTCCAACAATGGGATCCCCACCACCCACATGACCCCACTCACATGGTCTGACCACTACATCAAACATTTCAAGATTCCCACCCACCAAGCCACCCCACCAGAAAAACCCAAACCACTATGAAGACACTGGGAAAAAATATCCAAACAAATCTGGAACAAGATCCTACAGGAACGCCCACCCGACCACACTGAGAACGTCGATGTTGACATCAAGATCTTCAATAAATGGCTCATGACTGTGCCAACCGCACCGCTCCCACCAGAAACAAAACCTACAAAAACAACAAATGACCCAGCTGGTACACGAACAACCTCAGGGAGTCCAAGCTCCACTGCAAACAACTTGAGAGAAAATGGAGACTCAACAAAAACACCACCATAAGATCCAACTACAAAGCCACCCTCAACCACTACCACCAACAACTACGAGATGCAAAGAAAAAGGCTCTAACTCTAAGACTCAAAGCCAACTCTAACAATGGCAAAGAACTCTTCACGATCAACAGCAAATTCTCCAATCTTGCAGCTGCCAACAAAATCCTCCCATCCTAAGAAGTCTGCAAAAACCTCTCAAACTTCTTCAAACAGAAGATTGCCAAGATCTGCAACACATTCAACTGACAGCAAACCCATATAAACTCCCCCGACCAGTCCAACACCTCCTTCATCACCAAACAGCAGCTAAGCAACTGGAAGTCCCTCTCGAACAAAGAAACCAGCACCTAATGAATACCATCTACTCAGCAGCCCCCTCAGACCCATGCTTCCATTTCATATACAACTATAGAAGAACAATCATCCTGCCGTGCTTACCGCTATCATCAACACCTCTATAACCACTGCCACCTTCTTGTCTTGCTGGAAAAATGCAGAAGTCAAAGTCCTATCGAAGAAACCAACAGCAGACCCCAACACCTTCAGCAGCTACAGACCCATCTCGCTCCTGCCTTTTCCAGCTAAGTTTGTGGAGAAAGCCATCAATACCCAACCTGCTGACACTTAAAAGTCCATCAACTCCTAGATAGTTCTCAATCAGGCTTTCACACAAACCACAGCACAGAAATAGCCCTAACTGCAGCCAACGATGATATCAGCAGCATCCTCGACTGAGGAGAAATGGTCGCACTCATCCTCCTTGACTTCTCTGCAGCTTTCGACACGTTCTCCCACAATTCACTCCTCTGAAGGTACCAGCACTTGGGTATCTGTCGACTGGCCCTCAAGTGGATATCCTCCTTCCTCACGGTGCAGAACTCAATGAGTTAGACTCCCCCTTACACCTCAGAACCCAAGAAACTCATCTGTGGATTCCCTCAAGGATTGTCACTGTGCCCAACATTCGTCAACGTCTAAATGGTGCCCCTCAAGGATATTGTCAGGGCCCACAGCATCAACATAGTATCCTACGATAACACACAGCTCATCTTCTCCCTTACCAACTCAACCAGAACCATCAAAGCAAACTTCCCCAATTGCATGAGCAACTTTGCTGCTTGGATGAAAAACAACTGCCTCCAGCTCAACACAGCCAAACCGAAGTCCTAATCTTCAGCAACAACCATTCCCCTGGGATGCCTCTTTGTGGCCCTCTGAACTTGGCCCCCTACAAACCCCTGTGGACCATGCCAAGAACCTCAGGATTCTCCTGGACACCAACCTCTCTATGAGCAGACAGATCAACACCTTCTCCTCATCATGCTTCCACATCCTGTGAATGCTACGCAAGATTTTCAAGTGGATCCCACTGAACACCAGACGAATGGTCACCCAGGCTCTTATCACAAGTAGACTTGATTACAGATACAACCTCTACATTGGAATCCCAGCCCATGTCCTATGTCAACTCCAAACCACCCAGAATGCCTCAACATCTCACAAAATAACCACATCTCCACACACCTCAACAATCTCCACCGGCTCCCAGTCCAGGAAAGTTGTAAGTTTAAGCTACTCACCCTCGCCTACAAAGCTCTCCACAAGAGCTTTCCAGATTACCTCAAACCACCACCTCAATTCTACTAACCCACCAGATATCTTTGATCTGCATCCTAGACAAGAGCACACCTCCCTCGCATCAAGAAGATCAAAAGTGGAGGCCCCTCCTTCTCATACCTCGCAGCCGAGACCTGGAACGACCTCCGGAAACACCTCAGAACTTTCCCCCATCCCCCTCCCTCATGGACCTCCAAAGGAACCTCAAGACATGGATCTTCCAAGCGAAACAGGCATGATCTCATCCTCCCCCTCAGGCCTGCCCTACTCAGCGCCTGGATAACATCACAGGTGATTAGTCGTGCTCTACAAATTCACATAACATAACAAAAAATATTCTTGTTTCTAGGCATTTTTTATAGAGGCTATGGCCATATAATAAAGTTTAGCAAAAGCAATGGCAAAACAAGCACTGGCAAAGCCAAAAGGCTGGCTGTCAGTTCTGGACCAATTTGCTTTTTCAAAGTTAACTTTTTTTGGATTGGTATACACAGCTACATAACTTTAGAGTGGCTTGTATGTCAGAATATTGAGGACAAAAATATAGCTGGCCAAAACATCAAGGCCTAAATATCGAGGCTCAAAATATTGTTAGGCTAAATGCATATAGGTGAGTATAGATTTTCTGTTTTTAACTCCACATCTACATACTTTGAAGAGACATATATTGTCACAGTGCATATATGTGAAGCTAAGTATAGAAAATCTGTACTTATTTATGTATAATTACATTCACAATATTTTGGCTGTCAATATTTTGGCCTCCACAATAATTTATAGTCAATATTTGCTGGAATGCCCTACTGTGGTACAGATGTGTGAGATAAGAGCTATGCTAGACCTATACAACCATCAATAGTTTTGCATGTCAAAACGTATGCTTCTTTACAGGCCTAATGTTCACATTTTCACATTAATTGTTGGAAAGTGGATTATTGGTAGGGGTAAGTATGCGCCTACCACTAGCAACAAGGCCACTACCCCGGTACAGGGACCAGTAAAGGTCTCTGAAATTAGCCCCTTGCTAATCCCCAGGTAGCTGACAACGAGCAGTCAGGCCTAACTCGGGAGACAGGAGTATAGAGCATTTAAAAAACATCCATACATCAAATAAGTAAGACACAACACAGAGTAAAAATCCCACACCAATTTATAAAAATAAGAAATATTTTTATGAACAAATAGTCACCAAAATGATAAAAATCAAATGTAGGGAACCGGAATATAATTTTTTTAAGAATAACCACTTTATAGTGCTTAAAAACCTATAGCGCCACTCTGGGACATCAGGTCTCACTTGACCAGGACATAGTAAAAGTTTGAGGCTCACCTCGATGGAGCCCTGGTTGGATACACTAAGTGGGAGGCCCCCATCAAAATTTTACCATCACACTTAGAAACTTTTCTGGAGCTTTTTCTTCCGACGTCGATCAACCCTCCACAGCAGGCCAGATTCGGAGAGGGTTCGCCGGTTTCACTCTCCACGAGGCCCCAGTCAAATCCTGGAAGTCTGGAGCTCTGGAGATTTCAGCGGGACGTACCGGAAATTGTGGCCAGCTTGACCCTCGAGGTTGGGTCAGTCACCTCATGGATCTTTAGTCCTTGAATGATATTTAACGCGTTTCCTAGCAATATTTATAACTAAATAAAATATTGCAATGTTAGTCTATGGAGCAAAGTATCTACAACGGGGAAACAAGAAATGGGCAGTTTCCCCTCACCAGGGCATATAAAACATCTTTTATAAGACCCCTGGTTATAGTTACATGAGCCCCCACCCCTGGGACTCCTAGGGGTGGCCCTGGAGGTACCTAATATGTATAAATAAGGTAGATGATCACTTTTAAATTGCCCATACCTACAAAGTCGAGTTTGCACACAATTTACTTTTAAAGACAGTCTGCAAAGCCAGGCTGCCTTTAAAATGACAGCAGACACTCAGCAGTGCACACATGCAAGTGCAGGTAATCTGCTGGCCCCCTAAACTTCCATGCCCTATTATTTACTAGAGACTTATAAGTAGTTGGAAACCCCTAGCCCTAATATATACTATGGACTTATAGGGTTTGTCAATGACAATTGTGAGAATTTACTTTTAAAGACCAGCTGCAAGGCAGGACAGCAGGCACACAGCAACACACATGCAAGTGCAGGAAATCTGCTGGGCCTCTAAACCTTCATGCCCCATTATACACCAGTAAATATAATGGACAACCCAATATACCCTTGAGGGCTTGGGCAAGATAAATGAACTGGTAAATGTGCCTTCAAGGGATTTATTAAGGTACTTAATTGTATTATTCTTTAGTCGCAATTGGGTGCAAGATTCCTTGTTTACTTGCTAATTAGTTTCTTTTATCAAGTTATTTTATAATATAGTTTTTACTTATGAACTAATCATGTGAAATATATCCTCAAGGAATATATATTACAAAGCAGGTAACAACAAATAGCAAAAAGTTAGCACAAATCTAACGAAAAATTAGTAGAAACACGGGTGTATCTAAAATAAATGAATTTTATCATCAGATTTCATAAAGGGTACAAATATGAAACAATAACAATTAAACAAGAAGACAATATTCAGTAATTTTGGCCTTCACTGTTAAAATTGTGAACACTTTTTCACAGTTACAGTTGATGAATTTTTGGAAGAAAGTGATTGAGTCGACGTTTTGGTCTCTATCCTTTCGTTGTTGAGACCATCTTCAGGACTAAAAATGTTTAAAGTAGTTGACCCCTGAGTACTGTTATCAGGATAGTTCGACTGATTCAGGCACAGCAGCTGTGCTTTAGTAATTATGTGGGACACTGAATAGGTCAATCTTTGAAAGGCAAAACGAAGACCGGCATAAACGAATTTGAAGCTTCAAACGATAAAACACACGCTTCACGGCTCAGACGAAAGCTGATGTGCTCTCGAGTGTCCCGAAGCTCCCACCTTTGAAGGCTTTCTCAGACTGTTAAATAGAGACGGCAACTCTGAATTTGGCAACAATTCAAGAGGCTTTACCAGACGCATAGCCCAGAATACGAATAGTGCGTTTATGCCGGTCTTCGTTTGTGCCTGAATCAGTCGAACTATCCTGATATCCCGAAACGTTGACTCGATCACTTTCTTCCAAAAATTCATCAACTGTAACTGTGAAAAAGTGTTGACAATTTTAACAGTGAGTGGCTTTCATTGACATGTGTATTAATGGAACAGTATACGTTACTCTAGAAAATTGGCGAGGGTTTGAGCAATGTTGAATCATGTTATATGTTATACCTTATTTGGGTTCTGTTTTTGACATTGTCATTCTTGGTTGCTGCACAGTTTTGCTTTATTGACCCTGTTTGCAAGGTACTTTTATAATCTATAAGGCCACGGAGCTTTATTGTACCTTTGATTGGTTTTGTTACCTTCATAGCATCCAGAGTAATAGGTTTTTGTATTATATTACAATTTGCCAAGATGGCCGCCGTTTTTGCACTGCTTTTATGTTCACATGTACCCCTCTTTTATGTTCACACTTTATTTATAATGGTTGCTGTGACAATGCCCTCTTGAAACGTGATCAAGGCGAAAGCTGAAACGCGTTGTTTTTGAGCCATCCATTAAATTCTATTTTGCAACTTCCAGGAGTGTCCGAGTTACTCTCTGTGATAGCAGACTGACTTTGGTATATTTATCGGGTTGCCGGTAACCCGTACTTGGACCGCCCGCTCTGACAGTCTCCTTTTCCTACCGGGCTCGTGAACTGTTTGAATATATATATATATATATATATATATATATATATATATATTCGATCCACATAGCAATTTGAGAAATCCCAAAATCAGCAAAGCGGCACACCAAAGGACAACACAATTACTTTATTGTGTCTACAAACGACGCGTTTCGGCGAAGCCTTTGTCAAGTTACTGACCTGCGCCCTACTCCCCATAGAAATACAGGTCGCGGTTAATAAACAGCGAAAAAATACTTTGTTATAATGCATATCAATGCAATGCGATTCGTAAATTCATGGCAAATCAAGTTGAATAAATATAAAACATACATGAATTAAAGCTCAGAATTTACAATACTGGGACATTATAAGTGGATATATTTCCTTTGTGGTCAAAATGCATCATAATATGTAATACTGTAAAACATGTAGTTTCGCGGTCATATCTTATTTAAATGATTTTTAAATCCAACAATTCCTGGAGATGGCATGATAAACAATGAAATACAAGCATACAATATAAATAGGTAATGTACCATCTCTATTGCTAATGGTGGCCTAATACATAACACCATTAGTCATGTATAAATAAATTTCATATGACCGCATGATGATAGATGCATTTGGACTATGCGATAAATATCATGGGTAATGTACCTTAATGTCCTACAATCCTGTCTATATAAGCAACCACAATCTAATGAATTCAGAACAGGGGAGTATCAGGCTAGCAGTGTTTAGTGACACAGTGTGATAAAGAGAAGTGAATAAAAAGTGAATAAATAATGAGTATGTACATGTGCAATAGAAATAATAGGAGACTATAGGATCAAAGCAACTCCCCTCGCAGCCGTCATGAGTGGAGTCATCTAATCATGTATGATATCGGAACCTCTGCCATCATGGATTCCCAACCAATGAGTTAAAGATCTTCCCTGCACTGAAAAACAGTGCCAAGAAAAGACTCTCCACTGTATGATCCAAGTCTTCCTAATTAATTGACTAAAAAGTGTAAGTGATTAAAACAGCTAAGCTGATCAACTCATTCTAGGGAAGAACCAACAGAAGAATACTTTCCTGTAGTGTTTCATTTGTATCCAATGTGTGTAGCTAATTCCTCTCCACTATTGAGCCCATTAGGACATTTTGTATTAAGCTCAATGATGAACCTAGATTCTGTAATTCGTAACAGTTTTTCTCTATCTCCGCCACGAGGATGAGGTGCAATCCTATCAATCCCATAGAATATTAATAAATTGGGATTGCTCTGGTGTTTCATCTGAAAATGTCTGGCCACTGGATAATTGAAATCTGCGTGTGTTATGGCTCTCATGTGCTGTAGGACCCTGGTCTTGAGCTGCAGTTTTGTGCTGCCTGTATATCTAAGACCGCACGGGCATTCCAGGACGTAGACTACGTAGTCACTCGTACAGGTTATGAATTTAGTGATATCCCTCGTTTTACCGGGGTGAATATTGAAATTATCCCTACTGCGACTATGTTTGCATGCCTTACAGGAATTGCACTTGTGGAAACCTTTCGTAGTTCCCAACCATGTACTGCTGGTAGGTACCGGTTGGTAACTGTGTACAAGATGGTCCCTTAATGATTTGGATTTGCGATAGGTTATGAGTGGAGCTTTCCCTATGCTTTTCCCTATAATGGGATCTGTTTCCAGTAGGCCCCAATGTCGTTTCAACATGCGTTGTAAGAGGCCTGATCTCATATTATAGGTAGTGATCATTCTGGGGATGTTAATCTCATTGGTTTTACTTTCTTTGGAGATAAATAAGGCATCGTTGTGTGTGATTTCATGGACTTTCCGTGCTGCTGTGGATATGATCTTATTATTATAACCTCTTTGCTTAAATCGTCCTTCCATGATCTTTTGCTCCTGCCTGAACCCACCTTCAGTACTGCAGATTCTGCGTGCTCTTAATAACTCCCCATAGGGGATGCTATTAAGTAAGGGTGTGGGATGGTTACTGTTGGCGTGAAGGAGCGTGTTCCCAGCGGTCTCTTTACGAAATAAATTAGTTACCATCTGCCCGCTGACAATTCTGATGGCTACATCTAGGAACTCACAGTATGTTGTACTTATGTTGTGGGTGAAAGAAAGATTTAACTGGTTGTTACCTAGTTCAGAGATAAATTCCTGTGCCATCTCCAAGGAACCATCCCAGATCAAGAACAGGTCGTCAATGTACCTGATCTAAATTGGGATGTGTTCAGTATATTTTTCATAGGTTTCCACCCATACCACCTGTTCCTCCCACCAGCCCAGGAAAAGATTAGCTAGGCTGGGGGCGAAACAAGTGCCCATGGCTGTGCCTGTCTTCTGTCTGAAGAGTGTCTTGTCATAAATAAAAATATTTTGTGTGAGACATTGCACCATCATGTTTTCTAACATTTCAGTATGGTTCCACAAAGAAATATGTCTGTCTTTAAGGAAATACAGGCAAGCATCTACACCTTGTCTTTGGTCAATTGAAGTATACAGTGAGCACACATCTAAGGCTATCATATGATAGGAATCCTCCCATCTTATATCATGGATACGGCGTAAGAAATCACTGCTATCTCGACAATATGATCTGAGTCTAAGTACATATGGTGACAAGAATAAGTCCAAGAATATTGAAGTGTTTTCAAAGACTCCCCCATTTGAAGAGACTATAGGTCTTCCTGGTGGTCTAGTGGAGTGCTTATGAATCTTGGGTAAAAGATAAAAACAAGGAACACGTGGTTTGTCAATTTTCAAGAAGAGGTACTCATCTCTATCCAAAAGACCTTGTTCCCACCATTCTTTCATAGACAGGATTGTAGGACATTAAGGTACATTACTCATGATATTTATCGCATAGTCCACATGCATCTATCATTGTGCGGTCATATGAAATTTATTTACACATGACTAATGGTGTTATGTATTAGGCCACCATTAGCAATAGAGATGGTACATTACCTATTTATATTGTATGCTTGTATTTCATTGTTTATCATGCCATCTCCAGGAATTGTTGGATTTAAAATTCATTTAAATAAGATATGACCGCAAAACTACATGTTTTACAGTATTACATATTATGATGCATTTTGACCACAAAGGAAATTTTTCCACTTATAATGTCCCAGTATTGTAAATTCTGAGCTTTAATTCATGTATGTTTTATATTTATTCAACTTGATTTGCCATGAATTTACGAATCGCATTGTATTGATATGCATTATAACAAAGTATTTTTTCGCTGTTTATTAACCGCAACCTGTATTTCTATGGGGAGTAGGGCGCAGGTCAGTAACTTGACAAAGGCTTCGCCGAAACGCGTCATTTGTAGACACAATAAAGTAATTGTGTTGTCCTTTGGTGTGCCGCTTTGCTGATTTTGGGATTTCTCAAATTGCTATGTGGATCGAATAATAGTGGCTGCCGCTGTCGCAGCAGGCACCGGTGTCGAAAGGAGGGGATCGACTTTATGCGGCACTGTGTTGGAATATATATATATATATATATATATATATATATATATATATATATATATATATCAGCCGCGGTCCGTGCAGGTAGTAGTGGTGGGGCCGTGGGGCCATGTAAGGGGGCATTCCGAGGGACGATGCTGACGGAAAATAAAATAAATAAATAATTTTCCCTCGGCATCGTCCCTCGGAATCCCCCTTACACGGACCCACCGCCTCACCGCTACTACCTGCACGGACCACAGCTGATATATATATATATATTCTCCACCTCTCCCTTAGCACAAGGATGACGGCGCCGTGTGTAAATACTTTTGAATTGTTATTGTCCAGCCACCATTGTACGCGTTTCGGTTGTAACCAGCCTTGCTCACCTTGCTTTACACGTGCCGTCGTCATCCTTGTGCTAAGGGAGAGGTGGAATTACTATGGACCCTCTCCTGTGAGGTCCCCTGAGGCAACGCGCCCTTCGGTCAGGAGAAGCGGTGGCAATTCACGGGAGAACAAACAAAGGAACATATACATTTATATATATATATATATATATACACATATATATTTATATATATATATATATATATATATATATATATATATATATATATATAAATATGACATTTATTGTACACCCCTACAATTGCTTTTAGTTTACGACATTGCAGAATTCAAACTTTGCGAATATTTCCTTTTTGTGTCAAGAAACCAATTGCTCCACTGTCAAAGTCTCTTGATATTTTAAGATAGTCTTTATAAAGAATCACGTGTTTCCATCCTATGCTCAAGACATTTTAACTTCCTCCCCTAACAGAACTATGCCTCTGCCCCGGCTTATGATAAGGATTCTGTACCCCGCGTCACCATCTGGAATGGCCACTCTTTCAACACCATCTCCACACGAGAGGCTGAGAAGTACAGTGGAAAAGACAGTGGTAAAGGGGACAGCGATTTCAACGACAGTGACTCCGACATTAGCAGCGATGCCCTGAAGAGGGACATCATTACCCGCATGCAAAATGGTAATAAATCACGACCAACAGTGTCTGCCCACCCACATCCACAGCACTTACCTTACCATGTTTTGCTTTTTTATGTGTCGGAACCCCTGCACCCCTGCTCAAAAAGTATGCGGTATGCAAAGGGTGTTTTGTACACGCATTGTAGTTAACAACAGTTATACGAAATAGGCACAATCCATATTATGCTTATCACCTGAGTTTTTTTTTGATGTTTTGCCAAGTGAAGTATGAGTATCTTAATTATACATGGAATTTATAAAGTATGCCTGTGGGTGTGGAAAAAAATGTTGAGTCCCAAAAAGTATGTTTTATTTAGTCTGGGAATCTAAGGTTTCTTCAAGTTTGGGTGTTGGGCGAATTGTGAGCAACATTAACCCCAGAGTTCATGTTGGTTTTCCATGATCTTTTCTCTGTGATGTCAGTAATATGTTTCTCTCTTCCTTTGTAGGTTTGTGGGCGTGTACCAATGAATGTAAGATCCTGGGGCACTCGGACCGTTGCTGGAGTCCTACAGGTGACACGTCTACCAGCCCCAACTCCACCTCCATCCCCCCAACGAAGCGCTCCTTATCCACCTACTGCAAGAGCACATCCTTGCCCCGGGACCCCCACCGCAGGGACAACTACTACCAGGTGGGGCAGCACCCACCTACGCATATGCCCAAAACAGTGGGGCTACAGAGCGTGTATGAACACGTGCTGCCCGGGGACTATGAGAACAGGACGATCACTCTGATGTCGCCTCCCAGGCCTAGTAGACTTGCCAACCTTCAGGAAATCCCTGTGCCCTTATATGAGGAAACAAGCTCTGGGAGATACCTGCCCTCACTAACTGGCACCAATGAAAGCAAGGACCTTTAAGCAGCTACAACGTGTTTTATGATTTAACATTGTGAGTTGTTGAAAAAAGTTGCTTCCAACCGAGACAGAGTGTGTCTGTATACTGTATATGTGCATGGGTTAGAAGGAGCGGTATACTGTACTGCACAGTCTGCCATGCACTTAAGAATCACCCTCCCCAAGGACCTACCTGCATCTTTCTTGAGGAAGTTCCATGGAGAAGGAAGTCAAGTAGTCTGTCTTAGTATGTCAACACATCCCTTTTTCCCTCCTCTACCTGATTTGGAACCAGAAGGGCGGCGACTGTGCGCCAATGGAGATTCCATCAACAGTATGAGATGAAGGGTAATCTAGGAGAAAGATTCCCTTAGGACAATTTTGTGGAGGAAGGCACATGCTGACGTGCAGAATACAGAAGTTGGCTAGGCCTGTTGTACAGGCTAATGCCTGACCCAGACGCCTGACACAGTGGTCAATACAGACTGAGAAAAACTGGGAACTGAATTATGATTTTCTTGCTCACTAACATGCACTTAGTTGGCTATAGGTAACAGAACAACAGGCCAGGAAGACATTGCAGATTTTATGTCTGTTGTCATTTAATAAACGGGGTTACCTTTGTTCCGCAGTGATATTCGCGGATATGTCCTGGAAACGACACTTAGATCGTAGATGGTCAGAAGGAAGCCATAGGGAAAGCCCACTCTTGTATATAAATATATTTTATATATATTCCTGTACATTTGTGTGTATTTGTGGAGTTGAGGTTGCATTGCACTCTAACACTTGCATTACTGGATTTGTATTTTCCCTTGTTACAACCTCCACGTGACCTTAATGATGCCTTTGACTCATCATATCTAAATAGCAGTATGGTCTATGATAAATTATAGGATATGCCATGTGATTGGTCCAACTACAAGATTTAAAGAGTCGAGCTATGTGTGAATCACAGTCAATACAGCATTCCACAGTATGACATCAAACCGGGCGTTTTGTGGACCATATATATTTCTGCAATAGTCACAGAAATTTGTGCATCAGCTTAAAAATTGGTCAGCACAACGGCAGTGTTTTTTTCTCTTACCATCTTTTATTCAGTAAATTGAATTACGTATTTGAGACTCACAATTGCGAGCAGAAATTAACATGCTTTTTTGCATTTGAATTTATTTATTTAGAGGAAAATCATGCTTCTCCTAATGCAATGGCTAGACATTGAAGGAAATCAATGAGAATCATTTTATCTACAACATAGGCTGGCGCCATTGTAAAATGTCAAAGTCAAAATGATGATAATTGCAAAATTGTACTGCAGAAAATATCCTGCAATGTACAAATGCCAGGGGCAAATTATCAAGCGATATTTCACTATAACATTGTGGAAATTAAACCTAATTTGGTACCTTCTCTGAAATAGTATGTCAGTATAGGCACTCGTGTGGTGTGAGTTGTGTTCTCACCTTCTTCCCCATTCCATCTTCCTGGTGTAAAAAAAAAAATTATATATATATATATATATATATATATTCACACACATACAAACATATTTCTGTTTTTGTATGCACCTCCTGCACTTTGCTCTGAGAGGCTTCTAATGCGAGGGGCCTCCTGAAACAACGAAAATTAATAAAGCCCTTCGGAAGCCAGTTCCTGGTAGTGCCGTGCTTCATTTCGCCCTGGAAATCATGTGTCAAGATCGAAGGGCAATTGTGTGGAGTAAGTGAAGGAATATACATATACATATATATATATTTATATATATATATATATATATATATATATATATATATATATATATATATATATATGTATATGTATATATATATATATATATACACACACACACACACACACACATATTTTACCTTTTCACAAGTCTATCCTGTCTCTTCCACTTCTGAGTGATTGAGTTGCCATCAATGAGTAACACTGTAACGTGTAACTTGTATTAGCACTTTAATGTCGTAGAGTGTATTCACCTACAACACATTTATATCCCATGAATATGAATACATGCACCATACCCATGCGTAATGTGCCTTACAACAAGAGCAACAAGGAAAGTCTTGCGTCACTGGAGGCATCTTTTTCCAAAGGTTCATAGATTCAAACCCCAGCAAGATCATTCATTTGAATTGTTCAACCCCTGGTGGTCAGTCAAATAGGGGCTACTCATAATACGTCACTTCCTGTGTAGTATGTCGACAGCAATGGGAACAAGGCACTGCATTAATGTGAATTTATCCTTATCTAAAGGTAGCCAGAGCGAGAACTTTCATGCTCTGGTTGATATTTGCATACAAAATGAATATCCTATGTAATTTTTATGAAATGTGTGGTATTGTATTTATCTCCTTTGACATGCTCTTGCTTTCAGGCCAATCGTGACTTGGCCCTCCACGTCATTCCAAGCACGCATGCGTGATGTAATATTTTGTATATAGTGAAAATGGTTTATATTTTTATATATTCATGGATCAAATTCAAAATTGTTGCCAGGTGAAGTGTTTGATAGACATCCAAACAATTTACTTCCAAGTGCATCAAGGAAGAATGTCCAAGGAAGTTCTGTGTTCAAAGCCTACTTAGGTAGTCCAAAAAAGAATATGTACTTTACCGAGTATGACTTTTATTCTTGAGCCCGTGGTTCATGTCACATTTATTGTTATTTAATTACAATTGTATTCTCTACATTGTCTCACAGATAAAAAAACACCTCAATAAAGGACTTGTGATTTGTGCGAGAGTTTGTTGTCCATGGCAATCATGACTGTTTGGGTTGCAGAATGTTCTGCCCACTGCATGGCTGAACTGAAAATGATCTTTAACTTACATGAGGACCACCACGCTCCAGGTCATTGTAGAAACAGTTTCCTATCATTGATCTTTGTGTGATAACCCAGTGCATTCTGGGTGCTGTTGGCTTATTTTGCTGCTTTTCAACTAATTAGACTAACACACAGAGAAGTTCAGCACTGGAGACAATGTCCGTAATGACCTGTAGATGAGGTTGTCACCCTATTACCCTACGAATTCTTGATGAGGTGGATGCATTAAGGCCTCTAGGAGTATTTTCACTGCTGCCTGTGATTGCAGACCATCTCTCCCACCTAACTCCCTCTTCCTCTCACAGTCATTCATCTTTTCCATCGAAGGGCTAGGGCAGGCAAGCCATGGTCTGCCGCTGCCGGACATCCTACCACTGTGATTCTTGTACCTACAGGACTGCCTAAGAATTTGTACCACTTCTCTAAGTCACAGAGCTCATAGTCTGTCCTTCTGTACAAGGTGGGGCTTGACCCCACATGAGCAGGTACTTGCTTGTTAGAACCATCTGTCCCCATCGCACCGTTTTTCTTGATTTCTCTAGAAAGTTGTCCTATTTTTTGATTTGTCTAGGTACCACCCAAACACTAAACCTAGTTCTTCCTGTAGAGTGCTTAGCTTTTGGTGGCCACAAGTGGACTCTCTAGACTTCAATAGTGCATCACCTAGGCCTCCTTATTGCATGGGTATAGGGTGGTGGCAGTGATGTGTTATCTTTTCCAGGAAAGTGTGACTCTAAATATGGGAAGAGGTCTACCGAGGCCAGCTCCACTTCCCGGTGTAACGTGTGCACAACTGTGTCCCTGGAGTCATCAGCCTTTGTCACAAGATGCCTCCCCATAGAACTACTTGGCCGATTCCACTCCTGACATCTTTTTCCTCTTCGTTGTCTGGGTTGAATCCCAAACTATCAACACGTAGGCAGCCTCCTTGAGTAGGGGGTCTGTGAAGCCTACTCAGCAGCACATGCCTGTGGCTGCCTGTAGAACCAAGCGAGGAGCAAAGCAAGGTTTATTCTTCCTGACAACAGGATGCCCATTTTTAGGATGTTTTGACTGAGAGTCTGACTACCGGTTGTCCCAATGAAAGAAAAGAAGGGAAACAGTGCTGTGAAAAGGGGGGGGGGAGGGAGGAAGGAAGAGGGAGCGGGGAAGGGTCTCTTTTAAGGACGGTTTCCCTCACACACCAGAGGTGTCATGCTTCATCATGGGGATACCTCCTCGTGTCACAAACCTAGTTGTGACGCGGGCTACAACCCCCTCACTGCGAGGGAGGAGGTCAGGGATGTTTTAATGAGGATGAGGGGTATTGCTAAGACCCAATGTGAGTGACTGTGTGAGTGAGGTAGTGCAGTGCTGACTAAACAGTGAGAGTGATTAAAACTAGCTACAAGGTAAGCCTACTATAGTTTATTGATGCTTCCTGGTGCCAGGATTAAAAGCAAAAATCGAGTGGTGTGGCTGCCGTAATGCATGTTTCAGCCGTTTTGACCTATAAAAAGTGTTGTGGCCTTCTTCAGGATCTCTTTTGTAATAGCTACTGCAGGGTGTGTGAGAACAAAAGCAAATGAAATAAAAGTGCACTAGCAAATACGGCGCAGTGTAATACAAAACCAGTGATCCGGCTGTTCGGCAGATTCACCGGTGTACCTGTGGTGATATAAAAGCAACATACCGCGCCATTAGAAAGTGAGGTACAGCATGTTTAAACCACATTCTCACATATCTAGAGAGACAACTCAACGCACTTTAAGTGAGTACCGCAATTGCGGTACTCACTTAAAGTGCGTTGAGTTGTCTCTCTAGATATATGAGAATGTGGTTTAAACATGCTGTAGTTGTCTCTCACATTGGGTCTTAGCAATACTTCCTCGCAGCGAGCGGGTTGTAGCCCGCGTCACAACTAGGTTTGTGATGCGAGGAAGTATCCCCACGATGAAGCACGACACCTCTGGTGTGTGAGGGAAACCATCCTTAAAAGGGACCCTTACCCGCTCCCTCTTCCTTCCTCCCTCCCCCCCCCTTTTCACAGCACTGTTTCCCTTCTTTTCTTTCATTGAGACAACCGGTAGTCAATCTGTCGGACCCGAGGGCTATCTGTGTTATTTATTGTAATTGTAATTGTAATTGCAGGGGCCGCAGTAGCACTCGGATATCGGGGCTGTGTGACCTCAATGGCAACCTCGAGATCGGATCCCCCCACCCCCAGCTGCTGCAAGTGACGGACGGCGCAGGCTTCAATCTCTGATGGAGCGCTGCTCCTGTGGGTGATATCAAGGCTTTTGGAAAGGCGCTGTTTGAAGCAGAACTGCCGCCACAACTCCGCAATCCGAAGTAACATGCAGAAACAAAATGGCGAATGACGGCGAAAAAATACCAAAACCAACACTGAAGGCACGGAA
The DNA here is from genome assembly GCA_963921515.1 of Calotriton arnoldi. NCBI lineage: Eukaryota > Metazoa > Chordata > Amphibia > Caudata > Salamandridae > Calotriton > Calotriton arnoldi. Next base: position 3,141,486 of record CAWUFW010000156.1, read on the forward strand.
ATGAACCGGATTGCCCTCCTGAGTACCCGTTTCAGGTGCACTGAATGACCTCACTTCTCGACAAGGTATACTAACCTTTGATGCAACGTTAAAGAACCTGTACTTTACGAGTGACTTCTAACTAAAGCGGCCTGACTCTAAGATGGCGGCTGCATGAAAGGTACGAGAAGCGCTTAATCTTCTTTTGCGGAGCTGCGCTACAGGCTATTGGAAATTCTGGGCATTTTTATTGTGATAAGGCTGGGTCTGCTGTCTGTGGGGAACGTTTCTACCCAAAAATCGACCTTATTAATACGGCGATCCCCCTCAGTGCGGTGCCTGACCCTAAGATGGTGCCCGGGATTTGGTTTTCGGCAAAATCAATTCAGCAATACAGCCACCTGAAATTGCTGCAACATAAAGCTCACTTCAACCCTTCATCTTACATCAAGCTGGGGAGCTCTCTGTCAATACAATCAGCCGGAGTCTACCTTGTCTTGCAATGTGCTGGTACCAGTTATAATCTCCATGGTGCTCAGCTCTCTAGAGAAAGAAGAAGGACGCATGCTGGAAACTAAAAAGGGAAATAGGACTTCCAGCACATAAGCAGAAGCTTACTAAGCTAAGAGTCGGCCATCTTGGAACTGTACTAACTGCTCTCTTTTTCACACCCACATCAGAACTGCAAGAAAGATGAGGATGTTTCCCTCCTCCTGCAAAGCCTGCCTGACCTTCAAATGGCGGAGCTCCGATCCCTCTTATCAAGATATCGACGCGCTCTTTTTCCCAGCGCTGAGTCACAGCCATATGGAGATTTTGGGTCGGAAGCCCTCTGATATTCCACAGCTGTTAAACAACTGCTAACCAAGCAGGCCGGAGCTGTGTTGGTATAGCGAGTGGAAATTTTGTAGCTGCAAAGTCTGTAGCTGCCCTGTCCGCAGATACCCCGCATCTACGACCTCCTAGAAGTCACCCTCAGCCTTAGGCTCTGGAGAGTCAACAACAAGCCCTAGAGCAACAGCACGAAATCTCTCTACTACTCGCACTTTCCCCTCTACGGACAGCTCTGGAAACTCTAGCCCACCCTTCCTTATAGGGTGCCTGCCCCCGTCCCACTTAGTCACTATGCCATACGCCACATCAGCCTACTCCAACCCCGCCTCTGTGAACCACTTAAAACCGCACGGCCCGAACTCCTTCTCGATCAGCTTCCCCCCTAACCTCTCACCTAAAGCGAAAAAAAACTTTAAACAAAAACTGATCAGACAACATCCTGAATCACTATTCGTGGACACCTATCACTGCGCCTCCAAAGGACAAGTAAAAATGGATCTCATCTTCCACACTGAAAGACCCGAAACATGGAACTCCATCCTCAGAGCGCAACTCAATATCTCCAAAATGACTAACACGTCCAATAGCTGCAAACTGACTTTCTCAGCCCCTAACCACACTAAGCGAAATGGGAACACCACTGCGACCATCTACTCCAATGGCACAGACCTGATACAAGCCAACAACGACAACCTAGAAATCTTTGATGCTCTCTTCCCATCCCTCCGGACTTCCCCCTCCCACGCACTCCTCCCCTGCTCACCCATCCTCCTCTCCCTGAAAAACCCGACCCGCCAACAGAACTCACCCACCATCCCGATGCACCCTAGTAATAACACCTGCCTCCCGCCGCGAGACACCACCTCCAACACTACCAGAGAGAAAAAAACTCCTCTACCCCCCTCCAGCAACCACCCTCTCCCGACCCCCGCCCCCCTTCCCTCCCTACCCACTTCAAACGACCTCAACACACAGTACGTGACTCCCAACCCCCTCCCCAGTCCCTCATGCAATTTAACATCTACGCCCCAACATGTCCCCCGCCTCCCCGCACCACCGACCCCGCCTAGATCCCACACGGACACCTCACCCGCTAAAGGGCAACTTAACAACGTTAGGCTCTCCCCCCCAGGTTTAACTCTCCCACACAGAACACCCACACCGACACAGAGACTGGCCAGCGGCTCTCCCTGCTTGAAAGCCAAATAACCACCATAATCCAGGGGCTTAGTGAAATCCTTACCAACCTCGCCGCACCCCTAGAACCACACCATTACCCTTCCTTCCCCTCTCTCTCTCAACAGAGGCTTCCCAATGCTCCCCATCCAGAAGGGATCTCTACCCCCCTCTCTCATCAGACACAGAGACAGAAAAGAACTAGAGATGACACATCTGCGATTGAAGCGGCAGCTCTCGCTTCCTCGTACGACAATCTTATTACTGCCACCCTCCAATCCAAAATACAGGTGATCACCGGACTGGGAAGAGAACAGGCCCCTCTGAAATCCCCTAGACCCCCGGCCACACGCACTATCATCCCCACGGTCCCCCGAACGATAAAACACTCAACAGAGACGTCCCCCACTAACTGCATGCTCATAAACTGCAGATCAGCCACCAAGCATGCCACAGAGCTAGCGGAATCCATCCTCACCCACAACATAGACATAGCATTCATCACTGAGACATGGCTAAATGACTCCTCATTTCCACTCATGGATACTCTTGTCCCCCCTGGCTTTGCTATCACCAACAAAGATAGGAAAGATCAAAGAGGTGGAGGCATAGCCATCATCCACAAAAACAATATTTCCGTGACGGAAATAGTCTCCTTCATCTACAACACCTTTGAATGCCTAACCGTCGACATTAACACTAGCAACAATAAAACACTCATCTGCCACCTCATTTACCACCCCCCAGGCAACACCACCACATTCACTGAACACCTGTCCGACCTGATTGCCCACTGCTCTCTCCGAGATATGAACAACCTTATTCTGGGCGACCTCAATCTTCACTGGAATGAAGAAAACAGCCCGCTAATCCAGAACCTGAAGGAGCTGCTTCACAGCAACAACCTTACCCAACACTGCTTAGAGGAAACCCACAACAAAGGAGCAATCCTAGACGCCATTATCGCCCAGCACGGCACTGTCACGATAGACCGCACCCTGCCCGTGGACTGGTCTGACCACCACATAATCCTGTTCCACCTCACCCAGCCTATCACACCCAAACCCCCACCCAAGACCCTCCGAAATGGACTAGAAACTTCACCCAGATTAACATGGCTGACCTAGAGGGAAGGGTTAACTCTCTACTCACTGCCTCCACGGACGATCTATCCACAACAGAACTCACCACCCACTACAACACAAACATGACATCCATTCTAGATCAAGTAGCCCCCTTGAAACTAAAAAAAACCAGGAACATCCCATCCAGATCTTGGTTCAACACGGACATTAACAACGAAAGAAGACAACTAAGAGCTACAGAAAGACTATGGAGGAGCAACCCCTCCTCAAGCCTACTCGAACAACTCAAAGCAGCCCGAAGGAAATACAAAAAACACATCAGCAGCGAAAAATCCACCTTCTTCTGCGACGCTCTAGACAACGCAAAAAACAGGAAAAACGAACTGTTCAAAATCATCAGACAACAAACCTCCAAACCCCCGGAATCCTCCCTACTGGCCTCCAAAGACTTGTGTGAAAACTTCGCCAACTTCTTCGAAGAAAAAATCACCAGGATTGAACTCTCACTGGACATCAACGTCCACCCCGTCTGCAAAAACCTGCCTCCAGTGACAATAGATAGCTCGCCCAAGCACCCCACAAAAACCTGGAAGTCCTTCAACCCCATCCTGGAAACCGAGATCCTCGAACTGATCTCCACCTCCAAACTAGCCTCTCACGTCCTTGACCCGATTCCCACCGAACTGACCAAAAAACTGAGACTCTCCATTGCCCCGTTCTGGTGCAAGATCATTAACAGCTCCCTGAAAACCGGCATCATACCTGAATGCCTCAAAGTTGGCCAAGTCACGCCACTACTAAAAAAAACAGGCCTGGACTCCAAGGAACTGAATAACTTCAGACCCGTCTCCAATCTCCCCCTCCTATCCAAAATCCTTGAAAAATGCGTCCTCCAACAACTGACTCAGCACATGGATAACATCAACCTTCTTGACCCCCACCAATCGGGTTTTAGAAAAGGCTACAGCACCGAGACCGCGATCCTTAACATCACAGACGACATCCACAAATCCCTCGATACCGACCAATGCTGCCTCCTCATTCTCCTAGACCTATCGGCAGCCTTTGACACGGTCGATCACCAACTTCTCATCAAGGCCTTACAAGAAAGGGTAGGAGCTGATGAGGTGGTCCTACGCTGGTTCTCCTCCTTCTTACACAGCCGCTCACAAAGGATAAAAATAAAAAACTTTACCTCCGACCTACACCCTGTCAACAGGGGCGTCCCCCAAGGTTCAGTGCTCTCACCTCAACTGTTCAACATATACATGGAACCCCTCACCACCCTACTAAAAAATGCTAACATCCCTTTCCACCTCTATGCAGATGACACCCAAATCTATCTAGAAACCTCCTCCATTGATGACATTCACAGACTAAATGTCACTCTAAAAGAAATCCAACATTGGCTGTCGCTTAACCACTTAAAACTCAACCAAGACAAAACCGAAATACTCCTCATCTCCAACAAAGAGGAGAACCCTCATATTTCAGAATGGCTAAAAGCTTTGGATGCTCTTAACGGCAATCACACTCTGACCCACTCCGTTAAATCAGCCATGGCCAATCACATCAAGAACTCCGCAAAGAGTGCCTTCGTCAACCTGAAGCTACTTAACAAAATAAAACCATTCATCCCAACCAACGACCTCAAACAAGCCACCCAATCACTGGTGCTATCCAGACTCGACTATGGGAATGCCACCCTCACTGGTACAACAAAATCTCACCTAGCACCCCTCAAAACTACTCTCAACGCAGCAGCTAGAATGGTCACTGGAATCAGGAAATACGATCACATCTCACCGGCACTCAGAGAACTAAAATAGCTCCCAATCGAACTGCGTGCCAGTTACAGAACTGCCTGCCTCACACACAAAGCCCTGCACACAGGAAAACCTGAGTATTTGGCTGCCAAACTCAAGAGGGCTGGTCAGACAAGGAACCTCAGGAGCTCCAGCACCTTTCTACTCATCCCCATGAAAACACGCAAACAAAAAACTGCCGCACGGTCCTTCGCCGGAAACGCGCCCAAAATCTGGAACGCCATCCCAGTCGGTATCAGGACTACCTCGTCCTTCACAAAGTTCAAAAAACAACTTAAAGTCCTTTTCCTCAACCGCTCCCTCCCGAATGGATAGCCGCCATCTATACGCTATTCCCTGCTCGTCATCTCTTCCTGACATTGTAGCCCTAAGACTTACCTCCTCCCTGCTATTCGTCCCCCAACTGCTCCCCCCCTTAATTGGTTCAACCCCAAGACAACGTGCACTCTATGAGGTTATCTCAGGACTCACGGACTACCTCAATGCTGCTCAGCACACTTGGACTTCCGAACCTATATGTAGAATACTGCTTTATTGTATCCACCCCAAGACAACGTGCACTCTATGAGGTTATCTCAGGACTCACGGACTACCTCAATGCTGCTCAGCACACTTGGACTGCCGAACCTATGTGTAGAATCCTGACTTACTGTATCAACCCCAAGACAACGTGCACTCTATGAGGTTATCTCAGGACTCACGCTCTACCTCAATGCTGCTCAACACACTTGGACTGCCGAACCTATATGTAGAATACTGCTTACTGTATGAATCTTGCTCAAAAACTGTTGTGAAGCGCTCCGATACCCTCGGGTCAGGCTGGCGCTATATAAAACTCCTTAAATAAATAAAAAATAAAAAATATTGTCTAGATTGGGGAGAGTGCCCTCGCTGGTCCAGAAAATCTTCTCCAGCGCCCCTTTGTGTACTGTTGACTGAGAGTCTGCAATACTCAAATAGCCCCCTGAGGACAAGCAACGCCTGCAAAAGTGTAGCCCTTTTACCCTGCGCCAAATGTTTAATCTATGCATTGACTCTGGTTCTCAAAGGGCCGCTGGCCCACCTGTATTAGAAATTTGGACCAAAACTAGGCCTGGGCAAAGCTTAAATTGCGCTGTGTAATTTATGTATATTCAGAGATTTTGTGTTACTCTTATTATGTGAAATTCCTTAAATTACACCATGACAACGTGAACAGTCATAACGCGAGTGGCTATTGGCTGCAGTAATTATGTTTTTCACACTATGGGGCATATTTAAAAGCCCCTATCGCCACGGGAACGTTCCTGTGGCGATAGGGGCTTTGCCTTATTTACAAGACAGCGTTAAGCCACTTAACGTGGCTTAACACTGCCTTGTAAATAAGTCCCCCTTTCACGCTATGCTTAGCGTGAAAGGGGAGGGCAATGGGTGTTGCTGTTGGCGTTCCACCGCACCACCCATTGATTCTGACGCTGCCCCCTATTTCCAAGGGAGGCGTAAATAGGAGGCAACGCCAGAATTAAGACCAGGGAAAACCTGGTCTTTCCATGGTGCAACGAGGAGAAATGTTTCATTTCTCCTCGTTTTTGCTGTTTTCATGTGTGCTGCGTTGTGCAGCATACATGAAAACAGCAAAAGGCCAATGATTGTTTATGTGCAGGAAGGTCCCCCTGCAATTTCTCGTAATTATGTGAAAGCAAACTATGCACATTTTGCAAACCCCTCAGATCCGCTTCAGCAAGTTGAAGAGCTGCAATGAAATGAAACTTCTTTGGGGTTAGTTTTTAACCAGAGCTACATGAAGGCCTGGTCCTGGGTGTCTGCAGTGCCTGAGTCAAAATACAGAACTCTTTTGACCCTTTTGAGTTGTGCTGAAGCCCAGCAACTCGCTGTACCCTGCACCCTAGAATCGGAAATATTGGTCTTGAACTAAAATGTTCTTTATGTTAACATTTGCCCAGCCAGGCTGAGATGACAGGAGCTTTTGTTTCGGGTTGGTGTTAAGCAAGAGAGACTTCTCCTGAAGTTTTAACGATGGTCCCTGCTATTATCACTGTTGGGGTCAAAGATACAGACTCCAGGGAGTCCCAATCTGTAGATGGGAGATAGCACAACCATGTTTGCATTGTTCGACTATGATCAGCACATTCAAAGATATGGCAGTTAATTTTTTTGGCAATCATTTTACCCTATCAATAGGCTAACCCAGTATCCGCGACAGACATATCAGGCTGCAATAAAAAAAAATCCTTCCTCATTGACCACTTCTACTCCCAATCACCATCAATCCTACTCACAGAAACATGAATCGACACATTAATTTTGGAAACATTGCTGTTTTCCATACTAACCATGTCATCTGTATCCATTCATCCCCTAATAGTCCCGATAGTGGGGTTAGCTATCTCTTCAACCTGTCTTCCACTCGCTCGCACTCAATCAGTCTTTGATAAGTATGACATCACATTCGACCAACTGCCACTTCTCCGCTTGTCGTTCTTGTCATATAAACCTCAACATTAATAATTATACTTTCAATTGCTTTTTGACTACTCTTTCCAACTCCCTTATCTACCCGAACCACTTCAATGGCAATCTTCTTGACCTAATACTTATCTCAAACTCATTCAACCTATCCCAAGTTACATTTGACCCATCCCTACAGACCATGTACATATTTATGCACTATTCTCTTGAAACAACCCCCACCTCCATTACTAATACTTACTCTCCAATTACTAAGCACATATTCCATCTTATTGCTATTTACTCTTACCCGTGCCTAGTAAAGTATTATCTCCTGCTTGCATCACATTCTATCTCATTCAGAGGCTTCAACAACACACTCTGTAGTGCCTCAGACTGCCACGTATTATCAAACACCATTATTTCACAATCATCCCACAATAAGCGTGGTATTTCGACACACACCTGATCTCTTAAAAGTAGGATTCCATAGTGTAAGAAATTGGGTTAATGGTTTGGGGGGGTGGAAGCCCCACTCAGGCAATACCCACAATCCTTGTTAGGGTAAACCACAGATGTCACTAAATTAAGCTGTGCCTAACCCTTTGGTAACTTGGTACAAAGCAGTCAGGCTTAACTTGGAGGCAAATTGTAAAGTATTTATGCAGCACACAAACAGTAATAAAGTGAAAACACAACACAAGAAAAATCCCAAACCAACTTAGGAAAAGAGTACATTTGAATAAATAATATGAGACCAGAACTACAAAAATCCAATCAGTGGAATCAGAGATATGCAATTTTAAAGTTTTAGGTAGATATAACTCCTACACCAAAAAGTGCCACTCTTGGTCATCTGGTCATGAAAGACTGAGGGAAAGTCCCAAGTTTAGGCCAGTCATGGTGGAGCGAGGGCCAGATACAAGGAACAGGTTTGTCCCACTCAAAAAGTTACCTTCTCAAAGTCCTGCGTGAAGAGTTCCGTTTGCGGTGGAGGAGGCCACGAGGAGCAGGGATAGCATCACGGATAGTCATCGATATAGCACAAAGAGCAGGCTGGCCGGCGTGAGCCATTTTCCCTGCAGCGTGAAGATCCAGTAAGGCATCACGTACAGTCATTGATGGAGCTACATATTGGCGATCACTACGGACTGTTGTTGCTGTAGCATGAAGTGCATATCTCATGGTACCGGTCGCGCTAGGGGTCGCTGTAGCTCGAAGAGTCGGGTTCACCAAGCTTCGTGTTGGCAGTCATCTTGGGCAGCAGAGTCTCAGCATGAACAGGCCCCTTCGCAGTCACAAAGAACCAAAAATGTATGGATTTCTCCTTTATTTGAAGAGGAGTGCAATCTGATGCCAGCCAAGGGTCTAGGGCCTGGGGAGGCACCTCTTGGGGGTCAGGGAGTCACTCTAGCAGAGGCCAGCAGGGCTCAGGCAGGTCCAGTTGCAGCTGATCAGCTGGACAGTTGCAGGGAGGCCTCTGGAGCTTGTTCTGTCCCTGTAGCTCAGACCGCAGGTCAGCCAACTGACCCTTGGAGTCACTCGGGTTAGCGTGAAATGAAGGGCACAGGTCCAGTCTTCCTTCTCAGAGAGCAAGGAATTCTCAAGCACCAGGGCAGTGCTTTGGGAGCAGCAGGACAGTCCTCTGGTAGCAGGGCAGACCTTCTTCTGTAATGTTCACAGGTCCAGGAGTGTACTAATGAGTGGCTCAGGAGGTCCAATGTTTATACCTGGTGCCAACCTTTGTCTGTAGGGGAACACCTTGTTCTACCCCCATGCCTGGTTTTTGAAAGTTCTTCCCAGCCCCTGTCAAGGCTCCAAGAAGTCTGGGTGACAATAGGCTGGTGTTAGGGTCCTTTGTGTGTGCTGGAGGTAAGTCCTTTGAAGTGTAAGTTGGGCAGGGCACAGCTCTGCCACAGCCATCCCGGCAGAATGGCCTATCCTGCCCACATCTAGTGCCATTGTGTGTCAATGTCTGGGAGAAATACATAAACCCCAACAGCAGAGTCATTCATAGTCATGTGACCCAGGATACTGGCGGAAGGCAAAAGTGGTTAGGACAAGAAAATGCCAACTTTCTAAAAGTGGCATTTTCAGAACAGTGATTTAAAATACGACTTAACCATTAAGGAGGGCTTTAAATTGCAAATCATTTAAGTGTAAACAGCATATCTCTACCTGTTCTCACCTATTACCTATTAAATATAATAAGGTAACCCAGTGTTAGTCAATGGGAGAGATTGGTCTTGGAGCAGTGAAAACGACTTTAGGAGTTTTTCACTGGTAGGACACGTAAATGCAAACACACGTCCTACATTTTAAGTACAATGCACCCTGCCCCACGAGCCTTTAGGGCCTACCTTAGGGCTGACTTATATGTATTAAAATAGAAGGTTTAGGACTGGCAAAAGGTTTATTTTGCCAGGTCCAAACAGCAGTTTAAAACTGCACTACAGGCTGCAGTGGCAGGCCTGGGACATGTTTTAAAAGGCTACTTTAGAGGCTGGCACAATGAGTGCTGCAGGCCCACTAGTAGCATTTAAATTACAGGCCTTGTGTACCTGTAGTATGATATACTAGGGACTTACAAGAAAGTTAAATATGCCAAACTGGTATAGGCCAGTTTCACCAGGTTTGAAGAAGAGAGCACAAGCACTTTAGCACTCGTTAGCAGTGGTAACATGTTCAGAGTCCTAAAGCCAACAAAAAACGAATTCAGCAAAACAGGAGGAATAAAGGCAAAATGTTTGGGGTCAGACCACAACAAAGATGTCAGGTCTAATACCTATGTACTTCAAAGATGGATGAAATTTCATAGTTCAGTCAATTTTTAAGAATTCAGAAAAGTCTCAACACCCTTACAGCTGCTCTTGATGACGTCAAAGCCAGCTCATCTGTATAACCTGATGCAAAACAGCTATTCTAAATGCTACAATCATTACTAGTCCTCTTCATTCCACTATTCCTCAATCTCCTCTCCTAGTTGCTAACTTTGTTACATTTTTCAATTTCATAATCCACAATATGAGGGCAATATTGAGATGAGGGCATCTTATTTTGACTCACTCTCCTCCCTCTTTCATCATTCCCATTTCACAATTTCTTCTTGCCACATCTACTTTCTTCATTACCACTCCACAGAGTAATTAATCCCCTTATTAAAGACTGACAGTCCCTTCTTTTCTCCCATTGAACCATTTTTCCATAAAATCATCAGACTTTCAGACTTCTTTTTCTTCCGTACCTCTCTCTCGCATCTCCTGAATTAGTCTACAGTCGCCCACTCTCACCAATGAAAGTCCTTTGTAGATCTAGCACCCCCGAAGACACCAATGGTTGATCCCTCTTATCCTCCTGACATCCAGAATCTCAATTACCTTTAGTCTAAATAAATACAGGTATTTAGACAGTTTATACTCTGTCTATCCAGTTACAAACTGCTTGTTAGCCTGGAGTCTGGTTTTAGTGCTCTTCACACCAACTCTATTGAAGATGCTGCCTCTCATGCCTCAAATTTGATTACAACCACCTAATACATATACTGTCTATCTTCCGTATGAATCCTATGCCTTCTACCAGCCACCTTTAATGCAGTCGACTGCTGGATTTTTCTAAAGGGACTCCAACCTTTTCTGTATTGAGAGCTACTTATGTTCAATGAAACGCATTGCGAGCTATTAATATTATTAGTGTTGTATAATATCAATTTTATTGTATGCAATTTAATTCAACGAAGCAAAAGCTTTCTAATTTAATAAGCTGGGCTGCACACAGGTGAGCTACTTAGAGGTAGCTGGAGAGCTACAGCAGCTCATGAGCTACTGGTTGGAGACTCCTGCTGTTTCCTCTCTGGGATAACCAACATTACCCTTGATTAGTTTTCCTACCTTTCCTACTTTTAAACCATTTTTTCAGTATTCTGGTGTTCAGCCATGTCCTAGGCCACTTCTCTTCTATTGGCATTTCTCAAGTTTGAGTACTTGGTTCTACATTATGCTCTTTCTATGCCTCCTCCCTCTGTAACATGTTTTCCTCATAATAGGACCCTTCACAAATTTGGAAAGCTTTAAGGGAGACCAGTATACCCTGTGGAGACAAAAGATGTAATTTCTCCTTAGGTTTGTCCGAGTTGTCCGAAATGCCATCAGGAAAAAGCGGATGATGTGCATATGTTTTTAAGCTGCCCAATGTTACATCACTTTTGGGTCTCTGTAACTAGAGGTATGGAAGCCATGTTTGGTTCTGATATTCAGGTGAGCATAATCCTGGTATTCTTTGGGGTCTTTCCAAATTATGAATTATTATCCCTAGAGGAAAATAAGTGTATGTTTCTATTTAATCTTACTTGCACGGAGAGAAATCTGTAAATGCTGGATCAAAAATACATCTCCGACATTCCTAGATTGGTTAACTTCTATTAAATATATGATGAAGCTAGATAGGGCCGCACGGAAAAAGAAAAGCAAGAAAAAGGATTTCTGGTTTCCTTGTGTGGATTGGCTGGATACTTGCAATACCAGGGTTAATATAGTCCAATGATTATGCCTCTACACTGGGATACTTTACCCCTCTAGTTTGTTCTGCGGGCTACCCAGAGAGAGGAACAGAACAGACCGAATATGAGAAAGAGAGGTTCTGTGTAAAGTGCATCCATCTAGATACAGAGCTCTCAAGTCGGTGCCAATCAAGTGGGGGGCCGCAAAGAAATTTAAATTGCTCTGGGTATATCTAATGGCGAATGAGGACAATTAAAAAAAAAAACATGTTTTCCTCATCTATATTCTCATATCCTATCTATACTCCTGATACCAACATATTTTTTCTTCCCCACCTTCGCACCTCAGCTTCTCATACAAATCCATAAATGTTTCACTGGCTGTTAGGCAATGAATAAATATAAGATCCCTAATGCTCAATTATTTAAAACTGAAAATTATGATTTTACCCAGCTCGTCCATCCCTTACTCAACCTCATTTACCACAGATACCTCTTTTCATTCAGATTACCTTCTGCATCTAGAAGAAATCTTGATGCATGATTTGGCATGAAAATGCACCTACACTGTATGTGCCACCAATACTGAGGGCAGGTTCCACCTACTCAACATTCTTGAAATTCATCCCTGCATCTCATTCCACACCATCAATGTTCTTGTAATGAATATGTTTAAGTACTACAGCAGCCTAATCACAAGCCGCTCAAAATATTCCTTCTGCCCCCATCAAGAAAGTGATCAACATTTTAATCAGTGTGTTCTTTATTTTTTCATGTGAGCAGCCCACCATAGAAAGCAAATCAAGCAACTGTCTGCCAGCAACACAACGAAGGTCAAATTCCTCAATCAGGTATACTAGTTGATTGATTCATGGGTTATCTGTCTGACACCCTTTTTTGCCACTAACTCCAGGGTTGGACTGGGACAAAAAATAGGCCAGAGCACCAAAATCAAAGTGGCACCATTAGCAAACAAGATAGCTGAAAAGTGGCCTACATTTGCAAATCAGTCCAGTTTTGAACATGTAAAGACATGCTGTATGGGTATTTTTCAAGGTTTGAAAGACTGTATGCCTTTGTGTTTGCTGCAGGCAATGCTTCTAGCAACATCAGTGAAATCAACAGGAAAAAATGACCCACCTGGCAATAAAACAGGCCCACAAATTGCTCAAAAACAAGCCCACACACAAATTTGTGAGACCAGCCCATCGAGCAAGGGCTGATTATAGATCCTGACTAACTCCCCTGGCCTTTGCACTCTCTCACCCTTCTCCTACTCAGTTTCCCCAATATTTCCAACAGACAATATTGCTTTCAATCATTCCACTTTCTTGACCTACTTCAATGGCACTCTCTACCACTTGACCTCAAGGTTTAACTCACCTTTAAGCTTTCAAGGTTACATAAAAGCCCACCTTTTTACCTGTGAGTTCCATGTACAATGACGTGGTTAACCCCATTCTCATCAAAATCACTTTTCCTACTCCTACCTCCCCCACTCTCCAAGCCTTGTTTCCTCCTGGATATGTGTATAATATGTTAATATGGATCATATTAATGTATGTATACCCTCTTTTACACCCTCTTCATTCATCATTCTACACATCCTCATCCTTATGGCATATGTAACCACCAACCATAACTTTTCCATGTGTGCCACTGGCTTACTATATTGGGTATCTACTATTGAAATGTATCTATCCCTAATTAAATAAATAAATCCCAGATAATCTGGGCAATTGGAAATTATAGCCACAATGTTAGGTCCACTGATCACAGAATTAATATCCTGTTGAGCCCCTATCCTGAATTACAAAGTACTAATAAGCCAAGAGAATCATAAAATATTGCTAGCTTCCATTAAGAACTGGGTTTAATGGACTTTTATCCAATATTGCCTTTGACTTAGGTTGATTCACAGGTTGACTTATTTCACAACATACCAAGTTATGGGAGCTTGGCCGGAGTGGAGACCTGCCAGGACGTGTCAGGAGCGTGGCCCGAGTGGAGACCTGCTAGGACGTGTCTCCCCTGAGCTCCACAAGTCATGTTCCATTTGACCCCTCAATGTTGATTTAACCAGCACAAAAAGCAGTGATGTTGGCATGGGAGGGTGACCTGTGGCTGTTGGAGCACCTTGATGATTCATAAAAAGAGCTTCACCGCAGTTTTCAGCTGAGTTCTTGATCCAGAATGCATGAGCTAGTGCCCAAGATGGCACTGCGGTCTCCACTGGGCTGCTCTGAAACCTGTGGCCTAGGGAGCTTCCTTTGGACGTCTCCCTCCAACAGCAGAACCCACCAGCTGGCCCTGGGTGGAGACAGCAATATGCGAGGCACATTTAGACGTCTAGCCAAGCAAAAAAGAGCAGATTTAGAACTCCAGATGTCTCAAACTGAGACGTGCCATAAATAAGGGGGTTCAGTTAGAACCATGAGGGAACTATCTAAAATTAGAGGGGAGCTAGAACAACTATAAATGAAAGACAGTACCAAATATCTTCTGTATTCTAACCAAACCTATTACGAAAAAGGAGATGAGGCAGATAGGCTACTAGCTTATAAATTACGACAGACTTCCACACAGGATCACCGATGGCCGAATAATGAAATTAAAGATGCTGAGGAAAATGTCTGAGATTCTTCTAACCTTTCAAAGATGTTATACAGCCTTGTTCTGCCATCAAAGGCAAGACAATATATCTCAGGATGAATATCTTAGAAGTCATGCCACCCGATCTTGAGGATGATCTGCTCATATTAGAGCATTTCTATAGATGAGGTCCGAGAGGCAATCAAAAATGTACCTATCTGTAAGTCTCCAGGCCCCCGACAGCTTCTTGGCTTTATTCTATTAAAACCTATGCCACACTACTCACTGAGACTCCCCAAAAAGTATTTTACTACTTTTTGGCCCCCTAGATGGTCACAGACTCCATGTTAGGCTCCTAAATCACCTTATTTCTCAAACAAGATAAAAACCCTTTGGTTTGCACTTCAAATTGACCAATCACACTTCTCAACTGCAATGTGAAGCTATTCACATCCATATTGGTCCAAATAATCTATCATATCTGGGTCCACATAATATCTACCCAACAGTCGGGCTTCATTAAAAACTAACAGGCCAATGATAATACTCCGCTAGCAAGGACCTTGATTGAGGTGGCTGTAAGAAACCAACGAGCCGATGGTCCTCCTCTCGCTTGATGCAGAGAAGGCATTTGATAGGTTGGACTGGCCATACATCTGAAAGCTACTTGATAAGATTCCTCTGTGATCCAAAATGAAAACATTTATCCAAGCAAGCAAACTGTCAAAAGCTTTCCACAAAGACTAAGAATAATATGGAATACACATCAGACATACCAATTTCAAGTGGTACGAGACAGAGCTGCCCTCTTTATCCCTTAATTCTTGCCTTATCGATGGAGCCTTTGGTGGGCAATATTTTGCACAACCCCAACATTGGCAGCATGAAGGTGGGAGACACTGTACATAAGCTTTCCTTATTCACCAAGGATGTCCTTTGTTTTATCACTAATTTGGACTAATCGATCCATGCTTGGCAGGCAGAACTAGACCACTTCACAGTGGTACCTGGCTCCAAGATTTATTACTCAAAATCACAGGGGATGGACTTAGTGGACCCACATGAAGAGATATAGGAGCCCTTACAATGGAGGGCCTTATCCTGGACTGGGATGTTAATCAGACACCTGGGCGTTAACTTGCCTGCACATGCACAATCTTTGTATGATAGTAATATCTCCTCCCTTATACAAACTCTGTTCAAAGATTTATACCAATGGGATAAGCTTGAAATCTCCTAGATGGGCCGGATGAATAGTCCCAAAATTTACTTTATGCCCGCTTACTCTACACAATACAGACACTCCCTCTTAAAATTAGCAGGACAACGCATACTCAAATATGTCAAAAAATCCTTGAATTTGTGTGGCAGCTTAAATCCGCTAGAGTGGCTCAGTCGACCCTTTTCCGTCAAATCAACGAGGGAGGCTTAGACTTCCTTGACATTACTACGTATATCTGGGCGGCCCAATTGCGCCCAGCTCTAGACTGGAACTATAACCAAGACAACAAACCTTGGGTGCAGGTAGAAAAGGCATTCTGAGTAATCCCGTTTAAATATATATTATGGATGCCACATAGGCCTAGCTTCAGGTCACATGCCACCCTCTCTATTACGACGAAACTGCTTGACCACTGGCATTAGGGGTTACATAAAAAAGCATTTCCTTCTTACCTGTTCCCTTTGCCTTCAATAGTCCACAACCCATACTTCCCCCCTTGGCACCGCAGATCCAGAATTTACCTCCTGGATCAAAGAAGATCCTCCTCTATTGAAAGATTTCTTTGAAGATGGTGATCTTCGGACTAGAGAAGCCTTGGCTTAGAAATGAGGCCTGAGCAGAAGGGACAACTACGCCCACATACAGGTGCCACAGTGGGTTTGTGGAAGAAATATGTGTGATAAAATCTGCAGGGACAAGACACACCTTGAATCTCATTTCAGCACCAATGTTAGGTGTAGGGGTATTTCCTGGATCTACTGATATATTCTTGGACTCAGGCCCCACACAAAACACGGCTATATACTAAACTGGGAAAAAGATTTAGAGACCAAAATCTCTAATGATGCTTGGAAGGCAATTTGGAAGAGAGACGCAGGGTCCTCTACGTGTACACAGCACATGGCATTTGCATACAAGCTACTGACCAGGTAGTACCTCACCCCCATATGACTATATGCAATATTTGGCAATCCGGACAGATGTTGGAAGGTTTGGGAGCAGTCTACTCCATACATGATGGTCATGTCCTCATATCTAAGTCTTTTGGCGCAAGATCCTTGCAGAAATGAATATCATAACGAACATTGCCCTCTTTCGTCAGTCCTTGCTGATACTACTAAGATATCCAGGTGATCATGGTATATATCATATGACCACTCCACTAAGGAAATTGATCTCCACTTGCTATTGGCTGCTTGGCTTAGCATAGCCCAGATGTGGAAACTTCCAAATGTTCCTTTGATTAACATGTGGTGGGCGTGGCCTGACAAGATGGCCAAGTAGACGCGTTAGAGTGGAGCTCCTGCCCCTAATCGCAATATCCTAATGAAATCCTGGCAGAATAGATAAAAGAAACATACCCAGAACTGCCGGAGGACCTCCTGCTTTCCCTGGGCTGGAGTCGGGGGATTGTCATCGTGCAACAGAGAGGTGCAGAGTGCTGGCGGTGCTGCGATGAGGGACGATGTGCCTGGCCTTGGAGTGGCAGTGCCTGGCCGAAGTCTCGAGGGGCGCTGATGCGAAAGGAGGTGACTGGAGTTCGTGTCTCTATCCCCACATTCATGGATGCGGCTGAAAGAGACTAGTTGACCTGGCCCTCGAGGGGGGATTGACCGGCGGAGGCTGCCAGCGTCCACGCAGAGGCCCGCTGGAACGAGGTAGGGCGTGGCCCTGGGCTCTGGGAGGCCAAGAGCATGAGGCCCGACAAGTGGGGAAATCGCCAGAGGGCCGGGGCGCGGAGATAGGCCCTCCAACCCAGCAGCAGAGGAGAATAAAAAGGGCTGTAAGCCTATGAACGTAGACAAACACACTGCGGAAGCTGGTGCCGGGACACAAGCTGGAAGAGAGGGTGAGGCCCAGAACTAAGAGGTGGCTGGCAGTGCTGGCCCCCTCCGAGACATGATGGTGAGGAATTAGCGGGCTCAGAGGCGAGCGGCTCAGGCCAACAAAGCGAGGACACAGAAGCAATTGAGGACTAAGAGGTGGGGGCCGCCCCGGGGAACTGCAACTCCTGGGATCCCTGAGAAGAATACTACTGCGGGGAACCGGTGGAGAATAACATAGAGAAACGCAGAATACTTTGCGTCACATGTGTGTTCACATACCCCTATAACAGGGTATGAGAGGGAGAATAGGGGAGATAACTGGAACACCAACATCTCACCCAGGCGTGCAGCCAACAGCAGACGACAACTGGCCTCCCTTCAGCTCCCAATAGGAGTGTAACAGCGAACGGGACAGGGACTGCTGCCCCACTGATAGTCCTAACATAAAGGAAGTCAAGGGACACCAGGAGAACCCCCTCAAAAATATAAAACTTAGTCACACAGGGGTACAAAGCGAGAAGCCCTACGGAGAAGGAAACAAAGGCGGCAAAGAGCACCGGCTGCTGCCAGAAGATGGTCAAAGATAAGCCACAGAGAGGTGCGCAGGCCAACAAGATCATTCAATACATAGTCCCTGACCCTGGACCATCTGAACAATCGCGAAGAGACACGATGGACCCAAAACGCCAAAATGCACAGAAGCGAGATAAGACGGATATACTGGAGGCTCTTAGAGACTCTCGAGTGGCACTGTAAAATAAGATGGGCAGCATGGCAATGGACATTAATCACTTACGCCTTGACCTCCGCAAAGTTGCGGGGAGAGTTACGAACACGGAGGAAGAGGTTGTGACGCTCGCGAAGAGGTGCAGAGGCTTCGCAATACCGTGGCTACTCTCCAGGTCCAGTCAAACCGCATGGAAGACAGAGTGTTAGATGCAGAAGGGCGGTCCAGAAGAAACAATCTCCGATTTATAGGTTTTCCAGAAAAGGCGGAGGGGCCATCAGCAGAATTATTCCTGGAAGACTGGATACCGACAGCCTTCGTCAATGTCCGACTTACTACATTTTTCTCAATAGAAAGAGCCCACGGGGCGTTGGGCCCTCCTCCACGCCCAGGAACACCACCCAGAGCCCTGATAGCACGCCTGTTTAACTAACTACAGAGGCAGAGACATACTCCTGCAGCACATTTGGACCCATGGCCCTCCTAAATATGAAGACCGCTCAATACAAATCTATCCAGACTACACTAGAAAAGTACAAGACCCCCGAAATTGATTTCTTGGAGTCAAACGATGACTGTGAGAAACATATGATGGCAGGGTCCATTTCTATGAAACTCCTCAGGAGGCAATGGACTGGATGGACTCTTTGGGCCTGAGTAACTGGGAACAGAGCCAGGAATGGTGCGAACAATGGAGGAGAAGTAGAAGACAACAAAGCCAGTTTAGAAGCACAAAAGAGAGGAGACCAACCTCACAAGAAACACAGACCACGGGACGTATCCTGGTGGGAGCCGATGGTACATTACAGGCAGAGATAGCAACGATTCCACTGGAAAATCAGTACTCGCCACTTTGCCTAGTACAGGAGACCCAGACTGACGGGAGCCTAGAAGCTTAATAAATGGTGGTCCGACACAGCAGCGTATGATATACCTAGATACTACAAGAGATTGCAAGAAAAATGTGAGTAGACACACCCGGCAGGAAGGGGGGAGAGGAGATGAGGGCAGCCAACCTCCCCGTAGTTAAAAAAAAAAAGGGAGGGGGGAGAAAAGAAAAGGAGTTGGAAAGGTATAGTTCAGCCACAATGAACCAAATAGGACAGTCCAGCCACCACACTAGAGTGTTATTGTTGAGCCCACGACTCAGACTTGCAAGGTAGCGCTGAGTCTGATGCAACTGGAAGTGCTTAGTTGGGACATTGTTGAATTGTTGAAGCAATAGGGGGGTTTGCTGGGGGGTGGACATTGTAGCATTGGGGTGGAGTTATCTGTCCTTAGGCCAATTGTTGAGCCACTGGGATGGGGGGCTACTGCCTGTGGGAGGGGAACTACGAGAATGCTTCATTTGCAGTAAAGGATTACAAACTATGAACATAGGAGGGGGGTACAATCTGAGGTGGAGGGAGTCTGATGATGTTGACGCCAGTTTCATCCAAAGAAGGGAGCCTTCCCCGGACACTCGAAGGCACACATGCGATAGCTCAGTGACATGAGGGAAACCAAACAAGAGTACAAATTTCTAACACGGAATGTCTAAGGGTTGAATAACTTTGTTAAACGTAACCGAGTAGCGGCATATCTACAAAGATATGGGGTCTCCATAGCATTTCTTCAAGAAACACATTTGTGGGGGGACAGTCTAAAATACGTACAAATGAGGTGGCGGGCCAGATATTTGCAACAGTCTATTCAGGCTATGCCAGAGGCACATTAATATGGGTTGCACCTGGAGTCCCCTTTAAACCGGTCAGGACATGCCTTGACCCGAATGGCCGATATGTAATGGTGAAGGTATACTAGATGGTCATGGTGTATGCCTACTAAATATATACGCCCCAAACAATGATGACGGGGACTTCCTGGGGACAGTTCTTAGGCGTGCCCATCCTCCGCCGGAAATGGAACTTATAATGGCTGGGGATTATAATTGTGCATTGAACGGAGCAATGGATAAACACCCACCCTAGAACAGACACTAAACCTAAAGCAAGGGAGGCCCTGCATCAGATACAGACTAGTCTAGACTTGCTGGATATCTGGTAACACCGCAACCCACACAAACGTACCTACTCATGTCACACCCCGGCATCGGACACATTCAGCCGCCTAGACTATTTTTTTATACAGGCCACTGCCACACATAGAGTTATAGATGCACAATACCTGGCCCGGTATCTTTTGCACCACTCCCCACTATTGATTGTGTATGCATTGCATAGGCCAACACCTAAGATACTACTATGGAAGAAAAACGCAGAAGCACTCACTGACCAGGTCTATAGGGCCACAGAAGCGAAAGAGCTGAGATGGTACTTAGAACCGAATTGGCAGATGGCAGGCACCAGAGCTGCAGAGTGGGACGCAGTGAAGGTGGTCCTCCAAGGGGTATGCATGTCCTTAGAGGTGGGAGTAAAAAGAGTCATCGAGCAGGACTTGAGCAGGCAAGAACATGAATTGTCCAGGCTAAAGGTGTCGCTTCCTGCAGGTGGTGAGGGACCCCAGTGCTGGATGGCACGACGTCAGAAGGTGGGGGAGCTATGGGATAGACTGGGAAAATATGACAGGAACAAGAGTAGAAGGCGGTGGTACCTGGAGGGAGAAAATCTGGCCGCCTATTGGCACGCCTGCTTAGAACAGAAACTCAACCGAGACCAGTACTGGAGATATGCGATAGTGGAGGTAAAATAGTACATACACAACACAAAATTAATGTTGTATTTGCAACACATTTGGAAAAGGTATACACAGAACAGTGGAACACAATGTGCATCTCAAGCATAACGATTTATCTAGACGAGATAGTACTGCCCAGACTGGATCTAGAGGCCCAGGAGGCCCTAGTCACTCAGATAACAAAAACCAAACTAATGGCTGCAATAAAGGGTCTGAAACCAGCAAATTCGCCGGGCACCAATGGACTTACAGCTGAATTCTATAGGCAATACCCAGATTTGGTCACGGATAGGCTATTGGAGGTGCTCTCAGAGGCCTGGGAGAGGAAAGAGCTACCACTGGCAATGCGGGAGGCACTCATAGTGGTAGTGCCCAAGCCTAGGAAGGACCCAACATCGCCGAGTTCCTACAGGCCTCTCTATATGCTAAATGTAGACCTCAAGCTCATCAGTCATGTATTGCAAATAGGTTACTGCCACATCTCCCCCAGCTCATACATGAAGACCAGTCAGGATTTAAACCACGCAGAAATACCCTAAGAAATATCCTCAGGCTGGCGCACGTCATGCAGACCCTAGGGCAGGTAAAGGAAGACCTTGCCCTGGCCTTCCTATATATTAAGCAAGCCTTCGATTCCATAAGATGGAAATACATGTGGCAGGTGCTCCAGGTCATGGGCATGGGCACCCGATTTATTGTGTGGGTAAAACTACTCTACACATACCCAACGGCTAAGGTGCGCACGGGAAGAGCTGCTATTCACTTTAGCAATAGAGCCATTGGTGTGCCATTTAAGACAAGTGCTGAAAGGGTGGGGCATAACAATAGGAGATCCGGAACATGTGATCTCCTTATACGCAGATAATGCTCTAGTATACCTAAGTCGGCCAATGAGCTCTACTCCGGTGCTAATGAGGGCGCTGGACAAGTCAGGGGTGGTGTCAGGACTCCAAATAAATAAATCTAAATCCCAGCTATTCCCATTGGGTGGGTTAGACAGACGTACACTATCTCATCTCCCACAGGTTGAGCTCCCATGGACAGTATCCGATACCTGGGTATATATATAACACAAGAGGAAAACAGTTTTTATGAACTGAATATGGGAAGGATTGTAAAGGGGCTGCAGGGGTCCGTCCAGTTCTGGAACACACTGAAACTGTCCCTGATGGGTAAAGTAGCCCTGACCAAGATGGTAGTAATGCCAAGATGTCTATACGTTATGCAGGGGTCGTTTTATGAACTACTGCGCAGGATATTGAAAGAACTAGAATCCCTTCTGGTAAAGCTACTCTGGAATGGGAAACGCTGTAGGGTGGGACTGGACACAATGAAACGGGCGTGGATTAAGGGGAGACTGGAGATACCTGATTTGGAGTTATACTATCTGTCATCTCAGCTCCAACTTGCAACACACTGGTTAGACACGGACCCTAATTGGGAGAGAACATTGTTTGCGGGAACCTGCGGAGGGCAGCAATTGGGGACCCTGCTCATGAAAGGCAGGGGACTGCAAGAGTTGCTCCCTCCATTAATACAACTAATGGCCAGGATCTGGGACCGCACGGTATGGACTGTAATTAAAAAAGCACCCTATGCACCAGAATTAGATATTTGGATCATACCCCTGTTTGCCCAGATAGCACAGACAATGTCAGCGGGGAAATGGAAAGAAGGGGGTTGTTTAATGCTGTACGACCCGTACCCTGAGAGTAGGTTTATCACGCTCCAAGATGCAAAAGAAACATTTCTGTTGGGTGAAGGGCAATTCCTGCACTATGCAAAACTGGCTGCAACGGCGAGACAACTATAGCCAACATTTCCAGAGGCCCCAGACCTTAAGCACACACTAGCTACAATGATCACAATGGCAGGAGGACGTAAGTTTGTAACTCATCTATACAGATTGCTACGGGCGGATAGACAAGGTAGAGGAGAAATGGCAGATGGCTAGTGAGGAGCCTCTGACACCTGCAGACTGGTCCCGCATACACGGAGAAGTCCGTAAAGTATCAGTATGTGCCCGGTTCAAACAGATACAATACAATATCATACACATGACGTGCCTATCCCCTAGACGGCTACATGCCATAAATGAAGCACGAGACCCGCAGTGCCCCAGATGTCAATACCTAGAGGCAGACTTTGGGCATATGGTCTGGCATTGTCCCATGATAAAGGAATACTGGACGGATGTGATAGAGCAACTTAATCGAGTAAAGGATGGAAGGTACCACTAGAGATGAGGAGTTGTCTCCTGGGACTGCTGCCCAGAGACCCAAAGCGTAAAACCAGAAGACGTTTTTTAGTATTGGGCCTAACAGTGGCAAAAAGATGGATAGCAAAACACTGCTTAGCTTTAAGAGCCCCTAGCAGAGACAAATGGGAGGCTGACCTTAAAGAATGGGCAACAGCAGAAGAAGGAATATGAGGAAAACAAGGAGAGATGAGAAACTGCGGGATGTGCTTTTAGCCTGGGGAACGATGATACAGGAATTAATAGGTTTGACCCAAGATACACAGCAAGATCCTGATAGGTGAGAGAGGCTGGAAATAGAGGACAACCAGAGGACGAATGAACATTGTAGTTACACTCAGAACGACAATGGATGAGGGAAACGCAATTCACATTGGAATAAAATAATACTATCTAGAAATGACACTCGGGAATGATGAAGGAAAAGTACATTATGGCTGATGAGAAACTGTTAAACTGTCATTGATAACTTCACTGTATACCCCATAAGGTAAGTGAATACTGGCTGTAAAATGATAACCAATAAAGAAATGTTTTAACATGTGGTGGGGACCGATATGGTCCATATATGCCATGGAGAAAGTATTGACAATAGTTCATGACCGCATGTACGAATTCGAGAAATACGGCGTCCTTTTATAACCCACATGAAGAGAGAACAGAGAGGGAGGGTTGTCCTGGCAGCATTGTCTAGGACATTGCATAGTTCAGGCATCTATGACGTGTCTCAGTCTGAAGTTGTAGGTCCAGCTGATATCAACATCTGATAAACTTATCAGGGATGTAGTTGTGATTTACATGGTAACATTTCCCTGTTTATTGTGCTGGTTTGTAATATATTTTTTTACCCTGGAGCAGCTAAGTGATTGACCCGCTGTACAATGTGTAACCTTGTCAAGTCAAATCCCTAGAGAATTGCTGTACATACCGATTATCTGTATCTCTCACAATTGTGTGTTTCGTTCTTTTTCTTTTCTCAATATGTATAAAAACATCAAAATTAAGTTGATAAAAAAATACCAAGTTATGGAGATATGATTGAGTGGATAGATTCAGTAGTGAGTCTTACAGAGGTATATTGAGGCTTTGAAACATGTCTTCTCTCCCAAGAAGTCCCACAGTGTCTTCATAACCTCAGTGGCAACACTTTTTCAGTTCTATTCCTTTCCTCTGGTCCATTGCTTCTCATTAGAGCTTTTTGGTTCAACTGAAACAGCAACCAGTACTCCACACTGGCCCCAAACCCGGAAAAAGTATTCCCCCCGAAAACTTATAATTTGCAATACCTCTTAAGCAGTAATGACTAGAGACTAACACCACTGTTCAAATTTGCTGGACTATTAGTTTAAGACGTTTACTCAAGTATTATTTATTTTTAAGAAACAGCCCTGTCTGTACATCTATATTTAGTACAATTAGTTTCAGACTGACACTGACTCAATTTTAACACCATCTCCCATGAGCTGCCTTGGCTCCTCCATCAAGCAAGTCCTTTCCACCTCACACCAAGGGGCAGATTTACAAGCCCCTTGCGCCACTTTTGCGTCATTTTTAACATGGGAAAAATCACGCAAAAGTGGCGCAAAGGCTTGTAAATCTGCCCCAAGTACTTAACCTTCTGACAGTAGGAATACACGCAGATTCATCTTTAATTCTCAAAAGAGGCACTATAATACCAGCATCTGGGAAATGTCTCCCAGTTTCAAATTACTAAACCACTTCACTTCGCTGAAAATGAATATCAGAGAGGGGGGATTTAAAGGAAAGTGGACAAACAGCAAGCCTTGGAGGTGAGACTAGAGTCAGAGAAAGAAATAAAGAGGTAAATGAAGAAAGAGAAAGGATGATATAGAATCTAAGGGTGATTGAGAGAGAGAAGTACAGACAAAGAGGGAGGATACACAGACAGGTAATTTGGGGATAAAAGCAGAAAGTAAGAGAAATAAGAAAAACCAAAAAGTGGAACACAAAGAGATATTGGGCACAAAGAAACAGCAGGGGATAGAGTTGAGTGTGAGACAGAAAGAAAGAGAAGGAAACAGAGAGAAAACGAGAAAAAGAAAATAGAAAGACCTGGATAAAAGCACTTTGTAATACAGACTGCATGCTCTAAAAAGCAGTGCATCACATTGCTTAAACACTTCTATGGTATGAAAAAAATAATGATACAAAAATACCCAACAAAAATATTGAGGACTAAAATAGCAGCTTTATAGACTTACTGTGTAAAGTCCGGAACTATCGGCTACATAAATATAGTGGACAAATATATTGACATTAAAAAGGAAATCTGTACATAATTAAAAGTATTTAACAGTATAATAACTTTACAAATATATCTTAACTTAAAAAAATACATGTAATACCGAAAATGTAAAGATAAATGTAATAACATAAAAATAATATAACAAAAATATGTAACTATAGAATTAAGTTAAACAAAAAAGAAAAAACATAACAACATTAATATGAAAATAAAAAAACATAAATTTGCCCTCCAATTATATGCACTTATCCCAATGTTTGTTGGATTTGAGTTAGAATAGTAAATGTAACACTCCCAAATATGTGCATTTTCCCCACTATTAGTGGGACTGGAGTTAGACTAGTAAATCTCACACCCCAAAATCTATGCACTCATCCCAGTGCTAGTGGAACCAAAGTTAGAAAAACAAATCACATTTTCCTTCCAATTATATGCACTTTACCGAAATTGGTTGGAATATTTGAGTTAGAATAGTAATATGCACCCAATTATATCCAATGGAGTTCAAATAGTAAATCTAAACTCCACCTAAACTAGGCACTTTCCCCAATGTCTGTAGAAGTGGAGTTAGAAATCTATATGTAACCTCACTTTAAAAAGTGAGTATTTTTTAAAAATGTTTTAGGATTGTAAATATTATCCACTCTATGTTATTCCACTCAACGCCATGCCACTCCTCTCTATGCCACTCCACTTTATCCCACTCCACTCTATGCTATTCCACTACACTCAATGTCATTCCATTGTACGCCACTTAACTGTACGCCTCAACAGTGTGCCTCGCTCTACTCGATGCCACTTCATTGTACACCACTCGATTCTATGCCATTCTACTGTACGCTACCCCATACTGTGCCACTCCATACCACTCCACTCTATACCACTCCACTATGTGATATTTCACCGTACACCACTACACGTACCACACTCCACTCTAAGTCATTTCACTCTACACCACTCCACTGTATAATATTCCACTCTATGCCACTCCACTGTACCCCACTCCAGTCTATGCCACTCCAGTCCACACCACTCTACTCTCTGCTATTTCACTGTACGCAACTACACCCTATGTTACTCCACTCTATGGCACTCCACTGAACGTCACTCAAGTCTACACCACTCTGCTATACCGCTGTACACAACTACCTCTACGCCACTTCACTTTATGCTACTCCACTCTATACCACTCCACTCTACGCTAATACACTGTACGTGATTTCACTGTATGCCATTGCAGTATACTCCACTTCCACTCTACTCCACTTCACTCTACACCACTCCACTCTGCGCTATACCACTCTATCCCACTCCACTCTACGCCACTATACCATACACCACTCCCTTTTATGATATTCCACTGTATGCCACTCTACTCTATATCAATCCTCTGTACACTATTTCACTGTATGGCTCTTCATTGTGTGCTACTACACGTTATGCCTCTCCAGTTCACCCCGCTCCACTCCACGTTCTTCCACTCTACTACCCTACCCTTTATGCCACTCCACGCTATGCCTTTCCACTGTACACCACTCCACTGTACGCCACTCCAGTGTGTGCCACTCCACTCTATGCTATTTCACTCTATGCCACTCCACTCTATGATATTCAACTGTATACAACTCCACTCCATGCCACTACACTCTACACTATTCCACTCTGCCCCTCTACTCTACATAACTCCAGTCCATGCCACTCAACTGTACGCTATTCCACTGTACGCCACTCTGCTCTAAGCCGCTTCACTGAACACCACTCCAGCATATGCCACTGCATTGTATGACACTCCACTGTACAGTATTACACAGTACACCACTCCAATTTATGCCACTACAATGTACGCTGCACCACTCTATGCTAGTTCACTCTATGCTATTCCACTGTGCATCACTCCACTCTATGCCACTCCACTCTACGCTATGCCACTCCACTGTATGCCACTAGATTCAATGCTGCTCCACTCTACATCACTCCATACTAGGCTTCTCCACTGTATGCCACTCCACTCTATAGCTCTCCAATTTACACCCCTAAACTGTATGCTACTATGATGCTCCACTCTATGGCACACCACTTTACGCCACTCCACTCTACACTATTACACTGCACGCCACTACACTCTACCCCACTCCACCCCAATCCACTTTATGCTATGCTTTTGCACTCTATGCCACTCCACTCATTGCCGCTCCAGTCTACACCACTCCACTCTGCGCCACTCCTCCCTACGGTACTCCACTCTACTCTGTTCCACTGTATGCCAGTCCACTCCATGCTACTCCATTTTATGCTATTCCACTGTATGCCACTCCACTCTACACCACTACACTGCACACTATTCCGCTGTACACCACTCTATTCTACACAACTACACTGTATGACGCTCAACTCTACGGCACTCAACTGTACACCAATAAACTCTATGCTATTCCACTCTATGCCACTTAACTCTACACTATTACACTGTACGCAACCATACTCTACCTACTCCATTCTACCCCAATGTACGCTACAACACACCACTCTATGCTATTCAACTCTATGCCACTGCACTCTATGCCATTCCAGTCTTCGCCGCTCCAGTCTATGCCACTCCCCTGTTCAGCACTCCACCCTGCTCCACTCCACTATATAGCACTCCAGTCTATGCCATCCCACTACAAGCCACTCCACTCTATGCTATTCCACTGTACACTTTTCCAGTATATGCCACTCCACTCTATTGTACACCACTCCACTCTACACCACTACACTCTGCGCTATTCTGCTCTATGGCGCTCCATTCTATGCTACTACACTGTACCCTACTACACTCTACGTTACTCCATTGTAAGGTATTCCACTGTACACAACTCTAGTGTATGCCACTTTACTCACTTTCCACCACTCCACTCAATGCCACCCCATTCTACAGCACTCTACTATATGCCACTGCACTGTACGCCACTCCACTCTATACTATTCCACTGTAAAACACTCTACCCTATGTAACTCTACAGCACCACACTGTACAACTCTACACTGTACAACACTTTCCTCCACTCTATTGTACCACATTTCATTTAACAACACTCCACTTGAAGACACAAAACTGCATGAATTGTTATGTTTTTTTAATTAAAATAAAAAACAAAAATTCAATTAAAAAAACAAAGGTTAAAACTTTGTTATAGTTAGGAAAAGTTTATTTATTCTTTCTATATGAACCAAACTTAAACTACACAAACATTAGAAATGCTAAAGTTATATTTATACCGTAAATGTATAATTTACGCATCACCTTTAAATTATTATAAGTTTATTCATTCTTTCTGTACAAACAAAACTTAAACTACACAAAATTTAGAAATCATAAAGTTATACATTTAACTTATAAGCTATGCAACACCTTCAAATGATTATAGTTCGCACACCTCCATACACAGTGTTTTCAACTCTGTAGCCACAATGCATTAACTAGTGGATGGAGTCCATGGAGTGCATGGAGAAAGGGTGAATAGAGTTAATGTAGAGTGGCGATTGATGTAAGAAAAATGTGTAAGGAGGTGCTCGAGGGTTAGTAAATTGAAGGCGGTGCATAAATTATAATTGCAAGTTCTATCTCGTGGTTCGTAAATTAGAAATTTAAGTTGAAGGCGACTGTATCGTTGTGAATTTTAAATCCCCTAAAATGGTTAAAACTTTACTCTTTGGTTTGGGTTGTAGGCTACGCCCTGAGAACGCTAGACGGTATATCCTAGTTGAACCCCTTGGCTTTTTTTACAGGCCAGAAATGTTTTTGGATAGGGATAGCATGCCCGCCCAAATAGAGACACCAGCAAACCAGAATATTGTTCAACACCAAATAAAACCAAACAACAGACCATTGATAACAATCCCAACTACAAATAGATTCTATCACCTCTCGAATTACGACGAACAGGATTGACAACCTGGTGGGGAGGGGAGGAAGGATAGTAATCCAACTGATGCATACAATGTAGATTGTGAATCACAGAAACTACATAGGGGTTTTCTGACCAGTACAAAAAATGAAAGCACTAATTTCGTAATTAAGACCTGGAACATTGCAGGAGTGAAAAACAAACTAGCGAATCCAGAGTGGCAGGACACTATTAGACAAACACACATAGTCTGCCTAGAAGAGCCATGGGCAATAGATGACTTTCACGTGGAGGGCTTTACTTCCCTTCTAACCCCGGTAACCCCCTCAGAATGACCTGGCCGTCTTAATAGCTATAACTATGAGATTAAAGTTGAAAAAATCCTATGCGTCTTCCCCCTACTTTCAACTCCTTCATTTGCAAATGGAGGAAAAGTTAAATCTGGTCCTAATTAATTTTTATAACAATGTTTTTGATAAAAGAAAAGTTAACGTTATCATGGATTAAAGAAGGGAGGTGGAATTATTTATAAATCGTTTTAAGGATGATTATATACTAATACGGTTAGGGGATTTTAATATAAGTCAATACAATAGGAGGGGACCCAAAAGCTGTGGCTACATAGAAACTAATGGGGAAGGAATGACGCACTTTTTGCACAACTTAGGGGCCGATTCCGATCTCGGTCGGAGGCGCACCCAACACCATTTGGTCGGGAAAAAAGCCATGCGAAAGCCTGTTTCCCGACCGATCCGTACAGCACACCGAACGAGCAAGTACGATGCGCACAAAAGCAAAGAATCCGGCCGAGCCGTACTCACCCAAACCAGGTCCTGTTCTCCGACCGAGGCGAATCCGGAAACGCCGAATCGAGTCGCACGGAAGGAAAAATGCAGCCCCGTCCGGCCGGACAAGTACGATGCGCTTTCCGTACGCGCCCGAACCCGTCGCTACGCACGGCACGTCAAAGCATCCGGGAGAGGCGCACATAAGCTCCGATTCGCGCCACAACACGATCCACGGCTCCGAGACGAACACGGCAGCGACGGGGACGACGCGAAGCGACGAGGACGAGGCGAAGCGACGAGGACGAGGCGAAGCGACGAGGACGAGGCGAAGCGACGAGGATGACGCGAAGCAACGAGAAGGACGAACGACACGAACCAACCATGAATCCCTTCGTCCCGATCATACCAATATTCTACATTTACTACCGGAACAGGCACAGACGCGTACGGCGCAGAAGGTAAGCCAGACACCAACCACGAAACACATACAACACGTACACGACACATCACACACACAGGGATGCAGAATATACTTACACCAGCAACAGCAGCACCATAGGGGCGGGATGCCCATCACCAATGCCACATATGCACACAGGGGCCTGAATGCGCACCACCACCCCTACCCAGGGGGGCAGGATGCCTACCACTACTACCACCCTTAGCCAGGGGGCAGGATGCTTACCACTACTACCACCCTCACCCAGGGGGGCAGGATGCCTACCACTACTACCACCCTTAGCCAGGGGGCAGGATGCCTACCACTACTACCACCCTTACCCAGGGGGCAGGATGCCTACCACTACTACCACCCTCACCCAGGGGGGCAGGATGCCCACCACTACTACCACCCTCACCCAGGGGGGCAGGATGCCTACCACTACTACCACCCTCACCCAGGGGGCAGGATGCCCACCACTACTACCACCCTCACCCAGGGGGCAGGATGCCTACCACTACTACCACCCTCACCCAGGGGGCAGGATGCCCACCACTACTACCACCCTCACCCAGGGGGGCAGGATGCCTACCACTACTACCACCCTCACCCAGGGGGCAGGATGCCCACCACTACTACCACCCTCACCCAGGGGGCAGGATACCTACCACTACTACCACCCTTAGCCAAGGGGCAGGATGCTTACCACTACTACCACCCTCACCCAGGGGGGCAGGATGCCTACCACTACTACCACCCTTAGCCAGGGGGGCAGGATGCCTACCACTACTACCACCCTTACCCAGGGGGGCAGGATGCCTACCACTACTACCACCCTCACCCAGGGGGGCAGGATGCCCACCACTACTACCACCCTCACCCAGGGGGCAGGATGCCTACCACTACTACCACCCTCACCCAGGGGGCAGGATGCCCACCACTACTACCACCCTCACCCAGGGGGCAGGATGCCTACCACTACTACCACCCTTAGCCAGGGGGCAGGATGCTTACCACTACTACCACCCTCACCCAGGGGGGCAGGATGCCTACCACTACTACCACCCTTACCCAGGGGGCAGGATGCCTACCACTACTACCACCCTTACCCAGGGGGGCAGGATGCCTACCACTACTACCACCCCCACTCATAGGATGGACAATGCATGACACAACCAGCACACCACAACCTAGGGAATGCAAGAAGAAGACATCCCCCAACACCATGACAAGCGTGTGTAGACTGTGTCAAATGCCTACAACACCGAACATGACTTTGAACATACAATGTGACCCCCTAGCACATGTGCCACACATATATGTGTGTGGCACCCACAATGCAAGCAGGCCATGACCATTGTGGCAATGGGGTCCAAACCCCCATCATCACAGTGACCAAAAGGTAAGTGTGGGGTCCATAGCTGAAGCACATTTCGAACATTGTGGCAATGGGGTCCAAACCCCCATCATCACAGTGACCAAAATGTAAGTGTGGGGTCCATAGCTGCAGCACATCTTGAACATTGTGGCAATGGGGTCCAAACCCCCATCATCACAGTGACCAAAATGTAAGTGTGGGGTCCATAGCTGCAGCACATTTCGAACATTGTGGCAATGGGGTCCAAACCCCCATCATCACAGTGACCAAAATGTAAGTGTGGGGTCCATAGCTGCAGCACATCTTGAACATTGTGGCAATGGGGTCCAAACCCCCATCATCACAGTGACCAAAATGTAAGTGTGGGGTCCATAGCTGCAGCACATCTTGAACATTGTGGCAATGGGGTCCAAACCCCCATCATCACAGTGACCAAAAGGCAAGTGTGGGGTCCATAGCTGCAGCACATCTTGAACATTGTGGCAATGGGGTCCAAACCCCCATCATCACAGTGACCAAAAGGCAAGTGTTGACAAAGTAAGAGGTGCAACTGCCAAACTGCATGGATGATTCCTGGTCACAGAACAACAAACACATCAGTGGCAAAGTAGTGTATGTGTCCCATTGCAACATAAATTGGGGGAGCCAAATCCTGCAGTGCAAATAAGACATAACTTTGGCCATGTGCAGACAAACAACACCCATGGGGGCTGACACCGTCAACAATCATCAATGACACAATGACAGAAGTGACCATCCGAATGCAGACCCACATATTTGCACCAATGGGCACACACATGCAGATACCCTGTGGAGACTGCAGATGTGAGGCGAACAGATACCATACCATGGCAGCAATGGGACACACAATCAACAATTAGCAACAAATGAGGGCTCCCGTCCCATCAGCCTGGTCATGGAAGTGCCAACGGAATCATCAGCACAGATCCAACACACTTGTATAGCAATGTTGCACTGACAACACAGATGAGTCCTTCCCCATTGATGCCCAAACCTGCATGTTCACTGGAGATGGCCACACGGTCAGGGAAGTAGACGAATAGAACAATGGCAGGCACAACAGATGTGCAGGGGTGGAAGCCACAGATGTGAAGTTGCCAATCTAAGTAGGAAATCTCATTGCCAAATACTGAACACATGACACCCTCAGATGCTGCTATGGATGACATGGATACACCACAGGATAGGACACATAACCCCTGGACCACATGGGTTCCTGCACAGTAACACTTCATTATCATGAGACCAAATATCACCATCACTGCAGCAAGGGCATGGTTAGCATCATCAACATCATGTACATCAGAAGCAAAAGCACTAGAGAACAGAAAGTTGCTTTATTCAGCATATGTGGCATTAAAAGTAGAAGTCCGGTAGAACATAAACAAAGGCCAATGGCCAGTCCATCAACAAAGTCACAAGTGGGTGACAGTGGCAGATGCCACCCTACACATGCCTGCACAAAACCAGGGACAATCCACTAGGAGGGGCAACCGGGGGAGTAGGCCAGGCACCGCAGGGACAGGATCAGGGCTCACCAGGAGGAAGCAGGGAAGGGGTGGTGGGTGCTGGAGAGCCACTGACAACTGCAGTGGAGGTGTCTGACATGGTGTGTGCCGGCACAACTGGGGGGCATGGCTCAGATGTTGTGGGTGCCGGCACGACTGCAGTGGACCCTGCAGATGGAGTGGACAGGTCCGCCACTGCAGTGCCCAAGTCAGACAGGGTGGTAGTGGACTCCACTGCAGTGCCTACCACCAGGGGAGGAGAATGGGGAACAGGCAAGGTGGGCTGGACAGAGGGGAGGACACCCTCACCACATCAGTGGCACAGACAAGCGCAGCGGGGGTGTGGTGCCGGGAGAGCAAGTGGCAGGGGGAGAAGGCCGGAGCCTCTTGGGGATGGTATATCTGTGGGTGGGGGAACCTGGGGCAGGGTGTGGCGGGGGCACCTGTGGAGTGGGGGCCTGAGGGATGGAGGAAGGTGACCTGGTGCTTGAGCTGCAGGGCGGCGGCGGGGTCTTGCTCTTACCACTCCGGGGGACTTGCGGGTGGGGGCCTCAGTCTGTCTGCACCTGGGGGAGGGTGTCCGGGGGCGAGGGGCACTCTGCTCCGTGTGGGGGGCTTCCTCTTCCCCCTGGATGCTGGGGCAGCTGGATCGGAGGGGAAGAGGCCGAGGTCACTGAGGAAGAGGCGCTGGGTCTTTGGGGTTGCAGGTGAGGCAAGGGAGGGTGCTTTGGAGGGAGAGGCAACTGAGGACTGCGCAGTGCCCGTGGATGCATGTGTGTGTACCAGGGCCCCATCCCCTGTGAGTCTGGTTTCAGTCCCCTGACTGTGCGTGCGTGTGCGTTTAGTTTGTGGCGTGTGTGTCTGTGTGCTGGATGTGTGTGTGCTGGTGTGTGCCTGTGCCGGTGTGTGTGTGCTTGGGACGGGCAAGGTGCTGGGGAGTGTGGATGGAGCAGAGGCAGGAGGGGTGAGGGACTGTCTGAGGAGGGACACTGCTGCCGTCAGGGAGGAGTCCATGGACCTGTTGCCCCTCTGTAGGTCAGACATGCCCGATGAGATGCCCTCCATGAACGACACCAGCTGAGTCAACAGTGCGGTGTGCGCATGGAGGACACTCAGCATGGCTGTCTGCCCTACATGGAGCTGGCGAAGGAGGTACACAGACTCCTCACTCAGGGCAGCAGGGGACACAGGGGCAGGGGGTGCGGTGCCTGGGCCAAAGGAGACACGCTCCCGAACATGGGAGCCTCCACGGACCTTGGGAATGGGAGCCGATGGGAGGGCGGTGGTGGTGCTGGTGGTGGCGGGGACAGCAACACTAGCTGGGGTGTGGTGGCTGCTGACACCCGCCTCCACAAGGGAGTCATCCTCCGAGTTGCTCTGGTCCTCAGCTGAGGTGGATGGTGCTGAGGATTCCTCGGTGTGGCTCCCCTCGCCCTCCGTGCCACTGGGTCCCTCCGACCACTCCTCGGCTGCTGACCCAGTCTGGCTCTCTGGCTCCTCCTGGTCCGTGGAGCTGTCCCCTTCCGTGGCCGTGGATGTATCTGCAAACAATGGGGAAACAGACAGACATCAGTCACCTGCACAAAACGCACACACCACTGTGAGCACAGCACATCACAGAGCAAGCCCTGGCATCATTAGTTGTACATTGCTAAAAGTGCCCTAACTGAACAGGAGAAGCCAATTGTCAGTCTGATGCCAAGCATGGCACTCACATCCCACATGGCCTTGCACCCATCTGTCTGGTGTCTGTTGGATTGCAACACCCCAGTGTGGACACATGCACCAAGTACACAGTAGTTGGACAGTGCAGAGGACACGGTGTGGACACATCACAGCTCTTGCCACTGAGTCAGTACAGGTTTCCGGATGAAAGGGATGCCCAGAGTCAAATAGGAAATGCATGTGATGCATACCAGCGACAGACACCATGATGCACCCATGTCCTGATAGCCAGCGCCACTATGGTGTGCATGTAGCACATGTCACTCCCCTGCAGGACCACAAATAAGTTGACACATGCCATGGCAGAGGCATGACTGTTAAGTCATACATCACTGTCTCAGTGATGTATGACTTGGCAGCCAGACAACAACACTATGCACTGTGTCACAATAGTAGGTCATGGGGAATGCAAGTCCTGGAGCTGCACAAGTGCACATGTACATCCCCCACACAACACATCATCTCAACCCTCATCTGTCCAGGTCACACCTATTGGACATATGGGAGACCTGTGACACTACCCTCTAAACCTGAGCCCCTCACAATTTGCTGTGAATGGGGAACAGCTGCCTGAACATCACATTCGCATACCCCAGTCTGCACGGGCAGCTGATCAAACACCTATGTGACACACAAGTATCGTCTCCTATGGTCACATCTCCAGGGGCATGCTGAGCCCCTACCAAGAAACACCCCAGCAGTCCTGGCAACTAATCCACAGCACACTGACACAGAGGCAGACACCGGAGGGGTCAAATCACTGTGCACAATGTGTCAGCTGATACACGGGAGTGGGAGTACAGAGTGCATTGCATGGCCTGGAGTAGGCATGACTGTCCTGCTCCACATGAATGAGGGATGTGCCCTGGACAGTGGATAGCTGGCTATGTATGTGTGACACACGTAATCTGCACACTCCTGGGGCACAAACATTGTTCCCACCCGCTGCATGGGCGTGTGCCACATACCCCAGGCACATGTGGTGGCTCAGCTCAGCAAGTGGACCGCATATCAAAGCAACACGCAGATCACATGTCCAAACCCAGGCGTTGTGTGAACAATGGACCCACCCATGATGCCCACAACAGAGTTAGGGAAACAGATGCTGTCCCCCACCTTTAGTGAAGCAAACTGCAAGGACACAGTCCCAAGTGACACAATTCCCTGACTGTAAGGGCCACACCTGGGTATCAGATGAGCAGTGGGCAGTGCACAATAGAGGGACATGGCTCCTGGACAACATGACTGCTGCACTGTGGCAGTTGAACCAGGCCAGAGGAGGGCACAAAGCATGTAATACAGAGTTCACAGTGCAGTCTTTGACTCACCCCCTCCTTGCTGCTGTCTGGCCTTCAGCTGCCCATCCAGGTCTGGAAAGACCACCGCCAGGATCTGGAGCATGTGGGGGTCAGGGTCCGTGTTCCGCCCCTCCTGCGAGGAGGCGACAGCTTCAGCTGGACCCGTGCAATCCTCCGGGTCCAGCCCCGAAGGTCCTGCCACCTCTTCTGGCAGTTGCGGATCCGGCGCTTGTAGACCCCCACGGACCGGACAGCCCGGACGATGTCCTTCCAGATTTCCTGCTTCCGATGGGCATTAACCTGTGAGGATGACAAAGTGAAAAGGCCATTACCACACATGCAACATATCCGTGCATGACACAGTTGTATATACATGTCTCAATCACAGGGGCACATGATGTACACAGGCAGTGCAAAGCTGACCATGGACAGTTTGCCAGACGTCACTACATGGTATCATTGCATGGGAAGTAAAAGCATGTTCAAATGCACTGTCACTGCACCATACCTGTCCAGTGCAAGTCACTACACACTATGGGGGGTGACAACTACTCAGTGAGCCTGCTAGCCAGTGGCGTGCAGACTCTCAGCCTTGCTAGTCAGACGAAATGCACATTCAGAAAGGCAGTGCACAGAACACTCACCTGCTCCCCTGGTGTCCCATACAGCTTGCTGTACTGTGGAAGTAGGCTGTCCAGCAGGGCCTGGTTCTCTTCAAGGCTGAAGGCTGGGGCTCTCTCCACAGTACGTGCCATTGCAGGGTCCAGAGGGGCAGAGACAGCAGCAGTGCAGTGGCAGATGTCGTCTTGGAGCATGTAGTGCAGGCAAGTGGGCTCTCAGGGGAACAGCCAGCAATATATATGTGCTGGAGAGGCAGATACTGTCCCTTGTGTCCAAAGTGATAGGTCCAAGTCGTTTGCATCTTCTGAATCTGGCCAATCCATGGAATAGCAGCACCAAAACACGCCCACAGCATCCTTCAAATCTTCAACTTCATGACATACATGATTTTGCAACATTGTTGTGGGTGACCAACTGATTTTCCAGCAACCGACTCGTTCGAAATTCGAAAACGCGTCCGTTGCCAGGCAAGCCCATTGTCAATGGGTGCGCACCGATCGGTCCATTGCGGTACAACGCGCACAGGGGTACAACGCGTACCCGCACACATTGAAAGCAATGGGCCGGCCGGAGGCACCGATCGGTCCATTGCTGTTCAACGCGCACAGGGGTACAACGTGTACCACACACATTGAAAGCAATGGGCCGGCCGGAGGCACCGATCGGTCCATTGCGGTACAACGCGCACAGGGGTACAACGCGTACCCGCACACATTGAAAGCAATGGGCCGGCCGGAGGCACCGATCGGTCCATTGCTGTTCAACGTGCACAGGGGTACAACGCGTACCCGCACACATTGAAAGCAATGGGCCGGCCGGAGGCACCGATCGGTCCATTGCTGTTCAACGCGCACAGGGGTACAACGCGTACCCGCACACATTGAAAGCAATGGGCCGGCCGGAGGCACCGATCGGTCCATTGCTGTTCAACGCGCACAGGGGTACAACGCGTACCCGCACACATTGAAAGCAATGGGCCGGCCGGAGGCACCGATCGGTCCATTGCTGTTCAACGCATCACTGTACATGTGACTGGCATATGTCAGCATGCCTGTCTCAGATGGACATATGCCAGCCACAGATAGCTCCCAGGGAGTGAGGGGCACACCTACATCACGACAGCCTGTCCAAACTTTATCATAAGGCATGTAAGGCTGCATTTCCTATTGTGTGTATGTTGGTGTACATGTTGTCCTGTGGGTGTCACCTGTGGGCAGCCACCCCCAGGCTGTGCACGTGTTCATGGGGACAGGATCCTGGGTGTTACGTGTACGTGACCACTGTGATGTGCAACTGTTCATATCTGTGCATGTGCCATGGTCACATTTCACAGTGGTGTATGTGTATGTCATGTCACATACCCCGTGAGTCCCATGTGGGATGGTATGTTTGAGCCAGGGTGTCCCAGTGGCACAATAGTGATGGTCCTCCACAGTCTTTGTGCATGTGGTGTTTACAATGTCTCTGATTTCATGTGCACAATGGGAGACAGTCTCCACATCCACGTTGTGTGTGCATGGACTCTGATGTTGTGCGTGTGTGTCACAGACGTCCATGTCTGTCCTGCCGTGGCAAGTGGGGCCACTACCTGTGGGGGTCATGGTTGTTTTGCTGTGGTGTATACATGATACTCCATGTAATGCCAGTGTCCATGTGGCATTACAGGGTCCCTGGGAATGTACCTGTCGTTGAGCTGTGGTGCCTGGGGCACATCTGTCCTCACATGTCCCTGTGGGGGTTATTGTGACACGGCAGCAGGAGATGGGAACTGTGACATGGCCTCATGATATCCAATGGGCCAACCTGGGACTAATTGATGCCACCTGTTGGACCGTGTTGACAGATGTTGGCCATGTATGTACCATACATGTCCTTCCGGTACTGCACACTTCATGTAGTTGTGCCTCATAATGATGTATGTTGGGATCTTGAGTGTGTTCAATGCCGCATATGTGGGGTGACTGACAATCTTGCTTACTTCTCCTCTGCACTGCAGGGCTCCTGCTGTCCATCGGCCATTCCCAGACCTGGCAACGATGGTGGAACGGGACAGCATCCGACGGTACCGCTTCACCAGGCAGCTGATTGAGGATTTGGCAGTGCAGTTGTCCCCACATTTGCAGCCTGGCCGGCCGTATCCTACAGTGCTGACCCCCAAGGTGAAGGTGATGGCAGCCCTACACTTCTTTGCCACTGGTACCTTCCAACATACTGTGGCGACTGCTGGTGGGATGTCACAGACCATGTTCAGCCGTGTGCTCCGCGATGTTTTGGCGGCAATGTTGCTCTTCCTGAACCGGTACATCTATTTCCCTAGACTGCGACGACTCACTGACGTGAAGAGTGACTTTTATGCCCTGGGGAGGATGCTGCATGTAATTGGCTCCATTGATGGGACACATGTGGCTTTGGTACCACCACAGGCCCAGGAGCAGGCCTACAGGAACCGCAAGCACTACCACTCGGTCAATGCACTGGTGGTGTGTCTTGCAGATATGACCATCTCACACGTGTGTG
Organism: Calotriton arnoldi; assembly: GCA_963921515.1. Lineage (NCBI taxonomy): Eukaryota > Metazoa > Chordata > Amphibia > Caudata > Salamandridae > Calotriton > Calotriton arnoldi. Next base: position 3,181,077 of record CAWUFW010000156.1, read on the forward strand.
CCCGTTTCCCTGGTTCAGCACACGATGCCTTTGTGATGAGGAGTAGTCGCATCCCCAGGATGATGGCACAGATGCAGAACCAGCGTGCCTGGCTTGTCGGTGTGTACTGACTTTGTGCCATTGTGTGTGATCTGATCTGTAGTATTCCGCCCACTTTTCCAAGTCAGCTAATGTGCACTTGTCTGTCCGTAGGTGACTCGGGATACCCCAACATGCCGTGGTTGCTGACACCCCTCAGGAACCCTGTGACACCTGCCCAGATGCGCTACAATGAGGCACATGGTCGGACCAGGAGAGTGATTGAGCGGACCTTTGGTCTCCTGAAGAGCCGCTTCCGCTGCCTGGACAAGACCGGAGGGTCCCTCCCATATGCCCCTGCGAAAGTGTGCAAGATTATCATCGTCTGCTGCATGCTCCACAACCTGGCAGTGCGGAAGGAGTTGCCTCTCATCCAGGATGACAATGACCAACATCCGCCACCTGTGGAGGATCCTGGCCTGGACCACGATGCCAGTGACGATGATGATGATGATGGTGATGGTGATGTCCGCACACAGCTCATCACCAACTTCTTTAGCTGAATGTGAGTATCCTGAGGTGTCATGTCAATGATGTGAGTTGGCATGATGTGTGGGTGGTGCTCTGGTGCTGTGGGAGTGTGTCCATGGGCCACTTGACTGGATGTGTGTTGCGATGTGTGGTGACAGGTGGGCTGTACTCCCCAACAGTGTTGACATGCTAACTTGGTTCTGGGTGGGTATCTTGTAACATGTATTGTGCATGTGTTTTGCTGTTCTGTCCTGTACTCCATTGCTTTTGACTGTGTGTCATTTCTGTCCTTCACAGGGTACTTTCAGATTCGTTTGGTCAACTGTGTCCACCGACGACGTGATTGCACATCCAGGCTGGTAGCTGTTGTGTCCCTACAGGTGATGTGCGCCACACCCATGGACTACCTTCCGTCTACAGTTGTTGACTGTGTGCCCGCTGCCAGGTGGGGTTACCTTGCATCTGTAGTGGTTACGGCATGTTGCAACTGTGTAATAAACCTGTGCTTCACTTTGTGATGTGCGTTGTCTGTGGTCACACATTTGACTGCCATTTGCTTACTGCACCTGTGGGCTACTTGACTACAACTGGGAATGGGTGTGGTGTCTGTGCATTGCACCGTCTTCCCTGGCAACATCAGTGTAGGCAATGAGTCAGATGGCCTAGGTGTGTATGTGTCGTGTAGCCCTGGTGGTGTGTCTCCCTCATGTGTGTCACGTTTCCTGTACTCACATGCCTGTGTTGTCCTTGCTGTTGCAGTTCGCATACACAGTGTAATTTTGCAGTACATCATCCCCATAACAGCACCCACGTTGGAATCACGACAGAGGCAAGTATGGTGTATTAGTGTGTTTATTGTGATACATTTGTGTTGATAGTGCATAGGATGGGTTGTGCTGTACATGAATCTTGCAATCCCAAGTTCCTAGGTGAATTGAAAGTCCGGGTAGACAGGATCCCCAGTATCGGGGCCACAGTTGTCTGACACATTGGTCCAACTTGTACTCCCCATGCAATGTGTGGGAGTAGTGTTGCCGTCAACAGGGTGAACAGTCTGTGCACAAAGGCGAACATCCAGAACAGGTTCAGGCTTCCTGGGAGTTGCGCTTGGCCATCGGCCTCTCACTTTTCCCTCCTCGGACGACCCCTCTTCTTGGGGGGGCCCTCAAGTGCAGGCTGCTGCGGTGCAGGGGACTCTCCGCCAGAGTCCTCCTCCCTCCCTGTGGCAGTTGCAGTTTGTTCGGCACCAGATGTTGTTGGCACACAGGGAGGTGTGGACTGGTTGCTGTTCATCTGGCGGAGGCATTGTAAAATGTCCCTGTGCACCACCGTCATCTCATGCAGTGCATCCCACTTGGACTCCACGCGGGACATGTGTGAGTCCACACGGGACATGTGTGACTCCACGTGGGACATGTGGGAGTCCAAGCGGGCATGATGGGCAGCCTGCTGCTGTTTAATGTCTCTGAGGAGCCCCACTACCTGGCTGAGCTCTCCGGTGCTGGACTGGTACGCATCAGCTATGCGTACCAGTTGTGGGTCATCATGCACACCAGCAACGTCTGCAAGCAGCGACCTCTGTCTCCCACCCCTCCCACCACCCCTGCTGACATGTGCAGTGTGTGCAGTGGCACGCACAGATAACCCTGGTCCACCTTGGGGGTTGGTGGTGGTGGTGGTGTCCATGGCCCCAGGTTGGTCCAGGGTCACTGTGCTGGTGTTGCTCCTTATTCTGTCCATGTCGGCAGGGATGGTATTCGTGGTGACAGTCGTTGTAGGGGTGGGTGCAGGGGGTGCAGCTGGTGGTCCTGCTGGTGCTGCAGCTGGTGGTCCTGCTGGTGCTGCATGTTGACTTGCACCGGATGTGCCAGGTTGTTCTTCATCGTCCGAGGAGGACAGAGGCTGTACGACGCCAGTGAGCTCGGCATCCTCTTGAGCCTGGGACTGGGACTCCTCAGCGTCTGCTGCTGTGTCCCCATCATCACCTGTTTTTGGGAGACACAAACAATGTATGTCATGTTTCTGCAGGCATCAATGGTTGACACACATGACAGTTGTGACTGTGCCTCTGGGTGCGGGCCTGTACATTGCATTGTCCTGAGTCGTCACAGTCAGGGGTTGATATTGGTGTGGCACATTGTCCTGCATTATTTGGGCATTTCTATGTATTTTCTGGGGTGTGAACATGGTCTGCATTGGTTGTGTTTGGTTGGCAGCCGGACCTCCTTCCCACCCACCCAGCCAGTCAGTTATCCCACCATGGAACGTGCTTGCGTTGCAGGGAGTGTAAGTTGTCTCTCAGGATGTCAGTCAGTGGTGTCCTGCTGTTTGTTGGTGCACAGTTGGCAGCAGGGCCTTGTGCTCCCCACAGCAGTAGCCAGTGTCAGCCATCTTGTGAGTCCTTCTCCACTCCCTGTGATGTGAGCATGGTTCAGGGTGGTGTTGATGGGACAGTTGTGGGGGTGACCAATATCAGTGACTACGACTCCCATCATGCTATTGCCTCCACCCCCTTCCCAGCATGCCCATGCTTCCTTCCTTTTGACTCTGCTTCCCTGTGGGGTGGGCTGGCTGTGCTGACAGGATGGCTGGGAGTGTTGTCCTGGCAGTTGTTTGGCTAAGAGTCCCAAGAGTGTCCCTGTGCTTCACACAACATAACCCAGGGTGGTGGTTCTTTGTGGGATCTTGTGTTAGGATGGAGGGCATTGCATTCTACCAGGTGGGTACTGTGGAGTTTGTGTTGGGGGTGTGTGTGAGGGGAGGTGCTTGTGACTATAGTCAGTGCTGCAAGTCCCCCTTCCCAGCCAGCCAGCCAGCCAGATATCCCACCATGGAACGTGCTTGCATTGCAGGGAGTGTAAGTTGTCTCTCAGGATGTCAGTCAGTGGTGTCCTGCTGTTTGTTGGTGCACATTTGCCAGCAGGGCCTTGTGCTCCCCACAGCAGTAGCCAGTGTCAGCCATCTTGTGAGTCCTTCTCCACTCCCTGTGATGTGAGCATGGTTCAGGGTGGTGTTGATGGGACAGTTGTGGGGGTGAGCTATGTCTGTGACTACGACTCCCATCATGCCATTGCCTCCACCCCACTTCCCAGCATTCCCATACTTACTTGCTTTTGTGTGGAGTTCAGTGTGTGTGGGTGTGAGAGCAATGGCAAGATGGCTGACAGTGGTGTCCTGCTGTTGGTTGGTGTGCAGTACCCAGCATGCCCTTGTGCTCCCCACGACACAGCAACAGTGTCAGACATCTTTGATGGGCCTTTCCACTCTCTGTGGGATGTGCATGCGTGAGTGTGAGCTTGCTGGGCCATGTGGTGGGGGATGTAGAGCTGTGACTACGACTCCCATCATGCTATTGCCTCCTCCCCCTTCCCAGCATGCCCATGCTTCCTTCCTTTTGACTCTGCTTCCCTGTGGGGTGGGCTGGCTGTGCTGACAGGATGGCTGGGAGTGTTGTCCTGGCAGTTGTTTGGCTAAAAGTCCCAAGAGTGTCCCTGTGCTTCACACAACATAACCCAGGGTGGTAGTTCTTTGTGGGATCTTGTGTTAGGATGGGGGCATTGCATTCTACCAGGTGGGTTCTGTGGAGTTTGTGTTGGGGTGTGTGTGAGGGGAGGTGCTTGTGACTATGGTCAGTGCTGCAAGTCCCCCTTCCCACCCAGCTAGCCAGATATCCCACCATGGAACGTGCTTGCATTGCAGGGAGTGTAAGTTGTCTCTCAGGATGTCAGTCAGTGGTGTCCTGCTGTTTGTTGGTGCACAGTTGCCAGCAGGGCCTTGTGCTCCCCACAGCAGTAGCCAGTGTCAGCCATCTTGTGAGTCCTCCACATCCTGTGATGTGAGCATGGTTCAGGGTGGTGTTGATGGGACAGTTGTGGGGGTGACCAATATCAGTGACTACGACTCCCATCATGCTATTGCCTCCACCCCCCTTCCCAGCATGCCCATGCTTCCTTCCTTTTGACTCTGCTTCCCTGTGGGGTGGGCTGGCTGTGCTGACAGGATGGCTGGGAGTGTTGTCCTGGCAGTTGTTTGGCTAAAAGTCCCAAGAGTGTCCCTGTGCTTCACACAACATAACCCAGGGTGGTGGTTCTTTGTGGGATCTTGTGTTAGGATGGGGGCATTGCATTCTACCAGGTGGGTTCTGTGGAGTTTGTGTTGGGGTGTGTGTGAGGGGAGGTGCTTGTGACTATGGTCAGTGCTGCAAGTCCTCCTTCCCACCCAGCTAGCCAGATATCCCACCATGGAACGTGCTTGCATTGCAGGCAGTGGGAGTTGTCTCTCAGGATGTCAGTCAGTGGTGTCCTGCTGTTTGTTGGTGCACAGTTGGCAGCAGGGCCTTGTGCTCCCCACAGCAGTAGCCAGTGTCAGCCATCTTGTGAGTCCTTCTCCACTCCCTGTGATGTGCGCATGGTTCATGGTGGTGTTGATGGGACAGTTGTGGGGGGGCAATATGTGTGACTGCGACTCCCATGATGCTATTGGCTACACTGACTTGGCCAGCATACACAGAATTCCTTCCTTTGAGTGGTCTTCACTGTGTGTTGGTGTTGTTGTGGTGGCTACATGTCTGGATGTGTTTGTTAGTTCTATTTGTGCCACTGCCTAGCTGTAGTTGTAGTTGTTTGTACATGTGATGGCACAGTTGGATGTGACTTTTTTGATGGCATGTGTTGTGTTTATCTAACTGACATACACATTTTGGGATGATTCTGTTCTGGTTGCTGTGTAATTGCTATGAGTGCATGGTTTGACTCTCCCCTTGACAGTGATGTGTGTGTGTTTTGTGGCAGTATATTGTGTACATTTGTTGTGTACTCACCAGGCTCTGGGATGTCCTCTAGTCCATATACGCTCACTGGCGGAAGGATGGCCCGCACCTTCTCCTCCCAGGGCCTGAGGTATATTGGATTGGCAGGAGGGCCACTGCCGGTGTGTTGGCTGTTGATGTAGTCTTGCTTCAGCATTTTCCGTACCCTCCTGCGCACGTCATACCACCTGTTCTGGATGTCCGTCTTTGTGCGCCGACATGGTGATTGGGCGTTCACTCTGTTGATAATCCTCTCCCACATCTTGGTTTTCTGCGACATGGCGGTCTGTTGGACCAATGTGCCAAACAGCTGTGGCTCCACCCTGAGGATCTCGTCTACCATGACTTCCAATTCACTATCTAGGAACTTGGGATTCTTCTTGGGGGCATGGTGATGGTTGGTGATGGTGGGTGATGTGTGTGTTGGTGTGCAGGTGAGGGTGTGTGAGTGTGTGTTTTGCTGGGTGTATGTGAGGTAGGTATTTGTTGGTGTGCTGATGGTGTGTGGCTTGTGTGAGGGATGAGCTGTGGGTGTGTGGTTGCTTTCTCTTGGGTGCTGGCAGTGGAATGGCATTTGCAAGGGCTCATGGTAGTGATTTGTGTCCTTTATATAGGTGGAGTTGTGGGTGTGTCTTTGTTCTCTGTCCCCACCCCCAGTATTTATTGGCTTGGTAATTGCTTGTTTGGCCTTTTTTTGGGTGATTTTTCCTTTGTGCTGTTTGTGTATGTTGGAAACGTTCTTGTGACCGAGTCGGACCCTGCATTGGTCTCGTACGGTGTTCTCCGTTTCGTTCACGCTGTGTTTGTGCAGTTTTCTATGCTGCGTACGCGTCGGTCGCGGTGTATTGTGTTGCTTCGGCTCGGTTTTGTATGCGTGTCGGTCGTACGGCTTGGCCTCCGTCCGACTCGCTCGTGGTTTCGCGCCTTGCATCGTACTTTGCGGTTTGGAGTTCGCGTGTACGTTTCGGTCGGATTTGTTCCGGGTGCGTGTCGGTCGGTTGGATTCGCGTGTTTTTCCGGCCGGATTGCTGCTTTCCGTGCGGCTCGGTCGGTCGACTTTGTTTCGGTACGTGTCGGTCGGATTTTCGCGCCTTGCATCGTACTTGGCGTGTCGTGCGCCACGGGTACGTGTCGGTCGGTATTTTTTCCGGATCCGAGTCGGTCGGTGCTTTTTCCGGCCCGAATCGGAATCGACCCCTTAAATGGAGAGGCAATAAATGAATTTATTTTTATATATATCATGGAATTATTAGAACACCCGAAAGGGCCAGGACTATCACTAGTGTACTATGGGAATCGCAGAAGCTCCTCCATTGACCATACTCTGGTTACTGAAAATGGGCACTGATTAATAGACTCTTTTGATAGTACCCCAATTGTTTTTAGCGACCACTCCATTTTGACAGTGACCTTTTATATAACTATCTTGAGGCCAAATGGCCCACAAACCACAAATCAAATTGAAACGCAGGGCAGAAATGGCATCAGCCTAAAATGGGTGAATATAAACGTACTGCCATTACAGGGAAAATCATGGCAGAAAATCTCAGCGATTTTAATACATGTACGGATTTGAGGTCTCCACCAAGGTGTATTATGGTAGCCTTTTGTAAAATAATGGTAGAAATATCAGAGAACTTAAGATACTCCATTAGATGTAAAGGAAATAAAAGGCGGGGATGGTTTGTTAAGGATTGTTCCCAGGCCAATAGAAAATTGAGAAAAGCCTTACATGATACCCCGAGACAGGGATAAAATTAGCAGACTGAGAGCTATGTACAAATCTGCCCTGAATAAAAGGAAAAGAGAAATGAAAGATAAGGTCTGGGATGACCTATTACAGGATGCGTAACAAAAGGATAATATCCTTTTTTGGAAAACAATAAATCATCCATTCCTGAGATATATAGAGTATCCTAGGGTAGAGGTATTTGTACAACAGGGGGACTGGATAGAACATTTTGGAACTATATTTAATCCTCATAACTGCCCTATAGAGCTGCCCACCTCAACCGTTTACACTACTTATGCTGTAGATATCCCAAAGTTTAGAAGAGGTCACTAATGCCCTAAATAAAGCTACTAACAGAAAGGCTTTAGGCCCCAATGGGGTCCCAATAGATACCTTTAAGACACATGCTACTTTATGGACCCCACTGCTAACATAAGTGTGTAACACAACAATTAAAGGTTTCCTCCCTGCTACCTGGACGGAAAGCACAATCGTTCCAATATTTGAAAAAGGACACACAGGGGACCCAAAATGCTACCGCCCAATATCTCTCCTGGACTCCACCGTCAAATTAATGGGTAGAATCCTCTTGGACAGGCTCGAACAATGGGTAGAGGAGAAACATATTCTGACTGATACACATTATGGATTCAGGAGAGATGTTGGTATGATAGAGCAATGTGTTAACCTACATCTCCTTGTCAATAAATACAGTCGCAAAAAGGGCCATTTTTACCTATGCTTCGCAGACCTTAGTAGTGCTTTCGATTTAGTAAATCATAACAAACTATGGTAAACTCTTTCGGACATTGGCACCCCGATGGTTGCCCCAATGGGTATTATTAATTATCTGGTACTCCCATCTGACTGCACGGGTGCGCTATGGACCGAAGGGGGAATGTACCCAAAGATTTAAGGTTGCCCTTCGGATTCAACAGGGGTGTGTTCTTGCCCCCTGCTCTTTTCACTGTGTGTAAATGAGATGTTACAGAAAGTGAAGGCTGACGCCCCCATGGTTGCATCCTGCCCAGTTCCAATCCTATTATATGCAGATGATGCTGTCCTTTTCTCTAGAACAGCAAATGGGTTGCAGCTCCTGATTGATAACTTTGTTACCTTTATGGAAAACAAAGATATGAAGATAAACCTAGAGAAAACAGTCATCATGTTGAGCGGAAAAGGATGATCAAAAAAGAGGACACACTATATTAGGGGAGAGAGATTAGCCAAGACCCAAATTTTTTCAAAGCTAGGAGTTCAAATCACTGCTTCAGAACGCTGGGAAAGCCAAATAAATACCCCCAAAATGAAATTCCTGAGAGCCATAGAATCTATTTTTAGATTTGTGAGTAAAGTAGGCCACAAACCGATTAGAGAAATACTGATGTTATATAAAAATAAATGCCTCCCAAGTGCTGGTTACGGTGCTGCATTGTAAAGATGGACAAATTGTGCCCCCTTGCAAACCTTAGAGAACCTATTTTTGGCTTGATTGCTGGCTGTGTCAAAAACTAGCTCATCCTATATAACCCATAAGGAAGTGGCAGTTCCTTTTATATAGGATGACCTACAAGCCAGCCCTGTCCTCTCGTGGTACAAAATATATAGCAAAGTAGGGACAGAGTTTACAAAGGCCATTATATCAGACTGCCTAACTTTAGACGCATGGAGGAAAATAAGATGGCTGACCTATATAGACAGCCACCTAAGAAAAGTGGATAATAGTATCGGAGTTAAGGATACAGTTAAAATTCTACAATACAGCAAAACTGAAGTTAAAACTATACTCAGGGGAGAGAGAGAAATAGAAAGAGATACCCGTGAATGTAAAAAATTCATGGTGTGTAGATTTCTCTCAGGCCTAGTACTAGCAGGCCCGCAAAACTATCTGTTAATGGTAAAGAACACCCAACATAGGTTCTATCTCACCAGATTACACTTAGGAACACTGCATTTAAGGGTCGCCTTTCCAAAAATAGGGGCTTAGACCGATACATTACCAAAATGCCCAAGTGATGGTAGAACTAGCCAGAGCACAATGCACTTTATTCTATTTTGTAGTTTATATAAGGACCTTAGAAAACAATTCCTAGCGCCGATTTTTAAAACTGCCAAATATATCTATTATCAGGATGCTTTTAATTATTTATGTGCTTTGGAAAATGTGGATATTTGTTTTTCTGTCGCTTCATTCATTATATCTGCCATGGGTAGAAGAAAAAATCTTGCACATTTGGAAGTTTTAACTTACAAAGCTGCATTATGAATCCTTTGAAGATGTTTATAGCTGTACCCGCCTATGTGCCTGTTGAAAGCCTCTCTCTCTGGTAGAATTTTCTAATTCTATCATATATTAACATGCGGGGGAGTGCCAAGTGACTATAATTATCAATATGGCAGACCACTAAGTGAGCCTCTGTCTTTTTCTTAGGTTTGTAGATCCTATGTTGTTACCCACAGTCATTATAGGTTTCTGTTTTGGGGAACTGGCATTGAGACACAAGCTATGTGTCATTTTTTACTTATCAATTGTATTGTTTTTAATGTTTACTTTTATGGTTTTATATATGTAAACTGAATAAAGAATGAATGAACGAATGAGTTCCAATGCATGTTTAAATGTTTTACATTGATTTAATTAATTAAAAAGTGTATTAAGTTTAATTTAATTTATTTGAATATTTATGTACATTTTAAAAATTGTATTATCTATATTTTGGTATGCTGTATTTTTGTAATCGATATTTTGGTTACTTCTTAAGTTAATTTAAAATATCTGTTATGTTTATTGTAGGCTATATTTTAGTTGCAGACTACATTTCTGTTTGTCTATATTTTGGTAGTAGAAATGTTTGCCATATTATTGTGAAGTATAAAAAAACAATGTTTTGACCTCAATATATTCGTAAGTCTGTGTTTTTGCTGTCTATAGTCAGGACTACAACTGAAGCAAACTACAATAAAGGGGGTCATGTTTCTATTCCTCTATGCTGATTTTTGTGCCGTGCAGTGTCATAACAACATTGTACGTTACCTCTTCTTACATTACAAAGGGGAAATATTAAATCCACTTACATATGGCCCCGTATTTCTATCATTGCGTCACATTGGGTCACATGTGACCAAGATAAAAAATGAGCCCAGGACTGATAACCAATTATTATATATTACCATATAAACCTTTCAGTACTGTTTGATTCATTAAAAGAGAAATAAGAAAACAAGTACTCACAGTCTACATGACCTGGAGTCCATCTCAGTCAATTCTGAAGTGAAAGATTATGAGACTTAGGTTTAGTCTCTTCCTTCCCCAAATCCGAGCTGTCTATGTCCGAGTCTGAGTCTGAGCCTGAGCCAGAGCCAGGATGTGGTTGATACATATTGTTAATCGTGACATTTCCATTCTGCTGCCAATCGCAGGCTGCTTCTGGGTATCAAGGAAGAATGATTTAGAGTTGAAAAGGGCTTTGTGCCTGGTGGGATATAACACATTTTTGTTGAGTTCCATGGCTTTCTATCTCCATTTGACCCCATTATAGGTTTCTGCTTTTGTTGTGTAGTCCAAGAAGAACAGTATATGTCTGGAGTTGAACTTCATTGGCTCCTGGATACATGCTGCGCAGATTATGGTTTCTCTATTTTTGTAAACAATGATTTTGCCAAAGAAGGGGCATGGCGGAGCAACCAAGTGATGCCTTGTGTCAAGACTCGTGGGCTTGATTAATAATAAAGCAGGGAGAGTGGTCGGCCTCGGGAACACAAGAGCAGATTCATGTGTCTAGGAGTGCTCAGGTTGCATGCCATTTATCCTTTGGTTTCTGCAAGCACTGGCAAGGTTGCAGGTGTGTCAGCATGTTTAGGAATCCCTTCACTGTGTGATGACGCTGGGGCTACTAGACACTAGGGGTTATTATCACAACAGAGATCTTTGCAAATGTATCAGTTTTGGCCAGCTTCAAGGGCTTGTCGCGTCTTATCTTTGGCCATGATTCAGGGGAGTGGTTGTTCTCCTGGTGTGCCCAGTTATCTGTGTGTTTCCTTTTGCAGCTTGGTTTCAGGCTCAGCATGCTTCCAAGAGACTTAATTATTTCACTCTTCTTTGCACTCTAACTTTAGGCATTCCATGTTAGACCAAAAAGCATGGACCCATCTCTATTTTACTGCTGCCCTGCTCACCTATCTATAGGCCAGCAGAGACTGATTGCTGGTCTGTGCGCATCACACACTTGGCCTTGGTTCTCCAGTGCCTCCTTCTTTCTGTGGAAAATTAATATCAGGAATAATCTTTGTGCCGCTTCCACCAGTGAGAAGGCATTTTCTGCTGCCAATTGCTGCTTCTCTCCATAGAACCGCAGCCTTTTTGATCTGGTAGGTGTGTCCAACACTTCTCTTCCTTCCAGCTCTGACACCATGGAGAGGCGACATCCTCGAGATTATCAAAAAATTACTATTGCTGCTTTGTTAGCCTTAGGCCCTCATTACGATGGAGGGCAGACCACCACCAACAGGCCGTCGGTGGTGGTCCGCCCGCCATCTAGGGCACTGGTCCAACTGCTGCATTACAATGCAGCTGGTTAGGCTGCAGAGGTGGGGGGGGGAGGGCTGCCACTTCCGACAGGATCAAAGATACCGTCGGGACGGCAGTCGGATTCCTAATCCCTAAAATGGGGGCGTTGCCTGCGCAGGCACCGCCATAGGGATTAGGATATCCCTTTCCGACTGCCTGTTCCATAAACAGGCAGCTGAAATGGACTTTGGGGGCCCCTAGCAGGGCCCCTGTGCCCCCTCTGCCTCCGCTATGTGGCCAGGGGGGCACATGTGGTGCTCCCTCAATACATCCACATGGTGCCTGGCAGTGCATGAATGTTTAAAAACATCCCTTTTCCAATTGTGGCTTGTGCTGCAGCCCTTTTCTGGGCTGCAACTGCCTACAAGGTGATCGCATCCTAAGCTGGTAGATGGGACCCCCCAACTACTTGTCGGCGGTCCCAATCCCGCAACAGTGGCTGTCAGGCGTTCATCTGACCGCCATCGTAATGACCCCCTTAGTTTTGAATGAGTTATAAATCATGTTATTTTACCATTTATTGACTAACCCAAACCTGTTTAGTATGCTATTAAGAATTGTAATGCCATTTGCAATGTGCATTTTGGGCATAGAGCAAAGTACCTTCTAAATGAGTTCCTTAAATGTTCCTTCCTCAGAATATTTTTGCCTTGAACAGTGTTTGACAAACTGGAAGCTTACCGAACCAAATTCAAGTCTTAGTTCACTTTCCAGGGAGCTGATTGGAAGGCCAAAACATGTCTAATGGCAAAGGACAGTATATTTTCAAGATCATTATGCAGTTTGTATCCATATGAAGAGGAACCATAATTATTAGCCAGTAGGAATTTTGCTCTAAATAATTCAAAAACAGATGTTCCAGTTGGACTGTTTAAATTATTGTACAATTTCCATAGAGATTGCAGACACTGAATCCTGTTTCTCATGGCCTGGAGTCGGCAACTTTGACTTGTTATTACTTTGAAATACTGATATGCATGTTTGGTCGATCTTTCCTCCTCTGATTCTACATGTGTTGGTATTTTTAGTCAGCAACAATATCAGAAGCTTAGGCCGTTTTTTAAAGTTAGTTTTAAATTGCTGTTGTTATACACAGGGTCGTGAGTGAGATTTTCAGACCGACTGGAGTATAGTCAAGTAGCACTGTGTAGTGTGCGTATTGCAATGCTAGTATTTGATTAGCGCTTAATTTGGGGACTAATACTGTACCCGTCATAATAGTTGGTATCAAGTCTGCTGTATATAAGTTAAATAATCGAGGGGTTAACACACATTTTGACTCACCGATATACTGCCCCCTAATTTCATTCTGATCCACGTAGCCGTATTCAATAAGCAGATTGCTGTTAGTATGGTAGATGGAGTACCCCATGCATTTAATTTCCCTCCCGGAGTATCAATCTAGTTGAATAGGAACATATGTATCTAGAGGCAAACCAGATGTCTATCCTGGACCAGGAGTTGTATGCAGTCAGGATGCAAGTATCCTCTTGAGAGGTTAGTATGCTTCTAGATTTTCGGGAAATCGAGAGTGCAGTTTTCTGCACAGGCTCTCTGGCACCAAGGACTCAGTCAATGTGCCAACCCAAATCAGAAAAAACCAGTTGTACTGCAACCACCCCACAATCCACTGAGCAATATTTGAGCGAGATGTTTTTTGCACATATTGATCAATTCCATTGATCATTACAGGGATAGCTAGTGAAACCTCAAACCCTCTTTCAATAAGGAATAACACACTCAAAAGCACCAGAACGTGAGGGATATATTTTAAAGATTTATTTTAAAATCAAAACTTTAGCCTAGTACACACAATTTGAATTGTAACCCCAATGAAGACAAATAAAATGGCAGGAGCAGCATTTACTAAATGTGTAAATAAGAAGAGCCACTCCAACATCATTACTTTTATACATTTATAGCAATTCCATTGCCATTCTGCTACTTCTTTTTTTTTTTTACCTTTTATTAGCCATCAATTAGATACCTTACACAACAAAAAAGAACCATAAATAGCACAGAATAACAGAGCAAAAGCAATCTTCAAGACGCATAAGAACACATGGAGAAATAAAAAATGTGTTAACAATACAGAAAAAAGGTTCAAACGAATATAAATAATAACATAAAATTAGATAACGTAAACAATACGTCTTCTAGTCCCATTGAAGGCTCAGCCATACTCTTTCAAATTTTGCCCTTGAACGTGGACCCCTAGCTTTGGCTAAGGCCATTTCCATTTCATAAACCCCCCTCAATAATACCCAAAATTCAGTAATGTTTGGACTGTGTGCTTGAATCCAAGCCCTGGCAATGCATAAACGAGCACATAGTATAATAATCGAAACTAGAGATTTCGTTAGACTACCTGATTCTGTTACTACCCCCAATAACATTTCTTTCTCAGTTAGTTGAATATCATGGCCTGATAGTTTAACCAACTCGCGGGTTACATCAACCCAAAAAGTTTTTAACTTTGGGCATGTAATAAACATATGGCGGAGATCAGCAGCATATTCTTGACACTTCGGGCATCGTGACTTTACAGAAGCGTAGGTCGTAGACCACTTTGAAATAACCTCTGGGGTATAATACAACATAAACATGATCCGATGTTGCTGTAACTTCAAATTAACTGAGGTGACTGCAGTGTTTATTAAAGCTAAAGATTCATGCATTTCCTCGATTGAGATATCGATTTCAAAACTCCTATTCAATTTAGCTACAATCTGTGTACAATCATCACCAGCAGCCGCTAAAAATTTCTGGTATATTTTTCTTATACAGGCCCTTCCTGAGATCTGAAAAATTGCCGATAATACCTCAGTTGAGCAAGGTAGGGCTAATATGCCCTCTCCATGTATAAAATAGTCCCTAACTTGCAGGTACTTAAAAAACGAATTCTGTGAGACCCCAAATTCCTCTTTCAGCGATGCGAATGATCTAAAACCTTGCTCATCGTACAGTTGCCCAAGCTGTGAAATACCACAGCATTGCCACCCTCTCCCCACAGAGTCTGAGAATATTTCAGGAAATCTTGGATTTCCCCAAAGAATTGTGTACTCGTGCAAGTCAGGTAGTGTGTAAGCCTTGCATATATCTTGCCAAATCCGGGCAATGTGTCTAACTACCTTGAATCGAACCCTCTTATAATAGTTAGGGTCAGCCATATTGTGAAGTAAGAACCCCGTATTCGGGCCACAAGCCAACTGATATGATAACCAGATCCTACCCGAACCAGGCCCCTTGAGTAAACTTTGAATCCGATTGACAAAAGCAGCCCAAAAATAAGCTTTAAAATCAGGAAGTTTAAAACCACCTTGTTCGTATGTAAGCTTAATATACCTGAGGGCTCTCCTTGCCCTCCGGTAACCCCATATAAAGCTGCCTACTGCACTATCAAGCCGCTTGAAAAATGAAAGGGGAACCCTCAGTGGAATAGAACGAAACAAATATAAAAACTTCGGGAGGATGTTCATTTTTACTGCATTACACCTCCCAATAATACTGAGTGGAAGCTTGTGCCAACTGCGCATATTTGCAACAACCTTTTTAAGCAGTGGCTCGTAATTCAAAGCGATAACATCGTCAATTTGGCAGCTGAGACGGACACCAAGATATGTAGCGACTCTAGTAATTCCTAAAGAGGGTGGGGCTGGTTCAGGTTGAAAATTTAAAATTGACTGTGTCTTATTTATATTAAGTTTATAGCCAGAGAAAGAGCCGAAGCACTGAGCCTCTTGGGTTATCACGGCTATAGTTTCCACTGGTCTCGTGGAATATACAGCGATATCATCTGCGTACACCGTAACTTTTAACACCATGCCATTAAGGGAAACTGGGGTAATAAGAGCATTGTGCAGCAGATGCTTAATAAAAGGCTCAATGTATAACGCAAATAATAGTGGGGATAACGGACATCCCTGCCGCGTACCCCTCTGGATATTGAAGAGCGGAGAGGAAAGACCATTAAGCTTGATGGCAGCAGTTGGTTTGAAATATAGTTTCTGTACCACCGAGATAAACCTCCGACCGAGACCTAAAGATGACATTGTATACCATAAAGAACCCCAGGCCACTCGGTTGAAGGCCTTCTCGGCGTCCAACATCAGCATCCCGATCTGCTGATTCAGAAGGCTAGAAACATCAAATGCAGCGATAGCTGTGTTTATATGGGCAGAAGTATCTCGACCCGGGACAAACCCATGCTGTTGATCCGATACCAAAAGATGAATCGTAGGAGCTAAGCGAGAGGCGAGAATTTTTGAAAAATTTTTAGCGTCCGCATTAATTAAGGATATTGGGCGATACGAGCTCCTATCCTCTACTGGTTTCCCCTTTTTAGGAAAAACGATAATGTTAGTTCTATTCCAGGAGGGGGGTGCGTCCTCACCTTGCAAAATTGTATTAGCCAGCTCAAGCAAGACCGGGACCAATATATCCTTAAAAGTTTTATAAAACTCAAGGGGTATAGTATCTTCGCCTACCGCTTTGCCTGAGGGTAGTGCACTAATTGCTGCGTTTAATTCAATTAAATCAACCTTTTGGTGCAATTTCTCAGATTTAAATGAATCCAAAACAGGCATTGCATTTTTTGTATATAATCCATAGCTTTTTGCTCATTAAAGCATGATGAATCGCTGTAGAGCTCAGCATAAAATAACCTAAACTGTTCTATTATGTCTTGAGATTTAGTAAAGACTGTACCATCTGCTCCTTTGATTTGCTTAATGTAAGATTTAGCCCTTTGATCAGCTAGCTGATAAGCCAATACCCGCCCAACCCTTTCTCCATATTCATATTGTCTAGTTTTAAGCTTATGAAAACTGTGAGCTACTCTTTCCCTTAGTCTTCTCCTGAGCTTCGCTCTTATTTCAATAAGCTGTACATAAATCGATAATTCCCCAGTGTCCCTCAGGGCAATAGCTCGAGCATGTGAGAGTTCTACTTCTATGTACTGTCTGCGTTCCTTTTCTACCAAGTTTGCGTTTAACCGATTCTGTCTAATGACATATTGTAGTGTTGCCCCTCTAACATAAGCCTTCAGGCAGTCCCAGACCATTGCACAAGATGCAGTGCATTGGTTAGTCTCTACGTATTCCCTCAGCGTTCCCTCCATGTAGTTTACATAATCAGGGTTACTGAGGAGGTGCCTGGGGAATGAAAATTCCTTTGCTGACTCTCTCCCCCCAGACTGAAGCTGGACTAACAACATGATGGGATTATGGTCCGATGTAATTTTCGGACAAACCTCCATGGAAGAATTTTCTAACATTACTTTATTAGTAAATATCATGTCAATTCTAGAATATTGTTTCTGCAGGTTCGAAAAAAAAGTATAGCCTGGTATAGTAGGATATAATTTTCTCCAAGCATCTTCCAGTTGATGTATATGAAGTAGATCAAATATAGCTATCCTCGTCTGAGCCATTCGAACTCGTACTACAGTGTTCGTAGTATCAATTTTCTTATCTAAAATACAGTTAAAGTCTCCCATAACTATAAGATCCCCTTCCCATTCCAGTAATTCAGAACATAAAAAAGAGATAACCTCCGGGCAGTCAATATTGGGACCATAAACCATACATATAGTAATCTTGCAGCTATGAATCAGAAGTTGAACAATTGCCCATCTTCCTTTAGAGTCAGCCAAAGTCCGTGCCACTGTTGCTACACATTGTTTAGACTTCAATAAAGCCACCCCTCGAATAGACACTGATTGTGAGGTGCAGACCAGTAAATCATAACCAAGTTGTTTGAAGAGGGTTCTATCCTTAAAAGCCAAATGTGTTTCGGCTAGCCCAACTATTATAGGTTTAAATACCTTAAGTTCTTCTGCTACCAATCTTCTTTTGCTGGCCTGGTTGAGCCCTGACACATTCCAACACATAAATGTAACACAAGGCATTGTACAACTTTTGTAAATTCATACCAGTCTCCATCCCCAAAAATGAGAGTTCCTTACTCCTGTGCTCTATCTGTGTGATTCTAACTACGTTTTGGCTATTTATACCCCTCCCTCCCTGCCACCCCCACCACCACCCACCCACCCTTTCCAACCCCCACCCCGTATCTGAGAAAGGAATCGCCCCCTTCCTTGCTGTCCTTGTGTGACAGCATACAGAAGACGCCACCCTGACCCCCCACCCCCAAGAACCTTCGTGAGCCCGCCGCATCCCACCCACACCACCCGAAGCTAAGCATGTGAAAAAAAACTATCGTTGAGTAATGAGAGAAAAAAAAGAAGGAGAAAGAAAGAGAAGAGCCAACAAGGCAACATATCTAAGCGATACTATTAGAGGCAGAGAGCTAATTCAGACTTAATTTAAAATTATTAGCCCGAGATTACGAAGAAAAGAAAACCCCCGCCAAAAGTCAGGTCAGTTTTTTGCGGAAGGCTGCCACTTAAAGAGTGCCTGTTTAGCCTCCTGTTCATTGAAAAAGAAGTGTGTACGACCATCCTTAATAATTTTTAGGCGGGCCGGCTCCTGTAGAAAAACCTGTGTGCATACAGCTTTCAAAGGGTCCATAAGCTGCCGAAGCTGCCATCGCTTATCCATAGTTGATTTACACAGGTCTGAGCGCACAAAAATAGACAAAGTATCTACTTTGACAGGGGCCGATGGACGCGCCTTAAAGTATATTGCTTGGCGGAGCAAAAAATTGCCCAAAAACAAAAGTATTGGCCTTGCAAAATTGGATCTGGATTGGCTGCTTTGAGATAAAAATAGAGGCAGTCTATGCGCTCGCTGAACCTGCGAATCCATGTCCCAGTCTGCTAAGTCAGGGAAAGCTTTCTGAAAAAGATTTACGATGAAAGCCCGTGGATCAGAGCCTTCACTACCTTCTGGAATGCCAAAAATCCTCAGGTTCTGACGCTGCTGCCGATTTTGAAGATCTTCAATCTTGAATTGCATAGCAGTCATTTGAGAGTCTTGTGCCTTAACCAGATTCACAGTATGGGAATTGACCTCCTCTACTGCAGCCACCCGTTGTTGGAGATCAAACACCTCCGAAGACAGCTGTGAGACCTTGACAGTCACTTGAGACAAAGCTTGCTTAATCTCGATACTATCGACCTTGGCCTGCTGGTAGTAATCTTGAGCTTCAGCCCTCTGAATAGTGAGTGCTTGCATAATTCTAGAGAGAGAAGGTTCTTCATCCTCAAAGTCTCTAACAATGCTCTGAGTTTCTCCTGTAGGCGTCAGTGAGATAGATGTTGACAGGGGTATAGTGGGAGACAGTATGGGTAAAACTGTAGAAGTAAGTGAGGTATCCCTCGGATCTTGTGCTGCCTCCATAAGTTCCATAGCTATTGATGTTTGAAAAGAGTCTTGACCCCCATCACTCCCAATTTGTGAACTGCCCTGACCAACCAGGTCTTTAGCGCCCTTACGAGTATCCGAAGACGCCTCTAAATTGCTTGCTGCCAGTTCTAGGCATACATTGTCAGTAGTAGCCACTAGAGTATTACTAGGGTTCCCCGGATTAGAAAGCCTTGAAATAATAGATTTTACTTCGCCTTTAGAGGAAACCCATTTCCGTAATGGGCTTACCCCCGGACCAACCTTTGGAGGACTTGCATTTCCCTTACGACGGCCCGCTGCCTCTATCAGCTGTATCTTAGCTCCAGCGCCCCGGCCTTTGCCACCTTTGCCTACCCAAACTGTTTTAGGGCCTTTTCCTTTGGGGGCTCTCCCCCCCTCCGGTGTGGTAATATTTGGACTATTGGAGACCCCTATTTCACTGTTAGAGCTAAGGTAGAGCATCTTGCCCCCATGCATCCGCAGCATTCCCCCAGGCCATGTTGAAAAGGAGGTCCGAGCATTCGGACTGTCCGGTTTTTATTGCACTGTTAGACCCAGTGTTGTATCCATTACCGCTAAGAGCATTAGTCGGCTCCTTGTAAAAACCAGTCTCGGAATTCTCGCGGTTCTCACCATTCTCCCCCACTAAGCCATGTCCGGAAAAGACCGAGGATTCCCTTGTGGTTGAGCCAGTGGGCTCTAAGGTCTGACCTGCATTGACGATAATAGTATCGACAGAACAGGAATCTGGTTCCACAGCTTTCTCGTGAATAGATTTTGCCACATTTTAATCTGGATTTATAACTTGAAGTTCAATACTGCTGCCGAATTTTTGATTGGATGGATTAGTAGGAGTTGTAGGCGCAGCAGAGTCTTCAACATTCCCCCAGCCCTCATGAATAGCAGCATTAAGAACTTCGGCCATTTGAAAGCCAGGAATGGCAGTCTCTGAACCGCAGGATCGGAGAAGCGCTGTTGCCTTCCCAGAGCGCAAAAGTTTCATAATGGGTTTCCCCACCTGGGGGCCGGTAACATTGCCAGAACCTAGACTGCCCCCGTTACATGCACCTCTGTGTGCTGCCTCTCTTACCGGCGCTTCTCCCGCTGATGCTGGGTCACAGAGGTCCCTGCCGCCCCTCCTGTGCCTCCAAAACATCCACAGCTTCAGCGGGATCCCCCGCTTCCATAGGGACCTCCGCTTGTCCTCGTCTGTTGGTCCGCGGCAGAGCCATTCCCTTCTTCCAGTCAGTGCCCGGCCGGGTGGAAACTCCCCTCCGGCCGCTTTGCGTCCAAACGTTGCCCCCTTTACTACTGGTGCTCAGCGGTGGCGCCTGTGATAGCGGTCGGGTTAAGAACCACCTCGCCGCACGACCGCAGTACACCGCTACGCTTGACTGCATGATTCGACACATGCGGTACACCAATAGCGGCTAGAAACGGCCGCCGGCATTGAATTCTTTATTTTTCCCGCTTTTCGACCTCGGCAAATGTCCCTGTTGATCTTTTCCACCAGCTACGGCTTCATCGCTCTCTCATTTAGCCAGCGGAAGAAGTGGCGGTTCAACCGGGCTCCGAGGAGAGGGCGGCGGTAGGCGTCTTTCCTGAAGCGGAATCAATCCGCCATCTTCCTTCCAGGGAGCTGATTGGAAGGCCAAAACATGTCTAATGGCAAAGGACAGTATATTTTCAAGATCATTATGCAGTTTGTATCCATATGAAGAGGAACCATAATTATTAGCCAGTAGGAATTTTGCTCTAAATAATTCAAAAACAGATGTTCCAGTTGGACTGTTTAAATTATTGTACAATTTCCATAGAGATTGCAGACACTGAATCCTGTTTCTCATGGCCTGGAGTCGGCAACTTTGACTTGTTATTACTTTGAAATACTGATATGCATGTTTGGTCGATCTTTCCTCCTCTGATTCTACATGTGTTGGTATTTTTAGTCAGCAACAATATCAGAAGCTTAGGTCGTTTTTTACAGTTAGTTTTAAATTGCTGTTGTTATACACAGGGTCGTGAGTGAGACCGACTGGAGTATAGTCAAGTAGCACTGTATAGTGTGCGTATTGCAATGCTAGTATTTGATTAGCACTTAATTTGGGGACTAATACTGTACCCATCATAATAGTTGGTATCAAGTCTGCTGTATACAAGTTAAATAATCGAGGGGTTAGCACACATTTTGACTCACTGATATACTGCCCCCTAATTTCATTCTGATCCACGTAGCCGTATTCAATAAGCAGATTGCTGTTAGTATGGCAGATGGAGTACCCCATGCATTTAATTTCCCTCCTGGAGTATCAATCTAGTTGAATAGGAACATATGTATCTAGAGGCAAACCAGATGTCTATCCTGGACCAGGAGTTGTATGCAGTCAGGATGCAAGTATCCTCTTGAGAGGTTAGTACGCTTCTAGATTTTCGGGAAATCGAGAGTGCAGTTTTCTACACAGGCTCTCTGGCACCAAGGACTCAGTCAATGTGCCAACCCAAATCAGAAAAAACCAGTTGTACTGCAACCACCCCACAATCCACTGAGCAATATTTGAGCGAGATGTTTTTTGCATATATTGTAGTGTAGTTCCTATTTCCCTAATAGGCTCTGCGCATTGGAATAATATAACCTATAGGCTTGACATAGGACGAAGGTCGGTATGTCCCTATCGAGTATATTAAACTTAATTACTTGTGCCAGCTAGCTCAGAGGCCACTAGAAACCTCTGGAGAACAAGAAGGGAGTAGTTTCTGGCAACCGAAAAACATGACTACTTTGTGTCCCTTTAGAATCGGAACACGTCTCAGAATCGTGGAAACAATAGATAACAGTTTCACTCAGTCAATCGTGCATGCTTAGTTTCTACAGAGTTACACAGAAAGGAAAGACGGGCGTTTCAATAAAAGGGTTTTATTGAACAGTCTTGTTTCTCGTGTAAGAGATATGTGCTGTTATGATCACAAGACAGTATGCAAGATAAATAATGTACAGCGTAAGCAGTAGAAATAAATAATACTGCGCTAGCATTATCTTTTAGCATATATTCACGTACATAAATAACATGAGCTAAAAATGCGAGTACTCATACGATGCGTCTCTAAGCTAGTTCTACCCCAATGTACCTAACCTAGTCTAGGTGTAGGGAAAGGTAGAAGTAGGTGGAGTATTCTCTAGTCTGGTATACTAAGAGTATGTTAAGTATAGTATGCCAAGTATGGTATGCCAAGAGTCCCTCTAGGTTTTAGTCAGCTCCATACCTTGAGAATGAGAGAGGTGGGAATCTCTTGCCGGATCTGGAACTCTAACACCCCGCGAAGGGAGTCAGAACACTGGAAGCTGGATTCGTCTGCATGCAGGAATGACAGCATCTTCTCAGTGCGTCAGGCTGGGATACGGGCTCCTCTGAAGTCGAGGTCTCCTCTAACTTGCTTGGGCAAGGGAAGGTATATTTATACCTGGTAGGTGTCTTGGAATGTTAGCATTGACGTGAAGTCGGACAGAGGAAGACGTCAGGAATGAACCCTTAAGGTATAACGGTTCATACATAATAGATGAGTTCTTGGAGAAATCAATAGTCCTGTGCTAGGGGAACTCCCAAAGCTTAAGGGTCTGGTTTCTAAGAACTCGTTGTGACGTTAGGGTGGACGGATGTCGGTAACCATGCCTGTATTTGGAGTGCACGGTTAATGCCTAAATAAGGACAGGGATTCTATGCCTATATAAGGGCAATGCGAATTGTGCCTATATAAGGACATGATTCAGGAAAACCTATATACGGACACCTAAAGTGGAATACAACACCCACTCCACTTTCGATTGAACGATAATACTAAATGCTAAAAATTTAAATGCTAAACATAAAATTGAGTACCACATATTGCTAAAAACATTTCTAAAAGCATTTTTAAAAGAAGCTCAAAACTGTTGAAATGCAATAGGTACTGTACAAATAAAGCATTGTATTCATTCTAAGCATATAATGGAAGTAAAATGCAACGTGAATGAAACAGAAATATATACATATGACGAAATGGTCGATAAGTTCTCAAAATCAAAGCCATTGCATATCATGGAATTAAATGAAATGTTAGACAAGTAAGGTGACAATGTGTCCCTGGAAGAATTCAAAGAAGTCCGTTTTATAAGACTAGTTCTACTGTAAGCAGATTGTTCATTCGCCATGTCTCTTCTATCGAGAGAGAAAAAAAAAAAAATTCTAAAAGAAAAAGTTCAATTTCTGGGAGTAGTTCAAAGTTTTGAAAATATGAAGGCCAATTTTCATTGTTGCCCTGGTACACTGTGAGCCGAATCAAAGTCAGTGTATGGGTCTGGCGTAAACATTAGATCATCTATTTCCGTAGCCAAAATATCGTCTACCGAAGTTGGTGACATTTGGAACACCTCGTTCAGAAGGTTAATTGCACAGAGATGAGAAACATCGCCTTCAGCAGAAGAAGCAATGTTTGCGTCCGTTGTTACCTGTGTGCCCGTTGAACCATCTCGTACCTCAGCAGCAGCCGGAAGCGTCTGTGAGATCTCAATGAATGCCGCCATCAGGATTGGAAGCCTCTGGGGACAACACACAGCATGGGCCGTTATCGGGTCCAGCAGAGTATCGATATCCGTTGGCATGACTGATGGGAATGTTAGACAGGTGTCTAGCACGCATTCTTCACCGCAAAACAGGCAGCGTAGAACAGGTAAGATGCAATCTTGCCAGATTGGTCTGAATGACAGGAACCACGTTGTATTAAGTTCCCGTAGACGAGGCATGCCCAAAAGCTGTACTATTCGCTCACGGCATTTCCGTTCAAGGAGGGCTCTCTCCACATCGCTCGGAGTGATGTTGGCGAAGAGGCTTGCCATAGCGTAGTAGGAGGAATAGAAACAGAATTCCTGCAACAAGTGCTAGAATTAACGGCACACCACCAAACACCGAATGTGCGAAGTTTGGGATTATTCCGAGGACAGCCTGGAAAGGTGCTAATAGTCCGGAACAGATGGTCTTAAATACATGTACAATTCCGCTTGTATCAGACATGTTAAAGATACGTCCTATCATTTCTATGAAATGTATAGGGCAGTTTGTACGAATTAAAGCTTGTATCTCAGCCGAAGTCCATGCAACTTGTAGATCATAGGTTTCTTTGGCCGAGGTCAAAGGCACTGATTGTTGTATAAGCATGGCTTTCATTCTGCTTAAAGTATCAAATCGTATAAAACAGACATTCAACGAAGGCCATAGAGGCGACTCCCTGACTGTGTCTATTGGGGCAAACAATACTTGCATACAGCAAGTGACCCTGGAGTTGACCGTTACTAGATATGGGATGCCTGGCAACATGCCACAGCAACTCTGATCATTCAACATGAGGTAACTCCCATTAGAAAGTTGGCCAAATGTTGGATTAATCACAGCAGCTGGTGTACCCTGCTGGTGGCAGGACAAATTTGCCACAGAACCATTACAAGCCCCATGTAAAGATATGTCCTGACAAATTAGTGAACCGCTTAGTGCACTTTCACAGTGTGTACCGCTCAGAAACACTTCACGATCCCCACTCCAACATCTATAGGTGTAAGGTAAATTCCAGGATGTCTTAATGTATTCTTTACCCAACCTTTCATATTTGCCTGCTTGCATCTGTTTAAGGCAATACTGAAACTGGAAAGTAGTCACAGGTAGACTAATTTTGCCATGAATAAGCCATTCTGTAGCTGGTTTTTCTGCCACTGTGAATGGTAATTTTTCAAGTTTTTCAATGCTCAGTACTGTATACTTTGCTCCCCTTTGTGGCAGTTCAATCTGTTTATCAGTTAGATTGTATTCTGCAAACAGAGCTGTCGTGTTGATAAAACGCCAAGGCACATAGCCCGCACGCAAAGATTGCAGCGTCCAGCTTAATAACATAATAGAACGTAACTGAGACTGGCCTTGTTGTAACATGGCTAAATCTTGTTCCAGTATGTCGATAGCAGAGGATACAATACTGTCCAATGAATAAATTCTGGAGGACAAAGTTGTTAACCCATTGTCGACCACAGAGAGAGTTTTCTCTAAATTAATACGATCAAGTTCACGTATTCGTTCTGCGGCCTCCATCTGTGACACCTTCCATGCTTCATTATAAGCAGCATAAATGCCAGCTTATATGAAACGTTTTTGACGCGGTTTTCTTGGTCCAAGGAAGAATTCCCTAAGGTCTGCGTCTTCTTTAAGTAAAGATAAGTGTTGTTTCACATCCTTAAGTGTAGATTTTTGCAGCCAATTGTGGCATAATTTCCCTACACTGTATGTTGTTACTACCCCCGGATGCTGTCTTTTTACGTATCGTGGGTCTGGCCTGTGAATAGTAAACCCCTGTGTTTTATTCAGGAATCTTTCTTGACAGATGTTTGTGTCTGTGGGCCAGATCAACCATTTTCTCCAATCAGGATTTGTTCTGTTGAGTTGTAGTATGGTATCAACTGTAACCGCTGCCTGTGTATTGTTATCACTTGCAGGTGTTGGTACAGAAGGAGTTTTCATGTCTTTGATCTTGGCTAACCCAAGGCAAGATGTTTGTTGGACCGTGTCATTCAAAAACATTATTTGTTGAGGGACGATACAGGCTCTAAATAAAGCTTCTATCCCCTGTACTTGCCAGTCTTTAGTACCCCAGACAGATTTTGTGTCTATTGCGTTTTTCCACAAGTTGAAACCCTGTCTAGACAGTTAGGCAATAAATGCTGCAGAGTAAATCTGTTTTGTATTAGTTAACATAATTTTCAGTCCTGTTTTGTTTACATTTTTATAGTAAAATGTTTCTGGATCAGATGTATTGTATCCTGAAAAATATGGAAACTTTTAGCAAATGTTTTTGAACTACCTTTTGGTGGTGTAGGACAATGCTCCCATTGGTTAAACATAAACACATTTCTAGGTGTTGCAGATTTATGCAAAAAATGATGACCATAGTGGTTATAGCAATATAGCTGTTCATAGTCTGATGAACCCTCTAAATATTCATTATTAGAAAATGCAGCAGATTTTTCTAGGTCAAACATCATGTTATTTACAGTTTCAAAGTCCCAATCGTCAGAATAGGTACTGGATGAAACAAAATCACTTAGTGAGATCTTAAATAAATGTGGAATGTTCAAATGTTCCATCGGGCCAAAAATATCGAAATCTGTTTTGTCCCACACTATACCATCCCGTATAGGAACGGCTGTGATGTTCACTGCAGACAAGTCTCTCGTTTCACGATGGGATGATTTGTGAGGTTTTAAAAGTAAGTTCACTTCTTTTCTTTCAGTGTCCAAATGGATGTATTTGCCATTTATAAGCACGCTCATAGTCATAACCAAAGCTAGCCAAAGCAGGAAGAGAAATATTCCAGAAATAATCCATAGTTCAATCCATGGTGAAACTAGATAAGTCTTTTTCAGAAAATGAAGAAAGTCTTGTACTTGCTGTTTAAAAGTTTTAGATGCTGGCGACGTCTCGGGCTCACTCGGATCCTCAGAAAACGTATCAAAGTTAATGAAATAGCCAGAAGCAGTTCTGTCAATTGTTGGAATTGCATCAGGATTTGTAGAAATCGCTGGAACCAGTTGATCACTTGTTACATTGGTGTAGACAGGTGTATTTGGACGAACTGATACTTGAGTTTCAAGAGGGATGAATTCCATAGCATTGTTGCTCAGTCCTTCATCTGTTACTGCTGAATTCTCGATGGTTATCAGTCTTTCAGTCTGAACCTCTTGGATAGTAGCGAGAGGAGTGTGTCTGCTACTAGGTCAGAGTCCACGAGGCCTACTATTTAGTATTGGCCACATACTGTGGTTTGATGAGGTCGATGGACACAAATCTTTTCTCCTTTTTTCCAGCAAGGGGCGGCAGAAGTACTGTTCTTGTTCCGTGTATGGCTAGGACAGGTACTGGTTGTCTGTAAGAAGGTCCAAATTCCTTCTTGTCCGCAATTTTCTCTCTGACTAGATCCCCAACTTTTGGAATCCAGACAGGCCTTGCTGGGACCGCCGGTTTTTCCCCAGTGGTGGTTGGCTTCAGGAATACGTTGCTTTGTTTCGATCTTAGTTCATTTAGATCCTGTAAAACAGCCAAACGATCTTTGATATCAAAGGGTTTATTTTCCACCATTGTGCCACTACATTCTAGATCTGGCACCCACATTCTTGTCCCAAATAGGACCTCATATGGAGTGACCCCCCCTAGAGAACTTCTTGGCAAATTGTTTAATGAGCGTTAGACCCCATAAAGATGTTTGACCCACCCATCACCCGAACCTAATACCCTAGCTGTTATAGACTGCTTTATGTCCCGGTTTTTCCTTTCCACAACAGAATTTCCCTCAGGATGAAACGGAGAGGAGCACCACAATGTAACGCCCAGACTGGCCATGGCTTTTTTGTAAGCTCAAGAGCTAAACGCAGGGCCCTGGTCAGAATGTAGCGTGCCTATTGCGCATGTGCCGATAAAGACTCGCAAATCTTTTATAACAGTTTGAGCATCAGCCGAGCGCTGAGGCCATATCCATAGGAACCTAGAGCAAGAATCCACTGTGACCATTATATATTTATAGTTACCGTCCCTTTGCAAGGGACCGCAGTGGTCCAGGTAAACACAAGCTAATGGTTTGTCTGAAATTAACAGGGGTGTCTGCGCAGGACGTTTCACTGTGGAGACTTTCATCTGTTGGCATATGTCACATTCCAGAACATAGTTCTTGGTCTGTTTCCTAATGCCAGGCCACCAATATCTTTGTTTCAGTAAAGATACTGTTGCAGAAATACCTGCATGGGCAGAGGCTATCCCTTCATGTGCTGCTAGGATTAGTCCTAATCTGCGTTCCTTGTTTGGAATTACCCTATCCCCCACTCCAGGGATTCGAGCAAAAGGAACGTTGTTCGCATCAATTACATAAGAGTACTTGAGTGGAAACTTTTTTGGTAACGCTGCACCACTGCCTTTGCTCGTAGCATTGACAGCCAACATTATCTCACTGTCTATTCTCGTTTATCAAACGAGTGATCGCAGCTACGGAAGCCGTCTGAACAGCCCCCTTTGCGGCTTCGTCAGCCAATGAATTCCCTGCAACGTGAATGCCATCACGTTGATGACTCAGTGTGTGTATCACGTGAGCCTTTGGTAGTTCGCTTTTTAACTGAACTACTTGTTCCCAAAGCGTTTTATGCTTTATTGTGCCACCTTTTGCATCTTTGAACCCATTTTCAAACCAAGTTTGTATATATTCATTATACGACTGCACACAGTAGAAAGAATCGCACACTATTAGTGTGGGGAATTCTCGATCTGTACTTTCAAGTGCCAGTTTGAATGCTTGTAGTTCAGCTCGCTGAGCTGTGCAATCTCCTAGAGAATGGGTTTTTGTGACCATAGGTCTGAAGATACCATCTCGCATGCGACCTTTAACGATTGCACACGCTGCACTGTAAGCTTGCTTACTCCCTGTTGCGGGTTGTGCGGATCCGTCAGTGTAAATTATAAATTCATACTGATCGAGAGGCAGAACCTCAGTGGGCAGAGGACATTCATGTTCATATTGCAGGAACGCTTGTGTTTTTAAATCAGGATCAAAAACATATTCAACATCTGTTGCAGCAAGAGAATTAACCCATTGTATCCATCTAGGATGTAATGCTTTAGCATTTGGGATGCTCGCTTTTGTTACCGCCTCTAAGGCCGGTACTGGGGTTACGACAATAATGCGTTTCCCTTGGGCTAGAGCTCTTTCTTTTGCTACAGCGGTTTGAACTGCTGTCAGTATTTTTTCAGTTGAAGTGAAGCGCATTTCTGCTTGTGTATACAAATGTGATTTGTATGCAATTGGTACTTTTCACCCTCATTAAATGTTAAGTAGATGAATCCGCATTGACCCGAAATTATTTGGATCACTAAGTTGCATTGACTTACGCGTGTTTGTAAGTGATTTGTTGCTAACATGTTAGCTTGGAGTGAACGCAAGATTTCTGTGTGTTCATGTGTCCAATTTTTGATTCAAAAATCAGGTTTGATTAGTGCGTAGAGAGGTTTAACCCTTTCTGCGTAATTTAGAATGTAAGTTCTTCCAAAATTTAGGAAACCCAGGATGGATTGTAAATTTTTCAGCGTTTTAGGAGGTTGGAGCAGCGCACACCTTTCTAAAAGTTAGCTGCCAAGCTCTTGCCTTCACTTGAAAGCTCATATCCTAAAAAGAGGACATTGAGATGGGTAATTCTGGACTTTTTGAAGTTGAATTTATAGCCCTCAGAGGAGAAGCCCAGTATAATGGTGCTCACCCTGTTCAAGTGTTTGTCCAGGTCATCGTCTGTCAGATAGATGTCATCGACATATGACAATGCCTCATTGTCATAAATTTGTAGTAACTCCGTTACTCTCGCTGAGAATAACCCCGGGCTGTTCTTGAACCCTTGTGGGAGTCGACAAAATTTATGCTGGGTCCCCATTATTGAGAAAGCTGTTAAGTACCTGCTTCCAGGTGCTATGTTGTGACAAAAGAAACCATTTGAGATATCCAATGTGGTTTTATATTTTTTACGCACAATGTTATTCATTAATGCTGTACTGTGTGCATTTTGCACCGCAAAAGTTTTAGAACAAGTGTTTAAGTGTCTGTAATCCAAAACTAGACGATATGTATTGTCTGGTTTGGAGACAGGAAACAAAGGATTGTTCATTGAAGAGGTGCATGTTTCAATCACCCCTTGGTATTCAAGTTGATCTAAGATCTCCCTGACCTGTTTTTTAGCTTCTTGCTTTATTGGGTACTGCCTCTGTGCAGTAGATTCATTTTTTAGATGTATTTGATGGTGAGGCGAGTCCTCATCCCATCCTACATGATTTTTGTATAATGCTGGGGCCTGGGCTACTGCCCATTTCCTGGCATAAGTATATTTTAGGTGAATTGGAATATGGTTGGAGAAGGCAGGCATAATAATGTCTTCACCATGTGGGCACACCCTGACAAATTGTGGTGGCCAGTCTTTTTCTGCTAGAAGTATGTCATAGCCCCTTGAAAGTTTTTCCCAAAAGAGTGCTTTCACCTGTCTAGGTATGTCTCCCTCCATCCGGAGTGTTATTTCATATAACGTTTGTGGAGTACTAACCCTGGTGTCTACAGTCTCAACTGTAATGTACTCATTCAAGTCCACTATCTCCAGAAGTTCCTTCAGGTTCTGGCGAGCTATTGTGACTTCTGCTGCACTTTCCAGCATTGTCTGAGCCCATTCTCCGTTCTTGAGTTGTGTTCTCAGTATCCTCGGCATGTCTGACCTTCAGACCTGCTACCTTCTTTTTTGAGAATTGAGGTTTTGATTTATTTTTCGGAACGTGTTTGTCGTCTTTCGATTTCACGCGTTCTTCTCTATGTTCTGACCGTCCTCTTCTTTCCGATGTCTGTCACGAGATCTGAAAGGTACGAGAGGAACGTGTATCAGTATCTTGATACCTGTCAGGCTTTTTTAAATTATCCCTATTCTTGAGGTTATACCTCCTTTCTGAGTGCTCCTTTTGAGGAGACCTACCTCGGGATTGAGAACATTTCTCGTTTGAATTTTGTTTGTTAGTTTCCCACTTCTTTTTAGAAGATGTAGGAGCTTGTTTAATAGAGTCCTTCTCAGGACTTTCAGATAGTTTCGGCTTCAATGGTCTTCCACCCAAACTATCTCTGCCTAATTCTGCATAAGATTGTTCTATTATTCTGGGTAGTTCTGTTTGATGTTCTGTAACATCGAATTCCCTTAATCGTTGGCGGATCGCCACTGCTGCTGCCTCCCCTTTAATATTAGATAATATTATTGTTGAGACCTGGTAGAAATTTTTCAGTAATTTCATACCTAAATTCAGAGCAGGCTCTGCTCCGTATTCGTTTTGAATTTGTTTCAGGACATCTGGTATTACTGCAATTGACGGAACACCATGTGTTTTAGTATAGATGGCAGCAAAGACTGAGCCCCAAGTGGTGCAGTCTTCCAGTTGTGGTGTGATCCCCATTGGTAAACAGATTGTTAGGATTCTGTGTTTCTCATAAGGGCTAGTATTTGGAAATACTGCTTCTATTTGAGTAATTTTTTGAGCTATCCAGAATGGAATTTGCTCACGTTTTGTGGGCATTTTTCCCATGACTGCGTATAGAGTCTGTGGTGTAATTTTTAGTGTATTCCCCTGTTGAGGAGTTTGATTTGGAATGGTTAATGGTGGTTGGACTGTAAAAGTCTGCATGACATATTGGACTAATTGTCTGTAGATTTTTATCAACTCTGTAAGTTGAGTAAGTAGTTCCTCGTCTGACATTATTTCGAGGTCAGGATGAGGAGTGTAGCCGGCTAGAATCGGCCATGTTGCTCCTGGTCTACCTAGTGCACCGAGCCTGGTAATGTTTCTGTGATGTTTTAGGGCGCCTTTAAACCAGAGCTGATGCTCCTGGTATGTTAGTGGAATTTCAATATCCTCGAAAGGAATATATTCCTCTGGTGGTTCATCTTCTTTGTAGAAGTGAAACAGTCTTGTAACTGGATTTGATTCTGGGAATACTATCCATGAATAGAATACCTCTGTCTGAAAAGATTTGTGTGCCTCTATCACGAAAACTGCTCTACCGCCTCTTGGTGGTAGGCCATGTTTTATAAGTTTTAGAGTGATGGCTCTTCTTAAGTTTGGATGGATGTCTATAACACCCTCCTCGGTTTCAATTAAACCTGTAAAGTTAAAAGCTGTTACGACTGGTTGAGCCGCAGCTCCACCGGTGTTGGTGGCATCGTCCCCGTTTACGGACATTTTGTTTTTTGAAAAATGTATAACAGGTTTCAAGGAAACAAAAGATAAGGTGCACAATATTTTGGAACACTGTATCCTTCAACGTTGAACAAACCAAACAACTAATATATAGGGTGCTTCCCTATTTAGCTTTTGGCGGATATTTTAACCCTACCCACTCCAGACGTCTTATGGAGTATGTGAGTAGGGGTCTCTGAGAAAAGCACGACTGAGTAACTGAGTATCTAGCGTTAAATTACTGCCTTACCAAACGTTGGGCGCCATGTAGTGTAGTTCCTATTTCCCTAATAGGCTCTGCGCATTGGAATAATATAACCTATAGGCTTGACATAGGACTAAGGTCGGTATGTCCCTATTGAGTATATTAAACTTAATTACTTGTGCCAGCTAGCTCAGAGGCCACTAGAAACTCCTTGAGAACAAGAAGGAAGTAGTTTCTGGCAACCGAAAAACATGACTACTTTGTTTCCCTTTAGAATCGGAACACGTCTCAGAATCGTGGAAACAATAGATAACAGTTTCACTCAGTCAATCGTGCATGCTTAGTTTCTACAGAGTTACACAGAAAGGAAAGACGGGCGTTTCAATAAAAAGGGTTTTATTGAACAGTCTTGTTTCTCGTGTAAGAGATATGTGCTGTTATGATCACAAGACAGTATGCAAGATAAATAATGTACAGCGTAAGCAGTAGAAATAAATAATACTGCGCTAGCATTATCTTTTAGCATATATTCACGTACATAAATAACATGAGCTAAAAATGCGAGTACTCATACGATGCGTCTCTAAGCTAGTTCTACCCCAATGTACCTAACCTAGTCTAGGTGTAGGGAAAGGTAGAAGTAGGTGGAGTATTCTCTAGTCTGGTATACTAAGAGTATGTTAAGTATAGTATGCCAAGTATGGTATGCCAAGAGTCCCTCTAGGTTCTAGTCAGCTCCATACCTTGAGAATGAGAGAGGTGGGAATCTCTTGCCGGATCTGGAACTCTAACACCCCGCGAAGGGAGTCAGAACACTGGAAGCTGGATTCGTCTGCGTGCAGGAATGACAGCGTCTTCTCAGTGCGTCAGGCCGGGATACGGGCTCCTCTGAAGTCGAGGTCTCCTCTAACTTGCTTGGGCAAGGGAAGGTATATTTATACCTGGTAGGTGTCTTGGAATGTTAGCATTGACGTGAAGTCGGACAGAGGAAGACGACAGGAATGAACCCTTAAGGTATAACGGTTCATACATAACAGATGAGTTCTTGGAGAAATCAATAGTCCTGTGCTAGGGAACTCCCGAAGCTTAAGGGTCTGGTTTCTAAGAACTCGTTGTGACGTTAGGGTGGACGGATGTCGGTGACCATGCCTGTATTTGGAGTGCACGGTTAATGCCTAAATAAGGACAGGGATTCTATGCCTATATAAGGGCAATGCGAATTGTGCCTATATAAGGACATGATTCAGGAAAACCTATATACGGACACCTAAAGCGGAATACAACAATATTGATCAATTCCATTAATCATTACAGGGATAGCTAGTGAAACCTCAAACCCTCTTTCAATAAGGAATAACACACTCAAAAGCACCAGAACGTGAGGGATATACTTTAAATATTTATTTTAAAATCAATACCTTAGCCTAGTACACACAATTTGAATTGTAACCCCAATGAAGACAAATAAAATGGCAGGAGCAGCATTTACTAAATGTGTAAATAAGAAGAGCCACTCCAACATCATTACTTTTATACATTTATAGCAATTCCATTGCCATTCTGCTACTTCTATGCACTAAGCAAACTGTAGCACAGCAGAAAATAAAACCTATTTAGTGTTTCAGATGGTTCACACCTGCAAATCTGTTTGAATAATAGGGCTTATGTTCAGTATGTTAGCAAGAGCCTTCTATTCTGTTGTGTGAGGTCAGCTTCACTGATAGGTTCAGCCAGTGAAGAGGTGAAGAATAAGGGTCCAATTCACAAAGGTAAACTTAGACCTGAAGTCTAAGGGCCCAATTCACAAAGGTAAACTTAGACCGGAAGTCTAAGTCTACCTTTGTGAATTGGGCCCTTAGACTACAGGTCTAAACGTAGACTTCAGGTTTAAACTTAGACACACTGCGTGTGTATGCAAGCAATAATAAGACACTTACAAGTAAGCAAATTCAACTATAAAATGCATGGAATTAAACACAAGCAAATAATAATGATAATAATACTCGACGTCCACTACAAGAAATAAGCACTGTTAAATGCAAGTAGTCAGACACAAGGAATTAAAGGAAACCATGAAAAGATATAAAGATATATACACAGAATACATCAGATGATTATGACCACTGGAGACTTGAATGTGCACACAGACACACTCACATATCACAATGCCAATAATCAGAGAAAATACATTACCGGCTGCAATAACTTCATCTTAACTCACACCAGACTAGGGGACGGACAGCCCCGGGGTCAAGAGACTCCGCAAGCCGGGAACTACCATACTGAATAAGACGCGTCTGTCCTTCAGGTCCAAAATCCCCCAGTTTTATAATCTCAATGCACTAGAAGTTTCCGAAAAGACCTCCTCTGCGCCAAGGAAACTTACTGGAGTTGGCCAATCTCCCACAAGCATTCCAAAGGCAAAGGAGTTCTCACGTATTCTTCTGGGCTCCCACATGTTCAAGCCCCTTATCTTAGTGAAGCTTGCAAAAATAGAAAACATCTCCAAAACTACAGAAAACAATCTTAAACGTGAATAACCTAAATAACGTGAGTAACCTGGGGGCCTGCTTGTGTGTGCAGAGCTCAAGCTAGACAGAGTTAGAATTCAAAATGGAGTTTAGGGCATGTCAAAGCCAATAGTAAAAACTTCATAAAACTTCCCAATGTACAACACAATGCGCATTCGTGCACCACTGCCTATATCACCACACACTTCATTACCCAATGTACAACATGATGCACATTTGGGCACCACTGCCTATAACACTACACTCCAAGACAGAGAAGTACATTCCACACTTTTCTCTCTCTCTCTCTCTCATGCTTTCAAACACACATCCCACACGTTCGGTTCCTGGCAAGGCTGTTCTTCTCTGTGAAACACTCCCACTCTGCAGCTTCAAGAAGACACGAAATGGAATCTTAAGTCCATGAAAGTGCAGAAAACATGATGTCGTACATTCAGGCTAGAGTAAAGTAAAACACAGAAAGTCAATTAAAACAATGGTAGTAAAGGTCATCACGCGGTCCCAATATATGGGAGTGCCTCTGGCACTACATTAACATATCCAGGGGAATACCCAGGAGAGAAAAACATAGTATTTATGACATTGTGGGGTTGCTATTGCAACTGATTTCGACTAGGTTTTGGGTCTATATTATTTTCTCTAGTGCTTTAGCTGTTACAGGATTCAGGTGGTGCACGGCAGCAATTCTATCTAATTTTGTGGAAATTACTATGTTAAAATCCCCTCCCCAAAGAACTAAATGGGGTGGTTAGATGCACACATCTCATCCAAACCTCTTGAAAGATTGCTGGATCATCAATTTTGGGACTATACGTGTTAAGCAGTGCAACCTGACTCCTTTCCAGTATGCCCTTGACAATTATTAATCTCCCCTCAGAATCTTTTATGATCTCCAGAGGGTGAAATTGAAGCAATTTCACAAATATGATCATAATCCTTCTTCCATAGGTAGAGTAGGATGCTGTATAGCATTTTGAAATCCAGCGGGCAACAAGGTGTGAGTCTCAGTGTTTGTTGAGATGTGTGTCTTGCAAAAGACGATGTCTGCATTGTTCCTGGTCAGGTCAGCCAGTATGGCCAGCACCTTTCTAGTTTTATGCAGGTTTTTCAATCAGGGAATGTTCCAGATCAAGAACCTGTACACTCTGTGTCCTTCTCAGGGTTTGGTCCGTGCCTTGCCGCCATTGTTTTCTATGGGAGTGTGTTGCAGTGCCAGTGGATGACCATGTATGGTGCTTGACTTGCTCCAAAGCTGGGCCATAGTACTTTTAAAACTGTTTGGTCACTATTAGGCCTGTAGTGGAAGTAGAAGTGTATTTTTTTAATGGCAATTGTCTTAATCTTATCCCTTTATTTCAGCTTTGTATTAGCATGCCCCCAACCTAAACCCCTCCTCAGTATTCCCTTTACTCAACCCATTTGGTAGCGATTATTCCCCATTGTCCCACAACTACCCTTTGTCCCTCAAACATTTACTACTAGATCCTTTACTTACTTGTGTGGAGATCTCCTCCACTGGTGCAAAGATCTCCATAACGGAAAGATAGCAGAGGCACAGGCAGAAATCTCTGTCAGTAGGTCTGTTGATTGCATTTCGTAGTACGTGAAGTAGTGCTACTGGAGTACTCCAAAAGGCCTTTCATGGATCAGGCCCAATGTTTTGTCTTTAATAATTTTGGAAATGGAAGAAACTTCATTATACAGTTGATCTAAGATGGTACAGAGGGACAACTCAAATGTGTTTGGGAATTGTAGAATACTCTGGGAAAATGAGTTAATAATTTCAGAAATATTAAGTAACACACCAAATGTGAATGATAACGTGCAACACAGCCTCATACAACAAATACTTTAGATCCTAGTGGTGTTTTGTATCCATACATAACTTAAAGCTGATTCTGATTTTTTTTTGCTGGAAATGTTATAATGATACAGACTCCCTCAGTCACTTAAGGTCTGAAGTACTAAGCCCTTTTGCGTTTGCAAGCCTTGAGATTCACAAAATCGCAAAAAAAAACTTTTTACATAGTGCAAATGTCTTTTTGTGCATCAGAAAACTCTTTCCACCTCATAGAAGAGATTTTGCAACCCTTTCTGATTCACTAATAGGAGGGTGAATGAAAGGGTGTTCCTCTTTTCTTTACGAGTTGGAAACGTATATATCAATGGTTTGTGACCACAATTGCGTTGCAAAGGGGTGGCAGCTGATTCACAAACTGGAAGCTCTCACATTGGGTCAGCTTCCTCATTGGGAATCATCTCAGCAGGTTTGGGGGAAGAAGACAGTGGCACAGAGAACCAATTCTTTTCTGCTGGCTCTTGTCTGGACCTGACATTCAGAGAGCCCAGTCCTGACCTCCCGAAAACCTTAAACAGAAAGAACCAGCAGAGGAAAGAACATTTTAAACTACAGGACACATGAAGTAAGGTAACGTATATGTGTTGCAAAACTTAGCATTAACCTAGAATTGCGGGTGCATTTGCACATCATAAGATACTTCAAAAACCTGGGATACAAAAAAGGAACATTGACCAGGAAATAGTTAGAAAACTTCAGAAAAAACTTTGCTAAAGACTTGAACAGTTTTTGAGATAACCATAACCAAGCTTCGTAAAAATAAGTTTAATAAATTAGCGTACTTGCTGCTAATCATGCTTGTTTGTTTGAGTCGGAATAAGTAAAGCTTTAAGGGAAGATTATCAAGTGAGAGAGATAACAGGAAGGTGTAAATAAAGAAGCCAGAGACATAATAATAAAATTCAAATTAGAGTTCAGGAGAAAGAGGTAAATTCAAGGTGGTAATCGATTACATTCTACTCAGTTGGAGTAGTTGATAGAACTATTAAGAAGCGCAGAAAGTAGTCTTTATTTTTCCAATTTGACTTGGGACTGGAGACAAATGCCCAATGAAGTAAAGCCCCAATGCTTAGCGCACTCAACGAGACAACAGACAAGTCAATGCCTACTAACAGTTCCACAACTGGACTGCTCATTTTCTCTTCTCCCTCCCATTCTTAATTGTCCTACTGCACTTATTCATGTAGCATTGTTGGCAGTTTGGAACAGAATTTGGCAGTCAGCATGTGCGAGTCTTCATTTCCACAGGCTCAAGTGCTAACTTTAGTGCTTGCTGCTTTGACACACTAGCAGTCTCGAAATCCATTAGCCAATATTGTGCTTAGTCTGGCGCACAGAAGCTCACACTTCAGAATGGCTTCTGTTTTTGATGTGATTAATGATCATTCTCTGCAGGGCTCCAGTCAGGCTGAAGAGATGAGTAAGAGACCATTAAACACATTTTACAAATATTTGAATGGCATTGAAGAGGGGTAGCCACTCTGTGTGCTGGAGGTCAGGGTTCATGCCAAGTTTTCAAGATATCCACTCACACACCTTTATGGCCAGTAAAGGTATATTGTGTAAGTACCTGAAAAGTCTGGCGTGGATCTAACTTTCCTGAGCTTACCTTAGGCCATCCTGCCCTAGGACTTTGGCACTATATAAATACATGCATCTCGAGCAGCTGAATTTGCTGCAATTTAGCAGTCTGGTGTTTGGGCCATAATCAATCCGAGTTAGAAGGATTACGAGAAAAGGCTAACTTTTTTCTTCAGCTCTGGAGATATAAATAGAAGGATTACGAGAAAAGCCTACATTTATTCTTTAGCTGTGGAGATATAAACCTTTTTTTAACACAGATAGGAGGAGATTTACTAAGATTTCACGCCGTGTTTGCGCCACGAAACTGACGCAAAACGGCGCAATTTTTTTTCTCCTAATTTACTTTCCAGCGCTAAACTTTTTTAGTGCTGGAAATAACGTAAAAGTAATGCGAAGCAGCGCATAGCGCTGCTTCGCATTACTTTACTCCATGCGGCCGTACCAAGGGTGGTGCATGGGCGTTCCCATGCAACCACCCAAGGTTTCTCACGCTAAACCCAATTTACTAAATAGTAGATTGGGTTTAGCGTGAGAAAACTGTGCCCTTTTTAAACTAGGTGCAAGGAAGGAGAAATGCTTTCATTTCTCGTTACTTTTCCGACTTTGCATGCATGCTGCACTGTACTGCAAGCATACAAAGTGGGAAAAGCTTTCTCTCATGTCTAGGCATAGTATTTTGTACAGGAAGGGTATCCTAACTGTACAAAACCTATGCTAGAATCACACATACACCCTAGCGCTGTGGTGCTAAGGTGGTGCGTGGCGCACAGCAGCTGTAATCAGCACCGGCGCAAGGGAAAGGGGAGGAGAGAGCCATATCTTTGAAAAGTCTCGGGGGAGGCTGCGCTGCATTGCATGGAGATTTGGTTAATTTCCCCTCCCCCATAAATGGGAAAACTCACTGTCGTTCTGGGTGTGTTAGCTCCTTTTTGGAACCTGAATTACAGTGGGGAATGTCGAGTGTTCTGAGAGTTCTAGTACGGGGGGTTCGTTGCCAGTTGGAGGATGCGGTTTGTCACGGAGGCTGTTGATCTTTATGCAGGCAGCTCTGTATTACATATGAACTTATAAATAAAAGCTACAGCACCTCAACGTTGGTGTGGTTAGTTCCTTTAAGTACCACACTTTTGATGGCGACGAGTTGCAGAGCTGCCGAAGAACCTGCGTGTCCGACCGGCTCTCACACGATGGAGAGTTAAACGCAAGTACTGTATAGGGCTCACGCCTTTGTTCCACATCGTTGTTGTGACAATTTCTGCTGTTTGGGTGTCTGCCCCCCTCTCACACCTGTGAGTGTCAGCCTACATCACAGAGTCGGCAGGATTTTCTTCTTGGCTGCAATGCGTTCCACTTGCGTTCCAGCCGTGGAGTAGATTTCAGTGGAACAACTCACATCACACGATGTGTGCTGCGCACGTTGCCAAGTTCCGTGGTGCACATGTCCTTTGTTCTATTGGAGTAACCTAGCAACACGGCGCTCATCCGTTGGTAAGTCTCAGCTTTCTGCCCATCGCCAACGCGCACAGCATTTATGACAAGCCGCAGCAACGTCCTGTTTTTGATTCACTACGCTCCAGTTTTTATATGGATCTTCATCCTACATGTGGGTCCGGTACTAAGGTATTTGCCTTTCATTCAACGCCGATACACACGGCACGTACATCGTGACTTTGCAACATGGATCCTATATGTTGCCCAGCTGTTGATCATTTTACACAGTTTCCTTCATCAACGGGTATGTTTTTTTTCAGGCTTCACCCATGTATATGGCTGTATACATTTCAAAATGACACTTCCAGCAAAGAAGGTAGTTTAACTTTATTTCAGCTTCACACACAGTTTATTCTGCATGTATATTCTTCTGGATCAGCTT
Source organism: Calotriton arnoldi (assembly GCA_963921515.1). Classification (NCBI taxonomy): domain Eukaryota; kingdom Metazoa; phylum Chordata; class Amphibia; order Caudata; family Salamandridae; genus Calotriton; species Calotriton arnoldi. Next base: position 3,220,890 of record CAWUFW010000156.1, read on the forward strand.
CTTCAAGTCTTTCGCCGATTCGCATGGCAATCCATATAAAGTGCACATCATTTCAGTCCTTTTCATTGTTTTCCGAATATTTAGTCATCTTTTGTGCCATTGCAAGCTGAGAATTTCTATTGCATTCTAGGGTCTGTTTTCTGTGTGCCTAACCATAAATAGTTTGTTTCTTGTTCCTCATAGTTTATTTTGCAATTGTTATTTCTCAGCATTTCTATTGCAGTAATAGACCATGCAATCTGTAAGCCCTCCTCCACTGTTTTTGGAATCACCAGGAGAACCTCCTGTAGGATGGAAGAACTGGTCTGACGCTTTCGAAGCCTATTTAGGAGCCATAGGAGCTTCAAGGTTTGGTCCTGAACGAGAAATTTTTGTTGTTACATTCAGTGGATTTTGAAGGTCGCGCTATTTTTAAGGATTTTACCTAACATAGAGGAATCTGATGGGCAGCAAAATGATGACTATACAGAGTGCGTAAAGAAATTAGAGAAACGCTTTGATGTCCAACCTAGTATGGTTGTGTTAAGACACAAATTCCTTATGGGGAAGCAAATGGCTGGGGAAAACATTGACACATATGTTTCTGCTCTCAGAAGGTTGGTGGCAGAGTGCCATTTTGAATCATTCACTGAACAACTGGTACGTGATCAATTTATCTGCCATTGCTCCAACAAAGCTATACAACAAAAGTTGTTGTCTTTGACCAACCCTATGCTGTAGGAAACATTGCGTATAGCCAAGAGTATATTGAGACACCCCAGTTGTCTATTAGGGATATAGAAGAACGCAAGCCTGAAAATGTAACTAGGCAAAAAGACAAAGGTTCTGTAAAATATTTTAATCACGCTAGCACAAAGCCGGAGAGAATTTTTTTTAAGCAATCTAATATATGTTTCAGATGCGGCAATCCTTCACATTTTAAGACTGGCAGATCTTGCCCAGCAAGAAATATTACATGTAGAACCTGCAATAAAATAGGCCATTTTGCCAAAGTGTGCCAGAGTCAAGGTAAACAGACAGGTCAAATCAACCCTATAGTAGCTAACCTGGTAGAAGCCATTTCTGAAGACCGGTTAGACAAATTGCAAGAAGACTGCCAAGATATGGTTCTAGTGGTTGCAGATGACAAAGTGGAAGTTGGTGATCCATCCACTTGCATAGACGCATATGTGGATATATCCATTGGTGACATGGTAGTTAAATTACTTGTTGACTCTGGTGCAAGAATATCCATGATAACTCAAGAATCGTTAAATGATTTGTGGCCTGGAAGGAAACTTGAACCTCCTGATTGCGCTCCTGTATCTTACGAGGGGCATCGTATTGAATTGTCTGTTTTTTTTTAAGATGTTCTAGTTTTCAGGGGGAGGACGATCTTTGGGAAGATATATGTTGCGATTAAAGGTTTATGTATATTGGGTTGGTTTCACCAACGGTTGTTTAAGATGATTTTGAAGCCTGGAACTGCTGACCAAGTCTCCATTGTGGGAAAGTCTGAACCAGATCTAGTAACCAACTGTTCAGTAGATAAGGCCCACGCAGAATTTCTCAAAGTATTTTCTGACAGTTTGGGAACTATTAAGGGTTTCCAACATAAAATAAAGGTCAAGGACGGGTCCATTCCTGTAAAACACAAACTAAGGAATGTACCTTTTTCTGTAAGGGAAGACTTAGAAAAGGAATTCGTGAAGCTTTGTGACAATGGTGTTATTGAACCCATCAAGTCTTCATTGTGATTGTATCCTTTGATGGTGGCCTGCAAGAAGAATGGGGAGCTTTGTGTCTGTATTGACTTAAACAACCTTAACAAGGCAATTTGTGGGGTGTGGCCAAGCAACATGACCAACAGGACGTGAGCTCTCTTGGCTCCTGACCGGCCCGCCAGATAATCCTGCTAATATCCTGTCCTGGGGTGCCCTAGGGTGCTATCCGTCTTCCTCCTGTGCCCTCCCTCACCTGGGTGCCCCGCCTGGTGAAGAAGGGAGGGCGTGACTTGCCAGGAGGCCGAGACTCGGTCGGGGCGAGGCCTGCGTGACTTGCCTGGCGCCTGGTCGCTGCTCCCAGCGGCCGGTGGGCCTGGATCCAGTGGTGCCCCCATCCATGCTGAGAGTGCTCCCCAGAGCTGCCCAGTGCACCGGGGTGACCTGAAGCTCCCGAGGAGGCACCCGGCGGTGTCTCCCTCCCAACGGAACCGTGGTGGAGCCCTGAATCCCACGCTCCAGGTGAGGGGCCCGCAGCTGGGGGAAACAGCGGGGCGATAGCCGGGGCGGCCTCGGAGCCCGAGCGTGTCTCCTGGTGATCCCAGGATTGGAGGGTTTCGAACAATGTCCAGCTGGCGTGAAGAGGCGGCGCCAGGACCTGCTCGGAGCAGAGGCCCTTGGCCCTGGCTGCGGGTGCCCCCTGGTGCCTTGTGGGCTGTGCCCTGGCAGTCCCGGGCAGTGCTGAAGCCCGGCAGAGTGCGGGAAGCTGAGTTGCGGATCCGACAGTCGGGTCTGCTGTCCACTCGCCTGCCCGGACTGAGACATAAGCAGCGTAGTTGCCCCGACCTGGGCCTGACTGGGAGCACACGCAGATACAGGGCTGGAAGCAGGAGCTCCTAGGCGGCGGGGCATCATCATCTACCCTTGGGGCCGGGGCCCTAGCGGCCCGAGTGAGGAAGACCCACGCTGCTGCAACGGACCCCCTTGGGCCCTTGGAGGTGAGCCGGAGCGATGACTAACGGGGGGTCTCTGCCCCTGAGGGTCTCCTGAGGGGAACTTTGAGAGGGCGCTTGTTGCGGCCTCATCGAAGACTGCTGGGCGACCAACTTGGGGACTCGTTCTTAGAGGCCTCCCTAATACTACAGCCCCCAATTGGACTCTCACACTCCTAAATGTCGCTGCTCCTGGGGACTATCGGCGGTGGTGCAGGAGGGAGGTGGGGAAAAAACACTAAAAAAATCTTGCCTGCCGAGCCAGAAGGCGAGGCCTTGGACTCTTGGTGAAGACCCTGACTCTTGAAGAAAACAGCTCAGAGAGGGGTGCCCTAAATCCTGGAAAGGCTGAGTGGGGTGACTGAAGCGTAGTGGACTGCCTGGAGGCATCTCCCAATCCTTCCTTTCCTGGCCAACATGACAGCGGTGTCTCTTGGGGGCGTCTGGGGACCTCGTGGGGCTCTCGGCCTTGGTGGCCTCTGCGCCCGCTGCTGCTCCGCACTTCATCGCTGGCCTTGTCGCTGGATGGTGAGGCCTCTCGGGGCTGGACTGAGAGAACGGCGGCTAGGGCTACCCCGTGTGCCTGTATATATTTTAAATATTCCTCATTTCTGGTCCCCACAGTGCCCGGCTGAGCCCTATGTGAGTACTCTTCTTCCTTTTCACCCCCACACCGTGCACACCACATTATCTGACAGCCATCCCCAGGTATGATTAGCGACTGAATATCTACCTTTTTGATGCTTTTCTCTTATTTTTCTCCACCACCCCATTACTGATACTATGGTTATAATTTTTTTAGGTGCCCCTTCATTGCTAGGTCCTGATGAGACCCCACATTATTAAGTGGGTCGAAACGTCGTCGACTAAGTGAAGCGAACCATTTGTCAGCCACTATTACTGTAGTAGTAGGTTGCAAGCACATATTATGTATTGATTTAATGGTCGCTTTTGGACATTTTTTGATGCAACCTTGTTTTTATGTCACAAAGAGTCACAACCTTGAAATATAGGTTTCACAATCACTTGGGACACCATGCACTGGACTTAAAATAATGTGATTACATTATATAAAACAAAGTATTTTCATACAAAATTCGTTTTATATGCCTTTTCTCTTTCAGACATCTCTTTGCCTTTGTTTATTGTGATTGTGCTATCATATATTAAGTATCATTTGTTGATTGTCCACAGGAACCGTTGTTGTCTGTTAAACTGTAATGTACCCTGGTTCCGTGTGAGTAGGGTGTCCATTGTTTTTTCATACACGACTGTTACAGGTATATCAGGAGGCCTTTGATAAAGGAGTCCTCCCTCCTACCATGAGACAGGGTGAAATATGCATGATCCTGAAGCCGGATGGGGACAGCTGCGAACCCTCCTCCTACGTCCAATCACCATGATTAACACGGATGCGAAAATACTATGTAAGCTCCTTGCTTCCCACTTGGGACCCCAGATGCCACACTTCGTGCATGAGGATCAATGCGGCTTCATCCCGGGCCGCAACACTGCGATGAACTTGCGTCGTCTAGCGCATGTCATGCAGGAAGTGAAACACCGGGAAGAGGAGATGGCACTCATGTCGATAGTCCTAGCAAAGGCGTTTGACACAATAGATTGGGGATAACTCCTGCAGGTCCTCCAAGCCGTGGGGTTCAGAACCCGGTTTTGCTGCTGGGTCAAAATACTGGACACAGAGCCTTGGGCGCGGGTGAGACTAGGGGGGCTCGGTATGGGGAATGGACTCTAGAGCGAGGCACCTGTCAGGGGTGCCCGCTTTCTCTCCTCCTCTTCGCCCTAGCCATCGAGCCCATGGTGGTGCTAGTTAGAGCTGAGATAGAACAGTAGGGTATCCGCATAGGAGACATGACCCATATTGTTTCCCTGTATGTGGATGACGCTCTTTTTTACCAAACATATCCCCGAGTGGCCGTACCCAAACTCCTCCATCACCTGGAGTGCTTCAGGGAGGTCTCTGGCCTGCGACTCAACCGAGACAAATCAATGATCTTTCCCTTGGCAGGAATGGCCGCTAGCCCTTTGGAGGGCCTCCCAGACTTGGAACTCAGATGAGTACGAGCTCACTTCCGGTACCTCAGCATCCAGATTGCGTTGGACAACGCCCAGTTAATAGCCCTAAACCTGGATAGGGTCCTGTTGGCCCTCAGTCACTCAGTGACTTTCTGGAACACTTTACCGTTGTCCCTGATGGGTAGACTCGCAGTGTCCAAAATGGTGATGCTACCCAGGTGCTTATACGCACTCCAGAACTCACCCTGCCCGGTTCCGGCATGAATCTTCAAGCAGCTGAATACATTTTTTATATCACTACTGTGTGCTGGACGGCGTAGCAGAGTAGCTCTCACTACACTGACGCGTAGATATGAAGAAGGCGGACTAGAGGCCCCACGCTTTGATTAATACTACTTTGCGTCCCAGCTCCAGCACGCGTCCCGGTGGTTGGAGGAAAAGGACAACTGGGAAAAGTGGCTCCTAGCGGGCCAAGTAGACCCCGGAGGCCCTCCCAGTAGCACTGATGACGGGGAGGGCAGTGGAGGGGGACTTGCCATACCTGGTGCGTCAAACTGCGACTATTTGGCAGCAATATGTAGAAAAGGTGCTGCGACATGCGCCTTTCCATAGAGAGCTGCCCATTTGGATATTGGCCCCACTCAGAGACATGAGTGCCCATATATCCTTTCAAGCTTGGAGGGAGGGGGATGTGAGGTCCCTGCGGATCTCTATCCAAGTGAGACATTCCTAACGTATGAACAAGCCTGTGAAAGCTTCGCGTTTGGGCAGGGTCACTACTTACAATACAGTGGGATCCAGGAAGTAGCGAAAATTACCTGGCCTCAATACCCAGACATTCCGCTGCCGACAAATACCCTGGATCTGCTCCTTACCTGTGGTTCTGTGCGCAGAATGATATCGCTCCTATACAAGGCCATGAGACGGGACTCGGCTGCCCAGCCCCCGTTGTCACGAGCAGCATGTGAGATGGACCTAAATATGCAAATAGAGTACAGGACTTGGACGGCCATCTGCAAACTTACGCACACAGTCTCCTGCAACGCCAGGTTTAAATTGATCCACTATAACTTCCTACACCGCGCCTACCTCACCCCGGCAAAGCTACAACGCATCTCACAAAACAATGATGGCAGGTGCCCCAGGTGCGACACAGAGGAGGCAGACTTTCTACACCTGGTGTGGGCGTGCCCTGAGAGGTGGCAGTTCTGGGCACAGGTGGTAGAAAAGGTGCGAACGAGCACGGATCTCTCCATACGAGAAGAACCAATCCAATGTTTGCTAGCCCATGTACGCAAACCTAATACAAGCTGCTGCAGCTCATGGTGGTCCTGGCCAGATGTAGAATAGCTATAAATTGGATGAGGCAGAGAAGCCTGGATGTACCCACATGGATACGAGATGTTAGGGAGTGGGCCCTAGCGGAAGAAACACACATGAAATTAACTCGCAAGGATGATAATCTACAGGCAGATCTCATGGAGTGGCGTGAACTGTGTAGCTTGGCCCTCAACTCAGGGGTAGAGGAGAGCGACCAGAGTGACATTGCACCCAGTGGGAACGGCTCAGATGTAGGGGAAGACCGGGGTGGGGAGGACTCAAGGGGTCAAGTGCAATGATTGCCCCCCCAGTGTTTACAGTGAACCATGATGACGCCCATAATGTATTTCTCATTGTCAAGTATACCACAGCTTTAATTTGGGATAGTGCCCTGGGCACTTCTGGGGTTATGCACAAGATACCGATGATCTATTGCATGCTGTAATGTTGGTTGTTTAAACAATTAAAAATAAAAATAAAGTTTAAAAAAAAAACAAGGCAATTTGGGTCGATTCACACCTGCTTCCGAAGATCTCTGATCTACTGGCGGCAGTGTCGGGTGCGAAGTGGTTCAGTAAGCTTGACCTTGCCTCAGCGAACCACCAGGTTGTGCTAGAACCCGAATCCAGGCACTATACCGCTTTTGTATCCCCTGTGGGTACATTTAAGTACCGTAGGATGCCGTTTGGATTAGCTTCAGCGGCATCAATCTTTCAAAGGATTATGTTTCAGTTACTCAAAGGCATAGATGGTGTAGTCACTTTCTAGGATGATGTGCTAATATTTGCCAAGACCAAAGAGGTACACGAAGTCATTCTTAATCGTGTCCTTTCCATTCTCCAGGAGTAGTTCTCAAAATCATCAAGTGTAAATTTTGCAAGAATAAGATTGAGTATTTAGGTCACGTAGTGTCAGGTGATGGCGTTGGACCTAGACCTTGTCTTGTCAATGCAATCATTGATGTAAAAGCTCCTAAGGACAAAACAACTCTCAAATCATCCATGGGGATGTTTGAATTCTATTTCCGTTTCATCCCAGATTATGCATCTCACATTTTATCGTTAACCAAACTGTTAAAGAAGGATTCCAAGTTTTGTTGGGGTAGTTCTTTCCTGGATTCTTTCGAGTGGGTCAAGAAACAATTGGCTAGCTCAAAGATCTTGAAACCTTTTGACCCCAAACTTGGTTGTTGTGTCAAGGTAGATGCTTCTTATTATGGTCTGGGAGCCATTTTGACACAGGAGAATGGTGTGGTTGAAAACACCATTAGTTATGCCTCCAGAGTACTACGGGGCACAGAAATTCACTGTTCCACTATAGAAAAGGAATTGTTGGCATGGTGGTGGGCGATTCAGAAGTTCAAACCTTATATCTGGGGTACACAATTTACTACAAATACAGCTCATGAACCTTTGGTTTCCTTATTGTCTGGGTAGAAAATCAAAGAACAAATTCCCAGAATCTCAAGACTGTCATCCAAACTATTACAATTCCATATTGATATCATACATATCAAGGGAGGAAAGAATGTTTGAGATGATTTTTTATCCCATTTTTCGATCTCCAATTGTTGGAAATGGCCCTTTTTGCAGGGTTATCCCTAAACTTTTTGCTTCTTCCTCCTTTGTTTTTCCTGACCTGTGGTTGTTGGCTATAGGACTCTGGGCACTTTGCCACTGCTGATCAGTGCTAAAGTGCATATGCTCTCTGTGTAAATTGTTATTATGATTGGTCATCCATGATTGGTATATTTGTTTTACCAGTAGGTCCCTAGTAAAGTGCACTGAGTGTGCCAGGGCTGGTAATTCAAATGTTACTAGTGGGCTTGCAGCACTGATTGTGCCACCCACATGAGTAGCCCTAAAATGATGTCTCAGGCCTGCCACTGCAGTGCCTGTGCGCAGTTTGTTAACTGCCATGTTGACCTGGCCAGTGTACCCACTTGCCAGGCCTGACCCTTCCCTTTTCTTACACATTGGACACCCCTATGGTAGGCCCAAGCTACCCCCCTGGGCAGGGTGCAGTGTATGTGAAAGGTAGGACATGTACTAGTTTGGGTAACATGTCCTGATAGTGAAAATACTACCAATTTCGTTTTTCTCTATTGAAAGGCTATCTTGCCCATAGGACAGAATGGGGAATGCTGTGTAACATGTTTACCTGCATATCTTCCCATAGGAGCAAGATGGAAAATTGGAGTCTGGTATCCCTGAACTCAGAATTTAATAACATATCTTTTAGGAAGCATGGTTTTTAAATTCCGTGTTTGAAAATAGCACTTTTAGAAAGTGGCTATTTTCTTGTTCAACCTTTCTGTGTGCCTCTGCCTGTTTGTGGATTGACTGTCTGGTTTGAGAGTGACAGGGGCTGGGGTGGCTCCAGGAGTCTGGGTGAGTCAGCACTAGGCTGAATAGACCTAACTGCATTTGGAGTGGTGGGAGGAGTAGCACCTGGGCCTGAATAGGGCTGTGCCTGCCTTCCACAATGCTGGCTCCACCTCCTGTGGTGTGTCTGATGGCCCTGGCCCACACTCACAAAGGAAGAAGATGTGCACTGGCAGAGTGCCCCCAGAACTGGTTTGAACTGGGTCCAGGACCCCTCACACATAGAGAACAAAGACCTTTGGGGTATAAATACTAGAGCTGAAACCCCTGAAAGTTAGACTACTTCCTGATCAAGAGGAATCCCTGCCAACGAAGATCAGCTGAAGAGACTGAGGAGAAGTACTGCCCAAGTGTGTCTAGGGCTGGCCTGCAGTTTGCTGTTTCTACTGAGGAGAGGACCAAGGGACTTTGCTGTGTGCTGTGTCCCCCTGCTTGAAGAAGGACTTTGCTGAGTGCTGTGTCCAACTGAAGAGAAGTCTCCAAGGGCCTGAGAAGAGCTGGCCTCCTGTTTCTGAAGTCCCAGGCACAAAAGGGCTTCACCCCCAGCTCCCTGAACTTCCTTGCTGGGAGTTCCAGTCTGCCAGGAGGGCCTGTAACTGTGTGTGAGGCCTTTTGCTGGTGGGAGCTGGAAGCGCAACGCAACAAGAGAGAAGCGTGACGCCGCTGCAGCAGCCGCTGTTGCATCATCAAGGAAGCGTGTCGCCGCTGCTGCAGTTCGCCGTTGCATCACCGGAGAAGCATGCCACAGAGGGTGCCGTCGCACCACTGGAGAAGCGTGTCACAGGGTCGTCGCATCGCTGAGGAAGCGCGCCGCCGATGATCGCCGCCGCAACACCAGAGAAGCGTGCCGCCGTTATCGAGGGTGTCGTCGCATCACCGGAGAAACGTGTCGCAGGGCCTGTCGCGGCTCAGAAAACCACTGAGTTTGCCGCATGGCCGTCGGGCATGCACGCATCGCCTCCACGTTGTCGCATCGCAACAAAGACGCCATTTTCTCGCATCGCACCGGATCATCGCAACGCATCGAGGCGCCATCTTGTCGCATCGGAACCGGAGCGCAGGAAGAATCAACGCATCGCCTTCTCTGCACCCCTTTTGTTTGCTTTGCGTTACGCATCCCAGGTACTTTAAGACTAAAGTGTCGCATTTATCATCTACAAGTTTATTTTTGCAACAACCCTTTTTAAAGACATTCTACTGAGTTTCTGTATGTTGGATTTTTGTCGTTTTGGTCTTGTTTAGTTTAGATAAAGATATTTTATTTTTCTAAACTGGTGTGGTGTCCATTTGTGGTGTTTTCACTGTGTTACTGTGAGTGTTGGTACAAATACTTTACACATTGCCTTTGGGATAAGCCTGTCTGCTCGTGCCAAGCTACCAAGGGGGGTGAGCAGGGGTTATCTAAAGTGTGTATCCCCCATACCCTGACTAGAAGCAAGGGTCCCTATTTGGTCAAAGGTACCTACCTCTGCCAACTAGAGACCCCCAGTTCTAACATTGGTGGTCAGCGGTGAGAATTTGAACTTGTATTTGTACTTGACCCACAGTGATTGGTGTACATCACTAGATTAGTGCAGATCACTACGCAACCACATACAGTTTGTTTTGTTTCCTGGTGTCCTCCTGGAAGTATTTTTTGATACTGAGACTCTGGTTAGTGTTGCACCTGGGAAGTCTTGGCAAAATGGAAGTCAACTTTTTTCACCTGTATATCTATACAATGGAGGAGATAAAAGTTTTTTGCAAAAAGAGGGGGCTGCCTGTGGAGAGAGGGTCCACAAGGAGGGATCTTGAGGCACGCCTGTGTTCCTATGAGGTCAGAATTTGGGAAGCAACACTAACAGACGATTCTGAGGAGGAGGACTTCCCTGACAGTGAGGGAGAGAAAAGTGAGTGGCTTCTTGCTGCTCTGCGGAGGAACATAGAATTAGACCGGGAAGTCAAGGAGGCTGAGATCCGGTGGGCCTTAGCCATGAAAGAAGAAAAATGTTTAGCTCAAGAAGTGAGCTTTGCTGAGTTGGAGGTGGAGTCCAGCTCAGATGGTGGCAGCAAGATTGTATTATCTAGTGCTGAGGGAGAAGTACACACACCCAGAGATGTGGTGCCTGACTTGAGGGAGGGGGTTAACATACACCAGGGGGTTCAGGTTTATGAGGTAGCTCCAGTGGTGTGCAGTGTCCCTGAAGTAGATTGGGGAACTGACACAGGGGATCATATTCCTAGTGGTGGGAGGGACACTCTACTGACTCTAGATGAGAGGTGCATGGAGAGGGGTTCCTCCATGGTAGAAGTCCTGGTGTGTGAATGTGGAGACCGCCCCAAAGAGTGTGGGTTGAGTGACAGAGACAGTCAGACACTGTCTTGCCAATCTCAGGAGAGTGGTGTGGGGTACTTGTATGAGGCACTGGAGGGTGAGGCAAAGGGTAGCTTGGTTAACAACTGTGGGGGGATGTGTGATTCATTTGTTGGAGAGCATATTTTAAGTCCCTGTTTTCCAGAGCTATGCCAACACCAGGTGGAGTGTGAGTTCTCTGATTCCAGGGAGCTTGCGCTGGAGGTAGACCTTTTGGTGGATTCCAGAGGGTCTGAAGAGGCATTTGGGAGTGATCCCAAAAGAAGTGGCTCAGGTATCTTCAAGACCTGTGTGGTGGGAGAGGTTCAGAGTAGCCCAGCTAGGTCCCGGTGTAGTGGGAGGGGTGTAGGGGCTCATGTCCTGTCTCCGTGGAGAAGGACTGAGTGTGGGCTGGGTCCCAAGGTGCCCGAAACCCAGTCTCAGGGCCTGGAGGATTCCCTAAGGGAACGCCAGGTTGGGGGCCTAGGCAGTACTAGTAGGCCATTTGAGGGGGATCTCCTAGTGTCAGGAGAACCTGGAGCGTCTGTAAACGGAGCTCCAGTGGTTCTGGTGTCTGGCGGTGCCGCTCCTAAGTGGAGGGTGCAGAAGTCCAGATTGAGGGGTGAGAGGGGGATGTGTTCCCCAGTGGGAGAACCAGTGGGTCAGGGGCCAGCCATAAGGGCTGAGTCTCCTAGGAGTGACCATGGTGACACCACTTCTGTCCTGGGGGATCTTCGTGCACTGTCAGATGGACAGGGGTCGGGAGATCTGCGCCAGGCAGACTGCCACACAACACATGAGTCATGTGTTATCCTCGGGGGGATGCTGTGTGTGCCCCCAGAAGTCCTGGCGTGCCAGGCAAGTGCTCAGCCGCGGGGTTCAGCCCCAAGGTTGGGAGGCCAGGTTCAGGTTCTGCCTGACATGGAGGGAAGGATGACTGTAAGCAGTGTCCTGACCGATTTGGCTTCCAGGGGTACCACTCCAGGTAGGAGGGTGCAGAACTCTGGAAGGGGGTGCAGATGGAGGGAGTCCTCGCCTCTGACCCCGGTTCAACCTGAGGGTTTAGATCCTAGGTTGGGAGACCAGTTGCAGGGGAGAGGTCCTGAACTGGTGGGAGAGTTGTGTTCTGAGGGTGCCTCTCCTGGGAGGAGAGTGCGGGACCCCAGAAGGAGAGGTAGGGGGAGGAGAGCCTCGCCCGTGACCTCTGGTCAGCCTGAGGGTGCAGACCCTGGGCTGGTGGGCCAGTGTCAGGATGCCCTACCTGACTTGGCAGGAGGGAAAGTGGAAAAAAGGTGCCAGGCATCTGTGGCTACTGCCCCCCACTTTCTGATACCACAGAGGTTAGAGAGGCCTGACAGGCATGAGGCCTGGCTCTCATCACAGACAGCTGTCAGTGGCCACTGTTGCTGGTTGTCCTGGTGGACAGAGTTGCCCCTGGGAGGGGGCCTGGAGTCACACCCTGGGGGTGGACTGGGCCACACCACTGTGTTGGCCAGGTGGGTACTGTCTACCAGTGCGGACACATCTGTGAGCAAAGTAAGTTTAGGCGCTGCACAGATGGGGTCCCCAGGTGAGGAGAAGGGTCCCCCATGGGTTAGCCTAGTGGGCCCTGAGAGTATAGACAGAGGGATTCAACGGGGTTCAGGAAGGCGTAGAACAGGAATACACCCCTGCTGTTCGGGCCAGGTTCCGTGTTCTATCGCCCCAAGCAGGGAATTCCATCAAGGTATCGATTGGTCTACCCTGGCTTTAGACTGGAAGGGGGTTGTGTTGGAAATGGCCCTTTTTGCAGGGTTATCTCTAAACTTTTAGCTTCTTCCTCCTTTGTTTTGCCTGACCTGTGGTTGTTGGCTATAGGACTCTGGGCACTTTGCCACCGCTGATCAGTGCTAAAGTGCATATGCTCTCTGTGCAAATTGTTATTATGATTGGTCATCCATGATTGGCATATTTGTTTTACCAGTAGGTCCCTAGTAAAGTGCACTGAGTGTGCCAGGGCTGGTAATTCAAATGTTACTAGTGGGCTTGCAGCACTGATTGTGCCACCCACATGAGTAGCCCTAAAATGATGTCTCAGGCCTACCACTGCAGTGCCTGTGTGCAGTTTGTTAACTGCCATGTTGACCTGGCCAGTGTACCCACTTTCCAGGCCTGACCCTTCCCTTTTCTTACACATTGGACACCCCTGTGGTAGGCCCAAGGTACCCCCCTGGGCAGGGTGCAGTGTATGTGAAAGGTAGGACATGTACTAGTGTGGGTAACATGTCCTGAACGTGAAAATACTGCCAATTTCGTTTTTCACTATTGAAAGGCTATCTTGCCCATAGGACAGAATGGGGAATGCTGTGTAACATGTTTACCTGCATATCTTCCCATAGGAGCAAGATAGAAAATTGGAGTCTGGTATCCCTGGACTCAGAATTTAATAACATATCTTTTAGGAAAGGTGGTTTTTAAATTCCGTGTTTGCAAATAGCACTTTTAGAAAGTGGCTATTTTCTTGTTCACCCTTTCTGTGTGCCTCTGCCTGTTTGTGGATTGACTGTCTGGTTTGAGTGTGACAGGGGCCGGGGTGGCTCCAGGAGTCTGGGTGAGTCAGCACTAGGCTGAATAGACCTACCTGCATTTGGAGTGGTGGGAGGAGTAGCACCTGGGCCTGAATAGGGCTGTGCCTGCCTTCCACAATGCTGGCTCCACCTCCTGCGGTGTGTCTGATGGCCCAGGCCCACACTCACAAAGGAAGAAGATGTGCACTGGCAGAGTGCCCCTAGAACTGGTTTGAACTGGGTCCAGGACCCCTCACACATAGAGAACAAAGACCTTTGGGGTATAAATACTAGAGCTGAAACCCCTGAAAGTTAGACTACTTCCTGATCAAGAGGAATCCCTGCCAACGAAGATCAGCTGAAGAGACTGAGGAGAAGTACTGCCCAAGTGTGTCTAGGGCTGGCCTGCAGTTTGCTGTTTCTACTGAGGAGAGGACCAAGGGACTTTGCTGTGTCCCCCCTGCTTGAAGAAGGACTTTGCTGAGTGCTGTGTCCAACTGAAGAGAAGTCTCCAAGGGCCTGAGAAGAGCTGACCTCCTGTTTCTGAAGTCCCAGGCACAAAAGGACTTCACCCCCAGCTCCCTGAACTTCCTTGCTGGGAGTTCCAGTCTGCCAGGAGGGCCTGTAACTGTGTGTGAGGCCTTTTTGCTGTTGGGAGCTGGAAGCGCGACGCAACGAGAGACAAGCGTGATGCCGCCGCAGCAGCTGCTGTCGCATCATCAAGGAAGCGTGTCGCCGCTGCTGCTGTTCGCTGTCACATCACCGGAGAAGCGTGCCGCCGCCACAGAGGGTGCCGTCGCACCACCGGAGAAGCGTGTCGCAGGGTCGTCGCATCGCTGAGGAAGCGGGCCGCCGCTGATCGCCGCCGCAACACCGGAGAAGCGTGCCGCCGTCATCGAGGGTGTCGTCGCATCACCGGAGAAGCGTGTCGCAGGGCCTGTCGCGGCTCAGAAAACCACCGAGTTTGCCGCACGGCCGTTGGGCGTGCACGCATCGCCTCCACGTTGTCGCATCACAACAAAGACACCATTTTCTCGCATCGCACCGGATCGTCGCAACGCATCGAGGCGCCATCTTGTCGCATCGGAACCGGAGCGCAGGAAGTATCAACGCATCGCCTTCTCTGCGCCCCTTTTGTTTGCTTTGCGTTACGCATCCCAGGTACTTTGAGACTAAAGTGTCGCATTTATCATCTACAAGTTTATTTTTGCAACAACCCTTTATAAAGACATTCTACTGAGTTTCTGTATGTTGGATTTTTGTCGTTTTGGTCTTGTTTAGTTTAGATAAAGATATTTTATTTTTCTAAACTGGTGTGGTGTCCATTTGTGGTGTTTTCACTGTGTTACTGTGAGTGTTGGTACAAATACTTTACACATTGCCTTTGGGATAAGCCTGTCTGCTCGTGCCAAGCTACCAAGGGAGTGAGCAGGGGTTATCTAAAGTGTGTATCCCCCTTACCCTGACTAGAAGCAAGGGTCCCTCTTTGGTCAAAGGTACCTACCTCTGCCAACTGGAGACCCCCAGTTCTAACAACGATGTTGATGGGGAAGGGGAGGGCTCCTCTGATGAAAGTTGTTTCATTGCCTCGATAGACTCGGAGGAGTCGTTCGCCATCACGGAACGTGAATGGAGAGATGAAATTGATTCAGACGAGGTTATGAAAGGTGTGTTGCAGTATGTTGCTGGTGAATGACCGAGTGAAAAATCCCTAGCACATATGTGTTTGCCGTTTTCCTCCCACTAGTTTAAGATCGAGACTTATCAGGATTGCCCACGAGGGACACATGGAAGCTACATTCACTAAAAAAAGACTTAGGCAAACTTTGTGGTGGCCCTCCATGGATAGAGAGGTTGAATCTTTTGTTGGTGGTTGTGTTATATGTCTTTCCTCAGAGAAGGGATTATGTACAAGGAAGCCACCCCTTCAATCCACTGAATACTCTTCAAGAGCTTGGGAGAAAATTGGGGTTGATCTTGATGAGCCTTTTAATAAGTTGCCAAGACAGTATCGTTTTGCGTTGGTTGCAGTGGATTTGTATTCAAAGTGGCCAGAAGTCAAATTTGTGTCAGAACCTAGTGCCGGTGCAGTCATTGAATTTTGTAGAGACATTTTTCTCAGAGAAGGATTCCCTGTTTTTTTTATTTCGGACAATGGGTCCAATTTGTCAATGAGGAAGTCGAAAAGTTTTCTCATGCGGTGGGAGTCAAGCATTTGAAGACGTCTCTTTATCACCCACAAACAAATGGTCAAGTTGAGCGCATAAACCGTGTCCTAGTACATTGTATTCAGTGGGCAGTCAATAACAGATGTGTTGTGATTAATGCTGTTAGGTCCATGTTGTGGTTTTACTATTCTTCACCATATTCTAGTACCCAAATTTCTCCTGTTAAGCTATGCCTGAGTTGAATGTGTAGGTGGGTTAAGTTTGGTGTTGACTTGGATATTTGGAATGCAAAGGCGAGAATGAAGGTCAATGAAGCCCAGGTGAAACAGAAGAAAGACTTTGACAGCTGTATTCGGGTCAAAGCTCTCAAAGTTGAAGTTGGAGACAAAGTGTTTATCAAAAAAGGAAGCTATGTAAAAAAGAGTGATAGGAAATCTGATGGTCCTTTTGTGGTTGACAAGGTTTGTGGGAGTGTGGTGAGAGATTCTGGCACCAATTGGTGGAATGTTGCAGGAAGTATGTCATAGGAGTCAGGAAGAAGGAAGGGCGTTGTGTGAATGAGGCACCACATGGAAATGTTGTGGGTCAAACTGAGTTGGGTGAGGGGTCATGCAGAAGCAATCATTCTAAACGGATTCCGGTGAGAATCAGACAGTAACCTGGGTTCATTATCTGTTTTACCATTATTTGGTAAACATTTTTGTACTTTTCGTAACATATTGTTCCATCTGTGTTTGTGTTAAGTTTTCTTTTCTTTGTTTTTATTTAATCTTTTTGGGTAGGATTTTCATGAGTTTTAATGTCAGGGTAATTTTGCATTTATTAAATTGTTTTTGTTGTGTTAAAGGGGAAAAGTAAATGTAGTATTCACCACTGTCGTTCTGGGTGTGTTAGCTCCTTTTCTGAACCAGAACGACAGTGGGGAATGTTGAGTGTTCTGAGAGTTCTAGTACGGGGGTTCAATTGTCAGTTGGAGGATGCAGTTTGTCACGGAGGATGTTGATCTTTATGCGGGCAGCTCTGTATTACATATGAACTTATGAATAAAAGCTACAGCACCTTAACGTTGGTGTGGTCGGTTCCTTTAAGTACCACACTCACCTTTATCAATTTAGGAAGGTTGATGATCTATAGATAACTCTTCATCTATAATATCACCTGATTCTTCACTTTATTTTGAGGTGGTGGAAGATGGCCAGACTGATGTGGAAATGTTTAGTAAACTTTCTTTTGGAACATCCGACATCTTGAAAGCATTTTGCTTGGGTTGAGTTTTAAGAATTTTATATCATCCAGCACCCAATCTGGGCGCAGCAGGCTGTAAAATGAGATGTGTTATTCTTAGAGCCAGATCTAATTTTAAAATTCATATGCGTCATCACAAAATTACATGACGCAACCCTGTGTTCATTTGCGAATTCCAAAAATGGCGATCATGATTAAGTTCAACAAAGTGGGTGAAAAAGCACAATCCCTGTGACACTCTCGAGTCATCGGCTGTGGTGTAGATTGAAAGGAGTACTGTGAAATAATTTTCAGACCATCCATTAAAAAGGGACTAAACCATTTCAATACCTGACCAGGTGCCATGATCTACTGTATCAAAGTCGTTTTGAGGTCCTACAAAATCAAGGTCGTGTCACCCTCTTTGTCAGCCTCCAGCCTCATGTCTTTTAAGATGGCACCAATGATAAATTTAGTCCCATGTGATGAGTGTAAGCATACCTGATATGGATTCAAACTCTTTCAAATTAATCTGAGTTATTTGGTTACTGGTTTTACATAGGTTCCACGGGTTTGATATGGTGCAGGTGTTGGCATGGCCAAAGGGTCATCATCATTTTTTAACATTACCACCATAACGTGTTAAACTCAAAGGGATGAATTCCATTTTCAATGGATTGGAATTATAAATCATATCATTCCTTCTGTAATGGGTTGAGCTGGAGAACTGTTTTAAAGAAAGACGCTAGACATATATTTAGGGTCACCCTGACTCTAGATAACTAATGACAGATGAAAACGAGAAAAAGTTGTATGTGCTGGTCTGAGTTTGAACCGTGATGCTTTGAATAAACTTCTGCGCAATGAACTGCATTTGCTAGTGGTTTTGCACAGATTTCTCAGTGAATACTTTCATTTTTCTGAGAGATTAATTATGCAATTGAGTCACAGATTTTTTGCGGAATTGTGATTATATTTGATTCAGAATTTCTGATTTAATTGAGCATAAGCCACAATAATTTCTAAAATGTTTAGCATTCATGATAATGTTATTATAACAAGTTTTTTTCTCATTCATAATTACATTTTATTGTAACTCGATAGTGTTGTTTAAATTTCTCTTTTGTGAATAGTTTCTCCACCCCTCTTTTCTAATTATTTTTTCATTATTTTTGATCCCGTCTTTTTTTCTTAAAACCATGTTTATTTTCTTTGCCTTTGCGGGCTGCATTGTCATTTGAAGTGTTTCATCAGAGATATCTTAGAGTTTATTGCAAAAAATCTCCAGAGATCACATCATTCTAATTAAAAATAACTTTAGATGCTATCTGAAGATGGCATTTTTAAGTTTATGCTAGACCTAATTTCCTTTATAGGCTCTTTTCTATGAGAGAGAGATGTTTATTGTATATAAAACAGTACGATGATCTGATCATAGTACTAGGAGAGATGCTTACATTGCATAAGAGCTCCTTTTGGGGGCTTTGTGTTTGATGGTTTCAATAAATGGTTTCAGTAAATTTCATGTAAATCCAATTTTAAGTATGATGGGTTTATATTGTAAGGTTTTCATATTGTAAGCTCAGGCGAAAGATGGTGTCTCCAGTGCCCACATATTCTCTGTCTATTGGCGGTGGTCTATATGCCAACAGATAACTTTCAGTGTGCACAGACAGCAGCTTTCACCAGCAGGCATTCTGCTTGATCAGCAAATTCAAATGTTTTCTCTTTCAAAATGAGTTGTTTATGTATTATGAGTGCCAAGCCTTCACACCCTATGTTTCACACACACTTATAGTGCGTTGGAAGGAGATTGTGTAACCAAGGTGCACTTGCCTCGTACAATCACTTTCTGAGTATATGTCTCATTAACTAACTCTCTGATCAGGAAGATGGAGCCCAGAAGCACAGAGTGAGACCTTCCTAATGTCTGGTCTGAATCTAAGCCACTCCTTGGTCATTGCAGGGCTTGTTTTGACCCAAAGTTATGTCAGCTGTTCAGAGGTGTAGATGAGAGTCAATATCTCCTGCCAACCTGTCCTCCTCTGGTTCAAGTCAGGCACACATTGATTTTCTTTTTACACACTGTCATATTGTGCATGCAATTAAAGTTTCTGGTTTGTCATGTCATCAGACTCAATATGCAGTCCTAGTCAGATCCCTCTAAGTGACGATATCTCCTTCAGTATAGTCACTCCACATAATAAATCTGAAACAGCATAGCTTGTCAGTCTATCAAAGCCCCTACAAAATCCCTGATCAACTAAAATTGACTAAGGGCTTCCATCAGACAGGAGCATCTGCCGCCCAGCAACACCACACACAACCCCAATTCTGTATCCCCACCACCAGCACCAATCATCTTTCCTGACAGTGGCTCTTAGCAGAAAGCTGACATTGCCCTTATGTCAAATCCTTTTTAGGAGTTCCAGAGCAATCAGGGGTACTCATTGAAACAATGGGAGTCTTTTACCACTGATGTTGTGAGCCTTTACCTTTCTGTGGAACCTCAAACTGAAATCCAAGTGCACCCCTTTACTACTTGACTCTGAGGGTAGTAAAGTCAAGCAGTCCAAGTCTTACTCAGAGATGTGGAGTGGGGCATAAATTCAAAAATCAATAGAACATGTAACAACAATGAATAAGCCATTGTCCAGACAGTGCTTTATCTTATCAATTAAAAAGTACTTTAATCCCAACTCAATACTGTACAAACAAGTTAAATGGCAATAACAACTCACACTATTATACCTGAGGAGTAATCACTGAAGCCTCAATTATGAGTTGTGGGGCAGAATTCCAGTGTGAAATTTCTCTGTGCCTGAACACGACTGGCCCGGTGTTTCCACACCCGTGTTTCTTGGCTGAGTCAACACCAAAGTTGATTTTACAGGACTGTAAAATTACTTTATTCTTTTACTGCAATGGTAGTCAGACCTCGCCCGATGGTCCCTCTTTATGTTTTATGAATCATGCTAAACAAAGTAACTGCATAACCAATTATCACTGGCCAGGCCACTTTAGATTGATATTCATTATCAGTCCGACTTGATTTGTACCAAACTTTGCTTTGGGACCTTCCTTGGGAATTCTTCCCCTTCCTTATCCTTATTCTTTCCACGTTAGAGCACCCCTTTCGCACGTTCCTTTGGAGCAACCTTCTTCTTCTGTTCCTTAAGTTACAAATCAGTAAGATACCTACTGTTTATCGCACTTAATTTGTGATTAATAAATACATGCTGTTTCGAAATCTAAATGGTTGTTGCACATCTAACACCTGAACTATCTTTGGATCTATGTAACCGTGAGCTGACTTTACGCATGCTCAAAAACCAAATTGAATGATAATTATCAGAAGAAGAATACTGTGTGAAAAGAAAGGTCTAGGACCATTGTTTTCTGTACCACACTGCACATGGTCATCCTACTACACATACATAGGCTAAGCTTCAATGCAACATCCATGTTCCACATGAATGTCATGAAAGATTCGGTTGCATGGGACTAACATACAAATTTAAACAGATCTAAGGAAGAAACTCTCCTTGTGTGGCAACATGTAAAGAGGCTTTTACTGTATTTACAATCATTTGCTGCCCCTATTGTTAGAACTCCTGAGTCCAGCGCGGTGCTGGTTGTCTGCCTCTGTAAAGCAGGGTGCACAGGATATGCCCCATCCAATCAATCAATCAATCAATCAATCATGTCACTTATAAAGCGCACTACATACCCGCGAGGGTCTCAAGGCGCTGGGGGAAGAGTGGGGTGGTGCTGCTACTGATCGAAGAGCCAGGTCTTGAGGAGTCTTCTGAAGGCCAGTAGGTCTTGGGTCTGTCGGAGGTTGGTGGGGAGGGTGTTCCAGGTCTTGGCGGCGAGGTGGGAGAAGGATCTGCCGCCGGCAGTCGTTTTCCGGATGCGGGGGACTGTGGCGAGGGCGAGGCTGGTCGAGCGGAGCTGGCGGGTGGGGGTGTAGAAGCTGAGTCGTCTGTTGAGGTAGGCTGGTCCGGAGTTGTGGAGTGCTTTGTGTGCGTGGGTGAGGAGCTTGAAGGTTATCCTCTTGTTGACAGGGAGCCAGTGCAGGTCTCTCAGGTGGGGTGTGATGTGGCTGCGTCGGGGGATGTCGAGGATAAGACGTGCAGAGGCGTTCTGGATGCGTTGCAGACCTCAGCACCCAGCTCTAGGTCACATTCTGTGTCTCATAGGGCATAATTTACTTTTCAATGAAGGACAAAACTAGAACCATGTACCACTGATAATCATTCACAAACCTTCCATACAGTGGCGGAGATTAACAAATTCAAAAACTGCTATGACAGCAAATGATATTCAAGAATCACTCAATTTAATCATTCTGTACATTGCATAAGTCAGGTGACAAATCCAACTCATGGAAAGGTGCTCCATGTGTCGGCGCATTAAAAGTGAAAATAAGTGAAGAATGTGCAAACAAATTAATGAATGCATTAATTACCGGACTTTGAGAAATCGATGCCATCTAATTATTTCTCTAAAGGGTTCTCACCCTGAAACATATGTCCTTTTGGTTAAGATACTCTTTTGTTAGGCACACTGGATGTATTTTTGAACATTCTTCACTTATTTTCATTGTCACTGTGCCTCCACATGTAGCAGCTTTCCACATATTGGAACTGTCACCTGATATGTGCAATGTACAGAACTCACTCCAGGAACTTCCAATACCTGTAAATACTAAATAGACATTTCTGGTGTTCTGTGTATTTGCTATTTATCAGATGAGGTATTTAGCACATTCGTTAAATCGCACACATTCGATAATTAGCACATGTAATAAATACCGATTCCACGGTACTTTGGGGCATATTAGCAAGACCGGCGATAAAATTATCGCCGCTTTAGCGGCAGGACATCTAACCTGGGCTTCTATTGGAATTCTATAACGCATATTAGCAAGCCCATTATCGCCGTTTTAGCGGCAGTTTCCTGCCGCTAAAACGGCGATAATTTTATCGCCGGTCTTGCTAATATGCCCCTCAGCAATCTCATCATCAGTGTTATTTAACACTTGTTATTTACCGAACACTGTGGAATCGGTATTTACCCAATGTGCAATTTTGGTGTTCTTTACCATCAAATTCATAATGGAGGCTGTGTGAAAACTGTGAAGATGTGATAATTATAATACAATTAATAATTCTGATCACTTTGCAAACACCTGGTTGCACAGCGATCGGAATTTAGCCCTTAATTTGTAATGATTGCCCTAGTCCAACAAACACGACTGTTATATATACAAAAAATGTTAACAAAAGAAGATGCACTCGGTAACACATCATGCTCCTCTGCAGTCAAAAACCTAAACATAAATCAAAAACCTATGTATGCAAAACCGAATACAGAATATTATTGCACACCTGAGTCCCAAATTTCTGAAAAGACTATTTGTGCATACTGAAAACATGATCATAAATCTGAACCCTATTGGGAGGTTAACATAAATATTATGTGAATGCGTGGAATACACTTTAAAGTGCTATGTGTTCTATAAGGTTTGAAAGGCATATCTATGACAAATGTATGTTTATATGACCATAGCATGTGATAATTCAAGTTGTTGTTCTGTTATAGGGACTTTACCCAAATGGTGATAGGAGACTTCACTGATTTTTCACAAGTTCGGAGGGGAATGGGTGGGTGAATATTTATGAGTTGTGCTTGTCTGCGAAGAATACCATTTTTTTCAGATGAGACCCATGCCAGGGTGTCAGCTTGAAATTCTTTTATTGCTTACTTCCATCATCATTTACGATTTTTATTTCAGCTAAAGTGCCCCGACTAATAGATGTAAGAGAAAGCTAATATGGTTTTAATGTGACTTTCCTTAATAGTGCGAAATGGGACATTATGTTCACGATCTTTTATTAATTGTTCTGCGTGCCCGCCTGCAGTTCAGTCTTTTTATGTATGCTGTGCTGATGCCATCCATTTCAACGATGTGTCTGTCAGGATTGTATTTTTCCGGCATTTCAAGCTCTTTATTGTAACTATTGAACATGTGAGACTTGCGCGTTGAAGGCATCATCGGTTCTTATGGGCACATGTGTGGGCTACGATTGGGGGTGACACATTCGATTCTCACATGGACCTTACAGAGCACTCGTGCCAGTGCCATCTTAAGGATGTTGGGGGTCCTGGGCCAAACATATATTTGAGGGCCCCTGATCAGAACAGATTTTAATTTATGATCCAATTTCATCTTTTTCATGTCCTCGTTGGCCAGGTCACTGACACTGCAGAGGCACACTCGTCCAAATTCTAAATGTGTTTCCTTTAAATATTCAGGGATAGAGATTTGTCTTTTCTATATTGTAATATAGCAGCAGCTCACTAATATTATTGTAAATAAACTCTGCGACCCACTGACCTTTCTAATATGCGAAGTCCTGATTTTATCTAAAAGGGACCTTTTTTATAGATGTTGCATGGTACTGAGAAACATAAACACAACATTTCACTACAAAATGTCTGTAACAAGCTCCCCACAGGGTACCTATATTAAAAATACATTAAATGAAAATGGAATTTAAATGCATCAAGGTCATCAGGGCAAGACTGTGTGGAGAACAGAGCCAGATCTATAAGGGCCTTCCTGAAAGGCCCGGGCCCTGGGCCAAAGCCCACTTTGCCCATGCCTTAAAATATCTTATTCAGTCCTGTATGTAGTATGAAGAAGCATCAAGGACAAGGAAAATAGACCCTGAGGAGGAATTCCAACCAGTAGGATACTGGACACCAATTTCTGTAAAAAGAGTGGAAAGGTAAGGAAGTAGGGGGACAAAGGGCAGAAGAATCACAGGAGAGCTGGTATGAGCCTGAGTGGAGATAAGCTCCCCTATTAGTAGAAGAATGATTGTGATGGTGAGGTTAATCGTTGATAAAGATAAAAGGTGTGCATACTAAACATCGAAGTCAGAATATCGAGGGTACTAAATATCTAGGACAAAATATCGAAAACAATATTGACAGGCTAGTAAGTCTGCATTTTCTATACCTAACGCCACATATGAACCTACAAGGTACGTAGATGTGGAGTTAGAAATAGTAAATCTATACTTCCCTGTACGCACTTACCTTTTGTCCCTGGAGATTCTGTCCTCCATATTCTTGTACCACAATATTCTTCACTTCAATATTCATTAGTTTAGTCTGATAAAAGACTTTCAGAATTGCATTGACGGCAACTATCAGACAGTTGAGTGGACAACTGTGGACAAAGGAAAAAAGAATCCCTGGCCAGATCGGCAAAACTGGAAGTATTTTACCCTGAGGCACCAGCTGATAAGCTGACCAAGTGACAAAGGGAGGCTATAGCCCAGAGTCTTAATGAGAAAGAAGGAGCATCAGGGAACAAGAGTAGGAGCTCCTCAACTGAGTCATTTTGCAAAGGAATGGAACAGTAGAGTTGCGGGACAGCGCAGGACAGTCAAGCAATAGCGGTGTTGGACTTGGCCCTTTTTGGCAGGTTCACCCCTGAACTTTTTGCCTTATATGTAACTTGGTGTTAGTAGTTTTAAGTCTCTGGGCACTTTAGCACTGTGGTCCAGTGTAAAGTGCGTGCGCGCTGTGTGCGTGTGTGGTGAGACTGGCCTGCCCTCCCATAGGAATGCATTGAGGATGAGTGTGTCAGTAGGTAATTCCTGTTATGAGAGGTCCAGCATGGTCAAGTCTAGTATGTCTGAATTCGTGAGAATAAATGCTGCGCAATGGTGTGCGCAGATTTATGGTGACTGGTAGAGAAATGCCACTTCTAGAAGTTAGCATTTCTGTGTGCTCTGTGTCTGCCTGCCTGATGTGAATTGCATGTCTGGCTTGTGAGTGACAGGGACTGGGAGGTGTGTGTGGCTCCAGGAGGGGCAGGGTGAGTCAGCGCAGGGCTGAATGGAGAGATCTCCATGTAGATGGGTGGGAGGAGTTGCACCTGGGACCTGAATAGGGCTGTGCCTTCCCTCCACAATGCTGGCTCCACCTCCTGTGGTGCGTCTGATGTCCCTGGCCTGTCTTGTCAAAGGGGAGAGGAGCTTGCCAAAACAAAGTGCTCCAAATCCCCCTGATACCAGTTCTGACTGGTATCTCCAAGCCCTGTGCTGTGACACAAAGGGGATTTTGTGTATAAAAGAAGGGGCTGTGACCCCAGAAAATTGTTCAGTTCCTGTTCTGTACTTTGGTGCTGATCCTGCTGGGGCGTGCTGCTGCTGGGGCCCAGGGGGGGCTGCCAGGAGGGCTTGCCTCCCTGGGCCCTGCATTGCCCTTTTATCCCTAAAGGACTCCCCTGGACTGTTGCCTCTAGCGCCCTGTGAGCGCTGTATTTTTGTTCCTTAAGAGCGCTTTGCTCTGGGCAGCAGAGAAGGAGAACGTGGGCTCTGCAGCGCTGAAGCTGCGGCTGATTCCGAGGGAATCCCGACATAGGGATTCCCCCGCATTGCGTGGAGAGCGGGTGCCCACCCCGCTTTATAGTTTAAATCCAGAGGGAGCCTACCCCTCATTGCCGCGTCTTGAAAAGGACTGCTGCAGCCCTTGGAGAGGGAATCCCGACCCGAGGGATCCCCCCGCGCTTCGTGATCGAGCAGGAGCCCACCCCGCTGATTTGTGCTTATATTGAAGAGCGGGTGCCCATCCCGCTCTTTATTGTCTCTTAAGAGGGAGCCTACCTCTCATTTCCGCTGCGAGAAGGGAGGAAAGACCTCCGCTGTGATCCGCGGCCCCCTGGTTGTGGGCGGAGCCTAACGGACAGAAGCAGAAGAAAAAAGAAAATGGCGGCGCCGACTCGAGCAGGGCTCCCGTGTGCCGGGGGAGCCCTGCCTGTGCCCAGAGAAGTCCCGGGTCCCAGGAGGGGGCCCGGATGAAGTGAGAGGCGTCCCCAGAGGTCGGTGCATGCCTGCGCGGGGCTCCCGTGAGTGAGGGAGAGCCCTGCACATCTGGAAGTAGAAGTCCCGGGTCCCAGGAGGGGGCCCGGGTGAAGTGAGGAGAGCCCTGGGCAGAGAGGCCTGGCCGGAGCCTCGAGGGCTCCCCGTGTGAGGTCTCCACAGCTGGAAGCAGAGACCGGAGTCACAGAGGAGCGGAGTCCCCACTCCAGCCCCGGTGAGTAGGGGCTTCGTCCGTGTTGGGGTGCCTTGGGAGGTCCAGTGTTGGATCCCGTGCCCCGGCCTATTTCCTGAGCGGGCCCCGCCTGATAGGGGGTCGCTCCAACAAAGGGGGCACATTGTTGTTTAAAGGGCCTGTGTTCTCCCCAGTGTTCGTGCCGATCGAGGCACCAGCGCCAGTCCGCTCCTACGAGGGGGCATATTTGTTTTAAGAGGGCCCAGAAGGGCCCGTGCCCCTACCTTTGGCCATGTTTTCACAGTTGCCCCGCTTGCCAGGGGGCAACTGCAATGATGGGGCAAGAGTATGTAGAGAGCCCCAGTGAGGCCCCGAGGGCACAGATGTGCCAGGGCCCCTTCATTTTATTTTATTCCCAGCTGCGCCGCACCAGCGCGGGCAGCTGCAACACTTGCGCACGTTTGTTCAGAAGGCACAGTGAGTGCCAGGCCTTCATGTGAGATTCACAGCTGCGCAGCAATTAGTGCCAGCTGCAACGTTTAGGCCATTCATTCTTTGGGGGCATTATTGAGAGATGAGATAGGAGTGAGATGCACTCCTCTGCCCCAGTACTTTCACAGCTGCGCAGCACTTAGTGCCAGGTGCTACGATTAGGTTTGCGCAATGGCGCACTTGGATTCAGCTGCTAGGCAGCGCGCCCTGAATTTTGGACATAGGGCATTTGAGCCCCTTTTTGAGATGGCCAGTGGCCAGGGGGACTGTTAGGTTTGTAGGGCGCCAGGCCCTAATGTGATTTATGCCTCTGCTATGGTTCTTTCTACTGTGAGGTTATGTGCTAATGTGATTTGTGTCCTAATATGTGGTGCTAGGAAATGTGATGCATTTACTATGATTTACGCACCCTGTTTATACCTCTAATGTACTTTCATGATTATGAGGTTTTGCATAATGTGTTATGCTTATGAGGTTATTATTCCCTAATGCGTTTAGGTTGTGAGTTATTCTCTACTGTGAGTTATGCCCCTAATATGATTTATACCTAGGAGGTTAGGGTCCAATGCGTTTAGACTCATGAGATATGTGCATAATGTGTTTATGCTGGTGAGGTTGGCGTATAAGGTATTTTGCGCCTAATGTGATACTGTGCATAATGTGGTTTATGTTACAGGCTGATGCTGAGTACAGTGGTCACCAGTGATTACTGGTTGTACATTTATGATATGTTCTACATTTATGATCTTTACTAAGTGATGGTTCTGACAATGGCCCACGTGGCCCTGTCATGTGTACATAATCCCCTGAAAATATGACCTAGTGCCAGGTCGCACGATGTATATTATGTGAGTACTATTCGAATGTGTTTTATGATAATACAAAGGCTATTTTTATATATAACCTTGTGTGGAGTTCCTTTTTGTAGTGTGCCTCGTATGTTGTTGCTGTGTGGGTGTTGCGCAAACGCTTTACACATTGCCTCCGGGATAAGCCTGACTGCTCGTGCCAAGCTACCAAGGGGGTGAGCAGGGGTTATCTTGGGTGTGTAACTCCCTTGCCCTGACTAGAGTGGTGGTCTCTGCCTGGCTTTGGCGCAAGCCTCAGCCAACCAGAGATCCCATTTCTAACATTGGTGATCAGCGGTGGGGACCGGACTTGCGCGTGCGCAATGCTACAGCGACAACTGGGTGCACTACAAGCTCTGCATTTAGATAGTAACATGTTTGGGGATTATTGTTTCTGATTTTGTCTAAGTATCATTTCTTTGAAATGTGGTTTCGTGTTGCACTATGAGTTGGGTGTCCTGCCAAGGACAGAAACCAGAAAAGCTGAAGGAGTTTTGTGCTGCCCTTGTGCAGACTGCTATTTATGGGGTTGGCCTGAAGCGGAAGGAGTTTTGTACTGCCCTTGTGCAGACTGCTATTTATGGGGTTGGCCTGCAGCGCAAGCTAAAGGAGTTGTTACTGCCCCTGTACTGTCTGCTATTCCTTGGGTTGGCCTGAAGCTGAAGGAGTTGTTACTGCCCCTGTGCTGTCTGCTATTTCTAGGGTTGGCCTACAGTGGTAACTTAATTGGCATGGAGTAACTAGCGCGGGAGGGTAGATTATCCCCGAAGAGCAGTGTTAGTTTCTGAAATTCCCAGTAAGGATGGGATCCAGTGGTGGCAGCAATATGTAGTCCAGTGCAGGAAGTCCCATTCCCAGTTCCCATAGTATGGTACCTGGTTCCCGGTTAAGAGGGGGACAGGTTGTGTTTCAGGGGCAGTAAGATGCTGTCTCACCAGTCTTGTGGGGGGAGTGTGGATGAATGTTGTAATGCACTGGATGTTTGGGTGATTGGTTAGCACGGTAAATGGTGTTAAAGGGCTGTTCAATCTGTTTTGTCAAAGAGAACATGCCCCGTAATTGTTTTCCGGAGTCGCGCCAGCATCCGTTGGAGTGTGTGAGTTCTTTGATTCTAGGGAGCTTGCATTGGGAGTGACCCTAGAAGAATGGTGCAGGTATCTCCACAACCCTTGCGGCGGAGATGGTTCAGAGTAGCCCAGCTAGGTACCAGTGATTACTGGTTGTACGTTTATGATATGTTCTACATTTATGATCTTTACTAAGTGATGTTCTGACAATGGCCCACGTGGCCCTGTCATGTGTACATAATCCCCTGTAAATATGACCTAGTGCCAGGTGGCACGATGTATATTATGTGAGTACTATTCTAATGTGTTTTATGATAATACAAAGGCTATTTTTATATATAACCTTGTGTGGAGTTCCTTTTTGTAGTGTGCCTCGTATGTTGTTGCTGTGTGGGTGTTGCTCAAACGCTTTACACATTGCCTCCGGGATAAGCCTGACTGCTCGTGCCAAGCTACCAAGGGGGTGAGCAGGGGTTATCTTGAGTGTGTAACTCCCTTGCCCTGACTAGAGTGGTGGTCTCTGCCTGGCTTTGGCGCAAGCCTCAGCCAACCAGAGATCCCATTTCTAACAAGCGGGAGCCCTGCAGCCTAGTCATGCCATCCAGGAGCACCAGAGACACAGTGTGGAGCTAGGGCAAGCTACTGCCTTGCTCACTTTATGGAGGCAACATGAGTGTGTGCTACCTACATGTGGAGCAGAGACCAAAAACTCAATGAGAGCTAATTTAGGAAAATATATATGGGGATTGAAAATAAAGGAAAAGGGAACATTAAAGAAACACTGGCATCATCTCAGAGCAGAGGCGGAGACCCAATACAGCTCCTGAATTGAGAATTGGGTGGCAGCTACCTTGAGGTCAGACAACATTCCATTCAATTCTGGTGCTGGTTTAAGAGGGCAGCAATATGAAAACTAAGGAAGAAGGACAGGCTAAGAAGGAAATATTTACAGATGTGTTGTTGCAAGGCCAAATACAAATAAATCAAGCAAAGAACAGTGATAGAAATGCATAGATCAGTGGCTGCCCTGTTTTCCACAAAACAGAAGCCAAAGAAGAAAAAAATGGGGTTAGATTCATATCTTCACTCCTAAGAAAAACTTCCCATAATCATTGATAATGCCAGGCATCTCAAGTGGAAAGAAAGATTGGATCATGTTTGATGACTTTGATGAAAGTGTCCCAACAGGCAGACAAATAATAAATGTTGTTAGCCATGAAGAACGCGGTACATGAAGAACGCGGTAGGCCAGGGCATCTATAGAATAATCAAGGAACAGCCACTGAAATTTTAGCAACTTATCAAAAGTACAAGAAACAATGAACAACCATTTTTTTCTTCTTAAAGCCAGTGCTTAATTTGAACCGGTGGTTTCTGGTGCTCGGGCCTGGCACTTAATTGTAACACTCTTCTGATAGTCTGCCATAAGGTGGCACTGTCTGGCTAATTTAGAGATTACTGCAACAACAGTTAGTTATTAATTCAATATACATAAAAAATTGCTATTATCTGCCTCCCAAGCCTTTCTTATAGCTTTGGGGGCCTGAAATAGTCCGAATTGTCACACTTGTAGGAGTGTAATGGTTAGTAGTTGTGTTGTTACTATTATTGGCAACATGGCAGGGGCAATGTATGGTGCAAGCTGCAGTGGCCACCTGATGAGGGCCATGGCACTTATTTTTTTTTACAAATTAAGTACTGCTTAAAGCAATATAATCTATGAATGATACACGTTCAATTTAGTATCACAAAAGAGAGAACTGATGGATGAGTTCGGAGCTTGTCTCAGAAGGCTTATGCAGCATTGTGACTTCCAATGAAGTCCACTTTAGGTTTTTTGAGGAATGAGTCTGATTGGTGACTATTAAGAAAGAGCTACATGCTGGACAAAATACACGAAATGATGAGAATTGACATCCAAGCTGAGATGCAAGTGAGGAAGATCAAAGCAGACAAGAACATTCATTTTGGCTACAAGAACAAGCTATAAAGAAGCACCACTGAAACCATAATAATAGATCGCAATCAAGAGCCACATCACTGAAACTGCACTCATCGTAGCCACTGACAATATTTGAATCATCCAGGACCAAGCAGAAACAGTGGCCCTCATCCTGCTCGACCTCTCCACAGCCTTTGACATGGTCTCCCATTAAACCCTCATCAGAAGACTTGTTAGTGACTTCAGCTTGTGAGATAGGTTTATCAAGAGAATCCCGCATACTCTTCGAGATAGAGGGCATTTCCAAAGATTCAAAATAATGTATAAGTGATGCTTGAGTAATTTCCTGCGTCTCCTCATAGATCGTTTTGAAATGCCGCCGAAATACCCCTGCAATTTCATCTTTAGAATCTACTACCATATCCAAAACCGGATCTCTGATCCGAGTGACTGATTTCTGACTACCTTGGATTTTTGTGGCCCAGGCCAAGTGACGTCCTATATGTTGACTCTCTTCATAAAGTTTTTGTTTATAGGCCTTACTCCCCTTGATTGCTTGTAGATTAAAAAATTGCTTGAGTTTATCTTTGGCTGCTGCTAGGCCTTGCAGAAAACACATTTTTTGAGATTCCAACCTAGCTGTCTTTAAATTAACTCTAGCTTTTTTGACCTCTAACTGCAAAGACAGTATCTCCTGAGAACGTAGTTTATTCGCCGCAGATGTGTATGCTATTACCTGTCCTCTGAAGGCTGCTTTAAAAGCCTCCCACACAGCAAACACAAGAGCAGAATTCTCATTAACTTAAAAAAAATGCTTGATAAAAGACTGCACTGCAGCAATCCACTCCACATCTTCCAAAAGAGATTTATCAAAATACCAGCGTTTGTTAATATGGGGATGTATTACATTCATCTGGATTCTGATGAAAATCGCTGAATGATCAGAAAAGGTGTTGTATATAGTATCAGCTTCCCCTCTGGATAACAGATTATCAATCGGGAAAAAATCTATTCGAGAGGCGGTCTTCTACCTGGAGGAATAGCATGTATAATCTGACTGCCCTGGATGACTTTGATGCCAGGGATCCAGAAAAGCAAAATCTTGCTTCATCATGTTGATCAATTTATTTGATTTAGGTTTTAGTTGCTTCTTAGCAGGATTAGAAGTATCTACACGAATATCCTGATTAAAGTTAAAATCTCTCCCCCAAATTATGGAACCCTCAGAAACAATCAATAAGTCATAAATTTGAAGCAAAGCC
Source organism: Calotriton arnoldi (assembly GCA_963921515.1). Lineage (NCBI taxonomy): Eukaryota > Metazoa > Chordata > Amphibia > Caudata > Salamandridae > Calotriton > Calotriton arnoldi. The sequence continues at coordinate 3,252,276 of CAWUFW010000156.1, forward strand.
AAGGTATCATCGAATATAGGGCCATAGTTCAAGAGATCAAACACTGCACCGCTAAGGTTAATTTTTACATAAATCCATCGGCCTTGAACATCACGACTAACTTTTAGTACCTGGCAGTTGCAGTTATTAGAAAATAAAATAGCCACCCCAGAAACTGACATATTTGCAGAAGCAAAATAAGCTTGATTGCACCCCTTAGGAAGGATCAATCTAGGTGAATTAGACCTAAAATAAGTTTCCTGTAGGAACAACACATGTGGGGAAAAAGAAAGCAACCAAGACAACATTGCACTTGCTTTTCTTGAATTCAGCAACCCATTCACGTTGCATGAAATTATTTTGATGCTATCCATTTGTTAAAGGGATAACAGCTTTCATCGCAACAAAACCACATGAAATTAAATATCCAAAGAGATATAAAGAAACACACCTGCGTATAATAAAAAACTTTGATCCACTCATTTTTTTTTTCTGCTACCCCAACCCAACCCCCACCCTCCCCACCCTACCCATCCACGTGGCAAGACACCCTTTAGCAACGCGCCACGCGGAATCCCTATCAGAAGGATGCCATGAGATTGGCATACAAATATCCACTCTCAAATGGATCTGTTTCTTACTCACTGGAAGAACACAAAGGGTCAGACTTCCACCCTTCACATCAGAGATCAAGAAACTGACATGAGAAGTCCCACAGGGATTGTTCCTCAGCCCCACCCCTTTCAACATATACAAGACACCGCTCACCAACATCATTCGATAATAAGACATCACCATCATCTCCTATGCTGATGACATCCTCTCCCTGACGGACAAGACAACCACTACCAGAACCAGCTTCACCAACTGCATGACATGGTAGCAGACTGGATGCAAACCAATTGCCTGAAGCTCACCCTGACAAGACGTAAGTACTGGTCTTCAGCAACAATACCTCCCCATGGGACTTCACCTGCTGGTCGTCGGAGCTAGGACCAACACCCACAGATCACACAAGAAATCTAGAGATCATCCTAGACGACAAGCTCAACATGAGGACTCAAGTCAACACAGTGTGCACCTCATGCTTCCAAATCATATGAATGCTGCAAAAGATCTTCAAATGGTTGCCTCAGAACACCAGACAGACCATCACACAAGTACTAATCACCAACGGGCTGGACTACGGCAACACTCTCTATGCCAGACTCTGCAACACTCTCTATGCCAGAATCTCCAAACAGCTCCTACACAGACTCCAGACTATTCAAAACTCCACCACCAGAATCATACTTGACCTCCCACACTGCACCCACATCAGACCGCACCACATGAAGCTTCACTGGCTCCCCATTCACAAGCACAGCCAATTCAAACTTCTAATGCATACATACAAAGCCCTACGCAACACAGGACCATAATACCTAAACAGTCACATACACTTTCACCAACCCATCAGACACCTCTGCCTCACTCTCACTCGCACACACTCCCCACATCCGCAAAAGCAAAACTATAGGTTGCTCATTCTCTTAAATTGAACCCAAGACATGGAACAACCTCCCTCAACACATCATAGCCTCCTCCTCACTTCTTGAATTTGACAAGAAGCTGAAGACCTGGCTCTTCGTATAAGCACGTGGGGGACCACACACCCAGACACCTGCTGAAGCACCTGGATACCCCCTCGGGTGATTAATGTGCTATACAAATCAACATAACATAACAAGAGAACCTCACAGGAGCAGGTGGGACAAAGACAGCTACTGCAAAAGTAAACAAGAATGCAGTCACTGCAGGCAACCATTCCCATGTTTGTGAGCCTTACCAGCAATGGAACAAGAATGCTGATGAAGTGGCACAGAGGATCATTATGAGGTGTACAAGGCACCCAACAGAGAGACATCTCAGAAAGGAAAGGACCTGAAGACATGGCACCATGCAAGAGCAATAAGACTAATCAAACCTCTAGTTCATCCTGATCATTCCAATCATACAAAACAAAAGGTATCCACATCTGAACATACCGGTGGACAATGATGAGACAAAATCTGTTCTTGAAACAGGGATCTCACAAAACTAAATCTGTACTACTAAATTTGCAAAATTGAAGCCTCAATCACAGTTGAAACAGGCCAACGTGAGAGTGTACGCATTGATGGCAAAAAAAAAAACTATTCAAGACAACATTCACCTATGAGGATCAATCAGTTGCAGTTGGCATCCAAGTCACTGAAGTACCTATATTGAACCATTATCTACATAGCTTACACATCACAGAAAAAGTGAAACAATACTCCACATTTTTCATAGGTCTAGATAAAAAGGAAATGTTCAGGTTTCACCTGCACATCAATGAGAGTGTCAAGGCAGTGGCACAATATAATTGAAAGGTACTTTATCACCTTCCAAAAGCAGTGAAGACTGAACTGCAAGAATTAGTGACTGCAGATATCATCAAAGAAACAAAAGGACCAACCTCATGGGTATGACCTTTAGTAGTAGTGCCCAAACACAACACAAAAGGAAAAGTGTAGACATAAGGCTTTCAAGCATAGCCATCAAACAGGTGTGATATTTATGACCTTACATGAGTGTCATGATGATAATACTTAATGGAGCTAAAGTCTTCTCCAAAATAGACCTCAACAAAAGATGCATTATTTACAATGTCAACAAGACTCCAGATACATCACCACATTCTGCATCTGGGTCTTTCCCATTACAAGCATTTACGCTTTGGGGTGTCTTCTGCAACAAAATATATCAGGAACAATTATGAAAGCCATAAAAGCTCTACTGAACACTCTACACTATACTGGTGACATTTTAGCATTCAGAGCTGTTCTGGAAGGACACAGCAGAGCACTGGATTCCATTTGCCAGATGATAAAAGATGCCAAATTGCAGATGCTGTGGACATATCTTCTTGGGCAAAGGCATGGGCCCAGGCCCTTTCAATGTCAAGGTGCTGAACAATAGCCCAGGCCCCACAGACATGTCAAGTGTGAAAAATTGGGTTGTTGGTTGGCTGGGATGTCAGACCTGGTCAAGCAACAGCCACAATCCCTTGCAGTGTGAACCACAAAAGTTACCAAATTAATCTGTGCTTAACCCTCGGTAGCTTGGCACAAAAAAGCAGGAGGCAACGTGTTAAGAATTTATGCAGAACACAAACAGTAATTAAGTGATAACACAACACAAGAAAAAACCCAAACTAAATTAGGAAAATAGAGTAATGTTTAATAAATTATTTGACACCAAAAAAACAAAAATCCAATCACCAGAACTGGAGTTATACATTTTTAAAGATTTTAGTGAAAATAGCACCAAAAAGCACAAAGAGCCAACTATGGATATCTGGTAACGCTGGACACGGTCAAAGTTAAAGTTCAGGCCAACCACGATGGAGCACAGGTCGGCTACAGTCCCCAGGATAGGGCCACTGAAGTTTTACATTCTCAAATCACTGTTAAGAGTCCCATTCATAGTGGAGGGGAGTGCAAGGATCAGGGAGAGCATCGTGGGAGGCAGGCTGGAGTAGCGCAAAGAGCAGGCAAGGCGTCGCAGACGGGCATTGCTGGAGCTCCGCGTTAGCTGTCCCTGTGAGCGGTCAATGCTGAAGCGCAAAGAGGCGAAAACAAAAAAAGCAGGTATATTATGGGGACAAATTATCCAACAGAAACTTAGCCCATTGAATACTCAAGTTAGTCACCGGTATGTTTTGTTATATTTCATATCGGTACCCTAATATAGGTCCAGGGAACATCGTACACTTTCCCTACATCATCTCCCCTTCATTTCATATGAACGAGCCTTATAAGGACATAACTCGTAATAAGGACAGAATGCCTTATAGGGACATAACGCCTTATAAGGACTGACGCCTTTTATGGACTAAACCTTTCACCTAGTTCCAAGCAGAGGGAGGGTTTTTCCCGATCGATATTACTAAGACGTCATCCACAGCACATATGAATAATTTGAGAACACTACCCAGGGGGTATACTTCACCTCTCCTATCTATGCACAAGGTTTAATCCCCAACGTCATCCTCATACTGAACAATGGCTAACACACGCACAAGGACTGTATAAATACAGCACCTCTTGCTATCAGAAGCAGGAGGGAACCGAGACTTCAAGGCTGGCACACTGACCAGAGACGCTGAGGCTCCGACATGCAGTCGCTCCAACTGACAGTGGTCTGACTATCCCTTGCGGGGTGTCCAAATCGAGTCCAGGATGAAGTCCCACACTCTCACTATTCAGGTAATGGGGTTCGACTAAATCCTAGCGGGATTCTTGGCTCTTAGACTTAGGCTCTTTCACACCTACTCACATGCTAGGTACACTTAGGTACATCTAGACAGGCATCTTAGGAGTATGTGCTTTATTTTATAAATGCATTTTATATTTATGTATATGTTCATGACTATTGCAAAATGGTAGAACTGTACTATTCCTTTTTATTCATTGTACTGCTGATCCTATATCTCTGCTACTGTGCAACAGTTGTAGCAGCACATATATTTTACACTAGAAGAACAACAGTACAATAAATTCTTATTGTAAACACGCTCTACTGTTTCTTCTGTGTATCTCTCTGAGACCAAATGAGCAAGCACGAGTGACTGGGTGAAAAGTAGTATATTGTTTCCACGAGTCTGAGGAATCAGGGTTTATTGTGTTCTGAGGTTGCCAAAAACTAATCCTTCTGATAAAAGGAGATTCTAATGGCACTGTGAGCTAGCTAATGCAAAACGAGGCTAACATACTCGGCGGGGGTGCACAGAGTCAGTCTGCCACCATACCCACAGTGTATGTTATCCAAAAGCGCAGGTCCTGAATGAGGGTACTATAGGAACTACACTACAGTTTGTCTATTCATCACAGATTATGATTTATTATTGACTTATGAACAAGCTTCATAACCTTCACTCTCTATAGTTGAACCTGGGAAAAACCTATATATTGCCATATAAATGGACATACAACAATACACATGCATAATGGAACAAAAAACTTAGACCGAGGGCATTCAATCGCCCTGTTACTACATATATGCAAACAAATCCATGAAGTCACAAAAAAGTGTAACAACTAAACATTTATTTTTCTTTTTTTCAGTCATCCGATTGTTTAGGACAAATGTGGCCGTTTCCCTAATTGAGTTCACAATCCACACAGGAGGTAGCCCTTCGGACAATTAGCACACTGAGAACAGGTTTAGTCTCAGTTTCTTTAGTATATGTCCCAGATGATGCTTTCCAAAATTCTAAATCAGAAGATTCCTCCAATGGATGTTGTTGATGTGTTTTGGGCCTTTTGAATGGGGGCCTCTTCAGGACAATGGAAGAACTGAAGTACCTATTAAAACAATATATACATGCTGTGACCTCATTTGTGGGCACAAACATAGCTATGGTGCAACCAATGAATTAAAAACCAACTCTAGGTACTCGTAGTTCTGTGACATGCAGGGCCAAACAGTATTGCCGACCGGGAAGTGTAATTTAATAGAAAGGCTGTGGCATGTGCTCTTTGTTTGGCAGTACTGTAAGGGCAGATGGGCATGCATTTCTCAAAGGAAAGGAATGATTAAATGGACGTGACCTTGAGTAAAAAAAAACGCTATTTCAGTATATCACCAAATGTTCAGTTAGAACTTGATCGTGCAACAAAGTTCTCCATGACTTATGTATGGGACACAAATAGTGAAACTAGTGAGTCAAGGTAAGCTCAAAGTGGCCATGCCCTGGGGAAGAAAACACTGGAGAAATGTGTCAAGGCAGCCTAGAGACCCAATGATGCACCTGGCACAGAGCACTTACTGAAGGCGAGAAGCAAAGGAGCTCAAAAGTCAAAACCTCAAAAAATAGAGGTAGCCCAAAGGTATTCAAAACCGTCCCTTTGTCATTGGGGAGTAGAGGGTAGTCAGGTCACGTCGTGGAGTGGCATCCTTCTGAGCTGGCAACTAAGCTGATTGTCAGGTCAACTCGGAGTACACCCCCGCCTGATACAACACGGGCCCGTGTTCAATAATCTGGGAGTAACGAAACCATCATCCCACCTAAAGAAATATGTGCTTATTGAAACAACACCAAAACAAAAAGCGGAAACAGTAAGGGCTAGATATGAGTACCGGGTACAAAATTCCAAGATCAGTTTATATGGATTTCAAGCAGGGTGGGAATCATGATGTGTCAACCGCTGGGGGGGGGGGTAGTGAGTTTCAGACAATGGCGGTCTATGGCTTGCCAAAGGTAACGAAAAGCACCGCTTACTAGTAAAGCACTGAGCTGGGCGGTACAAAATGCATCTGGTGCGTCCCGCAAGGCTTCGCATTCCTGAAAACTGTGATTTAAGTGTGTAATTTGCCCGGAGGCATACCTTGCAAAAACAAGCATTTGCAATGCAATAGGTCTTGCATTCACGTGAGTTTGAGCTATTGGCATTGTAAATGACAATGCCTTTTATTTATGTTTTGGGTTTTAAAAAATAAATAAAAGGCATTGTCATTTACAATACTAATAGCTTAAACTCTCGCAAATACGAGACCTATAGCATTGCTATAAAGGTCCTTCTCGACCGCTTGTTAGATTGTAAATACCAGAGGAAGAGACCTGCCTGCGACGTCTTCAAAGTAGTGATAAATAGAGCAGTGAAGAAGATGTGTAAGTGTTGTAAATTACACAGACACAAAGTGTGAAGTGAGAGTTACATATGATCCAAGCTATAAACACTAACAAAGCGATCCAACACCTTTCGCTCTGTGATTACACTGTCGCGGCTCAGGAGGAAGAGCAGGAGGGGGGGCTAGTTCCTGCCCTCTCCATGATTTGAGTGTGCAGTGTGGCATTGCGTAATGTCATTGATATCTTTGGCCTAATAAAAAGCACTCCAGCTGTAGTAGGGCCCTGGCTTCACCTCCTTGTGCAGGGCGGGCTGTGCTTTATTGCAGGCATGGAGGGAGGGAGGAATGGTCTCGGCTGCAGCTCCGGCCTTGTACAGTGTCCCTGCTAATACTAGTGAGCGAGAGGCGCTGAGATGGTGGTATTGGTATTGGTGGTGGTGGTGGTATTGGTAATGCTGGTATTGGTGGTGGTGGTGGTATTGTGCTGGTGGCATTGGTGGTATTGGTGGTGGTGGTATAGGTGGAGGTGGTGGTATTGGTGGTGGTGGTATTGGTATTGGTGGTGGTGGTACTGGTATTGGTGGTGGTGGTACTGGTATTGGTGGTGGTACTGGTATTGGTGGTGGTGGTATTGGTATTGGTGGTGGTGGTACTGGTATTGGTGGTGGTGGGGTATTGGTGGTGGTATTGGTATTGGTGGTGGTATTGGTGGTGGTATTGGTGGTGGGGTATTGGTGGGGGTGGTATTGTGGTGGTGGTATTGGTGGTGGTATTGGTGGTATTGGCAGTGGTGGTGGTATTGGTGGTGGTATTGGTGGTGGTGGCATTGGTGGTGGTATTGGTATTGATATTGGTGGTGGTATTGGTATTGGTGGTGGTTTTGGTATTGGTATTGGTGGTGGTATTGGTGTTGGTGGTATTGGTGGTGGTGGTATTGGTGGTGGTGTTATTAGTGGTAGTGGTGGTATTGGTGGTGGTATTGGTGGAGGTGGTATTGGTGGTGGTGGTGGTATTGGTGGTGGTGGTATTGGTGGTAGTGGTGTTGGTGGTGGTGGTGGTATTGGTGGTGGTAGTATTGGTGGTGGTGGTATTGGTGGTGGTGGTATTAGTGGTATTCATGGTGGTGGTGGTATTGGTGGTGGTGGTATTGGTGGTGGTGGTGGTATTGGTGGTGTTGGTGGTATTGGTGGTGGTGGTGGTAGTGGTGGTGGTGGTGGTGGTATTGGTGGTGTTGACGGTGGTGGTGTTGGTGGTGGTATTGTTGGTGGCGGTATTGTTGGTGGTGGTATTGGCGGTGGTGGTGGTATTGGCGGTGTTGGTATTGGTGGTGGTGGTGGTATTGGTGGTGGTGGTATTGGTGGTGGTGGTATTGGTCGTGGTGGTATTGGTCGTGGTTTTGGTGATATTGGTGGTGGTGTTGGTGGTGGTGGTATTGGTGGTGCCATTAGTGGTGGTGGTATTGATGGTGGTGGTAATGGTGGTGGTGGTGGTATTGGTGGTGGTATTGGTGGTGATATTGGTGGTGGTGGTGGTATTGGTGGTGGTGATGGTATTGGTGGTGGTAGTGGTGGTGGTAGTGGTGGTGGTATTGGTGGTGGTATTGGTGGTGGTGGTATTGGTGGTGGTGATATTGGTGGTCGTGATATTGGTGGTGGTGGTGGTATTGGTGGTGGTGGTGGTATTGGTGGGGGTATTGGTGGTGGTGGTGTTATTGGTGGTGGTGGTGGTATTGGTGGTGGTATTGTGGTGGTATTGGTTGTGGTGTTATTGGTGGTGGTGGTATTGGTATTGGTGGTGGTATTGGTGGTGGTGTTATTGGTGGGGGTGGTATTTGTGGTGGTAATGGTAATGGTGGTAGTATTGGTGGTATTGGTGGTGGTATTGGTGGTGGTATTGGTGGTGGTATTGGTGGTGGTGGTATTGATGGTGGTATTAGTTTTGGTGGTGGTATTGGTATTGGTGGTAGTGGTATTGGATTGGTGGTGGTGGTATTGGTGATGGTGGTGGTGGTGGTATTGGTGGAGGTGGTATTGGTGGTGGTATTGGTGGTGGTGGTGGTATTGGTGGTGGTGGTGCTATTGGTGGTGGTATTGGTGGTGGTGCTGGTGGTGGTGGTGGTGGTATTGGTGGTGGTGTCGGTGGTGGTGGTATCGGTGGTGGTGGTGGTGGTGGTATTGTTGGGGGTGTTATTGGTGGTGGTGGTATTGGTGGTGGTGGTAATGGTGGTGGTGGTGGTATTGGTGGTGGTGGTATTGGTAGTGGTATTGGTATTGGCAGTGGTATTGGTAGTAGTGGTGTTGGATTGGTGGTGGTGGTATTGGTGGTGGTGGTATTGGTGAGGTTGGTATTGGTGGTGGTGGTATTGGTGGAGGTATTGGTGGTGGTGGTATTGGTGGTGGTGGTATTGGTTGTGGTGTTGGTGGTGGTGGTATTGGTGGTTGTGGTGTTGGTGGTGGTGGTATTGGTGGTGGTGGTAGTGGTGGTGGTATTGGTGGTGGTGATATTGGGGGTGGTGGTGGTATTGTTGGTGGTATTGGTGGAGGTGGTATTGGTGGTGGTGTTGGTATTGGTGGTGGTATTGGTGGTGGTATTGGCGGAGGTATTGGTGGTATTTGTGGTGGGATTGGTGGTATTGGTGATGGTGGTGGTATTGGTGGTATTGGTGGTGGCATTGGTGGTGGTGGTATTAGTGGTGGTGGTAGTATTGGTGGTGGCATTGGTGGTGGTAGTATTGGTGGTGGTGGTATTGGTGGTGGTATTGGTGGTGTTGGTGGTGTTGGTGGTATTGGTGGTGGTAGTGGTGGTGGTGGTATTGGTGGTGTTGACGGTGGTGGTGTTGGTGGTGGTATTGTTGGTGGTGGCATTGTTGGTGATGGTATTGGCGGTGGTGGTGGTATTGGTGGTGGTATTGGCGGTGGTGGTATTGGTGGTGGTGGTGGTATTTGTGGTGGTGGTGGTGGTGGTGGTATTGGTGGTGGTATTGGTCGTAGTGTTGGTGTTATTGGTGGTGGTGGTGATGGTGGTGGTGGTGGTGGCATTGGTGGTGGTGGTATTGGTGGTGGTGGTAATGGTGGTAGTGGTGGTATTGGTGGTGGTGGTGGTATTGGTGGTGATATTGGTGGTATTGGTGGTGGTGGTGGTGGTATTGGTGGTGGTGATGGTATTGCTGGTGGTGGTATTGGTGGTGGTAGTGGTGGTGGTATTGGTGGTGGTGGTATTGGTGGTCGTGATATTGGTGGTCGTGATATTGGTGGTGGTGGTGGTTATTGGTGGCAGTGGTGGTATTGGTGGTGGTATTGGTGATGGTGGTGTTATTGGTGGTGGTGGTACTGGTGGTGGTATTGGTGATGGTATTGTGGTGGTATTGGTGGTCTTGTTATTGGTGGTGGTGGTATTGGTGGTGGTGTTATTGGTGGGGTGGTATTGGTGGTGGTAGTATTGGTGGTGGTATTGGTGGTGGTGGTATTAGTGGTGGTGGTGGTGGTGGTATTGGTGGTGGTGGTGGTATTGGTGGAGGTGGTGGTGGTATTGGTGGTTGTATTGGTGGTGGTGGTATTGGTGGTGGTGGTGGTATTGGTGGTGGTTGTTTTGGTGGTGGTGCTGGTGGTGGGGGTGGTGGTATTGGTGGTGGTGTTGGTGGTGGTATTGTTGGTGGTATTGGTGGTGGTATTGGAGGTGGTATTGGTGGTGGTATTGGTGGCAGTGGTATTGGTGGTATTTGTGGTGGGATTGGTGGTGCTATTGGTGTTGGTGGTATTGGTGGTGGTGGCATTGGTGGTGGTATTGGCAGTGATATTGGTGGTAGTGGTATTGGATTGGTGGTGGTGGTATTGGTGGTGGTTGTATTGGTGAGGTTGGTATTGTTGGTGGTGGTATTGGTGGCGGTGGTATTGGTGGAGGTATTTGTGGTGGTGATATTGGTGGTATTGGTGGTGGTAGTATTGGTTGTGGTGGTATTGGTGGGGGTAGTATTGTTGGTGGTATTGGTGGTGGTGGTATTGGTGAGGTTGGTATTGGTGGTGGTGGTATTGGTGGTGGTGGTATTGGTATTGATGGAGGTATTGGTGGTGGTGGTATTGGTGGTGGTGGTATTGGTGGCGGTGGTATTGGTGGTGGTGGTATTGGTGGGGGTGGTATTGGTGGTGGTGGTAGTGGTGGTGGGAGTGGTGGTGGCATTGGTGGTATTGGTGGCGGTGATATTGGTGGTGGTGGTGGTGGTATTGGTGGTATTGTTGGTGGTATTGGTGGAGGTGGTATTGGTTGTGGTGGTGGTATTATTGGTGGTGGTGGTGGTATTGGTGGTGGTATTGGTGGTGGTATTGGCGGAGGTATTGGTGGTGGTGGTATTTGTGGTGGGATTGGTGATGGTGGTGGTATTGGTGGTGGCATTGGTGGTGGTGGTATTAGTGGTGGTGGTAGTATTGGTGGTGGCATTGGTGGTGGTGGTATTGGTGGTGATGGTATTGGTGGTGGTATTGGTGGTGTTGGTGGTATTGGTGGTGGTGGTGGTAGTGGTGATGGTGGTTTGGTGGTGTTGACGGTGGTGGTGTTGGTGGTGGTATTGTTGGTGGTGGTATTGTTGGTGATGGTATTGGCGGAGGTATTTGTGGTGGTGATATTGGTGGTATTGGTGGTGGTAGTATTGGTTGTGGTGGTATTGGTGGGGGTAGTATTGTTGGTGGTATTGGTGGTGGTGGTATTGGTGAGGTTGGTATTGGTGGTGGTGGTATTGGTGGTGGTGGTATTGGTATTGATGGAGGTATTGGTGGTGGTGGTATTGGTGGTGGTGGTGGTATTGGTGGTGGTGGTATTGGTGGTGTTGGTATTGGTGGGGGTGGTATTGGTGGTGGTGGTAGTGGTGGTGGGAGTGGTGGTGGCATTGGTGGTATTGGTGGCAGTGATATTGGTGGTGGTGGTGGTGGTGGTGGTATTGGTGGTATTGTTGGTGGTATTGGTGGAGGTGGTATTGGTTGTGGTGGTGGTATTATTGGTGGTGGTGTTGGTATTGGTGGTGGTATTGGTGGTGGTATTGGTGGAGGTATTGGTGGTGGTGGTATTTGTGGTGGGATTGGTGATGGTGGTGGTATTGGTGGTGGCATTGGTGGTGGTGGTATTAGTGGTGGTGGTAGTATTGGTGGTGGCATTGGTGGTGGTGGTATTGGTGGTGATGGTATTGGTGGTGGTATTGGTGGTGTTGGTGGTATTGGTGGTGGTGGTGGTAGTGGTGATGGTGGTATTGGTGGTGTTGACGGTGGTGGTGTTGGTGGTGGTATTGTTGGTGGTGGTATTGTTGGTGATGGTATTGGCGGTGGTGGTGGTATTGATGATGGTATTGGCGGTGTTGGTATTGGTGGTGGTATTGGTGGTGGTGGTATTGGTGGTGGTGGTATTGGTGGTGGTGGTATTGGTCGTGGTGTTGGGGATATTTGTGATATTGGTGGTGGTGGTGGTGTTGGTGGTGATGGTATTGGTGGTGGTGGCATTGGTGGTGGTGGTATTGGTAGTGGTGGTAATGGTGGTGGTAGTGGTATTGGTGGTGGTTGTGGTATTGGTGGTGATATTGGTGGTATTGGTGGTGGTGGTGGTATCGGTGGTGGTGGTGATGGTATTGCTGGTGGTGGTATTGGTGGTGGTATTGGTGGTGGTATTGGTGATGGTAGTGGTGGAGGTGGTGGTATTAGTGGTGGTGGTGGTATTGGTGGTGGTATTGGTGGTGGTATTGGTGGTGGTGGTGTTATTGGTGGTGGTGGTACTGGTGGTGGTATTGGTGATGGTATTGGTGGTCTTGTTATTGGTGGTGGTGGTGGTATTGTATTGGTGGTGGTATTGGTGGTGGTGGTGTTATTGGTGGGGGTTGTATTGGTGGTGGTATTGGTGGTGGTGGTATTAGTGGTGGTGGTGGTATTGGTGGTATTGGTGGTATTGGTGGTGGTATTTAGTGGTGGTGGTATTGGTATTGTTGGTATTGGTGGTGGTGGTATTGATGGTTGTATTGGTGGTGGTATTAGTATTGGTGGTATTGGTGGTGGTGGTATTGGTGATGGTGGTATTGGTGGTGGTGGTGGTATTGGTGGAGGTGGTGGTGGTATTGGTGGTGGTGGTATTGGTGGTGGTGGTGGTATTGGTGGTGGTTGTATTGGTGGTGGTGCTGGTGGTGGTGGTGGGGGTATTGGTGGTGGTGTTGGTGGTGGTAGTGGTGGTATTGGTGGTGGTGATATTGGTGGTGGTGGTGGTGGTATTGGGGGGGTGGGGTTGGTGGTGGTGATATTGGTGGTGGTGGTGGTGCTATTGGTGGTGGTATTGGTGGTGGTATTGGGGGAGGTATTGGTGGTGGTGGTATTTGTGGTGGGATTGGTGGGATTGGTGATGGTGGTGGTATTGGTGGTATTGGTGGTGGCATTGGTGGTGGTGGTATTAGTGGTGATGGTAGTATTGGTGGTGGCATTGGTGGTGGTGGTATTGGTGGTGGTGGTGGTATTGGTGGTGTTGGTGGTATTGGTGGTGGTGGTGGTAGTGGTGGTGGTGGTATTGGTGGTGTTGACGGTGGTGGTGTTGGTGGTGGTATTCCTGGGGTGGTATTGTTGGTGATGGTATTGGCGGTGTTGGTATTGGTGGTGGTATTGGTGGTGGTGGTATTGGTGGTGGTGATATTGGTGGTCGTGATATTAGTGGTGGTGGTGGTATTGGTGGTGGTATTGGTGGTGGTGGTGTTATTGGTGGTGCTTGTACTGGTGGTGGTATTGGTGATGGTATTGTGGTGGTATTGGTGGTCTTGTTATTGGTGGTGGTGGTGGTATTGGTATTGGTGGTGGTGGTATTGGTGGTGGTATTGGTGGTGGTGGTATTAGTGGTGGTGGTGGGATTGGTGGTATTGGTGGTGGTATTTAGTGGTGGTGGTATTGGTATTGGTGGTATTGGTGGTATTGGTGGTGGTGGTGGTATTGATGGTGGTATTAGTGGTGGTATTAGTATTGGTGGTGGTATTGGTATTGGTGGTAGTGGTATTGGTGGTGGTGGTATTGGTGGTGGTGGTATTGGTGATGGTAGTATTGGTGGTGGTGGTGGTATTGGTGGAGGTGGTGGTGGTATTGGTGGTGGTGGTGGTATTGGTGGTGGTTGTATTGGTGGTGGTGGTGGTATTGGTGGTGGTGGTATTGGTGATGGTGATATTTGTGGTGGTGGTATTGGTGATATTGTTGGTGGTATTGGTGGTAGTGGTATTGGTGGTGGTGGTAATGGTGGTGGTGGTGGTATTGGTATTGGTGGTAGTTGTATTGGATTGGTGGTGGTGGTATTGGTGGTGGTGGTATTGGTGATGGTGGTATTGGTGGCATTGGTGGTAGTGGTATTGGTGGTGGTATTGGCAGTGGTATTGGTAGTAGTGGTATTGGATTGGTGGTGGTGGTATTGGTGGTTGTGGTATTGGTGAGGTTGGTATTGGTGGTGGTGGTATTGGTGGAGGTATTGGTGGTGGTGGTGGTATTGGTGGTGGTGGTGGTATTGGTGGTGGTGGTATTGGTTGTGGTGTTGGTGGTGGTGGTATTGGTGGTGGTGATATTGGTGCGGGTGGTATTGGTTGTGGTATTGGTGGTGGTGGTAGTGGTGGTGATGGTTTTGGTATTGGCGGTGGTATTGGTGGCAGTGGTATTGGTGGTATTTGTGGTGAGATTGGTGGGATTGGTGGTGGTGGTGCTATTGGTGTTGGTGGTATTGGTGGTGGTGGCATTGGTGGTGGTATTGGTATTGGCAGTGATATTGGTGGTAGTGGTATTGGGTTTGTGGTGGTGGTATTGGTGGTGGTGGTATTGGTGAGGTTGGTATTGGTGGTGGTGGTATTGGTGGTGGTGGTATTGGTGGAGGTATTGGTGGTGGTGTATTGGTAGTGGTGGTGGTATTGGTGGTGGTGGTATTGGTTGTGGTGGTTTTGGAGGGGGTGGTATTGGTGGTGGTGTTGGTGGTGGTGGTATTGGTGAGGTTGATATTGGTGGTGGTGGTGGTATTGGTGGTGGTGGTATTGATATTGGTGGAGGTATTGGTGGTGGTGGTATTGGTGGTGGTGGTATTGGTGGTGGTGGTATTGGTGGGGGTGGTATTGGTGGGGTGGTTTTGGTGGTGGTGGTGGTAATGGTGGTGGTGGTGGTGGTGATATTGGTGGTGGTATTGGTGGTATTGTTGGTGGTATTGGTGGAGGTGGTATTGGTGGTGGTATTGGTGGTGGTGGTATTGGTGGTGGTATTCGTGGTGGTATTGGTGGTGGTATTGGCGGAGGTATTGGTGGTGGTGGTATTGGTGGGATTTGTGGTGGGATTGGTGATGGTGGTGGTATTGGTGGTGGCATTGGTGGTGGTGGTATTAGTGGTGGTGGTAGTATTGGTGGTGGCATTGGCGGTGGTATTGGCATTGGCGGTGGTATTGGCATTGGCGGTGGTATTGGTGGTGGTGGTATTGGTGGTGGTGGTATTGGTGGTGGTGGTGGTGGTGTTATTGGTGGTGTTGGTGTTGGTGGTGGTATTGCTGGTGGTGGTATTGGTGGCGGTGGTGGTATTGGTGGTGGTGGTGGTATTGGTGGTGGTATTGGTGGTGGTATTGGTGGTGCTGGTAGTTTTGGTGGTGGTGGTAGTGATGGTAGTAGTGGTATTGGTGGTGGTGGTGTTAGTGGTGGTGGTGGTATTGGTGGTAGTGGTATTGGTGGTGTTGATGGTGTTGGTAGTGGTATGGTTGGTGGTGGTATTTGTGGTGTTGATGGTGTTGGTAGTGGTATGGTTGGTGGTGGTATTTGTGGTGGTGGCATTGGCAGTGGTGATGGTATTGGTGGTGGTATAGGCGGTGTTGGTATTGGTGGTGGCATTGGTGGTGGTGGTAGTGGTATTGGTGGTGATGGTGGTGGTGTTGGTGGTGGTGGTGGTATTGGCAGTGGTGGTGGTATTGGTGGTATTGGTGGAGGTGGTGGTATTGATGGTGGTGGTATTGGTGGTGGTGGTATTGGTGCTGGTGGAATTGGTGGTGGTGTTGTTGTTAATAAAACAGGCTTTTGAAAACAACCCGTCAGGCGGCTTTAGTACAGATGACATGTAACACAGATGTGCTGTTGTCATCTTCAGCCCATTAGCACAGGATTATGTGCTACCTGTAATTCACATGACTTACACTAATCATTTCTAAATCCACTTTACTTGGGGGGGGTTGAAACATACATGAGATAATGCCGGATTAAAGTGATTGAAAGCAGGCGCCCATATTACGGGGCGGCCGTGCTTTTTAAAAAACACCAGCGGTTTCAGCTGAAGCAGCGCATAACCGGCCTGCAGTAAGAGATACTCAATAAAGTAAATAGTGCTTAAAGACTAAATAACAGGCTGTGTAACAACCGAAGTAAAAGGGCCAGTCACCATGGGAGGGTTCAAATGAAGACAAGGCCGTACTAAGGAGGGACTAACAAGCCTATTAGCGAATCCGAAGGCAGCATTTACGAAAGACAATGACACATGCCATTGAAAAATATGGGAGGAGAGTGGGCGCAGCTTCTCTCCCATACTCTACTACAGCAGTTGCGCAGAGCGAGCAGCACATGCGCGCTGCCACTAGGCTCGACCTAACCAGTATGCAGGCTAATCCAATTCACATACTTAGAAATGACAATGGTTACATCAGGGCTAGGCATCAATAGCTGACTATCGGGAACCTCGATATTGAAAGGGGGGGGGAGAGGATGGCTTTCCCTTCCCATGGGGAGGCGTGCAGCAAGGGACAAAAGCCACACTTATTAGTGCTGGTCTTAAAGAAGTCACCAACAAGGATGTTGTTTGCGGCCCACAGGGCTACAAAAGCCGAACCTGTAGTTTGGGCTATGCGGTCAATCGAGATATGTTACCCACTGACTGGCTCGATCGTGATCCCCCGTCTATCGAAAGAAAGGGCATTTCATTAAAAAATGTTAAGCAGGAAGTCCATCTACTAATGCCTGAGGTGTAGACTCGAGAGTGTAGATACACTTACTCGAGAGTCTGCTCCGGCGTGTGATCGGGGCTGAACGTATATGCTGTTGCAGGCGGCATCCACCTGGATGGTCAAATCGCATCGAGGGAAGGAGGAACCCTCTGAGGTTGGCCTACTTATGATGGAAGGTGTTGAGTGGATCCCTAAACCGGATGAAATAGTGTGGGCCATATTGGAATGTACATGCATGCAGAGGAACGTGACCAAACATGCTTGTAAATCATGTTCTGACTTCTGATTCAGTACCATGTATTAAAATACTAAAACAAGCAGAGCCACATAAGGTATGTTGACTAGGTGCACTGCGTTAAAAATTAGCAAAATTACATAACGTTGGCTGACAATAACTGTCAGGCAGTGGAGCTTTAAGTGAAACCACACAACTGGCAAATATACTCGTAACCACAAAAGAAAAGTATGGCATTCAATGGGTAAAAGCCACCTAGTCTCTTTTTACCATTTAGTGTGAGACATCTGGTATAAGATTGCTAAAAAGGGTTGTCACTTAAACAAGACATAGCTGTACATAAGGTCAAATATCACCAGTAACCCACCCTTGCTCTGTAATAGTATAGATACAAAAGGGTACTGAACAGCGTGAGTGCTCAAGACAGACTCTTGTGTTCAAAAGTCGGGCATGTTTAGATCAATGCCTACATCTCATCTAAATGATTAAGACCCTTCCTACCATCCATATCTTTCAATCATCCTTGCTTCGGTCCTGTTCAACATGGCTTCAAGCGAAACCCCTCTATGATTTCTCTGTACAACAAAAAGAACTGACCACAGAATGTCATTTTCTGTGTGGTTTAGATTCTTATAGTGCTCTACAACGGGTGCGCGAGGCACTGTGCAATGTATCCTAGATCTTTGATGTAGCACACTGGTTTTCACAGACTGAGTTGTTTGGCCTATGTAGGTCAGTTTGCAAGGACATTGTGCACAATACACAACAATGTTTGTGTTGCAATTGTAAAATTTCAACTGTTGGTGTGTTTTACCATTAATAGTGATGGATTTAGTGTCACTCATGAACTGGAAAGCAGTACAATTGTTACATTTAAATGCCCACTCATTGGTTACATGCCTAACAATTCACGCAGGTAATTTTTCTCCTCTGTCGGGTGTGCAGCATTGACCAGATAATTGCGAAGGTTATTCCCTTTTCTAAAGGAAAACATAGGTTTGGGGATTCCCAAAGGACTCAGGATTTTCCAATTGTTCTGAATTATATTCTTAGCTTTATTGGCTGTGGGATTGTACATGATGACATGTGAGGGAGTTAGTCTCTGGGCATTTTTTAGGGGTAAGTAAGTGTCTCCCTAGGAGTAAACCAGGCCCATTTTGATGCAGATTTGACTAGTTTCCTAGGGCACCCTCTATTTAGCAGTTAGTTGATCAAAACTGTTGCATTTTCAAAGTAGTCGTCCCTGTGTGAAGAATTCGTCCGGATATGGAGAAATTGTCCATATGGTAGGTTTTCTTTCATGGTTCGTGGATGGGAACTCGAAAAATGTAGATAAAAAGTACAGTCAGTCAGCTTGATATGAAGGCTGACCTCCACATGTTCCTCCTCATTCAATATCCGTAAGTCTAGAAAGTTGAGGCAAAGAGGTGGCTGCTGAAGTTTCGCATTGAATCCCGGTGCGAGCAGCGAGGTCTCAGTGCGAACAGGCCTGTTCACAGTTGTGAAGAGCCTAAGAGCTTGAAAAAAGCTCTCTGAACCACACTAAGCGTCCAGGACCTGAGGGGCACCATTTGGGGGTGAGAAACTCAATTCAGCTGGGTCCAGGTGCTGGTGTCGTATGTCGGGGAGCCTTTTATGTCCCCGAGGCTCAGATCAGGAGGCCCGCAGACTAGTCTTTGGAGTTACTCTGGTAACCACGGGTTGAAGATGAAGTTGCAGTTCCAGTTCTACTTCTCCAGGCACGAGGGCAACAAGGCAGAAAGGCAGCAATTCAGCAAGGTAGCAAAAGAACAGTAATCCAGTTGAGTAGCATTCCTTTCAGCAGTACAGCAGGCCTTCTTCCTGGCAGATTATCCACATGTCCAGAAGTGTACTGAAGAGTTGGTGTCTGAGGTCCTGCTTTTATACCATGGTCCTCTGGTTCTGGAAGGTGGGAAAAGCTTCTAGACAGTGACTTTGAAGTACATGGAGTTCCTGACTTCCCTGCCCTGGATTCAAGCTGGCTGCTGTGACAATAGGAAGGTGATAGGTCCTTTGTGTGAAGGCAGAGCACTCCCTATTCAGTTGCAAGAGGGGCTGTGCTCAGCTCTGCCTCCCCATCCTCCCAGGCAGATTTCCCATTAAGGTGCACCTAATCCCTCTATTGTGTGACGGTCTGGGAGGCATTCACAAAGTCTAACTGTCAGTTACACCCAGTCATGTAACCTCAGACAAGCTATAGGCACAAAAGGGCTAAAGGCAGGAAAATGCCAATGTTCTAAAAGTGGCATTTTCAAAATTGTAATAAAAAAAAACAACTTTACTATTAAATAGGGTTTTTCATTACCATTCCAAAGACACCAAACATGACATAGCTGCATGTTCTCAATTGGAAATTACTGCTTATTAAATGTTTTAAGGAATCTCCAATGTTAACCTTTGCGAGGGGTAGGCCTCACAGTAGTGAAAAACGAATTTTGGAGTTTTTTACTATCAGAACATGAAAACTCAAAAGTACATGCCCAACCTTTCAATTACACAGCACCCTGCCCTATGGGATTACTAGGGCTTACCTCAGTGTGACGTATATGTAATAAAAGGGGAGTTTAAGGCTTGGCAATGGGGTTTAATGCCAAGTCGACATGGCAGTTTAAAACTGCCTTCAGGCTGCAGTGGCAGACCTGGGTCATATTTTAAGGTGCTACTTAAGTGGGTGGCACAATAAGTGCTGCAGGCCCACTGGTAGCATTTAATTTACAGGCCCTGAGTATATTGTATACCACTCTACAAGGGACTTGTAAGTAAATTAAATATGCCAATTGGTTTTAAACAAATGTAACTACATTTTAGGTGAGTGAGCACAAGCACTTCAATGCTGATTAGCAGTGGTAAAGTGCACAGAGTCCTAAGGCCAACACAAATTAATTCAGCAAAAGGTGAGGGAAAAAGGGAAAACGTTTGGGGGTGACCATGCAGAGAGGGCCAGGTCCAGCAACAAGCTATTGCTTGCGATATATTCAAGACCATTCCATAATCAGCCACATCCTTCAAGAACTGACTAATCAGGACCAAACATTCAATTTGGTGTACAGATGAAGACAATCCTACTGGGTTCAATAAGAAAATCAGCAGCACTAACAACATGGCCTACTTGAACTAAAGACTATCCACAGAGATCACCATAGACGCAAGCCCAGTAGGCATGCCAGCTATACTGCACAACAGGAAAAGAGAGATGACTGGCATCTAATTGTAGCAAATGCCAGCCAAAGTCTAATGAACCTTGAACAAGCCTATTTCCAGACAGAAGTTTGCCATAGTAGGAGTGAACGCTTCAACATATTTATCTATGGCAAACAATTGACAATAGCAACAGGTCACTAGGCCTTGTTGGCAATATTTGTACATTTTCACGCCAAGATGCTACCCACAATTGAGAGATCTAAATTTTGTCTAGAAGACTACACATACAATATAGTTCACAAGCCAGGAAAGTATTGCAATCTACCAGACTACATGCCCAATGCCTGATGACATAAAAAAAGATGAGATTCTCCACATTCAAAAAATGCCTGCATTTTGTCATAGGCCAAGAAACACTTCATGTCTTCCTTTGAAAATCATCACCGAAGCTACCATGACGGATGCAACTTTGCCAGATATGAGATGAGTTGCCAAAAATGAGTGGAGACAGATTGACAGTGGCTCAATTGCAGCTGACGTAAATGTCAGAGACCTCACCTTTTTCAAACATGTACCTCAGAAACTGCCAGTGGTGTCATGTGGCCTGCTGCTGCGAGACAGACAAACTGTAATTCCACAAATGTTACAGTAGGTTGTGGTGGGCTTAGTGCACAAGTGATATATGAGTAAAATGGCATTGAAAAGAATCCTCTTTGACGGTAGCGCGAAAAGCAGGCTGGGCGTCGCTAGCAGTTGGTATTGTGGCACAAAGAGCTGTCCGGGTGTCATGTAAGGTCCTTGCTGTAGTTTCGACTGGGTCATCGTCACGGCTGTTGTTGCTGTAGTGTCAAGTGTAGCTATCTTGTTGTCAGTCATTGCTCCTGGTGCAAAGAGTAGGTCTCACAGGAACTTCGCATTGGCAGTCTTTGCAGCAGAGTGCAAAGTACCTGGCACATGGGTTTGTGGGGAAAAATACGTACTCCAACAACTGAGTACCATACAGTAATTGCACCTTCCCCGTCCTTCTCCTCCCTGCAACTGTCACAGCTCTAGCTCACACGTTCCATTCTGAAATTGGCAGCTCATGCCGTGACTCGCACTGTGAAACCCTTTAAAACAAACACTACATATCTCCTCTGTTAAAAAAAAACCAACAAAAACTAAATAATAAAAGAAAATATAAAACACTAAACAAATTGCAAGGTAATAAAATACTTGCAATAATAAACACCAAAAAATGAAAATTTGAATAAAATATCATGCAAGAAAAATACAAAACTTTACCTACAATAGCGTATCATGCAAGAACAAAATTCCATATAACAATTCACATGCAATTTTATGAAATAGGCAAACAAATAAATATGAGAACTATCAAGAAAATACCGTATGCTTCTAACCTCACTTATAAACCTACACCTGTTGACCAAAAAATTACCCATCTTCCTCACACACATATTCAGCCATCCACACTGGTTTCTTCCATATTCTTTTCACATCTGGAGACATACATACCCTGTATCGCTCTAGACCATCCGCCTCATTAGTGTGGCTGTTCGTAAACTCTACATCTTCCACAGGACTCGCATCATTCTCCTCTTCCTCTTGACCCTGTTGCCTCTCTTCATTTTCAAATCTAAATTAAAACCAAAATCTTTACATGCACTACTAGTGCAATTACCCCTGTCCACTTGTTTTTCACCTTTCAGTACAGCAATTCTTGTAGGGTTCCGCATCTTTCCATCACTTAACTTTACTGCATTTTTCAAAACCTTTATCACCTCCAAATGTCATGAAAACTGACTATTACCTTTTTGATATTTTCCGTGCTTTCTTAACCTTGACCCACATTCCTTCAGCAATATTCGTTCCACCTTCTGATCCTTTCTTGCAGTCATACCTCTGTTTTTACTTCTTATGGGTGTCTTCAATCTTCTGTCTTAAAACCTCTATATCCATATTACATGCAATACATTTAACGCTGGATTACGCAAAGTTCTCTGAATCCTACCCCTCATAATTTCAAAAGGAGAACGCCATGTCATGTCTTTGACTGTAGTCCAGTACACCCATACAGTTCTTTGAACCTGTAACTCCCACATTTCATTACTGTTTCCAGCCAACTGTAAGGCCCTTTTAAGCACTCTATCGAATCTCTCAATCATTCCGTTGCCACTGGGGTTGTATAGAGACATGGTGCGGTGTCTAATGCCCACCCTTTTGAGATATTCCTTGGCCTTACTAGACCCCAATGGGACCCATGGTGTCTACAGCAATGGTTTCCCAAGAATCTTTTGGAACAATGGGATCACTCATATTTGGTCTTAATGTCTTCAATGATTTGTCAGAATTCACACATCTTACTCAATTCCTGTCTAGTCTTTCTATAAAAATGTCCATTCCTGGCCACCAGTACCCCTCCTTTACAGATTCCTTTGTTCTCACAATTCCACCATGACGCTCATGGCATTGCATGGTGACAGTAAGTCTTAAAGTTGCTGCTGGAATCACTCTATCGCCTCTCCAAATCATACCATTCATCAAACATAATTCATTTCTAATTTACCAGAAATTTCTTAATTCTGACTTTGTGCCCCTTTCATAGGTCAACCATCTACCATATAGCGCAAAACACCCTGCAGTGTAGTATATTTACTGTACTCTTCCATCCAAACCTCTTTTTCTATTACAGGAATTCCTTGATCATGTAACAAAGCTATGTGATATTCATCCCACTCAACACTCAAGTCCTCTTCAATTTGCAATGGCTTCCTAGACAAAAAATCTGCAGTTACATTATCTTTTCCTGGCACATAAATCACTTTATAAATAAAATCATGTAGCCTCGTTGACATCCTGCAAATATGTGCAGCTGCTTTAGTCATACCCTCTGTAGTGAGCAATTTAACTAGAGGTTTGTAGTCAATTCGTAACAAACACTGTTTCCCCCGCACAAAAGATCTAAAATGTTCAAAAGCCCACACACAACCCAGGGTTCCTCTCTCAATAACTGAGTATTTTTCCTTAGAAGGTGTTAAAGCTCTGGAGGCATAGGTAATGATCACTTCTTCCCTCTTTTCCTTTATCTGGGACACCACTACACCTAACTCTTTGCAACTCGCACCTGCAGTCACTTGACTACACACAACAGGTTGGGGTCAAAGCCACTCAAAGCGGAAGCCTTGGCAATGGCAGCCTTAACATCTTCAAACTCCCTCTGTCACTCGCTGCTCCACTCAAATTTACACTTGCTTTTCAATAATTGGTGAGTGTTAAATGTTCTGCCAGAAATATTCTGAAAATATTTTGCATAAAATTCTGTTAGACCTATAAAAAGATCCCACGTCATCCTTATTCAAAGGTTCAGTAGCCAACTGGATTGCTTCCACTAACATAGGTTTAGGTTAAACTCCATCCCTATTTTAAATGTGGCCCAAATAAGTTACAGACTCCACAGCAAACCTAAATTTTGAATATTCCAGTTAAACCTCTTTCGTTTCATGTTTCCAAAACTCTCTCTAAAATGTGATCATGTTCCTCCTTGTCCTTTCCATAGATCAAAAAGCCATCTTGCAAACATTTCACATTAGGTATCTTGCTGAACAATTGGTGCATTAAGCGTTGGAAAACTGCTGCAGCTGATGCAAGGCCAAAGGGTATTCTCTTATACTGGTAGCACCCCATGGGAATGACAAGAAAAGTATAAAGTTTGCAATCTTCATGCAAAGAAATCTAGTGATAGGCCGCAGAGAGGTCTAGTGTATAAATCAAACTACCATTTTTCACAAGGCCAACATCTCTGAAATTCTTGGCAGTGGGAAATGATTAACAAGAATATTATTGTTTAAGCAACTCAATAATTTTGGAAGGAATGCCAAATTTTAACAAAATATAAAATAAAGTTTCCCAAATAACCAAATCAAAAGCCTTTTCGGCGTCTAAAAAAAGTACTAATGCTGGTATCTGCCGGGTCTCAAAATAGTCCAGAGCCTCCACTAAAAAATGTGTGTGAGTTCCGAGCTGTCTACCGGCAATAAAACCATTCTGATCAGGATGTATTAAATGTGAAGCAATTCCGTTAAAGCGATTGGCTAAAAGTTTGGTAATTAATTTATAGTCGGAATTTAAAAGCGTTATCGGGCGATATGAATTAGGGTCTTCGCTGTTTTTACCTTTTTTTAGGAAACTGACTACATTCCCCTTCCTAAAAGAGAGAGGTATAGAACCACCTTCAAGAATTGAATTTGCCAATAAAAGGAAAAAGTCCTCAATTACCCTCGAAAATGTTTTAAAAAACTCAGCGGGAAGGCCATCCGGCCCACAAGCTTTGCCATTCGGAAGATTTTTAATTACCTCCCCCAGCTCTTCTTTTGTGAATGGTCTCGCCATATCCCTATTTTCTAAATCTGTTAAAACAGGTCATTCATTTTCCTGAAGAAATTTCCCCAAAGAGGGCTTATCTATAGAATGATTATTGCCATATATCCTTTCACAATGTTGTACCATTATGTTGCCTACAGCATCCAAGTCCACCATCCGAGAGCCTGAAATAGGGCATCTCAGTGCGAGTATTTGATTACTTGCAGCGCTCTCCTTAGCCTGCCATGCCAAGAATCTGCCGGTGTAATTGCTTTCCTCACAAATATTTTGCCTAGTCTGCTGGAATAGACACTCACCTTTAGCATAATAATTATTGGCCAGATTTTGTTTAGCCTGATCCAACTGTCGGCGGAGAGCCACCGAAGGGGAGGAGAGGAAGCTATCAAGAGACCGTTGCACTTTTTGCTCGAGTAAAGACTTCTCCTCTTTCTTAGCCCTCGAATTCACGCCGTCTTTAGCAATAGCAAGCCCACGAAAAAACACCTTAAATGAATCCCAGACAACATCCAGTGGAGCTGAGCCATTATTTCGTTCAAAAAATTTCCTAATTTCTATTTTAATACTAGATACCCATTTTTCTTCTTCTAAATATTGACGATTCAGCTGCCATTTTTTAAAAGGTTTTTTATATTCGCCAAATTCCAACTCTAAAGTAATTAATGCGTGATCGGAAAGCCCATTCTGGAGGGTTTTTTGAGATTTAAAAACCAAACACCTAGAAATAAGAAAAAAATCAATACGATAAAAAGTGTGAAATCTCCCTGAAAAACAGGTATAAGAAATTCCTCTAGGAAATGCAGCCCGCCAAGGATCCACTATATCAAGCGTCGTACTATAGTTTTGAACCATTTTGAGAGATTTTGGCTTTAACTGTCTCTTTGCTTTGGATGAAGAATCGATTTTCGGGTTCATTAACAGATTAAAATTCCCTCCCACTATTAAATCTCCTGAGACTTGAATTAGGGATTGAAAAAATTCCTCATATAGACTAGGTTTATCTTCTACCGGAGGGTAGAAACTGGCGAGAGTTAAAGATCTCTGTCCTAACTTACAGGTGACCCAACACCATCTACCGCTTTGATCACTCGCCTCGTTTACTACCTCCGCCTGCATTTTTTTTCTAAGAAAAATCGCTGTCCCTCTATGGGCTGCCGAGGATGAGGAAAATCCCCTATATGCTGCCCAAGATTTAAACATTGAAAAATCCTCTAATTTCCCTGCTGATATATGTGTCTCTTGTAGCAGGATAACGGACGGATTCTCTGTCTTAATCCAGGCTTCGATTGCTCTCATTTTCCTCTTATTATTGAGGCCATTCACGTTAAACGAAACCACTTTTAGAGATTCCTTACTTCCCATTTAATTTATGATAAACTAAAGGAGAAAAAAAAAAATTCCACAGATTTAGCACACAATATGCAACCAATGACCAACAAAATATCTAGACTCCCCATCTAGCTCCCTTCTTGCCCTCTAAAGAAAGCTGAACAGATGTATCCAAATCAAAATCAAAATTATAGTTTTCGTTTTTTTCCCAATGCTCCCTTACCCCCCGTGTCCCAACCCTTGGGCCGTTGTCACCTGAGCAGATGGCCGCCCCTGCTCAGAGTCCGACAACCTGTCCCGCCCACCCACCCATCTACAGGCACAATGATTTGGTGCCTAGTGCAGCTGAATGGCACCCCCACCTTGCCCTCACTTCCTCTTCCTAAACTACAAAAGCAACAGTTAAATCAACTTTTACCATCATTAACCTTCCTTACCCTCCACCCTGCTAACCAAAGACTAGCTTAAAACCATTAAGGTTTATCAATAGAAATCTGATGTAACACTTCCTGCGCCTCTGCAACATTACAAAAGATGAAATTTGCCCTTAATTAGCACCTTCAGCTTGCTCTGCTGAGCTATCATAGCTTGTGCCCCTTGTGCCTTAAACAAATGAAGCATTTTGACAAATTCTTTCCGCCTTTTTGCTGCGGAGGCTGACATATCTGAAAAGATGCGACATAGTGGGACTTCTGCCGAGGAGAACTGTCTTTGCATAATCGCTCTTGCTAGGATCTGCTCCTTGACCCTAAAGTCTCCAAAGTTGACCAACATAGTCCGGGGGAACTTGGCATTAGCAGGGAGATGTGCAGGAACCCGATGAGCTCTCATTATTGTCAGATCCCCGCTAAATTCAGGAAGGACATTTTTCTTTATAAAGGAATCCACCCACTGTAACGTCTGCTGGCCCTCTAAGCCCTCCGGAATGCCCAAAATTTGAAGATTTAAACGTCTGGAATGGTTCTCTAACTCCTCCAACTTCAACTCCAATGAGGCTCTCTGAGACTGAAAGGTGGCCACTTTATGATTCAGAGATGACATTTGATCTTCCAATTGGGAGATCCTGGTTTCGGCCTCTACGAGCCGCACCGGAATCTGAGCCATGAATTCCTCAATCTTCATCAGGCGCGTATTTATTGCTGCAATCTCAGCAGACTGAGAAGCTTTTTATTCACGGATTTCTTCCAAAATCAAATTAAGGAGGCTCTTAGCGTCCCATTGCATAGAAAAAGAACCTAAAGGGGATCAGACTGAGTTAAATTGGGCCTATCCTCCGCCTGGAGGCCCTGGGGAGCCTCTGAATCAGTAGGATCGGGGACCACTGGTGATGTTGAAATAGACATAGACTCCGTTGAGACCTCCAGCATAGAAAGAGGCATGGGCCCTCCCCCTACTGATGGAATTAGAAGATCTGAAGATGGCGAAGAAGGAAGAGGAAAAGGAAGAAGACTGCCAGACTTAAGGATTAACACTTCTGGACCGACGTCCAAAACATTATCTGCTGCTAAAAGGTCGTTACCTTCAATCTCATTCGCTTCATCTGGTTCAATCAGAGGCCCACCCTGCTTAGTTTTAAAAAAGATAGGATACTTTCTAGCCTCCAAAGACTCAGTCACTGCTTTTCCAGGAGTCAAAGTCTCTTTAGACAAGGCGGCAGAGATTGATGAATCCCCCCTTGTAGAAACCAACTCACTAGGACTAATGGGACAAACAGAATCCACCGTAACTGCCTCCGGACAATCCTGTTTAGCCGCATCAGCACTTGCCATCGCCGCAATCTCAGATGAAAGAGGAAGATCCTGTCGAAATGCGGCTGCGTGGTTCAACCGAGCTGCGGCTTGGGCTGCGCGCTTGGTAACTTTATGAGCTAGTATTGGAGATTCAGCCTGAGTGGTTCCCTTTGTTGCTTTAACAGGCTTTCGCATACTGCCTTCCTATCAGCGCTCTTCTGCCACTAGCCGAAATAGATGCTGCCACAATACTGCTGAAACACTGCGAAATCACTCTGTGGGACGTACCCAGCGACCCTCAACCAAGGTGAGCAAGGAGAGATGCCACACTTACCCACTCTTGGTGAGAAACCTGGAGTCCCTGGTAATGTTAAATGATGCTTCCCAAGTCCACAGCAGTCCACAGCTGTCCACAGCAGTCAACGTATAAAACCCAAGCCAGGCAAGGAAGAAAAAAGGATCAAAACCAAAATGACTGCAGCACACCGCCACCCGGCTCCAAAATGGCACAAACAGTCCTTTTCTCATTAAAGAGAAAACACGTTGTCTCCACAAGTAAAGCCTCAAGCCATTCAATTGGGAAAAAGTCCATGGACAGTTTATAAATCAAAAGCAGCCGTCCTTCAGAGCTCCGCGGCTCCAAGGGCTCTGAGGGCATCGGAAACGGCAATTGCAGCTCCTCGCGGCGGCGTCTGACGTCAGAGGAAGTGAGGGGGAGTGGTCGCGGCCGCTCTCTCAGCCGATCGGCATCGCTCTGTGCCGATCACCAGTTGGTTGAAAAGCTATATACGAACACAGAGGCCAATATTATTATTAATGCTAGTCAGGTTGGCCAAGTGATAGTTAAAAGGGGAACTAGGCAGGGATGCCCGTTATCCCCGGTACTATTTGCCTTTTTTATTGAGCCTCTTGCGATAGCAATTAGAAATAATGCTGATATCTGCCCTCCGCTTCCAACTATGATCAAAATCAAATTATACGCTGATGACATCATGCTCATCATAAAGCCGGAAGACGAAGCGCAGGTAAAAGCCTTCCGGATTTTTGATCTTTATGAGTCGTTCGGCGGGTATCAAATTAATAAAAAGAAAACTGAATTAATTTTATGTGGCTGTGCACCTAGGGCTTTACACCCCGATATTTTTTTGTGTTTTAATTTGAATCCCAAGAGGTATCTAGGGATTTATTTTTCGTCATTTATTTCGGAATTATATGATTTGAATTTTGTCCCACTGTTACGTAAAGTTCAGGATTTATTTATAAGATGGAGTTCTCTCCCTTTAACTATTCTCTGCAGGGTCGCTCTTATCAAAATGTCGGTGCTTCCACTGTTCAATTTTCTGTTTTCAACAATTCCATGTGTGTTAGTTAATTCCTTTTTTTTTTTAAATAGAGTCAATGTTTACATCATTTTTATGGCATAAAAAAACTCCCCGTATCGCACTTAGCACTTTATATGAAAAAGTGGAAGATGGCGGTCTCGCCCTCCCCAATCTGAAGGAATACTATTTTGCATATTTTGCACAATACATGTCTAGATTCAAGCAGGGCTTATAGTCTGGCCTTTTTATCAACTTTTTAATTAATTTAATGTGTAAGGAAAATCAGATTCACTGTCCATTATCAATTGTTAGATCTCCAAAATTGGTCAGATATAAGTGTTTAATCTGGTTTTTTCACAAACACCAGGCATTTTTTAGACGGTACTCCATTCCAGTTATCAATGCCACAACCCCAATCGTGGATCTTTTTGTTTCAGCAGGTGTTAGAGATCCGTTTTTAACTATACAACATTGGACCAAGGCCAGTTTCTTTAAACTTGATGATTTTCTCCGGAATGATAGATGGATGACAGTAGGCGAAATGTCTCTATTGATCCCTGGCAACTTTCTGCTCCTTGGCTCATATAATATCCTTAGTAAATGTTTTACTAATTTAGATCTCCCTCGGATCATTGGTCAGAAACAGTTAGTTTTTGATCTATTGGAAGACAGTGTAGTTAAAAAGCCGGGCATTGGAAGAAGCGCTCTAGCCATAATTAAAGGGGTTGATTTGGCGGCTAAAGCAATAACAAAATGGGGCAAAAATGAGGATTTAGAAATTTCTTCAAATACATGGTCCACAATTAATAATTTGAATTTTAGTTCGGTCAGAGGGGCCAATTGGAGGAGGATGTTATACTTCAGCAAGTGGCTACTATACAGAACCCCTTCTTTTGTAGCCAAAGTATATCCTAATCAATCGGGACAATGCTTCCGGTGCCATACTCACCCGGTAGCTTACTGGTCTCATATAATATTACAATGCCCCTTGCCCTAGAAGTTCTGGAATGATATTTTTGAATATTTGGAATTAGAATGCTGGTTATCAATGGGGTCTAATGATCGATTAATTGTGTGGGGTTATGATCCAGATCTACTCCTCCCCATGATGTCGATTACATTTTTATATATCTGTATGGCAGTCGCCAGATCGCTCCTTCTCCAAAAATGGCAAACGGATTTAATTCCGACCAAATTGGAATGGATTCAGAAAATGGGTCAGGTAAAAAGAAGTGAACGAATCTATGCAGCACGCATCGGGGGGACTGAAGAGATTTGAGCAGATCTGGTCATCGCATTTTGATTGTCATTTGTAGACTGAGTATATAGGGGCTTGTATCCCCTTTAAATGTGTCATAATATTTGTAAGAATCAAATGTTTTTCGGCATTTGTTAAATATGAAATCTTTTATTTAAAGTAATTCAATCTGCTTTACTGGAATCAGATGATACTGTCACGAGATTTTTGAGTTCTAATTTAGGGCCTCTAAGCCTTCTGTAAAATAAGTATTATAAGTACGTTTTTGATGGTGCTTGTTTATTCCTTCAGAGATCAAGGATGAAGCTTTTAGGATGTATATTTGTAATTAATATTGTCTGTTTTTATGGTTTTCAATAAAAAAATAATATAAAAAAAAAGAATATTATTGTTTAAATGACACAAATCAATTCATAGCCTAATTATCCCATTACTACGCTTGACAACTACAAGCAGAGAATTCCACTCAGAAGATTCCACTCTTTCATAGAGATCACCATTTACAAGTTTCTCAAGTTCTTTCTTTACCTCATCTCTGAGTGGAATGGGAATATTCCTTGCCTTGTGTATCTTTGGACAAGCATCCTTTTTTAAACTGATCTAATGCTTAAAAATCAGTCAAATTCCCAATTGTACTCAACATGAATCTTCCTGTACACTCTCCCTCCTTAACAATCATCACCGGTTCAGGACGATTTGATCATACCACCCAAGTATGGAAGGTCCTTTTTTTGCTACAGACAGTTTTGCAGTACCTTCCTGATTCTTGAACCTGAAAGTAAGCATTCTAAACCAAAGAATCTCTCTTTTTTTTCACCAGAATGCCCTTCAGGTCTGACATCAGACATCAGGCTCATCCAAATTACTGCCAGAAGCGAGAGGTCTGATGCAGCAGCCAGAGCAGCTGACTCCAGAGTGCGGGGCTCAGGGTTCAATCTCCGGCACTGTCGACAGCTCAGCTCAGCATCATGTGACTCTGGGCAATAGCTCACTTAATCTCCCCGATGACCCCCAGCGCCTTGAAACCTTAAGGGGTGATATGTTCGCACTTTACAAATAGGAATTGTTATTATTATTAGAACCAGCATATATTTGAATGTTCACGCCTCCAATCATCATGTTACATATACGTTTTTTCTTTATCAACTGACTATCAATATTTAGAGCATTTGCCTCAATGTCATTAATATTCACGATAAATGTGCTAGCACCTTTCTTCTGTTTACCAGTTGGGGTGGGTTTCTCTCCGCTAGAACAGCCTTCATCCACACATTTTACTTTCAGATTTTTCTTTTTTTTTTTTTTACATACCTTTGAGAAATTACCTATCATTCCGAAATTTGAGCACCTCTGTTTTGAAGCTGGGCAAGTTTTGCTATAGTCAAGATGGGACTTGCTGTCCCAATGGTAACATCTTAAACCTTTCTTATTTTTTTCAGAAAACCTAATCATTTTTTTGATTGCTATGATTTTTCTATGATGATTTATTAATTTACTCACACAATCATCATGTTTCTCATTCACTTCTTCTTGAACTGTTTTAGCACTCCTACTAGACAACTCTGCTTTCCTACCTATGGCTAGAATATCCTTCAAATCTGCATCCCCACTGACCCACAATCTTTCTTGAATGGTGAGGTCTTTAACACGCATTACTACTTGATCCCTGATCAAATCTTCCTGCAAACCTCTAAATTTACAAACGAGGGCCAGACATCTAAGGGCAGCAACATTGTCATCTATAGGTTCATGTGTTTCCTGCTTTCTTTGGAAAAACTTGAATCTCACAATTCCAATAAATACTTTAGGAGAGAAAAAGCGATCAAAATCATCCATAGATTTATCAAAAACATTGCTATCTCCATCTGCTCCAACTTCCTTAGTCATTTATTCAAATACTTTTAACCCTGCTGGTCCAATTGAATGAAGAAAAATCCTTTTATTCTGTTCTGGCGACATTTTCCCCTCTTTATCGATTGTGGCCATGTAGTTTAAGAAATAGGCTCTCCATATTACCCACTTCATACAAAGATTTCCCCCTGTAGGCCAGAATGGTTGTGGAGGGTGTGATGAAAAATTTTGAGCACTCATTTTAGCAGAAGCTAGTTCGAGAAACTCTAAGTGACTAGTTTACTGTATGAATAATAAAAGAGTAGTAAAAGGCAAGAATAATATGATTAGCAGCTGAGGAAACACACTAACCATTTAAAAGGGACTATTAAATGTTTGTTGCTAAAACAGTATCCTTTCTGTACCTTTGTGCATCGAACAAAGAACACTTAGCCAAGAAAAAACAAAGAAAGCATTCAAACAAAAGGTAAAAAATATCTGCTTACCACGGCGGCACTTCTATCCCTAAGGGATGTCGCTCCAGGGCAGCTGACTGGTCCAGAATGCTCAAATTCTCGATCAATACTGGCGCTGGCAATCCTTTTTAACTTGTGTGAGTTCTGAAATGTGGTGTTCAGTTGCTCAGGTCCTTGTCGCCAATTTGTAAAGTACCCGGCTCAAGGGCTTGTGGAGAAAAATATGTTTATTCCAACAACTGAGAACCATACAGTAAATGTACCTTCCCCGTCTTTCTCCTCCCTGCAACTGTCATGGCTTTAGATCCCGCATTTGATTCTGGGATTGGGAGCTTGCACCGTGACTCGTGCCATAAAACCATTTAAGACTGGAATCCTAACAAAGGTTCAAGTTAAATGTCTAACGTAAAATACAAAATAACAATACTAGAAAATCAAGCAAAAATGAGTAGGAAAAAAAGAAGAGAAGAAATAATATTCACAATAATGTACAAAATGTTTAATGAGATAATAATTATGACAACAGTAAAACATCAATGGCGCTCAATAAGTTACTCAAACAACCATAAAGACAATGCACAGAGCGTCCAATACAAAATTCCAGTAATAAAATCTATAAATACCCAATCCACAGCATGTAGATAGGTAGGCTCCACTAGCTCCAAACACAATTGCACCAAAACAAAATGCAAATGAAAAGGCATCCTATCCACTGGAATTTATAGCGATTCACAGCTCATTTAAATCACGAGTGAGTTCACAGTATGGCGGCACCAAGTAGCCAAACATTAATCAATGGTCCTCGAATCAAGCAAAGCTGCTCCAACTTCGAGCAAGTCTAGGCGGAGGGCCAATTATTGATTAAACACATGCTGTGGATTGGGTATTTATAGATTTTATTACTGGAATTTTCTATTGGACGCTCTGGCATTTATTTGCTATGTTTTGTACAAACTACACATATGTAATTTTCCTCAGCCATTCTTTTTGTTTACACAGTGTATTGTCTTTATGGGTGTTTGTGTAACTTATTGAGCGCCATTGATGTTTTACTGTTGTCATAATTATTATCTTATTAAAAATTTTGTACATTTTTGTGAATCTGTGTAGGGGTATCACTTGCTAGAAAATCATTTGTAATCTTGTCAAAAAATTATTTTTCATATTATTCCTTCTCTTCTTTTTTTCCTATTAATTTTTGCTTGATTTTCTAGCATTGTTATTTTGTATTTTACAATAGACATTTAACTTGAACCTTTGTTAGGATTCCAGTCTTTACTTTGCCCCAGGTTCAGGTCTCAGGGCTGCCCCTGTTGGTGGTAATTAATGAAACGATTTAAAGCAAACACAACATAGAGGCCCAATTATTTGACACCAAAATGACAAAAATTCAATCAGTTAAACCGGAGTTTATGAATTTTTTATGTTTAAAGTGAAAAATAGCACCTAAAAGATTAAACCACCAACCATGGATATCCATCACCCACACTTACTGGCTCGGCTGATACTCTACCAGAGTGGCCTTCTAGTCATACTAGAGTTTTATGACTTCCTGGCTTGCTTCTAAGTTTTCCAAAGCCTTTTTTCAGAATTTTTGCATCTGGTTTCTGAAAACTATCATGCAGCTAACCACTACTTGGGGGTGGGGACTTCTTAGGGCTTGTTACCACTGCCCCTTTGCCAGACTGAGAGGTCTCCTAACAGGGTGATATAGAGGAGTGTAAATGGGCTAAACCCAATTTGCTTCTGTGGTACTTCCCTGTAGGCAAAGAGTTGTCATAGTAAGAGGACATCCCACTTCCACCTCACAGGCTCAGGTAGACCCATACTCATGTCTTTCAAGGTCTTGTTGAATCTTTCAACTAGCCCATTTGTCTGAGGGTGCTACTGTATAGAGAACATCTAGGTTACCACCCACTTATCCCATATGGACTTCATAAATGTAGACATGAAGTTGCTGCCCCTGTCCGACAGATCCCCATCAGGGTCCTAACCACTGCAGGTGCATTTACAAATCTCAGAGGGATGGCCTCTGGGTATTTGGTAGCATGGTCTACCAAAACCAGGATCAATCTGTTGCCTAAGGCAGTTTTGGGCAAGGGTCCAACAATGTCAATGCCCAACCTTTCAAAAGGTTTCCTAATGACAGGTAAGGGAACCAGGGGAGTTTTGACTTTATCTCCTGTTTTCCCACTGGCCTGGTGGGTGATACAGGACTTACATAATGTTGTTGAGGCTGTCTTCATCCGGGCCAATAAAAGTGGGTGACAAGCCTTGTAAAGTTCTTGTCCTGCTCCAAATGTGCATGTTGTGAGCCATCCCCTGTAGCAAGGCTCTGTAGCACTGGGCGGACACCAATACTCGGGTTTCCCCCGGCTTAGAAACCTTACACTCACTGTATAGGAGGTCAGTCTCCCAGTAGATGAGGGGATCACCAAAGGTGTCACCAGCTGCCTGGACCACAGCTTGTCCCCTCAACCCCTCTAGGGTTATTCACTACTTTTGTGCCTTACAGAACTCCTCCCTGCTGGGCCCACCATCAACTTGCCATCCAGAAAGCTCAGATAGGTCTCCCAGGGCTGCTTGGAGCCTACCGGGGAGGACATAAATGTCCTCCTCAGTAGGCTCAGGGGCAGCCTCCTCAGGTACCCCATCAACCTGGATCACAGGAGTTCAGGGACTAGTTTCCCATTCCGCATTCCACTACCTTTCCTGGCAGCTGCCTGGGCCCTTTTTCAAGGCTGCAGGCTTCCTTGACTCCCCTCTTGGGTAGCCATGGTCTGTGTGGCCATGCAGCCCGACTCAGGCAACCCTAACATCTCCAGGTGTAACCTGAGCTCCACTTTCTACCAGATAGTATCCTCTAGATCATTGCCTAACAGACAATCCACAGGCATGGCAGGGCTCAC
This sequence comes from Calotriton arnoldi, assembly GCA_963921515.1. Classification (NCBI taxonomy): domain Eukaryota; kingdom Metazoa; phylum Chordata; class Amphibia; order Caudata; family Salamandridae; genus Calotriton; species Calotriton arnoldi. The sequence continues at coordinate 3,287,467 of CAWUFW010000156.1, forward strand.
AGCTACCTTAAGAGAACCTGAGACCCCTCTCGACACTCACTGTATAGTGACTCTTAAAGTTGCCTACTACCAGTAGCGGCTCCTGGAGGGAGTGCTGAGGGGCGGTGGGGCGGGGTGGGGGAGTGGCAGGGTGGGGATAGTAAACCACGGAATACAGCCGAATGGAGGTAAGTACATAAATAAATAAACAAAACAAATTACATTGCGCACGCTGCATCGCCATTTGGCGTAGCAGCGTGCGCAATGTAATTCATTTTATTTATTTATTTATGTACTTACCTCCGTTCGACCGTATTCCGTGGTTTACTACCCCCCACCCTGCCCCTCCCCTGCCCCACCACCCCACAGCACTCCCTCCAGGAGCCGCTACTGCCTACTACTACAACCTGTTGGAATGTATTGAATATCACCTGCTCTGAGGACACCGGGTGACACCTTACCGTAGTCATACTGGCTCCTGTGCCCTTTAGAGCATCCACCCTCTGCCCCTTGATGGTGACCCACTACATATTATTATTTAAAAAAGGTTGGATAATCCAAAAGAATTTTTTTTTTATTATTAAGGTGGTTATCCACCTTATTAAAAAACAGAGTGGCCGCTCTCTGGCTCTATGGTCCAGTGGAGCTAGCTCATCTCTCACAGTGTGGACGACACTGTGAGAGATGAGCTAGCTCCACTGGACCATAGAGCCAGAGAGCGGCCACTCTGTTTTTAATAAGGTGGATAACCACCTTAATAATAAAAAAATAAAAATAAAAATTTCTTTTGGATTATCCAACCTTTTTAAATCACCCACCCACATCACATCTACACTATATATATTTTTCTAGGGCCCTCACACCCATGCACCATACGGCTGGAACAAAAGATCTCCGCGAAAGAGCCCCTTTACGGGTGCCCGTTGGGTATTGCAGCGCCGACCCGACGAGGAGCAAGTCCAGATGATGAAGCATGACACCTAGCTTGCTGGGTGTGTGAGGACTCTAGTTCCGACAAGGGGAATTCCCCTCTCATGACGTTGTCCGCCCTGGGGAACAGCATACTCTTTTTGTAATATTGTGACTGGGCATGTATGCTGGACCCCGTTAACAAGCCCTACAGTCCCCCTTCTTTGTTAGAGACCCACTACATATACCTTTAAGTATTGGGAGGCATATGGGCTTTGGGCACCATCTCCTTGTCACCCAGGGACACTAGGATAACCTCTGCTGTACCTCAAATCCTAGCTGGGACCATCTCCTCCCCAAGCACTACAGTGGCCAACCCCTAAGTCTGCCCACCAGTGGGGGGCTGTGCCCTATTTAGTCACTTTGGATCCCCCTTTGAGTGGCCAAACTTGTAACACTTATAGGACTTCTGGATACACTTTCCAGTGTTCTTATCCACAAACCCATTTTTCCTTTGGTCAGATTGAGGCTGGGTCCCTTTCCCCTGTAAACTGTTTTGGGGGCCATGAAAGAACTCCCTTTTATTTGTATCTCCCCTCTCCTTCTGGTGGGAACCTGACCACCTTTTGGGAGTCTCGCCCAGATGCCTTTCTGTGCTGACCCAGAAGTCTGCAGCCTTAGCAACTTCCCAGGGGTCAGTGAGTTTACTATCAGCCAGGTGTTGATGTAACTCTATAAAACAGGTACTGAGCATGTGTTCCCTCAGACTTAGATTGTACTGCCCAGTAAAATCATTCACCTTGCTGCCACTCATTTAACCACTCAGTGCCTTGCTGGATTTGTCCAGGAAATCCACACAATACTGATCTGGAGCTTTCTGGCTGGAGAGTAGAATGGTTTTTATGGGATTGTACCTCATCTGGTCCCCCACATCTAATGTAGGAAGGGTATCCCTCCCACTGGCAGCATATGTTTCCACAGGCTAGCCCCCAATCCTCCTCTGGGAACCTATGCATCCTCAGAGCAATCTCATAGGTAGAAAACCATTTATCTGTATCTGTATCATCCCCCACCACATAACTGGGCACCAGGTCTTGTGGTATGCAGACTCTCACAGCTCCAGTGTACACTGTTTGTATGCTTCCACCATTGCGGCTGAACTCTGCTTGCCTGACTTTGATGTCCAGTTCTGTCTAGCTTCTCCTCCATTTTAGCTTGGCCAGCTACAACTTGAACTCTCTCTTAGTCTTCCAATTCTTCAGGGGACAGGCTGTGGGAGGACACACTGCTCCTTGCTTTGGCAAGGGGCTCCTCTCCTGTGGGCATGTTGTCCTCCTCTTCAGAAAATTGCAGCTCATGGTCTATGGCCAGACACTCCTCCATCTCCTCCTCCTGTAAGTTTATATTGTCCTCCTAAGGGTTGTCATCCTTTCATTCCTCTGGGGTGGACTGCTTCCTCTTTACCTCCTCATAGGCACGGAGGGCTATCTAGAAGTCCACTTTTGTGGCCTTCTTTCCAGCATTTAGCCACCTCCCCCTGCAAAGCTTCTAAAGCTCATCCTTGCTGAGGTCATCAATCTTGAGCAGCTCAAACTCCATTGTAGGAAAGAGGAGATGAGATATACTTAAATTTCGAAAAGGAAAAAAATTGCCAATCAAAAACTAAGGATAATTTTAACAACGTTAAATCTGCTGTCAAATTATTTACCTGGGATTTTAGTGTTACACTAATCACTGTATGGTACTGCACAAACATAAGTACTGGATCCCACCACTGAGCACCAATGTAAGAAATGGGGTTGTTGGTTGAGGGTGGTGAAACCCTACCTAAGCAACAGCCACAATTCTCGTCAGCGTGAGCCACAAAAAGTCAGTCACTAAATTAACCTGTGCCTAAGTCTCTGGTAGCTTGGCACACAAGCAGTCAGGCTTAACTTGTATTCAATGTATTTATGCAGCACTTAAACAGTAATAAAGTGAAAACACAACACAAGAAAAATCCCACACCAATTTAGAACAATAGAATACAGTTTAATAAATAATTCGACATCAAATCAACAAAAATCAGGAGAACTGGAGTTATGCTGTTTTAAAGTTAAAGTGAAAAATGGCTCCTAAAAGATCAAAGTGGAAACTGTGGAAATCTAGTCAGTTGAGACTGAGGCAAAGTCGAAAATGATGGCAGACTGCGATGGAGTGCCGTTCAGATACATGAGGTGGATTGAGCCCCAGTCTGTGCTAATCTTTCGACTTGGAAGAAATTTTGAATAAAAATGTCTGAGAAGGTACGAATTTAGCGAGGCTAGTCTGCTGGCGGTGTCCGAGGAAGAGTGTCGTCATCAGGGAGCTGCTGGACGAGCTCGCGGTGAAGATTTTTATGTTCGGACTTAGGGCCTGATTTAGATCTCAGGAGACGGGTTACTCCGTCACAACGGTGACGGATATCCCGTTGACCGAAATATAAATCCAATTATATCCTATGGTTGTAACGGAGTAACCCATCCGGCAAGATCTAAATCAGGCCCTAAGTCTCCTTTCCAGAAGTCAAAATTCTCCAGCTGGATGAATCTGCAGACCGTAGCCAATGAGGGCTCGACGGAGCTGGATTTCCTTTCTGCGAGGAGCGACTGAACAGGATTTGCTTCTGCAGAGAAGAACAAAGCAGGAACTGCCGCGGAGGCAGGCCGACCAGCAATGCACCTTGGGTAGATCTGCAAGAGCAGGTAGGTCCTTGTCTCCTCACGGTTCTCAAAGCACTTTATGACAAAAAAATTCTAAGTTCCTAAGGGCCAGATGTATCAACGCATTTTGCGATCGCAAACGGGCCGATTCGCAGAATCGGCCCGTTTGCGATCTCCAAAAAGCGTTTTGCAATGTATCAAGCTTTAAGAATTCGCAATATGGGTAATCGCAATTATTTGCGATTTCCTAAATTGCGAATGCAGTTAGGGAATCGCAATTTGCGATTCCCTAAATGCTATTCTTGTAGCCATCGCAAATTGCGATATTGCTTTAGGAATCGCAAATTACCACCAACTTCAAGTTGGTGGTAATTTGCGATTTCCTAGAAAAATGCACTTTTTGCATTTTTCAAAGTGCCATGTGGCGCACATACATGCCCTTAGGGCATGTATGTGTGCCACATGTGCACACATGCACATTTCAGGGGTGCAACAGGGTGTCCTTTTGGAACCCTTGCACCCTTAAAATTGCATGCGCAATTTGCGAGTACCTATTGGGTACTCGCAAATTGCGCATGCAATTCCCATTCATTCCTGTGGGCCTCTTGGCCCATAGAAATGAATGGGTAGCCATTCCTTATTTGCGAATCATAATTTGCGAGTCGCAAATAAGGAATGTGTAAGAATCGCTATTTTAAATGCGAAACCTACATACATTGCATTTTGCGAGTCCTTAATAGCGAATAGGTAAAATTCGCCATTAAGGACTCGCAAAATGCAATTTTGATACATCTGGCCCTAAGTCCTTAAAAATAATGTCCAACTTTATAAATACTATGCACCCTGATCTATGGGCCTAACTAGAGGTGACTTATATGTATTAAAACGGCCTGGCAGGGGGTTCATTTTGCCAAGTCGAATTGCCAGTCTAAAACTGAATGCAGGCTGCAATGGCAGGCCTGAGACATGTTTGAAGGGGCTACTTAAGCGGGTGGCACAATAAGTACTGCAGACCTACTAGTAGCATTTAATTTACCAACCGTGGGTATGTGGTATGCCACTTTACTAGGGACTTCTAAGTAAATTAAATATGTCAATCGGATGTAAGCCAATGTTACCATGTTTTAGGTATTTGAGCGCAAGCGCTTTAGCACTGGTTAGCAGTGGTAAAGTGTGCAGTGTCCTAAGGACAACAAAAACAAATTCAATGAAATAGGAGGGGAGATGGCAAAAAGTTTGGGGAAGACCGTCCTCAGGCTGACAGGTCTACCAGCATGCATAAATCTATTTACTCGATTTTCAAGTGCAAGATATTGGCACTCGTCAATCTTTTCATACATGTGCAACATTATACCCATGAACGTGTAATACTGTGCAAATTAATGAGTGAGCAATTCAGGATGTGGTTTCCCTGAAGCATCTGGGAAAGAGGAAGAAAAATTCCCCAAAATTCAAAACTGGTGATTCACAAAGGTAAACTGAGACGAAAGTTCAACTTTACAATTTCGGTATTCACGAAGGGCATTTACGAGTAGTAAAGTTAGACGTTTGTCTCAGTTAAACTTAAGTTTTGGTCTTAAGTTTAACTGAGACCAAAACTGAGACAAAAGTCTAACTTTACTACTCATAAATGCCCTTTGTGAATACCAAAAGAAGTAAAAGTTAGACTTTCATTTCAGTTTACGTTTGTGACTCATGCCCTATCTCTTTGGAGAAAAAAAAGAAAAGAAGAAATACCATTGCAAAAATACAAAAGGGCCAATTCACAAAGGAAAACTGAGATGAAAGTCTAACTTTATGACTTTCGGTATTCACAAAGGGCATTTACGGGTAGTAAAGGTAGACTTTTGTCTCAGTTAAAGTTTTGGTCTTAAGTTTAACTGAGACCAAAACTGAGACAAAAGTCTAACTTTACTACTCGTAAATGCCCTTTGTGAATACTGAAAGTCGTAAAGTTAGACTTTCATCTCAGTTGACCTTTGTGAATCGGGCCTGTAGGCTTTAGCCCATGTGCAATGTTCAACTACACATCGAGATTCCAGTAGTACGCCTTAAAATCTGCAACTGTTCAATCATTCCAGGTGTGACCTGCAAAACCTTTTTGATTACCTAAAACAGCTCATGTTACATATATGAGTGGTCATAAAACTTCAGGTGTCGATTTACTCATTTATGCAAATAGGGCCCTTGTATTTCAAGTGATTCAAGATGAGTTATAAGTTAGAATGCGAGAAACCAGTGCCGAGGTAAAAGTGTATCAAAGTGGTGAGCACAGGGCTATTTACAACTGCATCTGTAACTAGTCCTGCGAACAACACTCTAATGCACTTTCATCTTATAATGGGCCACTTTTGCCAGTTGGTAAATTTTTGCAAAAGGGTTTCTGCAACTTATTGCAAATTTGAGTTAGGAGGGTTATGAAAGAACCATCCTCTCCTAATTGCAATGACGTATGGCCTTTGATCAGACGCCGACACCAGATTTGAGGTATTTACTGATTCACAAAGGGAAGCTGTCCCCAGTGTACTGCTTCTCCTTTGTGAATTGTGTTGGTGGCCTTTGGGGAGCAGGCATGAGACTGCAGTCTGCTTCTCCTCACTGGTAAACAGGAAAACATATTTTTTAAAGCATCACCTGTTCTATTAAGGACATATTTCCCTTTTGAGAATGCAAATAATGCAGAGACAGAGATCTGCTGTCTCTTGCAGGCAAACATCTCTGCAATCACAGCCAACTGCAGGGGGTTGAAAATAGAAACCTGCCTGTTTAATGTTCATTAGGAAGGTCATTTTGTGACAATTAGTGAATGGACAATGTGCGATGAGAGGTCTTTGTTTATAGGTTGCATTGCAAATTACATTCCTCTTGTCACATCAGTCAGTGCTCAATTTGCACATCCTGATTTGTGAACATGGGTCAGGCTCTTTGTGCTGTGAAAGATAAAAGCAGCAGTAGTGATTGCGTCAAAGCCAACTGATATGTATAAGATGTTTCAAGTTTTTTTTTATGTTACGGAGTTCCAAAGATATTCACGTAAACTTTATCCAAAATACATGCATTCGGAGGAATATAACTAAAATAAGCGTATGTGCAGATATGTACTCTAAAGTACATTGAAACCACCACAGTATAGAATCCAAAGATCACATTAAAAGAATCCAGTATTTAAAATATATATTAGGGAGATTCACAATACACAACGAAATAATGACACATAAAAGTACATACAGTGACTATAGTACAAAATGTACAAATGACTATGTACAAAATAGGCCTCATCCATTAACAGCAACAAGACAGGAGTGCAAAACAGATGGAAGGAACATGGTTCAAGCTTAAGTATTACTTTCATCCTCAATTGCATTCAAACCAGAGCATCTTATTACAGCTTTAAAAAGCACTTAAACAAGTTAAAAACTCTATGGCAAAACATTTCATTCAGTGGTGCATAAAGAGACTGTATGACAATTGAGGCTGTAAGAATAGACAATTGCAAACATGTAGTCCTCAGCCAATTCCGATGATATAATAAAACATCAGGACATTGTTAAGATCTTAGGGACCATTATGGCACAAATTACAGACTGTCGAGGAACCATATCATTTAGCCAAAAGGGGATTTAGCGGGAGCATACCCTGCCTCAAGAGAATCCAAAAACGTCTCAACCTATGAGGCAAATTCCAGTAAATATAAGGCTGCACTTTATTTACCACACGAGTCTATTACATTTTGACAACCCCTTTTTTTAATACAAGCATTCATGTCCAGGCAAAAGCTTAAGGGCCATGTAGCTTGTTTTGAGCTAACTTTTAATTGTTGCTTTGTTAAAGTGAGACCAAAATAGGGTCTAGTTGCAGCATATCTATAGCAACAGCAACATTTCTATGGATTAAAGAAATCTCTTTAAGCCGCCCAAAATTTCTTTCTTCATACAGGACCTTAGCAAGCCATCATCACTCTTCGCTAGGCATACGGCCCAGCACCGATACCAGATTTTGAGGAGTTAACTGATTCACAAAGGGAAGCTGTCCCCAGTGTACTGATTCTGCTTTGTGAAATGTATCTTTGGCCTTTGGGAAGCAGGCATGGGACCGCTGCCTGCTTCTCCCCACTGGTAAACAGGAAACATTTTTTTTTAAAGCAGCACCTGTTCTATTAAGGGCATATATTTTTCTTTTGAGAATGTAAAGGCTGAGAAAGAGATCTGCTGTCTCTTGCAGGCAAACATCCCCGCAATCGCAGCCAACTGCAGGGGGTTGGAAATAGAAACCTGCCTATTTAATGTAAGTAAGTCCGTTTTCATATAGCGCAGCTACTCACCCTTTCGGGTCTCAAGGGGCTGGGGGCCGGAGTGGAAATTAAGTGAGCTATTGCCCAGAGTCACATGGTGCTGAGCTGAGCTGCCGCCGGAGCCGGGGATCTAACTGTGAACCCTGTGCTCCGAAGTCAGCTGCCCTGGCCGCTGCACCACACCTCTCCACTTGTTCATTAGGAAGGTCATTTTGTGACGTCTTTGTGTATAGGTTGCATTGCAAATTGCATTCCTGTTGTCACATCAGTCGGTGTTCAACTTGCTCATCCTGATTTGTGAACATGGGTCAGGCTCTTTGTGTTCTGAAAGATAAAAACAGCAGGAGAGACTGCGTCAAAGTCAAATGACTTGTGTAAGATGCTGTATCGAGGTGGTGTGCCTCAGCAGTTGGCCAACACATTTGCGATTCTACGAATAGACTCTAAAAAACTAGGAAGAGTCATTCTGCACAGTGGGTGTTCCACTTTGTCATCCCATTCAACCATGAATCTCCTCTGATGAACACCTGGTGATAAGGAGATATTAGGAAAGCAGTCAGCTGGAGCCAATGTTGTTACAAACCCTCAATGTTCCACAGAGGAGGCAAGTAGTTTCTGGTGAATGAAATAGGTAATGAACGTTTGGTCGAAGATTGTGGAATTGATGTTATTGCAGGGGTGCATTGGCCATTAAGCCTATCAGACTAATACCTGCTGGGCTAGCTGCTTGAAAGGCTTTAAGGACAGTCCCCGACAGGTTTACCACTGTCTCATTGAAAGTGATACTCTTCCTCGTTATTACCATGATCAACATTGAGCATTACAATAAACACTTAGGGGTCGATTCCGATTCGGGCAGGAAAAAGCACCGACCGACTCGGATCCAGAAATAATACCGACCGACACGTACCTGTGGCGCCCGACACGCCAAGTACGATGCAAGGCGTGAAAAATCCGACCGACACGTACCGAACCCAAGTCGACCGACCGAGCCGCACGGAAAACAGCAATCCGGCCGGAAAACACGCGAATCCAACCGACCGACACGCACCCGGAACAAATCCGACCGAAACGTACACGCGAACTCCAAACCGCAAAGTACGATGCAAGGCGCGAAACCACGAGCGAGTCGGACGGAGGACAAGCCGTACGACCGACACGCATACAAAACCGAGCCGAGGCAACACAAAACACCGCGACCGACGCGTACGCAGCATAGAAAACTGCACAAACACAGCGTGAACGAAACGGAGAAGACCGTACGAGACAAATGCAGGGTCCGACTCGGTCACAAGAACGTTTCCAACATACACAGACAGTACAAATGAAAAATCACCCAAAAAAGGCCAAACAAGCAATTACCAAGCCAATAAATACTGGGGGGTGGGGACAGAGAACAAAGACACACCCACAACTCCACCCATATAAAGGACACAAATCACAACCATGAGCCTTTGCAAATGCCATTCCACTGCCAGCACCCAAGAGAAAGCAACCACACACCCACAGCTCATCCCTCACACAAGCCACACACCATCAGCACACCAACAAATACCTACCTCACATACACCCAGCAAAACACACACTCACACACCCTCACCTGCACACCAACACACACATCACTCACCATCACCACCCATCACCATGCCCCCCAAGAAGAATTCCAAGTTCCTAGATTGTGAATTGGAAGTCATGGTAGACGAGATCCTCAGGGTAGAGCCACAGCTGTTTGGCACACTGGTCCAACAGACCCCTATCTCCCAGAAAACCAAGATGTGGGAGAGGATCATCAACAGGGTGAATGCACAATCACCATGTCAGCGCACAAAGAGCGACATCCAGAACAGGTGGTATGACGTGCGCAGGAGGGTACGGGACCTGCTCAAGAAAGACTACATCAACAGCCAATACACCGGCAGTGGCCCTCCTGCCAAGCCAATATACCTCAGGCCCTGGGAGGAGAAGGTGCGGGCCATCCTTCCGCCAGTGAGCGTATATGGACTAGAGGACATCCCAGAGCCTGGTGAGTACACAACAAATGTACACAATATACTGCCACAAAACACACACATCACTGTCAAGGGGAGAGTCAAACCATGCACTCATAGCAATTACACAGCAACCAGAACAGAATCATCCCAAAATGTGTATGTCAGTCAGATAAACACAACACATGCCATCAAAAAAGTCACATCCAACCGTGCCAACACATGTACAAACACAACTACAACTACAGCTAGGCAGTGGCACAAATAGAACTAACAAACACATCCAGACATGTAGCCACCACAACAACACCAACACACAGTGAAGACCACTCAAAGGAAGGAATTCTGTGTATGCTGGCCAGGTCAGTGTAGCCAATAGCATCATGGGAGTCGCAGTCACACATATTGCTCCCCCACAACTGTCCCATCAACACCACCATGAACCATGCGCACATCACAGGGAGTGGAGAAGGACTCACAAGATGGCTGACACTGGCAACTGCTGTGGGGAGCACAAGGCCCTGCTGGCAACTGTGCACCAACAAACAGCAGGACACCACTGACTGACATCCTGAGAGACAACTTCCACTCCCTGCAATGCAAGCACGTTCCATGGTGGGATATCTGGCTAGCTGGGTGGGAAGGAGGACTTGCAGCACTGACCATAGTCACAAGCACCTCCCCTCACACACACCCCAACACAAACTCCACAGAACCCACCTAGTAGAATGCAATGCCCCCCATCCTAACACAAGATCCCACAAAGAACCACCACCCTGGGTTATGTTGTGTGAAGCACAGGGACACTCTTGGGACTTTTAGCCAAACAACTGCCAGGACAACACTCCCAGCCATCCTGTCAGCACCTCCACCCACCCCACAGGGAAGCAGAGTCAAAAGGAAGGAAGCATGGGCATGCTGGGAAGGGGGTGGAGGCAATAGCATGATGGGAGTCGTAGTCACAGCTCTACATCCCCCACCACATGGCCCAGCAAGCTCACACTCACGCATGCACATCCCACAGAGAGTGGAAAGGCCCATCAAAGATGTCTGACACTGTTGCTGTGTCGTGGGGAGCACAAGGGCATGCTGGGTACTGCACACCAACCAACAGCAGGACACCACTGTCAGCCATCTTGCCATTGCTCTCACACCCACACACACTGAACTCCCCACAAAAGCAAGTAAGTATGGGAATGCTGGGAAGTGGGGTGGAGGCAATAGCATGATGGGAGTCGTAGTCACAGACATAGCTCACCCCCACAACTGTCCCATCAACACCACCCTGAACCATGCTCACATCACAGGGAGTGGAGAAGGACTCACAAGATGGCTGACACTGGCTACTGCTGTGGGGAGCACAAGGCCCTGCTGCCAACTGGGCACCAACAAACAGCAGGACACCACTGACTGACATCCTGAGAGACAACTTCCACTCCCTGCAATGCAAGCACGTTCCATGGTGGGATATCTGGCTAGCTGGGTGGGAAGGAGGACTTGCAGCACTGACCATAGTCACAAGCACCTCCCCTCACACACACCCCAACACAAACTCCACAGAACCCACCTGGTAGAATGCAATGCCCCCATCCTAACACAAGATCCCACAAAGAACCACCACCCTGGGTTATGTTGTGTGAAGCACAGGGCCACTCTTGGGACTTTTAGCCAAACAACTGCCAGGACAACACTCCCAGCCATCCTGTCAGCACAGCCAGCCCACCCCACAGGGAAGCAGAGTCAAAAGGAAGGAAGCATGGGCATGCTGGGAAGGGGGTGGAGGCAATAGCATGATGGGAGTCGTAGCCACTGATATTGGTCACCCCCACAACTGTCCCATCAACACCACCCTGAACCATGCTCACATCACAGGGAGTGGAGAAGGACTCACAAGATGGCTGACACTGGCTACTGCTGTGGGGAGCACAAGGCCCTGCTGGCAACTGTGCACCAACAAACAGCAAGACACCACTGACTGACATCCTGAGAGACAACTTCCACTCCCTGCAATGCAAGCACGTTCCATGGTGGGATATATGGCTAGCTGGGTGGGAAGGAGGACTTGCAGCACTGACCATAGTCACAAGCACCTCCCCTCACACACACCCCAACACAAACTCCACAGAACCCACCTGGTAGAATGCAATGCCCCCATCCTAACACAAGATCCCACAAAGAACCACCACCCTGGGTTATGTTGTGTGAAGCACAGGGCCACTCTTGGGACTTTTAGCCAAACAACTGCCAGGACAACACTCCCAGCCATCCTGTCAGCACAGCCAGCCCACCCCACAGGGAAGCAGAGTCAAAAGGAAGGAAGCATGGGCATGCTGGGAAGGGGGTGGAGGCAATAGCATGATGGGAGTCGTAGTCACAGCTCTACATCCCCCACCACATGGCCCAGCAAGCTCACACTCACGCATGCACATCCCACAGAGAGTGGAAAGGCCCATCAAAGATGTCTGACACTGTTGCTGTGTCGTGGGGAGCACAAGGGCATGCTGGGTACTGCACACCAACCAACAGCAGGACACCACTGTCAGCCATCTTGCCATTGCTCTCACACCCACACACACTGAACTCCCCACAAAAGCAAGTAAGTATGGGAATGTGGGAAGTGGGGTGGAGGCAATAGCATGATGGGAGTCGTAGTCACAGACATAGCTCACCCCCACAACTGTCCCATCAACACCACCCTGAACCATGCTCACATCACAGGGAGTGGAGAAGGACTCACAAGATGGCTGACACTGGCTACTGCTGTGGGGAGCACAAGGCCCTGCTGCCAACTGTGCACCAACAAACAGCAGGACACCACTGACTGACATCCTGAGAGACAACTTCCACTCCCTGCAATGCAAGCACGTTCCATGGTGGGATAACTGGCTGGCTGGGTGGGTGGGAAGGAGGACTTGCAGCACTAACCATAGTCACAAGCACCTCCCCTCACACACACCCCAACACAAACTCCACAGAACCCACCTGGTAGAATGCAATTCCCCCATCCTAACACAAGATCCCACAAAGAACCACCACCCTGGGTTATGTTGTGTGAAGCACAGGGACACTCTTGGGACTTTTAGCCAAACAACTGCCAGGACAACACTCCCAGCCATCCTGTCAGCACAGCCAGCCCACCCCACAGGGAAGCAGAGTCAAAAGGAAGGAAGCATGGGCATGCTGGGAAGGGGGTGGAGGCAATAGAATGATGGGAGTCGTAGTCACAGACATAGCTCACCCCCACAACTGTCCCATCAACACCACCCTCAACCATGCTCACATCACAGGGAGTGGAGAAGGACTCACAAGATGGCTGACACTGGCTACTGCTGTGGGGAGCACAAGGCCCTGCTGCCAACTGTGCACCAAAAAACAGCAGGACACCACTGACTGACATCCTGAGAGACAACTTCTACTCCCTGCAATGCAAGCACGTTCCATGGTGGGATAACTGGCTGGCTGGGTGGGTGGGAAGGAGGACTTGCAGCACTAACCATAGTCACAAGCACCTCCCCTCACACACACCCCAACACAAACTCCACAGAACCCACCTGGTAGAATGCAATGCCCCCATCCTAACACAAGATCCCACAAAGAACCACCACCCTGGGTTATGTTGTGTGAAGCACAGGGACACTCTTGGGACTTTTAGCCAAACAACTGCCAGGACAACACTCCCAGCCATCCTGTCAGCACAGCCAGCCCACCCCACAGGGAAGCAGAGTCAAAAGGAAGGAAGCATGGGCATGCTGGGAAGGGGGTGGAGGCAATAGCATGATGGGAGTCGTAGTCACAGCTCTACATCCCCCACCACATGGCCCAGCAAGCTCACACTCACGCATGCACATCCCACAGAGAGTGGAAAGGCCCATCAAAGATGTCTGACACTGTTGCTGTGTCGTGGGGAGCACAAGGGCATGCTGGGTACTGCACACCAACCAACAGAGGACACCACTGTCAGCCATCTTGCCATTGCTCTCACACCCATACACACTGAACTCCCCACAAAAGCAAGTAAGTATGGGAATGCTGGGAAGTGGGGTGGAGGCAATAGCATGATGGGAGTCGTAGTCACAGACATAGCTCACCCCCACAACTGTCCCATCAACACCACCCTGAACCATGCTCACATCACAGGGAGTGGAGAAGGACTCACAAGATGGCTGACACTGGCTACTGCTGTGGGGAGCACAAGACCCTGCTGCCAACTGTGCACCAACAAACAGCAGGACACCACTGACTGACATCCTGAGAGACAACTTCCACTCCCTGCAATGCAAGCACGTTCCATGGTGGGATATCTGGCTAGCTGGGTGGGAAGGAGGACTTGCAGCACTGACCATAGTCACAAGCACCTCCCCTCACACACACCCCAACACAAACTCCACAGAACCCACCTGGTAGAATGCATTGCCCCCCATCCTAACACAAGATCCCACAAAGAACCACCACCCTGGGTTATGTTGTGTGAAGCACAGGGCCACTCTTGGGACTTTTAGCCAAACAACTGCCAGGACAACACTCCCAGCCATCCTGTCAGCACAGCCAGCCCACCCCACAGGGAAGCAGAGTCAAAAGGAAGGAAGCATGGGCATGCTGGGAAGGGGGTGGAGGCAATAGCATGATGGGAGTCGTAGTCACAGCTCTACATCCCCCACCACATGGCCCAGCAAGCTCACACTCACGCATGCACATCCCACAGAGAGTGGAAAGGCCCATCAAAGATGTCTGACACTGTTGCTGTGTCGTGGGGAGCACAAGGGCATGCTGGGTACTGCACACCAACCAACAGCAGGACACCACTGTCAGCCATCTTGCCATTGCTCTCACACCCACACACACTGAACTCCCCACAAAAGCAAGTAAGTATGGGAATGTGGGAAGTGGGGTGGAGGCAATAGCATGATGGGAGTCGTAGTCACAGACATAGCTCACCCCCACAACTGTCCCATCAACACCACCCTGAACCATGCTCACATCACAGGGAGTGGAGAAGGACTCACAAGATGGCTGACACTGGCTACTGCTGTGGGGAGCACAAGGCCCTGCTGCCAACTGTGCACCAACAAACAGCAGGACACCACTGACTGACATCCTGAGAGACAACTTCCACTCCCTGCAATGCAAGCACGTTCCATGGTGGGATAACTGGCTGGCTGGGTGGGTGGGAAGGAGGACTTGCAGCACTAACCATAGTCACAAGCACCTCCCCTCACACACACCCCAACACAAACTCCACAGAACCCACCTGGTAGAATGCAATGCCCCCATCCTAACACAAGATCCCACAAAGAACCACCACCCTGGGTTATGTTGTGTGAAGCACAGGGACACTCTTGGGACTTTTAGCCAAACAACTGCCAGGACAACACTCCCAGCCATCCTGTCAGCACAGCCAGCCCACCCCACAGGGAAGCAGAGTCAAAAGGAAGGAAGCATGGGCATGCTGGGAAGGGGGGTGGAGGCAATAGCATGATGGGAGTCGTAGTCACAGACATAGCTCACCCCCACAACTGTCCCATCAACACCACCCTCAACCATGCTCACATCACAGGGAGTGGAGAAGGACTCACAAGATGGCTGACACTGGCTACTGCTGTGGGGAGCACAAGGCCCTGCTGCCAACTGTGCACCAACAAACAGCAGGACACCACTGACTGACATCCTGAGAGACAACTTCCACTCCCTGCAATGCAAGCACGTTCCATGGTGGGATAACTGGCTGGCTGGGTGGGTGGGAAGGAGGACTTGCAGCACTAACCATAGTCACAAGCACCTCCCTCACACACACCCCAACACAAACTCCACAGAACCCACCTGGTAGAATGCAATGCCCCCATCCTAACACAAGATCCCACAAAGAACCACCACCCTGGGTTATGTTGTGTGAAGCACAGGGACACTCTTGGGACTTTTAGCCAAACAACTGCCAGGACAACACTCCCAGCCATCCTGTCAGCACAGCCAGCCCACCCCACAGGGAAGCAGAGTCAAAAGGAAGGAAGCATGGGCATGCTGGGAAGGGGGTGGAGGCAATAGCATGATGGGAGTCGTAGTCACAGACATAGCTCACCCCCACAACTGTCCCATCAACACCACCCTCAACCATGCTCACATCACAGGGAGTGGAGAAGGACTCACAAGATGGCTGACACTGGCTACTGCTGTGGGGAGCACAAGGCCCTGCTGCCAACTGTGCACCAACAAACAGCAGGACACCACTGACTGACATCCTGAGAGACAACTTCCACTCCCTGCAATGCAAGCACGTTCCATGGTGGGATAACTGGCTGGCTGGGTGGGTGGGAAGGAGGACTTGCAGCACTAACCATAGTCACAAGCACCTCCCCTCACACACACCCCAACACAAACTCCACAGAACCCACCTGGTAGAATGCAATGCCCCCATCCTAACACAAGATCCCACAAAGAACCACCACCCTGGGTTATGTTGTGTGAAGCACAGGGACACTCTTGGGACTTTTAGCCAAACAACTGCCAGGACAACACTCCCAGCCATCCTGTCAGCACAGCCAGCCCACCCCACAGGGAAGCAGAGTCAAAAGGAAGGAAGCATGGGCATGCTGGGAAGGGGGCTGGAGGCAATAGCATGATGGGAGTCGTAGTCACAGCTCTACATCCCCCACCACATGGCCCAGCAAGCTCACACTCACGCATGCACATCCCACAGAGAGTGGAAAGGCCCATCAAAGATGTCTGACACTGTTGCTGTGTCGTGGGGAGCACAAGGGCATGCTGGGTACTGCACACCAACCAACAGCAGGACACCACTGTCAGCCATCTTGCCATTGCTCTCACACCCATACACACTGAACTCCCCACAAAAGCAAGTAAGTATGGGAATGCTGGGAAGTGGGGTGGAGGCAATAGCATGATGGGAGTCGTAGTCACAGACATAGCTCACCCCCACAACTGTCCCATCAACACCACCCTGAACCATGCTCACATCACAGGGAGTGGAGAAGGACTCACAAGATGGCTGACACTGGCTACTGCTGTGGGGAGCACAAGGCCCTGCTGCCAACTGTGCACCAACAAACAGCAGGACACCACTGACTGACATCCTGAGAGACAACTTCCACTCCCTGCAATGCAAGCACGTTCCATGGTGGGATATCTGGCTAGCTGGGTGGGAAGGAGGACTTGCAGCACTGACCATAGTCACAAGCACCTCCCCTCACACACACCCCAACACAAACTCCACAGAACCCACCTGGTAGAATGCATTGCCCCCCATCCTAACACAAGATCCCACAAAGAACCACCACCCTGGGTTATGTTGTGTGAAGCACAGGGCCACTCTTGGGACTTTTAGCCAAACAACTGCCAGGACAACACTCCCAGCCATCCTGTCAGCACAGCCAGCCCACCCCACAGGGAAGCAGAGTCAAAAGGAAGGAAGCATGGGCATGCTGGGAAGGGGGGTGGAGGCAATAGCATGATGGGAGTCGTAGCCACTGATATTGGTCACCCCCACAACTGTCCCATCAACACCACCCTGAACCATGCTCACATCACAGGGAGTGGAGAAGGACTCACAAGTTGGCTGACACTGGCTACTGCTGTGGGGAGCACAAGGCCCTGCTGGCAACTGTGCACCAACAAACAGCAGGACACCACTGACTGACATCCTGAGAGACAACTTCCACTCCCTGCAATGCAAGCACGTTCCATGGTGGGATATCTGGCTAGCTGGGTGGGAAGGAGGACTTGCAGCACTGACCATAGTCACAAGCACCTCCCCTCACACACACCCCAACACAAACTCCACAGAACCCACCTGGTAGAATGCAATGCCCCCATCCTAACACAAGATCCTACAAAGAACCACCACCCTGGGTTATGTTGTGTGAAGCACAGGGCCACTCTTGGGACTTTTAGCCAAACAACTGCCAGGACAACACTCCCAGCCATCCTGTCAGCACAGCCAGCCCACCCCACAGGAAGCAGAGTCAAAAGGAAGGAAGCATGGGCATGCTGGGAAGGGGGTGGAGGCAATAGCATGATGGGAGTCGTAGCCACTGATATTGGTCACCCCCACAACTGTCCCATCAACACCACCCTGAACCATGCTCACATCACAGGGAGTGGAGAAGGACTCACAAGATGGCTGACACTGGCTACTGCTGTGGGGAGCACAAGGCCCTGCTGGCAACTGTGCACCAACAAACAGCAGGACACCACTGACTGACATCCTGAGAGACAACTTCCACTCCCTGCAATGCAAGCACGTTCCATGGTGGGATATCTGGCTAGCTGGGTGGGAAGGAGGACTTGCAGCACTGACCATAGTCACAAGCACCTCCCCTCACACACACCCCAACACAAACTCCACAGAACCCACCTGGTAGAATGCAATGCCCCCATCCTAACACAAGATCCCACAAAGAACCACCACCCTGGGTTATGTTGTGTGAAGCACAGGGCCACTCTTGGGACTTTTAGCCAAACAACTGCCAGGACAACACTCCCAGCCATCCTGTCAGCACAGCCAGCCCACCCCACAGGGAAGCAGAGTCAAAAGGAAGGAAGCATGGGCATGCTGGGAAGGGGGGTGGAGGCAATAGCATGATGGGAGTCGTAGTCACAGCTCTACATCCCCCACCACATGGCCCAGCAAGCTCACACTCACGCATGCACATCCCACAGAGAGTGGAAAGGCCCATCAAAGATGTCTGACACTGTTGCTGTGTCGTGGGGAGCACAAGGGCATGCTGGGTACTGCACACCAACCAACAGCAGGACACCACTGTCAGCCATCTTGCCATTGCTCTCACACCCACACACACTGAACTCCCCACAAAAGCAAGTAAGTATGGGAATGCTGGGAAGTGGGGTGGAGGCAATAGCATGATGGGAGTCGTAGTCACAGACATAGCTCACCCCCACAACTGTCCCATCAACACCACCCTGAACCATGCTCACATCACAGGGAGTGGAGAAGGACTCACAAGATGGCTGACACTGGCTACTGCTGTGGGGAGCACAAGGCCCTGCTGCCAACTGTGCACCAACAAACAGCAGGACACCACTGACTGACATCCTGAGAGACAACTTCCACTCCCTGCAATGCAAGCACGTTCCATGGTGGGATAACTGGCTGGCTGGGTGGGTGGGAAGGAGGACTTGCAGCACTAACCATAGTCACAAGCACCTTCCCTCACACACACCCCAACAAAAACTCCACAGAACCCACCTGGTAGAATGCAATGCCCCCATCCTAACACAAGATCCCACAAAGAACCACCACCCTGGGTTATGTTGTGTGAAGCACAGGGCCACTCTTGGGACTTTTAGCCAAACAACTGCCAGGACAACACTCCCAGCCATCCTGTCAGCACAGCCAGCCCACCCCACAGGGAAGCAGAGTCAAAAGGAAGGAAGCATGGGCATGCTGGGAAGGGGGTGGAGGCAATAGCATGATGGGAGTCGTAGTCACAGCTCTACATCCCCCACCACATGGCCCAGCAAGCTCACACTCACGCATGCACATCCCACAGAGAGTGGAAAGGCCCATCAAAGATGTCTGACACTGTTGCTGTGTCGTGGGGAGCACAAGGGCATGCTGGGTACTGCACACCAACCAACAGCAGGACACCACTGTCAGCCATCTTGCCATTGCTCTCACACCCATACACACTGAACTCCCCACAAAAGCAAGTAAGTATGGGAATGCTGGGAAGTGGGGTGGAGGCAATAGCATGATGGGAGTCGTAGTCACAGACATAGCTCACCCCCACAACTGTCCCATCAACACCACCCTGAACCATGCTCACATCACAGGGAGTGGAGAAGGACTCACAAGATGGCTGACACTGGCTACTGCTGTGGGGAGCACAAGGCCCTGCTGCCAACTGTGCACCAACAAACAGCAGGACACCACTGACTGACATCCTGAGAGACAACTTCCACTCCCTGCAATGCAAGCACGTTCCATGGTGGGATATCTGGCTAGCTGGGTGGGAAGGAGGACTTGCAGCACTGACCATAGTCACAAGCACCTCCCCTCACACACACCCCAACACAAACTCCACAGAACCCACCTGGTAGAATGCAATGCCCCCATCCTAACACAAGATCCCACAAAGAACCACCACCCTGGGTTATGTTGTGTGAAGCACAGGGCCACTCTTGGGACTTTTAGCCAAACAACTGCCAGGACAACACTCCCAGCCATCCTGTCAGCACAGCCAGCCCACCCCACAGGGAAGCAGAGTCAAAAGGAAGGAAGCATGGGCATGCTGGGAAGGGGGTGGAGGCAACAGCATGATGGGAGTCGTAGTCACAGCTCTACATCCCCCACCACATGGCCCAGCAAGCTCACACTCACGCATGCACATCCCACAGAGAGTGGAAAGGCCCATCAAAGATGTCTGACACTGTTGCTGTGTCGTGGGGAGCACAAGGGCATGCTGGGTACTGCACACCAACCAACAGCAGGACACCACTGTCAGCCATCTTGCCATTGCTCTCACACCCACACACACTGAACTCCCCACAAAAGCAAGTAAGTATGGGAATGCTGGGAAGGGGGGTGGAGGCAATAGCATGATGGGAGTCGTAGTCACAGACATAGATCACCCCCACAACTGTCCCATCAACACCACCCTGAACCATGCTCACATCACAGGGAGTGGAGAAGGACTCACAAGATGGCTGACACTGGCTACTGCTGTGGGGAGCACAAGGCCCTGCTGCCAACTGGGCACCAACAAACAGCAGGACACCACTGACTGACATCCTGAGAGACAACTTCCACTCCCTGCAATGCAAGCACATTCCATGGTGGGATATCTGGCTAGCTGGGTGGGAAGGAGGACTTGCAGCACTGACCATAGTCACAAGCACCTCCCCTCACACACACCCCAACACAAACTCCACAGAACCCACCTGGTAGAATGCAATGCCCCCATCCTAACACAAGATCCCACAAAGAACCACCACCCTGGGTTATGTTGTGGGAAGCACAGGGCCACTCTTGGGACTTTTAGCCAAACAACTGCCAGGACAACACTCCCAGCCATCCTGTCAGCACAGCCAGCCCACCCCACAGGGAAGCAGAGTCAAAAGGAAGGGAGCATGGGCATGCTGGGAAGGGTTGTGGAGGCAATAGCATGATGGGAGTCGTAGCCACTGATATTGGTCACCCCCACAACTGTCCCATCAACACCACCCTGAACCATGCTCACATCACAGGGAGTGGAGAAGGACTCACAAGATGGCTGACACTGGCTACTGCTGTGGGGAGCACAAGGCCCTGCTGGCAACTGTGCACCAACAAACAGCAGGACACCACTGACTGACATCCTGAGAGACAACTTCCACTCCCTGCAATGCAAGCACGTTCCATGGTGGGATATATGGCTAGCTGGGTGGGAAGGAGGACTTGCAGCACTGACCATAGTCACAAGCACCTCCCCTCACACACACCCCAACACAAACTCCACAGAACCCACCTGGTAGAATGCAATGCCCCCATCCTAACACAAGATCCCACAAAGAACCACCACCCTGGGTTATGTTGTGTGAAGCACAGGGCCACTCTTGGGACTTTTAGCCAAACAACTGCCAGGACAACACTCCCAGCCATCCTGTCAGCACAGCCAGCCCACCCCACAGGGAAGCAGAGTCAAAAGGAAGGAAGCATGGGCATGCTGGGAAGGGGGTGGAGGCAATAGCATGATGGGAGTCGTAGTCACAGCTCTACATCCCCCACCACATGGCCCAGCAAGCTCACACTCACGCATGCACATCCCACAGAGAGTGGAAAGGCCCATCAAAGATGTCTGACACTGTTGCTGTGTCGTGGGGAGCACAAGGGCATGCTGGGTACTGCACACCAACCAACAGCAGGACACCACTGTCAGCCATCTTGCCATTGCTCTCACACCCACACACACTGAACTCCCCACAAAAGCAAGTAAGTATGGGAATGCTGGGAAGTGGGGTGGAGGCAATAGCATGATGGGAGTCGTAGTCACATACATAGCTCACCCCCACAACTGTCCCATCAACACCACCCTGAACCATGCTCACATCACAGGGAGTGGAGAAGGACTCACAAGATGGCTGACACTGGCTACTGCTGTGGGGAGCACAAGGCCCTGCTGCCAACTGTGCACCAACAAACAGCAGGACACCACTGACTGACATCCTGAGAGACAACTTCCACTCCCTGCAATGCAAGCACATTCCATGGTGGGATAACTGGCTGGCTGGGTGGGTGGGAAGGAGGACTTGCAGCACTAACCATAGTCACAAGCACCTCCCCTCACACACACCCCAACACAAACTCCACAGAACCCACCTGGTAGAATGCAATGCCCCCCATCCTAACACAAGATCCCACAAAGAACCACCACCCTGGGTTATGTTGTGTGAAGCACAGGGACACTCTTGGGACTTTTAGCCAAACAACTGCCAGGACAACACTCCCAGCCATCCTGTCAGCACAGCCAGCCCACCCCACAGGGAAGCAGAGTCAAAAGGAAGGAAGCATGGGCATGCTGGGAAGGGGGTGGAGGCAATAGCATGATGGGAGTCGTAGTCACAGACATAGCTCACCCCCACAACTGTCCCATCAACACCACCCTGAACCATGCTCACATCACAGGGAGTGGAGAAGGACTCACAAGATGGCTGACACTGGCTACTGCTGTGGGGAGCACAAGGCCCTGCTGCCAACTGTGCACCAACAAACAGCAGGACACCACTGACTGACATCCTGAGAGACAACTTCCACTCCCTGCAATGCAAGCACGTTCCATGGTGGGATAACTGGCTGGCTGGGTGGGTGGGAAGGAGGACTTGCAGCACTAACCATAGTCACAAGCACCTCCACTCACACACACCCCAACACAAACTCCACAGAACCCACCTGGTAGAATGCAATGCCCCCCATCCTAACACAAGATCCCACAAAGAACCACCACCCTGGGTTATGTTGTGTGAAGCACAGGGACACTCTTGGGACTTTTAGCCAAACAACTGCCAGGACAACACTCCCAGCCATCCTGTCAGCACAGCCAGCCCACCCCACAGGGAAGCAGAGTCAAAAGGAAGGAAGCATGGGCATGCTGGGAAGGGGGTGGAGGCAATAGCATGATGGGAGTCGTAGTCACAGACATAGCTCACCCCCACAACTGTCCCATCAACACCACCCTGAACCATGCTCACATCACAGGGAGTGGAGAAGGACTCACAAGATGGCTGACACTGGCTACTGCTGTGGGGAGCACAATGCCCTGCTGCCAACTGTGCACCAACAAACAGCAGGACACCACTGACTGACATCCTGAGAGACAACTTCCACTCCCTGCAACGCAAGCACGTTCCATGGTGGGATAACTGACTGGCT
This sequence comes from Calotriton arnoldi, assembly GCA_963921515.1. NCBI lineage: Eukaryota > Metazoa > Chordata > Amphibia > Caudata > Salamandridae > Calotriton > Calotriton arnoldi. The sequence goes on from CAWUFW010000156.1 coordinate 3,310,693, forward strand.
GGGTGGGTGGGAAGGAGGGCCGGCTGTCAACCAAACACAACCAATGCAGACCATGTTCACACCCCAAAAAATACATAGAAATGCCCAAATAATGCAGGACAATGTGCCACACCAATATCAACCCCTGACTGTGACGACTTAGGACAATGCCATGTACAGGCCCGCACCCAGAGGCAAAGTCACAACTGTCATGTGTGTCAACCATTGATGCCTGCAGAAACATAACATACATTGTTTGTGTCTCCCAAAAACAGGTGATGATGGGGACACAGCAGCAGACGCTGAGGAGTCCCAGTCCCAGGCTCAAGAGGATGCGGAGCTCACTGGCGTCGTACAGCCTCTGTCCTCCTCGGACGATGAAGACCAACCTGGCACATCCGGTGCAAGTCAACATGCAGCACCAGCAGGACCACCAGCTGCAGCACCATCAGGACCACCAGCTGCACCCCCTGCACCCACCCCTCCAACGACTGTCACCACAAATACCATCCCTGCCGACATGGACAGAACAAGGAGCAAAACCAGCACAGGGACCCTGGACCAACCTGGGGCCATGGACACCACCACCACCACCAACCCCCAAGGTGGACCAGGGTTATCTGTGCGTGCCACTGCACACACTGCACATGTCAGCAGGGGTGGTGGGAGGGGTGGGAGACAGAGGTCGCTGCTTGCAGACGTTGCTGGTGTGCATGATGACCCACAACTGGTACGCATAGCTGATGCGTACCAGTCCAGCACCGGAGACCTCAGCCAGGTAGTGGGGCTCCTCAGAGACATGAAACAGCAGCAGGCTGCCCATCATGCCCGCTTAGACTCCCACATGTCCCACGTGGAGTCACACATGTCCCGCGTGGACTCACACATGTCCCGCGTGGAGTCCAAGTGGGATGCACTGCATGAGATGACGGCGGTGCACAGGGACATTATACAATGCCTCCGCCAGATGAACAGCAACCAGTTCACACCTCCCTGTGTGCCAACAACATCTGGTGCCGAACAAACTGCAACTGCCACAGGGAGGGAGGATGACTCTGGCGGAGAGTCCCCTGCACCGCAGCAGCCTGTTCTTGAGGGGCCCCCCCCCAAGAAGAGGGGTCGTCCGAGGAGGGGAAAGTGAGAGGCCGATGGCCAAGCGCAACTCCCAGGAAGCCTGAACCTGTTCTGGATGTTCGCCTTTGTGCACAGACTGTTCACCCTGTTGACGGCAACACTACTCCCACACTTTGCATGGGGAGTACAAGTTGGACCAATGTGTCAGACAACTGTGGCCCCGATACTGGGGATCCTGTCTACCAGGACTTTCAATTCACCTAGGAACTTCGGATTGCAAGATTTATGTACAGCACTACCCATCCTATGCACTATTCACACAAATGTATCACAATAAACACACTAATACACCATACTTGCCTCTGTCGTGATTCCAACGTGGGTGCTGTTATGGGGATGATGAACTGCAAAATTACACTGTGTATGCGAACTGCAACAGCAAGGACAACACAGGCATGTGAGTAAAGGCAACGTGACACATATGAGGGAGACACACCACCAGGGCTACACAACACATACACACCTAGGACATCTGACTCATTGCCTACACTGATGTTGCCAGGGAAGACGGTGCAATGCACAGACACCACACCCATTCCCAGTTGTAGTCAAGTAGCCCACAGGTGCAGTAAGCAAATGGCACTCAAATGTGTGACCACAGACAACGCACATCACAAAGTGAAGCACAGGTTTATTACACAGTTGCAACATGTCGTAACCACTACAGATGCAAGGTAATCCCACCTGGCAGCGGGCACACAGTCAACAACTGTAGACGGAAGGAAGTCCATGGGTGTGGCGCACATCACCTGTAGGGACACAACAGCTACCAGCCTGGAAGTGCAATCACGTCGTCGGTGGACACAGTTGACCAAACGAATCTGAAAGTACCCTGTGAAGGACAGAAATGACACACAGTCAAAAGCAATGGAGTACAGGACAGAACAGCAAAACTCATGCACAATACATGTTACAAGATACCCACCCAGAACGAAGTTAGCATGTCAACACTGTTGGGGAGTACAGCCCACCTGTAAGCACACATCGCAACACACATCCAGTCAAGTAGCCCATGGACACACTCCAACAGCACCAGAGCACCACCTACACATCATGCCAACTCACATCATTGACATGACACCTCAGGATACTCACATTCAGCTAAAGAAGTTGGTGATGAGCTGTGTGCGGACATCACCATCATCATCATCATCATCATTGTCACTGGCATCGTGGTCCAGGCCAGGATCCTCCACAGGTGGCGGATGTTGGTCATTGTCATCCTGGATGAGAGGCAACTCCTTCCGCACTGCCAGGTTGTGGAGCATGCAGCAGACGATGATAATCTTGCACACTTTCGCAGGGGCATATGGGAGGGACCCTCCGGTCTTGTCCAGGCAGCGGAAGCGGCTCTTCAGGAGACCAAATGTCCGCTCAATCACTCTCCTGGTCCTACCATGTGCCTCATTGTAGCGCATCTGGGCTGGTGTCACAGGGTTCCTGAGGGGTGTCAGCAACCACGGCATGTTGGGGTATCCCGAGTTACCTACGGACAGACAAGTGCACATTAGCTGACTTGGAAAAGTGGGCGGAATACTACAGATCAGATCACACACAATGGCACAAAGTCAGTACACACCGACAAGCCAGGCACGCTGGTTCTGTATCTGTGCCATCATCCTGGGGATGCGACTACTCCTCATCACAAAGGCATCGTGTGCTGAACCAGGGAAACGGGCACACACGTGTGTGATGGTCATGTCTGCAAGACACACCACCAGTGCATTGACCGAGTGGTAGTGCTTGCAGTTCCTGTAGGCCTGCTCCTGGGCCTGTGGTGGTACCAAAGCCACATGTGTCTCATCAATGGAGCCAATGACATGCGGCATCCTCCCCAGGGCATAAAAGTCACTCTTCACGTCAGTGAGTCATCGCAGTCTAGGGAAATAGATGTACCGGTTCAGGAATAGCAACATTGCCGCCAAAACATCGCGGAGCACACGGCTCAACATGGTCTGTGACATCCCACCAGCAGTCGCCACAGTATGTTGGAAGGTACCGGTGGCAAAGAAGTGTAGGGCTGCCATCACCTTCACCTTGGGGGTCAGCGCTGTAGGATACGGCCGGCCAGGCTGCAAATGTGGGGACAACTGCACTGCCAAATCCTCAATCAGCTGCCTGGTGAAGCGGTACCGTCGGATGCTGTCCCGTTCCACCATCGTTGCCAGGTCTGGGAATGGTCGATGGACAGCAGGAGCCCTGCAGTGCAGAGGAGAAGTAAGCAAGATTGTCAGTCACCCCACATATGCGGCATTGAACACACTCAATATCCCAACATACATCATTATGAGGCACAACTACATGAAGTGTGCAGTTCCGTAAGGACATGTATGGTACATACATTGCCAACATCTGTCAACACGGTCCAACAGGTGGCATCAATTAGTCCCAGGTTGGCCCATTGGATATCATGAGGCCGTGTCACAGTTCCCATCTCCTGCTGCCGTGTCACAATCACCCCCCACAGTGACATGTGAGGACAGATGTGCCCCAGGCACCACAGCTCAACGACAGGTACATTCCCAGGGACCCTGTATTGCCACATGGACACTGGCATTACATGGAGTATCATGTATACACCACAGCAAAACAACCATGACCCCCACAGGTAGTGGTCCCACTTGCCACGGCAGGACAGACATGGACGTCTGTGACACACACACGCACAACATCAAAGTCCATGCACACACAACCTGGATGTGGAGACTGTCTCCCATTGTGCACATGAAATCAGAGACATTGTAAACACTACATGCACAAAGACTGTGGAGGACCATCACTATTGTGCCACTGGGACACCCTGGCTCAAACATACCGTCCCACATGGGACTCACGGGGTATGTGACATGACATACACATACACCACCGTGAAATGTGACCATGGCACATGCACAGATATGAACAGTTGCACATCACAGTGGTCATGTACACGTAACACCCAGGATCCTGTCCCCATTAACACGTGCACAGCCTGGGAGTGGCTGCCCACAGGTGACACCCACAGGACAACATGTACACCAACATACACACAATAGGAAATGCAGCCTTACATGCCTTATGATAAAGTTTGGACAGGCTGTCATGATGTAGGTGTGCCCCTCACTCCCTGGGAGCTATCAGTGGCTGGCATATGTCCATCTGAGACAGGCATGCTGACATATGCCAGTCACATGTACAGTGATGCGTTGAACAGCAATGGACCGATCGGTGCCCCCGGCCGGCCCATTGCATTCAATGTGTGCGGGTACGCATTGTACCCCTGTACGCGTTGTACCCTGTACGCGTTGTACTGCAATGGACCGATCGGTGCCCCCGGCCGGCCCATTGCATTCAATGTGTGCGGGTACGCGTTGTACTCCTGTACGCGTTGTACTGCAATGGACCGATCGGTGCCCCCGGCCGGCCCATTGCATTCAATGTGTGCGGGTACGCGTTGTACCCTGTACGCGTTGTACCCTGTACGCGTTGTACTGCAATGGACCGATCGGTGCCCCGGCCGGCCCATTGCATTCAATGTGTGCGGGTACGCGTTGTACCCCTGTACGCGTTGTACTGAAATGGACCGATCGGTGCCCCCGGCCGCCCATTGCATTCAATGTGTGCGGGTACGCGTTGTACCCTGTACGCGTAGTATTGCAATGGACCGATCGGTGCCCCCGGCCGGCCCATTGCATTCAATGTGTGCGGTACGCGTTGTACCCTGTACGCGTTGTACCCTGTACGCGTTGTACTGCAATGGACCGATCGGTGCCCCGGCCGGCCCATTGCATTCAATGTGTGCGGGTACGCGTTGTACCCTGTACGCGTTGAACTGCAATGAACCGATCGGTGCCCCGGCCGGCCCATTGCATTCAATGTGCGCGGTACGCGTTGTACCCCTGTACGCGTTGAACTGCAATGGACCGATCGGTGCCCCGGCCGCCCATTGCATTCAATGTGCGCGGTACGCGTTGTACCCCTGTACGCGTTGTACCCTGTACGCGTTGTACTGCAATGGACCGATCGGTGCTCCCGGCCGGCCCATTGCATTCAATGTGTGCGGGTACGCGTTGTACCCCTGTACGCGTTGAACTGCAATGAACCGATCGGTGCCTCCGGCCGGCCCATTGCATTCAATGTGTGCGGGTACGCGTTGTACCCCTGTACGCGTTGAACTGCAATGGACCGATCGGTGCCCCGGCCGGCCCATTGCATTCAATGTGTGCGGGTACGCCGTTGTACCCCTGTACGCGTTGAACTGCAATGGACCGATCGGTGCCTCGGCCGGCCCATTGCATTCAATGTGCGGGTACGCGTTGTACCCCTGTACGCGTTGAACTGCAATGGACCGATCGGTGCCCCCGGCCGGCCCATTGCATTCAAAGTGTGCGGGTACGCGTTGTACCCCTGTACGTGTTGTACCGCAATGGACCGATCGGTGCGCACCCATTGACAATGGGCTTGCCTGGCAACTGACGCGTTTTCGAATTTCGAACGAGTCGATTGCTGGAAAATCAGTTGGTCACCCACAACAATGTTGCAAAATCATGTATGTCATGAAGTTGAAGATTTGAAGGATGCTGTGGGCGTGTTTTGGTGCTGCTATTCCATGGATTGGCCAGATTCAGAAGATGCAAACGACTTGGACCTATCACTTTGGACACAAGGGACAGTATCTGCCTCTCCAGCACATATATATTGCTGGCTGTTCCCCTGAGAGCTCACTTGCCTGCACTACATGCTCCAGGACGACATCTGCCACTGCACTGCTGCTGTCTCTGCCCCTCTGGACCCTGCAATGGCACGTACTGTGGAGAGAGCCCCAGCCTTCAGCCTTGAAGAGAACCAGGCCCTGCTGGACAGCCTACTTCCACAGTACAGCAAGCTGTATGGGACACCAGGGGAGCAGGTGAGTGTTCTGTGCACTGCCTTTCTGAATGTGCATTTTGTCTGACTAGCAAGGCTGAAAGTCTGCACGCCACTGGCTAGCAGGCTCACTGAGTAGTTGTCACCCCCCATAGTGTGTAGTGATATGCACTGGACAGGTATGGTGCAGTGACAGTGCATTTGAACAAGGTTTTACTTCCCATGCAATGATACCATGTAGTGACATCTGGCAAACTGTCCATGGGCAGCTTTGCACTGCCTGTGTACATCATGTGCCCCTGTGATTGAGACATGTATATACAACTGTGTCATGCACGGATATGTTGCCTGTGTAGTAATGGCCTTTTCACTTTGTCATCCTGACAGGTTAATGCCCATCGGAAGCAGGAGATCTGGAAGGACATCGTCCGGGCCGTCCGGTCCGTGGGGGTCTACAAGCGCCGGATCCGCAACTGCCAGAAGAGGTGGCAGGACCTTCGGGGCTGGACCCGGAGGATTGCACAGGTCCAGCTGAAGCTGTCGCCTCCTCGCAGGAGGGGCGGAACACGGACCCTGACCCCCACATGCTCCAGATCCTGGCGGTGGTGTTTCCAGACCTGGATGGGCAGCTGAAGGCCAGACAGCAGTAAGGAGGGGGTGAGTCAAAGACTGCACTGTGAACTCTGTATTACATGCTTTGTGCCCTCCTCTGGCCTGGTTCAACTGCCACAGTGCAGCAGTCATGTTGTCCAGGAGCCATGTCCCTCTATTGTGCACTGCCCACTGCTCATCTGATACCCAGGTGTGGCCCTTACATTCAGGGAATTGTGTCACTTGGGACTGTGTCCTTGCAGTTTGCTTCACTAAAGGTGGGGGACAGCATCTGTTTCCCTAACTCTGTTGTGGGCATCATGGGTGGGTTCATTGTTCACACAACGCCTGTGTTCGGACATGTGATCTGCGTGTTGCTTTGATATGCGGTCCACTTGCTGAGCTGAGCCACCGCATATGCCTGGGGTATGTGGCACACGCCCATGCAGCGGGTGGGAACAATGTTTGGGCCCCAGGAGTGTGCAGATTACGTGTGTCACACATACATAGCCAGCTATCCACTGTCCAGGGCACATCCCTCATTCATGTGGAGCAGGACAGTCATGCCTACTCCAGGTCATGCAATGCACTCTGTACTCCCACTCCCGTGTATCAGCTGACACATTGTGCACAGTGATTTGACCCCTCAGGTGTCTGCCTCTGTGTCAGTGTGCTGTGGATTAGTTGCCAGGACTGCTGGGGTGTTTCTTGGTAGGGGCTCAGCATGCCCCTGGAGATGTGACCATAGGAGACGATACTTGTGTGTCACATAGGTGTTTGATCAGCTGCCCGTGCAGACTGGGGTATGCGAATGTGAAGTTCAGGCAGCTGTTTCCCATTCACAGCAAATTGTGAGGGGCTCAGTTCAGAGGGTAGTGTCACAGGTCTCCCATATGTCCAATAGGTATGACCTGGACAGATGAGGGTTAAGATGATGTGTTGTGTGGGGGATGTACATGTGCACTTGTGCAGCTCCAGGACTTGCATTCCCCATGACCTACTTTTGTGACACAGTGCATAGTGTTGTTGTCTGGCTGCCAAGTCATACATCACTGAGACAGTGATGTATGTCAGTCAGTCAGTCAAATAGCTTTATTTCGATAACAAGTATCATAAAAGCAACTTATTTCAAACAAGCCAGAAATAAAAGATACGAGTTATCATAAAAACGGTAAAAAGGTAAATATATACATCCCATCCAGGGACAATATACAAGGAATTAATCATTTTGTTAATGGATATTAACAACAACACAGTGTTCCCTGGAACATAGTGGGAAATTCATTAGTACATTTGATAAGTTTTAAAATATAATTTGATAAGCAAGTTTGGTTAAGAAGAATAAGAACATACATCTTTTAAAGCTATCTGGTGGCATATTAAAATTAGATAAAAATAAATTCACATTATAATTTCATACCTCCCTACGCAAAATTTAGACCTGACAAGCCAAATACTGCCGAGATACTTTGCCACGCCACAGACAAAGAGAGCTCTTGGGTCTGATTTCAAAATCCGCAATGCAACACTATGATCCGAAGTGCCCAGTTGTCTGCAGATTGGTTTTAGCCATCTTGATCTGGCCCTAGAATATGCTGGGCATACAAACATGAGATGGGCCACACTCTCTTTTGGTGTCTCGCAGCAGGGGCAATCCGCGATTGTCTGACGAGGTGGGCTCCATTTAGCAGTTAGCTCACGGACCAAAAGGGAGCCAACCCTGAACTGTATATAAAGTGCCCTATCTCTTGGGATCCGAATAAAATCCAAATATGGCTCTAAAAAAATTTGCTGTTTGATCTGGTAAAAATCATCTGCCATCCTGCCTGCTCTAGGGTTACTAAGTTCCTGTACGTCAACCCAAGCCCAATATGCCTTTTTAAGTTCATCCTTACTGGGTGGGTTCTGACCCTCCCAAGAGTCCCTGAGGCCTAAAGCAAGTACTAATTTCTTAATGTTGGTAAACCAACTAACCCTGTGATTATAGTCTAAGCTAATTACTTCTTTAAATGCTGCGGCATATTTGGCAAGTTCAGTAGTTCGCAACAAGCGGGCCCAGTAAAGCAGCGGTCTTAATCTGGCAATATCTTTATAAGAGCGTCTTCCCATATCGCTCATCAAGGGCTTAAGTGGGACATTACGGGAAGGCTCACTAACTCTCTCAGGAACTTATGTTCGGATCTACAGATCTCTTGCACATTATTAAACCCCCACAATTCCGCGCCATAAAGGGAAGAGCTAACTGCCTTTGCAGCGTAGATAGTGAGCGCTGGGGCAACAGGTCTGCTCTGTGAGGAGCGATGTTCTCTGCCTATTGCCCCAGCCACACGTTTATGATTTAAAAACATCTTGTTGATGTGGGGATTCCAGTGCATTGTTTCGGAGAGTCGAATGCCCAGGTAATCAAAAGTGCTGACTCTTTCCAGGCATGTTCCACCCAAGGTAAAAGTGTGCCTAAAGGGCTTATAGGGGTTGAATGTCACTAATTTAGTTTTTGTGGTGTTAATAATCAACCCCCTTAAAGTGTTGTTGTCTGGCTGCCAAGTCATACATCACTGAGACAGTGATGTATGACTTAGCAGTCATGCCTCTGCCATGGCATGTGTCAACTTATTGGTGGTCCTGCAGGGGAGTGACATGTGCTACATGCACACCATTGTGGCGATGGCTATCAGGACATGGGTGCATCATGGTGTCTGTCGCTGGTATGCATCACATGCATTTCCTATTTGACTCTGGGCATCCCTTTCATTCGGAAACCGGTACTGACTCAGTGGCAAGAGCTGTGATGTGTGCATGTCCACATGCCACACCGTGTCCTCTGCACTGTCCAACTACTGTGTACTTGGTGCATGTGTCCACACTGGGGTGTTGCAATCCAACAGACACCAGACAGATGGGTGCAAGGCCATGTGGGATGTGAGTGCCATGCTTGGCATCAGACTGACAATTGGCTTCTCCTGTTCAGTTAGGGCACTTTTAGCAATGTACAACTAATGATGCCAGGGCTTGCTCTGTAATGTGCTGTGCTCACAATGGTGTGTGCGTTTGGTGCAGGTGACTGATGTCTGTCTGTTTCCCCATTGTTTGCAGATACATCCACGGCCACGGAAGGGGACAGCTCCACGGACCAGGAGGAGCCAGAGAGCCAGACTGGGTCAGCAGCCGAGGAGTGGTCGGAGGGACCCAGTGGCACGGAGGGCGAGGGGAGCCACACCGAGGAGTCCTCAGCACCATCCACCTCAGCTGAGGACCAGAGCAACTCGGAGGATGACTCCCTTGTGGAGGCGGGTGTCAGCAGCCACCACACCCCAGCTAGTGTTGCTGTCCCCGCCACCACCAGCACCACCACCGCCCTCCCATCGGCTCCCATTCCCCAGGTCCGTGGAGGCTCCCATGTTCGGGAGCGTGTCTCCTTTGGGCCAGGCACCGCACCCCCTGCCCCTGTGTCCCCTGCTGCCCTGAGTGAGGAGTCTGTGTACCTCCTTCGCCAGCTCCATGTAGGGCAGACAGCCATGCTGAGTGTCCTCCATGCGCACACCGCACTGTTGACTCAGCTGGTGTCGTTCATGGAGGGCATCTCATCGGGCATGTCTGACCTACAGAGGGGCAATAGGTCCATGGACTCCTCCCTGAAGACAGCAGTGTCCCTCCTCAGACAGTCCCTCACCCCTCCTGCCTCTGCTCCATCCACACTCCCCAGCACCTTACCCGTCCCAAGCACACACACACCGGCACAGGCACACACCAGCACACACACGTCCAGCACACAGACACACACGCCACAAACAAAACGCACACGCACGCACAGTCAGGGGACTGAAACCAGACTCACAGGGGATGGGGCCCTGGTACACACACATGCATCCACGGGCACTGCACAGTCCTCAGTTGCCTCTCCCTCCAAAGCACCCTCCCTTGCCTCACCTGCAACCCCAAAGACCCAGCACCTCTTCCTCAGTGACCTCGGCCTCTTCCCCTCCGATCCAGCTGCTCCAGCATCCAGGGAGAAGAGGAAGCCCCCCACACGGAGCAGAGTGCCCCTCGCCCCCGGACACCCTCCCCCAGGTGCAGACAGACTGAGGCCCCCACCCGCAAGTCCCCCGGAGTGGTAAGAGCAAGACCCCGCCGCTGCCCTGCAGCTCAAGCACCAGGTCTCCTTCCTCCATCCCTCAGGCCCCCACTCCACAGGTGCCCCCACCACACCCTGCCCCAGGTTCCCCCACCCACAGATATACCATCCCCAAGAGGCTCCGGCCTTCTCCCCTGCCACTTGCTCTCCCGGCACCACACCCCCGCTGCGCTTGTCTGTGCCACTGATGTGGTGAGGGTGTCCTCCCCCTCTGTCCAGCCCACCTTGCCTGTTCCCCATTCTCCTCCCCTGGTGGTAGGCACTGCAGTGGAGTCCACTACCACCCTGTCTGACTTGGGCACTGCAGTGGCGGACCTGTCCACTCCATCTGCAGGGTCCACTGCAGTCGTGCCGGCACCCACAACATCTGAGCCATGCCCCCAGTTGTGCCGGCACACACCATGTCAGACACCTCCACTGCAGTTGTCAGTGGCTCTCCAGCACCCACCACCCCTTCCCTGCTTCCTCCTGGTGAGCCCTGATCCTGTCCCTGCGGTGCCTGGCCTACCCCCCCGGTTGCCCCTCCTAGTGGATTGTCCCTGGTTTTGTGCAGGCATGTGTAGGGTGGTCCTCATCCTCGGCTCCAACACCTCAGCCTGGGATGACTCCTGGTGGCCAACGACGCTGGGAGCAGCCCCGACACCCACCGACCACGCACGCAACCTGGGAGTCATCCTCGACTCAACGCTCTCCATGACCAAGCAAGTCAACGCAGTCTCCTCCTCCTGCTTCAACACCCTCCGCATGCTTCGCAAGATCTACAGGTGGATCCCGACAGACACAAGAAGAACAGTCACCCAGGCCCTCGTCAGTAGCAGACTGGACTATGGGAACGCCCTCTACGCGGGAGCCCCGGCCAAGGTCATCAAGCGACTGCAACGCATACAAAACGCCTCTGCACGACTGATCCTCGACGTACCACGCCACAGCCACATCACCCCCACTTGAGGAACCTGCACTGGCTCCCCGTCGACAGGAGGATCACCTTCAAACTCCTCACCCACGCACACAAGGCACTCCACAAAACTGGCCCAGCCTACCTCAACAGACGGCTCTTCTTCTACGTCCCCAACCGCCAGCTCCGCTCCGCCGACCTCTCCCTCGCCACCGTCCCCCGCATTCAAAGAACAACCACCGGCGGCAGATCCTTCTCACACCTCGCCGCCAAGACCTGGAACACCCTTCCACTAAGCCTACGAAAGACCCAAGACCTGCTGACCTTCAGGAGGCTACTCAAGACCTGGCTGTTCGACCAGTAGCAGCATCCCCCCCCTCCCTCTCCCCAGCGCCTTGAGACCCTCGCGGGTAAGTAGTGCGCTCTACAAATTCTTTGATTGATTGATTGATTGTCACCCACTTGTGACTTTGTTGATGGACTGGCCATTGGCCTTTGTTTATGTTCTACCGGACTTCTACTTTTAATGCCACATATGCTGAATAAAGCAACTTTCTGTTCTCTCGTGCTTTTGCTTCTGATGTACATGATGTTGATGATGCTAACCATGCCCTTGCTGCAGTGATGGTGATATTTAGTCTCATGATAATGAAGTGTTACTGTGCAGGAACCCATGTGGTCCAGGGGGAATGTGTCCTATCCTGTGGTGTATCCATGTCATCCATAGCAGCATCTGAGGGTGTCATGTGTTCAGTATTTGGCAATGGGATTTCCTACTTAGATTGGCAATTTCACATCTGTGGCTTCCACCCCTGCACATCTGTTGTGCCTGCCATTGTTCAATTCGTCTACTTCCCTGACCGTGTGGCCATCTCCAGTGGACATGCAGGTTTGGGCATCAATGGGGAAGGACTCATCTGTGTTGTCAGTGCAACATTGCTATACAAGTGTGTTGGATCTGTGCTGATGATTCCGTTGGCACTTCCATGACCAGGCTGATGTGACGGGAGCCCTCATTTGGTGCTAATTGTTGATTGTGTGACCAAGTGCTCAGCTGACATGATGGGGCCCTACTGAGGCAACATATGGCACAGCTTTCCTCACACAGGAGTGGAGTCCCCTCATGGCAGTGTGTACTCCTGTGACATTGCCTGCGCCCAAGGTGTGTGTTGTATGTGCATGTCTGTGTGTTCACTTCCGTTTAGCTGTGCATGCTGTGATCCCTAGTGTTGTACCTGTTTGTGATGCTAGCTGAGTTGAGCTATGTTCCCCCAAAGTCTTCTCCCTGGGTTCTCTGTGATGTGGGTGCATGGCACATTACTGGTCATCAGGGTGTCACCCATAGGTGTGTTTGCTGTCAGGGCTGAGTTTGTGTGCAGACGCAGATGGGTCACAGTCAGGTTTCCCCTTGGCACTTGTTGTTTGCCCCTGTCATGTGATTTCCAGTTTGTGTTATCTTTCAGTGATTGTGACACGTTGTGTGTGTGACTGCTGGCACTCCTCAGGGTCCGGGCTGCAATGTTGGTTGTTGTCTATGTGTGTTCTTTGTGGGTGACCTTGGCTTCTTCATTGGTGTGTGACTGTGGCTGGGATCCCATTGGTTGGTGTGGTATTGCCGTCATGTCCATGTACAGCGTAGTGTGCAGTGTGTCAGACATTCAGGAGTCTTGTTGAGTGGCCATGTGTGATGTGTTTCTGCACCTTGGTTCCCACCCACCACCCTGGAATAGTCATGGGTGCATGTGCAATGTCACCAGTGCATGTGTGCTTCACTGCTGCACATTGTTGGAGGTCGAGGGGTGTGGTGTTGAGTGTGTGCAGATGAGAGTTGTTGCCCGGCTAGGCCCCTGCCTCCATGTTGGCCTTGGCTTACTGGCCATGCTGTTTGATTTGTGCTTGTGTAGGTGTGATGGTAGTTAGTTGCTCAGGACACATGACTGTGGTTCACAGTGTGAACCACATTTAGCTTTGTCATCAAAGTGGGATTGTAATGCAGCCCAGGGTCACCACATTGTGGGGGCCCTGGGGGTGGTGCTGTGGTGTGTCTGTGTCTTGCTGTGTCAGTTGCTGTCCCTACGTGCCTGTGTGACATGTGTGATTTGTGCTCCCTCTCATCTGACAATGCCGCTTGCCCACATAGGGGATTTGGATCCATGAGTTACCTTTGTGTGGCACTGTATGCACATCTGTATGATTGGTATTCAGGTCTCCTCATGTGTTGTGTGGTTGCCTGGGGACACTGGCACCCCCCCCCCCTCACCTGTTGTGTATGATGTGCAGTGTGGGTCTGCCTGTTTGTGTTTGTGCATCTGCACCACTGAATTGGCATATCTTGGGTGTGCCATTGGCTGTATGTAGTTTGGTGGGTTTCCCCTGCTGTCCCTGGGACACCTAGGTCATCGGTCAGCACAATGATCATGGTTTGTGTGTCCCATTGCTGCCATGGTATGGTATCTGTTCACCTCACATCTGCAGTCTCCACAGGGTATCTGCATGTGTGTGCCCATTGGTGCAAATATGTGGGTCTGCATTCTGATGGTCACTTCTGTCATTGTGTCATTGATGATTGTTGACGGTGTCAGCCCCCATGGGTGTTGTTTGTCTGCACATGGCCAAAGGTATGTCTTATTTGCACTGCAGGATTTGGCTCCCCCAATTTATGTTGCAATGGGACACATACACTACTTTGCCACTGATGTGTTTGTTGTTCTGTGACCAGGAATCATCCATGCAGTTTGGCAGTTGCACCTCTTTCTTTGTCAACACTTACCTTTTGGTCACTGTGATGATGGGGGTTTGGACCCCATTGCCACAATGTTCGAAATGTGCTTCAGCTATGGACCCCACACTTACCTTTTGGTCACTGTGATGATGGGGGTTTGGACCCCATTGCCACAATGTTCAAAGTGTGCTTCAGCTATGGACCCCACACTTACATTTTGGTCACTGTGATGATGGGGGTTTGGACCCCATTGCCACAATGCTCAAAGTGTGCTTCAGCTATGGACCCCACACTTACCTTTTGGTCACTGTGATGATGGGGGTTTGGACCCCATTGCCACAATGTTCAAAGTGTGCTTCAGCTATGGACCCCACACTTACATTTTGGTCACTGTGATGATTGGGGTTTGGACACCATTGCCACAATGGTCATGGCCTGCTTGCATTGTGGGTGCCACACACATATATGTGTGGCACATGTGCTAGGGGGTCACATTGTATGTTCAAAGTCATGTTCGGTGTTGTAGGCATTTGACACAGTCTACACACGCTTGTCATGGTGTTGGGGGATGTCTTCTTCTTGCATTCCCTAGGTTGTGGTGTTCTGGTTGTGTCATGCATTGTCCATCCTATGAGTGGGGGTGGTAGTAGTGGTAGGCATCCAGCCCCCCCTGGCTAAGGGTGGTAGTAGTGGTAGGCATCCAGCCCCCCCTGGGTGAGGGTGGTAGTAGCGGTAGGCATCCAGCCCCCCTGCCTAAGGGTGGTAGTAGTGGTAGGCATCCTGCCCCCCTGGGTGAGGGTGGTAGTGGTGGTAGGCATCCAGCCCCCCTGGCTAAGGGTGGTGGTAGGCATCCAGCCCCCCTGGGTGAGGGTGGTAGTAGTGGTAGGCATCCTGCCCCCCTGGGTGAGGGTGGTAGTGGTGGTAGGCATCCAGCCCCTGGCTAAGGGTGGTGGTAGGCATCCAGCCCCCTGGCTAAGGGTGGTAGTAGTGGTAGGCATCTTGCCCCCCTGGGTAAGGGTGGTAGTAGTGGTAGGCATCCTGCCCCCCTGGCTAAGGGTGGTAGTAGTGGTAGGCATCCTGCCCCCCTGGGTAAGGGTGGTAGTAGTGGTAGGCATCCAGCCCCCCTGGGTGAGGGTGGTAGTAGTGGTAGGCATCCAGCCCCCCTGGGTGAGGGTGGTAGTGGTGGTAGGCATCCAGCCCCCCTGGCTAAGGGTGGTAGTAGTGGTAGGCATCCTGCCCCCCTGGCTAAGGGTGGTAGTAGTGGTAGGCATCCAGCCCCCCCTGGGTGAGGGTGGTAGTGGTGGTAGGCATCCAGCCCCCCCTGGCTAAGGGTGGTAGTAGTGGTAGGCATCCTGCCCCCCCTGGCTAAGGGTGGTAGTAGTGGTAGGCATCCTGCCTCCCCTGGGTAAGGGTGGTAGTAGTGGTAGGCATCCTGCCCCCCCCTGGCTAAGGGTGGTAGTAGTGGTAGGCATCCTGCCCCCCCTGGGTAAGGGTGGTAGTAGTGGTAGGCATCCTGCCCCCCTGGGTAAGGGTGGTAGTAGTGGTAGGCATCCAGCCCCCTGGGTGAGGGTGGTAGTGGTGGTGGTAGGCATCCAGCCCCCTGGCTAAGGGTGGTGGTAGGCATCCAGCCCCCCTGGCTAAGGGTGGTAGTAGTGGTAGGCATCCTGCCCCCCTGGGTAAGGGTGGTAGTAGTGGTAGGCATCCTGCCCCCCTGGGTAAGGGTGGTAGTAGTGGTAGGCATCCAGCCCCCCTGGGGAGGGTGGTAGTAGTGGTAGGCATCCTGCCCCCCTGGGTAAGGGTGGTAGTAGTGGTAGGCATCCAGCCCCCTGGGTGAGGGTGGTAGTGGTGGTAGGCATCCAGCCCCCTGGCTAAGGGTGGTAGTAGTGGTAGGCATCCTGCCCCCCTGGCTAAGGGTGGTAGTAGTGGTAGGCATCCTGCCCCCCTGGGTAAGGGTGGTAGTAGTGGTAGGCATCCTGCCCCCCTGGCTAAGGGTGGTAGTAGTGGTAGGCATCCTGCCCCCCTGGGTAAGGGTGGTAGTAGTGGTAGGCATCCAGCCCCCCCTGGGTGAGGGTGGTAGTAGTGGTAGGCATCCAGCCCCCCTGGCTAAGGGTGGTGGTAGGCATCCAGCCCCCCCTGGGTGAGGGTGGTAGTAGTGGTAGGCATCCTGCCCCCCCTGGTTAGGGGTGGTGGTGCGCATTCAGGCACCTGTGTGCATATGTGGCATTGGTGATGGGCATCCCGCCCCTATGGTGCTGCTGTTGCTGGTGTAAGTATATTCTGCATCCCTCTGTGTGTGTGTGATGTGTCGTGTACGTGTTGTATGTGTTTTGTGGTTGGTGTCTGGCTTACCTTCTGCGCCGTACGCGTCCGTGCCTGTTCCGGTAGTAAATGTAGAATATTGGTATGATCGGGACGAAGGGATTCATGGTTGGTTCGTGTCGTTCGTCCTTCTCGTTGCTTCGCGTCGTCCTCGTCGCTCGCCTCGTCCTCGCCGCTTCGCGTCGTCCTCGTCGCTGGCGTGTTCGTCTCGGAGCCGTGGATCGTGTTGTGGCGCGAATCGGAGCTTATGTGCGCCTCTCCCGGATGCTTTGACGTGCCGTGCGTAGCGACGGGTTCGGCGCGTACGGAAAGCGCATCATACTCGTTCGGCCGGACGGAGCTGCATTTTTCCTTCCGTGCGACTCGATTCTGCGTTTCCGGATTCGCCTCGGTCGGGGAACAGGACCTGGTGTGGGTGAGTACGGCTCGGCCGGATTCTTTGCTGTTGTGCGCATCGTACTTACTCGTTCGGTGTGCTGTACGGATCGGTCGGGAAACAGGCTTTCGCATGGCTTTTTTCCCGACCGAATGGTGTTGGGTGCGCCTCCGACCGGGATCGGAATCGGCCCCTTAATGATGAAATATGTAATGCCTGTCTGATTTTCTATTTTCCGCTTACATGGATGTTTGCTATCATATATGTGGTTGCGTAAGGGAGCACCAATTAATAACAAAGGAATTAAAGACAGGGATCTGTACACCTAATAATCTGGGTCACTAAGGGCTGAGAATAACTTACATTCTAACTGTCCAACTTCATACTCGTGAGATTAATATTCTTAGTTTATATGTCAATTACCACAATTAGAAAAAAATGTTTTTTATATTCTCTGGAGTGCAGGAACAATGTTACAAAATTTGCAGCACTTCGTCACACCTCAGTTCACTACCACCATCTTCCCACACAACCAGCAGTTGTGCGAAAAATCCCATCACAGTCCTCCGGGGTGTGGAATTGCAGCGGCCACTGAGCTCTTCACAAGGGGGAAAGCTGAGAGAGAGCTCCTGGTGGCCAACAGTTGTTTTAAGAAAACAAAAAAACTGTGGCCCAAATGCACATGCACTGTTCTCCCTGTGCTTGGGGTCTACTGAGCATTTTCCCTGCTAAGAATGCCTTGTATAGTCCTAGAAAGAGAAAAAGAATGACCTAGTAGCTCATTGGTGAACACAAAGCATCCTTGACTCTGGGTAGACAGAGGCAAAAAGTCAAGAGGTAAATCAGATGAGTCTAAGTACAGTGCAACACAACTTATCACAGCAACAATAAAGTATAACTGACCAACCAGTAAGAACAGAAGTGAAACAATGGAAATATAATATACTACACAATATTAAATGCTAAACACAATTCCAAATATCATTGTAGGAAATATGCATTTTCTGCGTGGTCGCCCCAATTGTTTTGCCTTTTTCTGGACCCTATTTTTGCTGAACCTAGAACTCTGTGCACTTTACCCCTGCTAAACAGTAAAGTGCCTGTGCTCCCCCTTTAAACATGTTAAAATTGGCTTAATCTTGATTGGCACAATTAACTTTCCTATAAGGCCATAGTATATGGTGCAGAAATACAACACTGGCATGGAAAGTTACGTGCCACCTGTAGAGTTCAGCGTCTATTGTGCCATCAGGGCAAGGAAACGTGACTTCAAACTTATCCTTTTGACAGGTGGGAAAACTTGATTTTAAATATTAAATATGTCACTGTACTCAGATCTTTATGTAATGTACTGGAAATGTATATTTTAGAAAGGCATCGTTATGCTGCCTAAAGCTGCTCGAGGCTGATTTGCATTAGCTCTCTTCACCTTCTGGACCTACAGAAAATCAGAAGAGGAATGGGCCTGCTGTCCGTGACCTGAGATGAGTCCTGAAGGACTAGGTCTGCTCCCCCTTGTACCTAGGCTACAACACAAAAGTGAACTCCAAGGGTCAGTTGGCCAACCTACTGTGTGGCTACAGGGACACAACAGGTTGCAACAGGCCTTCTCCCTGAAGTCCCCAGCTGACCAGTGGGTACTGTGCAAAAACAACAGTTGATGGACAGAATGCAGAACAATGTCATACATTCACTCCAGTACAGAGATCTGGGCCTAAATCCATCGTTTTTTTGCTCACCATGCCATTCCAGTTTGAACCCAGCCATATGCAAATCAGTCTTGACCCTGTGCCTCATGGCAACAGTCCAGCCCGAACTGCCAAGCCAGGTCCTCTCTGGACTGGAAACAAGCATCCTAGGACCGGTTTCGGGGTTTCACCCCTCTTCAGCCAGGATAGCTTGATTCCAGTGGCATGGAGAGCATGGGACCCACGTCTGGGCATACCCGTCCCACTCGGGGTGACAAATGCAAAAACAACAGTTGATGGACAGAATGCAGAACAATGTCATACATTCACCCCAGTACAGAGATCTGGGCCTAAATCCATCGTTTTTTTGCTCACCATGCCATTCCAGTTTGAACCCAGCCATATGCAAATCAGTCTTGACCCTGTGCCTCATGGGAACAGTCCAGCCCGAACTGCCAAGCCAGGTCCTCTCTGGACTGGAAACAAGCATCCTAGGACCGGTTTCGGGGTTTCACCCTCTTCAGCCAGGATAGCTTGATTCCAGTGGCATGGAGAGCACGGGACCCACGTCTGGGCATACCCGTCCCACTCGGGGTGACAAATGCAAAAACAACAGTTGATGGACAGAATGCAGAACAATGTCATACATTCACCCCAGTACAGAGATCTGGGCCTAAATCCATCGTTTTTTTGCTCACCATGCCATTCCAGTTTGAACCCAGCCATATGTAAATCAGTCTTGACCCTGTGCCTCATGGGAACAGTCCAGCCCGAACTGCCAAGCCAGGTCCTCCCTGGACTGGAAACAAGCATCCTAGGACCGGTTTCGGGGTTTCACCCCTCTTCAGCCAGGATAGCTTGATTCCAGTGGCATGGAGAGCACGGGACCCACGTCTGGGCATACCCGTCCCACTCGGGGTGACAAATGCAAAAACAACAGTTGATGGACAGAATGCAGAACAATGTCATACATTCACCCCAGCACAGAGATCTGGGCCTAAATCCATTGTTTTTTTTCTCACCATGCCATTCCAGTTTGAACCCAGCCATGTGCAAATCAGTCTTGACCCTGTGCCTCATGGGAACAGTCCAGCCCGAACTGCCAAGCCAGGTCCTCCCTGGACTGGAAACAAGCATCCTAGGACCGGTTTCGGGGTTTCACCCATCTTCAGCCAGGATAGCTTGATTCCAGTGGCATGGAGAGCACGGGACCCACGTCTGGGCATACCCGTCCCACTCGGGGTGACAAATGCAAAAACAACAGTTGATGGACAGAATGCAGAACAATGTCATACATTCACCCCAGTACAGAGATCTGGGCCTAAATCCATCGTTTTTTTGCTCACCATGCCATTTCAGTTTGAACCCAGCCATATGCAAATCAGTCTTGACCCTGTGCCTCATGGGAACAGTCCAGCCCGAACTGCCAAGCCAGGTCCTCCCTGGACTGGAAACAAGCATCCAGTGGGTACTGGACCTGGACTGGACTTTGCTGTTGGCCTCTGCCATCTGGCATCATGAGAGTCTCTAAGTGCTTTCCCCTGAGGTACTGTGGGGTTATAAGTGTACTCCTGTGTTTTGGGGCACCAGAAGAAAGCTTGAAAACTTTTCTTCCAGGGTGTCAAGGGGACCCTCTACACTGGCAGTTCAACAGCGTCAGACTAGATTTCAGTTTTGTTCTGGCCAAGGCTGCTAACACCTCCAAAACAGCAAGTCCCATTCTGTGTTGGGACTTAGAAAACGTTCAGCAAAAAATCTCCAGTGGGACCAATCTGCTTCAGGTATCCAGCTTTAGTTTCAAGGTCAGCGTCACCAATTTCAGTTGTGGCCCGCTCATGGAGGAGTTTTCTTCTCAAAAAGTACCAAAGTCCATTTCCAGTTGGGACATAGAAGCTTTTTCAAACTTTTTGGCTATCATACTTTTCACTGGGACCTTATTGTATTTAACCAGGGCTCCGTCGCAGTTGAACTCAAATCATGCCTGGGACCCAGTCTACCGTCCCGTAGACTATCATTGGTGCTTTGCGCTTTTTGGTGCTACTTCTACTTAAAACTTTAATATTTCATATCTCTGTTCTCCTGATTGGATTTGTGCAATTTTGTTTGTTACATTTTCCTATATTGTTCTAGTTCAGTTTGAGATTTTTATTGCTTGGTGTTTTGACTTTATTACTGTTTTGGTACTGCATAAGCACTTTACACATTGCCCTAAGTTAAGCCTGTCTGCTCTGTGCCATAGCTTTCAGGAGGTCAATCTCTAATTAATTTAGTGACTTTGAGGGTTTACCCTGACAAGAAATGTTCTTATTCTTTAAGGTGGGCAGTCTTCCACCCCAAATATTAATCCTCTTTCTTACACCATATAGTGTGGTGCTATGAACGAGTAAACCTCTGTGAGACACTAAGGGGCCGATTATGATGTCGGTTGGAGTTGCCTCCGACCGACAACCTTCGTGGAAACGGGACCGACTGACCTCCGGTCAGTGTTCCCGACAACAGAATTGCGATGTGACCGCACATGGTGCGGTCGCATATTCCCATTACCCTATGGGAGCTTGTGCTGCGGCCGTAGACTGGCCGTAGCACAAGCTCCTATAAAGAAATAGGAGATTATGTTCATCACTGCACCGGATCAACAGGGGGGCACTACAGGTGCCCCCTCGGCCCCCAACTGGAGACTGCAAAGAGAATGGGACCCTGCTAGGGGCCCCCAAGCTCGCTTTCCAAAAGGCTTTCCATGTCAGAAAGCCATGCATGGAAAGCCTGTGGGAAAACGAGCATCTTAATCCCAACGGCGGAAATGCTGTCCATTGGTATTACGGGCTGGTCTCCGACTGTCGGAATCCAGCCAGAATGACCGGGTGGTATAAATTATGACTGCCTAAATTGTAGTTAGGCGGTCGGAATTGAAACCGATAATCTCGGTCGGAAAGACTCTGACCTCAGGTCGGAAGCTTCCCGACCGAGATCGTAATAGGCCTCTATAATGTTTATGAAAAGTTCTAATGTTTGTGAAGTGCTATTGTTCATGAACCTCAGAATGTAGTCAGAAAGTAAGAGACACCAAACTAATGCAAGCAGTATGGATATGGTACTAAATGGTTCAAAAACAGTGAATGCTCACAAACATTTAAGACTATGAACACTGTTCACCAGAATGGAGGATCTTCACATTACTGCCAAAACAGGATAATCTGTGTCTCTTTGGTACATAAAGAATTTTTACAAATGTCTAATCAACACAGTTAAAAGCAAATACAGTGTCAACAATGAGAAGGGTATGTGCAAGGCAAAGCAACAGTGTCTTGGAGTTTGAGAACCCATGCTGGTGTTTGGTAGACGTTCACCACTGTATGGGTGCCACAAAGCAGAGCAGCAGCCCAGGAGAACACGGTGTTCAGAGTGAAAAACAAAGGTTCCTGATTTTGGTTAGCTGGCTAGCCACTTAGGTGCTGGACTGTCACATATGTCAGGTGAAAGTGATAAACTAATACCAGATGGTACAAAGCAGTGAGCTCACCATGGTGAGTCACCACCATCTCAAATATACTTTCAGCGGTCGAACTCTTGTGTGACTCATCTTTATATCTTGTGCGGGGAGTGACGGATTCAGTGTTTATTCACTAACGTCTTCAGTAGACCGTCACATTTTATGGTGAGGTGTTGTATAGTACATGAATAGCAAGTTGAAAATATTGTTGGATCACACCTTTGTGTGAAAATAATGTCACAAAAAATATTGATGGACAAAATATCAAAGGTAAGTATATCATATTTTTTGTATGTTATAAATATTGTTGCTCAAGATATTGATTTTTAAAATATAATGAAGTAATGTAATTTGAATTTGAATGTTTATTCCTATATTGTTTTACGTGAATTTGCATTTTATCAGCTATTATATATATATATATATAAATTTGTATTTTTATTTTCACTGAAAAAATGAAAGGTTACAGGGACGTTATACTTAGGCTGACATTTTACTCGTAGAAAACCAGAGAAATTCGGCAGTTATAGTTAGCTGAGATAACTATAACTCGCGCCCCCGCAATGCACTGCTTATGACCTCACATATTGCATCACTCATTACATGGTCAGTGTCATCACTGATGACATCACTGATGGCATCTCAAATGACATCACTGATGACATCATCCAGTGACTATGACTGTTTTTAAACAGTTTATGAATGGCAAATATATATACCAAGGTGCATTGGTGAATCAGTGAGTGTATGAGTGCCTGTATGGATGATTCAGTGGGTGCGTGGCTGACTGTATAAGTGAGTGATTAGGTGTCTGAGTGAATGTATAGAAGAGTGACTGGTTATGTGTATTTCTGTATCAGTATGTTAGTTGGTGTGTAAGTTGCTGAATGGGTGTGTGAGTGGGGGGACATGAGTGGCTGTATGGGTGACTGATTGGTTGTCTGAGTACCTGTATGGCTGTATGAGTGTCTGTGTGGGTGGGTGACTGCCTGCATGGATGAGTGAGTGGGTGAGTCAGTGGCTGTATGGGTTAGTGAGTGCATCTGTGAGGGGCTGTATGGGTGACTGAGTGTGTGTATGGCTGTGTCGGTGAGTGAATGGATGTGTCAGTGGTATATGGGTGAGTAACTGCATATGTGAAAGGCAGTATAGGTGAGTGTTGGAGTATATGAATGACTGTGTGTGAGTGAGTGATTGTGAGAGTGGCTGTATGGGTGAGTGTGTGCTTGTGTCAGTGATAGTATGAGTGAGTGAGTATGTGTTATTATCTGTATGAATAAGTGAGTGGGTGTGTGTATGACTGTATAGGTAAGTGGCTGTGTGATTGACTCTATGGGTGAATGAGTAGGTGTGTGAGTAGCTCTATGGGTGACTGACAGTATGTGAGTGGCTGTATGGGTGTATGAGTGGATATATCAGTGGCTGTATTAGTGAGTGAGTTGGTGTATGAGTGGCTGTATGGGTAACTGAGTGGATGTGTGTGTATAGACCTATGAATCAGTGAGTGGGTGTTTAAGTACTTATATAGCTGTCTCAATGGTTTTGAGAATGGTAGTGTGGAAGTTGGAGTGGGTGTATGAAAGGTAATATTGGTGCGTCAGAGATTATGTGGATGATGTCATCAGTGATGTCATTTGAGATGTCATCACTGATGTCACTGACCATGTGATGAGTGATGTAACATGTGAGGTCATAAGCAGTGCATTGCGGGGGATGAGCTATAGTTAGCTTAGCTAACTATAACTGCTGAATTTCTCTGGTTTTGTACAAGTGAAATGTCAGCCTAACTATAATGTCCCTGTAACCTTTGTTTTTTTCAGTGAATTTCTGAGGTTTTTTAATTCTATTTCCTAACTATAACACCCCTGTAACCTTGTAACCTTTGTTTTTTTAGTGAATTTCTAAGGTTTTTAAAATTCTATTTCTTAACTGTAACGTCCAAGTATTTTCTATCTATAATTGGATATTGTATATTAAATTTATATTATATACCACTTATTTTTTGATTTTGTATGTGTTTATCAGAAAAGTACATTAATAACTGGTTTAACTTTTAAGAATTTTTTTGAGTTGTCACAACATTGTCGCATTTACTGTGGAGAATCTGTGATCAGCAAATGTATTTCACATACTGAAAAATACACTTAGAGCCACCCAAGAGGCCAACATTTTGTTCACTTTCTTGTTAAATATTTTTTTCTTAGAATTTGTTTAATTCGTGATGACGTCTTGACGGTCATGAATACATCGCGAAATAAAAGCAGACATTCAACGGCCTCCAGCACATCCAAAAATATTAACTAAAAAAATCCAATGTAAACATTGCGCTACACATATTACTATATACATGCTTCTTTAAAAACATGGTTAAACTCATGTTTTTGTACTAAGTTTCTTTAAAATCCATGTTTGAGACCTATTTTCTGTTTTTGCGGTTATCCGGGGAGTTGCGACAACGCCATTAGCCACCGAGTTCATGCATCTAACCATCACACTAGATGAATCACTATCTAAATAACTATATAAAAACATTTATCAGAATCTCAATATAATATGTGTATTAATGATTCAATTATATATTTTTTATATTTCCACCAATTTTCACGAGGTCGCTGCAATATTCGCGATGTT
Organism: Calotriton arnoldi; assembly: GCA_963921515.1. Lineage (NCBI taxonomy): Eukaryota > Metazoa > Chordata > Amphibia > Caudata > Salamandridae > Calotriton > Calotriton arnoldi. Next base: position 3,335,495 of record CAWUFW010000156.1, read on the forward strand.
CCTACAACGGTACACGGGTGGCCGCGCTGGCAGTTGCGTCGTCGTCTGGAATTTCGTGCGTGATTAAAAAAAACAATTCTGGACACATTACTTGTGTCACTAACACTTACATTTCTGAAATATAGGGTCAGAGTACCTCCACCCTGACACCTTATGCTTGCTTGCACAGAAAATGTAAGCACCAGGAACCGTTCCCCATAAATAAAATGGCGGCCGCAACTTTCTGTTCAGGTTGTGTCCTACCAATGTTAACCACAACAAGAGCTGCTCCTAGTATAGTGACCACTATGGAATTAGGACTGAATTGTGAGTGAAAGCATCTCACAAAATGTGACGGACTGGTCTCACACACCACCGGGTGTCATGCTTCATCATTGACCAGTCCTCGCCCTCTAAAACCTTGGTTTGATAGAGGGCAGGCATACACCTGATGACAGGGATGCACTTCTAAGCTAAGTGGGGGCCCGTGAACAAAAGAGGTGAGTGAGGTTAAAAATCATTATAGTTATCAAATTGTGATTTTTAATGTGAATGGTAACTATATGATATTAAAATAGGTGGACGGTATATGGGGAATTAATTGTCCCCTAACCGTAATGAGAATGGTCAACATGTTTCTGCCATGATGGCCCAAAAGGGTCCAAGGCATTCATCAGGACCTTAACATAAAAAAGGGGGCTCCGTTCTTACCAACTGGTGGTTAGAAGATACCACTGTGCAGGTGTGACCTGTGTCACTCTCCACTGTAAATGATGGCTTCTGAATTTAAGCCCTACGAAATAAAACTACTTGCCCCATGGGAGGAGGGGAGAGGAAACCCCTGTAGTCAAACCTGCATCAAGGAAAGTTTCCCATGCAAATAATCAATCACACTTCCATTTACTGACCTATACAGTTATACACACAACACATCACTTATTCAAACAGAAAGAAACGCATAATTACTCTCTTATACAATCACTGATACAAGTACACACTCATCCATACAGCCACTCTCACAACCACTAACTCTCACGTATAATCATTTATATACTCCAACTCTCACATACACTGTCTTTTACATACGTAGTTAGTTGGACATGTACCACTGAGACATCCATTCACTCACTAACACACCCATACACACACTTACCCACGCATACAGCTGTTTCCACATGCACTCTTGAACCCATACACCCAGTGAATCAACCACTCAAACATGTATGCACAGAGTCACACACCTCCCACGCACCCACACACACACTCAGGCACCCATACAAATACTCTGGCAACCAATTAATAACCCATATAGACACTCATGTAGCTACTGACCAATCCATGCAGCAGCTTATACAACAGCAAACAGACTGATATAGACATTCACACAGTTTAGTCACTAACCCATGCATTCAGTAAGACACATGTAATAACTCAGTTAAACAGTCACACACCTACTAAATCCTCCATCCAGACACTTATACACCCACTCATTCTTCAATACACCTTGGTATATATATAATACATATTTAAACTTTAAAGAAAAGCACATTCACTGGATGATGTCATCAGTGATGTCATTTGAGATGTCATCAGTGATGTCATCAGTGATGTCACTGACCATGTCATGAATGATGTAATATGTGATGTCATCAGCAGTGCATTGTGGGCGCGAGTTATAGTTAGCTGAACTAACTATAACAGTGGAATTTCTATGGTTTTGTATGAGTGAAATGTCCAGCTAACTATAACGTCCCTGAAACCTATGGTTTTTTCAGTAAATTTCAAAGGTTTTTTAAATGCTAATTTCTAACTATAACGTCCCTGAAACCTATGGTTTTTTCAGTGAATTTCAAACGTTTTTTAAATGCTAATTTCTAATTAAAATGTTCATTAAACCTATGGTTTTTTCAGTGATTTTAAATTATCATTCTAATCTCAACCTAGTGAAAACAGCCGATATCGCCAGTTTTCCAACAATAGCTTCCGCAAAAAAATTCGCCAGAAATGAGAGCGACAACTAACGCTAATAATATGCAGAGTAGCCGTTCCCGTGCAAAAATAACACGAAAACACCACTTCCCGATATTTTCAACAAGCAGCCAAATCTGGGGTGCGATCCAAAAACAGGCGATAAGCTACGTTAGCAGTAGGAATTTAACATCTGCCTTTTACGGGTGTAAAGCAGGACGACTACCTACAGTGTGAAAGGGAGCCCAGCCCAGAACCACATCTGAAGACCAACACATGTCATAGAGCTACTGAACATGCAGCTCCAACACCCAAGAAGGCCACAACACCCACTGCCATCACCCTCAGGACCTCCCCCCTGGACCACCCCCCTCCCTACTACCACCGAGGCAGCGCAGAACAGGACAGCAGACCTTCCAAAAACGGCATGGTCCCTCAGCCACACAATAGCTGAATCTTGGGAGATGTGGCAACCAAGTATGTGTGAAAGACGCAAGTCACCCATCAATCAAAATACACACAATACCAAGTGTAGCGGTGATGTGGTGGACAGACCTCACTATGCAGAGCACAAACCTCTCCATGTGGACATATACTGCTGGTGCTTGTAGTGTTGTGGACAATAGACGCAACCATGTTACCTCAGGCAGTGGGGAAGATCTCGGTCATGTAGCTGTGTTGTCCCCCCCCTGGAAGTGGAGTGGGCTGGTCCAACGTACGCCACTCCAGTGTAGGAGTATGAATAAATAGGCTGGGGCTCTGGGCGTGGTTCACTTGTGGGAAGGCCAAAGCGTCTGCCAGGGCGGCAGCCCTCACTCTGCCACGAGGCCTCCGCCGAGACCGCCGGCCTCCTCGACACAGGCCCCCTGCGAACCCAGCAGCAGAGCACCACAGACTTATGTCTGTACAGACTACTGCCTTCGATCTACACTGCGGACAGCAGGGCTCACAATTCAGATCGAGTCGCGATTGCAGATGACGCACTCCAGTAGGGAAGAGACATTGATCCCAGTGCGGCCCGCCCAGACCACGCATCATCACAGACTGCGCACACACTGAGTGCTTCAGGTGCCACTAACTCAGTGCACCACAAGTCAACGCCACGTGGACTTATTAAGACAGAATTCATTAGGCAAAAGACATTGCTACCAGTGCGGCCCGCCCGGACCACGCATCATCGCAGGCTCTACACACGCTGGTTGCTTCAGGTGACACTAATTGTACAGCTCAACTCAACGCCACATGGCTGTGGGCCCTTGCTGACCGCTGCCTCCGGTCTACACTGCGGTCATCAGGGCTCACATTTAAAATTGACTCTTGATTCATTAATTGCAGGGTCCAGTAGGCAACTAAGTATTACGTCCCTAAAACCTACATAATATCCTTTTAGTATCCTTGCTTCAAGAACTTGTTTTATATCAGTTATAGCTTTAGTACAATGACCAAATTCATCTTGCAAGTCCAAAGGAACACTGAATGGCAGTCTACACTGCGGACAGCAGAGCTCACAATTCGAATTCAGTCTTGATTTATTAATTGCAGACAGAATTGTACTCTATGTCCTCGAATTTTGTCAAGAGGAAGTGACAAAAAGCATTCCTTGATGTCTGTGCTGACTACTGCCTTCGATCTACACTGCGGTCAGCAGGGCTCACAATTCAGATCGAGTCGCGATTGCAGATGACGCAATCCAGTAGGCAAGAGACATTGCATCATCGCTGGCTGCGCACATGCTAAGCGCCACACCTACCACTATCTCTATGCAGCTCAAGTCAACGCCACGTGGCTGTGGACTCTTCCTGACCACTGCCTCCGGCCTACACTGCGGTCAGCAGGGCTCACAATTCAGATCGAGTCGCGATTGCAGATGACGCAGTCCAGTAGGCAACAGACATTGCATGATCGCTGGCTGCGCACACGCTGAGCGCCACACCTACCACTAACTCTATGCAGCTCAAGTCAATGCCACGTGGCTCTGGGCTCTTCCTGACCACTGCCTCCGGCATACACTGCGGTCAGCAGGGCTCACAATTCAGATCGAGTCGCGATTGCAGATGAAGCAGTCCAGTAGGCAAGAGACATTGCATCATCGCTGGCTGCGCACACGCTGAGCGCTACACCTACCACTAACTGTATGCAGCTCAAGTAAACGCCACGTGGCTGTAGGCCCTTCCTGACTGCTGCCTCCGGCCTACACTGTGCTCAGCAGGGCTCACAATTCAAATTCAGTCTTCATTCATTAATTTCAGAGTCCAGTAGGCAACTAACTATAACGTCCCTGAAACCTACATATTTAGACAGTGTATTCCATAAATGTTTCATCTTTTGTTCCATACACCTACACTGCGGTTAGCAGAGCTCACAATTTAAACGGAGACATGATTTATTTATTGCAGAGAGAATTGTACTCTATGTCCTCGAATTTTGTAAAGAGGAAGTGACTAAAAGCATTCTTCGATGTCTGTGCTGACTACTGCCTTCGATCTACACTGCGGATAGCAGGGCTCACAATTCACATCGAGTCGCGATTGCAGATGACTCAGTCCAGTAGGCAACAGACATTGCTCCCAGTGCGGCTCGCCCGCACCACGCATCATCGCTGGCTGCGCACACGCTGAATGCTTCTGATGCCCCTATCTCAGTGCAGCACAACTCATGGACCCTTTATTATACAATGTTTTGTGTATAATTTCACATCTGCTGCCCCTACCTCAGTGTACTACAAGTCATGGACCCTTTACGATACAATCTTGTGTGTATTATTTCACATCTGTTGCCCCTACCTTAGTGCAGCACAAATCATTGACCCTTTATGATTGAATCTGTGTGTCTGATCCAATGATTACTGTTGTACTTGTTGCTAGCACCAACCATTCCCGGAGGGCTGGCTTACACTCACCCCACACGCATCCAGCACAGACGTCACTGGACATGTGACCCTGGTAATAAAAATGAGTCGAGCGCACGTGCCCGTACCCAGTTCCACTATCTATCTGTGTCCATGTGTTCATTATGTATGCAAGATGCCGCCCCTGGGCCCTACCACATTACATTGTGCTGGGAAGCGTATACAACCATGTTACCTCTGGCAGTGGGGAAAACTTCGGTTATGTAACTTTCTCTCGGTCATTGTACAAGTACGTACGTAGAGACTGGATCATTAGAGTACTGCAAGGAGAGTGTATAGTGAATTTATAAGTGCTTGGGGATTGGCGGAGTAATTGTATAAGTACATATGTTGACACAGCCTAACCCCGAACACAAGCTTGGCTCTAATTGGCTGCCCTCCATGTGCCAAAGACTGAAACTTGAACTTTGCATGGCCCTGTATTGCTACAGCTGCAACACTCCACTGAATGTGCAATAAACATTCATATCCACACAGATGTGTCATGTCCACCATCTTTCATGTGTGGAACTATGGATGAATGTAGGGTCAGTGGTTCCCCGTACCTTGCATGTTGGCCATGTTGTGGGACTTGGCTCACAGAGTGACACATTGGCGCTTGCGACCCGGGTGACGTCAGCACTACAACAGGGACACCCGCATCAGTTGATTCCTCATACAGCCCAGGACGGAGCCACGCTCATAGCTCCGGAGTCATTCTTCACAGCCTCACGCAAGACTGCCATACGCCAGGCCAGCCCACTCCACTTACGCTTACAGGGAAGGACAACAACGCTACATGGCCCAGATTTTCATTGCAGTGATCTGCTGGTCACAACCTAGTTGTCAGTACGCCACAGCCACTCCCTCACGGCTAGTATACACCCACACCACACCCATCCAGCACAGGCGTCACAGGACACGTGACCCTGCCAATAAAAAAGACCAGGCGCACGTGCTCGACAAGATTTCAGAGTTGCTCGCACCGGATACACTGCGGCCGGCACAGGCACACCGGCACGGGACGGTGACTTTCGGTCCACTGAGGTACGGGTACCGTAACTGCTGAGCGGGTGTGCAGCCTGTGGTGATGGCCCGTTCCGGCGGTCTGGACAGCTCAGGTTTTGTGTGCCCTGCTGGACCGCAGTGTAGGCCTGAGCCATCAGACAGCGCAGGCCTACCGCCACGTGGTGTTGCCTCGCTGGTCACAGAGTTAGTGGCACCGCAAGGGCTGAGCGGGTGTGAAGCCTGCGATGAAAAGCCCGGTGCACTGGTATGTCCTCTGCCATGGTGAAATCAAGACCCAGCACCAAATGTGAGACCTGGTGGCCTGCGGAGCGGGGCTGCATGATATGCAGGGTGCCGTGTCCGCGGGCCCCGGGCTTGGAGCTTGCAGCGGCACGTGGTAGGCCCTCTTTTCTACACGCAGGTTGCGAAAGGTGAGCAGAGAGGCTTGTTAGCGCAGCGGCGGGCAGTGACCTCCGGGCAGTGGGAGTGGATGGGGTGCAGCAGCCTGGGTGCGCAGCGGCGGACAGTCACCTCCGGGCAGTGGGAGTAGATGGGGTGCAGCAGCCTGGGTGCGCAGCAGCAGGCAGACACCTCTGGGCAGTGGAAGTGGATGGGGTGCAGCAGCCTGGGTGCGCATCGGCGAGCAGACACCTCTGGGCAGTGGAAGTGGATGGGGTGCAGCAGCCTGGATGCACAAAGGCGGGACAGAGAATTAGGCGTGTGCAGTTGTATGTACTCTGCCATTACTGATTCCATACTACGTTTCAGATGAGTAAGCTTGAGGGCTCCACTATGTCCCGGCATGTGGTTGGAGACACAACGGTGACGGAAAGGTGAGCTGTGAGGGTTTTGTCCACAGTGTGGGCACTCACTGTCCCTCTCCATCTCTTCCTTTATCTCCCTCACACTCTTTCTCTCTCTCTTCCTCTCTCTCTCACTGATTTTTTCTTTCTCTCTCTCTACCTCTCTCTCTCTTTCTCTCTCTCTCACTCTTCCTCTGTTTCTCTCTTCCTCTTTCTCACACTGTTTCTCTCTTTCTCTCTATCTTCCTCTCTCTCAATGTTTCTCTCTCTCGTCCTCTCTCTCACTCTTTCTCTCTGTCTACCTCTCACTTTTTCTTTCTTTTTCTCTCTCTTCCTCTCTGTCACTCTTTCTCTCTCTCTCTCCTTTGATGGACGCATGACGCACAATGTTATCTTGCTTTTTGTCTAGCAGGCTGTGATTCACAGATTGACGACCCCCCCGACACGGACCTCCCACCACGAGGCGATGACTTCAGTTCCACTGAGTTAGTGCCACCAGAGCTGAGCGCGTGTGCAGGCTGCGATGATGCGTGGCCATCCTGCAATCAACACCCACTTTGAATTGTGAGCTCGGCTTGACCGCGTGTACGCAACGCCTGAGGAGGTTGCTTCGGCACGTGGTGGACCCACTTAGACACACGCCGGTGGCGGAAGGTGAGCAGAGAGGCTTGTTTCTGCAGCAGCGAGCAGTCACCTCTGGGCGGTGGGAGTAGATAGTGTGCAGCACCCTGGGTGCACAAGAGTGGGCAGACACCTCCGAGCAGTGGGAGTGGATGGGGTGCAGCAGCCTGGGTGCACAGCAGCGGGCAGACACCTCTGGGCAGTGGGACTGGATGGGGTGCAGCAGCCTGTGTGCGCAGAGGCGGGCTGACACCTCTGGGCAGCGGGAGTCGATGGGGTGTAGCTGCCTGGGTGCGCAGGGGCGAAACAGAGAATTAGGCGTGTGCAGTTGTATGTACTCTGCCATTACTGATTCTATACTATGTTTCAGATGACTAAACTTGAAGACTGCACTATGTCCCGGCACGTGGTTGGAGACACACCGGTGGCAGAAAGGTTAGCTGTGTGGATTTTCTCCACAGTGTCAACACTCACTCTCCCTCTCCATCTCTTCCTTTCTGTCACTCACACTCTTCCTCTCTCTCTCACTCTCTATCTCTTCCTTTCTCTCTCTCACACTCTTTCTCTCTTTCTATGTCTTTTCCTCTCTCTCTCATTCTTTCTTTCTCTCTCTTCCTCTCTGTCTCACTCTTTCTCTCTCTCTCTACCTCTCTCTCACACTGTTTCTCTCTTTCTCTCTCTCTCTTCCTTGTATCTCACTCTTTCTCTCTTTCTCTCTCTCTTCCTCTCTCTCTCACTCTTTCTCTCTTTCTCTGTCTTCCTCTCTGTCTCACTCTTTCTTTCTCTGTCTCTGTCTCTTCCTCTCTCTCACTCTTTCTCTCTTTCTCTCTCTCTCTCTCCTTTGATGGACGCATGACGCACAATCTTATCTTTCTTTTTGTCTTGCAGGCTGTGATTCACAAATTGTCGAGGGATGACACGCCATACCTGTACCTACTTTTATTTTGTTGTTTTGTTTAAATAAAATGTTTTATATGTAAATCCATAGATGACTGAGATTCTTATTTGTCCAACCTCACATGCATCTTCTTTACTATAATTGTGCGACATCAGCCAATTTGTTACGTTCCAGATTTCCTAAGGTTGCTGTCACATTTGTTTGTGTGGGGGAGGTGAGCGGGGGATGGCGGACAAGGGGCTGGTGGCGGGGGTGTCGGAGCAGTGTTGGGTGTCCGAGCTGCATGATCGTTGGCTCCATTGCATCTGTTGTCATTCACTTTGAAAGTTAAAAATATCGTCTCAAATACTTAACCACTACTACAAAACACATAACACACCTTCTTAATTTTTAATTTACCTTCGTAGTTGGTATGCAGATTTCAAATGTCACAAATGCATGCAATTCTTTTCTTGTCACACAGTACATGTAATGCACCGCTTTCATCAAGAATGGAACCAGTAATGGCACAATTTCCCTGTTGCTCCACACATAAATACATGTAAAGAACAAATCAGAATAGTTCCTTATTTTTTTTAGATTGCAAAACCTCTCTTTATTGGTTATTTTTGAATTTTCCATATAAACAGTTTTTTTAAGGACACATACAGGTTAAAAGTTCAAGGTATTGTATCAACACTCTCTAGAACATTCTACGACACGTGCAGGTTAAAAGTTCATCATTTTTTTAAACCTACCAATATTTTTTTTCGCAACATTTTCTCCAACATTTAAGGGCACGTGGAGGTCAAAAGTTCACCATTCTTTCAAGTTTTAACTGCACCTTCCAAATACAATTAGCAAGTGTGGTTGAGCTGAGCAAATTTCATCCTATAATATGTACTCCACGTATAAACTGCTTTTTTATTAACCAATCACAAAGATGCTTTTCATCAAAACTAATATACACCCTACTTTTTAGGACACAATACATTTCATCTCCCAATCGGTTAACATTTTGTATGTAAAAAAAAGTAGTTCCCCATGTTTAAACATAGCTCTTATTCTACGAACGGACTGCATGAGCTACAGACATTTATCCATATCTTCTAGCCATACCTTCAAAATGCTAGTGTGGATTGTAGGACATAGCTATGTTTTCTGGTGCAAGAGGTATGCAGAACAGAAACGTATTGACTTAGACCTAGGCTTACAAAATGTGCACATTAAATGGTTTGCACAGAGAGGATTGAAGTGGCACCAATTTCTCCCTTTGGTTAAAACCTGTTTGCATCTCCAACACCCCGATCTCATGATTGTACACCGTGGTGGTAACGACCTAGGCACATTGACTGGGGTAGGTTTGGAAATGCTTATGAAGGACACCTTTGGACAATTGATGTTACTTTTGCCTCAAACTGTCTTTGTATATTCCAATATATGCCAAAGACAGAAGTGGAAATGGTCAAACCAATGTTGTCATAAGATTGAAAAATCTAGGAAGAATGTTAACAAAGCTGTGTCTGCATACCTCAGAGACCATAGAATGGGGTCGATTTACAACAACAACATATGTTTTGATATGGCTGATATCTACAGAAGTGATGGAGTACACTTCACAGATGAGGGAAACCGAGTTTTCCTGATTAACCTGAATCTGTGCATTCGCACTTACATGTAGCTCCAACTAATAAACACAAGGGCTCTTTTTAGAGCCGCCTTATATTTCCAATTTCGGCTCGCAGAGTGTCAGCTGCGGTTCAGCTAGCAGAGGGACACCTGCGGGCCGTCGGGCAGGCTCGCAGAGGAAGAGCTGCGGCCCGTGGGCTCAGCTCGCAGAGGGAGACCTACGAGCCGTTGGCTCGCAAAAGCACAGCACCGTACTGGCTCGCAGAGGGAGAGCTGTGGCCGGACTCGCAGAGGGAGACCAACGGGCCAACAGGCCTGCTAGCAGACACACAGCTATGAGTTAACGGGCTGGCTCGCAGAGATACAGCTGTGAGCCCTCCGAGCTGCAACCCAACGGGCTAACTCGCAGAGGGAGAGTAACGGGCCGACGGGCCTGCTAGCACAGACACAGCTACGAGCTAACGAGGTGTCTCACAGAGGTAGAGCTGTGGGCCCAACGGCTCGCAGACACAGAGCTGTGAGCCGACGGACTGGCTTCTAAAGGCATAGCCGCGAGCTGATGATGTGGGGAGAGGGAGCGTAAAAGGAGTATCTCGCACAGACAGACCTGCGGGATATTTTCAGTATTGCCTCGCAGAGGTAGAATTACGGATCCGATGCCTTTTAGAGGGAGAGATGCGATCTGTCGGACTGAGTCACAAAATGGCTTACAGCTCACAGTCGCAGAGCTGCGAGCCGACGGACTGGCTTCTAAACGCATAGCCGCGAGCTGGTGATGTGGGGAGAGGGACCGTGAAAGGGGTATGTTGCACAGACAGAGCTGCAGTATATTTTTAGTGTTGCCTCGCAGACGTAGAACTACGGACCTGATGCCTTGTAGAGGGAGAGTTGTGAGCTGACGAACTGAATCACAAAATGGCTGCCAACACTTCCTAGTTTCAACAGTTCGCAGCCAATGAGCCGCAAGCTTGTGCTCGTAACGCTTCAGCCAATCAGATGTCAGAATTCTTAAATATGGCTGCCAACACTTCCTAGTTTCAACAGTTCGCAGCCAATGAGCCACAAGCTTGTGCTCGTAACGCTTCAGCCAATCAGATGTCAGAATTCTTAAATATCGATATCTGGAAAATTTGATATTTCTCTAAAACTACTGAACGGATTTATCCAATTTAAACAAAAGCGTGCTTTCTGGACCAAGACCTTTCTCTGTGCCAAATTTGGCGTAATTCCGTTCAGCAGTTTGACCTGTAGCCTTGTCTAAAGTTTCCTATGGAAATTGCATGGAGAAAACACGTTTTGGGACCCCCTTTTTGTTAGCCCCCTTTACAAATCCCCCAAACTTTTAGGATAGGAGCTGACCTGAAAAGAGGAACTTTTGGAAAATTTCGTAAAGATTCTTCAAACGACGCCAAAGTTATAAGCACATCAAAAAATGCTTTTCCTATGGAAACGTGGTCCTAACTATAACTACCTACTGGCGACCGCCAGTAGGTAATATGTATATATATATATATATATATATATATATATATATATATATATATATACCCATTGCTTTTCTACACGATTGAACCCAAAGCTCCTAGGAATCCCTTGGAGTGGGTACAGACATTTGAATATCTGGGGTTAACACTCACAGAACAGCTAGACTGGAGGCCGCATTTAGGCAAGTCCAGTCTTAAATTGGCGCAAAACACAGGGGCTGACTAGAATGCTGAAAAGTAGCAGGCATTAGGATCAACACTCTATGGAGTGGAGTTGTGGGGCCACAAGGATGTGGGAAAATTACTAGTTGTAGAGAACCGTTTTTTACAACATCTCACAGGACTCCCAACCAGCACAACCATGGTCCCTCTTAGGTTGGATATGGGTCTTAAGCCTATTTCAGAGGTGGCTGGAGTCAGGCCTGTTGTTTCCTGGAAACAAATTTGGTTGACACCAAAGCTCTGGTCTTATTGTGAGCGAATCAAGGAAGACGTGGGCATCCCGGGTTCAGGTATATGTGCTGGGATCAAGTATGTAAAAGATACCCTGGTCAAGAGGGGGTGTGGTAATTTTTGGGATAACCCTTTGGAAGTCTCCACAATTAGTAAACCTCTACTGAAGGGGAAGTATAGGCAATACGGAGGTGGTTGGAGTCAGGCCTATTATTTACTGGAAACACATTTGGTCAACACCAGAGCTCTGGTCTTATTGTGAGGGGATCAAGTAAGTCTTCCCTGGTTCAGGTAAAGTGGCTGGGAACAAGTATTTAAAAGATACCCTGGTCAAGCTGGGGTGTGGAAATGTTTGGGACAACTCCTCAGAAGTCTCCACAATTAGTAAACCTCTACTGAAAGAGAAGTATAGGCAATATGTCATTAGGCAAGCACAGGTACAAGTCCCTTAAGGTACCGCTATAGATTTCATTCTCTCTTTCAAGGATGATTATGTCTATGAGCTCTTCCTTGATGAACTTGAGCCCCCACAAGCTAGAAAGTTATATCTGCAATTTAAGGACAGGGTTCTACCTTTAGCATCTTTCACCGCAAAATGGGGGGGGGGGCGGAATGCACATGCCCTGTTTGTGGGGCTGAAAAAGAAACTGAAGGGCAGGCCTTGTTCTTCTGTCCTGTTTACCAAACTGGCTGAAGAGAGTGGCTTGTGATGGTTTGCTATACTCTTGGGGTAAGGAAATTTGCAGAAGCTTTACGTATTTTAAAATTAGAACACCGTTTGGTCTCTAGTTTTAGCTCTGTCTCGTTACCTTTTATACATGTGGAGAATCAGGCAAAAGGTGAGTGGCCAGACTGATTAGACTACTTACCTGTGTAAAGATCTGGGTTATGTAAATAGACAATGGTATAAGTTCTCTTGGATGCAGGATGGCCGCGTGTCTGTGTTTACACTATTGGTGTTTTGAATTTTTAGCTCTTTTATATTTTATTCACATTTTATCTGATGGTTTTAAATGTGTTGTCTTCCTTATGCTTTTATGGCAAGATGCTGAAATAAAGCATGATTAAAAACATATAAACTGACTATAAATATATATATGTATAGTCTTTTTTAATTAATAGATGTATTTGCTGCAAATTTAATCATCATGTATTAAAAATAAACATTCAATCCAATGTATATGTAATACAATAAAAATCTGGTTAAACAATTAGGTGTGTTCTAAGTAAAAAACATTTTGTATATATCAGTTAGTAATAACACGTATAAAATATATATGGGATAAAATATACAATGCCTTACATTATAAGGGTTTTGCAAGTCACTCAGGAGTTCCATGGTCACATAAAGAAACAAGGCCAGAGGCTGAGTTCCTTGATAACGTAATGGAACTCTAAGGTGACTTGCAATATCCTTATAATGCACAGCAGGACAAACTTTATTCCTTATAATACATGGTTACACCATAGCCCTTCCCACAAACCACTTATATTACAGTTGTGGTGATCTTTCATATGAAAGAGATAGGATATTTGTAAACATGAAGAATAAAACTGGAATCTGTGACTCAAACTTATCACACAAAAATCAGTTAGATAGTTACTGTAACAAGATTTTACAAACACAAAGGGGGAGGGAGCACACAGCCTGGTAGACCAGCACAGATTTCACCCAGATACACTGTGGTAAATGCCGTGCATGATAACCCTTACTATAGTTTAAAGTCTCTAGTATTCACCATTGTTGGTGCAGCCAAGGCTTTGTATCTCTAGACACATGATTCAGGATATTCGTCATTCTTCAAGTAGAGAGTAACAACTTAAATTTGGGGGTCCAGGAATTTGATTAACTTCAAAGAGGCCAACCATGTCATAGTCAGCTGAGTTGTTGAGATAAAGAGCTCTAGGAGGCATTTGCGCTCAGGGAGTTATTATTAATGTAATTTGTTGTTGAAAATATATTGATTAGTGTGGTTTAGTTCTAGTTTAGTGAGTAGATGGCATTTTATTGTAGTCCATAGATGTGTGTGAGTAATTAGGAATTATTGAGCTAGTTGGGTTTATTAATAAAGCTGTGGCCTGTACAGATAGTGTCTCAGTGGAGGTTTGTAAAACTATAATTCTTTTGGGGTGGGCTGGAGTGGAATGTCTAATGTTTAAATATTACAGGCACAGAAGAGCCTTCCTAAAGCACCCCACTCAAAGTTGAACTTCACCCTTTTTTATGTTTTTAATAAATAAACTGAACTGGAATATTTTGCTTCCAACAATTTTCATCAGTTCACCTGCAATTTTTTCAATTTGGTTTTTGAAAAGTATAATTCGATGTGATATGTAAACTACTTTATTTACAGCCCTTTTATTTTGTGGAATTTATTTTTTGCATTTTTCAGTAATTGTCAATTAGAATTATATGCTAGATTTTCTTCAGCTTCAAAACTAAGAGCATTTTTGAATATTTTATTTCATAGGGAATAATAGTGGTGTAATTTTTCAGAAATGTGCGATCAGTAATGTTTTAGAATTTGTTTGGTTAAGGTTGTAATATTAATATCTACCTATAACAAATGTTTTGTATAATATTTTATGTGCTAGTTAAGAAAGGAGTTATATTATTTACATAAATGTTTAAAAAGTGTGTATCGTTATGCTTAAATAATTCCGTAATTTTTTCCTAGATATAATAGTTATGTATGTTATGTTTTTATATGTTGTATATAATGTTTGGAAAGTATATTTTACAGTTTATACTTTTTATTTGTTGATTTGTAAGTATTTGTTTGTTGCATGCTGAGATGTGGTTTTTAATCAAAGAAAAAGGTTAAGTCCAGGAATGAAAGGAAAAATGTATTGGGTACAATGTTCTGGTTGTCTGAGTAGTGTTATGGTTTGGTATGGTTGGTTAATTTTTGGTTAGTGTTTAGATTTTATGTTCTATTAGAGCAGGGGTCTTCAAACTGTGGGGCGCGACCCCCAGGGGGGCCGTGGAGCGATGCAAAGGGGGTCGCGCCTTCCCAGTCACACTTCTGCCGAGGCCCAAGGGCTTCAGCCTCCCCTCTTCCCCCATCCTGCGTCTCAGCCCGGGCTGCTGCAGTGCAACTCGAGCTGCTGGGGGCTCAGCTGGGCAGTGTCTGGAGTCTTATCTCCGGCACGCCCGAGTTTTTCACAGGTCTTTAAAGACCATTTGCATGTTTACATGCCTTTGTAAACTGGTTACAGAGGCTTAGTTTTTTTCCTGGTTCCAGTACCCCCTGGGCCCCCACTCTGCCTATTCCTTACATTTGTATTTTACATTTACTGCTGCAGTGTGAGAATGCATTTCATGAAAAGGAATATAAAGTAGGGTTGCCAAAAGAAAAATGCCTGCCGTGTTTTGTTTAAAGAGCCTGCAAAGACCTCCTCTTGACACCAAATAGACTTATAAATAAAAAAGTATGTATGCATTCGTTATGTGACTTTTCTGTCTTTGTTCTCTTTAATTATCAGTCATGGATCATTGAGGCAGCCCTAGAACACAATTAAAAGTGCTTTCTATTTATATTTGCTGTTCGAAGTATGCACAGATAAGAGCTTAAAATACAGCTTTAGGTGACTGCTTATTTTTGTACCGACTGGGCCATCAAAATAATCTGCTGGCAACCCTAACCATAGGACTGGAAGTTTGTTGCAGGATCAGCACATTATTTATTTCCTCGATCCCCGATTAATGCCATAATAGCAATAGTTTAACTTAGATCTTAAACCCTACGCCGCCGTCCATAACATGCTGAGTTACTTCAAGTGTCTGGGAATGCACTCTGCATTCAGACAACTCACTCGTCATTCTCGCCCTTCACTTTCACGCTCACCCTGCATTCACAGCGATCACAATGCACTTACACCATTCACCCGCTCACCCTGCACTCACAGTGATCACTCTGCACTCACAATGCACTTGCGCTGTTCATCCTATACCTCACCCTGCAGCCACACGAGTACACTACTCATCCTGCACTCATGTGACACTTCACTCACCTGTCCCCTCACTGCTCAATATGCAACTCACTCAAACAAGCCCATCAGTAATCATACACTCATTCGTCCCATTCTGAACTTGCATCCGCACCTAAATTCATAAGCCACCTCACTCACCCTGCAGTCACTCCTCTTACCCTACTCTCACACTGTTGCATCGCTCACCGTGCACTCACATGGGCACTCTTGTCACCCACACAGTGCAGAGGGTTAACGTTCCTGCTACAAAGAATATGTACCATGCAGATCACAGAAATGAGTGTGAGTAAACTATGAGTAGCGCTATAAAAAATGAAATGTTTGTCAGAAAGGTGCTATAGAGAGATGAGGTGAATTGTTGGTGAGTGGCAGTGAAAGAATTCATGGAGAAGGAGGAAACGGGGTGGGGCACCAAAAAGACTGTTGCACCGTGTGCGACCAGTGTTAGGACCAGCCCTGGCTGGGAGTGTTAAAGGTGAAGTGAGAGGTTGAATGGGGAGAGTTCAGAAGTTGTAAAAAGGGGTGAAATAAAATGGCCTGCAAAGTGAGAGAGGGATCCGGGGTCAGGAGAGGACAGAGGGATGGAAGGGAGGGGGTGAGAGAAAAGCTGCATGGGTAAACTGCTTAACTCTGCACAAAACCGCCAGGGTTTTAAGGGACCCCTGCTTCTCCCGGCCAGGGCCAAGTGAGCTTCTAATGTGGCAGCACGTATTCCTGCGGAGTGGAAGGCCCTTCACAAAGGTTGACTAGAAATCTTTCTGATGTTAATTGCTGTATTTTGGTTATACACTGGTACTGATGGGGTGAAATCTTTCCTCAGTGTTACTGTGTACGCGGCATCACATAACATCATTTACCTTTTCTTCCCACACAATTTAGTCAAGCCTGTCACGTAATTTGGTCCTCACCTGCCTCATAATTCCAGTAGCCCTGCCTACAGGTTTAGAAATTTTTGTCAGGAGGGGGTCCTTACGCCTCAAAATGTTGACAGGGGGGTCTCGGCATCCAAAAGTTTGAAGACCTCTGTATTAGAGTGAAGGCTATTGTTTTTAAATATTTTAGGCATGGTTTACTTTCAAATGCCTGAATGCCATGCCTGCAATTAGTTTGTTTGTATACTTTGGAGCTGATGGTTTGTGCTAGGGGTTGTTTTTGAGTAAGTACATAATAGCTTTGCTCCTTTTTAAAAATTTCAATAAATTAGTAAAGAGTTGAGTGGGGTTCCCTCACAGTTCCCTGGAAAGAGTTGTGCCACTCTTCTGGTGCATTCTTTGTTTTGGCTTCTTTTTTATGTGTACTTTAGTAGATGTTCCACAATGGAATGTGGAACTGTGGGTTGGCTTCTGTGACCTGAACGGTGAATGTGGCCAGTCCATGTCTCTTTAAAACAGCATTGGAAAGAGGCACATTTTTGTTCATTTGCTTTGTAGATTTGTGAGTCTATTAGTAGGTCATATTGCATAACTACTTCACAGGTGTGGCAAAAACAATAACTATTAAAGCAGATTTGTTGTTAATGGAGTATTCCACACTTATGTTTATCTTGTAAGCACCACCAAAATAGCTTAATTAAAAGCAGCCTTAAAGCAAAGAGATAGCTATTTCTTAAAATTCGTTGTGTTTTTACTTTGATTTTTCAGTTGTTCCTTTTTGATAGATGGTTCGTTTGAGGATTTTCGCTGAAGGTATTTTGCCAGATAGTTGAAATGGGGTTTGGGGCACATGGCCTTTTTATTATTGTGACTGCAAATGCTGTAGAGATGGGTGTCATAGCTTCTAGGTCATGCACCATGTCTCTTATTTCCATTTCAGCCATTGAAGGTGGATGATTGTGTTCCCTGATTTTTTCAAAGACTTCCTTAATTGAAGTAACACACCCATAGAAACCAAGAGTAATATTTAGTAGACTTTCAATCTGTTTGGTCAATTGTAGTGTTTTCCTCATGTTTTCCTCAACTAGGTGTAGCCCATATTTGTCAACAAAGACTGAATTCAGTTGACTTTGTGGAATCCAAAAATGAAAGAAATTTAAATAAAATTCATTTATTGGGATAGGTTTATATTTTTGGGCGAAGTTACATTTACTTTTCATTATACAGTTACATACAAATATTAGTTGCAGTCTGGATGTCTGTCTTCTTGGGTCCGAAACTTTACATTTCAGCAAAACGTTGTAGAGGTCATCTTTGTAAGTACATGCAGTCCGAAAACCTTTAGCATATGTATCAATAACAGGAATAGAGTAAGGGCATTTTAAATGTATAAATATAATTTAGCATTTAATGTAAACATTCATTACAGGCTCATATCAATAGGGTGACCAAGATTCTAGATGGCAGCCCATTGGAGCATAGGATATTGATTGACAATATACCCCAAAAAGCAGAATCGAGAATATTTAAGACTCTGTTCAGCAACACTCCAGAGGTGTTCTCCAGATAAAGATCAGGACGGGTGAAGAATTTAGAAAAGATAAGTGAAACGGAATAGGAGATGGACATACAACCACCACACGAAGTAGCAATTTGATCAGGGTTTTGGTAGGTACAACTAAAAGTACTTCACAGAAAGCATTACACTAGAACTAGGAAACTAAAAATGGGGATGTGACATGAGACATGTGCCTCAGGGGTATGGATAAACAGGGACTCTACTGCACACACTATAGCAGTACGCCAAACTACAGAGAATCTGTGAGAGGGTTTACATGCAGAGGATCAACATCTTTGGCACGTCCAAAGAAGCAGTCATTGAATCTCACCTGATGTGACCTATGACATCATCACAGGCTGCACACGCTCCGTGAGAGGGGAATGAGACAGAGATGGATTTTAGGTTGTCTCCAGAAAGAGCATTTGCCACCTGTATCCTGGAGAAGTTCTCCTTCTTCTGTCTTCTCTCATCCTGTCCCTCATGTGAGGGGGTGGAGACTAATTAATCCTACCACTAAACCAAGATTTGCACAGAATTGGTGAATTAGAATGTACCTCTACCTACATGCAGGGGTTCCAGATAAAAAGCAAAGTGTATGCTCTCACGACTTGCTGAATAACGAAAGAAAAGAAAAAAGAATTGGCCCATGTGGCTGTTATCTTTGACCAGTCCTCAGCGACCATCTTGCAAACAAAATTCTTACATTATGCTAACTGTTTGTGTTACAAGTAATTCTAATGAAGGAATTCCTTTCAACCAAATTGGTGAATGCTAATTTTCCCCAATAGTCATGCCAGCAATGACTGTTCTTAAACAGCACATTGAGTACACAAAATATACACATGAAAGGGCCTCCTGTAGATTCAACCCTTTGGATTTTATTTCAGATGGGCGACCACAAGGAAACTCTCTTTAGGGTGCATCAGCTGCCAACATCCAGGGCATAGTTCAAAAGGGCCACAGAGAACTACCCCTATGGGATTGTGAGTGGAAGACAAATTGGGTCTCCTCTCTTAGGGCTCACGCTAAAAGTGACCAGGCGCCACCTTGTATATGCAGTCAGGCGGTTTGTAATGATAAGGGGCCCCTCTAACTCTTTTGAAATGCAAAAATACTGGGAACTCCTTGGAAAAGAAGTAAAATATGGCAGTGGCACCTATTGCACAAGATAATATGTTTTTTCGTTTACATTATACATAGATAAAAACAATGAAATTGCAATTTCTATTTCCCTTTCTAAGACACCACCCAAGACAGCCCACTATCCCATACTGATAACCCCACTCCTCAACCTGGACCAACAACAGGAATAGATATTTTCTCCTGTCAATGAAACTAGGATACTGAGGTGCATGCCATGCAAGGAATCATCAATAGCTCCCTCCTTGTAGGAAATGTACCTAAGGCCATACTACTTCTCAAGAAAACCCTCTCTGTTCCATATGAGCTCAGCAACTACATGCCCCCTGTTGGACTCTCCATGCTATTCATAGATCCTAGATAAAGTAGTCAACTCCCAACAATAATGCCAGATGGAAACACCCTAAATACTAGACAAGTGAGAACCTTGCTTCATCCACATTGAGGCCACAGAAAAGTCATTTAGCTGACTCTGTGATGGTTTACTTAATCTAGCAGGCCAAGGTGGCCTCCCGTGGCACCATTATTTAGCCTTTATGTCTCTTTTGACATAATAGCTCACAATATACTGATCCAATGTCTGAAACATAGTCAAGGCACCCAGCTCCTTATTATAATGGGTTGAGTCCTTCCGTACAAAGAGATAACTGAACATAATGCTAGGAATACTGAGTTACTGACTTGGAGCTAGTACACATGAAGTCCCAGGAGGACCCAGACTAGTTATCAGCCTTTCAGAAGTATATAATTGCTCTACAACTTTCACTTGTACATTTAAGAGACACAGATTCACCTACTTGTCACAGGTGCCAGCAGGCAATTTAGCATAATCGCTTAGGGTCTGAAATCCATCAAGACATGAATGGGTCAGACCAACATTGAACCCAAAATCTCCCAAACCAACATTCTGGTATTAGGCCTAAAACATTTCCTAAACAAGATATCCATAGTCTACCCTCTCCAACCCATGCATTAGGTGGTAAATGGATATCCAGAAGAACAAATGTCATTAAGAATTAATGGGGTCCTTTAAACCCCAACTTCATCCTCAGCTCTCAGATGAAAGTGGTAGTCGAGTAAACATATTACCTGCTCAAGGTACTGGAAGAAATCTTCCTGTTCATCTTCACCAGTGTTCTAGTTAACTTTTGCCTCGATTATGGTGTTACCATTTACGAAGGCCTTCCTGGATAATAAATCCACAGCTGAATGAAAAGTGGCCAAGTGCAGCACCCTTGCTTATTTTTGTCCTAAAGAAAAGCGTCTCTGTATTAGGGTCCCTAAAAATGTCTTCACCGGCTCCATGTTCCTGCCCTGCCAGAATAAGAGTTCTAACTGACCTAACATTCTTTAAGAAGACTACAACCCACAGGCTTTCAAAACATGATTTAGCTATGTCAGCTCTTCCAAACCCTGTGTTGCACTCATGTGTTTCACTTGCAGAGCTAATTGTTTGGCAATAAACCCTAGCCAAGCAGCTCAGAGCCATTACCATAAGGATGCTGACAAGAGAACACTAGGTCCATCACTATTAACTCCTTCCCTCAGAAACCCATGTGAGACATGCTCCAACCCCTTTTAAAGGCAGCTCATCCATGCTGCCTTTAGCAAATAATATCCGGTCTTTGCAGATAGGATTCTGGATGATCACCCTTTATCTTCTTTGCTTCTATGTACTGCTCATGCAAGCTTCTTCTGCGCACATCAGTCTCTTGTTATAGGAAGTGCAACATCATACAGATAATAAATAACAATAACCTACAACAAATATTAAGGCAAATTAATACCCATTTTTCATTAATAAAGTGGGGCCTCAAATTTCCCCTGCTTAAAGGTGAAACATCCAGATTATTTATTCAAATGTCACATTAGTCACTACTCAGATATATGACAAATGAAGTATAATTATACGAAACTGACAGAGCTCTTTGGTCGAACAGATTCATAAGCATACAGCTTCTATATGGTCAGGAATATGTCATTCACATACACTTGGATTTAATCTCTCACGTAATCTTTACATTCCTTTAGACGAGGACACTTGATAGTCTAGCTAGCCATGTTATCCTCTGCCTCTTCAGGTTGAGTAAGCATATTGTTTTCATGATCTCATACTCAAGTCACCACTAACCTATAAATCCGAGTCCTGCTTCAGGAACGATGTGAAACCCACCAATCCTCTACCCCGTCAACAGTTCTGAACTTGTCCAAGACTGTGCTGTGCACTGATAATGAAATAGATGGAAGGTGAATAGGGATGTGACAGAAGGCACACCAGAAAAGTAATCGGTAGTCACACAGCTCATTTAGTCATTTGAGATTCTCTCTGATTTTCGGCAGTCTCACACATGTAACTAAATAGAATACCGAACAGAACACAAGACTACTGTTACACTCTATGTTTACATCAACTTAAAATACATTCAATTTTTTTATTTACATGGATTTCACGTGAATGGTAACATTCTACAGGAAATGCAATATACATATGATTTACTCTAATAACTGATTCACTATGGTAAACATTCAACATATCAATGGCACAGTACCATTATATTGCTATAGTCAAAAGAACTGTCATTGTACTGGTCGCTTGTTAATGATTCATAACTTGAGACCCTGTTCAGAAATAACGTTTCACACAGGATCTGCATATTAAACTATGGAGGCCTAAGAGACAGTGGTTACAGCCTAACTTTTAGGGCAGAATACCAGTATGCGAATGCAGGGGGCAGTAGAGGGACCCAAAAGGAGTCTCACAAACCAAACAAGTAATATCTAACTCTCCTTCCCTGTTTCTAACCTGAGGACTCTGAAGATGCCTTGGGAGAGGTTGAATAATTACAAGAATGCAAGAATAGTCTTTGAGATGACACTGCACAAGGAATTTCAAGAAATGCCTCAAAGAAAAAACATCTGGGAAGATGTTCCCCATGTCTGGGTTGAAGATAATTGTGACTGGAGAGCCAGGAACACAGGTGAAGAGCTAAGCTCAAGCAGAGGAACAAAGATGAAGAGCAGACCCCAGCTAGGCTTCCTCTTGTCAACAGGGAGGACAGCTTAACACCTAGCCACGCCCTGGGTGCAGCTTTTATAGACTGTGGACTTCTCAAATCCTGCAGTAGATCCTGTACTCCCAGGATCCGTGAACCCTGCAGTAGATCCTTGAATCCCATAGTAGCCTGCCTCTCAGATGGGGCATAGAGTGCATTGGGATAGGATTAACTGTGCTGGTGTGGAGGCTAACAACTCGATAGCTCATATGTGACAGCCACAATGCTAGGGTGGCATGACGTCTGTCACACTAGCAGGGATGGCATCCTGAGTGGCAGTGCCTTGAAGGGTTGGTGCATAATCCCTAGGACCAGAGGTGGGTGGCACTGGGGGTGAGCATGTGTGATAAGCCACGACACATGTGATCTGTGAACATTTAATTGTGCCTGCTGCTTAGGCGTTTCCTAATGGTATTCGAGTTACCTGGGGTCATGAATTTACAGGAGCAGTCCCTGGTTAATCCATCTGTCACTACCAGAGCTGAAGCTCTGTTTCAGGGACCTGCGTGGCAAGAGGAATAAGATGCACTGAAAAGTCTAACCTTTTGGAGACTACTTTTCGGGTGAATGTACATGTGTGAAGTTGAAAATTAGAGTTATTCAAGGCGAAGGCAGTTAATGACTACAATTGGCTGACCCACTGCCCTATGCTGTGCATTGTAGTGGAAGGGGCCATGACTTGAGTGCCATTTGAACAGACCAATGGATAATGAGGGTTGACGGAAAACCCCTCTATGTGTATATATTTTTTATATTTTTTTCGTTATAGTTGAGGCTGAAAAGACAACTTGGCCTGATTCTGGGTTTGGCGGTGTGGGAGCGGGGTGCCCGCCAGATTACGAGTTTACTTGTTGTCTGGTGGGCAATCCTTTGGCGACCCCACTGCAGTGCCTTTGAAAAAGGCACAGCAATGGAAATGCCAAAGCCCGTTCCTGCACAGCATGGACTGTGTAGTCCATGCTCTGCAGTAAAGGGGCTGCATGCACACAGGGGAGCACAACATGTGCCCACCGCATGCATCCCCATGGCCTGAGGCACCAAGGGGCCCTGTAGGGCCCCCTTAGTTTCCTCACTGCCAGCAGTTTCATGGCGTGAACACTGTCATGAGACCGCTGGCAGTGGGGAAACTCGTAATATGCTAGGTGTGGCCGCAAAGGCCCACCAAGCATGTTGCAGCCTCACACTGCCGCACCGCCACCGCCATGGATCCCTGGTGGTTGCAGCAGTCCCATGGCATTCCGACTGCCGAAGTTGTAATTCCGCGGTCCAACCGCAGGTGCGGCTGTGACCACCTCACCACCACGTAATCTAGCCCTTAATCTACCTTTAGGACAGGCCATAAAAACAAAGCAACAGGCCTTCATTTAGGCATCCAGGATCCGATATGACATCGCCATGTACACCAGGATTGCCCCAACCCTGCTCCAGTTTAGGAAGGAGCTGAAGCCACACCTTTTTAATGAACACTAGAAGAACACTACAACATGCTGCAGTAACAGTCGTTCTTAGAAACCATCTATCTCTCCAATCACAACATATCTGTGTCTTTGCCTTGGACCCTGTCCTGTATCCCATCTCCTTTCAGCTACGTTTGTGCTATATAAAATACTGCAGACATACTTGCATCCACCTCCAAGAGAAAACAAAGCAAGGGCTAAAAACAAGGTAAAAAATGGAAATGCCACAATCTACAGATAGGCCACAAATCGAGAGCTCTTCAAGACTATGGCTATGCTTGTGTAATAAAAACATTGCACACCCTACATACATATCCATCTTTGAACTGCGCAATTTTATGAAACAGCCTATTCTAATTGCAGTGGCATCCATCTGGCAATTTAATCATTCAAAATGATAGGGTAATCAACCATAGTGAGAAATACTTCAGTATCGTCAGTGTAACATTGAACTGGAATCTAAGGGGCACATTTATCAAAAAATCATACGGCGCAGCAAGCCTTCTTGCTGCGTTGCATTTAATGAATGGAAAAGGGCAGGAATGCGATGTATTTAACATTATATGGCACATCCTGTCTTTTTCTTGCATTTGTGCACAATTTGCTGCATAGCGCCAACGCAGGCACCCTTGCACCATTGTGCAAGGGTGTCTGCGTTGTAAGCAGGACTGTTTTGCACAAAGGCAATCCTCTGAGACATTTTCCTCTTTCTATGTGTGCAGCACACATAGAAAGAGGAAAAACAAGGAGAAATAAAGATATTTCTCCTTGTTACGCCTCACCTGAGAAGACATAGGGGCCTATTAGGATGGCGGGCGGACTTCAGTACGCCCGCCACCTTAGCAGTGCTGGGACCGGTGCGGCGGTCCCGCACCACCAATTATGATGCGACCGCCACCCTGGCGGTCACATCACGCATCTCTAACATTGCGGCGGGTGCTGCTGTAAGCAGCACCCGCCGCAATGCCAAAGAGGCATGTTGTGCATTGCCATGCACAACGTGACAGGCACCGCGCGGTGCCTGCCACCTTGTGCATGGCAATGTAGGGGGGTACCATAGGTACCCCCCAAGTGCAGCCAACCACCCCCCCGGGGGCCCGCAACGGGCCCCCACAGCAATTCCCGCCAGCCCTTTCATGGCGGCATCCCCGCCATGAAAAGGCCGGAACCGCCAGGCATCATAATATGGATGGCGGTGCCTTCCAGGCACCGCCACCATATTATGCCCGAGTTCCGCCGGGCCGGCAATCGTGACGATTGCCGACCAGCGGAAAAGCGGCGGACGGACTCTCCGTCCGCCACGGTACCCCCGCCATAGTAACATGGCGGGGGTAAATTGTGTTGTGATGGCGGGCGGATCGCCAACGCCGGCCGGGCGGTGGCGATCCGCCCGCCATCATAATGAGCCCCATAGTATTTTGACACATTCTGAGGTCTACCTGTTAAGGTAAATCTGTAAATGCGCCAAGATCCATGGGTGGGTGTGTGGGAATGCCCAAGCTCTACCCATGGAATGCCTCCTTGGGCAGAGTAATGCAACGCAGCGATTTGTGCTGCATTGTGTTACTCTAGATTTATCAAGTCACTCAGGGCCACGCAGGGTAGCCTTGTGTGACTTGTTAAATCTAACTTAGTAGTTGCGTTACCCTTGCAAGGTGAAAGGGAGATGCAACTGAATGATAAATATGCCCCTCAGCATGTAGGGTATGGCAAGGACCCCACTACCTTCTGAAAAGAAATCTGTTCCAACAGATGACTTTAATGGCTTTATGACGACTCAATGGTTGTGTGGTTCAGTAAGGGACCTAGTCCCATTTAGAAGGTTAGTGGATTTGTGTGCACAGATACTGTTTGGATTGAAAGAATGTTTACAGCCAGTATCTCCACACGTAAATCTGGCTATCATGAGTATTTTTCCTCAGAATGGGAATAACGTGCGGACCCTGATTTACCAGGTCCAAATCTGCATATGGTGTCCCTTTCCAGGGACAGATATGCTTTCATTTACCTCATGCATTGAGCAGGTGGTACATGCAAGCAGAGAAGCCAGTGTATGGCAGAAGGCACATTGTGGTGGAATGTCAGGACACTGCAGAAGCTATAAACAGGCGGGGGCAGCGTTCCATGCTCCCTGTTTCAAGGAAGGTGGTCGGGAGATGGCCAAGGGGGCTTGCAGCCTGAGCCACATATGATTTTACCATCCGGGTTTTCAAGCCAGTAAAATTGGGTGCTAATAATTTGGCAGTCATATCTTATCCAGGAATGCAGCGCCACCCAACCTCAACCGCATAATAAAATAAAGGTAATTGATAACAATTGAACATGCATTGAATGTATATCAAACAAGAAACTGGGCAGCGGGCCAGCGATCACCGCATTTCCACCTTGTCCTGGTCCAAATTTATATCAATAATCCAAATCATATCTGGGTGCACTCACTATGAGCACCTGCTGCACCCTAGGTGCAACCCTATAAAACATAATAATGATAATACAAATAGTGGTGCACCACATCCAGTATTTTTTCATTAACAAAAGTTCCATTCAAATTCCAAAAATGTTCCAGTTTTTCTTTTTATCATACTTGTTAAAAGACAGAAATCCAGATGATACAGCAGAAACAGCCAATGAGTTTGGTCCACTTAAGTTAGCGTATTTAAATTCTATTGTGAAGTCATGTCAAGCCAATAGGCCATTCAACATCCATACAACTTCATGGAGAATCTCTCGCATGTGTCTGTAAGAGCCTTATTCCACTTATAACTTAAAATCCCATACAGTTTCAGGCCAATCAGCCACGAGGTTGACACTTTAATAAGCACCAGTCGCCGCACCTTCACATCGCGTGATGAAAATAAATAGAAGAATTGGAACATTTTTGGAATTTGAATGGGACTTTTCTTTATGAAACAATATTGGACGTAGTGCACCTCTATTAGTATTATTATTATGCATTGAATATATATATTGAATTGTATATAAGGGTAAATATGGGTGGGAGGAGAACGAGTTGTATAGAGGAGCTTAGTTATACAGGTGGGGAGAGTATAGAAAGAGAATGAGAGAAACAAGGTGCGCAGATATATAACAATCGATTGAGCAGATATAAGGGCACTGGACAGAAACTGGAGGGAAAACAGGAGCACAGGGTGGGGAGACAGCAGTGAGTTGTAGGTAGAGGAAATGAGAGCGAGAGAGAGACTGAGAGAGAGACAACGAGGTGGAAGGGTGACAGGGAAGAGGAGAGAGCGGTAGCAAATTTGAAGATGGGATAAAGGTAAATATAGGGCACTTGCTATGGACTGAGGGAAGAAGATGGGAGGGAGAGGTTAGTGTTAAACCTGGCTCTGTCTGTAGGGTCACCCCTCAACATTCTGCCTTCACCCTCCTGTTTTCAGAGCCTGTTTTTGTTGGCTCTAAGACTCTGGGTTCTTTACCACTGCTAACCAGTGCTAAAGTGCTTTTGCTCACTCCTGTAAACATGGTAAAATTGGCTTACACCCAATTGGCACATTTAATTTACTTGGTATTACATGTACTCAGGGCATGTAAATTAAATGTTACTAGTGAGGCTGCACCCCTAGAGTGGGCCCTAAGCAGCCCATAAGGCAGTGATAGAACTGACATACTTGGCATGATTTTCCCCCTAACATTTTGCCTTCAAACATCCTGTTTTGCTTGCTTCATTTTTGCTGGCCTTAGGACTCTGCACATTTTACCACTACTGACCAGTGCTAAAGTGCTTGTGCTCTCTCCTTAAAACCTGGCAGAATTGGCTTATCCCCAATTGGCATATTTAATTTACTTGTAAGTCCCCAGTGAAGAGGCACTACCTGTGCTCAGGACCTGTAATTTTAATGCACCTAGTGGGCCTGCAGCCCTGATTGTGGCACCCACTTAAGTAGCCCTTTAAACATATCTCAAGCAGCCCGAGTGCAGTTTTAAACTGTGATTTTGGCCTGGCAAAAATAAAATCTTTTTACAGGACCCAAACCTTCCTTTCTAATACATATAAGTAATCTCTAGTGTATGCCCTGGACAGCCCAAAGGGCAGGGTGCAGTGTATTTAAAAAGTTGGACATGTACTTTTAAGTTTTACATCTCCTGGTAGTAAAAAAACTCTTACATTCGTTTCTCACTACTGCAAGGCCTACCTCTCCCATAGTATAACATTGGAGTACCTGATTACATTTATTGAGCTGTAACTTCCTAATGGGAACAGGTGACCAGTTCATATTTGGTGTCTTTGGAATTGTAATGAAAAATCTTATCTTATGTTGAAGTTGGATATTAAATTACAATTTTGAAAATGGCACTTTTGTGCCTGCAGCCTATCTCTGGGTCACATGACTGGGTGTAGCTGACAGTTGGGCTTTGTGTATACCTCTTAGACAGTCACAAACAATAGAAAACTTAGGTGTGCATGGATAGGCCATCACTGGCAGGATGGGAGGGTGGAACTGGGCACAGCCCTACTTACCCTTGAATAGGCTGCGTTCTCTCCACAAAGCCCCATGTAGTTAGTCTGGAATCAGGTAAGGGAAGGCAGGAAACCTGTGCACTTAAAAAGGGAAAACTTTCCCTTCAAAGGAAAGCCCAGGTATAAATGTTGGACCCCCAGACACAAACTCTTCAGTATACTTCTGGACCTATAGAGAGTCTGACAGGAAGAATCACTGTTGTGTTGCTGAAGGACTACCTCTCTACTGCACTGCTGCTCTGAAGAACTGCTGCCCTGCTGTGCTTACCTGCTGCCTACTGCCCTCTCTCCTGGGCGAGAAGGACTGGACCTGCATCTGTTGAACCCAGGACCCCAGAAAGATTCCAAGGGCTAGCTGGCTGGCCTCCTGACTCCAGCCTCAGGGACAGAAGGTTCCAACAACTTTGAACCCATCACCTGGGCTCTGCCATCTGTGAGTTCGACCCTACCAAGTGGTGCCACCCCAGTCCTAGACCCTTGGCAGTGGGCCTGAAGGTACTCTGCCAACAGATCTGTAGATCCAGCAGAATCAAAGCATCACCTCTTCTGCGTGGCACAATCCTTAGCAGAACCAACGCATCGCCTCTGCTTCGGGATTCTCTCAGCGCAAGAACTCCGCATCGACCTCACAGCCTGCATTGGAACCGCCGCACTGTGAAGCTTCCCTGACGCAGACCCTTGCATCGCAGATCTGTCATTGACAGCAACATCAACGACGGCGCAGGTTCTCGCACTTAAGCCTCAGAGTCTTCCAGAAACGACGCATCACCTCGACTCCTCGACAAATCCTCGACACCGGACTTCGCATCGCAAACCCTCGTCGGCGGGATCCTCAATGACAATGTAGGACCTTGCTGTGCCACTTCACAGCTACTTGGAACAAATGCACTGCTTCGACTACTCAATGCCTCCTCTAAACAGGACCTTGCAACGCTCTGCAACCAGGATTTAAGGTACTCTTTCAGCATGCCTAACTGGGTCCTTTTAGTCGGCCCATGCTCCACTGCGGTCAGCCTGAAATTGTGACTTTGTTCTGCTCCACCGCAACCAGATATCCACTGCTGGCATTTTGTGCACTTAGTGCTATATTTACTGAAATCTTTAAAATTGCATATTTCCGGTTCTATTGATTGGATTTTTGTTGTTTTGGTCTTGTTTTATTTATTCAACTTTACTCAATTTTTCTAAATTGGTGTGGACTTTCACTTTATTGCTAATTGAAGTGCTGCATAAATACTTTACACATTGTCTCTAAGTTAAGCCCGACTGCTCTGTGCCAATTTACCAGAGGGTTGAGCACAGGCTCACCTGGGGCTTGCTAATGCCTCAACCTGACAAGGATTGTGGTTGCTGCTTGAGTATGGTCCCTCCCCCTGCCCAATAACCAGTAACTCAATTTCTTACATTGGTGAGGATTAGGACTTGTGTTTGTGTAGTGCCATACAGTAATTTTGTGTTACACTAAAAATCCTAGATAAATAATTTCAGACCAATTCAAGTTTTAAATTCTCCCTGATTGGCCTTTTTACTTTTTTCAAATTCACAGCTATCCTACCTGGCTGTTTGTGCCTGGGACTCCACCTACAAAGATGGAATTTGAGCTCCTTATTCGGAAGAGCTACACAGTGGCTGATCTCAAGGAATTATGTAAGGAGAGGGGACTGCCCACCAAACGGAGCACCACAAAGGCGAAGTTCCAGAAGGCACCAGTTGCCAGACAAAACAGATGACAAGGAGAGAGAGAATGATGAGGAGGAGCCAGAGCAGGGCCTGGATACCAGTCCTGCGATGCAGCATTCAGCTGAGGGGGATGACTTGATCCCAGAGCTGGAACTTCCTGCCAGAGCAGAGAGCAGTGTGTCTTTTTGAGGCCTGTCCCCACAGTAGCTGTCAGACAGTAAGGCGAAGAGGGAGTTTAGGCTGCAGATGGCCCAGTTGAAAATGGAGGAAAAGAAACTGGCAATTGGAAGCAGAGCAAAAGAAGGCTGAGGCTGAGAGGGCCTTGACCAGGGAACAAATGGCCATAGATGAGAGACAAATGAAGTTAGCTCATGTGTTAAGGAGCTGGGCATCAAGGCCAGGCAGGCAAAGTCCATCAGTGATGGTGACAGCATACCTACAGTGCCCACTGGAGACAAGAGGGTCCATATTCCTAAAGGTCTAGTGCCGACTTTGCTGTGGGGACTTGGCAAGTGGTTTGAGGCTTACAAGGTAGCTTTACAGATGCATAGCATCCCTGGGGAGTATTGGGGCTAGCCTCTAAATGCATATCCTTAGTGAGGGGAGGGACATCCTACAGGCCCTAGAGAAGGGGTACAGGATGAGGTATCTCCCCCCCCCATGAAGGAAACTCTTGTCAGAAAATATGGCTTTACATTTGAGAAGTACAGGCAGACGTTTAGGGACTGTTGGAAGCTGGACCAGCAGTCCTGGGAGCATTGTGTGGATTCCTTTTGCAAGGCACTGGATGGTTAAGTGAAGGGCAGTGAAGTGAAGGATTACCACTGGCTGTATAACTTGATTGCACGAGCACACATTTTCAGTCTTTGTTTTGTAGATTTGCGCCAACAGCTTATTGATGGTAAGCCCACTGACCCCAGGAAGCTGGCGCAGCACCAGGGTCCACAAGAAGGTATGAGGGGGAGGGATCACCACAAGTGTCCCCACCAGAAAAATTAGGGGGGAGATAAACATAAAAACAAGTAGTTCTCTAAATGTCCCCAAACTAGTACTAAGCGTCAGGACTTCCAAAACCCACCTGAGCAGAAAAAGAAGTGGTTCCCTGATAATAAGTCCCCAGGGAAGGCAGCCCCCAAGTGCTATGAGTGTCAACAGGTTGGGCACTACAAGGGAATTGCCAAGTGTCCCAAGTGGGCACAGCCCCCCACTTGTGGGCAGACAGTGGGGCTGCCTAGTGTAGCACTTGGAAAGGAGATTGCCCCAGATATTATAGGGGTAGTGTAGACGTTGCTCTAGTGCCCCTGGGTGATGGAGAGATGGTATAAAGGGCTCACATACCTAGTAATGCCAAGTAATACAGGGAGTAGGTCACCATTAATGGACAGAGGTAGGAGGCTCTGAGAGACACTGGAGCTAGCATGACAACTGTCAGATCTCATCTGATGACCTCAGAGCAGGTAGTCCCTAATGCATTCCAAAATCAGGTTATTGTAGCTAACAACCATGAGAGTCACTACCCAGTGGCTCTGGTTCCCTTTGAGGGGGGGGGTCTCAGGTTCCTTGAGGGTAGCTGTGATTTAATCCATGCCTGTGGATTGTATGCTTGGCAATGACCTAGAGCACACCACATGGTGGAGCTCAAGTCACACCTGGAGATGTTAGGCTTGCCTGAGTGGGTGTGTGTGATCAAATGGTCCTGGGCCACTAAAGAGGGTGGTCAGGAGGAACTGGAGCCTGGCAGAATGCCCTAGGTGCCTGCCAAAAAGAGGAAGGGCATTGGGCACAGGAATCCCGCACCTGAAGCTCTCACAGTCCTGGAGGAGATTGAGCCTGAGGGTGACACCCTGGAGCCTGCAATGGAGGACATTGCTGTCCTGGGGAACCTACCACAGCTGACCAACTGGCGCTACACAGAGATCCGTAAGTGGCGGAGTGCGTTAGGTCATGCCGCCCGCACTGATTTTTAGCGGCAGGTTTTTGTCCATGCTGGAAAATCAGCTCAAACCGCACCATGCGCAGCGCAAGAGGGCGCTGCTTCTTTCTACCACTCAAGTCGATGTTCAACTCGGCAGCTTCCTCAACGCGAATAGATGTTGATCCTCGGAAGTGGACCTGATGGTGCTCTGTCTGCCCATCCGCAGATCCAGCAGAACAGGTGCATCACCTCTGCTGCATGGCGCAATCCCAAGCAGAACAGACGCATTTTCTCTGCTGCAAGGATTGTAGTGTAGTTCCTATTTCCCTAATAGGCTCTGCGCATTGGAATAATATACCCTATAGGCTTGACATAGGACTGAGGTCGGTATGTCCCTATCGAGAATATTAAACTTAATTACTTTGTGCCAGCTAGCTCAGAGGCCACTAGAAACTCCTTGAGAACAAGAAGGGAGTAGTTTCTGGCAACCGCATAAACATGACTACTTTGTTTCCCTTTAGAATCGGACCACGTCTCAGAATCGTGGAAACAATAGATAACAGTTTCACTCAGCTAATCGTGCATGCTTAGTTTCCACAGAGTTACACAGAAAGAAAAGACGGGCGTTTCAATAAAAAGGTTTTATTGAACAGTCTTGTTTCTCGTGTAAGAGATATGTGCTGTTATGATCACAAGACAGTATGCAAGATATATAATGTACAGCGTAAGCCGTAGAAATAAATAATACTGCGCTAGCCTTATCTTTTAGCATATATTCACGTACATAAATAACATGAGCTAAAAATGCGAGTACTCATATGATGCGTCTCTAAGCTAGTTCTAACCCAATGTACCTAACCTAGTCTAGGTGTAGGGAAAGGTAAGAAGTAGGTGGAGTATTCTCTAGTATGGTATACTAAGAGTATGTTAAGTCTAGTATGCCAAGAGTCCCTCTAGGTTCTAGTCAGCTCCATACCTTGAGAATGAGAGAGGTGGGAATCTCTTTCCGGATCTGGAACTCTAACACCCCGCGAAGGGAGTCAGAACACTGGAAGCTGGATTCTTCTGCGAGCAGGAATGACAGCGTCTTCTCAGTGCGTCAGGCCGGGATACGGGCTCCTCTGAAGTCGAGGTCTCCTCCTAACTTGCTTGGGCAAGGGAAGGTATATTTATACCTGGTAGGTGCCTTGGAATGTTAGCATTGACGTGAAGTCGGACAGAGGAAGACGTCAGGAATGAACCCTTAAGGTACAGCGGTTCATACATAATAGATGAGTTCTTGGAGAAATCAATAATCCTGTGCTAGGGGAACTCCCAAGAGCTTAAGGGTCTGGTTTCTAAGAACTCGTTGTGACGTTAGGGTGGACGGATGTCGGTGACCATGCCTGTATTTGGAGTGCACGGCTAATGCCTAAATAAGGACTGGGATTCTATGCCTATATAAGGGCAATGCGAATTGTGCCTATATAAGGACATGTTTCAGGAAAACCTATATACGGACACCTAAAGCGGAATACAACACCCACTCCACTTTCGAATGAACGATAATACTAAATGCTAAACATTAAATGCTAAACATTAAACTGAGTACCACATGTTGCTAAAAACATTTCTAAAAGCATATTAAAAGAAGTTTAAAATAAACTGTTGAATGCAATAGGTACTGTACATTTTAAAGCATCGTTTTCATTCTAAGCATATAATGGAAATAAATGCAACATGAATGAATAAACAGAAATATATACATATGATGAAATGCTTGACAAGTTTTCAAAAATCAAAGCCATTGCATATCATGGTATTAAATGAAATGTTAGACAAATAAGGTGCAATGTGTCCCTGGAAGTATTCAAAGAAGTCCGTTTTATAAGAATAGTTCTACTGTAAGCAGATTGTTTTGCCATGTATTTCAAAAAAAAAAAAAAAAGTTCAATTTTGGGAAAAGTTCCAAGTTTTTGAAAATATGAAGGCCAAATTTCATTGCGTCCCTGGTACACTGTGAGCTGAATCAAAGTCAGTGTATGGGTCTGGTGTAAACATGAAATCATCTATTTCTGTAGCCAAAATATCGTCTACCGAAGTTGGTGACATTTGGAACACCTCGTTCAGAAGGTTAACTGCACAGAGATGAGAAGCATCGCTCTCAGCATAAGATGCCGCAGCAATGTTCGCGTCCATTGTTACCTGTGTGCCTGTTGATCCAACACGTACCTCAGCAGCTGCAGGAAGCGTCTGTGAGATCTCAATGAATGCCGTCATCAGGATTGGTAGCCTCTGGGGACAACACAGAGCATGGGCCTTTATCGGGTCCAGCAGAGTATCGATATCCGTTGGCATGACTGATGGGAGTGTTAGACAGGTGTCTAGCACGCCATCTTCACCGCAAAGCAGGCAGCGTGGAACAGGTAAGATGCAATATTGCCAGATTGGTCTGAATGACAGGAACCACGTTGTATTAGGTTCCCGTAGACGAGGCATGCCCAAAAGCTGTACTATTCGCTCACGGCACTTCCGTTCAAGGAGAGCTTTCTCCACATCGCTCGGAGTGATGTTGGCGAATAGGCTTGCCATAGCATAATAGTAGGAATAGAAATAGGATTCCTGCAACAAGTGCTAGAATTAATGGCACACCACCAAACACCGAATGTGCGAAGTTTGGGATGATTCCGAGGACTGCCTGGAAAGGTGCTAATAGTCCTGAACAGATGGTCTTAAATACATGTACAATTCTGCTCGTATCAGACATGTTAAAGATACGTCCCATCATTTCTACGAAATGTATAGGGCAGTTTGTACGAATTAAAGCCTGTATCTCAGCCGAAGTCCTTGCAACTTGTAAATCATAGATTTCTTTGGCCGAGGTCAGAGGCACGGTTTGTTGTATAAGCATGGCTTTCATTCTGCTTAAAGTATCAAATCGTATAAAAGAAACATTCAATGAAGGCCATAAAGGCGACTCCCTGACTGTGTCTATTGGGGGGAACAATACTTGCATACAGCAAGTGACCCTGGAGTCCACCGTTACCAGATATGGGATGCCTGGCAACATGCCACAGCAACTCTGATCATTCAACATGAGGCAACTCCCGTTAGAAAGTTGGCCAAACGTTGGATTAATCACAGTAGCTGGTGTACCCTGCTGGTGGCAGGACAAATTTGCCACAGAACCATTACAAGCCCCGTGTAAAGAAATGTCCTGACATATGAGTGAACCGCTTAGTGCATTTTCACAGTGTGTACCGCTTAGAAACACTTCACGATCCCCACTCCAACATCTGTATTCGTAAGGTAAATCCCAGGATGTCTTAATGTATTCTTTACCCAACCTTTCATATTTGCCTGCTTGCATTTGTTTGAGGCAATACTGAAACTGAAAAGTAGTGACAGGCAGAGTGATTTTGCCATGAATAAGCCATTCTGTAGCTGGTTTTTCTGCCACTGTGAATGGTAATTTTTCCAGTTTTTCAATGCTCAGCACTGTATACTTTGCTCCCCTTTGTGCCAGTTCGATCTGTTTATCAGTCAGATTGTATTCTGCAAACAGAGCCGACGTGTTGATAAAACGCCAAGGCACATAGCCCGCACGCAAAGATTGCAGCGTCCAGCTTAATAACATAATAGAACGTAACTGAGATTGGCCTTGTTGTAACATGGCTAAATCTTGTTCCAGTATGTCAATAGCAGAGGATACAATGTTGTCCAATGAATAAATTCTGGATGACAAAGTTGTTAACCCATTGCCGACCACAGTGAGAGATTTCTCTAAGTTAATACGATCAAGTTCACGTATTCGTTCTGCGGCCTCTGCCTGTGAAACCTTTCATGCTTCATTATAAGCAGCATAGATGCCGGCATATATGAAACGTTTTTGACGCGGTTTTCTTGGTCCTAGCAAGAATTCCCTATGGTCTGCGTCTTCTTTAAGTAAAGATAAGTGTTGTTTCACATCCTCAAGTGTAGATTTTTGTAGCCAGTCGAGGCACAATTTTCCTACACTGTATGTTGTTACTACCCCCGGATGTTGTCTTTGGACGTATCGTGGGTTTGGCCTATGAATAGTAAAGCCCTGTGTTTTATTCAGGAATCTTTCTTGACAGATGTTTGTGTCTGTGGGCCAGATCAACCATTTTCTCCAATCAGGATTTGTTCTGTTGATTTGTAGTATTGTGTCAACTGTAACCGCTGCCTGTGTATTGTTATTACTGGCAGGTGTTGGTACAGAAGGTGTTTTCATGTCTTTGATCTTGGCTAAACCAAGGCAAGACGTTTGTTGCACAGTGTCATTCAAAAACATTATTTGCTGAGGGATGATACATGCTCTAAACAAAGCTTCTATCCCCTGCACTTGCCAATCTTTAGAACCCCAGACAGATTTTGTGTCTATTGTGTCTTTCCACAAGTCGAATCCATGTCTAGACAGTTGAGCAATAAATGCTGCAGAGTAAATCTGTTTTGTATTTGTTAAAATAATTTTCTGTCCTGTTTTGTTTATATTTTTATAGTAAAATGTTTCCGGGTCAGATGTATTGTACCCTGAAAAATAGGGAAACTTTTTAGCAAACGTTTTTGAACTACCTTTTGGTGGTGTAGGACAATGCTCCCATTGGTTAAACATAAACACATTTCTAGGTGTTGCAGATTTATGCAAAAAATGATGACCATAGTGGTTATAGCAATACAGCTGTTCATAGTCTGATGAACCCTCTAAATATTCATTATTAGAAAATGCAGCAGACCTTTCTAGATCAAACATCATATCATTTACAGTCTCAAAGTCCCAATCAACAGAATAGGTACTGGATGAAATAAAATCACTTAGTGAAATTTTAAATAAATGTGGAATGTTCAAAAGTTCCGTAGGGCCGAAGATATCGAAATCTGTTTTGTCCCACACTATACCATCCTGTATAGGAACGGCTGTGATGTTCACTGCTGACAAGTCTTTGGCTTCACGATGGGATGATTTGTGTGGTTTTAAAAGTAAGTTCACATTTTTACTTTCAATGTCCAAATGGATGTATCTGCCATTTATAGGCACGCTGATAGTCATAACCAAAGCTAGCCAAAGCAGAAAGAAAAATATTCCAGAAATAATCCATAGTTCAATCCATGGTGAAACCAGATAAGTCTTTCTCAGAAAATGAAAAAAGTCTTGTACTTGCTGTTTAAAAGTTTTTGATGCTGGCGTCGTTTCAGGCTCACTCGGATCCTCAGAAAACGTATTAAAGTTAATGAAATAGTCAGAAGCAGTTCTGTCAATTGTTGGAATTACATCAGGATTTGTCGAAATCGCTGGAACCAGTTGATCACTTGTTACGCTGGTGTAGACAGGTGTATTTGGATGAACTGTTACTTGAGTTTCAAGAGGGATGAGTTCCATAGCATTGTTGCTTAGTCCTTCATCTGTTACGGCTGAATTCTCGATTGTTATGAGTCTTTCAGTCTGAACCTCTTGGATAGTAGCGAGAGGAGTGCGTCTGCTACTAGGTCGGAGTCCACGAGGCCTACTATTTAGTATTGGCCACATACTGTGGTTTGATGTGGTCGATTGACACAAATCTTTTCTCCTTTATCCAGCAAGGGGCGGCAGAAGTACTGTTCTTGTTCCGTGTATGGCTAGGACAGGTACTGGTTGTCTGTAAGAAGGTCCAAATTCCTTCTTGTCCGCAATCTTCTCTCTGACTAGATCCCCAACTTTTGGGATCCAGACAGGCCTTGCTGGGACTGCCGGTTTTTCCCCAGTGGTGGTTGGCTTCAGGAACACGTTGCTTTGTTTCGATCTTAGTTCATTTAGATCCTGTAAAACAGCCAAACGATCTTTGATATCAAAGGGTTTATTTTCCACCACTGTGCCTTTACATTCGAGATCAGGAACCCACATTCTTGTCCCAAATAGGACCTCATATGGAGTGACCCCCCTAGAGAACTTCTTGGCAAATTATTTAATGAGCGTTGGACCCCATAAAGATGTTTGACCCACCCATCACCCGAACCTAATACCCTAGCTGTTATAGACTGCTTTATGTCCCGGTTTTTCCTTTCCACAACAGAATTTCCCTCAGGATAAAACGGAGAGGAGTACCGCAATGCAACACCCAAACTGGCCATGGCTTCTTTGTAAGCCCGAGAGCTAAACGCAGGGCCCTGGTCAGAATGTAGCGTGCCTATTGCGTATGTGCCGATAAAGACTCGCAAATCTTTTATAACAGTTTGAGGGTCAGCCGAGCGCTGAGGCCATATCCATAGGAACCTTGACTTAGTATTTGTGGGATCGCATTTGTCCCAAAGGACGCCTGCGCGTAGATAGTCTAATGCTATCTAACAATGGTGTCTGTACTGGGCAGGCTACTTTGTAGCATGGTGTCTGGTGGCGTTCTGCATCACGCTGTACCTTACAGTCTATGCAGTCATTGATGAAGATGTGAATCTGTGTATTCATTCCAGGCCACCAGTACATCTCTTTTAATGTTAATATTGTTTTAGAGATCCCTTGATGTGACAGACCCTCCCCCAGATGTGCTTCATAAATCAAAGTTGCTCTACGTTCCATGTTTGGAATTACCCTATCCCCCACTCCAGGGATTCGAGCAAAAGGAACGTTGTTCGCATCAATTACATAAGAGTACTTGAGTGGAAACTTTTTTGGTAACGCTGCACCACTGCCTTTGCTCGTAGCATTGACAGCCAACAATAT
Organism: Calotriton arnoldi; assembly: GCA_963921515.1. Lineage (NCBI taxonomy): Eukaryota > Metazoa > Chordata > Amphibia > Caudata > Salamandridae > Calotriton > Calotriton arnoldi. The sequence goes on from CAWUFW010000156.1 coordinate 3,374,049, forward strand.
CTCAGTGTCTATTCTCGTTTTTGAACGAGTGATCGCAGCTACGGAAGCCGTCTGAACAGCCCCCTTTGCGGCTTCGTCAGCCAATGAATTCCCTGCAACATGAACGCCATCACGTTGATGACTCAGCGTGTGTATCACGTGAGCTTTTGGTAGTTCGTTTTTTAACTGAACTACTTGTTCCCAAAGCGTTTTATGCTTTATTGGGCCACCTTTTGCATCTTTGAACCCATTTTCAAGCCAATTTTGTATATATTCATTGTACGACTGAACACAGTAGAAAGAATCGCACACTATTAGTGTGGGGAATTCGCGATCTGTACTTTCAAGTGCCAGTTTGAATGCTTGTAGTTCAGCTCGCTGAGTTGTACAATCTCCTAGAGATTGAGTTTTAGTGACCATTGGTCTGAAGTTACCATCTTGCATGCGAGCTTTAACGATTGCGCATGCTGCACTGTAAGCTTGCTTACTCCCTGTAGCGGGTTGTGCGGATCCGTCAGTTTAAATTATGAATTCGTACTGATCGAGAGGCAGAATTTCAGTGGGCAGAGGACATTCATGTTCATATTGCAGGAACGCTTGTGTTTTTAAATCAGGATCAAAAACATATTCAACATCTGTTGCAGCAAGAGAATTAACCCATTGTATCCATCTAGGATGTAATGCTTTAGCATTTGGAATGCTCGCTTTAATTACCGCCTCTAAGGCCGGTACTGGAGTTACGACAATAATGTGTTTCCCTTGGGCTAGAGCTCTTTCTTTTGCTACAGCGGTTTGAACTGCTGTCAGTATTTTTTCAGTTGAAGTGAAGCGCATTTCTGCTTGTGTATACAAATGTGATTTGTATGCTATTGGTACTTTTTCACCCTCATTAAATGTTAAGTAGGTGAATCCGCATTGACCCAAAATTATTCGGATCACTAAGTTGCGTTGACTTACGCGTGTTTGTAAGTGATTTGTTGCTAACATGTTAGCTTGGAGTGAACGCAAGATTTCTGTGTGTTCCTGTGTCCAATTTTTGATTGAAAAATCAGGTTTGATTAACGCGTAGAGAGGTTTAACCCTTTCTGCGTAATTTAGAATGTAAGTTCTTCCAAAATTTAGGAAACCCAGGATGGATTGTAAATTTTTCAGCGTTTTTGGAGGTTGGAGCAGCGCACACCTTTCTAAAAAGTTAGCTGCCAAGCTCTTGCCTTCACTTGAAAGCTCATATCCTAGAAAAAGGACATTGAGATGGGCAATTTTGGATTTTTTAAAGTTGAACTTATAGCCCTCAGAGGCGAAGCCCAATATAATGGTACTCACCCTGTTCAAGTGCCTATCCAGGTCATCGTCTGTCAAATAGATGTCATCGACATATGACAATGCCTCATTATCATAAATTTGTAGTAACTCTGTTACCCTCGCTGAGAATAACCCCGGGCTGTTCTTGAACCCTTGTGGGAGTCGACAAAATTGACGCTGGGTCCCCATTATTGAGAAAGCTGTTAAGTACCTGCTTTCAGGTGCTATGTTCTGACAAAAGAAACCATTTGAAATGTCCAATGTGGTTTTATATTTTTTACGCACAATGTTATTCATTAATGCTGTACTATGTGCATTTTGCACTGCAAATGTTTTAGAATAAGTGTTTAAGTGTCTGTAATCCAAAACTAGACGATATGTATTGTCTGGTTTGGAGACAGGAAACAAAGGATTGTTCATTGAAGAGGTGCATGTTTCAATCACCCCTTGGTATTCAAGTTGATCTAAGATCTCCCTGACCTGTTTTTTAGCTTCTTGCTTTATTGGGTACTGCCTTTGTGCAGTAGGTTCATTTTTTAGATGTATTTTATGCTGAGGTGAGTCCTCATCCCATCCTACATGATTTTTGTATAATGCTGGGGCTTGGGCAACTGCCCATTTCCTGGCATAAGTATATTTTAGGTGAATTGGAATATGGTTGGAGAAGGCTGGCATAATAATGTCCTCACCATGTGGGCACTCCCTGACAAATTGTGGTGGCCAGTCTTTTTCTGCTAGAAGTATATCATAACCCCTTGAAAGTTTTTCCCAAAAGAGTGTTTTCACCTTTCTTGGTATGTCTCCCTCCAGTCGGAGTGTTATTTCATATACCTTTTGTGGAGTACTAACCCTGGTGTCTACAGTCTCTACTGTGATGTACTCATTCAAGTCCACTATCTCCAGAAGTTCCTTCAGGTTCTGGCAAGCTATTGTGACTTCTGCTGCACTGTCCAGCATTGTCTGAGCCCATTCTCCGTTCTTGAGCTGTGTTCTCAGTATCCTCGGCATGTCTGATCTTCAGACCTGCTACCTTCTTTTTGAGAATTGAGGTGTTGATTTATTTTTCTGAACGTGTTTGTCGTCTTTGGATTCAACGCGTTCTTCTCTATGTTCTGACCGTCCTCTTCTTTCCGATGTCTGTGACGATATCTGAAAGGTACGAGAGGAACGTGTATCAGTATCTTGATACCTGTCACGCTTTCTTAAATTATCCCTATTCCTGAGGTTATACCTCCTTTCAGAGGGCTCCTTTTGAGGAGACCTACCTCGGGATTGAGAACGTTTCTCGTTTGAATTTTGTTTATTAGTTTCCCACTTCTTTTAGAAGATGTAGGAGTTTGTTTAATAGAGTCCTTCTCAGGACTTTCAGATAGTTTTGGCTTCAATGGTCTTCCACCCAAACTATCTCTGCCTAATTCTGCATAAGATTGTTCTATTATTCTGGGTAGTTCTGTTTGATGTTCTGTTACATCAAATTCCCTTAATCGTTGGCGGATCGCCACTGATGCTGCCTCCCCTTTAATATTAGATAATATTATTGTTGAGACCTGGTCGAAATTTTTCAGTAATTTCATACCTAAATTCAGAGCAGGTTCTGCCCCGTATTCGTTTTGAATTTGTTTCAGGACATCTGGTATTACTGCAATTGATGGAACACCATGTGTTTTAGTATAGATGGCAGCAAAGACTGAGCCCCAAGTGGTGCAGTCTTCCAGTTGTGGTGTGATCCCCATTGGTAAACAGATTGTTAGGATTCTGTGTTTCTCATAAGGGCTAGTATTAGGAAATACTGCTTTGATTTGAGTAATTTTTTGAGCTATCCAGAATGGAATTTGCTCACGTTTTGTGGGCATTTTGCCCATGACTGCGTATAAAGTCTGTGGTGTAATTTTTAGTGTATTCCCCTGTTGAGGGGTTTGATTTGGAATGGTCAATGGTGGTTGGACTGTGAAAGTCCGCATGACATATTGGACCAATTGTCTGTAAATTTTTATTAACTCTGTAAGTTGAGTAAGTAATTCCTCTTCTGACATCTCTTCAATGTCAGGATGAGGTGTGTAGCCGGCTAGAATCGGCCATGTTGCTCCTGGTCTACCTAGTGGACCGAGCCTGGTAATGTTTTTGTGATGTTTTAGGGCGCCTTTAAACCAGAGCTGATGCTCCTGGTATGTTAGTGGAATTTCAATATCCTCGAAAGGAATATATTCCTCTGGTGGTTCATCTTCTTTGTAGAAGTGAAACAGTTTTGTTACTGGATTTGATTCAGGGAATACTATCCATGAATAGAATAACTCTGTCTGAAAGGATTCGTGTGCCTCTATCACGAAAACTGCTCTACCGCCTCTTGGTGGTAGGCCGTGTTTTATAAGTTTTAGAGTGATGGCTCTTCTTAAGTTTGGATGGATGTCTATAACACCCTCCTCGGTTTCATTTAAACCTGTAAAGTTAAAAGCTGTTACGACTGGGTCAGCCGCAGCTACACCGTTCTCGGTGTCATTGTCCCCGGGTGTGGACATTTGTTTTTTGAAAAATGTAGAACAAGTTTCAAGGAAACAAAAGATAAGGTGCACAATATTTTGGAACACTGTATCCTTCAACGTTGATCAAACCAAGCAACTAATATATAGGGTTTTTTGTCCTATTTAGTTTTGGCGGATATTTAACCCTACCCACTCCAGACGTCTTATGGAGTATGTAAGTAGGGGTCTCTGAGAAAAGCACGACTGAGTTACTCAGTATCTAGCGTTAAATTACTGCCTTACCAAACGTTTGGGCGCCATGTAGTGTAGTTCCTATTTCCCTAATAGGCTCTGCGCATTGGAATAATATACCCTATAGGCTTGACATAGGACTGAGGTCGGTATGTCCCTATCGAGTATATTAAACTTAATTACTTTGTGCCAGCTAGCTCAGAGGCCACTAGAAACTCCTTGAGAACAAGAAGGGAGTAGTTTCTGGCAACCGCATAAACATGACTACATTGTTTCCCTTTAGAATCGGAACACGTCTCAGAATCGTGGAAACAATAGATAACAGTTTCACCCAGCTAATCGTGCATGCTTAGTTTCCACAGAGTTACACAGAAAGAAAAGACGGGCGTTTCAATAAAAAGGTTTTATTGAACAGACTTGTTTCTCGTGTAAGAGATATGTGCTGTTATGATCACAAGACAGTATGCAAGATATATAATGTACAGCGTAAGCAGTAGAAATAAATAATACTGCGCTAGCATTATCTTTTAGCATATATTCACATACATAAATAACATGAGCTAAAAAAGCGAGTACTCATACGATGCGTCTCTAAGCTAGTTCTACCCCAATGTACCTAACCTAGTCTAGGTGTAGGGAAAGGTAAGAAGTAGGTGGAGTATTCTCTAGTATGGTATACTAAGAGTATGTTAAGTCTAGTATGCCAAGAGTCCCTCTAGGTTCTAGTCAGCTCCATACCTTGAGAATGAGAGAGGTGGGAATCTCTTTCCGGATCTGGAACTCTAACACCCCGCGAAGGGAGTCAGAACACTGGAAGCTGGATTCTTCTGCGAGCAGGAATGACAGCGTCTTCTCAGTGCGTCAGGCCGGGATACGGGCTTCTCTGAAGTCGAGGTCTCCTCCTAACTTGCTTGGGCAAGGGAAGGTATATTTATACCTGGTAGGTGCCTTGGAATGTTAGCATTGACTTGAAGTCGGACAGAGGAAGACGTCAGGAATGAACCCTTAAGGTATAGCGGTTCATACATAATAGATGAGTTCTTGGAGAAATCAATAATCCTGTGCTAGGGGAACTCCCAAGAGCTTAAGGGTCTGGTTTCTAAGAACTCGTTGTGACGTTAGGGTGGACGGATGTCGGTGACCATGCCTGTATTTGGAGTGCATGGCTAATGCCTAAATAAGGACTGGGATTCTATGCCTATATAAGGGCAATGCGAATTGTGCATATATAAGGACATGTTTCAGGAAAACCTATATACGGATACCTAAAGCGGAATAAAACAGGATTCTCTCAGCGCAAAGACTCCACATTGACCTCACAGCCTGCATCAGAACCGCTGCTGTGCGAAGCTTCCCCAATGCCAGCCCTCGCATCACAGATCTCTTGTCGATGGTATCCTTGATGACGACGCAGATTCTCTTATCGCAGTTCCTCATAGCAAATGCATCGCCTCAACTACACGATGTATCCTTGAGGCTGGACTTCACATCACAAGCCCTCGTCAACAGATTCTTCAATGACGACGCAAGACCTCACATCGCAGCTTCTCGAACTGACACATCGCCTTGGTTGCGCAATGCAGCCTTGACGCGGGACCTCGCAACGCTCAGCAAAGTTTAATTTATGGTACTCTTTTTTAGCAGGCCTAATTGGGTCCCTGTAGCCAGCCTGCACTCCCTCCTGGTAGGCCTGAACCTGTGACTTTGTCCAGGTCTGAGGCGACAGGATATCCACAGTTGGTACTTTGTGCTTTTTGGCACTTTATTTACTGAAACCTTTAAAATTGCAGATCTCCGGTTCAACTAATTTAGTTTTTGTCATTTTGGTCTTGTTTTATTTATTAAAATGTACTCTATTTTTGTAAAATGGTTTGGGATTTTTTTCCTGTGTTGTATTTTCACTTTATTGCTGTTTGAAATGCTGCATAAATACTTTACACATTGCCTCTAGGTTAAGCCTGATTGCTCTATGCCAAGCTTCCAGAGCATTGAACACAGGCTACTTTGGGGTTTGCTTGTGCTTCACCTTGACAAGGATTGTGGTTGCTGCTTGAGTAGGATTCGCTCCCTCTCAACCAGTAACCCAATTTCTTACAGGCAGGGTGCAGTGTACTTAAAGAGTTGGGAATGTACTTTTAAGTTTTAAATATCCTGGAAGAGAAAAACTCACAAATTTGTTTTTCAAGTCAAAATACTTTATTTTGGTCATTTATACCATAAAAGTGCAAATCCAATAAGCTTTACAGTACATAGACAGTCCACAGAACACAATCACAAACTCCAATATCTTTTTTTACAAAACAATCTATAAGCCATTTCCCCATTAATCAAACAAAAACCACGGCAACCCATACAAAGAGCCCTGTTAAGAATGTACTAACATTAAGAAAAGATCAAAATTTTGCATTTCAAGTATATAAAACACTAAAAGTGCACTTTATAAAACACAAATAATAAAAATTGGTTAAAAGTCCTAATTAAAACAATAAATAATTATCAGCTTAGGCCTGTGGGTTGGTATCTAAGAGTGACTTGCGCACACATCACATGGAAAATAGGAAACGTGACACCGCAAATACAATGGGCATTTGGGTATTGTAGTTCAGGAGCCTGAATGCCTCTACACAGTGCTGGGACCCCAAGTTTCTAAATAGTTGTATCAACCATCGGTGTCTGGCTTTTTTATAGCCAGGGCAGAAGAAAAATACATGCAACTCTGACTCCTCTGCATTGCTGTAAGCTGGACACCCCAGAGTAGTTGCGCCTGTCCATTTGTTAGAAAAAGCGCGCAGAGGGAGAACCCATGCCTGAATTGTATGTAAGGTTTTCTCGCTAGTACGGGTTGCATATCATCCAAAGCAGGCTCTAGGATATACTGGTCTTTTACTTTCATGAATGCAGCTGTTAATCTGCCTATTACCAGCTGCGGTCCGTGCAGGTAACAGCAGTGGGGCCTGGTAAGGGGGGATTTCGAGGGACGATGCCAAGGGAAAATTAAATAAATAATTAATTTTCCCTATGCATCATCCCTCAAAAATCCCCCCTTACCTGGCCCTACCACCCCACCGCTGTTACCTGCACGGACCGCGGCTGCCTATTACTGGGCTCTCCTGAAGGTGGACAAGTTTACCTTCCCTATAGCTCCAAACCAATTCCTTCCTAGAAATTGTGGGGCATGCTTCCTCAGGGTTGAACCATAGGCTCACTCTACCCATTTTCAGAAGTGTATCCCTTACGTGTGCTAGCCAAGGTAGTTTCCCGGAGCCCTGTATACCCAGGACCTCCTTTAACTCTGCCCTATATACAGCCAATTCCGGGGTTACCCATAAGCGACACCAAAAAGTTAGGGGTCTAAAAGCAATTTCGTCTGCAATTGGTGTCACCCTCAAGTCCAGGCGAAGCGGTATGAGAGGGGAGCTGAGGGGGAGACCAAATAGCTGCCTGAGAAAAGTGTTCTTAGTCTTGGTGATGTTTCTAAGAGAACAGTGCCCCCAAAGTTCCACCCCGTACATTGCTGCACTCCTTATTTGCACTTTATAAATCTCCACGAGCGGTCCGATAGGTTTGTGGCAGGTATTCCTGAATAACTTGGTCAGCCCCCCTGTGGTCTGTGCTAGCTTTAGGCATGTTTTGTTTATTTGCATCCCTCAAACCATTTTTTCAGTTAGAATGACCCCAAGATACTCAAATACAGGCACCCTCTCCAGCGGGATGCCATGCAAACAGGGATTTGGGCGTGTCGAACTGGCTGGGTTGAAGACTATATATTTGGTCTTCTGATGTTAATCTCCAGCCCCCTGCTTTTGCAAAAGGCATCACAGCTGTCAAGGATCCTCTGAATGCCCATAGGTGATTTTGAGAGCAAGAGGGTATCATCGGCGAACATCATTGCCAGCACTCTGCTGTTCGCTAGCTTGGGTGCTTCAAGGTCCTTCCCCGTATTAAGTGTGTCAACAAGAGCATTTATATATAGGCAAAACAAGGTGTCTTACTCCTCTGTCAATGGCTATTGGTGCAGTGAGTTCCCCAAATTTACCAAACCTGATTTGGGCATAGTTGCCATCATGCAATCGCCTGAGCATGTAGCAAACTGAAGAGCTTATTATTTTTAGAGCAGCACTCAAAAACTATCATCAAAAAATCTAATCAGAAAAGAAGGCCCATTCCACCAATCTCATCAAGCAGGCAGCATCTGATCAAAAAACGATCTTTAAAATTGTAAAATCCTTTACCCACCCCAAGATTCTCGATCACGAAATTCCTCCGTCACAAAAACTATGTCACCAGATCGATGAATACTTTGATGAAAAGGTCAAAGACCTAAAAAAAGATTTTAAGTCAACCGACATGCTACCCGTAGAAATATGTGATTTGGATCTGGAAAACAGACAGAGGCTTAACTGTTTCAAGGAGATTACCCTCGAACAGTCCAGACAAGCTATCCTCGCGTGTAAATCAGGTTCTCCTCGTGACCCCTGCCCCCAAAAATCCTACATGCGCTCATCGACATTATAAATCCAATTATTAATCAAATCATAAACTCCTCTCTTAGGCAAGCAATAGTACCCGAAAATTGGAAAATCGCCTCAATTAAACCCCTTAAAAAAAAACAACTACCGGATCCAACAACTCTCTCCAATCTTAGACCCATCTCTCTGCTTCCATGTTTCAGCAAAATAACTGAGAAGTTAGTAAACACGCAACTAAATGACTTTCTCCTACAAGCCAGCATTCTACACCCCAGGTAATCATTCAACAGAGTCAGCTCTGCTACATACTACGGAAACACTAAAATTTGCCCTAGATCAAGGGACAATTGCAGTGCTGATTCTGTTGGATTTATCGGCCGCCTTCGACACTGTCTCCCATGACATCTTGGGAGAACAGTTAAAAAAAACGGCATCTCACACGAAGCGTTAGCCTGGCTAACATCATTCCTGGAGAACAGGAGACAAATAGTAACCCTCGGCAATTACCAATCAACAGAGAAACAGCTGCTCTCTGGCATTCCTCAGGGCTCAGCCCTGAGCCCAACACTTTTCAATATATATATGGTACCTCTATTGGACTTGGTGACATCCTTTGACATCGAGTCTGTCTCCTATGCTGATGATACTCAGCTTATCCTAACTCTAGATAAAGAGTCAACAGCGGCAGAAGAAAACTTTCAGCGATGCCTCTCCGCTGTCTTTGAATGGATGAAATCTAACCACCTCAAGTGTAATAGCCAAAAAACGGAGATCATGCTGCTTGGGAAATATAACATATTCATGCCTAAACTGTGGTGGCTGACTGACGCAGCACCTCCTCCTAACACAGTGGATTCTGTAAAGAACCTGGGGATCAGATTCGACACTTCGCTGTACTTCCACCAGCAAGCGCTCTCGGTGGCCGGCGCCTGCTTCCATAGGATAAAAACCCTCAAAAAATGTTTTGATCTTCTTCCAGCTACTGCTCGTAAGACAGTCGCAGTGGCCTTAATCTTGTCTCGCCTGGACTACTGTAACAATCTGTATGCAGGAGCAAAGAAAATAACTCTGAAAAAGCTACAGATTGTCCAAAACGCAGCGGCTTGACTGGTACTGAAACTGCCAAGGGGGTCCTCAGCCTCGGAGGCACTCCAAACCCTCCATTGGCTGCCAATACACAAAAGAATCCTCTTTAAGATCCTAGTAATCACCTTCAGAACGGTCAGGTTAACTGGACCCAAATACCTCAGGACAAGAATTAAACCTTATGTTACCCAACGTCCTCTGAAATTCTCATCTGAAAATTTTCTTGCACCTTCCCGCTTTCACCTGACGTCCAGAGGGGGAAAGTCAATGGCTGTCCTTGGAACAAAAGCTTGGAATTGCCTGCCCACCCATCTGAGACTTATGCAGTCAGAACCCATGTTTAAGAAACTGTTGAAAACCTGGATTTTCGCAGCCCCAGATAATCTGATTTTATCTCTTATCTGACGGTTCTCGGTCTGAGACTACTCTCCTCTATGCCTCATTTCACCCGCTTTCAGCGCCAAGATGCTCCTCGGAGTGAAAGCTGCGCTATATAAATGACTTCATTCATTCATTTATTCAAAGATAGGTGGGGACCCCGAGATCGCTTAAGACAGCCCATAATTTGTCTCTTGGTACCAAGTCAAACGCGGTTTTTAGGTCCACAAAAATTAAATAAAGGCTACCACCTTCTATAATCACCTTTTTCCAATATAAGAGTTGGAGCCTAAATATTTGGTCAATGGTGGACGTGTTTTTCCTAAAAACGGCTTGGAATGGACTTAAGATCTTGTGTTCGTCCATCCAGTTCTGAAGACGGTCCAACACCCGGGCAAACATTTTTTGTCTGACATCAATTAGACTTATAGGTCTGTAGTTGGTGGGAAGAAGTGGTGAACCCTTTTTGTGGACTGACAGAATTTCCGCTCCCGCCCAAGTTGCTGGGCTCGCCATTCCCTGCAATATAGCGTTAAATAGGATCCACAGGTAGGGGTCCTAGATGGTTGGTTCTGTATGGAAATGGTCCCCTGGAAACATGTCTAGCCTATTGCAAGTGAAGTCCTCCCCTCTCCCAAAGGATAAAATTGGGTTACATTATTACATTTAATAAGTGATTTTGTTTTAGGGGGGAGCAGTTGGAATGTCATTGTGGTGTCTGAGGAATCTAAATGTAAACCCCTCTTTAATGGTAAAGGCGATTTTTAACTAGTAATTCTGAAAATGCCACTTTTAGAAACTTGGAATTTTTTTGTCCTAACCATTTGGTGCCTGCAGCATGTATTATGGGTCACATGACTAGGTGCAGTTTGTAGCTGGCCTTTGTGTATTCTTCCCAGACAGTATCACAATGAGGGTCTGGGTGTTGGCAGGATGAGGCATCCTGACTTGATGGGGGGGACTTGAGCTGTCACCTACCATACTGGCACTACGAAGGCACTGGCCCAGAACACGTACAAAGGACTTCACACTAGCCTATTGTGCCACCAGACAGACTCGGACCAGGGCAGGGAGGCAAGACATTCCAGACACTTCTGTGGGGGTAAAACTCCAGAATCTTCTCCCACTTCAAAGGGGGATACCAGGTATAAAAATGGCTCGTCAGTTAACTCCTGGACATGTAGATACTGCAGAAAAAGGACTTTCCTGCTGTCAGAGGACTACCCTGTTGCTTGAGACCTGCCCGGCTGTTTGAGAAGGAAGACTGAACCTGCACCCTTCATCCCAGGCTGAAGTGATTCCAAGGGTCAGCTGACTGACCTCCTGTTCTGAGCTACAGGAATAAAACAAGCTCCAGAGACCTCTCTACAACTGTACAGTGGACCTGCTGCAACTGGGCCTGTCTGTGCCCTGCTCCTCAGGCCTCCTCCACCGTGAACGCAACTCTTTGCTCTGGACTTTAGAAGGTAACTTTTTCAGCTGGATTAACCTGGTTCCTGTATCCAGCCCATGCTCCATCATGGTCAGCCTCAACTTGTGATTTTCAATGGTTTCACACAACCAGATAACCGCAAATGGTGCTTTGTGCTTTTAGGCATTATACTTACCTTAAAGCTTTGAAATTGAATATCTCAGGTTCTACTGATTGCATTTTTGTTGCTTTGGTGTCAAATGATTTATTAAAATGTACTCCCTTTTTCTAAATTGGTGAGGAATTTGTTTGTGTTGTCTTTTCATTTTATGACCATTTGTGTGTTGTATAAATACTTTACTAGAAAAACAATGGGAGAGCAAGGGATAAGGCTAAGGGGCGCGTCCTGTTCCCCGGATGTGTACTAGACTTAAACAATATGGACGAACCCACTATGTGTATGTAGATAAGTCACTATATGTAGTATGAACTTGGACCCATTAGGTGTTCTTAAAAAACCCCTCACACACCAACCTGGTTGGTGTCATGCTTCATCATTGGGGTCCCAACCGGGCGGCCGAGTGCCCCCCGGTTGTGCTACGACGCCTGATTACAGCGGAGCTGGTGTTGGTGCGTGAAGTGTGATGTGAAGTGAATTTATTTGGTTAAAAAGATCTCTGAGAATCCTTGCCTCTAATTTTAATGTTGGCGGCTCAGGATATGTCTAAGAATTAATATGTGTAGTACAACTACTCATGGATTATTACCATTAAGTTGACTATGTGTGGCGGTCTACATGTTTCAGCCCCTCATGTGAAAGTAAGTGGGGCTTTCTTCAGGACCAGGTGAGTGGTAGGTGAGTGGCAAAAGTGATAGGTGCCACGTGAAAACTAGTGCGGTACCTACACACGCGCTAAGGTGTGTGGTTAAAAAGTCAAAGTACTCACTGATACTTTAAAAAGCAAAAATTCCTGTATGGGAAACAAAAAGACAAGACAAAACATATAATGTCGCAACATAAAATGCAATCTTTATGACTATATTGGTGTTCTGTAGTCATAGCAAGAGAGCGACCCCTGACCTTGACTGGTAGGTCGCTCCCCCACCACACAGCTCCGTCTGTGTGCCCTGCTGCTGCCCCTGATTGTGCTCGTTTTTTTCCTTTCTGTGCCCCCTTGCTGCCCCTGATTGTGATCGTTTTTTCCTTTCTGTGCCCCCTTGCTGCCCCTGATTGTGATCGTTTTTTCCTTTCTGTGCCCCCTTGCTGCCCCTGATTGTGCTCGTTTTTTCCTTTCTGTGCCCCCTTGCTGCCCCTGATTGTGATCGTTTTTTCCTTTCTGTGCCCCCTTGCTGCCCCTGATTGTGATCGTTTTTTCCTTTCTGTGCCCCCTTGCTGCCCCTGATTGTGCTCGTTTTTCCTTTCTGTGCCCCCTTGCTGCCCCTGATTGTGCTCGTTTTTTCCTTTCTGTGCCCCCTTGCTGCCCCTGATTGTGATCGTTTTTTCCTTTCTGTGCCCCCTTGCTGCCCCTGATTGTGCTCGTTTTTTCCTTTCTGTGCCCCCTTGCTGCCCCTGATTGTGATCGTTTTTCCTTTCTGTGCCTGTTTCCCGCCGCTGCGCCCCTGCGGCCCCGCCCCCTCACTGCCCATTCGCTGCCCCATTCCCTGCTCCTCCCTCCCACCTCCCCATTTATGGCAGCCGCTGTGCGGCTGCGCAGCGGACGTGCGCAGCGGGCGCGCCGCTGGCGCGCCTAAGGCAAGCCCGTCTGCGCCCGTCCGCGCCGTGGCCGCGCCCAGCGCCAGACCCCCTGGTCCGGGCATCCCCGCGCCCGCCACATCAACAGACGCCGATACGACGCCAGCACCCTCCACGCACTCAACCCCGGAAAAGATCACGCCTGCTACCAGGCCACCCCGAAGCGCACCCAAGGGCCCTTCACCTGCCGGAACTGCAGCTTCGCCAGCACCCGCCCCGCCAAACCACCACCCAGGAAAGAACCCAACTACCTCAGATGCATCCTCCTCAACACCCGCTCCGCCCGCAAACACGCCATCGAACTCTGGGACCTTCTAGACTCAACCTCCCCAGACGTCGCATTCCTGACGGAGACCTGGCTGAATCCCGCTTCAGCCCCCCGACATCGCCATTGCCATCCCGTACGGATACAAGATCACCCGCAGGGACCGCACCAACGGAGTCGGAGGAGGCATCGCCATCGTCCACAGGAACACCCTCAGAGTCTCAACCAACACCGACGACACCCTCAGCACCGCCGAACACATGCACTTCCAGATCCACACCGATCCCAACACCACCCTCAGAGGAACCCTCATCTACAGACCCCCCGGACCCCGACCACAGTTCAGCGATTCCATCGCTGACTTCGTCAGCACACACGCCATCGCCTCCACGGACTACATCCTCCTTGGGGACCTGAACTTCCACCTCGAGAACAACAAGGACACCAACTCCACCACCCTGATCGACAACCTCGCCACCCTCGGACTCAGACAGCTCGTGACTACACCCACCCACGCCGCCGGCCACACGCTAGACTCCATCTTTTCCGCAAGCCCACACGTCTTCTTCAACCACACCTCCGAACCCCACTGGACTGACCACCACTGCATCCACTTCACCTACAGGAAGCCCACCACGCACCACTGCACCGAACAAATGCCTCGCCGCTGCTGGAGCAGAGTCACGGAAGACCAGCTAACCACAACCCTCGCCCTGAGCCCACCCGCCGAACCCTCCGACCCCGACACCCGCAACCTCAGACAGTGGATCGACGACTGCGCCAACACCCTCGCCCCGCTCAAGAATCCGCCCAACAGCCACACCAGCAAGAAAGCCACCTGGTTCACCGAAGACCTCCAGGCCTCCAAACGAACATGCCGAAAACTGGAGAAGATCTGGCTCCACGAACGGACAGCGGACAGCTACGCCGCCCACAAGAGCACCACCCGCAATCACCATCACCTCATCAGATCCGCCAAAAGGGCCTCACTCAAAGACCGCCTAGACAACAACGCACACAACAGCAAAGAGCTCTTCAACATCGTGAAGGAACTCTCCAACCCCAGCTACAACACCAACGACATCCAGCCGTCGCAAGACCTGTGCGACTCACTGGCCACCTCCTTCCACCGCAAAATCGCCGACATCCACGACAGCTTCAACACCACGACCGCCCCGGCAACCACCGAGACCACTGCCCCCACAACCACCAACCGCCTGCTCTCCTGGACCAACATCAACGACGAGGACACCAGCGAGATCATGAACACCATCCACTCCGGTTCACCGCTAGACCCGTGCCCTCACCACATCTTCAACAAAGCCAGTACAGCCATCGCGCCCCATCTCCGGAAAATAATCAACATCTCCTTCGAGACAGCAACCTTTCCGGAAAGCTGGAAGCACGCCGAGATCACCGCCTTACTCAAGAAACCCAAGGCAGACCCCAAGGACCTCAAGAACTTCCGACCCATCTCTCTGCTCCCGTTCCCCGCGAAGGTCACCGAGAAAATCGTCAACAAACAACTGACCCGCTACCTCGAGGAGAACAAAATCCTGGACCCTTCCCAGTCCGGCTTCCGCAGCAACCACAGCACCGAAACCGCCCTCATCGCCGCCACCGATGACATCAGGACCCTGCTAGACAACGGAGAAACAGCAGCCCTCATCCTCCTGGACCTATCAGCCGCCTTTGACACGGTCTGCCACCACACACTACGAACACGCCTTCACGACGCCGGGATCCAAGAGAAGGCCCTGGACTGGACCACATCCTTCCTTTCCGGCAGAACACAAAGCGTCCGCCTCGCCCCCTTCCGATCCAAGGCCACCAAGATCATCTGCGGCGTACCCCAAGGCTCCTCCCTCAGCCCAACGCTGTTCAACATCTACATGGCACCCTCGCCCACGTCGCCCGACAGCACAACCTCAACATCATCTCCTACGCCGACGACACCCAGCTGATCCTCTCCCTCACCAAAGACCCTCACACCGCCAAAGCCCACCTCCACGAAAGGAATGAAGGCCGTCGCCGAATGGATGAGGACCAGCCGCCTGAAGCTGAACTCGGACAAGACGGAGGTCCTCATCCTTGGTTCCAACCCTTCAGCCTGGGACGACTCCTGGTGGCCAACATCACTGGGAACAGCCCCGCCACCCACCGACCACGTACGCAACCTAGGGGTCATCCTCGACCCCACCCTCTCCATGACTAAGCAGGTCAACGCCGTTTCCTCATCCTGCTTCAACATCCTCCGAATGCTCCGCAGGATCTTCAAGTGGATCCCCACCGAAACAAGAAAAACAGTCACCCAAGCCCTCGTCACCAGCAGGTTGGACTACGGAAACGCCCTCTACGCAGGAACGACGGCTAAGCTCCTGAGACGGCTGCAACGCATCCAGAACGCCTCTGCACGTCTTATCCTCGACATCCCCCGACGCAGCCACATCACACCCCACCTGAGAGACCTGCACTGGCTCCCTGTCAACAAGAGGATAACCTTCAAGCTCCTCACCCATGCACACAAAGCACTCCACAACTCCGGACCAGCCTACCTCAACAGACGACTCAGCTTCTACACCCCCACCCGCCAGCTCCGCTCGACCAGCCTCGCCCTCGCCACAGTCCCCCGCATCCGGAAAACGACCGCCGGCGGCAGATCCTTCTCCCACCTCGCCGCCAAGACCTGGAACACCCTCCCCACCAACCTCCGACAGACCCAAGACCTACTGGCCTTCAGAAGACTCCTCAAGACCTGGCTCTTCGATCAGTAGCAGCACCACCCCCCTCTTCCCCCAGCGCCTTGAGACCCTCGCGGGTATGTAGTGCGCTTTATAAGTGACATGATTGATTGATTGATTGATTGATTGATTACTACAGTGACTGGTGTGTTGCCCATGCAAATTGCGACATGCAGGGATATTTCATGCATGCTGCGCCCGTAAGGAATTGGGCAATCTGGTTCATGGTGCGCTGTAAGGCGCTGGTCATTGGCTGCACACGTAATGGTGCTAGCGCTAGGTGCAGTCTATAACTATGCTAATTGTGGCACTGGGTCGTGCGTGAGGGCCACTATAGTGGGTGCCTAGTGGTCCACAGCGCACTAAGAGCAGATCTGCTGTAGTCGGATCGCTTCGTGCTCCTTAATTAAATCACTACTAAAAGCAAAGTGAAGGAAATAAACGTTTTTGTTTAAAAAAGAGGAAAATAAACATTTTTTTAACATATATAAACAGTTTTTTAAAGAAAGGGGGCATGCACAGGTAATCGGTTATGTCATAATTTCAATGCTAATGGATTTAAGGCAGATATCGAGGCTCGGGGTGGGGTGCTCGTCCAGGATTCCAATCTGAAAATTAAAGAAAATTAAAGAGCGCCGGGATTAGCCCAATCGTCTAGGTAGGCTCTTTGTGGTGACACTACTTGAGCACGCAAAGTCTTACTTGGTAATGTCGAGTCATCCGCTATAAACCTCATTCGGTCCCCTGTAGTCCCAGCTGGTGCTGGGTGCGAAGAGGGAAAGCAGCTTAAGTAGTGTATGAATCGGCCCCGGTACGTGTGGAAATGCATGTCCGGGACCGGCAGTGACTCTGCATTGAGTTCGATGCGCATGCGCACGCATGCGTGGTCAATGTCTAGAACGCTATTGCGGGTGTCTAACGGGGCAGCCATACTGGAGAATGCTGTTTCGCTTGAAAAAAGAGACAGACATCGGTCAAAGGTGTGTTAGGACCTTGTAGTTGGTCGATGTAAGAGTATCCTGGAAAACCTTATTGCGCTGCGTGGTAAATAGAGCTATTCCTGTGGGTAAAATACTGATGGTACAAAGAATCAGGGGGTAGTAGACCAGCAAGGCTGCCATCTTTTGAGAATGTGTTCAGCTCGTGCGAATGATCATTATCTAAGGGTATCTTAGTTAAAATGGTCTAATGAATCTTGGCGCATAGTATATATTCTTAGATGGGAGAAATACTTATAAGATAATATCATACTGGCATGCCACAATGTTGAGGGTCCTACAAGTCCCTAACGTCAGGCATGAGGACAGGTGTTAGTTTCAATTTGTGGACTTACAAAGGTAGTACTTATTGTTTATTGAGACTGTTCCAAGGAATATTATCATTCAGGCCGGTCTTATGGCTGGAAAGACGATAGATCCATCTTTGTTCTTTTTGAAAAAGTTGCTGTTGGATGTTAGGCATGTTGGGGTCCAGGGCTTCTATGATGACCCAACTCATGTCGTTGGTCGTGTGTCCTGCCTCCAGAAAATGATTGGTCATTTTAGTGATGTTCTTCTTACATCTTATAGTGCTCCGATGTTCACATATTCTGGTCTTTACTTTTCTGTTTGTCATTCCGATGTAGATGAGGTTGCATGGACACATAATCCGATATATTACATGTGCAGTATTACAATTAGTGTGTTGTCGCAGCTCCCACGTTTTGCCCGGCTCTAGGTGTAGACTCTTGGTGGTTGCAGTCAGGTGGCAGACGCTGCAGTTACCACATGCAAAATGGACAGTGACTTTTGGAAAGCCCAAGCGTTCAGAACTGTGTTCCCTTGTTTATGTTGTTGTACCGGTCTTGTGGAAACGAGGGCGTCTTTTATGGATTTGGCTTTTTTGTGGGAAAGTAGGGGAGGGTCCCATTTGAGGTGTCCTGTCTTGAGGATCTTCCAGTGTTTCTTTATGATGTTGGAAACTTGGTTGGAGACCGTGTTGAAGGTAGTAACGCATGTCAACGGTATTGGTGTTGCTTCGCGTGGATGTGTCTCCATGAGTCCTTCACGATTTTGATTTCTGGCTCGTTTTCTGGCTTTTTCAGTGATATGTTTGGGATATCCACGGTCTCTAAGCTTGTTGCTCAAGTCTTTAGCTTGATCTTTAAAGTCTATCACGTTGCTGCAATTTCTTCGCAGGCGTAGGTATTGTCCATAGGGAAGATTCTCCCTCAGTGTCCTTGGATGGAAACTGGAAAAATGTAGAAGTGAATTACGGGCAGTGGGTTTGAAGTGTGTTTTGCTTTTGAGGTGACCATCATCAGCTTCGATATCAAGGTCTAGGAATGTTGTTTTCCGGTGATCGAAGCTGTGCGTAAATTTGAGGTTCTGGTCACAGGTGTTGAACCATTGGCAAAATGTGTTGAGCGATTCTGTGTTGCCTTCCCAGATGAGTAGGATATCATCTATGTATCTTTTGTAGAATTTTATTTCTGGAATCCGTGACACATTGTTGAAAAAAATGTATTTTGTCTCAAAATGGTGTACGTAGAGACCTGCTATACTAGGGGCGAAGACGCTCCCCATAGATGTACCGTACTTTTGGAGGTAGAGTTGGCCCTCGAATTCAAAGAAGTTGTCTTTTAGCGCAAGTTTCGCGCATTCCCAGATGAATTTCTTGGATGTCTGGTGTTGCCAGTCTGTTTGCTCCAGGGCCATCTCCAGGACTCTTAGGGTGTCGTCTTGTGGGAGACTCGTGTAGAGGCTCTCCACGTCGAGACTTACTAGGAACGAGGTTTCTGGGTTGTATATCAGACCATTGAGTAGTCTCAGAAGATCCTTCGTGTCCTGTAGGTAAGTATTTGTGGTCTGAACCATTGGTTGGAGGAAGAAGTCACAGTAACGCGACAGGGGCTCCAGTAGAGAACCAATACCGGATACAATGGGGTGTCCCGGAGGGGGTGTTATGTTCTTGTGTATTTTAGGTACCACGTAGAAATAGGGTGTTTTGCCTGTGGTAGTAGTAAGAAATTTTGCTTCTCCGGGCGTGATAAGTCCCGTTGTTTTTGCTTCTTCCACTAGAATGTGAATGCGTGATCTCAGGTTATCGCTTGGGTCCTGATTGAGTTTTTCATAGTTCTTTCTGTCACTAAGGAGTCTTATGCATTCGCGTTGGTAGTCTACTTTATTCATGATGACTGTTCCTCCACCCTTGTCGGCAGGTTTGATGACAATGGATTGGTTGGATCTGAGTGATTCTATGGCTGCCCGTTCTGCTGTGCTAGTATTTTGGAAAGTGTGGTCCTCGTTGAGATCTTCGATGTCTTTAAATACAGCTTGTTCATATATTGCTATCTCAGGGGGAATGGCAGTGGGGGGTGGCATGAATGTGGATTTTACTCTGAATCCCGTGTCCCCTGCTCTTTCTGCATTTGGTTGTGATGGAGAATCTTCGAAAAAGGCTTTTAGTCTGAGTTTTCGAAAAAATGCCGCTAGCTCACAGTGTAGCTGGAATTTGTCTAATCTGGCCGTGGGTACAAATCCGAGTCCCTTCTCTAGGACTGCCTGTTCTGTAGGTGTCAGGATGTGGGACGACAGGTTGGTGACCAAGCTCATCTCGTACTGGGGCCTGGTTGCTGGTCTTTGGATTTGCTCCTCGTCAGGGCTCCTTCGTACTGGTCCTCTCCCCAATGGACTTGGTTCCCTCGTCGTCTTCTCCTTCGGCCTCGTGGGCCTCCTCCTAAAAAAGGGAAACGCTGATGCTGGTTCATGTAAGGTGGTGGTGGTCCAAAAGGCATGTTCCAGCCGTATCCATATTGTGGTTGCATGGGAGGGTATTGACCAGGATAGTGTATATTTGGTCCCGGTGGTGCTGGTGTCCATGGATGTTGCCACGTGGTGTTTCTGCCTCTTCCTTGTTGTTTTCTTCTGTAGCTGTTTAAGCTGGAGTTACTACTTCCTGACGAATCTTCATCCGAAGACCCTCCTGATGTATCATTCCTTTTCGGGGGTTGGTAGTCTGTGTCCGTGTAAGGGTATGTTTTCAGGTAAGAGAACTTTTTGAGATCTTTCTGAAATTTGTTGATTTTACTTTGTGTTAAGCTTTCTTTATATTCATTGATCTCTTTATTGGTCTCGTCCAGTCTTTTTTTGAAGGAAGTCAGAGTGGCTTTAAAGTGTGTTTCAGTGGTTTGAATTTCAATGAGGATGGCCTCAGAGAGGCGCTTGGCTGTTTGAATAATGAGAATGATCCAGTCCCGTGTGCAGCGCCACGCTATTTGGGCCCAATCTTTGCGAAAAGTCTCATCGTCCAGAAAAATGCGCGGAGCATTCGTAACTATTAGTCCTCTTGGGGCAGTATTGTTTCTCAAATACTCAGTGAGGATGACCCCGTGGAGAATAGTTCTGATGCGGTTACATTTTTTCTCATTCAAGCTTTCCCAGTCTGCCGTTTGGGCAATTGATGTTGCCATGTTAAAATCCGCCATAAGCGGAGGATTAGCTAGGATGCTGTTGACATCATCCAAGGTGAAGCCCAAGCCCTGATTCTCTGCCATGATGTAACTGGGTCCTTGTGCAATAGATCGTGGTAAAAAACTCTACCTCCAAAAGTACGGTACATCTATGGGGAGCGTCTTCGCCCCTAGTATAGCAGGTCTCTACGTACACCATTTTGAGACAAAATAAATTTTTTCAACAATGTGTCACGGATTACAGAAATAAAATTCTACAAAAGATACATAGATGATATCCTACTCATCTGGGAAGGCAACACAGAATCGCTCAACACATTTTGCCAATGGCTCAACACCTGTGACCAGAACCTCAAATTTACGCACAGCTTCGATCACCGGAAAACAACATTCCTAGACCTTGACATCGAAGCTGATGATGGTCACCTCAAAAGCAAAACACACTTCAAACCCACTGCCCGTAATTCACTTCTACATTTTTCCAGTTTCCATCCAAGGACACTGAGGGAGAATCTTCCCTATGGACAATACCTACGACTGCGAAGAAATTGCAGCAACGTGATAGACTTTAAAGATCAAACTAAAGACTTGAGCAACAAGCTTAGAGACCGTGGATATCCCAAACATATCACTGAAAAAGCCAGAAAACGAGCCAGAAATCAAAATCGTGAAGGACTCATGGAGACACATCCACGCGAAGCAACACCAATACCGTTGACATGCGCATTACCTTCAACACGGTCTCCAACCAAGTTTCCAACATCATAAAGAAACATTGGAAGATCCTCAAGACAGGACACCTCAAATGGGACCCTCCCCTACTTTCCCACAAAAAAGCCAAATCCATAAAAGACGCCCTCGTTTCCACAAGACCGGTACAACAACATAAACAAGGGAACACAGTTCTGAACGCTTGGGGCCTTCCAAAAGTCACTGGCCATTTTGCATGTGGTAACTGCAGCGTCTGCCACCTGACTGCAACCACCAAGAGTCTACACCTAGAGCCGGGCAAAACGTGGGAGCTGTGACAACACACTAATTGTAATACTGCACATGTAATATATCGGATTATGTGTCCATGCAACCTCATCTACATCAGAATGACAAACAGAAAAGTAAAGACCAGAATATGTGAACATCGGAGCACTATAAGATGTAAGAAGAACTTCACTAAAATGACCAATCATTTTCTGGAGGCAGGACACACGACCAACGACATGAGTTGGGTCATCATAGAAGCCCTGGACCCCAACATGCCTAACATCCAACAGCAACTTTTTCAAAAAGAACAAAGATGGATCTATCGTCTTTCCAGCCATAAGACCGGCCTGAATGATAATATTCCTTGGAACAGTCTCAATAAACAATAAGTACTACCTTTGTAAGTCCACAAATTGAAACTAACACCTGTCCTCATGCCTGACGTTAGGGACTTGTAGGACCCTCAACATTGTGGCATGCCAGTATGATATTATCTTATAAGTATTTCTCCCATCTAAGAATATATACTATGCGCCAAGATTCATTAGACCATTTTAACTAAGCTACCCTTAGATAATGATCATACGCACGAGCTGAACACATTCTCAAAAGATGGCAGCCTTGCTGGTCTACTACCCCCTGATTCTTTGTACCATCAGTATTTTACCCACAGGAATAGCTCTATTTACCACGCAGCGCAATAAGGTTTTCCAGGATACTCTTACATCGACCAACTACAAGGTCCTAACACACCTTTGACCGATGTCTGTCTCTTTTTCAAGCGAAACAGCATTCTCCAGTATGGCTGCCCCGTTAGACACCCGCAATAGCGTTCTAGACATTGACCACGCATGCGTGCGCATGCGCATCGAACTCAATGCAGAGTCACTGCCGGTCCCGGACATGCATTTCCACACGTACCGGGGCCGATTCATACACTACTTAAGCTGCTTTCCCTCTTCGCACCCAGCACCAGCCGGGACTACAGGGGACCGAATGAGGTTTATAGCGGATGACTCGACATTACCAAGTAAGACTTTGCGTGCTCCAGTAGTGTCACCACAAAGAGCCTACCTAGATGATTGGGCTCATCCCGGCGCTCTTTAATTTTCTTTAATTTTCAGATTGGAATCCTGGACGAGCACCCCACCCCGAGCCTCGATATCTGCCTTAAATCCATTAGCATTGTAACTATGACATAACCGATTACCTGTGCATGTCCCCTTACTTTAAAAAATGTTTATATATGTTAAAAAAAAAATTATTTTCCTCTTTTTTAAACAAAAACGTTTATTTCCTTCACTTTGCTTTTAGTAGTGATTTAATTAAGGAGCACGAAGCGATCTGACTACCGCAGATCTGCTCTTAGTGCGCTGTGGACCACTAGGCACCCACTATAGTGGCCCTCACGCACGACCCAGTGCCACAATTAGCATAGTTATAGACTGCACCTAGCGCTAGCACCATTACGTGTGCAGCCAATGACCAGCGCCTTACAGCGCACCATGAACCAGATTGCCCAATTCCTTACGGGCGCAGCATGCATGAAATATCCCTGCATGTCGCAATTTGCATGGGCAACACACCAGTCACTGTAGTAACTCTCTTGCTATGACTACAGAACACCAATATAGTCATAAAGATTGCATTTTATGTTGCGACATTATATGTTTTGTCTTGTCTTTTTATTTCCCATACAGGAATTTTTGCTTTTTAAAGTATCAGTGAGTACTTTGACTTTTTAACCACACACCTTAGCGCGTGTGTAGGTACCGCACTGGTTTTCACGTGGCACCTATCACTTTTGCCACTCACCTACCACTCACCTGGTCCTGAAGAAAGCCCCACTTACTTTCACATGAGGGGCTGAAACATGTAGACCGCCACACATAGTCAACTTAATGGTAATAATCCATGAGTAGTTGTACTACACATATTAATTCTTAGACATATCCTGAGCCGCCAACATTAAAATTAGAGGCAAGGATTCTCAGAGATCTTTTTAACCAAATAAATTCACTTCACATCACACTTCACGCACCAACACCAGCTCCGCTGTAATCAGGCGTCGTAGCACAACCGGGGGGCACTCGGCCGCCCGGTTGGGACCCCAATGATGAAGCATGACACCAACCAGGTTGGTGTGTGAGGGGTCTTTTAAGAACACCTAATGGGTCCAAGTTCATACTACATATAGTGACTTATCTACGTATAAATACTTTACACATTGCCTCTAAGTTAAGCCTGACTTCTTTTGTGCCAAACTACCAGAGGGATAAACACAAGTTACTTTAGTGACTTTTTGTGGTTCACCCTGACAGGAATTGTGGCTGTTGCAGGAGAAGGACTCACACCCCCTCAACCAACAACCCAATTTCTCACAGGAAGATATAAAGAAGAACATTGAAGCGATCTCATTTCAGATGGCATTTGAATAGAAACGTCTCCAGGTGTTTGTGAAATGTGAAGCGGTCTTCTTGGCATCTCATTTCAGCCAGGTGGGAGCTCTAACGCTATTAGGCAGCTCCAAAGAAGGATTGGGATGGGGCAGTATGAGTTTTTAGTTTGTTCAACTTGAGCCTGAGTATATCTTTGCTTCTGAGATATTTGCTTACTCACAAGATGTAAAGTTAATTCTAGCCTAGAAGCAAAGCCTATGGAGTTATTTTAGGATCAGAACAATGAATTCAAATTTTCTGGTGTCTGACACCAGCCTGGCTACTGAATGCACAATGGCTGAGAGAGGAGAATATAGAATTGTTTTTTTTTATGAGGGTGACATATTCATAGTCAATGTGGGATATGACTAGTGCCTGGACCACTAACCAAAATTGAGTAGAGGCAAGAAGGGTTGTACTTTATTTTAATAAGCATAATCTAGCTCTGGCTCACATTATGATGTGATCGATCAAAGATAACATTGATTGGTTGTGATTGACCTAAAAGTTGAGGAACTTTACTTTAAGTTCATTTATTTATTTCATATTGAATTTGTTTTGATGGTCTTTCCAGATGAGAATATATTTTCAGAGTTGAGTCTGTTTCAGGGTTCAGAAACCTGGAGGCCACCCAGTCATGTACATCTTTCAAGCACACCTTTTCTGAATGTTATTAACATATTGATGGCTCTTAATGACAATCTACGAAATGAGAATCCTCAATGCAACATTTTGAATACAAGAGCATAAGAGTCAGCTTAGTGCATGAGGGCCCCCATAAGTGATGATGGATGTGGAAGATATCAAATGATGAGAACCAGCTCAGAACTCTTCTAAAAAAGAGCATGTGGAACTGAAGAATTTTGCACAGTCTAAGGTGGTCATTTGCGCCAAAGGCTACCAAAAAATGAAAAAGGATTAGGAGACAGGCACCTTTCTTATCCAAAATGTTGTACCTGTCATCAAGGTTTTCTAATGTAGCTTTTTCTGTGCTGCATACCTTGAAGAAGTCAGACTGATAGGGTCCTAGGTCATTCTTGTTGCTGTGGGAGGCTAGCAGAAAACTGTGACTGTTGCAGGTTTGAGTACTTTTGGAAATGTTTGTGCATTTGTGAAAGGCCATAAATCTGCTCATTTGCGAGGCTATATGCATGAGCAGATAAATTACATTCTTTGAGAATCAGGCCCTAACAATCTCCACAAATGCCACAGTTTAAATTGCCATTGAATACAAAATATGAAAATGGATCACAGCTTATTTGTAACCCTGCAAAAGGCAGAAAACTGTAACTTAAAAATAAAGGACATTGAGATACTTAGCATTACCTATTAGTTGTCTTATAACGTGACTTAAACATGGTGGTGCTGAAATGGTGAGATTGAGCTGAATTGGGACGATTGAAACAGGACAAACACTCATTTGCAAATGGCACGTCTCCGGCTGGAGTGCCTTAGCAAGCAAAAAACAATGGTCTGGAATGTGGCACAGGTGATCGCCAGTGGCTAAGATTAAGTCAATCATTCCTTCCATTACTTTGCTGTGTGTTGCAGTAGATGCTCTAAATGTGATGGGTATGCCCAGAAGTGGGTCCTACGCTCACTGTGCCAGATTACTCAATCCATACCTCACTCATAAGACCTCAGTAGGTTGAAATCGGTCTGCAGTTGCTTATATTCCTATCTGGAAGGGGCTTGGCTGTTTAGGCTGGACTGTATATACAGAACCGGGTTCAAGACTGATTTGCATACAGCAGGTCTCTTTCTGGACTGGTATAGTGGGTGAAAAATGATGGCCTGAAACAATGCCCCAAGCGAGCGCCAGTGGTTGAGAATAATTCAAGCATTCCTTCCATCACCTTGTAGTTTGCTGAAACATTGAAGCCATTTATGTTCACACATCTGCATTCTATAGTTGATGTCCTGCACTTGGTGATGTGTGGTGTAGTTGGCCTTTAAAATTGAGAAGGTATTGGGAGTATGTGTTAAGATCTATAGTGACTTCCACCCAGATGAACTTCAGCATTTATTTATTTGCTTGTTTTATAATGCGCATGAATCATGCCCGCAGGGATATCTCGGCGCAGCGGGACCAAAAAGTCAGGCAAGAGCCTATGAGTTTAAAATAATTCAGTTTTTAATAATTTCCTAAAATTGTAGGGGGCAGTGCATTCTCGTAGGAGAAGGGGGAGTTTGTTTCAAAGATGGGGGGCTAGGAATGTGAAAGCACGGCCACCTGAGCGGGTTTTCTTGATTTGTGGTATAGTGAGAAGAGAGTTTGTAGATCTTAAAGACCTTGTTGGTCGATAGAGGATAAGTTTTTCCTTCAAATAGCTAGGTCCTTTGCCATTAAGCGCTTTGTGCACTAGGCAACAGATTTTGAAGGTGATACGCTTCCGCACCGGCAGCCAGTGTAGTGCACATAGTAAAGGGGGCGAGGCAGATTTTGCTGGAAAATTGTGGATTAAACGAGCCTCTGTATTCTGAACCACCTGGAGTTTATACAGGAGAGGTTCGTTGACCCCGGCCAGAAGAGCATTTCCATAGTCCAGGCGGCTAATCACTAGTGCCTGGAACAGGGTCTTGCGTACTGCCAGTGGGAGCATTGGAAAAACTCTTCGTAGTAGCCTCATAACATGAAAGCAGGAGCCAGTAGTGGATGTCACCTGGTTTTACATGGTTAAATTCTGATCAAGTTTTATGCCCAGATTTTTCACAGAGGATTTAGGAATAGGTGGTGATCCTAATTCGGGCGGCCACCACTAAGGGGACCATAATAGTTGAGCAGCACCAAAGAGCATGATTTCAGTTTTTCCACTATTTAGCTGGAGAAAGTTAGCGGCCATCCAAGCTGTAATAGCTTTCATGCCTTTAGTAAAATGGTCTCTAGTCTCGGACACGTCTTTATCAAAGGCTAACAGAAGTTGAGTATCGTCCGCATATGAGATAGGTATAAAACCATGTGCTCTTATGATGTTTGCAAGAAGAGTAACATATATGTTAAACAGTGTGGGGCTCAAACAAGAGCCCTGGGGCACTCCTTTATTAATTATCATGGTGCATGACCGAAAAGGTCCCAGATGGATAGTCTGGGTTCGGTCAGACAGATAGTTTCTAAACCACTGTAGCACCAGGCCCTGGATGCCTATCTCCTCCAATCTCTGCATCAGTCTTGGATGGGATATCGTATCGAAGGCCGCAGACAAGTCTAACAGCACAAGCATAGATGGAAGATTTTTATCCTGGCAGCAACTAATATGGTCTGTAACAGCCAAGAGTGCAGTTTCGGTGCTGTGCATTGGCCTGAAGCCTGACTGGGATGGATCTAGGATCCTAATGGACTCAAGGTATTCCATCAGATGTTTATTGATATTACTTTCTATTATTTTACTAGCCCAAGGAAGAAGTGATATAGGGCGATAGTTGGAAACATCTGTAATAGGAAGGTTGTTTTTTTTCGGGATCGGAATGACCTGAGCATCTTTCCACTCAACTGGAATTGCGCCCGTGCTCAGTGAAAGATTCAACAAGGAGCTAATAGGCGGGGCCAGTTGATGGGATAGCGTGGCTGCTCTCTTCGCTGGAATAGGATCCAGAGGAGAGCCTGATTTAGTAGCTTTCAGAGCGAGTTGAGCGGATTCTACATTAAAGGGGACAAACTTCTCGAAGGTGCACGTGCAAGTATACTTACTACCAATGTGAGTAGATTTCAAGTTAATGCTGTGTGTCAAATTTGCAAGATTATATTAGGTTAAGTATATTGTTGTGTATCTTGACCAAATAAACTAGACTACAAATATGCTTTTATTATGATGGAGATTAGAGAAATGCTTAGAAATCAATATTATAAGAACTTAATTAATTTTGCAGCTGAAAGTGTAATTCATCCAGGCTCACAACTGTCCAAAGATTTAACTAACAATTTTTTATAACATCCAAGTTCATTCGTATATTTCTCAAGTCTGATGCCTTGGCTTGCGCATTATCTGCTAACCTCATTTCATCTCTGCATTCCCCCTCTCTGTGCTAACATTGCAAGTCCTACTTAATCTCCACAGCTCTCTTTTCTCGAACTCTCTAATATGATTACTCCCACTCAAAATTCTGTTTTATGGCTTACTCTACATGCTTTGTAGCAACTCCAAAGAAAACCTTGCCACAAGGGTAAGTACTGCATGTGGTTGGGTGCCCGGGAGTTCAGGAAATACCACATTCGAAACTTCCTAGCTCTCCCTATTCTTTAAAGTCTAGCAAATTCATAGCATTTATGGTGTATCGTGAAGAATGAATTGGCAGTAGTGGTATTTGACCCCTCACTGCCATATAACCTCGTGGTGACGCACTGTCACTTTTTTTCATTTTGACTAATATATGTACTAATACACATTACATACTTACATTTGAAGTGTGATTTTCCATGACGCTTGACCACAGGTAGTGATTCTCACGTTATAGTTAATCATAGAAAAGCATGTTCACATTAAGTATTAAGTTGGCCATAGTTAAGAAGCCAAGCTATCGCAGTTATAATTGTAGCAATCGTTGTCGTTTATTTTAGAATTGTTTAATAATGTGAATTTCACCGAAAGCCGAATGAGTTTTGACACCTGTGCCTGTGACTGGCTGACCGCAGAGTATCATCTAATGTGAGATAGCTCATGAAGGCCTTGGAGCTATGAGCTTCCTTTGTGCGATGCCTGTGAAGGAGGCAAAGCTGTCTTATTAGGAAATGCTGGATTTTGATTGGTCCACACCTCTTGGGAACCGAAGAGAGTTGTTTTTCAGTGTAGAAATTGTATGGGTAATTGTGCATTTCTGAGTTAGTTACTTTCAGATGCTCCTGTCTACTTTTTCAAGAGCAGATGTCCCTTCTCACTCTCTCGAGACTCCATGCTTTTTTTTGCCCTACTCATAGCATTAAAATCTTGAGCAAACCTATTCATCTTTGTCTGACTGAACCTTCATCTGGTTCTGCTTTTAAAGCCTTACTTGCTGACACCTGCTGCTTGACTCCATCTAAATCGCCAGCTTAGTGTTAGGGAATTTCCCTTTAGGGGAACTGAACCTAATTTGATTTGCATATTACTATCTTTAAATAACAAGCCTTTGTATTTTTGTATTTTGACCTGCTTTGGATTTTACCCAACAATGCTTTTGTAAGGTGATTATTGATTTACGACTAATCTAAATTATTTCAGTTTTTAACTTTGCTATCCTGCTAATAAATATTCATGGTTTGCAAATCTACTCATCTCTTCATTATTGTGGAACCCAATGTACTTCACTGTTATTGACATATTGTTGATGAACTGGTGTTAAGCCTCAATTCGAGACAAAGGTCTATCCACTCAAGTGAAGCTTGTACTGAAATTTGCACCAACGATTTGCACGGTCTAAACCTCATTCCGTGCTGCTTCACTCGAATTGTCAAAATCTGTTCATCATTTCCAAAGCTTGTAGCTAATTCAGCTCATCCACAAATACACTGCCTTGCTTAACTTCAAACATAGACTTTGAGCTTCTTACTCATTGAAACATGCCTGACAAGATTATCTAACTTCTTACCTAGTCAGCAATTTTTATTTCTTATCTTCGATTAACTGCCTATTTTTTTACCTTTGTGAATTTTTAGAGACACCACTGTGTCAACTTTCACCAGTCAGGTGACGCTGAGTTCCTGGTTTATTATGGGTGTACTCCTAGAATAGCATCTCATCATTTTATTTCTAAAATAGACATTTACGTGCTTTAACATCTGTTTTGTAATTTCATAAATCTTAAACTTTATGTAGTGTTTTCATTTCACTGATATCACTTCCTGTGTAGTCAGTGCAGCTTAAAGGGCACGTGTATTACTTCCTGGGAAGACATTTAGGTGAAAGGTGAAGTGATGTCGTTTCGTTTGGTATTTTGGAAGGACAACCCTCATTTGATGGTGCTTCTGGCATCCCTGGCATTTTAGTGAAACCACTGTCCACAGCTTGATTGTATCAATAGTGTAACTGATAACGCCGATTCTTATCTAATTATCTATAAGAACCTTCTGGTCGCCAAGATCTTTTTACCTGTTGAATAGTGTAAAGGAGAGAATCTCATCTGGTTATATATCAGCATTCAATTTGTCTGAAAGGACCACTGACTCCGAATTCAAGTTTGAGAATTTATTATCGCCAAAAATAACTGAACGTGCAAGCACCTCAACACGAGGTTAAAGAAATAGATGGGCACTAATACAAATAATAATCTACGCAAGAATCTCATCCGACTCAGGATAAGGAGAATAGAAAGTTCTAGAAGGATCAACCAGACTATGATTGCTCCTATTTCTAAGTTGCTCTTCATTGGCCTAAACAAGCTTAAAATCAATTGCTGTCCCTACACTAACGCTAAGTGACATCCCTGCATAACGATTTTCCCAGGCAAGAAAGAATAAAAGGTGTCAGCTGTGAGGACTTCCTAAGAAGTGCAATCACATAATACCTAATCTCAGCTCTGTCCTTCTCTCTGGTCTCCCCTACCTCTTCTCTGGCCTCCTCCCTCAGGACACTATCCCTAATACAAAACCCCAATACAATTGTACACGCCTTTGTCACGCCTCCTTGGCCAGGTCTTCTTTCTTGTGCTTTTCCATCGAAACGGTTACTTCATCCTGGACAGTTGCGATGACCTTGAGTCCCAGGCACCTTCTCCGCCGAAAGTATCATCCCTACATTCCTTTTCACTCCCCGTACCATGCCTCCCCTCTCTCTAGCTTTCGAAAACAAAGAGTTAGTCTTACTAACGAGACATGTGTCCTTGCACCTGCAACAAAAGATACTTTCAACAGAAACCTTCTACTGTGCAAATTAAATCTACCGTTTGTACCCAGAGAGCCTTACCAAGAGAATCTTTTCACTGCCTACAAAATAAGCTAACATAAGAATAAACCAGGCCTTCCCTAAGCATATATGTAGTCAGGCCTTTACATATAACTTTTAAACACACATCTTATGTTTCCCTATAAGCATTTTCATTATGATTCATATGCAAACACTGAATCACATGTGCAACTTTAATATGGTGCACGTTTAAACTACTGCAATTACATTACACATACGAACTAATTTCCCTATGCATTAAGTTCACACAATTTAATAAGCATTACATTACATCAATATCCTAGCACCATTATACTGCCGAGTTCACTTTGTCTCAGTGAACTACTCATTCTTTACTAAACATGCATGGGTATACAATGGAATATAAACGAATATATGTCTGAATACATATGGGTGCGGCCTATCAGTGATTATGATGCACCCCTACAATTCACAAGAACATTTCGCTCTATCAGTTCCCCCTTTGATGACTCCTGTCATCACATCTCATTCTACTCCCTCGGAGAAGGAACCGACCTAAACAGAACTTGTTCCCATCTTCCCTGATCTGAAGTTCTCCATGCTCTTGAGCCTTTGATACTGATTGTCCTGCAATCTTGCCAATCTCATGTCATTTTCCCTCAAAGCTCTCTTGACTCTGCCTGCTCGATACCACTTGTAGGCCTTGATCATAATCCACAAGCCAGCCACACAAACCACCAAAATAAGGAGTGGTCTCAGGAAGTACCCAAGGAATCCCTTTCCTAGGTTCGCAAACCAACCTCCCACTTGACCAAAACCCTTTCCGACCTTTTCCCAGGCCCCTTCTTCGGTCAAATCCGCTATCTTTGTGTGGATCATAGTGATGTTACTTATATATTTCTCCAGATCCTTGCTACGGTCTGGTATATAAGTGCAGCACTCTTGAACCTTCAGCATTTTACAGACTCCGCCCTCTTTTGCTAATAGGACATCCAAAGCAAGGCGATTCTGCAAAACCATTCCCCTTATCGACAACATCTCTCCTTCCACCAACACCAACGACTTTGCTGTGTTCATCGAAAATTCATCCACCACAGTCGCTAACCTCCGGATCTTCACATCATTCAAGACCACTCCTAGACTAGGTATCATGGCTCCAAAGATATCCCCCACAACGATCCCTGCACTTGCAGCTCTTCTCGTTCTTGAATGCTCTCCACCCTCCAGAAGATTTAAGTCTTCTGTATGGTAAATCTTTGGAAATATTATTGACAAATAACATGTTCCATACCAATTTGCAGGCAACCTCACATAAGCATTCTTCCCACATACGTAATACACCGTAGGTATCACTTGTACAGGACCTTGGAGAAAATCTTTTGCTACATCTGCCATGGTGAAAACGTGATCACAAGTACTTTGTCCCACTGGAACCTTTTCGTAGTAAGTCTGATAACGCCTTATACACAACTTACCCCTCTGCTCCTTATCTAACGCTATAGGACCATAGCTTCCCCTGGTCTTATGCAACCGTTCTTCCTCTGTCCAATCAGTCCTGTGATGTCCCATATCTCGGGATTCAGTCAGCTTTCTATACCTATCTTCAACCTGATCTACAAACTTTCTCTCTACATCCGACATCAAACAAGTCAGATTGTGTCTGTGTGCGAATGCTGTATCCAATTCCAAACTCGGTATGAAGTACTTCCTCAGTCTGTCCTCGGTCTTATAATAG
Organism: Calotriton arnoldi; assembly: GCA_963921515.1. Lineage (NCBI taxonomy): Eukaryota > Metazoa > Chordata > Amphibia > Caudata > Salamandridae > Calotriton > Calotriton arnoldi. The sequence continues at coordinate 3,406,584 of CAWUFW010000156.1, forward strand.
TCATACTTATTCAAATGCTTGTAAGCTGGGACTTCAGGAAGCACTGCGTCGAAATTGGAAAAGAAATACTCGAACTGATCTCTCTCATAAAACAAACTAAGCAAAAGACTACATGAAATACCATAAGTCAGTGGAAGATGATGATACCTAATACCCTCATCCACCGAAGTAGGCAACTGCATACACACATAACAATCTTTCGCATCCATCACGTCAACATACTCATACAACAACTTAGCATACGCATTAAGCTTAAAATCACCCTTAGACAAATCTACATGTAATCTACGACTTTCTTCTAATAACATAGCTCTATCAGCTGCCCTGTCTACCCCCTTCTGACTAGGTGTGATAGGTGTAGGTGTCCCTGTCACCTCCTCTACTTCTTGCTCATGCAAACCAGTATATGAGACTATAACTACTATGATTATAGAGATTATCACACCACTTATAAGAATGCCTACAATCCACTTTGATCTACGATTGCGATCTCCCGGCTCCATGATTTCAAAAGTTCTCAAAAGTCTTGGTTATCGCAAAGAACTCAGAAAAAGTCTCTGTCCTTTATTTGTGACTTGCTCAACCAGCTCGAGCAACCATGAAATCTCCGGACTTTCCCTTTCCGATCACAAACTTATTTACACAGTCCAGAAAAAGACTTCCCTAGTTTTCGTTCCTCTTCTGTGGAAAGTCCCTAAGTTTATTCTTCTTCCACTCGGACCTAGGTTATCTTCTTCTTTTAGACTTTTATTTACAGTTCATAACTGATCCACAATGAGATCCTCATTGAGCAAGACCAGAACGTGATACAAAAGTTCAAGACGCAAAATCAGCACTTCATGTGAAAACGGCTCAACTCCAAAAGGCGGAAATTCGAGTCGATGCAAAAGCAAGTTTCGGACTTCACTCAGAAGCGGGGATTCGGAACCGTGAGTGTCAGTGTTCCTTCTATCTCGAGCCCTGGCATCCGCAGCACCACCTTCACCACCACATTCGGGCTCCGACTGACCACTTGCACTGACCTCAGTCTTCCCGTACTCACCACCCCCTGCATCAAACACAGTGTAAGTCCACTCAGGGGTAGAGTATCTGCGACAAGGCACTCTTGTTCTCTTTGACCTTCGCCGACTGTCTTGTGCTTGGTCTTCGTCACTTGCTTCCGTTTCAGATACTTCAGACACTGGAGCAAGGTCTCTCTCAGGTGCTAACCTCAAGTTCAGTCGCCTCTGTCTCTCAGGCCAACTTTCTGCACGTCTGTTCGTTTGTCTGTCTTCCCCTTCTATACCCAGTGCACTACTTCCTCTTTCTTTTGAATTTGACTCTTCTCCACCCCCTGCACCATCTCCTTCTTCGGTGTCTGAGTCAGGTTTCGAATTGTGGAAACCCCCTTCAGCTTGCTCTAGTGCACCACCAGTTGTGTCAGCGACCCTTACAGCTTGACTTGTCCTCTCATGTGGCCCTGCCACATCCGCTGGGTTTTCATTTACGAGAGGAGCTGTTTCTTCCAAGGGTGCTGGAACTCTGCGGGTATGGGAAGCATGCACCCAGTTCGGCAATCCTCCACACTTTACTGCTGTGTTCGTGATCAGAATCACCTGATACGGGCCACGCCAACGGGCATCCAAACAACTCTTCCTCACGTGCTTCCGGACGAGCACCCAGTCACCGGGACACAAGTCGTGGCACAGATCACTCGAGGCTGGAACCACAGCTGCTTGCACCTGCTGGGTTACAGAACGGACCACATCAGAGAGTCCTTTACAGTAATCGAGAATCAAATCATCAGTGATGCTTATCAAGGCTGTAGCTGGTACTGCTGGCAGTCTCATTGCCCTCCCCATTAATATTTCATGGGGGGACAACCCGGTCTTTCTGTCTGGGACACTTCGCATGCTCATGAGCACCAGTGGCAAGGCGTCGGGCCATTTCAGGGATGTCGAAGAACACATTTTTGCCATCCGGGCTTTCAAAGTTCCATTAACTTGTTCCACCATCCCAGAAGCCTCCGGTCTGTAGCTACAGTGGAGTCTCTGGTCAATGTTCAATGCTGCACAAAGTAACTTCATGATTTCGCTATGGAAGTGCCCTCCTCTATCTGATTCCAAAGAGGTCGGGATCCCGAATCTAGGGATAAGCTCCCTCAACAATAATTTAGCCACTGTCAGAGTGTCACACCTGCGTGTGGGGTAAGCCTCCACCCACCGTGAGAATACACATACTATCACTAGAATGTACCTCAAGCCATTGCACCTAGGCATCTCCACGAAATCCAACTGTAGTCTATTGAAGGGCCCTCCTGACCTTCCAATGTGACTCAATGTAACTACAGTTTTCTTTCCGGCATTCATCTGTTGACACGTAACACACCTCTGACATACCGTCTCAGCCATTGCTCGGAACCGTGGGTTATACCACGTCTGTCTGAACACTCTCATCATTGCGTCTCTACCCAGGTGTGCCTGTCCATGTATCAATCTTGCCATCGGACTCAGCAATTCTTCCGGCAACACAGCTCTCCCATCATTTGATACCCACACATCCACGTCTCCTTTCTCACACCCAGCTTTGATCCATCCCTCTCTCTCCTGGTTAGAAACTTCATCCTGCAATCGCTTAAGCTCTTCCCAAGTGTCTGCCATGGTCAACATTATGCTGAGATCGGTTCCCTCTTGGCTCTCTTCTATCTCTCTTCCTGTGAATATGCATCCTTGTTCTGCGCAGAAGCGGGCTACCTCGTCCGCGTAGTTATTACCCAAGGATACAAAGTCCTCCCCCTTCCCATAGGCTGAACACTTTACCACAGCAATTTCTTTTGGATGCTGTAATGCTTCTAACAATTGTCTTACATATTCTCCATTACGAATGGGTGAGCCAGATGATGTCAAAAATCCCCTCTGAGACCATAACTGCCCGAAGTCATGCACCACGCCAAAGCCGTATTGGCTGTCTGTGTAAATCGTGATTCGAATTCGATCAGCGGCCAAACAGGCACGGGTCAAGGCAATGATCTCAGCTACCTGCGCGGAGCGTACTCCTTCTAGGCAAGCAGCGTCGACCACTCCTGAAATAGTACATACAGCAAACGCTGCTCTCAATTGCCCCACACTGTCTCTTAAGCATGAACCATCGACAAAGAAAATTTCATCTGGGTCAGCCAATGGCTCATCGACAATGTCAGGTCTCGGTTTGGTGCAAAGTTCAGTCACATCGAGACAATCATGGTCCGCACAATCTTCATCATCTGTATTCGGTGTAGGCATCAATGTTGCAGGGTTCAAGACAGAGCACCTTTTCAGAGTCACATTCTCTGCGGCAAGTATGACTTGCTCGTACCTCGTTAACCTATTGTTCGTTAGGTGCTGGGTCTTGGTCCTGGTCATCAATAACTCAACCGAATGTGGCACATGTACAGTCAATGGATGTCCCATTACAATGCTTTCACATCTTTCAATGCTGACACCTGTTGCAGCAACGGATCTTAGACATCCGGGCAACGCAGAAGCTACTGGATCTAAAGTAGCTGAAAAGTAGGCAACTGGTCTACGGACACCTCCATGGTTCTGAGCTAACACTGCTAATGCACATCCTTCCCTCTCGTAACAAAACAATGAAAAGGTCTTGTTGTAATCAGGCATTCCCAATGCCGGAGCTCTGCACAAATCCTCTCTCAGTTTCAGGAATGATATCAAGCACTCCTCGTCCCATGGTACCGGATCACTCACATCCTTGTGCGTAAGCCTCTGCAGAGGCTTTGCTCTCAAGGAGAAACTAGGAATCCACTGTCGACAATAGCCAACCATTCCTAGAAACATCCTAACTTCTCTCTGTGTCGTGGGTACTGCCATGCTCATTATTGCCTCAATTCGATCTGGTGACACCTTCCTCTTGCCTTTTTCCAATCTGTGTCCCAAGTACTGTACTTCTTTCAAACAGTACTGCAGCTTGTTAGGGGACACCTTATGTCCGTTCTCTGCTAAGTGGTTCAACAATGCTACAGTGTCAATTCTGCAAGCATCTTCTGTTTCTGCGGCAATTAGCAAGTCATCTATGTATTGCACGAGAACTGAGTTCTGTGGCAACACAAGACTCTCAAGGTTCTTCTTCAGGATCTGGTTAAAGATCGATGGACTTTCTGTATACCCTTGAGGGATACGACACCATGTTAACACGCGATTTTCTAGCCTGAACGCAAAAAGAAATTGGCTTTCCTCGTGGAGCGGTATCGAAAAGAAGGCTTGACACAAATCGATAACCGTAAACCACTCGGCTTCACATGGGATCTGGAACAGTATTACTGAAGGATTCGGTACCACTGGACAACAAGGGACAACTATCGTGTTGACCTTTCGCAGGTCTTGCACGATCCTGTACTTCCCGCTTGGTTTCTGTAGTCCCATTATGGGCGAATTACAGGGACTACCTCTGATCTCTTTTAAAATACCCTTCTCAATGAAAGTCTCGATCACAGGTTTTATTCCTGCAATCGTTTCTGTCGACAGGTTGTATTGAGGTGTTCTTGGGAAATCAACATTCTGTTTCACCTCAATCCGCACTGGTTCAACCCCTCTGATTAGACCTATTTCGTCTCCTGCGAAATCCCACACCACAGACGACACTGCGTCTCTCAGATCAGGTGGAAGTTCTTCCACCGTCACCATTGGGTACAGATCTATACACAGATGCTGATTGGCAATCTTAAAGTCAGCATCGTCATCTCTCGTCTGGACCTCCACTCCCCGTGGTGTACAGTAAATCGTGCAGTTCAACTTGCACAACAGATCTCTCCCTAAAAGGCAAACTGGACTCGTATCACACACTACAAACTGATGTCTAGTTTGGAAAGAACCTATCTTTACTAGGATCGGTTCTGTCAATGGGCTGCTCATCTTCTTGTTCGCTACTCCAACAACCTGGATTGATTGTCCCGAGAGGGGTAGGTTAGGGACTACTGCAGATCTTACAGTAGACCGGGTAGCTCCAGTATCAACCAAAAGTGTTGCAGGATTGCCCTCAATCTCTGCCTCCACAAAAGGTCCTCTCTGGTCTACCTCCAAGACCGCTCCAAGTGTGCAGTCTTCCTCCCCCTCAGGCACCGTCAGGATAAAGGGTCTAAGCTATCCTCATCGTAACCTTCGAACAGGGGCATCTGTTGGTACGTTCGTGTTCCTTGTGAAATCCTTGGAGCTTGGGGAACCTGAGCGTGAGAATTGTAAACCCCCTTTCATCGTCCTAGGTCTCGTTATTGTATTAACTACCTCTTGCGCGGGTGCCTGAGCCCCCTCTTCCTCTTCCTGTACCTGATTTGCTGGGTTCAAAGGACACTCGCGTTTCCAATGTCCGACCTGGCGACAAAGATGACACGCAGTGGTCTTCTTCAATGTGGCCACGTCCACTCCTGTCTTGGGGTCTACTGGTTTTCCCTTTCCCTGTACCTGCCCATTCTGGTTTCCTGGAAATTTCCTTGCTTTCTTCCTAAGGTCCCTCCACTAGGCTGACTCTGTGCTGTCTGCATCTGGACAAGCATCAATTTGTCTTTTAGCTTTCGATGTTTCGATTCCACCTCATCACTACAGTATCTCGCATATCGCAAAATTTCATCCAGTGGCTTGTTCTGCCAGCAGATCAAATGGTGCTGTATCATGAGGCTGATTTCCATTCTCAGACCCGTTACAAACTTTGAGACAAACTGTCCCATATCCTTAGGGTCCAAAACATCTAACCCACTATACTGTTTAAAAACTTGCAGAAGTCTTTCATAATATTCATGCACCGTTTCCTTGGGTTCCTGTACAGTCCGATCTATCTTAACCCAATCTATATCCTGAGGTGAAATCTTCGACTTCAACCATGTAATCACCTGCTCATACTTTTTCATGACATCAGGTGATGGACCATTTGTAACCGCCTCTCTTTTCGGTTCCGAAGTCGGCCACTCAATAGCGACTTTACATGCTGTCCACAAATCTCCTGGTACCACTATGTCAAACAAAGTGTTCAAATCAATCCACAATACTTTTGAAATCTTCACAAACCGCTCAACCTGCTTGTACCACTCCACCGGTTTTTCCCTCAGCCGAGGAAAATCATTTGTAAATGCAGCCAAATCACCTCTATTCCACGGCACATGCACGTACCCTCCATTCTGTACTTCCCGTAAAGGAAAATTTCCAACACCCGTCGCCCCCTCCTGGCGGCGGCGTTTCCCCTTCTGCTCTCTTTACTGGTTTCTTTTTGGACCACCTTTCTTCCCATTTGTCCAACAAAATCCATATTCTCATTCCTATGATCAGGTCTCTGGTGTGCGTCTTTAATCCTGTGATTCTTTTCTCCTCCAACTCCTGATCACTGTAATGCAATCTATGTGGTCCCTGCAACGCTTTAGTTTTGTTCAGGTCCACCTCATATCTTTTGGCCAATTCCTTCAATCTATCATGTGCCATTCTAGCTTTTCGAGTCACATCTTTTGCTACAAACAGCAGCTCATCTGATCCATAAATTTCTATCCTTTCCAAAGGCAGACCCCCACTGATCATTTCGTCTACCTCTGCTTTCAGCCTCACTACGTCTAGCAACCTTGCCTGTACTGCACTCCTCAGTACGTCTCGACAACCCGAGCCATCTCGCTCATCACAGTCACTATTCTGTCCTTGTGACCTATTCCCTTCTATATTCCTGGAACCTGATCTGTCTTCCGAGACATTTTGTGCCCTATCTCTTTGCATCCTATCCTCTTGGTTCGTTACTGTTGGTGTCCACTCCCTCAAAGCTGACTTAGATTCCCGTAAAGACCTCGGTCTTTCCGGTCTCTCCTCTTCTCGCCCACATGAAGAGTCCGCAGTAGCCGGTAACGGCGTACTTGTCTCCATTGGTCTTGGGAAATGAACCACCCTTACTCCAAACCCATTCCCACTCTCACTGTTTCCTTCTTCCCTTCTCATCGGTACGGAGCTCCCTTCTCTCACTCGGTCTGGGTCATATACCGGTACTATAGGGCCAATGGTAACCGGTACTGTCAAGGAGTCCGGTAATCTTGTGTTCCCCGCAGGAGGCTGTGTTATCAAAGACGCCGTTGCTCCCTCCGTTCCTGTGGAAATTCTTCCCACTACTCTCATGCTAGTCTGGTTCTGGCTCTCATCAACTATTGCCACTGCTGGGGTCGTCTTTCCCTCTTCTGAATCTGGGTTAAATGGTGGTGGCCTCTCCGCCAACATCCTATCCAACAAACTGTCATCTAGATCACTGTCATCCTCATCGATTCTTATTATTTTCCCATTTTGTACTAACAATGGGTACAACTTATCTCCTTCGATCGTGTCTGCTCTCCACCTCTTCTCCAAGGCATCCCACCTTGCATCTTGAAATGCCCTGACCGATTTCTTCACCCTTTCTTGGCATCTGTCCTTCTTCCTATCATACGCTGCTCTTATCCACGCATGTAGTGCCTCGAACTGTGTTGGTCTAGGTAGTGGTCGTAATGAAGCCATTACACTCTTGAGCTGGTACAGCACCTCTAACCTGAAAGTACCATATCGAGGGAACGACAATTCTCCTTCTGCTTTTGTCATTTTATGCCAATTCTCAAGCCAAATTATGGTATGCAATCCTACATTCTTTGCCATATAATGTGCTGGTGTATCTTCGGGAGGAGCTTCCTCTCCCTCCCGAACAACCACATGTCTATCACCTCTGCAAAGTTCCCTTAAAGCCTTAAAACATTTCATGATGAATCAACTTTGTATTTGCACTCAAAATGTCCGCTTTTACTTCCTGATTTCAATCCACCAATACCAGCGCGGTTCACACCAACCGGCCTATCGCAGCGCGGCTCTTGTCTGACGTCACTTTTCCTCCGCTCGCAGCAGTTCCCCTCCTTTCTAATTCACTTGTTCTCACTCGCATCTATCCCAATCATACTCTGAAATAATGTCCGTCCTACCGAACAATTACCTCTCTGACCGTCGGTCTTACCAATGACCGATCAGCCTCTTGAGCTTGTTGACCTCAATCTGGCAATCATCTGTCCGCGAAACGACCGGACAATCGCCTTTAACACACTCGATAGGATTCAATCACTCAATGTTCTGCACACAATAACCTACGACCTGCGTTGGTTATTCACACACTCACTCATGTGTTCCCTATCTTCAGTGGGTCTGTCAATGACGTCTCGTGACCCCCACAACTCTGGTCAACGTTCTCAACTCTGGGTGTATTCTACACCACAATAAATCTCCCGGTCCCGCGCGCGCTCACGGTCCGTTTCTCAATCACACAACTCTCGTTCCAACTCCGCAAGACATCACACAACAATAAAACACCGCAATCTACCAAACATCACTCTTTTCATACTCACTCTACTACGAACTGCTACTTCCGCCGCACCATCAGTCTCCGTCAGTTTTCCACGACCTCCGACATCCTTCTCCCGCGGTCCTCTGGATCTGCGTCACTCGGGCTCTATGGGGCAACTTAGTCTCCTATCTTGCTCTAGATCTCCCCTTACCATCAAAGGTAACCATCCTACTCTGCTACCAACTGATAACGCCGATTCTTATCTAATTATCTATAAGAACCTTCTGGTCGCCAAGATCTTTTTACCTGTTGAATAGTGTAAAGGAGAGAATCTCATCTGGTTATATATCAGCATTCAATTTGTCTGAAAGGACCACTGACTCCGAATTCAAGTTTGAGAATTTATTATCGCCAAAAATAACTGAACGTGCAAGCACCTCAACACGAGGTTAAAGAAATAGATGGGCACTAATACAAATAATAATCTACGCAAGAATCTCATCCGACTCAGGATAAGGAGAATAGAAAGTTCTAGAAGGATCAACCAGACTATGATTGCTCCTATTTCTAAGTTGCTCTTCATTGGCCTAAACAAGCTTAAAATCAATTGCTGTCCCTACACTAACGCTAAGTGACATCCCTGCATAACGATTTTCCCAGGCAAGAAAGAATAAAAGGTGTCAGCTGTGAGGACTTCCTAAGAAGTGCAATCACATAATACCTAAGCTCAGCTCTGTCCTTCTCTCTGGTCTCCCCTACCTCTTCTCTGGCCTCCTCCCTCAGGACACTATCCCTAATACAAAACCCCAATACAATTGTACACGCCTTTGTCACGCCTCCTTGGCCAGGTCTTCTTTCTTGTGCTTTTCCATCGAAACGGTTACTTCATCCTGGACGGTTGCGATGACCTTGAGTCCCAGGCACCTTCTCCGCCGAAAGTATCATCCCTACATTCCTTTTCACTCCCCGTACCATGCCTCCCTCTCTCTAGCTTTCGAAAACAAAGAGTTAGTCTTACTAACGAGACATGTGTCCTTGCACCTGCAACAAAAGATACTTTCAACAGAAACCTTCTACTGTGCAAATTAAATCTACCGTTTGTACCCAGAGAGCCTTACCAAGAGAATCTTTTCACTGCCTACAAAATAAGCTAACATAAGAATAAACCAGGCCTTCCCTAAGCATATATGTAGTCAGGCCTTTACATATAACTTTTAAACACACATCTTATGTTTCCCTATAAGCATTTTCATTATGATTCATATGCAAACACTGAATCACATGTGCAACTTTAATATGGTGCACGTTTAAACTACTGCAATTACATTACACATACGAACTAATTTCCCTATGCATTAAGTTCACACAATTTAATAAGCATTACATTACATCAATATCCTAGCACCATTATACTGCCGAGTTCACTTTGTCTCAGTGAACTACTCATTCTTTACTAAACATGCATGGGTATACAATGGAATATAAACGAATATATGTCTGAATACATATGGGTGCGGCCTATCAGTGATTATGATGCACCCCTACAATTCACAAGAACATTTCGCTCTATCATAACTAAACCAAATATCACCACAAGTAAGGTAGTAAACATCAAATGGAGGATTAACATTTTCTCTTTTTGATTTTGTTAATGATTTTCTGAGCCCCTCCCAGTGTATTTCTAAGTCTAACATCCCTTGAGAAATTCGAGTGCTTAAGGTGACAAAAATGCTTTCATTTTGTAAAGAAGCTGCAACCCTAGCTATTTCTTTAAACACATTTATTTTCCAATCAGACCTTCGTTTGGCAGATTTTGACAGTACTAATGTGCGTACCGGTACACTTATAGACCTGGCTACAGATGACTTTAGCTCTTTGCTGCCAGAGCTTCAAAGCTATCTATATGTGAAATTATTCTTGTAGTTTTCAAGAAACTAAAAAAATAAATATACATATAGAGAGACTTGGGTTTGGGTCAGCCCCTCTGCAACCATTGGATTTCCAGATTTTTCCACGTTAGGCATTGCTTGGATAGCCCGTCAATCCAGCACAAGGCATTGTGTAGATGTATAATGTGCCATTACTACTCTGGTAATGGGTAATGAAGTAGTCCCTTCCTGTGACTGAGCCCCCAGTGGACCCCATTGCTCCCATCCCTCCTTACCCTCTCCCAGGGTCTGATTCACAAAGGGCCTCTACACTCATGGTGGAGGCTGCGCAGTCGTCGGGGAGTCTCCGCACATGGGGCGGAATCTTCGCAATGAGTATTCTCATTGAGGAGAGTCTGCCTCGAGTGCGGAGACTCCACCATGTATGTGGGGCCTCTGCCGTGAGTGCGGAGGCCCTTTTTGAATCAGGCCCCACGTCTTTCGCGTGGCTGTCTTTGCAATGGTCTCTATCTCCCTGTCAGTTCCTGGCCTTGTGACCTAAAGTTTTTTCCTTGCGACACTGTCATTCAAGATGGGCAACACAAAATGTATTATCACCATACAAAACAAGGCATTTGAGCTCCCAATGCATGAACTATAGAAAGCATAGCGCATCTCCTCACTCAAATGGAAATAAAAATGATGATTAGACAACTTTTTGGATACTAGTGAGCTTCCAATTTGCATGACCCTGTGTGGCTTGATAAATCAGGAGTAACGCAACGCAGCATAAATCGTGACATTGCGTTACTCTGCCCTGGTAAGGGGTTCCATGGGCATTGTGTGGGTATTCCTATGCAACTACCATAGATTTTAATGTATTTCTAGATTTTATTTTCAATCAAAGATTTGTTTATTTAGACCAATGGCCTTTAAACAATACAGCATTAAAATATGGTTACAAATACGTATATAATAATAATTTCCATCTAGTAAAACCATAAATAAATTATTCAGGTAAAACATATATTTCAATAAAATCTGCATACAGTTCTTAAAAATACACCGTACTTCTACTTGTTTTCAATAAACACTGCATTAACTGCCCTCATAAATCTACCAATAGCGCATGTTATATCTAAAAAGCGCATCTCAGTTAAAAATTTTACAGCATGCCCTCCAGTCATAATTTCATATTTCAAGAATATTGGGCTTAGCCATTGTCTCCGCTGTTGTCTGAGTTTTAAGCAATCCAACAGAATATGCAGCATATCACATTTGCTGTTCAACCCACAGGTACAATTCCCTCCTATGCCAATCATTTTTGCTTTTACCGTATTACTTATCTTACAGGGGTTGAGACCAGCTCTTACTCTCAGCACTTTGTTTCTTAACAACAGACTTGGTAAGGTGTCCACATAAGGATAACTCACTTTATTACGCCACGCATTTAACATAAAATGTACAGATTTTTTCTCTCTTAGGTATTGGTAGTCATTTTCATAGGACAATTCTTTGCCTAGCGTTTTTAGCTCACTCTTGGGAATATCAATTTGTAAGGACTGCGGAAGCTGCTGTACTTTCATAGCAGTGCAGACGGCGGCCAGGTTAGACCTAACCCTTTTTGTCCATTTTAATTCACTGTGCACAATTTCATTTTTGCACCACTGAGGAATTTTTTGTCCATCTTCCCCATTCAGTTTCCCCCAAAATCTTATTAGGGCTTTTGCCTCCATTATATTCCATGAAATCATGTCAGTTTCCAATCTTATAGCTTGGATCATAGCAGAACTGGGGAGTGACAGTAAATACTTCAGACATTTTCCCTCCTCAGCATCCCACCTGTCTTTTCCACTAATATATAGCAGTTCAGCTCCATATTGAAGTTGCGGGGGGATCATTGCTTCATAGGCTTTTAGCACTGGTCTGCATGACATATCTCCGAAAGACTTATTACATTTTTTCAGCCCACTCACCAAGGCAATAGCCCTAGTCTTTAGGGCCTCTAGGTGGAAATTCCATTTCAGAGACCGCTCGAACCAGATTCCAAGGTACTTATATTCAGTAACTACTTCCAGCCTCTCAGATCCTAGGTGCCAGTTAAATTTGCTTTTAGTTTTCCCAAATCAGAGCACTCGAGTTTTGTCCATATTCACCACTAATTTTTTCCACCTACAGTAGTCCTCAGATTTCTCTAATTTCCTTTGTAGGCCTATTTCAGTCTGGTCTAAAATCACGAGATCGTCTGCATACAAGAGGCATGCCACATGTTTACCATTCATCTTAGGACTATATCCATTTGCGGTGGCTAAAGTCTCTGGTAGATCGGCAACAAATAAAGAGAAGAGTGGAGGGGCTAATACACAACCCTGTCTCAACCCATTGTTCACTTGTATTTTTTGAGTTAGGGTCCCCATGGTATCCAGAATAACCTGAGCCCAATTCCTCCTATGCATCTCTTGAATTAGCCTTAAGAGGTCTTTAGGGATATCTAATTTTCTCAGTGCCTCCCATAGGTGAATTCTATCTACAAGATCAAATGCTGCACGGAAGTCTACAAAGCAACAGAATAGGCTCCCCCGCTGCTCCACAGACTTCCATTCAATAGACCAGAGCGCGAAGCAGTGGTCAACTGTCGAGTGCCATTCCTTAAATCACCCCTGTTCCGGAGGTACTATACCATTTAGATCGGCCCAAACTTTTAGCATTCCCAGGATTATTTTTGCAAATACCTTTTCGGCCACGTCTAAAAGGTTGATCAGCCTATCGTTTTTTGGGACTTTTTATCTCTCCCTTTTTATGAATCAGCCTGATAATTGCCCCTCTCCAGTTTTCTGGTATGATCCCTGTATCCAGAATTCTATCAAACAACCTGTGCAATAACTCCGCCCACTAATCCAGGCGATTTTTTATAATTATTGCTGGCATGTTATCAGGGCCAGCGGCTCGGGTTAGGCTTAGCCTTGCGATTATATCTCCAAGGTTTCGTAGTGCAAACATATCTCTGGTATCCTCACCCACTCTCTCCCAAGGGGTTACCTGTTTCTCCACCATCTCGACTTCTTTACCATATATCTCCTCCAGATGGTCCACCTAAGCTTGCTCCTCCACTACACAGACCATCCGTCCCTGAGTTTTTCCCCACCCCTCTTGTATTAATTTCCAAAAATCTCTTATGTTTTTAGTTTCAATAGCCTCTATCAAATGTCTCCAGCACTTTTCTTTGTGTTCTCTTTTCTGGTCTCTGATTAAGTTTTTATATCTGTCCCTTAGCTTCATCAGTGCATTATGGCTTTCTCTATCATACCTTAATTTAAGGTTTCTCTCCCCTTTCCTTATTTTCGCCTTAAGGATCTTACATTCCTTAGTGTACCAATTGTTTCTATTATTTTGGTTGTTTGGGACTATTACATTTTTTTATCCTTTCCCTTTTAAAGCTAATCTTAAGCACTGTACAGCCTGCTCAATGATCTTCTCGTACCCTTCCGGGTGGGGCTCTTAGCTATCACTCATTGTTTGGTTTTGCTGATAAATTGACAATTTTTCCATATGCTCCTCTGTTAGTCTAGTGGAAAGTCTTTTCGGGTATTCCAACTGGACTGGGATCACCTTTTCCCTATGTGCTACATTCCCTCTTTTCAGTTTTAACTTCAGAGGATGGTGATAACTTACTTCATCAGAGCCCACTTTAAAATCCCTTATTTTATCAAAGTTCCAAGCATGCATATAAATATAATCGATTGGGCATAATTGTTGGCCGATCTTAAAGGTCTGATGTGCTGGGCGATCCTCGCCTACCTGCCCATTTAAGCAAACTAGACCTTTCGAGCCCAGATAGTTTCCCAGCGCTATATCCCATTTAGATCCTTTCGTTAATGGGAAAGTTGCCGCCTTTATATTAAATGATTTCAGCATTTCTTTGGACCATATATCCATTTTATTTGGGTTCAATCTGTGGTTCATGTCCCCCATCATTATGAGGATGTCTTTCGGATAGCTTTCACACAACCTATCAATATCCTCTTTCATCCTTTTAATTTCTTGCCTATATTTCTCAGACCTCCCCCCTCCTGTATATACACATTAGCTATTATCAGATTTTCCTTCATAGGTATGAGTCCCGGGGTTCCACCTTGCATGCTACTAACCATTTACAACTTATTGATAGGGTGTTACCTTTCTAGCTATTCTAGTTGATATTAGGGTAGAGATTCCTCCTGTGGGTCGCCCTTGCTGCCCCTTTGTTGCAGGCTTATAGACCGGCACAAATCCTTCTGTTGAAGGGGTTTCATCACACAGCCAGGTTTCTTGCAAGCACACAATCTCATGAGTATCTATTATTTTTTTAAAGGTATCTGATTTTGAAATTTTAGTGAAACCATTTATGTTCCAGGAGAGAATCCCAAGGCTGTGCGATGACCCAGTATCCTAATCTGTTTCACTTAGCCACCCCTCATCTCTCTGGGTTGGCGTACGGCAGTTTGAGGGTATAACTCCACCGATTCCGTTACTCCAGCTCTTATCTATCCTACCCCCGGATACTGTAATTTCCATGCCTTCCTTTCCATCCAGCTCTTGCCCAATTGGCTTTATTTGTCTTTGCCCCAGGCCCGCGTGATGGCACAGAAAGCCTAATCTTGGGTTATCCATTGTAATAAGTTCTACTTCTGGGACTATCCTTATTCCTTCCCTCTGCAGCTCATTTTCTGCTTTTAGTGTTGTATGTTTTACTAAGCCAGAGTACATCAGGACTTTGGTTACCTCTTTCCGATTTTTGTTTTGTACAAGCCCTACCTGTCGGAGGTCATTTGTCCCTAACTCCTTTTAGCTGCCGCATTTGGAGAAGGTTATTAATAGCTGGGATCGATTTAGGGGGTGCAATTTTCTTAACCTTTTATATTGCTATAAAAGTATATTGTGATACTTCAAGATGCAGCTATAGATTTCTCCCCTCCTTTTTCTCTTTATCTTTCATTATTTCCATGTTTTTGCTCTTCACTTCCTTACCCCTCGCAGTTAAGTTCCAGCTAATCAATCCCTGCACCATCACTTTATCTTTTCTAACTAGTGGTCTACTTGGGCCAATATTCTCCTTCTCCCTCCTTTCATCTTTTTTTGGTCTTAATTGTATCTTTTCACCTTTTTTTTATTTTCATCCTTCGGTCCCAGCATTTGCTCTTTCTGCATTTTCTGCGTTTTCCGGGGATTCTTTTTTTGATGCAGGCTTTCCAACTCCTTACTTTTACTATCACTGACCCTAGTGCTGGTGATGTACTTTTTTCCCAGTAACCTCTTCCACCCTTTTAATTTCTTGATCACTCTTCTCAATCTTGGTATGCATTGTCTATAGCTTGTTGCTTCTCCATATCTCTTTACACGCATTGGGCATCTCGAGACATATACACTATGACCCCCTGCTGAATATATAGCTTGCTCTCCTGACTCCCTATTTACATACTCATTTTTGCATCTCACTGGTCTAACTATAGAAGGCATATGTTCTCGAATTCGTTTTAGCTCGCCCACAATTAACTGCAGCTGTACCTTTTGGGATTTCAATATATCATTATTCATCATAGATACTTCCAACAGTCCTTGTAAAGTCTTTTGAAGAATCACCATTACATCCAGCATGGTTGATGACGGGGTCGCTGAGATCTCTATGTTAGGAGTAGTGTCAAATACCGAGCTTGCGTTTTCCTCACTTGCACTTTTCAGGTTTTGCTCTCCATTTGCACCCCGAGTTCAGACTCATTGCCCACTGATCCTGAGGTGTTATGCTCTGGTTGACCCACCATCCTCATCTGTTGCTCAGAGCTTCCATCTATCAGGGGGGTGAATAAGCGTGGTGATGATGACAACCTTGGATTAAAGGTATGAACGCTTTGGTTGGCTAGAGATTGGTTGATATTGATGGGTAGATCTGGGTCAGGCAGGGTCAGACAGTCCAGCCTGACCTCGCGCAGGGCGACTGTTTGTTGCCCATCCACCTTTGTGCCTGGGCTTGGTGGTCGCTCCTTTCTTTTAAAATGTTGCAGGTCAAAGTCCTTGATTGGGTTTGAGGGAAGCAACCCTCCTCCCATCTCATCTAGTTGTAGGCTTTCCTGAGATACCCTCCTGTTGGACTGGCCTGTTGTCTTTTTTACTTTTCCTTTTCCCTTTGGTATTACTTTTATCTCTTCTCCTGGATCTATTCTCATCACAGTATCCGTAGACGAGCCCTTGTCTTTCCGCAGTTTGCCTCTGCCAGGTGCCATTCCCACTACAATGCCGCCCTTCTCCCTTACGCTCCCAGAGCACCTACTATGTTTTTTCAGTGTTTAAGTTAACTTGTGCTACTCTGTAATTTACTTTAGAGAAGAATCACTTAATCACCACACTTCCACTTACCTCTGCTGTGCCTGAGCCTGTGCCTGTACGCCTGAGTATTTTGTCCTCTCCTGACGCCACCTCCGCCCAATTTTTCCAATTTTCTCCGGTCTTTATTTAGGTCTTTTTCAGCCTTCTTCCAGTTTTCTTCAAACCACTTCTGCCACTATTTAAATTTTACCAGCTTTAATGGCTTTAGCCAGTGGTCAATGACCTAACCGCCATCTGGTGCTACTCTTCCTCCTAGCTTCCCCACTTCGGGGGAGCTAAGGGCCCCCCTCCCAGCCCTGGTACAGCGATGAGCCAAGGGTTGGTGGCGGTAGATTGTACAAGGTTTTCTCCATATGTTTATCTACTCCTTTTTCAATGAATATCGGATTTCCTTTTCCGAGCGCAGACAACCGTGTCCATGTCTTCGTTAGTCCGAGTCTCCGTTCGATGATCCTGCAGGTGGACGGATGGGCGGGCACGAGCACGTCAGGGCGCACACACGCTCGTTCTCCTCAAGCTCCTCAGGCTACGGCAATGGACGGCAACAGCAAAGGGTGGTGTGGATACCTCAGGTAGATAGATACAGGAAACCAATAGGCCTATTTCTAGATTTACCATTGCTGATATACCTGGGAATGTGCCAAAATGCAACGCTTTCCCAGGTGAGGCAGAACAAGAAGAAATATCTTTATTTCACCTCATTACTTCCTGTTTCTATGTGTGCTTCATTCTGCAGCACACATAGATAAAGGAATATGCCTCAGGAGATTGTTTTATTTACAGTAAGGGGCCCCTTCCTACATAAATACAATCCAGCATGCAATGCAGGCACCCTTGTACCATGGTGAAAGGGTGCCTGCGTTGGCACTAGGCAGCCCATTGTGCACCAGGGCTGGGGAAAGGACAGGAATGCACCATATTGTAATAAATACTTGCATTCCTGCCCATTTCCTGTAACGCAGAGCAGCAAGGTGACTTGCTGTGCTGAGTTACTTTTATACAAATAGGCCCCTTAGTTTGGGTGACAGGCTGTTGCCATGCTGCCCACAGTATTGCTATCATTTGTTGTATGTTTCTATTTTAACTTTTGAATTAAGGAACGCTGCAATCGGACCTGGATACTTACGCTGCACCTTTGGTCTCTGAAGGACCGGGGAACTGAGTTTTTTCATCACCCCTGCTCCTGTGAGAAGCACGCTGCACTTTACCTTCCCCGCAGGGAAGCAACGAGGACCACATTGCCCATACCGTGTTGCGGCAGGAGCAGCCCGAGTCAGTGAACGCGCGCCAGGGGGCGCATATGACGGGACTGGCCCACCGCTGCACGGGGAATGCTGCAATCGGACCTGAATACGCACGCTGCACTTTTGGTCTCTGAAGGACCGGGGAACTGAGTTTTTTAATCACCCCTGCTCCTGTGAGAAGCACGCTGCACTTTACCTTCCCCGCAGGGAAGCAATGAGGACCACATTGCCCATACCGCGTTGCGGCAGGAGCCGCACGCGTCAGTGAACTCGCGCCAGGGGGCGCATATGACGGGGCTGGCCCACCGCTGCACGGGGAACGCTGCAATCGGACCTGGATACGCACGCTGCACTTTTGGTCTCTGAAGGACCGGGGAATTGAGTTTTTTAATCACCCCTGCTCCTGTGAGAAGCACGCTGCACTTTACCTTCCCCGCAGGGAAGCAACGAGGACCACATTGCCCATACCGCGTTGCGGCAGAAGCCGCACGAGTCAGTGAACTCACGCCAGGGGGCGTATATAACGAGCCCAACCCACCGCTGCGCGGGATGCGCGGGGGCGAACCCGGGCAAAGCCCGGGCCAAGGGCGGGCCTGTCTGAGCCCGTCAGAGGCCGGAGGAGGCTGGGTTGGGTCCCCCCTTTTGGTCCCATCGCACAGTGAGTGGAGGTGTTGCTGGGATATTATTGTTTTGGGTTTTAAGCTGAATGTTTAACTCCCTGGACATTAAGTATTGGTTTCAGAAATTTGTGGCTAATTAAGCAAAGTAAGGGGGGTCGTATGCTGATATAACTGGATGATAAAAATGGGGAAAAGAAAATTAACCAGTAATAATTCACTGAAACCCCTTAGTAAGCCGTAAGAAATGCGAATATGACTTTGCTAAATTATCTTACGGGGCAGTTGGTGTCATAGAAAAACAGATTTCGACAGTAGAAGAAACATTAAATATAGAATCGCAGGGTTTAATACCTAATAGTAAAGCTAAAACTTTACTCGGTAAGGAGATAGTGGAAGTTTGTACTTCAGAAAATTTGAACATAGAGCAAAGTAAAAATGGTTGCATCCAAGTTATTATTGATGATATTTCTATTAGTGACCCGGATGTTGACACCTTACCCCGCCAAAAAGACCTTGTAATCCAAGGATAACTAAGAATTCTGATAATATGCAGCTAGAAATACACCAGGCCCCCACCGAGATTGGTCCGTCTAAGACTAATCTGAAAAAACAGCAGGGGAAAAAAGGTAATCTGCAGAATCAAAAGGGTAAAGATAGTGTACCTCGTTTAAAAAATAAAGGTAATGCTCCCCTATTACCGAAAGTAATAAAATGTCAAATTTGATTATAGAATTAACGAGGTACGTTAAACAGTCTATTGGCACCCTGGAAGCTAGATTGGATAAAATTGAAACAGGTTTGGAGAGAGTTATTGGAAATCAGAATATTATTCTTCAAAAGGAGAGTCTGTGTAAACCGGGCACATCTAGTAGTGTAATCAGTGTAACTAGACCCCAAAGTTTAAATCCTAATAATATCCCCCTGGGAGTTGAAAGACAGATAGATGAAAGGGATAGGATAAATAGGGCTGGGGTACCTTCTAAACCAGCTGTAATTACGCATAGTAGTTTATCAACAAAGGGAGGAGTGACCAGTGAGACAAGGAAGGGAGGTTCAGAAATATATCGGGGGGAAAGACCTGTACGTGATTCGCAATTAAGAATATGTCCAACAACTTCTAACTCATATGAAAGTTTACGTAATTCACACAATTTAAATTTACCCCCGGCAGCTACCCCCTACACAGTGATCTTGGCTAACGTTCCAGCTCCCTCCCCAGGGGAAAACAAAACATGGATTTCACTGAGGAATAAAGCTATTCACTGCTTGGGGAACAGAACAGGACTGACTATGGAAATGTTTAGAGCCTTTAAGATGGTTAGGCGTGTTACTTGGGTGGGATACAGCAGGAAAGCCTTTCGAGGGAATTTTTGTGTTGTTCTCTCTTTTGGTACACCGTCCCTGGTTAGGGAAGTTCTAATCAGAGCGGGGATAAAAAATACTACTGATACAGGCATTATTGTCCTCCCTCTGGGTTACTTCTACCAGCCCAAATACCCTAACTGGCAAAAAGATAATTACCCATTAATGCAGCCTACCGACCAAATGTCATATAATCTGGAGGTGTCAAATAGATTTGGGCCTCTCCGATTATTGGATGAGAACGATTGACTACCCGCTAATAAAGACCAGAACACTGTCACTAATGGTCTTGATAATCAAGTTGCCCATGAATCATGTATGACCAAATATAATAATGTTCTGAGTACAGATTGGAGGGAGAATATGGATAATAGGGAAGTAGCTTCTGGGTCAGGCACTAGGATCAGCGAAATATCGAAATTAAGTACGATTAGTGATCCAAGCCGGGTTGAGAGTCCTGGGCACGATTTGGCTTCTCAGATTGAATTCGTTTCCGGATTAAAATCCCCCAAGAATATTAGTGTGCTTTTTGGAATATAGCTGGCCTCCGAAATAAAGTGAATAATTTAGTTTGGATTGATTTTATTGATAAATTTGATATCCTGTGCTTTCAGGAGACTTGGTTGCTGGATGAAGTCCACATAGATGGATATAAGACATATCATACGCCAGCAATCCAGTCACTACATGGGAGACATAAGGGGGGGATTTGTGTTTATATATCTAATTTGTTGGGGGTACAAAAATTGAAGTGATAAAATCTGCAATATATTACCAAATAGTATCAATTTATCTGGACCCTAACTGTGTCTTGATTGTAATAAATTTTTATAAGAATGCAGAAAAGGGACAGTTGGGGGATAACTTAAAACTGCTTAGCGACGATCTTGGCAAGCTAAGGGTGTCTAAAGGTACAGATATGACTACTGTTTGGGGTGGTGATTTTAATGTTAGTTTATGCCCACTAGCCGGGCTTGGTGTTTGTGGCCTAAAAACAGAAGAGGATGATCCTCTG
This sequence comes from Calotriton arnoldi, assembly GCA_963921515.1. Taxonomy (NCBI): domain Eukaryota; kingdom Metazoa; phylum Chordata; class Amphibia; order Caudata; family Salamandridae; genus Calotriton; species Calotriton arnoldi. Next base: position 3,427,345 of record CAWUFW010000156.1, read on the forward strand.
TTTCACTTTGAGCACTCGGAAAGGGGGGAGAAGTTTAATGAAATTTAGTTTTTTCATGATTTTGGTTTTGTTAATCGGCTGTGTACCCCTAGTGTGGATTTTGATTATACTTTTATAGGCAGGGGACTCCAATCTATAATAGATTTTATAATTGCCCCAAACTGTTACGCTAATTGGATTGCAAATTATAAAACCCACTCAAATGTCATGAGCATTGATATAGTCTTGCCAAATGCTGATGATCAGCAAATAAATAATATATTGGTCTGGACCCAAAACATCTCCCTGGCCCGCCAAAATGGATACACTTTGCGCTGGGCTAGTCATGATCCAGTCGAGCTGAACAAGCAAATTATATCTAAGGCTTATGAACCAATTCTAGTGTGTTTGCAGGAAAGTACTTCCCACGAAAACATTTTGAGTGCATTTTCCCAGATCACATTGACTATTCAAGATCTGCTTAGAGTAGAAAATAAGGGAACTCGTGATTCTAAAAATGGGTGGTTTGATTCAAATTGTACAAAAACATATTCTCGATTAAAAGAGGCCCTTCATAGGACAGAGAGAGATCAGGGGGAGATTCGAGAATGCAGGAAATCTTACAATCTGGCTAGAAAAACCCGAAAGAAGGAGATAAAAGATCAAGCATGGGTTACTCTCCATGAAGCATCACTGAGTAAGGACTGTTCCTCATTTTGGCGGGCAGTGAATGCACCGTTTTTACTAAAAACGATGTTGCGACAATAGCGGTCGCAATAGATGAGAAAACTTGGGTAGATTTCTTCTCAAGTGTCTATAGTACTCAGGGGGATGTGGAAAACATTATAGATTCCTCGAATTATCAAGGGGGAGATCCTCTTATTTTTTCACCCATCGAGCTTCAAATCACACATGACGAGGTAATTGGGGCAATAAACGCAAGCAAGGGCGGTAAGGTCCCAGGTCCCGATGGGCTGCCAATTGACCTGTTCAAGTCAATCCCCCTATTATGGTCACCGCTGATAACACTGGTCCTCCAAGCCTGTTGCGCGAAAGGTTTTATTAAGACCTGGTCGGAGTCAGTAATAATACCGATTTTTAAAAAAGGGGAACGGGAAAACCCGGCATGTTATCGCCCGATATCCCCTATTAGATTCCTTGATGAAGGTAATGGGAAGGGTTATTCTGGATAGATTGCACACCTGGGCAGAAGAGAATAATATTTTAAGTGATGTGCAATATGGTTTTAGACAGGGGTTGGGGACAAACGAGCAGGTTTTAAATCTTAGTATTTTAATTGGAAAGTATACTCAGGCAAAGGCAGGGAAACTTTATGTGGCATTCGTAGATCTTACAGCCGCATTTGATTGTGTTGTACACAATAAATTGTGGAATATTCTGACGATTTTGAAGATCGATCCGGTACTGGTTCAGTTTAAGACAATTATATTCCGGGGCTACTGCTAAGGTGCGGTATGGATCTAAAGGGGAATTTACCGCGCCGTTTAGTGTGGAGAGGGGTGTGAGACAAGGCTGCGTCTTGGCGCCGTTCCTGTTCACTTTATATACCAACGCTCTGGAACAGGAACTCGAAGAAAGGGCGAGAGATCCACCATATGTCAATAAACGGCCAATTGTCTCCCTTCTCTACGCAGACGACGCGGTACTTATGGCCCATACCCAATTAGGTCTGCAGAAAGCCCTTGCCACATACACTAGTTTTATGGATAATCTAGGATTAAAACTAAATGCGAAAAAAACTTTTGTCATGACCTGCGGGAAGGGGAGAAATAAATGTAGTAGTCTACCATTAGGGGATAATAGGGTAAACTCTACTCATATTTTTACTTATTTGGGCGTTTTATTTGAGCATACAGGTTCCTGGGGACCAGCGGTTAAGAGTAGGAGCCTTCTTTTTATGAAGTCGACCGCAGCTGTTGTTAATTTTTCCAAAAAAATGGGCAAAAGGCCCCCGGGGATTCTTCTTAAGATATACCAAGCGAAGTGTATAAGTATTGCGACCTTTGGGGCGGGAGTTTGGGGTTTTTATGATGTATCCCCGATTCAATGTGTGGAAAATGCATTTTTAAGGTTTATTTTAGCAGTACCAGCCAGCTCCCTAGTTTTTATTTGTCACAGCGAGTTGGGTATTCCCTATATTTCTGATGTTATTAAAGTGCAACCTGTACTACTTTGGCACAGAATCTGAACCTCTAGTAGTACTGGTCTAAATAGAGAAATAATTAAGGATTCGATGAACCTGGACCATGCAAGTAAGATCACCTGGCTGAATTATGTCAAAAAATGTATGATTGATCTTGGTCATTTAGATTATTATACTTCTCCAGAGATAATGAATTCCATTTCTAGGAAGGAGTTCAAATTAATCTGCATGACCCATTTAGAGACACTTAGAGCTGCCATGGAGATGAACAAACGGACGGTAGCTCAGCATCAACTGACCCTGATAACCTATGATATTCAACCATATCTTTTATGCTGTACAGAGGGGTATGACAGATATGTTTTAACACTGTTCAGGTTTGGTAGCTTCCATGGATTAGTTAGTTATCCAGAGCTTAATGACTGGTCTAGAGAACTCTGCCATTGTCCATGTGACAATATGTCGCCACAATCAACTATTCATGGGATTTTATTCTGTAAATTTTATGCAAAGGAAAGAGCTAGATGGATCCTACCATTGTTAAAGCTGGGGGGATGGAGGCAATGCAGACCTGCCTTATTATATTTACAATTTTTGGATAGTGCCATTTGTGTATGTGTTACGACTGGTTTTTTGAAAAATATATTGAGAGTAAGGAAAAGTATAAATGGTTAACTCACTCTGAAAATAGATCAGAATGTATTAATTTTGTGGGTCATCCTGTTTTTCATAAATGTACCTTACGGAGATTAAGATGTATGGAATAACTATTTTGAGTGAGCTGTGTAGTCTATGTGTTCTTTTTAAGCTATTGTATATATGAAATGTTTTTAAAATTGTCTGCTTTTGTGATTTTAAACGACTAAAATCGAATAAAGCTTATTTTGATTTGATTTGATTTGAATTAAGGTTGTCATTGATCACATTATCACTCTATCTCCTCTTCAGTATGACTCCCTCACACAACTTCCCCCTCCTTAGGACCCAAGCCGCGCATGCCTCCTCGTGGGAACTGGGTGAGCTCACCCCACCCTAGGCCTATGGCAATCCAGACATTTAAAGAACTATCCTGCAATCTTTGCGGGATGCAAACTCCAGCCAAACACTATTGCCTCCATACGTTCTTCAAGAAAAAGGGGAAACACATTGCACTACTATGAGGATTGCATAATACTCGGGTTGAGGAGGTCAGACTTCAGAAGCGTTGGAGTTATCAGATTTATGCTACGAGCTTCTCAGCATACGCCAGAGGTGCACTTATTTGGGTGAGAGACAGGACCCCACTCAAGGTCCTATCATACGAAGTAGACCTAGACACCAGATTTGTCTTCCTCGAGACATGCCTTAATGGCAGTGCACTGAAGTCAGACTTCAGAAGCGTTGGAGTCATCAGATTTATACTACGAGCTTCTCAGCATACGCTAGAGATGCTCTTATTTGGGTGAGAGCCAGGACCCCACTCAAGGTCCTATCATACGAAGTAGACCCAGACAGCAGATTTGTCTTCCTCGAGACATGCCTTAACGGCAGTCACTTCCTCATTGGCAGCATATATGCCCCAAATACAGAACAACCAAAATGAATACAGTGACAATACATTAGCCTAGCTGAATAGACACATGTCCAATGGCTACTGGGGGGTACTTGAATTCTGTTCCGGGCCCCAGTTTTGATTGTTGTCACTGCCACTCCCTAGGGCCCCCATGGTCACCAACATCAAGAGCTTACAGTTCTGGTTGCAACAATGGGGCCAAACAGACATCTGGCATCATCCCAATCCCGGTACCAGACTCTACTCATTTTACTCTCCATTGCACAGGGTCTACTCATGCCTTGATCGCATAGTCTGCTCTCAATCTATTTTTCGCTCCATGTCTTCATCTAATTTTGTGAGCAAGGTGCTCTCTGACCACAACCCCTTATTACTAGGACTGCAATAGGGAAGTACTCCATCTCCGATACCCACTTGGTGACTGCAACCCTCCACTCTCGAAGACCCGCATTTTTGATCTACCTCGGCTAATAAGATTCAGGACTTTTGGAGCGAAATGAAGGCATGGCTTCCTCACAGGTGGTAATCTGGGGAGAGTGTGTACAAGCAATGGTAAGGGGTCAGGCCCATAATTCTCTGAGATCTAGAGGCATCAAAACAAGAGTATATTGACACAAAGAGACAGGTGGCCACGGATCCTCAACTCCTCCCCTCCCTGATTTCACTCCAAAAGACTGAGGCTTAACTCCTAGAAAGCCTACTTTGCTTATGCCACACACTTCACCAGAACGCACTCGGAGGGGGACTAGTCGGGCAGACTATTGGCCTGGTTGGCCAATAGAGACACTAGACAGCCATCCGTGACCAAGGTCTGTGACCCAGATGGCAGTCTTCTCCCCTCGCAACAGGCAATACATGATGTTTTTGCCTCCTATTACACAGACCTCTATAGTCCCACTTCGGAGGCCTCTGCCCCTGATCTAAAAACATTCATAGAGTCAGAACTTATCCAAGACTCTCTCCAGTGCAGCAGGAAGATCTTGACACACCCTTCCGGTCCAGGAGGTGAAAGCTGCGATAACAGGCTTTGTCACCATCAAAACCACAGGGATGGATGGCCACCATGCTGAATTTTATTCGGCGTTCCAGGTTGCTTTGTTCTCAAATTACTCCAAATGTATGCAACGGCGCTTGATGCTTGGAGCCTTCCCAAAGCAGGTTTTACTAGCCTTGATTCACAAAGACCAAAACTGATTTATTCCGGGAGGGTACACCTCTATGTGTATTCGCCAGCTGTACCGGATAATGGAGGCAGTCCAAAACAGATTGCCTAAAGCAACTGCACTAGTGCTAGATAGCCATAAAGCATTTGATTCCCACAGTTGGGAATATTTATTCGCAGTCTTGGCAGAGTTTGGCTTTGACCCCTACATTACCAAGCTAATCAGTCATTTATATAACTCCCCGACAACACGTATTCACTTTGGAGAGTGCCTCTCCGACTCCATACTGGTTGGGTGGGGGTACCAGACAGGGCTGCCCTCTCTTTTCTATCCTATTCACCCTCGTGAAGGAGCTACTAGCAGCCAGGACGTGAACGGGTGGAGTAGAATGGGGCATCCCCTTATTGGATGGCCCTCATGCAATTTCTTTATATGCCAACAATGTACTGCTCCATCTAAGGGGCATCACCTCCGATCTCACATCAATAGCATCTCTCCTGACAGAGTTCGGCTTAGTGTTGGGACTACTAGTCAGCTGGGGTTGTTACTAGTCAGCTTGCTTGTTCCCACTGCTACCCAGAATCACGCCACAAACCACTGACCTGGGAGGAGCCCCAATCGATTGGAATCCTCTTCAGTCCGCTACCTGGGATTTCAGATATACCATGCAGCCCTGGATCTACTCGATGGTAACTTGTTGGCAGCAGTCACCTCTATTAGGTCGCACCTGTCGTTCTGCAAGCACCTCTCTTTGTTAATGGCGGGTCGCATAGCCATCGCCAAATTGGTGATACTCCCCCACCTACTCTATTATTTCACGAACCTCCCAGTGCTTCTCACTCGATTATTTTTTTGGGAGCTCCATGTCCTCTTAGGGGGAACTCTGCTGGCATAATTTGCATAAATGAGTTGCGCTGCAAAAGCTCCAGCTCCCATCGGAACGGGGGGGCTGGGTCCGCCAATTTTGACTGCTACTACCTGGTGGCCCACTTGCAGTGGCTTTCATACTGGTTGGCAGGCCAATTCTTGGATGACACAGTCTCAATCAATCCTCCTTTATTTTGTGGGGCTCTTCTCCAACTCTTGCATCCCAACATTTGACCACCCTGAGACTCACCTCTCCTTCTGCAGATGGCCCTCTCCTGTTTGATGAAAGTGATTCGCCTCACCAGACACCTGCCTTCCTATTGCACAGCGGTTCCGTTGCTCGGATTTCCATCTCGGAGGGGCCACCTCTCTAGTTCACAGATACATGCATGGTAGAAGGCCAAGCTGTCCCTGAAGGCCAATCCCTCCTTTAGCCCTCCCTCAAGGTCGCTATAGGGGGTGCCTGGGCAGGCCAGGATGGTGAACCAGTCAAACGCCAACTTATACAAGCATTGCATACCATGGGCGGTGTTTGTAAAATGCTTAGCTGGCTCACCAAGGATCTAATCACACACACACAAACATCTATACAATCCCTGCTGGATACTGAATTTGATAGGCAGCTCCACAATAAGGAATGGGAAAAGGCTCTGGCATACCATCGGTGAGTGTCACGTAATGCCCATCTGAAACTGGTCCAATTCTACATCCTCCATAGGTCATATATATCTCCCCCAAACTGCTGGGCCACATATTCTTGGGCACCCCAAACACTTGCACCAGGTGTGGCATACTGGGAGCGGACCTGAGACTCATGCTGTGGTATTGCCCACAGATATGGACGTACTAAAACACTACACGGTCCCAACTGGAAGTGTCATGGGGATCACGAGCATCTCATCCATTGGAGGCAGGGGCCCAGGTTATATATGCAGAAAAGCGATCACAATGCACTTGAAACTTTCAACTTCACTAAGCCCAGAACAATGGCTGGGCATATTCACCGGCTGGGAGAAAGCCGAAGCTGTGGCATTACACAGAGAAGATGCCAGAGGACTGCGCCATCACCCGATGGCCCAAGGCTCGCAGGCATTGCTCTCTCGGTCGATTGATCCACCACTGGAATCCTCATCGTACCCCGCAACCTCAGAATCCTGATCCTCACTCCACACGTCAAATGGTCCATCCACCCCCTCACTGAGATCCAAGCCCGGACCTACACACTCGAGCAGACAACCAACCAGATGCTACCACATATACGCACCGTAAATTCAGAGAGGCCACCTTAATCTCTGATACCTAGAGTAGCGCAAGTTATGGCATATATCTGTTCCAGCAACCTACCCATTGGAGGCAATTTCGGGGCACCTCACATTCCAAAGCACTGATTGATTTCAGGGGTCGCCTCAAAGCCCCACATGGTATACATGCTTGAGGTTTTGCAACTCCACTCCGTCCAGTGGTCTAAGCAGATTTCCCATAATTGATCCCCCCAGCTTCCTCCCTCACTTCCCCTCCTCCCCCCCCCCACCCCGTGTCACCCCTGTCCTCTTGCTTTGCATATGCGATAGATCAGAGAGTTCGTCTTTCTGGATGTTTCTACCGGAGGGCTACAATAAAGGATTGGAATATATGTATCAAAAGAGCATTGTATACATGACAATCTGCCATATGTCTGTCTCTACTCTATACATGTTGGGAAACACAATAAACAAACATGTTAAAAAACACTTGAATAGGGAAGGAATTATTTATTTTTTCCTACTCCTCTGCCAGATGAGCAAACAAAAATGAAATTTGCAAGTCCATTCCAAAAATCTCAATCTGGTGAATGTTGTCACAATATGCCTCAAATAGAGGCATTAATCGAAGGAACAATCTTGAATGCTTTTTGTTAGTGATGGTTGGTGATGCAAGATAGGTAAAAAGAGCTGTTTTTTTAGTACTTTGGATGGTCCCTGTAAAATCGAATTTACAAGTGGTAATGTGACTTCCACAAAAACCTTTTTCAGAAAAGCTTCACTGAAAGAGCTGGTTGAGTATCCAAGGCTTTTTTTTAAAGCCAAGCAGTGTTTTCAACGAATGGGCTGCTTCCAGCTGCTGAAGCTCACTTTGAGTCTGTGAGTTATCTCTTCCAGCGTGTCATTCATTGATATAATATCTTTAGGCTCAATCTCAAGTTTACTAAATGAGGATCATACTTCACATATCTTATGATCTTTTTCAGAAGCTGATGAAGCCCCAGTGAGGAGGGGGCACAGAGGTAGAGAGGACAAGAAGACAGCTGAGTGGAGTCAAAGTTGTGGTGGTGATGCCTCTCATTAAAGAGGCCAAAGCGTAAGGTCTGAAATATGAGACAAATAAGCAGCAAGTGTGCCATACATCATCAGTTAACAGAAGTATTGTGTTTCTTCATGAAAGGAAGACATGCTGACTGAACAGCAGAAACACAACAGTGGTTGGTATATGTTTGGAAGGAGGGAAAAAGTAAGTTTTTGTTATATCAATAGTGGCAGCTTCTCTCTTGGTGTGTATGTTCTGCCTGTTAAACGGGTGGTAGGTGCTGTTTACAACCAAGCACTGCACACTCACAAGTTTAGCCAGGGGCAAGAGCACTGCCTTACAACAATCCCATCTGCTGCACTACTAAGACTCTAGTGTGTGTAGGAGGCCTGACCCGTGGTTGTGTGAGTCAGTTTGTGGTCACTTACAATGCATAATTAAGGTGCTGAGATCCAGGAAATCTTTTTGGGCAGTGCAAAATGATTTAAAGACCTGAGGGAGGGTTACCTAAAGAGCTGGAGCATGGTTGCTCCTTGGGGCATATTTACAAGCCCCTATTGCCACAGGAACGTCACTTTTTTCGATGTTCCTGTGGCAATACCGGCTTCGCTTTATTTACAAGGCAGCGTTAAGCCACTTAATGGCATAACGCTGCCTTGTAAATAAGGCACCCTTTTGCGCTATACTTAGCGTTAAAGGGGAGGGCAATGGGTGTTGCAGTGGGCGTTCCGCCACAACACCCATTGATTTCGAAGCTGCCCCATATTTACAAGGGCGGCGTAAACATGGGGGAGCGCCAAAATTAGGACAAAAAAAAACTGGTCTTAACATTGCAAAACAAGGAGAAATGCTTTATTTCTCCTCGTTTTTGCTGTTTCTATGTGTGCTGTATTGTGCAGCACACATAGAAACAGCAAAACACCATGCATGATTGTTTATGTGCAGGAAGGTGTCCCTGCCTGCACATAAACAATCATTTTAAAAATGACGAGTTGCAACTTCTATGTGTGCTGCACAAAGCAGCACACATACAGTGCAGCCCTGCGTTACCAAAGTGGCGGAACGCTGCGTTAAGCCAAGAAGGCTAACGCCGCGCTCCATCATTTTCCTTCTAAATATACCACTTGGTGTCATGTGAAGCATCTGCTAGTATCGGTCTTTCCACTCCGGTGTCATGGGTTAACGGTCTATAGGTAAGTAAAATCTTTATTATTGTTTAGACACATATCTATAAAATAATAAACACACATTCCCAATAAAATCCCCTCCCCCAACCACCTCCCCATCCTATAGACAATCATTAAAACAACCTACTCGTTCCCACCACACCTAGCCACAATATAAACGATACAGCATAGTATCACATATTATCAAGTTTGCCGCTTCAATACTCCTCCAGCAGAACTAACATGGAGATCGGTCAGAATGAACCAATATTAATCTCTAACAATGATTCTAGCCCAAGCTCGTTTTTAAGAATTTTTCTATCGCACAAGCCAAGTCTAGGAACTCCATGTTTGTGAGAAGTGTTGTGACTCGCTGTGATGACAAATATTATATTTTTTAAAAAGCGGTTCTAAAATGTAAGATCGCATTCTGCAGAAAATGCAAACAATCTAATAAAAGATGAACATTACAATTTGCAGACCGTAACCCACGGGTGCAGTTATTATCGGAATCAAAAAGGGCGTCAACCTCCTCCAGTTCTAGAAATTGAAAATTCAATGCCACCCTAAATTTATATAGCAGCATACACATTTGTGGGTTCAGGAATGCGGATACATAAGGATACATCCTTAGGTTATCCCAGGACTCCAACATGTAGCTCGCTGAGGGATTTTTTGAAACTTAATAGAAATCCACTGTCTAGATTCTCTCTTACAGACCTCTCACACCTCCCACTTCGATAGTGGGGATGCCTCCATTTCTCTAAATTTTCCCGCCTTCAGTGTGATTGCAATTTTTCACTAATCTATTTCTAACTTGTGCAGCCCATTTTAGTTCACTTCTTGATATTTCCATAGCACAAAGGCTACACACCTTTTTCAACCTCCGGAGTCCAAAGCTTATACCAAAAGCATAAGGTAGCTTTATGGGCTAAAAAATTCCACACCTGCAAGTTCCCTTCCAGTCATATTGCTGGGCACATTGTGCTTTTGGGCAGCCCTAAATGTTTTTTCAGGTATTTACCTCACACTTCTCCCAGCTTGCCTATGTACTTGGGGTCAGCAGTTCTGCCCCTTATAGGTACTGAGTTGGCACCATAGGATTAAAAGCGGTAAATACAGAGGACAGAAATGGTCCTCCGAATGTGTTTTTAAATTTCACTAGACCTCCTGTAGTGAAGAACTCATAAGCCTCCACCGTTTCTTTATGCGTGGCTTAATGTAATTTATTATTAAACATCATTCCTAAATATTTATATGAGGTTACCACCTCCAATGTATCGTTGCCTAGCACCCACGTATATGCTTTCATTATTTTCCCAAAATTAATTATTTTTGTTTTCTCCAAATTAACCTTTAATTTATTAGCCACACTGTGCAAATTAAACCTTTCCAGCTTCCTCTGGATGCCCACTTGTGTCAGATCTGAAATGGCCAAGTCATCCAAATAGAGGAGACATAAGATATACCTGGCAACCTTTTTCGGTGAAAAATATTTAGTACTATCAAGGTCACTGGGCAGATCTGCTAGGAATAAATAAAGCAACGTGGGAGCCAGGACACAGCTCTGCCTTAGTCCATTACCAAGCGGCATTCTTGTAGAAAGGGTACCATTCAAATCTAGTTCTACCAGAGCCCAATTCTGATGGTGCAGTTCCTGAAGAATTGCCAGTTAGCCCCTGGGAATATCCAGATGCCGGAGCTTATCCCACAGAATAACACGATCCACTAAGTCAAAAGTTTAAATAAAATGTAAAAAAACAGCAAAAAAGATTCCCTGTCATTCTTATTGCCTTCTGCCCAACAGCCCACAGACTAAAGCAATGGTCTACTGTAGAGTGGCCTTGTTTAAATCCTCCTTGTTCCATTGGGACGAGGTTATTTATCTCAATCCAATCTTTCAGGGACAGTAAGATCACATTGGAATGGGAAACGGCCTTTACAATGTGGGCTAAAGCACATGTGCCGTTTCCCCGCAAGCTGAATAACGCTTGCCTTAACCATGCATATGCCTTAACCATGCATATGCGTGGTTAAGGCATTCGGTGTTCTAGCTGTCTGAGCAAATGGGCGGGGAGAGTAACCGGAAGGATCGCGGCAGGAAGAAGGACCAGGACGCGGCTTGGTAAGTTGGACTGGGGCCGGGGGAAAGATGGGGGTACATTTTAGGGGTGGGGCTGGTTTTAGGGCTCAGGGCAGGGGTGCTGGGGTCAAAGTAGTTCTTCTGGGCTAGGGGGTCAGGTTTTAGGGCTCAGGGCAGGGGGTCGGGGTAGTTAACAGGGCTGGGGCGGATAGATTACAGTGCAGGAGGGCCGAATTGTAGGGCTCAGGGGGGTTGGGTGGGATCTTTACCACACATATACCTTTACCAATCATGACTTTACAATGAGATTTGATGTAAAGGCATGGATAATAAAGGCATGCATGGTAAAGACGCGGTTGATAAGGCATGCATGGTTTAGGCATGCATGGTTGTGACATACAACCCCCTTGGAATACAATTTAGCTCTGACATCAAGCACACAATTATTTCTTGGATCATCCAACTCCGTTTTCATGTGAATAGGCTTTATTATTGCACCCTTCCAACTAGGCGGAAAAATACCCATCCTGTTTACAAAAACAAAGACTTTAGGGGAAAAAACAAGCCTTCCACTTAGGGTTAGATTTTATAACAATGGCGGGTAAATTGGGGGTGTGGCCAAGCAAGATGGCGAGGTAAACGTGTTTGCCGGCACTCTGGCACTCTGCCCGACAGTCGTCATCTCCCGCATCCTGAGTGATCCTGCTGGGGATTTCTTCCTGCGTAGCTCTCGTGATCGCAGCAGTGCCCTGGACGTGACGAGAAGCCCTCTTCCCTCCTGGAGTTGCTCTGCGGCGATGATACCAGCGCGGCCCAAGTGAAGCGTGCCAGTGCCATTATCTCTGTGGCCCGGTCCGACGAACACAGACTGCGGAGACCTGTGGCACTACTGGGGGCCTGGCTCTCCAACGGAGCAGTATCCTGCAGAGGGAGGTGGTAGGAACGGATTGCCCTCCCCCAAATTATACAGCAGGTCGGAGATGTGGGAGCCTGCCCGCAGAGTGCCGCTGCTATAGCAAAGTAGTGCTCCTACACAAGCGGACTCTTGGCAAGCCAGTGGTGGTTCTGGGCCTGGGAGGCCCTGATGTGAGGAAACCATATGAGACCATACAGTGCGGGGACCCGCCGACAGCTGATTGGATAGTCACGCTGAGAACCGGTGTGGTTTCTACCGAAGGAAGCCCTTTGCCTTCAGGGCCCTGTTGCTGGATCATGGGAGTCGTCTGCCTGAGGTGAGGGGACTGTGACGGGTTGGCGAGATAGGGGGGGAGGACAAGAGCAGGCATCTTTCCCCCACAGGTGCTGGTATTAATGCAGGCTTTCTGGGCCTTACAGTAGAGACCCCCAGCGGAACTGGGACTGAGGCTGGGACAAGTGATAAAGCCAAATGAGGAGGTCTCCGGCTTTGGCCCTATGGAGTGGACCGATATGGCGGCACCAGTGAGGAGAAGTTGTTGTGTCGTCCCTGGAGGAGTGGAAAGGGTTTCTTCTGCAAGAAGAGAGACCGTAGCAGGAACATCAGTTAGAGACTCTGGCTACTTCACCATTCTGTGATACCTGGACGGTGTTTCTTGCGCACCTCTTGAACTGTGGCCTGACCCTGGCACCATGTGAGACAGATGTTTTGGCGTCCGGGGGGGTGCAAGGTGTGGGACTGCTGTATAGACCCTGTGGCTCCCTACCTCGCAGACTTGCTTGTTGTGATAAAAAAACTCACAGGACGAGATAGTCCATAAGATTGACTCTGTTGCAATAGACGTTACCCTTTTACGAGCTGATCTGCATAAGGTGTCAGAACGTGGGACCGCAACAGAACAAAATGTAGGCACCCTGCAGGAAGAGGTAAAAACGCTCCCGGACACTGTCATTCGTCCTCAGAAACAGGCGTTTTGCCTAGATGATCGCATGGAAGACTCCAAGGGGAGGTCCCGCAGGAATAATGTGCATTTTGTGGGATTCCCAGAGAAAGCAGAGGGGCACTCTGTGGAACTTTTTTGGGAGGACTGGAACACTAGTATTCTGGCGCCCAAGCACCTCTCTAAATTCTTTAATATTGAGAGAGCTCACACGGCACTTGCGCCCCCACCCAGGTCAAGCGCACCACCTCGAGCAATCATAGCACGGCTGTTCAACTTCCGGGATAGAGATGCAATCCTACAAGCCACTCAAACACGGGAGCCTTTGTTGTTTGAAGAACACCCTATATCTCTCTATCCCAACTATACCCAAACGAGCAAGATCAAAGAAAAACATTCATGTCAGTGAAAAAGCATCTAAGGGAACTCAATTTTAAGTATAGCCTACTCTTCCCAGCCAAACTACAGGTTGAGCACCAAGGGAAAGCATTGTTTGTTTTTTCGGCTGAGGAGGCCAGGGATTGGTTGAACTCCAAAAGAACTTTTTGCGATTGGCTGATGTCCCAGACTGGGTCCACCTAGCATTTAGCAGCGAACCGCTCTGGCTGTGGCCAGAGACAACAGAGCCGGTGGAAGGCTCAAGAGACTAATGAGGGTTCAGAGAGGATATGAGTTTGTTCGGATGGTACCCTGAAGGACACTGATGTGGTCCTGGATTCGGATGTAGCCTCCCAGGACCAGTTGGGGGACTGAGATCTATCTGAGAATGCATCCTCCTGAGACTATGCTAATGTTTTCACGAATTGTTTGGGCAACTAAGCCGGCTCCAATGGACCCAAACCTGAGAGGCAATGGACCGGATTGCTGCAAACTCAATAATGGTCTGTGGGAAGGCAATGAAAACCTGTATGCATGACATTTGACTTTCCTGTTTGTGCATTTGAAAAAACAAAACAAAAATGCTGTCATGTATGCGGATCTGGGAAGGGAAAAAGGGGAGGGATTTGCTCTCTCCCCCCACCAAGGATAGGTGGTCTGTGTTGGCAGGATGGCTGTGAGGAGGGAGCTGGAGTGTGCTAGCCTTGCGCCCTTCCCAGATATCTAACCTCTTGCAAAGCATAAGTTTGCAGAGAAGAGGGAGATGGAAGGACTGTTTTGGTGTATCTTTTCACTTTTCTGTTTCTTACCAATATTGAGGTATGGGGCGGCTTTAACTGATTCCCAACTTGTCTGAGTATGGATGGGGAGGGATGGTGATACTGCCTATGGGGAGGGGGAGTTGTGGTTTAGGTATGTTTTACATGTTGAAATTTGGATTAAGATGTTAGTTCTGCTATTGTGTCAAATGGCTATGCCTGGAGTGATGTCTGGGGTCCCCCGCTGGGGCTGTGTGAACGATGGTGTTACGAGAGCAAGGGAAAGTGAGTGGATGCTTTGCGAGGAATGGCTACCTCACTTAACAAATTAATCTCTTGGAATGTCCGGAACATCGCCTCCTTCAAGAAACATAGACTAGTGTATGCCTACTTGAAGCTCTATAGAGTGTCTATAGTGTTCCTGCAAGAAACACACATCTGGGGTGATTGCATTACATGCCTGAGGAAGCGATGGAGGGGGCAGGTTTATGCCACCTCCTATTTGGGGTTCGTAAGTGGGGTAACATATTTGGGTGGCTCCAGGGTTCCCTTTTATTCAGAAGATATGTTGTTATGCATGGGGCACTTGAGGGATGGGAGATCTGTTTGATTAATGTCTATGCCCCCAATGTTGACTGTCCGGATTTCTTTCCCACATTGATGCCAGCTGGGACCCCCTATTTAGGTACAGCGGTGGTCTTTGCAGGGGATTTTAACCGTGTTATGGATGGATTGCTGGACAGGGAGCCCCCATGGGACCATATGAAACTCCGGCTTACTGGGGCACTCCGGGATGTGCTTGGTGGTCTTCAGTTATGCGATGTCTGGCGTGAGCACCATCCCAGGAAACACATGTGTTCTTGTCATACCGCAGCAACAGGTACATTTAGCCATCTAGATTAATGCTTTATTTCTGCTGAACTGGTGACCATGGTTCTTGATGTTGTGTATCTCAACTGATACCTCTCAGACCACTCACCGGTCTTATTGACTCTTGGTGGTGTGACACATCGACTGGCGATACCCCTCTGGTGCCTCTCTGCAGAGGCTTCGGGGGCTCCCCCATTTACGGCAGTGTTCACCTATGCACTAGGGCACTATTTTGAGGAAAATTGGGGGTCTGCGTCCTCTAGGGAGCTCACTTGGGAGACAATGAATGTTGACCTCGGGGGGGGGGGTTTAAAAACATTCTGTGGGGTTCGGGGTCAGTTGGAGAGAGATATTAGAACACAGGAGTCCAAATTGGGCAAGCTGGAGGTGATGCTTCTTTCAGCCCCTCATAGACTTCCGGAATGATGTGCTGCACAGCAGTCGTTAATAGAGGACTGGCGTAGGTTGGAGAAACAGACCCATACGGCCTATCAGCAGCGATTACATATGGAGGAAGACAGGACGGGCACTTTACTGGCTTGCTTGATTCAATGAGAGGCCCCTGAGGCCACAGTCCTGCAGCTGTGCACAGACACAGGAGAATTAGTATACACACAGTGAGAAATCAACAAGGTATTTGCCACTCACCTTAGCAAGGTCTATATGGAGCTTATATACTCCTTGAGGGAGGCCGTACAAGATCTCCTCGCTGAGGTCGGGCCCCCGTGCCTCAACTCAGACATTGCAGAGGCCCTAGATGGCCAAATTACGAAGGACAAAATCCTTTCGGCAATTAGGCATCTTAAACCTGCAAAAGCCCCCAGTAGTGATGGGCTGCCGGCAGAATTTTATCATAAATATGCAGCATCAATAACAGACCAATTGCTTGAGGTGTAGGATGAGGCTCTGGATATTGGTACTCTGCCAGCCGCCATGCAAGAGGCCCTTGTGGTCATGATACCGAAGCCCGGCAGAGACCCTTCAAGCGCATCCTCATACAGGCCGATCTTGCTCCCAAACATAGATGTTAACATTCTAAGTGGTGTCCTGGCAGCACGTCTCCTCCCCCATTTGCCCCTTCTTATACATATAAGTTGATGAAGGCTTTGACTTCTGAGAGTAACCGGTAATCGCTCATAATGTTTTTACCTCCATCTGTATTATGCTGGCCTAACACGCAAGCAAGCAAGTTAAGGAAGAGGGAGGGGGAGGTTTAAACTGTTATATCTCAACACGGGTGCTGTTTAGATGATGCATAGAACTTTTTCTCTGGTTTAGCTAAATTGTGGCTGGGGTCTGACATATGTATGGTTCGACTACTGTTATGGGTTTTAGCCCCATCCTTGAGAAACCGGCAACTTTGAATGAGCAGTGAGATAAGGTTCATTTTTTCTTCCGGGGATTAGGTGGGGAGGATGAAAGATGTTTATAGATGGACTCCTTCAGATATGCGCTGTCAATGTGATACCCATAAATGCCAATAAAGTTTTGTTTTTTTAAATGGCGGTTAAATTATCTCAGCCTGCTGCCTTAGTTAGTTTTAAGGAGGCTATCAGTTTCACTAAGGAGGGTTCTGAGAAAAACCCCAATATATCCTCCCCCAGGTTGGGCCACCTTCCTCTCTCAGATACCCCTCTGGCCTTATAGATATTACTTAAAAATGTGACCTAAGCATTTTCCGGCACCACAAACCTTAGGGATTCCTTTGACTTGCTGCATCCACTCTGAACTAACTTCCAAAACCTTTGTATATCTTTAGCCCAATTTGGCTAATAGTAAACATGTTTCTTTCTTCTAATCATTGCTGCATAATCCTTTTTTATATCACCAAACTTTTCTTGATGGTCTAGCTTTACTTAGGCATTCCCTTACACCCAAACATTCTTTACCTAACCAGAGCTAGCTAACCAGGGCTGGCTGGATGTCCAACGTGGGATTTCTTTTAATATCTCAAGATTACACTGCCTAACTATTGGTATTAAAGATTTGACTGCCTCTTCCATAGTCTCAGAATACCAATCCAAGACATTAGTACCTGGCTCCACCCCAAGCCCGAGATCTTTAATCTCTTGAAAATGCTTTTGTCATCTATTGAAGCAATTAATGGCGTTATAATAAACGGGAGAATAGATGGTGATATTCCGGCGGCATACACCAGACTGGGTCCAACTAAGTCCTCAATCATTGATTATTTTATCTGTAGTTTAGGCCTATTTCCGAAGGTCCAATCGCTTTCTACTCAATATACCCATGAAAGTGATCATGCTTTACTTTCCGTAGAAATTGACGTCTATACTCAGCATACTTCTCCGTGGTCACTCCGCTCTTATGAAGGGCGAGCAGTTGTAGATCACAAAATAGGAAGGATTCATTGGAACCCCAAAACAATAAGTAAAATAAATCATACAATCTCCCAAGATCTGTTAACATCTGTGAGTAAAGTAGGCAATCCTATAAACAGATTTGAAGCTACCATACAGTCGGTAGTTGCCTCTATCCAAGGAAACGCAGCGAGACGCGAAAATGTAAAAACATGTAAAATGGGAAAACATGTGGATAATAATTCTCGACAACTAAATAAATTGACCAGAATTCAATTTCGCGCTTTCTGTGCGATAAGGCAAGGAGAAATAAGGAAACTGAAAAAACTGCACCAACGGAAAAAGGAGAAAGAAAAACAAGCTCGAAGAAATCGTGTCTGGGTCGACATCCAATTAGCAGTAAAACACAAAAATAATAAATCTTTCTGGAACATAATCTCTGCACAGATGGGGATACGAAAAACTGCTCAAGCGATTCCAATATCATCATCTGACTGGGAAAAGTATATTCTAAGGCTTTATAAATCTAATCATCAGCATCCCATCTTCCCCAGACTGGATCAAGCATTAAAGAACCAATCTGAACAGGAACCAATGAAAATTTCTGCCGCACAAATCTCTATTCTGATATCCTCTGCCAGGTCATCAGCAGCGATGGGACCAGATAAGATCCCGATTAAAGTTCTACAAAAAAACGCTGACGACTGGGGTAAATTCTTAGCCCCACTCTTCCAACATTGTTTGAAATGTGGGAAAATACCAGAATCTTGGCGGGGGAGTGTGGTGGTTCCTCTCCTAAAAAAAGGCGCAAGAACAAATCCTGCAAACTATAGACAAATAGCCCTCCTCGACGCCACTGGTAAGATCTTCACTGCTTGCGTTCTGGAACACTTAAAAGACTGGCCTTTTTCGAGAAAAGTGATCCCTATGTATCAGGCTGGGTTTCGCCCAAAGCATTCTACATTGGACAATATTGCTGTGTTCCAAACAGTGCTTGATAAGTTTGTTATGTTAAATGCTCAAATTCTATATTGTGCTTTTATTGATTTTTCAACTGCATTCGATAGTGTAGATAGACTGACTCCATGGAGAAAATTGGCAAATATGGGGATTCCTAAAGAGCTTTTAACAATAATAATCTCCCTTCACACATCAACATGGTGAGGAGTCCAAATGGGGGGAGAAAAAGGTCTAACCAATCCTATCCCTTCGCGGAATGGGCTGAAACAGGGATGCTTATTAGCTCCCCTATTATTCTCCATCTATATAAGCGATCTACCAGGGCGTCTTTCTCTAATTAAAAATTACCCTCCTAAATTAGCACAAGTTGATATACTGTGTTTAATGTATGCCGACGATATCGTTATACTCGACCGTACCCCGATAGGCTTGCAAAGAACCCTGAATGAATTAAATCATTACGCAATTGAAAATTTTCTGGTGCTAAACATTACTAAAACTAAAGCACTCCTTTTCAGTGGCAGAAGGAAGGCTTTACCTTATACTTGGTCGTTAGGAGGCGAACCGATCGAGACAGTAAAAGAGTATGTTTATTTGGGCCGTATTTTTACTTCTAATTTACAAGATACAGCCCACCTCCAACACTTAAGTCGGAAGGCAGAATCCCACGTTGGGGCTTTACAGAGACAGTACTTCTCTACAGGAAATAGACATTTCACACCAATGTTGGAGGTTTATGGTATGAAAATCCCTCCGATTTTATCATATGCCATGGAATTCACACAAATTAAAACATGGCAATCTATAAAAGTAAAGGAAGGAACCATACTCCGAAAATTGTTAAAAGTGTTGCATTCGGTACCAGTTCAAGCACTACGTCTCGAGCTATCGGTAACGGGAATCTTTGCTAGAGTAATTGCAAATATCATCAGGTGGGCATACAACTTACTACATGCAGCGCCTGACACCTTAAGGCATCTGTTAAAACTGGAGACCTTTAGAGAGGAAGCGTCTGGGTATACTTTTAATAGGAATTTGGAAAAAGCCTTTGAGGTTTCTCAATGCACTGTCGTACTCCTACAGGAGTGGTCTCCAGCACACTTGAAATTGTTTTTAAAACATTTGGCCCCTAGAATCAGTTATGAATTGGATAAAGAGCATTGCATTCAATTGAAGCATTATAAAGTGTTTGCAGAAAACATAGAATTTAAATCCTATGCTCCCTATTTACGTTTTCAACTAAAGCATGGGGTAAGGCGCTGTTTACCCCGTATCCTACTTTTACGTTTGGGTATACTCCCTTTAGCAACATTTTTAGCTAGCTGGGAAGGTACAAATAATCCCAGAGGCATATGTGAGTTATGCAAAGGTGGCCGACAAGATTTGCTTCACATTTTACTAATCTGTCCTAATGCGAGTATAGTAGCGGCACGACGTCGTTATATAATTCCAATTCAATTAAAGTATAATGCACTCTTGGCCCAAGATTTAATTATGTTGTGTAACTCTCCAGTAAATGAATTTGTTTGCCATAACCTGTATAAGTTTTTAAAAAGTTTTTGAAGCTGTTCTAAAGTTAAAACGCCTAATCAGAAGTTTTTATCTTATATTTTTATAGAATGTTGTATGGGTAGGCGATAGAACATTGTTATGCCCCATTTTATAGTGTGTTTCAAAAGCAAAATGTTGTACAGGTAGGCGATAGAATATTGTCACTGCTCCATTTTGTAGTGTGTTTTAAAAGCAAAAGTTTTATCATCTAATCATTTTAAATTTAATAATAACAATTTTATCCTTGTATTTGTTGATCTCTGTCGAGGTCTGAATCAAATAAAAAAAAAATACTTTTTACTTTACTTACATTAGTACCTGGCTCCACCCCAAGCCCGAGATCTTTAATCTCTTGAAATTGCTTGAAGTGTGCCATATATCTGTCATCGATCCTGGTAATTAAGCATTTTCGGAAGGATAGCTCCATAGGAATAACCTTATCCCCCAGGACTGAGAGGCGAGACACTTGTAAACCCTAATGGTCACTGCCCATAGTTCTTACCACCTCAAAGCCGTTACAGGCCTCAAAATACCATGCCTGTATAAACATATAATCAACCAGGCAGCTCTGGTTACCTTAAGCGAATGTTTAGGATGCTGGCTCCCTAAAACGTCCATTTATGCATACAAAGCCTAGCTTGGAGAGGAATCTAACTAATTGAAGATCATACTTTGATATGGTATGCTTCGCGAATGTAGCATAAGATATTCCATAACTTTCAAACATGTCACTGGAGCAAACCTCTTCCTAGACAGGTTACAAGCGATGATTGAAGTCACCCATTTATAATGCCCCTGGGCAGCTGCAAAATTGGGCTGCACTCAGGGCAGGGCATTCAAGACAAATACGGAGCAGCTGTTTAAAAGCTTCTCCGTGTTTTTCTGTGCAGGCGGGTTAAAGATCCCCTTGCAGGTGATTGAGGTGAGTGATCGCACTTGTCTACAAGGGGATGTCTGGGCGGTCCATGGGACCTCCTTTCATCCCTTCAGAGGTCTGCATTTAGAATGCGCACTGAAAGTACACCACCTTTTTGTGACGCACTTTCAATGCACCTTGTAAAGGCATATTTGCCTCTGGGCCCAGGTTGGTAATACGGCGCGGGCGCAGGGGCAAAGTGATTTCCTCATTTGCATGGGGCCCCCATGCAAATGAGGGAACACCCTCTAATGATAGCACTGGTGCTTTATGTGCACCAGCGCTATCTGTATTACAAAAGGGGTCCCACAAGCATCTGTAGACCCTTCTGTAAAATCAGAGTGCCACAAGAGTACTTAAAGTGGGCACAATTGCCCGTTGCGCCCCCGGGGCACTTGTGTAATACAGCCCCTGGTCGGGATTTTCCACAATTAATACTCATGATAATTATTTACATAAAGTAGATCTGAATCTGGGTGTAATTTGTATATTAATGTCTTGTAATGAAAACCTGCATTGCTGCTGCTCTTTCAGCAAAAGCTCATGTCAGAGGAAATATTTTAACTTGACAGTGCTGCCCTATCCTTGACATGTGACTAGTAGCATGGAACTGCATCAAAGCTGAAGTAAGTAATGATATCATTGCAGCACCCATCATCATATATCTAGTCCCAGTGACAATGAACATTTGCTATGAGTTCATGTTTTATCTGACAAGATTTAAAATGATTGTGGCCATCAAGGTGCTGCTGCTAAATGAAAAATTGTTTAGTCATGTTGCATCAACTGTGTACGTGGAGAGAGGAAAAATACCTCAGTGAAAACCATAGCACAGTGTGGGAGAAGGCAGCGTTGAACTTAGTGAATCAAACCTCATGAATGAAAAATGAAAGCAGGACAGTAAAGAAATAAAAACGTTTGAGCAAAGAATATAGGATCTGAATGAAGCAAACCCACAGAAATCTGACGAATATAGCACATAACTATGAATGGCAAAATTGTATAGGTATGCAGGTATCGATTTTTTGTTGTTATTTCTTTATGTCTTTTATACTGTGCACAGTACAAACACAATTGCATCTAATGCTAAAATGTTATGAAAAAACAATATTGTAATATCTAGGTATATCCAGATGAATAACAGATTATTAACCAATAATGCATGTGAATCTAGAATCGCTGGTTCAGTTTGCATAAGCTGTGTTTACAGTTAAGGTACCCAATCTGTAGTTATAGTAAGAATTCCCAGAGTAAGGAATTCTTCGGATTTTTGATCGCTAATTACTTTGTGCCCAGTTGACGAATCTTCATGAAACTTTGCAGACCTATTGCTTTTTCTATGTTGGCAGATGATGCAAAGTTTCATGGTGATTAGTTAAGGAGGTGCAAGGAAAAACGGGGGTCCCAAAAAGCGTTTTTCCACCAATGCATTTTCCATAGACCTTTTAGACAGACGTAGCGGCAAAACGGTTGAACAGATTTTCACGAAGTTTGTCAGGAATTGTAGATTATGGTCTGGAAAGGATCCTTTTTGCTATTTCATGCAAATCTGTTCAGTAGTTTTGTAGTTAAAAGGCACAGAAAATTTATGATATTTCAGGCCGCAGTATACAGCGGCAATTTTGCGGAATACCATGGTACTTACTGACGACAAGGAAGTATATGATTGGCTAATGACTGTCTTTACAAAAGTAAATGGCAGCCATGTTGTTTATACCACATTTTAGCTCTAGTCTGGTTTAGGACCTTTAAGTAGGTTTTATTACTGTTCCATACCTACTACCACTTTATTTAAGCGGTAATTGGTAGGAAACATGATTTATATTTTTCTTTATATTTTTCAAAAGGTAACACAGTGCCTCAGTACTACCTAGGACAGAGGTCTTTAAACTGTGGGGCGCGCCCCCCTGGGGGGGCGTGGATGTGTTGCCAGGGGGGCGTAAATTGGTCTGCAATTACATGTAAATGAAGATAGCCTGGAAGCGCAAAAGGCGCCTTCTAGGCTGTCTTCATTTACATGCTGCAGTTAAACGCCACAAAAAAAGTGAAAGGACGGTACACAAAGACCAGGCTAAAAAGAAGAAAAAAATTGCATTCCATTGTTTGCTGTTCACCTTGGAATAACTGCATATAAAAACACGCACACCACTCGAGGACAAATCATCAATTAACTGTCAGTTAGGCATAGAGGGCGTGGTGTAGTGCCGTGTTCAGCAGGCAACAGCGTAAATCTGTCAGGGAATGGCATGGAAAGTCTGCAGAGAAACTAAAACCCAATCCCGTTTAAAATGTGGAAGTGTTTAGCAACTCGGAAAGGTGAGGTGGGTGATATAAACAGAGAGTTTCCGTCCAAACTACTGGTGGTCATTGAAAGGTAACAAAGAGAAAAGTATTTGCCTGTATTGGACAAAGGAAATTTCTTGTTCGAGAAGAGATTGACCATGACGCAATTTAAGACCATTGTTTGATGCAGATTAGCTTTATTTACAACACAGGCTTTTTTCTTTATGGTGAATAACAAGACCTTACCATCCAGTCTGTCATAATGTCAGAAGTGTATTGGGATCATAAGGATGAAGATGGCTTCTTATACATGACCCATGCATCACAGGAGATGTTTGGCTGCAATCTGACCAGTGACTAGCAGAAACAGACTGCCACTCACTAATACAGACTGCTTACCATTAAAGCAGGTTTTATCCAGAGAAAATGCTTTTTTATATAGCCATTGTACACCTTTGAGGATTGTGAACACTTGCTACCAAACTAAAATGAATGTATGCTTTTGAAGCTGTTACTGAAGAGGACTTTGAATCAAGTCTTTAAGAACTACTTGTTGGGAGGCACAACAAACAGGGATTTTTATTTTTTGTGAAAAATAAACTTTGCACGAGTAGAACCTCACAGGACATACTGCTGCATTTTTGTATTTTGGAGCTGGTGAGGATAAAGTGCTCTCAATGTTTCCGATTTTGTTTTCAAGTGTGGAGATTGCAGGCAGGAGAGTGGTAAATGGATGGCATTTGTCATCTAGCATGCTCGTTGGGACATTGACAGACGTGATGGTCACTTGTCCTGCACACAATTACTGCACCACAGTGACCATTCTAAAAGGACTTTGAGGTTATGCAGTTAGAGACATCTGGTTTGTCATAGAAACTACATCTTACTATCTGCGAGACTACATTACATTTTGTAAAATGCAATATCTAATTTATTTTCTATTTTTGAAGATGTAATTATATTTGTAATAAAGACGCACACACCTCAGTTGAAAAATAAATGCAAGTTAAACTAACCAAAAGGAAATATACTCTTTTACCTTATGAAACCTCAGTTAGTTAATGTGATCACAGCAGCTGTCTTTGTGTGTGACGACTGAGTCACAGAATTAAATCCTGATTGGTGCAGTGAGGAATAGTGGCTTGTTTATAGTGCTACAAGGTCCCAGTCTGTGACAGAAAGCACTGTGAATGTCATTGTTTTAAAATTGTATTACACTGTATAAAACAGACTGCAGCAAAATACTGTTTAAGATAAAAACAAGTGCTTTAAAAATATACATTTTAGTGATAAGAATCCAGACTATATCTAATGTAAATATTTTTATATATGCCCATTAAAAAGGCGCACTCTTTTTAATGGACACATATATTTCCTCTCAGAAAGAATAAATATTTGTCACCATGAAACGGAGTGACTCTATTAATTAAAGTCTACACTGGCTCCAACCATTCCACACATTTGCATTTCGTTCAGGTAGCGGGCACCTTGGTGAGAAGGCATGTTACTTCTTTAGTTCTCAATCTGTTTTGCAGCACAGGAGCCCTCTCCCCCTCCACAGACACTCTGTGAGTGGGCACTAGATCTCAGTTATGGCAGTCTTGCTATGAAAAAGAACATGGGGTGCATTTTCCTTGCTAGCATTAGGGCCCAGGACACTATTGTTCCGCACGGAACAGTGCCCAAGCAGCGGAAGGAGGGGGGGCTAAATGTGCTATTCGTGTGGTTATTTTTTGCAGAAAGCCTGCTTTGGGCATCTGACCTATAAGTAATAGCCCAGCTGAGTGGGCAGAGTAGACAGCCTGCTTTGCAGAGCTGTAGGCATCTTTGATGCTGCAGCTGCATAAGAGGCCTAGGGCACACTTCCTGTGCCAATGTTTCTTTGAGCCTTGGAGCAATGACCCAATGGAGGGGGAAAATTAAACAGAGGCAACACCTTGATTTGAGCATCAGAGAGACGAGAGGGTGAGGGGGGATGGGAGAGAGAGGGTTGGTGTGAGATGGGATCTCATGTTGTTAAAGGTCAGAGGCAACAGCAAGGCAGCAGCTAATATTAGTGAAGCAAGTACAGTGACACTTTTGTCAAGGGGCCCACTGCATCACAATTATGAATGTTGTACAATAGAATTTGGCCATGGGGGCTCATTTCCCTTGCTAGCATTAGGGAAGATGACGCCACTGGCATAAAACAACTGGGGAAGCATGCAGTAGCTCATTTTCTTTCAGACAGAGACTGGACCTGTTTTGAGATTGAAGTGATGGTCAGACATGGTGGAGAAGGAATGAAAGAACAGGAAATAGCTTGTTTCTCAGGGCTACATCCATCATTAGTGCAGCAGGTGGAGTGCATTGGGGCCCACGGCACCCCAATTATGGGCAGTAGTGTTTGTGGTCAATTCTGTTCTTGTTTGATGCTGCACATTTAGTGTGGATTACAAGCTACAGAAAAGCACCCCTGAATGGTCTCATGATCCCTGCCCCCTGTGATCATCCCTCCCACTCCCCAAATCCTTTCCATATAGGTTTGGAGGGGGGCCCAACTTCAAAACATTTTGTTTAAGGGGGGCTCAGACCAAAATAGTTTGAAGACCTCTGACCTAGGAAGTACTGCGGTACTGAAAAAAAATAAGTATGCAAAAAATGTAAAAAAACAAAACACTACTACATTATATTTCAGGCGAAATATAGAGTAGTACAGTGTTTTTAAAAAGTTTTACATGTTTAATTTATTTTTATTTTACATTAGTCTGCATTCTGGGTTTTGAGGGGAAATATAATGTAGTATGGTGTACTTAAAAAAATTAAACAAACAATTAAATATGTAAAAAAGGTTTTAAAAAACACTGTGGTACACTATGTTTCCCCTTAAAACTCAGAATGGATGCTAAGTGTGGTCTAAACTATATTTCACACTTTCAATTTTGGAAGGGAGAAATATTGTTTAGACCACACTTAGGCCCTAATTAGGATATTGGTTGGAGTTACCTCCAACCGACATTGCTGCGGATGGGGAACCAACCGACCTCAGGTCGGCGGTTCCGACAGCGCAATTAGGATGCGACGGCACATGGTGCGGTCACAAACTTCCATTTTTCACTGGGAGCTTGTGCGGCGGGCCGAAACTGCCCGCAGCACAAGATCCCATTGAACAATGGAAGTTTTTACACATCCCTGCACCATGTGGCAGGCACCTAGCGGGGCCTGCCACACAGTGCAGGAATGTGAAGGAGGGCACAATAGGTGCCCCCCAGGGCCACCGGGAGGAGGGCCAGGAGTAAAGGGGTCCTGCTAGGGCCCCCCAAAGACACTTTCCGACTGCAGTTCCATATAGGAAAGGCTGACATGGAACTGCTGTCAGAAAGTGCCATCAAATTCCCGACGGCGAAAACGCCATCCTTTAGGGATTATGAGGTCTTTCCGACTGGCCGAAGGGCTCCTTGAGCCTGTCGGAACCGAGTCGGATTCCCCGGCCGGTTTAAACTCCGACCGCCGTCATTGTAATACTGCGGTTGGACTTTAAACCTACAATGTCGATCGGAAAGCCTCTGACTAGTGGTCGGAGGCTTTCGACCGACATTGCAATTAGGCCCTTAGTCTGCATTCTGAGCTTTAAGCAGAAATATTGTGTAGTACAAGGTACTTAAAAAATGTCCCAAAAATTTTAAATGTAAAAAATGTAAAACAAAAACATACTACACTATATTTACCATTTAAACTCAGGACACATACCAATTGCAGTTTAAACAATATGGTACTACTGCGCTACAGTTTTTCTAAAATATATAAAGCAATAAAACAACTTTTACTTACCTTTACACATATATAAATTAACTCATCCCTTCCTATACACTTATAAAACAGTAGAACACTATATTTACACTTAAAAACCATAAGACATCCAAAGTGTGGCCAAAACAAAATGACTGCCTTTTACTTTTGTAAGGGCAGTCATTAGCCAATCATATACTGTTTTGTCATTGGCATGTACAATGGTATACTGTGAAATTACTGCAGTATACTGCGCCCAATATATCACTACGTTTTTGTGCCTTATGGGCACGGTTCACAGTGGTAAACTTACACTTTTATGTAAGTTTATGATTGTTTGCTATTTACAAAGACATTTTACTAGTACTATCTTTATGACCGCCGAGTCTCCACACATAAAAAAATAGGACTGTCCTCTGTTTTTATGTGTGTAGATTCCACAGTCGTAAAGATACTACTCATAAAATAACTTTGAGAGTAGCAAACAATCGTAAAATTACACAAACATTTAACTTTACCTTTGTGAATCAAGGCCTTTAACTTTAAAACTTCTGAAAAATGTAGATCTGCTACCAAAAAGGACCCTTTACACAACATAATCTATATTTGTGACATATTTAATCTAAATCCGTTCAGCATTTTCACGCTTTGTTGTTTAAACAATACTCTATGACACAACACACCACTCCACTTCAGTGTACGACACGCCACTCCACCTCTATGACATGTCACTCTACTCTATGGCACCCTACTCCACTCTACCACTCTATGACACTCCACACCACTTCACTCTACAGCACACCACTCCACTCTATGACACGCCACTACATTATACCACACACCACTCCACTTGATGACGCTTTACTTGATGACATCACTCCACTCTATAACACATTACTCTGCTCTATCACATGGCACTCCACTGCATGACATGCCATGCCACTCTGCACCACTCCACTATATGACATCCCAGTTCACCCTACGCCACTCCCCTCTAAGCCCCACCTCTCTAAGACACTATACCACGTGCCACTCCACTCTACTGTACAACACTCTACTCGACTCTATGCCACTCCACTGTACAGCACACCACTCCACTCTACGACAGTCCACTCTACTGTATGACACTCCACACCACTCCACTCTACAAACGCCACTTTGGTCTACCACATGCCACTACAATCTACGACATGCCACTTCACTCTACGCCACTCCA
This sequence comes from Calotriton arnoldi, assembly GCA_963921515.1. NCBI lineage: Eukaryota > Metazoa > Chordata > Amphibia > Caudata > Salamandridae > Calotriton > Calotriton arnoldi. The sequence continues at coordinate 3,455,479 of CAWUFW010000156.1, forward strand.
TTCTATGACATCCTATGATACTGTTTCACATATCACCCCACTGTATTGTACAACACACCATTTCACTATACGCCACTCCATTCCACAACACTCTACTCCACTGTATGCCCATCCACTGTACCCCACTCTACTCCACTCTCTGTCACTCTACTCCACTCACCGACACTTCACTCTACTCTTTGACACGCCACTTCACTCTACGACACACCACTCCACCCTACAAGACTCTGTGACACTCCTCACTATGAGACACCACTCCACTCTATGACATGTCCCTCCACTCTACTACATGCCACTCCACTATACGACATGCCACTCCACTCTACGCCGTTCCACTGTATGCCACTGTATGACATTCTACCCCATTCTATGAAACTCTACGATCCTCCACTCTATGACACTGTACTCCACTCTTTGCCTCTCTAAGACACTATACTGTACTGGACAAACTCTAAGCAGCTACGTCTACACCACTCCACTCCACTTTACTCCACTCTATTCTATGACACAGTACTGCATTATACTCTACTATACTACATTTATTCACTGTACGCCACAACACTCTACACCACTGTATGCCACTCCACTGTACGACACTCTATGCCACTCCACTCTAACACACTGTACAATACTCCAGTCCACTCTACTCCACTCCACTCTACAACACTCTATTCCACTCTATGCCCCTCAATTGTATGACATGGCCCTCCACTGTACGACACAGCACTTCACTCTACGACACACGACTCAACTTTACAACACTCCAATCCACTGTACTACACTCCATGCCACTCCACTCTGCAACATGCCACTCAAGTGTACACCCCTCCAGTGTACATCATTCCACTCTATGCCACTCCACTCTACGCCACTCCACTCTACACTATTCGACTCTATGCCACTCCACTCTACACCACTCTACTGTACATCACTTGACTCTACACCAATCCACTTTTGCCACTCTACTCTACTCTATTCCACTGTATGCCACTCCCCTATACGTCACCCTGCACCACTCCACTCTACAGTATTCCAGTCTACACCACTCCACTCTATGTCACACCACTGTACGCTGTTCCACTGTACGCCAGCCCACTGTACACTCTATGCCACTCCACTCTGTCACTTCACTCTACACCACTCCACTCTACACCACTCCATGCCACTGCACTGGATGCTACTCCACTCTATGCCACTACACTATATGCTATTCTACTCTATGCCACTCTAAACCATCCCCTGTATGTCATTCCACTCTGCACCACTCCACTCTATGGTAATCCATTCTATGCCAATCCACTCTACATGACTCCACTCCACGCCACTCCACTCTACACTAGTCGACAATCTGCCACTTGACTCTATGCTACTCTACACTACTCTACTCTATGCTATTCCACTCTACACCACTCCACACAATGCCACTCCATTTATATGCTATTCCACTCTATGCCATTCCACTCTACACCACTCCACTCTATGCCACTCCACTCAATGCCATTCCACTCTACGCCACTCCACTGTATACCACTTCACTCAATGCTATTCCACTCCATGCCACTTCACTGTATGCCACATCACTCCACTGTATTTATTCCACTGTACGCAACCCCACTCTACACTATTCCACTTCACACCACTCTACGCCACTCTACTGTCTGCCACTCCACTCCACTCTACTTTACTCCACTGCACTTTATTTTACCCCCCCCCTTTTTCTCAGCCCTCTCGTGACGGATCGCCCGGAAATCTTCTATGCACAACAAGAATCACTGGCACACTTTGTTTGAACAATTTCGTGAAGATTCAGCAAATGGCATCAAAGATATAGGCAAGTCAAAAAAACCTTTTCCTATGGAAACATAACTATAACTACCTACTGGCGCCCACCAGTAGGTTACATCTTTATATCCAAATACGGCATTACTGATGACATCATCCAATGAGTGTGCTAGTTTGTTTTAAAGTTTAGATAGTGGTGGGTAAGTACCATATTACTTGTCTTCCTAATTTTGTACAGCATGGGTCTAGGTAATGGGTGTAAGTGTTTAAAAACACATCTGCTCCTAATGCACCATAGAATTGTAGAGGTATTAAACACGTTATAAATCTTTGTATTCAAAAGTAACTCTGTGTGCAGGTGACAGTTGACTTGTGCTCATTTGCTACACACAAGTTTTTTGATTCTGCAGAAAAAGCTTTCAACAGGAGTAAGATTCTACATAGTAGTACTAACTTTTGTAAGCAGCCTTGAGTTATTAGACAGAATCGTGTCAGCTTACAATTTTACGTAACTTAGAAGGCTGTGTGTACCAAGTACTAACCTATATACATGTGTTTGTTTTAATTGAGAAGATGGGCTATCTGTAAAGTGTCCTTGGGGGCCAACTACCCCTCCTGTTACCTCCAGTAAGTCCCACACAGTGGGATTGCTAAGAGGTCTTCGGAGGCCATGCCTCCCTTTCTCCACCACTCTGCAAATGCGCCTCCTGGCACACTACTGGTTGGGGGATGAAGTCCACTTTACTCCTGAGAGACTTTGGGGGCCAAGAAGCCCTCCTGGTACTTCCTGTAAGTCCTACGGAGTGGAATTCCTGAGCGCTGGTCGGAGGCCCAGCCCCCTTTCTTCACCACTCTGCAAATGCGACTACTAGTTGTAATAGGTCCCGGATTTGCGAGAGTTAGAGCTATTGGCGTTGTAAATGTAATAGTTTTTTGCTAATGTTTTTTGGAGTGGAGTGGATGTATAGTGAAATTATGTGGTATGTTGTGCAGTGAAATTATGTGGATAGAAAGTATGCGGTATTTAATGTATAGGAATTATGTGGAGTGGGATTATGTGTTATGGAGACTAATTATGTGGTATGGTAGTCTGTGTTGTGGAGTGGTAACCTCAGGTTTAATCTTCCTCATTTCCATAGAAGCTAAACTATAAACTCAATGAGACATAAAAAGAAGGAACCAATGAGGAGCACTTCTGGACCTAGTCAGAGGTATGAGCAGGGCCACTGGAATTATGTGACTGTTTGGCTGCACCGACTTTCGCACAATTATATATTTTCCGCATTTGCCACATAATCCATCATCTGCTGCATAATCTGTAGATTTGGGGGAAAAAACCTTGTTTCTAGCTCAAACAGCTCAACCGTTACCAAAAATGCAGCGACAAGTGTTACAGTGTGGTGGAAGGTTGTTTGCAAACATAGAATAGTCACCTGTTACTTATTGCTAAATGTGGGTGCTAAATTGGTAATAATGGTGTGCAAACCACTCTTGCTTCTTTCTGCGCCTCTCTTGCCACTTTCTGCATTTCTCTTGCTTCTTTCTGTACCCTTCTTCCTTTTTCTGCACTTCTCTTGCCTCTTTCTGCACATCTCTTCCGCTTTCTGCACCTCCCTTCTTTCTGCACCTCTCTTGCTTCTTTCTGGACCTCTCTTGCTTCTTTCTTCTGCACCTCTCTTGCCTCTTTCTGCACCTCTCTTGCTTGTTTCTGCACTTTTCTTGCCTCTTTCTGCACTCTCTTCCCTCTTTCTGCACCTCTCTTGCCTATTTCTGCACCTCGCTTGCTTCTTTCTTCACTTCTCTTGCTTCTTTCTGCACCTCTCTTGCTTCTTTCTGCATCCCTCTTCCCTCTTTCTGCACCCCTGTTTTCTCTTTCTGAACCTCTGTTGCCTTTTTCTGCACCTCTGTTGCCTCTTTCTGCACTTCTCTTGCCTCTTTCTGTACTTCTCTTGCCTCTTTCTGCATTTCTGTTGCTTCTTTCTGCACCCTCGTGCCTGTTTCTGCACCTATCTTGCCTCTTTCTGCACCTCTATTCCCTCTTTCTGCACTTCTCTTGCCTCTTTCTGCACCCCTACTGCATCTTTCTGCACCTCTTTTGGTTCTTTCTGTACTGCTCTTGCTTCTTTCTGTACCTCACTTGCCTCTTTCTGCACCCCTCTTGCCTCTTTCTGCACCCCTCTTTCCTCTTTCTGCACTTCCCTTGCCTCTGTCTGCACCCCTGTCCCCTTTTTCTGCACCTATTTTGCCTCTTTCTGCACCCCACTTGCCTTTTTCTGCATCCCTGTAACTTCATTCTGCACTTCTCTTGCTTCTTTCTGCACCGCTCTTGCTTCTTTCTGCACCCCTCTTGCCTCTTTCTGTACCCTTCTTCCCTCTTTGTGAACCTCTCTTACCTCTTTCTGTACCTCTCTTGCCTCTTTCTGCACCCCTCTTGCCTCTTTCTGTACCTCTTTTGTTTCTTTCTGCACTTCTCTTGCCTCTTTCTGCACCCCTCTTGCCTCTTTCTGTACCTCTGTTGCTTCTTTTGCACTGCTCTTGCTTTTTTCTGCACCTCTCTTTTCTCTTTCTGCAGTTCTCTTGCCTCCTTCTATACCTCTGTTGCCTCTTTCTGCACCCTTCTTGCCTCTTTCTGCACCCCTCTTGCCTCTTTCTGCATCCCACTTGCCTCTTTCTACACCCCTGTAACTTCATTCTGTACTTCTCTTGCTTCTTTCTGCACCTCTCTTGCTTCTTTCTGCACCCCTCTTGCCTCTTTCTGCACCCTTCTTCCCTCTTTGTGCACCTCTCTTGCTTCTTTCTGCACCTCTCTTGCCTCTTTCTGCACCCCCTTGCCTCTTTCTGCACCTCTTTTGCTTCTTTCTGCACTTCTCTTGCCTCTTTCTGCACCCCTCTTGCCTCTTTCTGTACCTCTGTTGGTTCTTTTGCACTGCATCTTGCTTTTTTCTGCACCTCTCTTGCAAATTTCTGCACCCCTCTTGCTTCTTTCTGCAACCCTGTTCCCTCTTTCTGCAGCTCCCTTGCCTCTGTCTACACCCCTGTTCCCTATTTTGCCTGTTTCTGCAACTCTGTTGCCTATTTTTGCAGTTCTCTTGCCTCCTTCTCTACCTCTGTTGCTTCTTTCTGCACTTCTCTTGCCTCTTTCTGTACCCCTCTAGCCTCTTTGTGCACCCCTCTAGCTTCTTTCTGCACTTCTCTTGCTTCTTTCTGTAGCTCTCTTGCTTCTTTATGCACTCCTCTTGCCTCTTTCTTCACCCCTTTTCCCTCTTTCTGCACCTCTCTTGCCTGTTTCTGCACCTATCTTGCGTCTTTCTGCCCTTCTCTTGTCTCTTTCTGCACCTCTGTTGCTTCTTTCTATACTTCTCTTGCTTCTTTCTGCACCCCTGTTGCCTCTTTCTGCATTCATTTTCCCTCTTTCTGCACCTCTCTTGCCTCTTTCTGCACCCCTCTTGCCTTTTTCTGCACCCTTCTTCCCTTTTCCTGCATGTCTCTTGATTCTTTCTGCACTGCTTTTGCCTCTTTCTGCACTGCTCTTGCCTCTTTCTGCACCCCTCTTGCCTCTTTCTGTACCTCTTTTGCTTCTTTCTGCACTTCTCTTGCCTCTTTCTGCACCTCTGTTGGTTCTTTTGCACTGTTCTTGCTTCTTTCTGCACCTCTCTTGAAAATGTCTGTAACCCTCTTGCCTCTTTCTGCACCCCTCTTCCCTCTTTCTGCAGCTCTCTTACCTCTGTCTGCTCTGCTGTTCCCTCTTTCTGCACCTCTTTTGCCTGTTTCTGCAACTCTGTTGCCTCTTTTTGCAGTTCTCTTGCCTCCTTCTCCACCTCTGTTGCTTCTTTCTGCACTTCTCTTGCCTCTTTCTGCACCCCTGTAGCCTCTTTCTGCACACCTATTGCTTCTTTCTGCACTTCTCTTGCTTCTTTCTGTACCTCTCTTGCTTCTTTCTGCACTCCTTTTTCCCTCTTTCTGCACCTCTCTTGCCTGTTTCTGCATCTCTCTTGCCTCTTTCTGTACTTCTCTTGCCTCTTTCTGCACCTCTGTTGCTTCTTTCTGCACTTCTCTTGCTTCTTTCTGCACCTCTCTTGCTTCTTTCTATACCCATGTTGCCTCTTTCTGCACTCGTTTTCCCTCTTTCTGCACCTCTCTTGCCTCTTTCTGCACCCCTCTTGCCTCTTTCTGCACCTCTCTTGCTTCTTTATGCACCCCTCTTGCCTCTTTCTGCACCCTTCTTCCCTTTTCTTGCACGTCTCTTGCCTCTTTCTGCATCTCTCTTGCCTCTTTCTGCAGGTGTCTTGCCTGTTTCTGCACCTCTGTTGGTTCTTTCAGCACTTTTCTTGCTTCTTTCTGCACCTCTCCTGCAGATTTCTGCACCCCTTTTGCCTCGTTCTGTGCCCCTGTTCCCACTTTATGCACCTCTTTTGCCTGTTTCTGCAACTCTCTTGCCTCTTTCTGCAGTTCTCCTGCCTTCTTCTGCACCTCTGTTGCCTCTTTCTGCACCTCTCTTGCCTCTTTCTGGACCCCTGTTGCTTCAGTCTGCACTTCTCTTGCTTCTTTCTGCACCTCTCTTGCTTCTTTCTACACCCCTCTTGCCTCTTTCTGTACCTTTCTTCCTTCTTTGTGTACCTCTCTTGCCTCTTTCTGCATCTCTCTTGCCTCTTTCTATACCCCTCTTGCCTCTTTCTGCACCCTTCTTCCCTTTTCCTGCACCTCTCTTGCCTCTTTCTGAATTCTCTTGCCTCTTTCTGCAATTCTCTTGCCTCTTTCCGCACCTCTATTTGTTTTTTCTGCACTGCTCTTGCTTCTTTCTGCACCTCTTTTGCAAATTTCTATACCCCTTTTCCCTCTTTCTGCACTTCTCTTGTCTCTGTCTGCACCCTGTTCCCTCTTTCTGCACCTCTTTTGCCTGTTTCTGCAACTCTCTTGCCTCTTTCTGCAGTTCTCTTGCCTGTTTCTGCACCTCTTTTGCTTCTTTCTGCACTTCTCTTGCCTCTTTCTGCACCCCTCTTGCCCCTTTTTGTGCCTCACTTGTTTCTTTCTGCACTTCTCTTGCTTTTTTCTGCACCTCTTTTGTTTCTTTCGGCATCTCTCTTCCTCCTTTCTGCACTTCTCTTGCCTCTTTCTGTGCCTCTCTTGCTTCTTTCTGCACCCCTCTTGCCTCTTTCTGGACCTCTTTTGCTTCTTTCTGCACTTCTCTTGCTTCTTTCTGTACTTCTCTTGCTTCTTTCTGCACCCCTCTTGCCTCTTTCTGCACCCCTCTTCCCTCTTTCTGCAACTCTCTTGCTTCTTTCTGTTCCTCTCTTGCCTCTTTCTGCACTTCTCTTGCCTCTTTTTGCACATTTGTTACTCTTTCTGCACCTCTCTTGTTTTTTTCTGCCCTTCTCTTGCTTCTGCCAGAACTTCTCTCGCCTCTTTTTGTGTACTCAAATGGGAAGTGGAAGCTGTCAAGTTTAAAGGTCTGCGTGCTCTCATGACTGAGGTATATGTCTACTTGTACATGTATTCTTACATGTGTTATGCATTTGAAGATGGTAGCTTAAAAAGCGGGTAGCTTCTCCTATAGGTGGTCAAATCTTCTCAGTTCTGGTCTGTCATTCGGTTGTACAGGCAGACATGTCTTATGTATACTGGTGTTATAGATCCCCTCACATTTACTATTGAATACCCATGTGCCCTGTATTATGAGCAGAAAGAAATGCATACACCTTTTTGTACACATATTTCCAGAGTATGCTGTTTGAAACACAGGTATTTGTATGTTTATTTTTATGTAACATGTCACTAGGTAAAAGCAGAGACACAAGCATGCATACCTTCTCAAACTTGGTGAGACTTACAACAGTGATATAGTTAAGATTGCGGTTTTACATTTGATAGGCCTAACATTCTGAGCAGTCGATGAATAGTAAACCTTCAAGAGAAAAGTGAGGTTTAAGACATCTTGGGAGAAGGATTAGTGATTAGGCTACTTTGTTTGAGTAGGAGAGTGAATTGGGTGGGCAAATCCAGAAAAACATCACGGGGGGATTGCATTGTTGTAAACTTTCGGGATTGGGAATTGGTGGGTGATTTGCTGAATGTCTTATCAAATGATGATATTGGGCACATTTCTGAAAATGCTAATCAAATAATGGCTGTCCCACTGGGATATTTTTATAGGCCACGTTATAGCAATGCCTATGTAAACATGAGTCAACGTCAACGCTTGTCACAATCTATACCACTGCACAATAGATATGCAGCATTAAGAAGTTGCAGTGAAGTAGATTGACTCAGAAGGGGCTCGGCTAGGCTATCAGAAATGAAAATGGATTATATCATTAAAAAGAGTGTGGAAGCCGCTGATGTTAATACGATTATACAAAGGGAGGCAAATTCTATGGATGGTACCCTGGATAGTTGCGAGGGTGATATTGATATATCTAATTTTGTGATGACTGTAGAATCTGATGATTTAATAGTAACGTCGCAAAAAGGTAACTTGGATAAACATATGAATTGCAATATTGATTATATTCCCACTTGTAATATAAGTAAAGCTATTCCGGGCAAACACCAAAGTGAATCCCTAAACCTTATGACATGGAATGTCGCAGGGATCAAAAATAAAATTAATGACGAGGCCTGGCTGAAAACGCTAGATGGGTGTGCGCTAGTTCTACTTCAAGAAACATGGTCTACGGAACCTTTTTTTATAAATGGTTATCAAACTGTTTGTACAAACGCCACTCCATCTAGGGCGGGACGAGCTAAAGGAGGTCTAGCTACTTTAATTGCTACCACATTGCCCATGAAATTAATGAAAATACATTTATCATCAGAATATTATCAGTTTTTGTTATTACAATCAGAAGGAAAGCAGGTTGTCATTGTAATAAATTTTTATAATAACATATTTGATAAATCAAAGAGTAAAATAATTGGGCTACTTGAAAAAGATCTGGATTATTTCCTTGAGGGGGTAGGTGGTGACTATGCATTAATATGGGCAGGGGACTTTAACTGTGTTAAATGTACCCACGAAGCAGGGGAGCCCTGCGGTTATTGTGACCACCAAGGAGACAGAATACCCCATTTCTCCCATGATTTATATGGGGAATCCATTAATAACGTGGTGCATAAATATGATTTGGTGATCTTGGATCCCTCCCATGTGGGAGGGGAAATTAACCTACCAACATTTGTAGGAGCAAGGTCATCCTCAAATATAGACCACTTTATTGTTTCAGCAAACCTTAGCGAACTGGTGGAAAATGTAATGATTAACACCAGTTTATTTAGTGACCATCATCCCTTAACAGTATCACTAAGATTAAAAATGACCCAAAAAGAACAGGGTAAGAGACTGGAAAATGATATCGAAACGCAGGGGAACAATGGAGTGTCAATAAAATGGTCAGGAGTAAACCCGGTCATATTCATGTCAAAACTTAAGGAAAAAACACAAGATGATATAGAAATTTGTCTGGATAGTTTTGCCCCGAGCCAGGAGATTATTACTGCCTTTAATAAAATTATAGTTGAAATTGCTGGCGATTTAAGCAGTAAAAGACAGTATAAGGCGTGTGATTTTAATCCTAGATGGTTTAATCGTGTATGCTCTAAACTGAACGGAGATTTGAAATTGGCTTTAAAGCGAATACCTAGAGATAGTGCAAGGATTTGTACCCTGCGGAAACTATACAAAAATACCCTGAAAGAAAGAAAAAGGGAGATCCGCGAAGGGGCGTGGGAGAAACTAATCCAGGCTGCAGAATTGAAAGACTCAGCCCTCTTCTGGAAAACAGTTAATCACCCCTTCTTCAAAGAAAATACAACAGTAAATATTGACACTGTGGTACCCCCAGAAGATTGGGTTGCCCATTTTGAAGGCATTTTTAACCCAGATGGTGCAAAAATAACTGAGAATATAACAGGAAATGTTATAATGGTAGAACCCGTCAATTCCTTACCAATATCGCCAGAAGAGATTAAATCAGCTTTACAAAAATGTGCGAATGGTAAGGCTGCCGGCCCGGACGGGGTACCAATAGATGTTTTTAAGCATGATATGGATTTCTGGATACCCATTTTAACGAATGTTTTTAATGCTACTATTGGGGGTTTTTTACCAGCTACCTGGGTTGAAAGTATCATCGTACCGATTTTTTAAAAGGGTGATAGAGGAAAGCCAAATTTCTACCGCCCAATATCTCTTCTTGACTCCACGTCAAAATTGATGGGCCGTATAATGCTGGAAAGACTTGAAATTTGGGCCAACAATGAAAAAATACTGACCGATGTACAGTACGGTTTCAGAAGAGGAATTGGGACGGTAGAGCAGTGTTTAAACTTAGAGTTAATAATAGGGAAGTATACTTTAGCAAAGGAAGGGGCACTACACCTCTGTTTCGCTGACCTTACTAGTGCCTTTGATTTAGTCAATCATAGCAAATTATGGCAAACACTGAAAGGGCTAGGGGCCCCGATTGATATAATTACATACTTATCACAGATCTATACCCATTTAACATCTAGGGTACGGTTCGGAAAGAGGGGGAATGTACACCTGACTTCAGTGTAAGGAGCGGCATTAGACAGGGTTGTGTATTAGCGCCCCTCCTTTTCTCTCTATATGTTAACAATGTAGACCCCTTTTACAAAGTCTTAGTGTTGATGCTCCGAAAGTTGGGACTCGCCCAACCCCCGTACTGCTTTATGCAGACGACGCTGTCCTTATATCAAGGACAGCGAACGGCCTACAAAATCTTATAGAAAACTTTGCCCTATACATGACAGAGAAAGATTTGAAATTAAATTTAAAGAAAACTTTTGTAATGACATGTGGGGGTAAAAAGCTTAAAAACAAACAACATCATGTAGGTGGAGTTTTAATTAATAGAGTCTCATCTTTCTCTTATTTGGGGTTGCTTTTTAATATGAATGGTACATGGAACTCCCATATTGAATTATGTAATATGAAATTTTTAAGATCAATAGAGAGCATTTTTAGATTTTCGGCGAAGATGGGTAATAAACCCATCCGTGAAATCTTAGCACTCTATCGGAGCAAATGTATTTCAGGGGCCTGTTATGGAGCCGCTATTTGGGGTAGATCTAATACCACCTCCCTACAGACCCAAGAAAATAAATTCTTAAAGAGATTATTGGCAGTCCCCAATGGGACTGCAAACTACACAATTCATAAAGAACTTTCAGCTCTGTATATTAGTGATACAATAAATGTTGCAGGTCTTACCTTTTGGTACAGTATTTGGTCTAAGGATGAAACAAAATTCACAAAAGAATTAATTATGGACTGCCTAGCCCTCGATCAGAGTAGGAAGATTCCATGGCTGGAGCATATTCACAATATTTTAAAACTTTGCAAACCTGACATGGATAGAAGAGACCCCCTTCTATACAGGAGCTCAGTAAACAGGAACTTAAGCACAAATATTTAAAAATAATGGAAAACGAAAGAGAACGGTATGTCAGTCAAAAACACACTGTCATGTCATACTGTGAACGACCGCTTGTGAGAGGCCTACAGCCGTACCTAACATTGGTGAAAAATGTACAGCAGAGATTTTACCTTACAAGGTTAAGGATGGGTACGTTACACCATCTAGTCGCTTTCCCTAGAGTGGAAAAATGGTGTCAAAAACTTCCGAATTGCCCATGTGATGGAAAATCTATGCAATCCACGATGCATTTTATTCTTTTTGTGGTTTTTATAAGGATATCCGGAAATCAGTTTTAAAACCTCTTTTTTTACTAAACAGGCTTTTTAATTATAAATATGCATTCAATTTCGTATGTAGTCTAGAAAATGTGAAAATTATAAGTACTGTTATTCGTTTTATACAACTTGCAGTTAGAAAACGAAAAGATTATTCACATCTAGATGCACTGATATATGAAAATTTAGATGATTATTTTTAATATCGTCCTTTTTAAGTATGTATTGCTTGCCAAGATCTTTACTTTGTATTCTAGGTTTTACTATGTACGCCTTGCACTAGCACTTTATTTCCCATGATGGAATGTATTTGCTCTTGATCAGTTTATAAATCCTTAGTTCTTTCAGATCACCGAGAGAGATTAATGATGGTCATATGGATTACAAAAATATTCTAAAAAATAATCTGTAAATGTATTTTAAATCTTTCTAAATGATTCAGAACGACAATGTACATTTAGGAATGTTTTTATAGTATGCTTTTATGGTGAGATTTGTTGCACCGAATAAAGCTGATTTTGATTTGATTTGATTTGAGTCTGTGGAAAGGTACAGTCGAATTAGGCCTCTTTCCACACCTCTGTTGCTTCTTTCTCCACTTCTCCTGCTTCTTTCTGTACCTTTCTTCCTCTTTCTGGACTTCTGTTGCCTCTTTCTGCATTTTTCTTGCTTCTTTCTGTACCTTTCTTCATCTTTCTGCACCTCTCTTGCATCTTTCTGCACTTCTCCTGCTTCTTTCTGCGCCTTTCTTCCTCTTTCTGTACATGACCTACCTATGTAGGCATAGTTAGAAATTAGCATTTAAAAAAACCTTAGAAATTCACTGAAAAAAACACAGGTTTCAGGGATGTTATAGTTAGTATTAACATTTAAAAAACCTTAGAAAGTCACTGAAAAAAACCACAGGTTTCAGGGACGTTAAAGTTAGGCTGACATTTCACTCGTACAAAAGCAGAGAAATTCAGTCGTTATAGTTAGCTGAGCAAACTATAACGCGCGCCCCCGCAATGCACTGCTGATGATGTCACATATTACATCACTCATGACATGGTCAGTGACATCACTGATGACATCACTGATGACATGAAATGACAGTAGGTAGTTATAGTTAGGACCTTGTTTATATTCAAAAATCGTTTCTTCTTTTGCCAATTTCTTTAGCGCCGTTTGACAAATCTTCGCGAAAGTTTCAAAACTAATGGTTCACTCAGGTCAGCTCCTGTCTTGAAAGTTTCGGGGTGATTCGTCAAGGGGGGGTCCCAAAACGCGTTTTCTCCATGTTAATTTCCATAGGAACTTTAGACACGGCTACAGCCCGAACTGCTGAACGGAATTACACCAAATTTGGCAAAAAGGTAGCTCTTGGTTCAGAATGGGACCTTTTTTTTAAATGGTGTAAATCCGTTCAGTAGTTCCTGAGAAATTAGAAAAATAAAAATATTGATATCTGAGGGCCAAGGAAGATTCGCGAACCATCCCGAGCACGAGCTTCATTCTGATTGGCTGCCAACACTCCAAACCAAAATGTGTTGGCAGCCATCTTGTGACTAAGTAGAACCGAGTCACAAGAAAACAGTAAAAAAAAAGATAAAAACCAAGAAAAGGGGGCAGGGTAGAAACACTCTGACCTCCTAGGCCTGCTCAGGGGGTCCAAGCATTTCTTTTTTTATTTTTTCGGCCGAATTCGAATCCGGCCGAAAAAAATAAAAAAAATACGAAGCGCGGGCTCCTGCGCTTCGTTTCTTTGAGCCCCCGGGTGGGCCAGGTCATGGGGCAATGAGGACATTTTATGTGGGGAACCCGCAGCCCCAGGGACTGCCACCTCCCCAGGGCATAGTTTATCATATGCGGGGGCACACAGCCCCCCGCAGTCCCGGAAACCGCCACCTCTCCGGGGCTTTTTTAAAAAAATGTGTAGGGGGGCTCCTGCCCCCCACACTGCCCCGGGGACCGTCACCGGGCATTCAATTACTTTAGGGTGGGGGACCTCGTGGGCCCCCCAAGCCCCGGGGACCACCACCTCCCCGGGGCTTTAAATTATTTTGGGTGGGGTGGCCTCGCGGGCCCCCAAGCCCTGGGGACCACCACCTACCCGGGGCTACATGATTTAAATGCGGGGGCCACGTGCCCCCCACAGCCCCAGAGACCGGCACCTCCCCGGGGCTACTTTCAAAAACAAAGTGTGGGGGGCTTGAGCCCCCCACACTGCCCCGGGGACCACCACCTCCGCGGGGCACTGTTGATTCAAATACGGGGGTCCGTTGCGGCCCCCCAGCCCCTGGGACCACCACCTCCCCGGGGCTTTAATCAGTTGGGAGGGGGGCCACGCGGTCCCCCTCCTGGAGCTCTAGATGACCCTGGGGACTGCCACCCCCCAGGGCCGGCTCCTGCAATGTCCTGGGGTGCCCACCCCTGGGACATTGCCGTTTGCTATTGCAGGGCGGGAGCACGGCTTCCGCCCTGCCATAGCAAACATTGCTTTGCTTCTTGGAAGCGAGAGCAGGAAACCAGCTCTCATTTCCAAGAAGCAAAGCAGACTTGCTTTTGGGCAAAGGGAGCTGCATGTCAGCAGCTCCTCTTGTCCAAAAGCAATGCCGGCTCCCGCAGGAGGGGGGGAGCCGGCTGGGACCGCTGGGGCATTGGGGCTCCCCCCGTGGTCCCCAACCTTAGGCCAGGCCCTGGGGGATGGGGTCACGGGGCCAATAGTGGCCTAGGGGAAGGGGGCCATGTGGCCCCCCTCCCTAAATAAAAAAATAAAAAAATAAAAAAAAGAACGAGGCAAAGTCCCGGGGGATGGGGTCCCCGGGGCCAATATTGGCCTCAGGAGGGGGCCCGAGCAGCCCCCCTCCTTAAAAATAATTTGAAAAAAATGTAATATGTGGCCATGCCCTGGGGGATGGGGTCCCCGGGGCCGAAATCGGCCATGGGAGTGGGGCCGCTTGGCCCCCTTCCCGTTTAAAAAAAAAATCAAATGCTCAGGCCCTGGGGATGGGGTCCCCAGGGCCCAAAAATAATAAAGGGAAGGGGGGCCACACAGCCCCCCTTCCAAAAAGCAAATTAAAAAAAAGCTGGTATCTCGCCGGAGGCCCCGCCCCCTCCCTGCACCACTGTGCAAATGTGCCTCCTGGCACGTTCTGGATTGGGGGATTAAGCCCCCTTGAATACTAAGGGTCCTTAGGGGCCAACTAGACCACCAGGTACCTCCAGTACCCACACAGTGGGATTGCTGAGAGGTGGACTGAGGCCACGCCCCTTTTTACACCACTCTGCAAACGCGCCTCTTGGCGCACTGCTGGTGGGGCGACGAGGTCCTCTTGTGTCCTGAGGACCTCAGGACTAAAGTGGACTTCATCCCCCACACAGCAATCCAGCTGTGTGGGGCTTACTAGAGATAACAGGAGGGCTAGTTGCCCCCCAGGGACCCTCAGGAGGCAAGGGGACTTCATCTCCCAACCAAGAGCGCACCAGGAGGCGCGTTTGCAGAGTGGTGGAGAAAGGGGGCGTAGCCTGTGTCCACCTCTCAGCAATCCCACTGTGTGGGGCTTACTGGAGGTAACAGGTAGGCTAGTTGGCCCCTAAGGACTCCCACAAGCGAAGGGGACTTCATCCCCTAACCAAGAGCATGCCAGGAGGCGCATTTGCAGAGTGGTGGGCAAAGGGGGCATGGCCTGCTATGAGAACTTAGCAATCCTGTTGTGTGGAACTTACTGGAGACAATAGGAGGGGTAGTTGGCCCCCAAAGATGTCCTTGGGGGCCGACTACCCCTCCTGTTACCTCCAGTAAGTCCCACACAGTGGGATTGCTGAGAGGTGGACACAGGCTAAGAGGTCTTCGTAGGCCACGCCCCCCCTTTCTCCACCACTCTGCAAACACGCCTCCTGGCACACTACAGGTTGGGGGATGAAGTCCACTTTACTCCTGATGGACTTTGGGGGCCAAGAAGCCCTCCTGGTACCTCCTGTAAGTCCTATGCAGCGGAATTTCTGAACGCTGGTCGGAGGCCCAGCCCCCTTTCTGTACCACTCTGCAAATGCAACTACTACGTTATAGTTATAAATTAGCATTTAAAAAAACCTTCAAAATTCACTGAAAAAACCATAGGTTTCAGGGATGTTATAGTTAGTAATTAGCATTTAAAAAACCTTAGAAATTCACTGAAAAAACCATAGGTTTCAGGGACGTTATAGTTAGAAATTATCATTTAAAAAAACATAGAAATTCACTGAAAAAACCATAGGCTTCAGGGACGTTATAGTTAGAAATTAGCATTTAAAAAAACATAGAAATTCACTGAAAAAACCACAGGTTTCAGGGACGTTATAGTTAGTTGGACATTTCACTCGGTCAAAACCAGAGAA
The DNA here is from genome assembly GCA_963921515.1 of Calotriton arnoldi. NCBI lineage: Eukaryota > Metazoa > Chordata > Amphibia > Caudata > Salamandridae > Calotriton > Calotriton arnoldi. The sequence continues at coordinate 3,471,332 of CAWUFW010000156.1, forward strand.
ATTTGGCTGTTATAGTTAGTTGAGCTAACTATACCTCACGCCCCCGCAATGCACTGCTGATGACATCACATATTACATCACTCATGACATGGTCAGTGACATCACTGATGACATCACTGGTGACATCTCAAATGACATCACTGATGACATCATCCACATGATAATCTGATGCACCTCCTCACAGCCTAATATAACCTTTGATACACCCACTCTAAAATACAGACTGCCATTCTCGAAACCATAGACCCACCAATACCAGTTATTACATACCCACTCACTGATTCCTAGGTCTATGCACACATCTACTCCCTCATCCATCCAGTCACTCATACATGCAGTCACTCATCAATACAGCCACTTTCATATGCACTCATACATCCATACAGACACTCACACAACGCCACTCACCCATAGAGTTACTCACACAGCTAGTCAGTCATGCAATGAATCAATCACACTCTCATTTACTCACCTACACAGTTATACACACACCACCTCACTTATTTATAGATACTAACACATACTAACTCTCTTATTCAATTACTGACACAAGCACACCCTCATCCATACAGCCACTCTCGCAATCACTCACTCTCACATATAATCATTTATATACTCCAACACTCACATATACTGCCTTTCACATATGTAGTTACTCACATATGTACCACTGCGACATCCATTCACTCACCAACACAGCCATACACACACTCACCCACCCATACAGCCCCTCATAGATGCACTCTTGAACCTATACAGTCAGTGAATCACCCACTCACACATCCATGCAGGGAGTCACACACACCCCACCCACCCACACAGACACTCAGGCACCCATTCAGGTACTCAGACAACCAATAAAAAACCCATACAGACACTCATGTAGCTACTCACCAACCCAAGCAGCCACTTACACACCAAACTGACAGACTGATACAGACATTCATACAGATTAGTCAGTCACCCATGTATTAGTAAGACACGTTTAATCACTCACTTATACAGTCAGTCATGCACCTATTAAATCATCCATTCAGACACTCATACAGCCACTCATTCTTCAATACACCCTGGCATATATATATATATAAAACATATTTAAACTTTTTAGAAACACTCAGTCACCGGATGATGTCATCAGTGATGTCATTTGAGATGTCATCAGTGATGTCACTGAGCATGTCATGAGTGATGTAATATGTGATGTCATCAGCAGTGCATTGTGGGGGCACGAGTTATAGTTAGCTCAACTAACTATACCGGCTGAATTTCTCTGGTTTTGTATGAGTGAAATGTCCAATTAACTATAACATCCCTGAAACCTGTGTTTTTTTCAGTGAAAAAAAATATATATATATGTGTATGTGTGTGTGTGTGTATGTGTATAGTATATATTACCTTCTGGCAGTCGCCAGTAGGTAGTTCTAGTTAGGACCATGTATCTATAGAAAAAGCGTTTTTTGACTACCCTATATCTTTGGCGCTCTTTGACGAATCTCTACGAAGTGTTCTAAAAATAGTGTCATGTTGGATCTTGTTGTGCATGAAAAGTTTCAGGGCGATCCGTGAAGATGGGGCTGAGAAAAAGCGGGGAGTCAAAAAATATGTGTTTTCCATGTTAATTCCCATAGACACTTTAGACACACCTACAGCTCGAACCGCTAAACGGAATTATATCAAATTTGTCAGAAAGCTAGCTTTTGGTCCGCAGATTGTGCTTATTGTTATTTGGTGTAAATCCGTTCAATAGTTTGCGAGATATTAAAGGAAAATCAAATTTGTATATCTACAATTGTGAAGTCTTTGTGAATAAGGACGAGCTCATGCAGAGATTTGCAGAGTTCTGATTGGCTGTCCCCACTTCAACCAGGAAGTGTTGGTAGCCATCTTGTGAAAGATGTGAAAAAAGAAGAGGGGGCAGGGTAAGAATACCCTGACCCCCAAACCTTGGTCTTGGGGTCCTAAAGAGACCCTGCCAGGACAAAAATGCAATTTTAAAAAAAATTGCTGCATAATCGTGACAAATTTGAGGCAAAAATGAAAGAAAAAAACAAGCGCGGTATACCGCGGTTGTTTATACTAAAGCCCCCAGGTAGCCCAGTTCCCAGAGGCATGTACACACATTTAAAAAATAAAGGAGGGGGCACACAGGCCACAATCCTAGAGCATTTTTATGCACCGGGGACCACCACCTCCCCGGGGCTTATTTTTTTATTATTGCGGTTGTGCTGCGCATACCCCTGGGCCCTGGGGACCACCACCTCCTTGGGGCTTTCATTTTAAAAAATTGTGCTTGGGAGCTACGCAGCTCTAGGGACTACCACCTCCACAAGGCAAATAACTTTCAGTTAAGGCCAGGCCCCGGGGGATGGGGTCCCCGGGGTATAGGGGAGAGGGTCTACGCAGCCCTGCGTAGACCCTCTCCCCATTGAAATTACGGTGGACCCCCTCCCTCATTTTAGAGGGAGAAAAAAACAAAAAAGGGAAAACACAGAGCAGAAATACAGGCAGAAAAGGCAAAACAGAGGTCAGAAAAATGATCAGGAAAGGCAAAACAGAGGACAGAAAAACAAGCAAAAAAGGCAAAACAGAGGTTAGAAAAACGAGCAGGAAAGGCAAAACAGAGCAGAAGAGGGCTAAACAGACGGCAGAAACATGAGCAGAAAAGGCAGAACAGAGGGCAGTAAAGCTGCAGAAAAGGCAAAACAGAGCAGAAGAGGGCAAAATAGAGAGCACTCAGACACTCACACACACACACACAGACCCACTCAGAAACTCATGAACCCATTCAAAGACCCAATAAGATACTCATACACCCACTCACAAACATAATCAGAGACTCATGTACCCACTCACAGACCCACTTAGGCACTAATGCAGTCACTCACAGACCTCTTTAGACACTCATGCATCTACTCACAAACCCCCTCACGGACCCACCCAGGCTCACACACCCACTCAGAGACTTATGAACTCACTCACAGACCCACTCAGAGACTCATGCACCCGCTCACTGACCCACTCAAACACTCACGAGCCCACTCACAGGCCCACTTAGACACTCACACACCCACTGACAGACCCACACAGAGACTCACGCACCCACTCCCAGAGCCACTCTGAGACTGACGCATAGTTAGGCTGACATTTTACCCATACAAACCCATAGAAATTCAGCAGTTACAGTTATACTTATAGTTAGACTTATCTGAAGAAACTATAACTCATGCCAATAAGTAACTTAAGGCAATGAGTCATAATTTCCTAACGTAAGTATAAGTTTAACTATAACTGCTGAGTTTCTATGGTTTTGTATGGGTTAAAAGTCAGCCTAACTATAACGACCCTGTAACCTTTGTTTTTTGAGTGAATATATATATATATTTCCAATGGCGTCTCATTTCACACCTCTTCAAACACTATAACTCTTCGGCGCGGTTCAAGAGAACAGGTAGCACAACCAGACCAGCTACTACAATCCAATTCTTTATTGTATTTTTCTATTTCCATCCTCCTACTGCAGTAATCACACGAGTGGCCACGTGTTTCGGCCAGAGCCTTCAACTGGCCATAGAATTGCTTTGTTTACAAAGTGCTCTTAAAGGGGAATAGACCCCTCCCCTTAACCCACTTTAAAAACATCTTTGAATAAACAATGACTAAAATCATAACTCTGTAGCGTTCATTTAACATTCTATTACTTTTTTGCATTTACATGAGTTAGACCATTTTCACGTGTTGTTATTCTTGCACACTATATTGTTATGTACTATTTGTGTACCATTACTACCCCACATTTTTGCTAAAAATGTCAAGAACAATTGTTTTCACTTCAGGATCATTGCAATTCAAAAATGCCTGTTTTTTAACTTTTTATGTTGAACCCTTATTGCAAATTCATTTCACTAAAATATTTAGTTGTCCAATCCACAATTAGAGACTGTCTTACACAATTTTCTTTTTAGCTCAATAACTATACATTCTTTAAGCTTTTCCTTGTAAAGTACTTTAACATCGCTTGTCTTTTCTCCATATATATATATGTATATATATATCACCTACAGCGGCTGCCAGCAGATAGTTGTAGTTAGGAACTAGTTTCCATAGGAAAAGCATTTTTTGACTTGGCTATAACTTTAGCATCGTTTGACAAATATGCATGACATTTTCCCAAAAAAGTGTCACAGTGGGTTCCATTGTTATGGAAAGTTTGGGGGTGATCCATGCAGTGGGGCCTGAGAATTTGGACCGCAAAATAAGGTTGCGTTAGTAATGTTAATTCCCATAGGAACCTTTAGTCACACCTACACCCCCGAACCGCTGAACAGACTTACACCAAATTTGGCAGGGAGGTAGATGTCAGTTCAAGGAAGTGCCTTTTGCTTATTTGGTGTAAATCCGTTAAGTAGTTGTTGAGAAATTTTAGTTTAAAATTCTAGTGATATTTTAGGCTGCGTACATTTCACAGTGGTTTTGCGATGAATGGCAAATGCACGCGCCAACGGGAATGCTCTGATTGGCTGGACACAATCTGAATAGAAAGCTGCAGCCACCATTTTATCTATCAGGAATGGTTCCCGGGGCTGAAAATTTGTGTTAAAGCCCACATAAGGGGTCAGGGTGGAGATACTCTGACCCCATGGTTGAGAAATGGGGGTGTTAGTCACACAAGTTATATGTCCAAAATAGATTTTTTTAATCGCACTTGATATACACAGAGATGACGTGACCACAAGCGCGAACCCCCATGTACCATTGCAGGGACATTGGGACTATCAACCTCGTCGCGAATATTGGTGGAAATATAAAAAAATATATCAGTGAATCATTAATATGCATTGTTATACAGATATTGAGATATTGATAAATGTTTTTATAGAGTTATTTATATAGTGAGTTATCTACTGTGATGGTTAGAATTAATTATATAGTTATAATTTTTTAATGTGGTAGTGACTTTTGAATTCCTGCTTTTGCTTTCTGCTTTCACGACGTAACCGCGGGGATCACGATTACCAATGTCATTGCGATCTCCGGCCTCACTGCGAAAATGGAAAATTGGTTTTAGAGATGGTTGTTCTAGAAATACACTAAAAAGACATGAGTTTGAAGTGTACAGTAATAAACCCCTATTGTGTAAAATACTGTAGTATGTGTGCATATATGTGTTTTCACTTTATGGAAAAGGCGCGATCGTCGTAGTTAACAAAGCCATTGTGACGTCCAGAATAACTGCGAAAATGGAAAATAGTTCTGAAAGATGGTTTTTAAAGAAACTTAGTAAAAAATATAAGTTTAAACATGGTTTGAAAGAAGTATGTGTATAGTAATATGTGTAGGGCAATGTTCAGAATGGATTTTTTTACATATTATTTTTGGATGTGTTGGTGGCCATTGAATGTCTGCTTTTGTTTTCCGTTTTCTCGACGTGTCCGCTGGGATCACAATTACTGACGTCATTGTGATCTCTGACATCACCGCAAAAAGATAAAATAGGTTTTAGAGATGGTTTTTATAGAAACTCTCTAGAAAAACATGACTTCAGAGAATACTGTAAGAAACCCTTAGTGTGTAAAATACTCTAATATGTGTGGATATATGTGTTATGCACTTTATGGAAAAGGCGTGATCGTCACGGTTAACGACGTCATCGCACTGTCCTGAATAACCGCAAAAACAGAAAATAGGTCTGAAAGATGGCTTTTAAAGAAACTTACTACAAAAATATGAGTTTAAACATCCTTTGAAAGAAGTATGTATATAGTAATATGTGGTGTGCAATGCTCAGAATTGATTATTTTACATATTATTTTGGGTGTGTTAGTGGTCATAGTATGTCTGCTTTTGATTTCTGTTTTCGTGACGAGTCCGCGGGGATCGCGATGTCGTCGCGAAGATTGTCAAAAACTAAAAAAAATACCTTTTAGGAAAAATTCACAATATTTTGGGTACTAGGGTGGATCTGACAAGAGCCGTTGTGATGGTTGTGTGTATTTGGCTGCTATACATAAGACTGAATGCAGAGTTTCAGGTTACTTAGAAACACCATGTTGTTTTCACCTGTAAGGTGCACTCCATCATTTCTATAAATTCCATGCATGTCAAAACACAGATTGTTGTTATAAATACAGCCCATGTGATGGTCTCTGAGGAATGCATAAACAGTTTTATTAACATGTTTCCTGACTTTGTCAACCTGTGGACAGAATTGATTTGACCACTTCCATTTCTGTCTATGGCATATATTAGAGTACATCAAGACAGTGTGAGGGAAAGGCAACATCAGTTCTGCATAGGTAACCTTCATTAGGGTTTCCAGCCCTACCCCAGTCAATGTGCCTAGGTCATTGCCACTACAGTGCACAATCATGAGGTGAGGAGCTTGGGAATCCAAATGGATGTAACCAAAGCCAGCAACTGATGAAACTTTAACCCTCTCTGGCCAAACCAAGTAATCTGCACACTTGGCAACCCCAAGTCCCAGTCAATACCTCTGTTTAATGCAGCCTCTTTAGCCCAATAGATATAGCTGTGGCCCACAATCCATACTCCAAGCATTTTGAAGTGAAGGAGCAATAGTAGTCAGGAGAAGGCTGGAGCTCAATGAGGTAGTTTTCCCAAGGAAAAGCAGTTAAAATGAAGGTTTAAAAAACAAAACAAAAAAAAGGCTATATTTCATTGGATGCTGTCAGAATGAAAGTGAATAAAATTAGGTAATGTGCTGGATGCCTTAGCAAGAAGTCTTATTATTGGCTGTTGTTTAAGAAAAGAAATGAAATACAGACATGGATATGCTTTTGAATCTGTGGAGTAAAGCACACCTGCTGTTTCTTATTTGGAAGCAGCATGTTCCTTCTAGAATGTGCTGTGTACTTGTGATGTACTGCTTCCACAGGGTTGCTAGGTACACTGAGCTAAGACTGTATTGGGGGAAGGGTGTTAAAGAGACAGAATTTTTTTTTTAATTTGAGGAGTGATGACACAATGTAGGTAATGGGAAGTTTTAATTTCCAACTCAGGACTATGTAATAAACTGTTGTGTAGTATTTAAATTTCAGAAAAATGAAGCTAGATATACGTTTGAACTCATGTTTTTTTGCGATTTCTCCATGATGATCGCGAAAACGCGCCGACAGGAACCTCATTTTGAAAGAGAGGGAAAGGGTTAACAGATGCTAACCATTCACAAGTGGAGATGCAATTGTCTAAAATGAAAGACATGATTTCATTTGCTACCTTTCTCATGATGATAGAGTGGTAAGTTGAAGAGGTTGCCATTTTAGAGTTCCTCTTTATTACAGTGTGTATTTTATTGAAAAATAACAGTGTAGTCTTGTGAAAAGTTGCACTGAGGAACTAAGAATGTTTTAAATGTCTAAACATCATGTGCAGAATAGTTACATCTGTTATTTGCATTCTGGGAGTTGTAGTGTTTTTAGTAACATTATTCAACAGGAATAGTGTAGTGAGAAATAAAAGATGAGAACATGTTGTCCGCCTGAATATGAATTAGAAAGAAGTAATACTTGTTAGGTATGTATTGGGAAGTGTTTTTAAATGTGGTGGTTTTTAACTTATATGACCGCTTTGCATATGCTTAGATGGTGATATATGATTTTTGTGCTTGCATATAGCTATATATACAGTGGGACTTTTGATGTAGAGAGGTATATATTTTTGGAAAATGGCTTGATGGTGTCCATCTATTAAGAAATCGCATATATGTTTACATGGTGATCGATGTTCAGTAAGGCTGATGAAAATTTCATGTATATGGTGAGGGTAGTGTTTTTCTTTAAACATGGTTTGTTTAAAATTGAGAAGGATTAATAGTGCAGAATGCCTCAAGAGTTATTGTGCTAGCTTCATTTTGAGTGTAACTTTTGTTTGAGATATGCTGAATATATGTTTTAGAACCAGAAGAAGTATTTGAGAAATGATGTAGGTATGCCATTCCCAAAAGGTTTTATTCTTTGAAAAATATTAAAATGTTGTTTTCCGTTTTAGAAACTTGCTAATGCATGTGCACGCTAAGTAACAAAGCAATGCATGTTTCTAGAGAGCCATGTATGCAATTATAAATCTAGTGTGATACCTAGATTACCCTCACACATAGCTCAGAAAAAATCATATATACAGTAAAACAGGCAGTTTAATACTGACAAAAGGAGATAACCAATGAGTAAAAGATATAGTGACAACTGTTATGTATCTAACAGCAATGAAGGTACTTTCACAGACAGTCAGGCAGTATTCAGGCACCCATGCAATATCCCAGCCACTACTCAGGCAGTCATCAAATCAGTGATTCACTATCCATGGAGTTATTCAATTACCCAGACACTACACATGTACTCTTGCAATTAGGCAAGGCAGGCAGAAATTATGTAGTCATCAAACTATGCAGGCACTACCCATTCATTCATCTAATCACCTAGGTACTAACTATTGACATATGCAATTAACAAGGCTGTAACTATGCAATCATTATAACATTTGTGCAGAACCTATGCAGCCATCTAAACACCCACTTACAACCCATGCAGTCATTGAAATACTAAGGTACATGCGTGCATTGATGAAACACTCAGGCTCTACTCATGCACTCATCTAATTACGTAGAGAGTACCATTGTAGTAAACCTATCACCCATCCAGTACCTATGCAGTCATTTAATTACTGAGGCAAGTGTCTTTAGAATGAAGAATCTGGACACAATTGTGTTGTGCATGAGGAGACAAAACCAGAAGAAAAGATTAGTGAATCGAAGAAACTGTTGTACAGTTTTTAGTGGAGAATATATATATTTACTTCTTGTACAGAGCCTTTCTTTAATGAAGAAAGCTATCTCCAGGATAACAGATTAGTTTATGCTGTTGATGGAAGAGGACGATGTTATGAAATGAAGAATAGTAGTCCGATAGCAAAAGAGGTGATGGTACCTAGAAATGTATAAGAAGTTATTGCAGAAGAGGTACAATTAAGGCGTAGTCAGGGTCCTGTATACAAATTAAATTGTAGTAGTGTTTCTAGTATTAGACAGCAATCCATAGATATATTAAGAAAATTCCTACGTATCTTTCCAAGGCAAAGTTTAAAACACAAAATAAGTTATACCACTCAACAATGCGAACTTTAGTTAGGAGGCTGTGTTATGTGAAAACTCCTGCTTTATGGTTAGGAAAAATGAATAGATCACTTTTGTATGGTAGTGTGGCAGACGTAGAAAAGGTTTGTGGTCATGTGCATTTTTGTTTCTTTGGTCCTGAGCAGGATTCTAGGGAAAATGAAGAGCTGTTAAGTGGAGGAGTTGCAGAACAAGACACAAATATTACAGTTGATAGTTTTAAAGAGATTACAAAATTTAGCACAGTGTTGTCTAAAAAAACAGAGTATGTTTGTATATGTTGTTGGTGCACTTGCTAGAAGATTTAAACACAGACTGCTATCTTATATTTAAAAAGTGAAAAAGTAAATAATGATAACTGGCAAAAGTTACCTGTGTATTTCTTTGTAGAGAGACGGTTTGACTTGTCTATACGGCAAGTTGTATGTAAGTAGTGTTACAATAAATTAGAAGATAATAAAATGAACAACACATAGATATTAGATACCCATTTTGTAAGATAATAAAATGCCTGCTAATGTAAAAAAACTATGTAGGGCCAAAAAAAAAAAAAAAATCAACATTTATTATTCTTTGCAGCATTGCGAAGGGCCGTTATGGACTGCTCTCCAGCACTCACTACAACTCCACAATGCATGCAGTATGATGCCATCGGGAAAAACTGTGGAGCCAAATCTTGAAGTTGAGATTGGACTTTTGAATGGACTCTCTGCTTCGGTGTTGTTGTGGTGCTATTGAAGTTAAGTGTCCTTCAGCTTTGCGTTGCCTTCTTGCTGCTCACTATGAACTCCTTTAATGAAATTTGCAAAAAATATAAAAGGTGGAAAAAAATTACCATGTATGATTTTTGGCAACCTTGCAAATAGCTGTAACACACTGCTCACCAGCTCTTATACCAACACTACAGTCCATGCAATAAGTTGCCATTCTTGAAAACTCTGGAGCCATATCTGTTGTAGTAGTCTGTACCTCTGAAGGGACTTTCTGGCCGGGAATTGTTGCTGCTGCCACTGATGTAAATGGTCCTTCAGGTTCCCTCTGCTTGATCGGCGGTTGGAGACATTTTCTATGATAAGTTTTAAGATGATATAACATGACGTCGTCCCACATGAGTCCAAAAAAAGTCTTCAGACAAAACCTACCACCTGCTCACAATAAACTTCTGGGAAAGAAGATTCAAGGAGGAGTGGGTGCATACTTCCTATTGATTTTACTGAAAAGCATATTATCCAATAATATTCCTTACTTTTCCCGTCATGTGATATTTCCACATTGTGCTGCATTGCACTAGTTTTGCAGCAGTTTTTAATTCCCCATAAGTTTGAGTAACAATAAGTAGTTCGATGGATGTTCGATAGTTATGTTCTATTTATGAGTTCTGATGTTGTGTTATTTTTTGAAACTGTTCTTTTTTATAAATGTGTTCTTAAAATAAAGTTAAACCAATATGTTACTAAACAGCTAGACTCAAACGTTGTGTAAAATATGTCTATATCTGTTTTTCACTTTGTCATTTGTATTCGTGACTACTGATGTCATTGCGACCTCCGGTGTTGCTGTGAAGAAGGAAAATGCATTTTTGATTTAGTTATTTTGACAAATGAATGCAAAGGGGAAAGTTAAATTACTATCTTTCTAAATAGCTACACTGAAACCTTATGTAAAATATGTCTATATATGTGTTTTACACTTTGTTAAAAAACCCGGTATTCGCAGTCTGTCCTTGGCAATGGCACTCATAGACTCATACAGGCACTACCTGTGCAATCATCAAGGACGTCCTTTCTCTACCACTCTGCAAACGCACCTCCTGGCAGTTCTAGTTGGGGGATGAAGTCCCCTTGGCTATTGAGGGTATTAGGGGGCCAAGTATCCCTCTTGTTACCTCCAGCAGGTTTCACACAGTCAGTTTGTTAAGAGGTCTTTGGAGGCCACGCCCCCTTTCTGCACCACTCTGCAAACACGCCTCCTGGCACACTACTGGTTGGGGAATAAAGTTGTCTTGGATGCTAAAATACCTTGGGGACCAAGAAGCCCTCCTGGTACTTTCTATAAGTCCTACTTAATGGGATTTCTGAGAGCTGGTCAGAGGCCCCGCCCCCTTTCCACACCATTCTGTAAACACCATTGCTACTTAAAAAAAACATGGAAATTCACAGAAAAAAACCAAAGGTTACAGGTAAGTTATAGTTAGGAATTAGCTTTTAAAAAACATAGAAATTCACTGAAAAATACAAAGCTTACAGGACTATCATAGTTAGGAAATAGGATTAAAAAACCTTGGATATTCACAAAAAAAAACAAAGGTTACAGGGGCATAATAGTTAGGCTCAGATTTCACAAGCACAAAAAAACCAGAGAAATTCAGCAGTATAACTCGCACCCCTGCAATGCACTGCTTATGACCTCACATATTACATCACTCATGACATGGTCAGTGACATCACTGATAACATCAATGATGATATCTCAAATTACATCATCCGGTGAGTGTTTCTAAAAACTTTATGAGTCTTAACTATATATATACACCATGGTGTATTGATGAATCAGTGGGTGTATTAGTGCCTGTATGTATGATTTAGTGGGTGCGTGGCTGTCTGTATAAGTGACTGATTAGGTGTCTCAGTGAAAGAATGGGTGAGTGACTTGTGTGAATCTCTGTATCGGTCTGTCAGTTGGTGTCTAAGTGGTTGTATAAGTGTGTGAGTGGGTATGTGAGTTTCTATATGGGTGAGTGATTGGTTATCTGAGTAGGTGTATGGGTGTCTCGATGTCTGTGTGGGTGGGTGAGGATGTGTGCAACTGCCTGTATGGATGAGTGAGTGGGTGAGTCAGTGGCTCTATGGGTTACTGAGTGTGTGTGTAAGGGGCTGTATGGGTGACTGAGTGTGTGTATGGCTGTTTCGGTGAGTGAATGGATGTGTCAGTGGCAATTGAGTAACTGCATATGTGAAAGGCAATATAGGTGAGTCTTGGAGTATATGAGTGAGTGTATGTGTGACTGAGACATTGCAATAGTGGCTGTATGGGTGAGTGTGTGCTTGTGTCAGTGTCTGTGTAGGTGAGTGAGAATGTGTTAGTATCTGTATGAATAAATGAGTGGGTGTGTGTATAACTGTATAGGTGAGTAAATGCCCGTGTGAGTAGCTCTGTGAGTGACTGACTGTGTGTGAGTGGCTGTATGGGTGTATGAGTGTATATAGAAGTGGTTGTATTAGTGAGTGAGGTGGTGTACGTGTGGCTGTATGGGTGACTGAGTGGATGTGTGTGTTCTCCTATGAATCAGTGAGTGGGTGTGTAAGTACGGGTATGGTTGTGTCAATGGTTTTGAGAATACTAGTGTGGAAGTTGGAGTGGGTGTATGAAAGTTTATATTGGTGTGTGAGTGGGTACATCAGAGATTCTGTGGATGATGTAATCAGTGATGTCATCAATGATGTCATTTGAGATGTCATCCGTGATGTCACTGACCAAGTCATGAGTGATGTAATATGTGGGGTCATAAACAGTGCATTGTGGGGACGCGAGTTATAGTTAGCTCAGCTAACTATAACTGCTGAATTTCTCTGGTTTTGTGCATGTGAAATCTGAGCCTAACTATAATGTCCCTGTAACCTTTGTTTTTTTTAGTTAATATCTAAGGTTTTTTTAATCCTATCTTTAACAGCCCTGTAACCTTTGGTTTTTTCAGTAGATAGATAGATAGATAGATAGATAGATAGATAGATAGATAGCTAGATAGATAGATAGATAGAAATCTTCATATACATTCACACACTTACTTTATATATACTTACCATTTTGTTGTAAAGGCATGCGTGGTAAAGGTATCTGTGTAGTAAAAACATTATTGGAAAAGGCATCGCATGGTAAAGACATTGCGTGGTAAAGGATGCGTGGTAAAGGTATTGCAGTGTAATGCTCATGTTAGAAAGGCTGTTACTCATATTGACCTGCAGTGTTTTCATGCTGCATTATTGGAATGTGATGTTTTGCTGTACCGTCTTTGCTGTGTTGCATTCCATTTTGACTATCTTATTGTACACTGTTATGTTTTAAACATAATGTTATGTTGCTTTTTTATGCATGGTTATGTACAATTCTGTTCTTTACTTTAGATATGTCAACAAACCCCTACAATATTTCCAGCCAAAAGCAGTAGGTGCCTGTTGGAAAGTGGTTTATTAGTAGTGATAAGTAGGGACCTACCACTAGTAATAAGGCCCAAACGCAATAATAAGTTCAGTCAAGGTCTCAATAAATTATTCCTTTGCTCAACCCTTTGGAGCTGGCAATGAACAGGCAGGCTTAACTTAGGAGAAAGATGTGTAAACCATTTAAAAACACTAATACATTAAATAAGTAAGACGCAATACATAATTAAAATCCAACACCAATCTATAAAAATAGGTTATGTTTTTGTGAACAAATAGACACCAAAATGACAAAACTCGAATGTAGGGAACCGGAGATATGAATTTTGAAAGAATAAACACTTTGGAACATCTGGTTGCCCTTGACCGGGACAAAGTCAAAGTTTGAGGTTAACAGCGATGGAGCACTGGTCAGATATACTAAGCGGGAGGCCTCTGTCAAAATGTGACCTTCGCATTTGGAACATTTTTCAAAGTTTTTTCCTCTCATCGTCCAGCAAGGCACTGCATCAGGCCGGATTCAGGTCGACGTCATCGGCTTAGTCCAGCGCGAGCCCTAGGTCAACTCCTGGAAGTCTTGTCTATGGCTGTAGCTCCGGAGATTTCAGTGGGATAAACCTGAAATCCAGGCTGGGTCGTGGTTCGACGTCGGAGGGATTGACTTTTGATGACGGGTCGGTCAACTTATGGAGCTTTTTACCAAAGTTACCCCAAACTTCTGGAACTTCTACCTGAAGTTCCTTTTGTGGGTTCAAAGTGTACAAAACACCAGTCCAAGGGTCTAGAAACTCTGAGATGGTTCATGGGATGTTGGGTCTACGTTTCCCACAATGCACCTGACCAACTCCTTAAAAGTCCACTGGACGCACTCCTGATGGGTCCTCTTGGTCGAAATTATGCAGGTGGAGCTCTGTTAACCTGTTGCTTTCATGGAGTCCACACCTTAATCCTTGTGAAGCCAGGCTAACTCCTTACGGCTGTAGTTCCAGATTGTGCAGCAGGTGCAGTCCTTCTGAGTGCAATCCTTTGGGTGTAGATCAGGGTTCCAGCAAGGCATCCTTCTTCTCCTTGTTATTTCAAGCAGGGATCTGAGTTGCTGGGCAGCTCTCCCATATTTATCCAGTGTTCCTGAGTGACAAGCAGAGGAGCACCCCTGACCAAAGTGGTGCAGGCTACTACCCTCAGGTATGACCATTTCCTCCAAAGTGTGGCATATTCCTGACCCGGAAAGCACTATTCTTCCAAATCCAAAATGGAGAAACTCTCTCCTGGAGGTTAAGATCTGACTAAGCCATTCCACTGGTGTGGCTACATTTCCTTAACAAAGATACCATTTTATCATGTGTGCAGGCTCCAGCAGCTACAGAGCGAGGGCAGGGGCAGGGCTGATTAGTGCAATTGCCCTATTGTGTCAGCATCCTTCCAGTGCTCATGAAAGGTTGGCCTGCTGTCTACAGCCAACCAATCTGCCATGCGCACTTCAGAGCCTGCAATCCCAAGGCTGAGAAACAGCTGAGGGATTGCAGACGCAGGCCCCCAGCCTCAAAATGAGCTCTAGGATTGGTTGGATTCGCTGGCACAAGGGAGGAAGTCCCTCCCTTTCCACCCAAGAGCACCAGAAGAAGAGAGAGACGGCGGCCAGACCCTGTGGCCAGCAACACACCTCTGGTGAGTTTTTTGGGCATCGCGCCCACCAGATGTTAATGTTGCCACCCACTACTGCATTTTCCCCTGCCTGCATTACGGTCTTGGCACCCATACTACTCCAATGCACCTTACATGCATCTCATTCCGAAAGGGCCAGGAAGACAGATTGAAGGTTGAGGACTACCACGAAGAGGAAGGGCAGGAGATGGGCACAACCAGGACCAGATCAACCAGTTAGACTCTGACCACAAGGAGGATGTGTTCCTGTATGAAGAGTGCCACTGGGATCAGAATGAGTTCCATCATCAGGGGTAGGAGGGCCAGGGAGGAGGGGGTATCATCACCAGTGGTAGCAACAGCAAGTACAGCAAAAGAAGAGCATATGTGTACCACCGCTTCTGATAGAGCTTCGCTGATGGTGGATGAGGTACTGAGGAATTAATTTAGATGAACTGGAGAAAAGGCCATCATCACTCGCCTGATGTCAGCATCTTCAAAAGCACTCAGTGACCGGTCTTCATGAAGTTGGCCTCAGAGAGTGAGGGCTTTGGTTAAGTTACATATTCATGCCAGCAAGTTTTATGAATGCTCGTCAGCAGCCATCTTGCAGGTGTAGTCGATGCAGTGTTAGAAGTGTAGTGTAAGCTATATGTTAGCAGTATAGTTGTTCAGTTAACTATTAACGTCATTTGATACATTGCAGTGGCCAACTATGCATTAACAACATTCAAATGCTATTCACAATTAATTATGCCAATATGAGCGTTTAAATATCATGAATAACAATGGATATTGGTCTCAACCATTTCCAGATGGAGCCCATTCAGGCTGCTGATGTACACAATCACATCGCGTACATGAAGTGTAGGGACTGGTACGAGACTTGTGAAAGTAGAGCAGTGGCAGGCACACCTTTCAGCATCTAGGTTTGTAAATACTGCGGTAACAATGATGTGCACACCATTAACTATCGGGAAAATGTATTAACTAGTTCCGTGTCTGCAAGAAAAAGTTGTGGCTTTCTGTGGCTCACTAATTGTTTTTGGCAAGGAAATTGTGTGCTGATTTTACACTTCCACTGTAATCACTGTAGTTTGTGTAAACTATGCAGTGTGGCATGTCCAGCATTGTTTCTCCAGGAGCCTGGTAACACACCCATGAAGTGGAAAGCTTGGTAAAGAATGTTCAGTGCTTGCTTCGGGCTATTGAGCCTTTGTAGGCTAAACTGGAAACGCAAAAGTTGTTATTGATATATTACTTAAGAGTTATTTCAAAATGTTTACCTCTGAGGAGGGGGATAAATGATTGATTTCAAATAACGTGCGATGAGCTGGAAACCCATTTTTAAGAGCACAAATACGTTGAAGCATAGGGACACAAAAGTTTCACCAGAACATAGGGACATAAATAAGGGCCTCATGTACAAAGAGTTTTAGCTTTCGCTAAAACCCTTTTTTAAATGTACTAAACTCATTTAACAATTCAGAAAAGGTTAAGGGCATCCCTTTCAAATACCGATTCCTTATGACATGTTTGAATGTTTTTGAAATCTGGTCACAAAACATTAATATTTTACCATCAACTCAATGGTGGTGGTAGGCCATTCGCAAAATTCGGAAGGGGTTCCCAAGGGAGTCCTCCCCTTTTGTGAATGTTGACCAATGCATTTTTCAGGAGCAGGGAGTGGACTACTGCCTATTCCTAAAAAAGAGTTGTGTAACTTTTCGTTTTTTTAAATGCATCCAGATTTGATTGGTGTAACTGTAGAGCTGAGCAGCTAAATTTGATATTAAGGCAGTAGACCTTCAGTCGTGTGCACTAAATGAAAGCTCGAGATTTCTGAATGCATTGGTTCCAATTGATGGCACTTATCAGTTCTGTTGTATGATGTTTGAGCTCAATTCTGTGATATCCATCCTCCAACACATCATGACGCATTCGTTTAGAAGCATTAGAAATTAGTTTTCTTTCCAAGGTGATATTTTGGTATGTGGGAACACAGAAGAAGAATATGATGTGGCTGTAGATAGAGTGTTGTGGCTATTATTGAATGCAGTCATGATGCTGAATAAAGGCAAGGTAGTGGAATACAAAGATCATGTGGAGTCAGGTGAAGGTATGAAACCAAAACCAACCAACAGCAGAAATATAGGAAGCATCCACACCCCAGAATGCAGAACAGATTTTCCTTCCGAAGAATGTATTTCAGTCATGCTTTTAAAACAGTTTGCAGATGCCATGGAATGTGTGAAGTAGCCGATAAATGATCTTGCAAAGATGGCAGGCAGCTTGTTAAGCTATGTGAGCTTTATTTCACCTCTTCCTCCAGCAGCAATCGATACACAACTGACAGTCTTATTCAAACCTAAACATTCTCTCTCTCGTACATCATAAGAGAGAAAGTTCTAAGCAAGAACTGATCTATGTCACACTTCTCCCTCCTTATTGACAAGAATATCTTAATGCTAATAACTACCTGACACTTCTTTCCCCCCACAATATAAACTATACATCCAATGTTACCAAGAAAGTGATATGCAGAGACATAATATGCAGAATATGCAGGTTTCCTCATTTTTAACATTTTATTTAATCCTTTAAATTTTTAGGAGATTTATCCACTTTTCCTGTTTTACCTTGTTCAGACTAATTCTGCCCATCTGGTCCCTTGTCAGAAGGCTGAATACTTCCAGTTTTGTCTCCACACAGTATATGAAGGACATCCACTACCCAACTCAAGTTCCACATTCTTCCATCATTCATTTTAATGGCATTCTTAAATATTTTAATGACATTTTTCTCCTTTGTAAATTTAGACCACTTTTGTTCACCCAACTGGTGCCTTAATTCTTACCCATGCAAAAGGACACATGGTAGATGGAATGCTGAACAAAGCAAACATTTACTCCCAGTCACAGGGCTAAATACATTGTTTTTTTCCTCGCCATGCTACTCCAGTTTAGACCAAGCCATATGCAAATCAGTCTTCACCCTGCTCCCCGTTAGAACAGTCCAGCCTGAATTGCCAGGCCAGGTCCACGCTGGACCAGAAACAATCATCCTGTAACCGGTTTCGGGGTATCCGGTGGCATAGCGAGCATGTGACCCATGTCAGGGCATACTCTTCCCACTTAGGGCGACAAATGCAAAAAGAACAGATGATGAATTGAATGCTGAACAAATCAAACATTCACCCTCAACTCACACAGATCTGGGTTCAAACCATCATTTTTTTTTGCTTGGGGTGAAACCTCGAAACTGGTTCGAGAATGCTTGTTTCTGGTCCAGGGAGGTCCTGGCCTGGTATTTCGGATGGACTGTTCCCATGGGGAGCAGGGTGAAGACTGATTTGCATATGGCTGGGTCCAAACTGGAATGGCATGGCGAGCCAAAAACTATGGATTTAACCCAGATCTGTGACTGCGGGTGAATGTTTGATTTGTTCAGCATTCCGTCCATCATCTGCACACAATCAATTGTTCTGTACCCTCTCTCCTCTAAACAATCACCACACCAATTCCTTTATTACCAACACCCATGATTATACAGGTTTCTCCACCTGGAACAAATGCATGCAAGTTGGGTGCACTAATTAGATCTTCCTTCAACTGATTAAATTCTTTTTTGGCACTCCTCATCCCAATTAAATTCCACTTTCTTACCTAATAACTCTTGAAGGTGAGCTGTTTTATCCGCAAACACTTTTATAAATTTACTATAGTACTCTGCCATTCCAAGGAAAGACACCAGATACTCCTTGGAACAGGGTTCCTTCATGCTCACTTTTGTTTCAACTAGTTCTTTCTTTGGCCTTATCCCTTCACTAGAGATATGATATCCCGAATAGTTGACTTCACTTACACAAAACTTGCACTTGTCCTTTCTCAATGTGAGTCCTGTTTTTAACAGACTTTCCAGTAATTCACCAACTTTCACATCATGTTCCTGTTGCGTTAATCAAAAAATCATGACATTGTCCTGATAACAATGTTCTCCTTGTATCCCTTTCAGTACTGTGGACATCCTTCTTTGAAATACCGCAGCTGCAGATATTAGGCCAAACAGCATCCTAAGAAACGTGTAAGCCCCCATGGGAGAAATGAACACATCAAATCTTCTGATGATTTATCCAACGTAACTTGATGGTAGGCTGATGCTAAGTCAAGTGTGGTAAAATAATTTGCACAAGCCAAAGTTGCCAACATTTCATCAGTATTCAGAAGTGGAAACTGATCCACTATCACCTCGTTATTTAATGCTTTGAGGTAAACACACAAGCTTATCTCATTATTGGGCTTTTTCGCTTCCACTAATGGAGCCAACCACTTGGTGGCTTCCTGCGGCTCAATCACCCCAAGTCAACCAGTCGGGTAATTTCTCACTGCACTCCTTCCTGTACAGTAAGTGAAATTTTCCTCACATTGATAACCACTGGTTTTGCACCCAATTTTAACTTTATGCCATTCTTGTACCCTAACAGGCATCCCAATTTATCATGAAATAATTTGGCAACTCTCACTTCATAATCACTTTTGTCTCCAACTATCTCCTGCACCTGATCTTGTGGAAATGCATTTGGATTGAATGTTATCTTGAATAGTCTCTGATGTGGCCAACCAAGTAACCCATCCCCTTTGTTTGACACATATACCTTTGCCTGCACAAACCTCCCTTTGCACTCAAGACATGCAACAAAATAGCCATACATTCTAACTGGTGAACCACCATCCATCTTGAGCATTTTTATTTTCCGCTCTAAATTGTTTTTCAAAAATCTCCTTTGAAATCATGGTCAGCTGCAAGCATGAATCAAATTTCATCATGACCGCGAGATTTTCAATTTTCACCCAGTCAGTCGTATGATCATTTTTGCAATCATTTACTTGGAAGACAATCTCTTTTACCTCACATTTCTGTTCCTTTTTGTTCTTGCCCTTACAACACTTTGAGAAATTACCCTTTTTCACACAATTATTGTGCCAAACATGGTTTGCAGGACATGTAGAAGCATTAGCTTTATGTCCAAACCTCCCACACCTGAAGCATGTTCCCTGAAAATCAGGTCCAACGTTTGGCCCATTCGTATACTTATACACATAACATTGGTTTTATGTTTAACTTGACATACAACTTCTTCTATCTTGTTAGCACTCACATTTTACTTGTTCTCCTTGCTTTGTTCAACCACACATTTAACCATGTGTTCAACACACTTAGCTAATACAATCTCTTCCTCCAATAGGCGGGTCGTCCTTTAACCAAAGTTCTTCCCTTATCTTATCATGTAGCATCGCAATATAAATTGGTCTCTTATTCTCTCTTCTTTTAGACCACCAAATTTGCAACTAGATGCTAATTTTCTGAGACCTGTCACAACATTTTCCACCGATTTGTCTTTCCCTTGTTCCCTCATTCCAAAGTAGTAGCTTTCCATTATCGTGCTGACCTTAGGTCAAGTTTAAGAATACAAATTTCGTATTCATTTAATGATCTTTTATCAGCCATTCTCGATTCTGATGGATATTCAAATATCTTTTGACCTTCTCCCCCTAAACAATGCAAAAGTAGTGAATAAATATTTTCCACACTTAAATTAGTGCTACAAACCCTTGCATAGTTGGCGAAAATCTTTTTCCACTTGTGCCACTTAATTGATGGTTCTCCTAGACTGGACAGAACAAAATGGTGGTGTTGTGACTACCTGCAATGTCAAAATTAAAAGCCCAAAAAAGCCATCAACTGTACTTCTTTTATGTTGATGAGCCAATGGATTTATGACTGTCACCGTCTCAACATGTTAGGCACATAGAACTCTAAATTAAATATGACTAATAACAGATATTTAAAAGGTGTGCCTATCACCGATCCAAAAGGACATACACTGTAACTGGATTGAGTTGATGGTGTGCCTTTTGCCGTTTTTAATAAAAACAAGCACTGGAGTTAGTCAGAGTCAATGATGTGCCTGTCACCTTTTATACAGTAAGACACTTGAACAACAAACACTGCAGCTGGACAGAGGTAATGGTGTGCCTGTCACCATTTCATATGGTCAGACACATGAACTTGAGAACCTCTCACCTTGATCCATCTGATAAGTTCAGGTTAAAGGTGCGCCTGTCACCTTTTAATTTGGTCAGACACCTCAAGCTGAGTGTTTCACCTCCCATTAAATGTGCTTGAAAAATATTAGTGCACAAGACTATGTGGCCATATCTCATATTGCCGCTCTTTTCCAATGTGTTTGAGCCCAGTTACTTAAAATGGCTGCCAAACATGACCATATACCACTATGCAACCTATTTTCACAAGAAATCGGTTGTGTCAAACCCAAAGTCAGAAAATGGCCGCTGAGCATGATCATTCAACACAAATCAACTTGTTTCCCTGGAAAGTTGAGCTTGTTTCTAAACAAATCAGCAGCGCTTCTACAGGTCGTTGGGCACAATAACTTTCCCTCTGACATCAATGAAACACAGTGTGTGTTTCAATTCCCGTCTGGTTCCTGGGCCTTTCCCGAACTCTCTCCCCTTGTCTGAGAGCACTTTATGCACCCTACCTGCGTCATGGTCGTTCCGCTCCTGCTTACACCTGCGGGGCATTGGTGAGTGCACTCAAATTCAACTGCAGTGACAGCAGTCGGTTAATTTCCCTGCTGCACTTTGATGAGAAGGTGAAAGAGTAGTGCAGCACAAAGGTCATCCTGCACTCATCACTAAATGTGAAGTTGCTGAAAAATGACCTCGCAAAGACGGCAGGCGGTTTGTTAAGCTAAGTGATCTTTATTTCACCTCATCCACCAATAGCAATCAATACACAACTGACAGTCCTATTCAAACCTAGACATTCCCTCTCTCCTACATCATAAGAGAGAGAGTTCTAACCAAGAACTGAACTCACAGAATGTTTCTGGTCTCTGACGAAGAAAGGTAGTGAGTTTAAATGGACAAATGCACGTCAATAGTAATTCAAGGAGCTAATGAAACAAATAGAGGCAGCTCCCATTTTAAAGACATATATTCCATGAAGGATAGCTATTGTTACCATTGGTACCAGTGCGTACTACGTATTGACTTGACACTATGCTGTAGCTCGGAGGAGGATGCAATATATGTACTATTGGGTTCACCTCCAGAATGATAAAGGAGATTGAAAAGAATACAAACTTCAGTGATAAAAAAGAAGATCCTGGGTTGTGTTTGGGGGGTTTCCAAGATTTTGGCATATATCTGGAGAAGACCATTCTTATTGAGGACAGATAACATGACCCTGTCGTGTAGTTCCTATATAACCTATACAGGATCTGCGCGTTTGGATAACATAAACTGTGGGATTGGTGGCAGACTGATTCCGTGCACCACCACCGGATACGTTAGCCTGTCTGTATCAGCTAGCTCACAGTGCCACTATAATCTCCTCTTACCAAGGAGAGAATAGATTCTGGCAACCTCAGAACATGACAACCCTGATCCCTCAGAATCGTGGAAACAATATACTACCTTTCGCTCAGTCACTCGTGCTCACTTAGTTTGTCTCAGAGAGTTACAGAGAATAAACAGGCTGGGCGTTTTCAATAAATATTTATTGAACAGTTGTTATTCTAGTGTAGAATAGATGAGCTGCAACAACCATTAGACAGTAGCAGAGATATATGATTAGCAGTACTACGAAAGTAAAGGGATGGTATAGTTCTACCATCTTGCAGAAATCATGAATATATACAAGTACATAAAACACATGATAAAAAGTGCGTACTCTTACGATGCCTCCCTAACTAGATGTACCTAAATGTACCTAGCATCTGTGTAGGTGTTATGCCAAGAATCCTTCTAGGATCTAGTCAACCCCATTACCTGAGAATGAGAGAATATGGGATCCCGTCCTGGTCTCGAGTTGGACACCCCGCGAGGGATGTTAGACCACTGCGAGCTGGAGTGTCTGCATGCAGGAACCTCAGCGTCTCTGGTCAGTGTGTCAGCAGGGAAGTCTTGGTCTCCTCTGTCCTTCTAAGCAAGATGTGATGTATATATACCCATAGGTCTCCCCAAGGGTCCTACCTTGCTGTGTTACTGTGTCGGCCTAAAGGATGACGTCGGGCCTGAACTTTATACAGAGATATTATACAGGAGATGTTCGTCCTGCTGTTAGTCCTGCTGTGCTTCCAAGAAGCCTCATGCATAATGTATGAGATTCGAACTAGGGGAAACCCGCGTTCTGAATGCAGTGCCATATCTAGGTAAAAGGTCAGCCCTAAGAACCGTTATGTATGTAATGTAGGGAAGAATATAGGTGAAAGGTTGCAATGTTACATGCGCCTATATAGGGTACCTATATGGAATATAACACCCACTCCTCTTCCGACTGGACGACATATGTAACTTATAACCGTACTACTAGCCTAACTAGATATTGGTACGCACAAAGCTTAAAAACATCTGTTTAGCTAAAAAATGTTTTAAAACTTGTAAAAAATGTCTAAAAAAACTTAAAACTGTGTTAAAATTTTTTGCAAGCCATAGCTCTAAAGTGTCCCTAGTTATAGTCCGAAGCACTATAAGCATTATAAAGCCATGTATGCCCAATAAATGAAAGGAATGTCAATATTTGTCCTTAGATCCAAATTTGAGCTTTGTTTTTTTTTTTTTTTAAAAAGGGCGAATTTCTTCCAGCACACGACGAGCCAAATGAGTCAAATGTTTATGTGTCCTGGCTGGTAGACGCAACATTCTCGTTGCTTGCTTCTGCAGTAGACGGCCCCTGTAGCACCTCGCAGAGTACGTCAATTGAGCACAGATGATGTTCTACACTGTCTGCAGCCGGTGCTGGGGCAGACTGTGCGCCGTCCAAAGCCTGGGTGTCAGAGGAGGAGCCGGTGTCCTTACCAACAGGTGCTGTTACTACCTGTGGGGGTTCAAGGAATGCCGCCATCAACATCGGAATACGCTGAACACTGCAGAACATGGGCCGTTATTGGGTCCAGTAAAGCATTCACGTCCGGTTGCGCACATGATGGGAGTGTCAAACAAAGGTCTAACACGCATTCTTCTCCGCAAAACAGGCATCGGAGGACAGGTAAGATGCAGTCCATCCAGACTGGTCAAAATGACAAGAACCAAGATGCACTTAGTTCTCTTAGGCAAGGCGTGCCTAGATGTTGTACCATGCGGTCACGGTATTTACGCTCCAGGAGTGCTCTTTCCACCTCCTTGGTGACTGGGACATCCATTGCGTAGCAAATATAAAACCATCAGGATACATGCTACTAGAAACAGGATGAGCGGAAGTCCTCCAAAGATGCTTCCGAATAAGGAGTGTATGAAGTTTGGTATAACTCCAAGTACCGTCTGAAAGGTGCTCAGAAGTCCAGAACCTATGGTCTTAAATAGGTGGACAATGCCTGTCGTATCAGGCATGTTGAAGATACGATTTACCATTTCTGTGAAATGGAAAGGGCAGTTTGTATGAATAAGCGCCTGTATCTCTGCCGAAGACCTTGCGATCTGGAGATCAAAAGTCTCTCGAGCGGAGGTTAAGGGCACAGACTTCTGTAAAAGCATGGCTTTCTTTCTGCTTAGAGTATCAAACAGTATTAAAGAAACATTCAGTGAAGGCCATAACGGCGCCTCCCTGACTGTATGTGTCGGTGGAAACAATACTTGCATACAACAACTAACCCTGGAGCTCACGGTTACCAGATATGGAATGCCCGGGAGCATTCCGCAGCAGACTTGACTGTTCAGCATCAAGTAACTCCCATTTGAAAGTAGCCTGAATGCTGGAGTAATCACTGCAGCAGGGGCACCCCTCAAATGGCAGGACAGGGTCGCTACAGAACCATTACAAGCCCCGTGCAGCATTATATCCTGGCATATGAGTGATCCACTTAAAGCGTTCTCACAGTTTGTACCGCTTAGAAACACTTCTCGATCCCCACTCCGGCATCGAAATCTGTATGGTAATACCCATGATTCCTTAATGTATTCCTTACTCATTTCTTCATATCTGCCTGCCTGCTTTTGTTCAAGGCAATACTGAAACTGAAAAGTAGTGACCAGTAGAGCTATGTGGCCATGGATTAGCCATTCTGTGGACGGTAATTCTGCCACTGTAAATGCTAATCTATCCAGTTTTTCGATACGCAGCATTGTATATTTTTCTCCCCTTTGTGCCATTTCTATCTGTTTATCTGGTAAATTGTATTCAGAAAACAGAGACGTACTGTTGATATAACGCCAAGGCACATAGCCTGCGCGCAAAGATTGCACCGTCCAGCTTAATAACATAATAGAACGTAATTGAGATTGCCCGTGTTGTAATATGGCCAAATCTTGTTCTAGGATGTCTATCGCAGAAGATACAATGTTGTCTAAGGAATATATCCTGGAGGTCGATGTAGTTAATCCATTGTCTACCACTGCTAGAGATTTTTCTAGATTTATATGGTCTATTTCACATAACCTCTCTGCGGCCTCTTGTTGATATATTTTCCATATTTCATTGTAGACAGCATAACAGAAACATTTCTGACGTGACTTCCTGGGACCTAGTAAAAAATCCCTGAGATCCACATCCTGTGACAGTAACTATAAGTGTTGGTTCACCTTTGTGAGTGTTGAGGTTTTTAGCCAATCAAGGCACAACTTCCCAACACTGTAGGATGTCACTACCCCTGGATGTTCTCTCTGTACATAACGTGGATCTGGCCTATGGATAGCGAAACCTTCGGTTTTACCCAGGAACCTCGCCTGACAAATATTAGTGTCTGTGGGCCAAATCAACCATTTCTTCCAATCGGGGTCTGATCTGTTGCATTGTATAATGTCATTCAACGTAATCTCTTTCTGTGATGTTATGTTACCCTCGGTGTGTGATGGAGTTGGCAGCCGAGGTGTATTCAAGTCTTTGTTCTTGGCTAGTCCAAGGCAAGACGTCTGTTGCACTGTCTCATTCAAAAACATGATTTGTTGAGGGATAAGGCATGCTCTAAACAAAGCTTCTGTTCCCTGAACTTGCCATTCTTTAGTACCCCAGACCGATTTTAAGTCTGTGGTGTCTTTCCATAAGTCGAAACCTTGTTCAGACAACTGGGCAATAAAGGAAGCAGAGTAAATCTGTTTGGTGTTTGTTAACATATTTTTCTGTGCTGATGTTGGTGCAACCTTATAATAATATGAGACTGGGTCAGACATATTAAACCCTGAAAAATATGGTAACTTTTGTGTAAATGTTTTTGAACTGCCTTTCGGGGGTGTTGGACAATGTTCCCACTGGTGGTAAGTGAACACATTTCTAGGATTTGCAGATTTATGCAGAAAGTGATGACCATAGTGTTGATAACAATACATTGTTTCGAAATCTGATGTGCTTTCCAATGTTTCACTATTAGAAAATGCAGCAGATTTTTCCAAATCAGATAACATGTTATTTACAGTTTCAAAATCCCAATCATCGGAAAATGTACTTGAGGTAATGATATCACTCAACGATATTTTAAATAAATGAGGATTTCTTAAAAGTTCGGTCTGACCAAATATATCAAAATCAACCTTGTCCCAAACTATACCATCAGGTATAGGAACTGCTGTAATGTTCACTGATGACTAGTCTCTTTGTTCTCGATGAGATGATTGGTGTGGTTTTAAAATTAAGTTCACTTCTTGGGCAGCAGAGCTTTGTTGAAGGTATTTTCCATTAACAAGCATGCTAAAAACTATTACTAACACTAGCCAAAAAAGAAAGAAAATTATCCTGGTGATTACCCATAGTTCTACACAAGGTGACACCAGGTAAGTCTTTTAAGAAAGTTCAGAAAGTCTCTAACTTGCTACTTGTGCGATTTTTGGGCTGGCATCGTTTCCTGTTCACTTGGATCCAAAGAAAACGTATCAAAGTTTATGAAGTAGCCAGAAGCAGTTCTATCAATTGTTGGCATTGCATCAGGATTTGTAGAAATCGTAGTTTGCTCTTGTTGAGGCATGTTGATGTAAACATTTGTATTTGGTCGAATTGAAATTTGTCTTTCATTTTGGTTCTGAGTTTGAACTTCAGGCTCAAGGGGAACGAGTTCCATAGCATTATTGTATAGTCCATCATTCTGTGCAGGAGACTCTTCGAACGTGATGAGTCTTTCCATTTGAACTTCTTGAATTGTAGCGAGAGGAGGGCGTCTGCTACTTTGGAGTCCATGAGGCCTACTACTCAGTATCGGCCACACAGTGTGGTTTGATTAGGTCGATTGAGACAAACCTTTTCTCCTTTTTCCCGGCAAGAGGCGGCAGAAGTACAGTTCTTGTTCCTTCGACTGCTAGAACCTGTACTGGCTTTCTGTATGATGGCCCAAATTCTTTCTTGTCCGCTATTTTCTCTCTGACCAGATCCCCGACTTTTGGGATACAGACAGGTCTTGCCGTGACTGATTTGACTTCCCCAGTGGCGGTCTGCTTCATATGGACATTACTTTGTTGTGTCCTGGATTCATTTAGATCCTGTAAAACAGCCAAATGATCATGGATGTCAAAAGGCTTTTCATCCGCCACCATGCCTTCACAATCAAGATCAGGTACCCACATTCTTGTCCCAAATAGGACCTCATATGGAGTGACCCCCCCTAGAGAACTTCTTGGCATATTATTCAATGCTCGCTGTACTCCATACAGATGTTTCACTCAGCTCTCACCCGTGCCTAATACTCTAGCTGTTAAAGACTGCTTTAAGTCTCAGTTTTTTCTCTCCACGACCGAATTTCCCTCTGGATGGTACGGAGAGGAGTACCGCAATGCTACACCCAATCCTCGCATGGCCTCCTTGTAAGCCTGAGAGTTAAATGCGGGGCCCTGGTCAGAATGTAATGTGCCTATTGCGCATGTCCCTATAAAGACTTGCAAAGCTTTAATAACAGTTCGAGCGTCAGCCGAGCGTTGGGGCCACACCCATAGGAATCTTGAGCAGGATTCCACTGCAACCATGATATACTTGTAAGCCCCATCTCTTTGTAAGGGGCTGCAGTGGTCCAAGTAAACACACGCTAGTGGTGTATCAGATATTAATAAAGGTGTCTGTGCTGGACGTGTTACGGTGGAACCTTTCATCTGCTGGCAGATGTCGCATTTCAAGGCATAGTCTTTAGTCTGCTTTGTTAATCCAGGCCACCAATAGCGTTGTTTCAATAAGGAAACAGTCGCCGTAACTCCTGCATGTGCAGAACCTATCCCTTCGTGTGCTGCTAGAATTAAACCTAACCTATGATCCATGTTTGGAATTACTCTATCCCCCACTCCAGGAATCTGAGCAAATGGAATATTATTGGCATCTAACTTGTAGGAGTACTTAAGTGGAAACCTTTTTGGTACTGCTCCGCTGTTTTTGCAACAAGCATTGACAGCTACCATAATCTCACCATCTATTCTCGTTTTAGAATGAGTGATTGCAGCTACGGAAGCCGTGCGTACAGCCCCATTTGCGGCTTCATCAGCCAATGAATTCCCATCAACCTGAACACCATCACGCTGATGACTCAGTGTATGTATCACGTGAGCTCTCTGTAGTTCGGTTTTCAACTCCACTACCTGTTCCCATAGCATTTTATGCTTAATTGTGCCACCTTTTGCATCTTTGAACCCGTTTTGAACCCAGTGCTGCAAATATTCATTATATGACTGTACACAGTAAAAGGCATCGCACACAATTAGTGTGGGGAATTCTCGATCCGTATTCACCAGTGCCAGTATCAAGGCTTTTAACTCTGCCAGCTGTGCCGTGCAGTCTCCTAGAGCTGCGTTTTTGTGCAACTCGGGTGAAACCTTCCATCCCGCTGCGCTATCTTGTTGTTTACTTCCTATGGCCGGTTGAGCAGATCCGTCAGTGTAAATTATATATTGATACTGATCCAGAGGCAAAATTTCGTTTGGTAGAGGATATTCTTGTTCGTATTGCAGAAATGCTTGTGTCTTTAAATTTGGGTCGTACCTGTATTCTACATCTGTTGCAGTGAGAGAATTAGCCCATTGTATCCATCTCGGATGTAAGGCTTTAGCGTTAGAAACGCTTGCCTTTGTCGTAGCCTCTAAGGCTGGAACCGGAGTCACTACTATTATTCGTTTCCCCTGAGCCAGTGCTCTTTCTCTCACTACAGCAGCCTGTACTGCTGTTAGAATCTTTTCTGTAGATGCGAAGCGCATCTCAGCATTTGTGTGCAAGTGTGATTTGTATGCAATTGGTACTGTTTCACCTTCATTATATGTTAGATAGGTGTACCCAGATTGAACCGCAACTATACGGATCACCAGGTTGCGTACGTTTACACGTGTCTGTAAATGTTTGGAAGCTATCATGTGAGCTTGTAAGGAACGAAATGTATGTGTATGTACTGAAAAATCAGGTTTTATTAAATCGTAGAAAGGTTTTACTCTTTCTGCGTAATCTAAAATGTAAGTTCTACCAAAATTTAGGAATCCCAGGATTAATTGTACATTTTTTTAATGATTTTGGAGGTTGGAGCAGCACGCATTTTTCTAAAAAATTGGCTGCCAGGCTTTTCCCTTCACTTGAAAGCTCATATCCTAAAAACAGGACACTGAGGTGGGCAATTTTTGATTTTTTAAAGTTGAATTTGTAGCCCTCAGATGCAAATCCCAAAATTATGGTGTTCACTCTGTTCAAGTGCTCCTCTAGGTCATCGTCCGTTAGATAAATATCATCCACATAGGACAAGGCCTCTTCATCCAAATTTTGAAGTAACTCAGTTACTCTGGCCGAAAACAACCCTGGGCTGTTCTTATACCCCTGGGGGAGTCGACAAAATTGACTCTGGGACCCTAGCGCTGAGAATGCTGTTAGATACCTGCTTTCAGGCGCTATATTTTGGCAGAAAATCCATTTGAGATATCAAGTGTTGTTTTATGTTTTTTTCGCACATTGTAATTCATTAATGCGGCACTGTGTGCATTTTGGACTGCAAATGTCTTAGTGCAAGTGTTTAAATGTCTATAATCTAAAACTAAACGATATGAATTGTCAGGTTTCATGACCGGAAACAAAGGATTGTTCATTGATGAGGTGACATTTTCGATCACCCCTTGGTATTCAAGTTGATCTAAGATCTCCCTGACCTGTTTTTTAGCTTCTTGCTTTATTGGATACTGCCTCTGTGCAGTCGGAGTATTTTTAAAGGAATTATGTGGTGGGTTGAATCCTCATCCCATCCAACATGGTTTTTGTATAATGCAGGTGCTTGGGCTACCGCCCACTCCTGCGCATATGTGTGTTGTAGGTGCCTGGGAATATGGTCTGAGAATGACGGTAAAATTACCGTGTCTCCCTTAGGTCAATCCATGGCGAATGCTGGCGGCCAATCCTGTTCAGCTAATAAAATATCGTAGCCAAACGACAAGTTCTCCCAAAAGAGACCTTTAACTTTCCTACATTTGTCACCATCCATTTGGAGTGTTATTTCATATAACTTATGTGGGACACTTATCCTAGTATCAGGTGTTTCCACCGTGATATAATCATTCAAGTCCGCTGTCACCAGAAATTCCATCAGGTTCTGGCGAGCTATTGTTACTTCTGCCGCACTGTCTAGCATTGTCAGAGCCCATTCCCCGTTCAGTAGTCGAGTCCTCAAAATTCTGGGCATGTCTGATCTTTAGACCTGCAACCTTCTTCTTTTTGAACTGTGGCTTTTGCTTTGGTTTCTCTTCTTTTTTAGAAGTGTAATCTTGAGCGTGCTGCTTGTCTCTGGACTTTGTACGCTCTTCTTGTCTGTCTGACCGTCCTTCCCTCTCGGAGTTTTTCGATGAACCCTGAAAGGAACGAGAGGAACGTGTATCAGTATCCTGATACCTGTCAGGTTTCCTAATATTATCCCTATTCCTAAGGTTATACCTCTTTTCAGAGGGCTCCTGTGGAGGAGATCTACCTCTGGATTGAGATCTGTTTCCTTTAAACGTTTGTTGTTTTTTATTGTCCCACTTTTTCTTTGTTGAAGCAGGTGTCTGCTTAGAAGTGTCTTTTTCAGGACTGCCCATCAGTTGTGGTTTTAAAGTTTTTCCACCCAAATTGTCTCTGCCTAATTCTGCATACGCAGTTTCAATTATTTTCGGTAGTTCGTGTTCTTGTTCTAAAGAATTGAACTCCCTTAGGCGTTGGCGGATAGTCACTGAAGCTGCTTCCCCCTTAATGTTAGCTAGTATTATGGCCGATACCTGGACATAGTTACCTAGTAACTTCATCCCTAAGTTCAGAGCAGGCTCTGCTCCATACTCGTTTTGTATTTGTCTCAATACGTCTGGTACTACTGCTAATGACGGGATACCATGAGTTCTGGTATAAATGGCAGCAAAGACTGTACCCCAAGTGGTACAATCCTCTATTTGTGGTGTTATCCCCATGGGCAAGCAGATTGTTAGCATTCTGTGTTTTTCATACGGGGTAGTATTCGGGAATACTGCCTCTAGCTGTGTTATTTTCTGAGCTACCCAGAATGGCATTTGTTCACGTTTTGTGGTCATTTTACCCATCACCGCGTGTAATGTTTGTGGTGTGATTTTAGTTGCTGTACCTGAATTTGAGTTCCATTTGTTGCAACTATTGCTGGTTGGACTGTAAGTGTCCTCATGACGAATTGCGTCAAGTTTCTGTAAATTTTTATTAATTCTTTGTGTTGTGTGAGTAAGTCTCCTGGTGGCATTGTTTCAATGTCAGGATGTGGTGTGTAGGCCGCTAATATTGGCCATGTTGCCCCTTCTCTTCCGAGCGGGCAGAGTCTCACTCTTCTTCTTATATGGGGTAGGGCGCCTTTAAACCAGTATAAGTGTTCCTGGTACGTGAGCGGAACATCAATGTCCTCAAACGGACAATATTCCGCTGGTGCATCTCCTTCTGTGTAGGAGTGAAATGTTTTTGTTCTTGCATTTGCTGCTGGAAATGTAACCCACGAATAAAATACCTCTGTTCTGTTTGATTTGTGCGCCTCAATCACGAATACTACAATACCACCCCTAGGTGTTAAACCATGCTCTAGCAGTCTCAAGGTGACCGTATTTCTAAAATTTGGTGCAATGTGAATTGCGTCTGCATCTACCTCCTCGTCTGAGAGGGGCAGTGCTTGTTGCAGTGGGTCTAAGACCTGGTTAGTCATTGTTCTTAGAACACCAAAATAGTTTTTCAAGGGAACCAAGATAAGGTGTTATGCACAATTTTAGGAACATTGTGTCCTTCAAGCTTGATTAACCAACAGCCAATAAATAGGATTTTTTAGCCTACTCAGCTGTGGCGGAGTTTGTGCCCACCCACTCCAGACGTCTCTGGTGTTTTGTGAGTAGGGGTCTCTGAGAATAGCACGACTGAACTACTCAGATTCTACTGTTAAATAAGTACCCAACCAACGTTGGCGGCACCATATCGTGTAGTTCCTATATAACCTATACAGGATCTGCACGTTTGGATAACATAAACTGTGGGATTGGTGGCAGACTGTTTCCGTGCACCACCCACCGGAAACGTTAGCCTGTCTGTATCAGCTAGCTCACAGTGCCACTATAATCTCCTCTTACCAAGGAGAGAATAGATTCTGGCAACCTCAGAACATGACAATCCTGATCCCTCAGAATCGTGGAAACAATATACTACCTTTCGCTCAGTCACTCATGCTCACTTAGTTTGTCTCAGAGAGTTACACAGAATAAACAGGCTGGGCGTTTTCAATAAGTATTTATTGAACAGTTGTTATTCTAGTGTAGAATAGATGAGCTGCAACAACCATTTGACAGTAGCAGAGATATATGATTAGCAGTAATACGAAAGTAAAGGGATGGTATAGTTCTACCATCTTGCAGAAATCATAACTATATACAGGTACATAAAACACATGATAAAAAGTGCGTACTCCTACGATGCCTCCCTAACTAGATGTACCTAAATGTACCTAGCATCTGTGTAGGTGTTATGCCAAGAATCCCTCTAGGATCTAGTAAACCCCATTACCTGAGAATGAGAGAATATGGGATCCCGTCCTGGTCTCGAGTTGGACACTCCGCGAGGGATGTTAGACCACTGCGAGCTGGAGTGTCTGCATGCAGGAACCTCAGCGTCTCTGGTTAGTGTGTCAGCCGGGAAGTCTTGGTCTCCTCTGTCCTTCTAAGCAAGATGTGATGTATATATACCCATAGGTCTCCCCAGGGGTCCTACCTTGCTGTGTTACTGTGTCGGCCTAAAGGATGACGTCGGGCCTGAACTTTATACCGAGATATTATACAGGAGATGTTCGTCCTGCTGTTAGTCCTGCTGTGCTTCCAAGAAGCCTCATGCATAATGTATGAGATTCGAACTAGGGGGAAACCCGCGTTCTGAATGCAGTGTCATATCTAGGTAAAAGGTCAGCCCCTAAGAACCGTTATGTATGTAATGTAGGGAAGAATATAGGTGAAAGGTTGCAATGTTACCTGCGCCTATATAGGTACTTATATGGAATATAACAACCCTAATTGAGATATTTGGAGTTGTCAAGATTAATAGATGCGTGGGTTGAAGCTTTATCTAAGACTAAGATTATGGAAAAAGATAGGGATATGATGATGAGTGGGTGGCCAAAGGAAAGTATTCTAGAACCTCGTTTACAGAGATACTGAAAAGTAGCTGATGAATTATCTAAGGAAGCAGCTCTACTAGTGAGAGGTGAGAAGTTAATTCTTCCCATTGAGTTACATTCGGAACTGGTGAATGAGACACACAAAGAACATTTAGAGTGTCTGCAATTAAAGAGATATTAAAGGGGATCACATTTCACAGGGATACTGGAAAATACCGCATGAATTATCTGAGAACGAAACCCTACAAGTGAGAGATGTTATGTTAATACTTCCAATTGAGTAAGTAGGAAGTTGGTAAATGAGACACACAAAAGGGTGTTTAGAGGTGTCAGGATTATTTAACTCCTACAATACAATCATTTTGTTATTTACTTAAAGAGTTTGTGGGCAACCTGGTCAGTGACCCTTGGGGAGGGCCATGAAGACTTTCACAAGGATGCAAGCAGCCTATGACTGTGCCCAACCTCATTGGAGCCTTCATGTACCTTGTCATGGGGCAAGGAGTTAGTCTAGATGTTGATGTAGAATGGCAGGTGAAGCTGCTCTTCTGCGCCTCTGTGATGGGCAGTGGTGGACCTGGCCCTTTCTACCGGCTTATCGCCAAACTATTTGCCTTCCTCCGCCAATTAGTTTTACCTTCTTTTTGTTGGCTTTAGGACTCTGGACACTTTTACCACTGCTAATTAGTGCTAAAGTGCATGTACTCTCTCCTCTAAACAAGGTATGATTGATTTACACCTGTTTGGCATAGTTGATTTACTTGTACACCCCTTGTAAAGTGGTATTCCATATACATAGGGCCTGTAAATTAAATGCTACTAGTGGGCCTGCAGCACTGTTTGTGCCACCCACAGAAGTATCTTTTCAAACCTGTCTCAGGCCTGCCACCCCAGGGCCTGTGTGCACAGTTTACTGCCACTTCAACTTGGCATTCAAAACTACTTGCCAAGCCTTAAACTCCCCTTTCATTACACATAGGTCACCCCTAAGTTAGGCCCTAGTTAGCCCGATGGACAGTGTGCGGTGTAAGTAAAAGAGAGGACATGCGCCTTTACGTGTGGCATGTACTGGTAGTGACAAACAGCCTATTTTGTTTTTCACTCCTGTGAGGCCTACTCCTCTCAAATTCTAGCATACTTTAAAGTGGTTATTACTGATTAGAAAGGAGTGGTGTTGGCATGTTTGGTATGTTTAGAATAGTGGTGATAAATGTCGTACCCCATTGGCAGACTTTGCCCACATGATGTGGACCTGTAACCAGATTGCATTATATTGGCAGGAAATCTTTACTATACTTGCCCGTATGACACGTATTGCTATTGAACCCACCCCTTTATTAGCCCTCTTGGGCTATGTCCAAGATATAGCTAAATCATTACACCAATTTGAAGCCATTGCTTTACTTCTGGCCAAAAGGGAAATTGCTATAGACTGGGGAAACAAACGCTCACCCATTGTGGAAATGTGCATCAAAAGCTTACTTTACTGTGATACAAATTGTGAGCTCTTTCAGCTCTATTGCCACCCAGGTCCTGACCCAGTGACATTTGGCAACCGTTGATAGATTATCATCTCACACTAGCTCCTACTGATAACACCCAATAACTGTAGATATTTTCCCCATACATAGTCGCACTGTGATATGGAACATATATATGACACTACGGAACAAACTGATCACATCTCTGTCTTCTTGTATTATCTGCCTGTACCAACCTACTTGATCTACTGTATACATGATATGATTTTATATACATCAATCTTTGTGACGTCTGTGCTATATGTTTTGAATAATTATGTACTACTCTGTATCGGTGATAACTGGATATGTATGTATGGTACTACTAAAATCCAAAATAAAGTTTAAAAAAAGGACAGTGGTAATAAATCCTCCTTACTGTTGTAGTTGGCTTTTACATTACTATTTTAGAAATGCCACTTTTAGAAAGTGAAAAGGAAAAACTAGGACAGAAAGTCTTAGTCAGAGCGTGCACTACTAGTAGCACTCAGCTGAGTGTCACACATGTATTAAACTCAATCTCAACTAGTTCAAAACTTTACACAAATTTTTCAATAAAAGCAACTGTTACTTTGATCCCAATTGTGCCAATGAATGTCCATAGAGCCGTCACTCTGTTGCATCTTGAATTGTTGTTTATTCACAATTTAGATCTTGGCAAAAGTTCATAAATGTTCAAATGTCAAAACAAGTCGGACATGGATCACATGAATCCCAATGCATTTCGGGTGCCAAACTCACCCTTCTTCTGGGGAATCTATAAACAAATTGTAATGGCAGTGAGTATGTAATGCATAAAATCACTACAGTATATTCTGTGGACCAAACCGGCCCTTATTCCTATGAGGTACTTAAAAGCAATAATACAAGCAGAAGGTATGAGAGAGAAGTGAAGAAAGACCCAAATTCAATACTGATTTTTATGAGCCAGAGCAGTAGCCATTACTAAAAAAGGCAATTCATGAAGAAAAAAGTTCATAAGGAAATTAAATAAGATCCTTGTGAGTCAGTTTGAGTAAAAGCAGAAAAGTAGGAAAGAAGAGGATACAGCCCTCAGCGTACCCATGCTCAATTCAAAACAATAAAAATCACAGTCTCCCGACTCTTAAGTGAATAAAGTAACATAACCCGACGGGTTTATTATGTGCGCATGCTCATACGTGCATCAACGTGTAGCCCCATGCCTTCATGTGAATCTTGTATAACGTACTAAGTTACCTCCACGCCACAAGTATCATGGAGAAACGTCCACCATCTAATAGCGCCAAGTGCTCCCCAAGCACAAGTGTGCCACTGCTCTCGTAGCTGAAAAACCAAAAATTCAGGCAACTGTCAGCGATAGCTGAAGCATTACCACTCAACGATGATAGGAAACTGTTCGGTGTCTAGTCACAGCCAAGTGTAAGTGCCCCAATCTATGTAGCCAACCAAAAGTACTTGCACCCAAGCCACTCACCTACTCATAAGCTGAAAATACATTGTGTTTTCCTTATGCAACGGCCAGTGGAGCGGCGGACTTCTGACCTCTACCGCCTTCCTGCTGCTAGAAGTTGCAACCCAAGTGGACCTTCTCCCGCACAGCCGCCCACTGCGAAAGAATCGGGATGAAGGCAATTAATGGACGGAAAGTTACGAATATTCACACCAGTCATGAGGAACTATCGCTTACCGCGGATTCTAAAGCGTAACGCAAACTCCTGGCGATTCACCACCGTGCCTCCTGTTTAACCGTTGCCTGATGCAGCTGCTTAAACCGTATTTGAGTGAGCCCAACGCCTTCCCCGTCCGTGAGTGCGCGATGCGTCACCGCACAGTGAGAAAAATAGAAATAGGACAGGAAGAATCCTCCAATACCTTACTGAAGCAACATGTCTGCCAAATTTGTTATCTTCGGAAGTGCTAGGTGATTTCAGATCTATCGAGCAAAGGATTGTCATACATAAAAACACAATCATTAATTTGCAACATGTTTACACTTGTATATGGCTTACAATTGTTATAATTGCCAGTAATCTTCGCGATATCAGACAGTACCGAAAATACTTTTATCTGTGAAAATAAAATGTATGTTGCTCTGAATGTATTCCTACAGATCAATCAACGTCGATCTATAGCTAGAGTGCACCAGTTTTCAAGAGTACTCAAATGGTAGTTCATGTACATCACACGTTTTCAATAAAGTTTTGAATAAACATTTTTGTTGAAAACTAAACAAAGCATGTGTACCCAAGTAGTTCAGGTCCTCAAACAATCAAAGTTGATAGATGTGCATGACATGTTACAATAAAATTTCAAATGAAAGATGAACATGTTTCTGCTACTAAGAAGGTATTTCTAACATACAATACAATGCCAAAGATTTACATAACATAGAGACTAGAGCTGTGCAGGTAAAGCTGTACATGATGATAACACATGCCTGAAACAGGCTGTGATACTACACAATAATCCGCTCAATAACATCATGATATCTGCTCAGATTCACATACAGAGAATACACCTACCATATGCCTGGCTGTGCCAGGATGCTCATGGATGTAAAAAGAAACTCACAAGAAACATCCATGAGCAGTTTTTTCTTCCACACAGCATTCACCTCCCTGTTTAAGCAGAGAAGTTTACCTATTAACACCTTCATCCCATACATACACAGCCAGGCATATGGTAGGTGTATTCTCTGTATGTGAATCCGAGCAGATATCATGATGTTATTGAGATCTCTTGCTTCTTTGCTTCTTTGCTTTTTACAAAACTAGCAAACTGTACTCATAAGGTGTGAGGAGGACAAAGGTTAACTCAAGGGTCTTGCTTGGTACTAGTGGAAAAATTCTTTAAAGGTACTGAACAAAGATCTGTTTACTTGTCACATGCTAAATTGTTGCAAGCGTTCTCTATAATAGGGAGAACATTGACTCTATATACTGGACTTCCATGCTCATACTTCACAGTTCCCGTGTCTGTGTGTTCTTGATGTCAGCTTTTGGGCCAGGTTAGTGGCAATTCCAGTTTCTTAGTCAGAAAAGGTCCTGATGGTAAACATTCCACTGAGTTCTATGTGCTTCTCTTGTTTCCAACACGCTTCCCTCTTTTGGTTTGTAATACATCATATAAAGCGCGTACCACTGACCTGATTTAAACGTACATGATCCCTACCTACATTTCTAGTATTTTGTTCTTTGGTGTGTAAAGGTTTGTTCCAAAGCATGCCTGAGTTCAGGCTTTCTAACTCCTTTCTTTTTGATGGGTGAGCGCCAACGGCCTTATCAGAGAAGCTGTGACTGGTGTAAAAAAACGACAAACCTATTTTACTATTTTTGCTGTCTGTGTTGTGACTAGGGTGGCAACCTGGCCGATTGTTTACGGACATGACCAGTATTTTAATGTCTCAGCCGGTACAAAAATTAGGAAAATCACCTAAAGCAGTATTTTTCCCCTTATCTGTAAACATTTAAAATAGTAATAATATGAAGAAAGCACTTTAAAATGTGTTCCAGATCTGCCTTAAAAATCCCAGACTGATAATCAAAGTCCTCAAAGACAGAAGTGCTATGTTAAAAATGATGATTTTTTAAAAGTTCTATTTAAGTATCATGTCTGGGCCTTTGCAGAAACTCAAAACGTGAACAAATGGGCAGTATTTTAGTTTTGGGAAAACGAGAATTGTTCGAAACTGAAACTTTTGTACTTTCAGTTTTGAGTTCGAGAACTGTGTGAAAGATGGAACAACTATTTCACATTATGTTTTAGGGAGGAGGGGAGGTGTGTGCGTGCGTACCTACGTGTGTGCGTGTGTGCGTGCATGTGCGTGTGTGTGTATGTGTGCACAGGCGGCCTTTAACATTCTGAACAGGTGCAGCACCGAGGCTTGGATTGCACACAGCCTGATGTATCCACATTCAAAAACCTTTCAAAGAGGATGCACCTGTGTCCTGGTCTAGAACATTCAGTAGCGGTCTGTGGAGGGAGTTCCGTGGGGCGGCGGGGCGGGGGAGGGGGTAGTAAACACCGG
Source organism: Calotriton arnoldi (assembly GCA_963921515.1). Taxonomy (NCBI): domain Eukaryota; kingdom Metazoa; phylum Chordata; class Amphibia; order Caudata; family Salamandridae; genus Calotriton; species Calotriton arnoldi. The sequence continues at coordinate 3,510,378 of CAWUFW010000156.1, forward strand.
AATATGGATGAACGGAGGTAAGTAAACATTTAAATAAATAAAACGAATTTCGTTGCGCGCGCTGCATTGCAAAATGCGTTGCAGCGCGCGCAACGAAATTCGTTTTATTTATTTAACTGTTTACTTACCTCCGTTCATCCATATTCCGGTGTTTACTACCCCTACCCTGCCCCTCCCCCACCCCGCCTCACCGCCCCACGGAACTCCCTCCACGGGCCGCTACTGAGAACATAGTTACTTAGGCTGTGGCAAGGCTGTTCCAAATACTAATGACCTACTAGGTCTGCAATTTCTCAATACGTGGAAAAAACAAGAATCAATAAAAACAGATGTCAGTGTGACCGCAGCAGGATTTTCAGGGTGCAGACATGGAATATTACCTAAGTGATAATGGCTTCAGAACTCGCTTGTTCATTCACTCATCCACCTATGCATTCCTCTCTGTAAGTTAAGAACGTGTTCCAGACATCAGTCTGTAACCTATATGTCACTCATGCCTTCACCGTTCATGTTCTGTCAGCAATGAAAGTTAGTACAACTCTGTGATGCTAGATCTGGTCTGAGGAAATTGAAGCTTGCCCTCATTGCCTTCTGTGAGAGAGGGAAGCTTGCTTTGCTATTGGCATGCCGTCCCTATTCTGTGAGGAACTCAAGCTTGCTCTGCTGTTGTCTGATTTGTATCTGTTTGTGCTGGTGCTACCCTAGTTGCTCCTGTCCTCTGCAGAAGGGATGCTTGCATTGTTTCTGCCCAGTATGTAGCTGTTCTATGACAGGAGGTGTTTCCACTGCTGTCGCCCCATCTTAGAAATAAACACAAAGGATCATTTGAATGCCCTTGCATAATATACCCGGGCCAGTCAGAAACTTTTATTGGACCAGGGCAAAACTAGTTGTAGAGCCATAGCCAAGAGTACCTATTTTCAATAACTGACCAAAGTGTGTGATCAAGGACAATGACTTTTCTTCTTTTTAAGTGATCACCACACTTGAAACAACTTGAAAGAATTTAGTTCAGGGTGCGCACTGTACAAACACCTCTCTTGTATATGGTTTAAAACACCATAATGTTACTTCATCTATGGTAGTAGTAAAGGCCTTGTATAGGAGAGAAAAGACAACTGACTTGCCTCTTGGCTCGCTAATAAAATATTCATCAGGGCGGAAGGGGGAAATAATGTGATATCCATCCAGGATCTGAATTGCACAATGTCTAATCAGGAAACCTGGTTTCAATCCCAGCTTCCAAGCTTGACCAAATTGTGTGACCATAGGTAATTATTGTTCTCCACTATGCCTCCGTTTCCATGATCACCTCATTTGGGAGCACCTTGAAATAATTTGGGATGCACACTGTACATCAACCTCTCTTGTGTATGTTTAATAGCCCATATGTTGCTCCATCTATAAAAATAAAAGGCTTATGTAGGAGGAAACAAGACGACTGACTAGCTTCTTCAGTCATTAATAAAACTGTAAGAGCAGAGAGGGTGTGGTTCACAAATTTTAATAAAAGCCACTCATATCAGTGATCTAATTCAAGGTGCTAAAGTGAAAGAATCCAAAATATGCTTTTTATGCAAATGTTCGCACCTCAGTTATAAATAGTCAGTCACTAACATTTGCAGAAGAGCCGGAGGTCCAGACTGAGCCAAGAGCTGTTCCCTCAAGCCTCCATTGCACTGCTTTTCCAGACAGGATGCAACAGAGATGGGCTGCTGAGAATTATGGGATCCGGCAGTCATCATCTCACTACCACTGCCCTGCTAGTGCCCTACTAGTGCTTGCAGTGAGGCAGGAGATGGTTTGGTGCTGGGCATATAGTTGGCAGTTTCAAAGGCTATGCTCTCCCACTGCCTACACCCAATTAGTTGGGAGTGTGGCTTGGCAGCAGGATATTGCCTGTTTCATAGTGCAGGCTGTGACAACAATAACTTGCCGTGTGATACATGCTCCATACTGACAACCTCCATACTGATTGCCCCTCCCACTTCTGAGGCTGGTAAACATTCCCTATGAAGCAGGAATTGTTTCACAACATTTGATATGAGATACCTATACTCTTTTGGAATACACCTGAGTCCAAAGCACCAAAACATGTTGACGGGAAAGAGAAGATGGGTCCATTGCATAGGCCTCCTGTGTTTTTTTAATCATCTCGTATGGAGACCCCAGTAAGAAACATTTTTAGCCATTCACATAAAAGTGTAATATAGGTCTGACACTTTAATAAAAGGAGTATATAAATGTCGACATAAGTGACATAACCTCACCTAAACTAGGGAACTCATAACTAGGAGACTGTTCCATCAGTGGACACAAGTACTCTTGAATGTTTCCAAGTAAAAGATATGGAACCCACTGATAAAGAATACCACATTAGGTAGGTGAGCATTCATCATCCTACATTAGTATATGAATGTATAGTAATTTTGTTACAAGACCGTAAACTACCATTATGCCTGTCCAAGATAAATATTAAGGCTTTTACTTTTATGTTTATTTATCAAAGCTTATGTATCACCACTTACTTAGTTGGTAGGTGTTCTGTAATCAGGCCCCTCCAATTTATGGTTATTTTTTTCTTTTTATTCTTTTGTTCTCTTTTTTCTCTTTTTCTCAAAACAAAGGTAAGTGCTTTATTTTAATAAGCCTGGGCCTCTCGCTGCTCATCAGGCTAATGCAGTGGCTTTTGGGGCAATATACGGGCCCTGGGATGTGGCTCACTGCTTGCGAGCGTGCTCCCTTTAGCCCTCTGCATCCTTATTTAATCTGGAAACGTGCAGGCGATGCACCCTGTCTCCATGCGGGCTCCGGTTTCGGAGTGCTGAAGGGCGCACTCCTCCACTTGCCGAGGTGAGAGGTAGGGCGCATTGGCCTTCTGACACTGACCTGCTTTGCTCCTCAGATGCCGGGCCACATTACTCTACCGAACCCTCAGCATTTTACAATTGACAGAGGCATTTATTTATGAACAGCGCGTCGGCGTGCGCATAGCGTTCATATGACAACGCAAGCTTGCAACCGTTGTCAGTTGCAGAAAGTGACACCAGCTGATTTTTTTTATCTCCTAATGTGCTATTTGACCCAAAAAAAAGAAAGGGAGAAGGTTTTTTATTCTTGATTAAGGAGATTGTTTCCTAAAGGGGGATTTCTTTCTGGTACCATGGCAAATGATTAATGATCACAGGAACACCCTTTCTCCGGCCTCAGTGAGGACATGTTCTAGAGGTTTTTGGACAGGGAACTCAGATCTTCCCTTAAGGAGGCAGTAGAAGCTGTTTTTGCAAAAAGGAAGTGAGATTTTCCCTCAGAGGAAGATATTTTTCTACTGTCTGAAGAGGATTCCCCTGTAATTACCAAAAAGGGTGGTAAGGTGTCAAAAAAGTCAAAACACCTGGTAAGGGAGGAGTCCATAATCGAAAGAGACTTGAGACAGGGTAGCCTTAACACTACAACAGATCATGGTGTCCTTGGCAGCACAAAAAGCAGAAGCGACCATGTTGGCGCAACGGGGATGGGTGTCCGTCGCAGCACCAATAGAATGAGTAGCCTTAATGGCACAAAAGATAGAAAGAACTACCGCAATACTAATGATACCATATTTGAGGATGATTTAGACCAAATTCACAAATATGTGTTTGATCCATAAGAGACCCTGGAGACTTAATTTCTTGATGAAGACCTAGAACAACCTTCAACCTCGAAGGCTTTTAAAGACCCGCTGGGTGAGCACACGTTTAATACCAACCTTATTACGCACCCTCGAGGCTCAGACTGGTGGCCAATTGACCACGTCACTACTTTTATTAAATATTGGTTGCATAAGTCTTTTGATAAAGAGACTCACTATCTTATAAGGGGTGAATGTCCTAGACTGTTTCTGGTCAAGAATTAACCCCAACCTGGAACCCGAATTAATAACCTTCCTTTCAAATCATGCAAGGACCCAAGAAAGGACCTGGAGCGCTGCCTTAAGCAGTGACAGAACAAGTTATTGGATGTTCTGGGCCCAATAGCCAGGATTTTAGATATGGCAGAAGAGGCAAATTAAAAGATTTGCCCGTAGACGTGGAATTGTTGAGAGGTTGAAGTCAACAGGCCATATGCCTGCTTGGAAATGCCAATGTCGGACTAACAGCAGAAAGTAGAAAGCCATCCTCATGAGGATGAACCCTAAACTTAGTGACCTAGCGAACAAAGAAGCCCTAGGTGACCAGAATGGGTTGCTTTTTGGCAAACGTTTTGTAAAATCCTTCGGTAAGTAAGTGTCCAAGTTTACTGCCTTTAGCAGACCCCAATCAAGTATGAGACACATGTTTAACACAAGGGTTTTTGAAAGGGCTAACAGGAGGGGACTGGCAGTCAGCAGAGGGTTGCAAAGGTCCCAGTTCTACTATCAAGAGCCACGGGGCAATGGAAGAAACTACTGTTCCAACATGGGTCTTTCCCGCAGAGAGGACGACCCCTTCATTCCCGTGGAAACAGGGGTAGATCTCAAGGCTAAGGAGATCAAGGTAAACTTCAGTCATTTAAATGGTTCTTCCCAAACAATGGTAGGGGGAAGGTTACGTTTTTTCCTCGTAAACTTGTCAATCATAATGATCGATTAAGGGGCTTTACAAACTATGAGAGGTTTCAGAATAGAGTTTTGGGAAATTTCCTATCAAAGGATTCAACAAAGGGAGTTATCTTTAGACAAAGATCAGATGGTATTGGTAGACACAGAAGTAACCCAAATGATACACAAAGGTGCAATTACCAAGGTTACGGAATCAGAAAAAGGTTTTGTAAGTACTGGTTTTCTGGTCAAGAAAAAGCACAAAGGTTGACGACCTGTAAAAAACCTGAAGGAGTTAAACAAGTTTTTAGAGTACAGGCACTTCAAGATGGAGGGAATCCCTCTATTATGAGACGTTTACAGGAGAAGGACTGGCTAGTGAAGTTAGATCTGAAAGACTCTTAGTTCTCAGTCCCTATAGACGTACGATTACAGAAATACTTACGGTTCAGATGGAGAGGTATTTTGTACCAGTTTTCCTGTCTTCCCTTTGGTCTGTCATCAGCTCCTTGGTGTTTGAGCAAGGGACAGCACCCTGTGGTAGCTTTCTTGAGAGAAAGGGAGTGCATTTAATAATCTATCTAGATGATATATTAGTGATGTCTCAGGATCAAAAGGAATTGTTGAAACACATGAGGTGGACAAGGGATCTCTTAGAGGCCTTAGGGTTTATCATCAACGTAGATAAATCTATCATGACCCCAATTCTTTTTTTCAGTTTTTGGGTTTTCAGGTAGACCAAATTTGGCCCAGTTATGTCTCCCTCAGAAGAAATTGACAAAAAGAAAGAAGGAAGTAGGTCATGTTTTAGCAAAGGAAGTAGTGACTTTGCGGGATCTAGCAAGGGTGGTTGGAATTTTATCCTCCTCCATTTAGGCTGTTTTCCCCAGGTCCACTTCACTACAGGGCACTCCAGAGACTAAAATCCCTGTGTTTGAGGAAGGGTCTATGGTATGCAGATGCAGTTCCCCTGTCCCAGGAAGCTCGAGAGGATCTAGAGTGGTGGCTGAACAATCTGGAGAGCTGGAATGGCAAAGCAATATTCACAAATGTTCCAGAATTTATTGTAGAATCAGATGCCAGCAACCTTGCATGGGGGCACGTTTGAAGGATCTAGAAACTGGAGGGAGATGGTCCAGGAAGGAACAAACCTTACACGTAAATTGTTTGCAGCTGCTAGCAGGTTTGAATGCTTTGATGAGTTTCAAGACTATCCTAGCAAACAGTGTGGTATTGATTAGATTGGACAATTTCACAGCATTATCAGACATCAATCGTTTAGCCTGCTACATTAGCCTGATAAGCCTGATGAGCCACAAGAGGCCTAGGCTTATTAAAATAAAGCACTTATCTTTGTTTTGAGAAAAAGAGAAGAAAAGAATAAACAGGTAAAAAAACAACCATAAATTGGAGAGGCCCAATTACAGAACATCTACCAAGTAAGTAAATGGTGATACAGAAGCTTTGATAAATAAACGTAAAACCAAAACCCTTAGTACTTATCTTTGTCAGGCATAATGTTAGCCTCCGTTGTCTTGAATGAAATCAAGATACTCTCTGTCTGTTAAATGGGGAATCGTCATTCTATAATAGATTTGGGTATTTCTTGCAGGAGTTTCATACTTCCTGTATGTTTAAATCTGTTTACGAAAAGTATACAACAGTTCTTTAACACCTCAGACTCACTCTTTAGTGCGTTAGCTACTTATGTTGTCCCTCTCCTGTATGTGGCTTTCCCCCTTTTTCTACTAAGCAAACATAGTTTCAAAATTGCCCAGAATCCCAGAATGTTGAGCTGACGCCGAGACTTGAACGTGGTTCCCTAGTTCCAAAGTCAGCAGTTCTGGAAGTAACGTCACATCCTCTCCCTACCTCAAAGAAGTACAGCACAGGCTGCAGGTGCTGCCCCGTGAGGGATGCCAGTGTTTGGGTGTGTTTGTGTGTATGTTAGAAAACTATCTTTTTGTTTCACATTCCACGATGGAGGTGCCAGGTCACAGAACAAGTTTCTGTAAAGTGAACATTTTGTTGTTATAGCGATCATGTATATATGAAAAAATATCTATCTACATATATATGTGTGTGTGTGTGTGTATATATACATATATAAATATATATATCCCACAGCCCAGTTTCCCAGTATCTCACGTCCATCCGACAAATAAAGGGAAACAGGCTACCATTCTTGTGCGTTTTAAGCATGTTTAATTAACACAGAATGGAGCACAACAGCCCGACGCGTTTCGGAGCAGTCGGCTCCTTTATCACGGGTCATGTTACGTTTGCTCTCATGTACATTTAATACACCATGTGATTCATAATACACCCAACATAAATGACAGACTATCCTGTTGGCACCTGATAAAACATTTTGGCCATTTTAACACAGTGGCTTTTATAATGTGATCAACATACAATCCCGTATACTTGGCAATGCGTGTATTCACAATTAATCAAAATCTATCTGCAATGGTATCAATTCCATAATTAAGAGGTCCTGTGCGGTGCATTGCCTCTCATGCTGCACTCAATAAAAGTGTCACACATTACAATGCCCATATCTCTGAATAAACAATTGTGGATCATTCAGCGAGTTACCTGGTGACATTATTAAACTGCCCCTCAAGTCAAGAACACTGTTACTGATCCATAACAATTCGCCCGATTGGCTTCCCTTGTCACACTTTACATGTATTTAAGGCACTGTTATACCAGAACCACATCATGGTTAACATAAATGATACAGCGTATGTCGTGTTTCCAAATGCTGTCTTATAAGCTCTTCCCGCCCCAGTGGGCTTATGCATGCTATGCAACTATCATGAAATGATTCCTCAGTCAGGCCCTAATGGGTTAACTTATGTGTTATTATATACCTGAGGCTTCCCCGCACAGACCAAAAAAGATTCATTTACTATACCAAGTTCCAAAATTCAAAAGAAGATGAGATATGCCCCAGACTGGGCTAGATATATTTGGCTCTCTTGTGTTTCATATCTGGATCTTAAAAGGCAACAGGAGCACCTACAAAATACAAAAGACAAAAATAAAATGAAAAACATATATTGCAGCCGGATTAAAATCAATCAGCAAACCTAACGTGCTAGAGAACAGGAGATCAAGAGAAAAGCGCTCATTAAAACCCATGGGAACTACAGAGCATCATACTTGTAATGTCCACCACAGACAAGTGGGGCCATCATTAGTCAACTTAGGTGGTCTGCCAACTTCTCATCCAGATTCAGTCCTCCCAAAAGGAGGATACCATATCCTATGATGAGCCTTGACTCTAGTCTCCTCAGTTCCTGTACTCTCTTGCCCCCCTCTTTCCTATATTGAGATTCTGTCTAGCACACAAAACTGTAAGTGGCCAATGTTTTTGCCGTGTTTAAGTTTAAAGTGCCTTGCAATAGGGTACTGTTTGTCTTCATTTATGATTGCCCTTATTTGCTCTAGTACTCTCTTCTTAGCTTAATGTAAGAAGTTTAGGGCCATATGTAGGTGGACTAATACCGGTCGGTAACGGCCGAAAATCGGTAAATTTCCCGTTACCGACCGGTATTTAGCCCTTTGCGATGTAGGAGGCCGGATTTAAGGAGTCGGTAATTTACCGATTCGTTATTTTAAGGAATCGGTAAATTACCGATTCCTTAAATCCTATGTAGGGAGCACTCAAGTGAGTGCATTTTTGGTTTAAGGATTCGTTATTTACCACCAACTACAAGTTGGTGGTAAATACCGAATACCTTTTAAGAAGCAATTTTGTGCTTTTTTAAAAGTGCCATGTGGCAGACATACATGCACGATTCAGGGGTGCAACAGGGTGTCAATTTGAAACCCTGCCACCCTTGAATATGCTCCCCCTATTACCTATTCGGTATTTACCGAATCGGTAATAGTGAATAGCTTCCCATTCATTCCTATGGGCCTCCAGGCCCATAGGAATGAATGGGAAGGTATTCCTTATTACCGATTCGGTAAATACCGAATAGGTAATAACGAATATTACCGAATCGGTAAAATTTACCGAATGTTTACCTACATTCTATTTACAGATTCTTAAATACCGAATCGGTAAAATTCGGTATTTAGGAATCGGTAAATAGAAATTACCTACATATGGCCCTTAGTTATTTTGTACAAAATAACTAAACATCTTACATGCAATTCAGATTATTGTGTTGTTTATGCCCTGTGCTGCCCATGTAACAAGTATTGTATTGGGAGCATGATTCATAAAGCTAAGAAGAGAGTACTAGAGCACATAAGGGTAATCACACATACAGTAAGAATGGGGCATATCTACCCTTTTCTTTTTTTCACCAGTGCAACGTTTCTGAGATATAGCACCAGGTTTTACCAGCTCAGGTTCCAATACAAGGTTGCTATTTTGTCAGAGCTGGTAACTGAATGGAAACAATTAAATGTGGCTTTGTCAGTAAACATTCGAGGTTTTAATTTGTGCTCAACAATGGCTGCATCAAAGGGATGTAGCTATTATTAGTGCTGCAGTTGCAGTGACACCAAGGTCCATGGTGTATGAGGGGCCCACAGCAACCTAATTACAACTGTCTTTTACTACCCAACCATGGCAACTTTGCTACCACACTGCAGCAGATTTTTAATGGTGATGCTGTTTTGTGACACTGCAGCATTCATTACGATAAATAGTTGGGCCCAGTCACCTGACTCTACGTCTTTGTACTTTTTTGTGTGCCTCCAACGTTTGCTATTTCTTTCAGATGTGCAAGCAGAGTGTCCGTTTTCAAGGAATACATTATGGAGGCACACTGGAAGGGCGATTCCCTCTATCTCTGTACACATTTTAGCAACAGATCATCCTTCCTGGCAACCAAGAAAGTACTTGAATCAATAGTGACCACCTTTGCTCAGGAGATTGACACAATTCCTCTCAAATTAAGGAGCCATTCTTTTCCACAAAAAGAAATGACCCATCCTAACTTATGCTCATACTTCCATAAGCATGATATTTTAGTGGTCTATGGGTCAGAGCATGAGCAATAATTTATGTACGATGCTCGTTGTTGGGTGACTGCCAGCGGCTGAAGGGGAGGTGAACATTTTCTTCTGAAATACTTTCTGTTCCACTCACTATTGCCAGGTATTGCCTGCGTTCTGAAAGAACTTGAAATCAGTAGGAGAGCTTTTTTAGGCCTGTAATTTGTGCATTAGAACATACTTCAAATAAGAAAATAACACCAGTACTCACTTGTAATAACTTATTATATGCAAGTAGTGTCATTCCAAAGGAACAAGTCCGCTTTTGACTTGAAGTAGGTAGTAACAACTGACTTATATTACATGAAAGCATATGCTTCAGTAACAATTGGTTTGATGTCATTTACGTTTTCTGATGCCCACTAGCTACATGCAGTTTTGATATTGCAAGTTTTCCCTGCTTTCCATGCCTTTAAAAGGCACTCTTCACAGTCATGGAACTTCTCAATGACTTGCTTCCTTACTCATTGCCCTTTATGCTGACTGGCATGTGGGGTAGAATGAAGGATCTCCACTTCTGACTGTCTTGGGCACGTTTCTATATGGTACCCCATCTGTGGTTCAAAGACTTCATTTCTGTTTCCACAGTTCGCCTTCAGGTGTTCTTTGGCCTGACTCTCTTCAATTTGTCTTCTGGGGTCCAGTGGAGAGCTGCTCTTGTTATGGAGTCTTGTTTTCTTCTGATGGTGTGTCCTATCCAACTCCATCTTTATCTCATAATGATGGTGGCCATGCTCTATTGGTTGCATCTGGTGAGCAGTTCCTGGTTGGAGATGGTTTGCCGCCAGAAAACATGCAAGATTCTTTTCAGGTTACTGGTGTGGAAGACAGGCAGTTTAAATGTCACTATTTGTTATCCACCAGCATTCTGATCCTCACAAGAGCGTGGAGAGATCACAGCTCTGGTAAATCTTCAGCTTGGTGTGTACTTAGATGACCTCCACACAATGTTCAGCATCCTGAAGGCATTCCTGGCCTTGTCCAGTCTGCTTTTGATAACACTGCTCCATCATGTCTGATAGTATTTTCTAGGTAGGTGAACTACTCAGTCATGGCTAGAATCTCGCCGTCCACCTTGACTGGTGAATGGGTTGGGATGTTGAGTGGCATGACTTCTGATTTCTTCATGCTGATCTTCAGGCCCACTTGTTGTGCATAGATGTTGAGGTGAGACATCTTTTCCTGCATATGCTGGTGTGTGAGAGAGCAAGGTTAGGTCATCCGAATAGTTAAGGTCATCCAGTGTTGCATCATGCAGTCGATGACTAGGTGGTAGAGCAATGCTGACAGCACGCATCCCCTAAGTGGCCAAGAGTATGTTTAGACATGGGTCCCTTGCTCGCTGTGCCACTGGATTCAAGCTAGCCTGGCTGATGAGGGGTAATACCCCGAAACTGGTCCCAGGATGCTTTTCCCGGTCCAGGGAGGACCTGGCCTGGCAGTTTGGGCTGTACTGTTCCCATGAGGAACAGGGTCAAGACTGATTTGCATATGGCTGGGTCCAAACTGGGGTGGCATAGTGAGTAAAAAACCCAGATCTGTGACAGGGGTGAGTGGTTGAAAAGTTTCACTCTGTCCATCATCTTGTGTTTGCTATCACGCATCCCTGTCTCACACCGGTCTTGACTTCAAAGCTATACTCACTGTCTCCCACCTTGAATGCTGTGGTATGCTATGTGCTCTTAGTATATGCCAGAGGCTGTCACAATGGATTCTGTCAAAGGCTTTCTCAAAATCAATTAAGTTGATTTATAGTTATCTCTCCCACTCCATGCACAGCTCTATGATGTTGTGTAGAGTATGGCTCTGATCTATACACGCTCTGCCCTTGCAGAACCCATCCTGTTCTTTTTTTCACTGCTTGTTTGCAGCATCAGAACTGCATTGTATAATGATTTTTGCCAGCATTTTACTTGGGATTGAGAGATGTGGGATTCCACGCTAGTTGTTAAGCTGGTTAGTGATCCCTTCTTCGGAATCTTGACAATGATGCCTTGGTTTCAGTCGTCTGGTACTTTCTTTCCTTCCTAAATCAATGTAACCAGTGGTTGGAGGATCATGGCTGATATTTCAGGGTCTGCCTTGAACGTTTCTACATTCAGGTTATCTTGGCCAGGAGCTTTTCCATTCTTGAGAGATCGAGTGACATTAAAAGTTTCTTTTTTTTGTGTGGTGGGGCGGCGTTCACATCCAACTATCGCTGCTTCTTCAATTACTTACAATATCCTTTTAAATTATTCGCTTTTCTATAAAGGAGAGATTCATATATGACATTGAAAACCATGACTGATGTCAGAGTGTTAGCATTATAATTTTAAACAGCTATGCTAAAATCAATCAATCAATCAAAATAAGCTTTATTTGATTTAAAAGATTAAATCATAAAAGCACATTAGCATATAATATACACACAGTCGAAGAAGCATAAAAAACATATTATAGCACCTATTACATAAACTATCCTAACGATTAAGAATAATTAAAAAGTCGCCTATACAGAGTTTTAAAAAGCCAGGTCCGTAATTCACATTGTTTTCCTGCATCTAATCACAGCTTTCAAATATATAGCGAATGAGCTAGTAAACAGGTCATATTCTAAAAGTTGTAAAATAAAAAAGGCAGGGCGGCATTGTCTCAGGCCTAGGACCCTTAATATAGGGACAATACATCTTTTCCTTAACACAGAGTAAAATTTACAGAATAATAAAATATGCATTGTGGATTGAATAGATAGATCGTCACAAGGGCATGGGCATAGAGTTCTTGACCGATCGTTCCTTAGTGGGAAGGTTCTATGAAAATTTCCTAGACGGAAGCGAGTCAGTAACATTATATCATACCCCCCTTCAACTGTGACCAGGTATGGTTGCACACCCAAATGCAATAATAAGTTTTGATTTTCCATCACTGAGGGCTTTAATATTTCAGAAGAAAGTCTAGTTTTCTCCATGAGCTCTAGACAATCAGTTTTTAAAGTTTTTCTTGAAACTGAGATAATGCTTCCTGGGTCATCAAAATATTCGGGGAGCCAGAGGTCTGACATAAAGTTCTTGACGTATTTTATCCAAGGAATATGGAGCACCTTTAGTAACTTGAAACAATCATTTAACACGTCCCTATTAACCCGTTAAGTGCTTCTGTCGGCCAACGGCCGTCGCGAGCACTACCTCGGTAGTGCTGCGCACGTCCGTTGGCCGACGCGGCCCCGCCCGCTTAATAGAACGTTCCGCACTGGCGCGGAACGTTCGAAGCAGTTAACCGGTTAAAACTAGTAAAAGTTGTAGACCATATCTTGTACCATAACAGGATTGGTTGAATCTTAATTAGGTCCGTTATGTGTGGCATTCCAAGCTCTGCGTGACAGATGTAAGTAGCAGTGCTATTCAGGACCGCTAGTAAGTACTTCAGGAATGCGTTCTCTATTAGATGAAGGGGCTGTGAGTCAGCATAACCCCAAGTACCGGCGCCATACATGGCTGTTGAGACACACTTTGCTTTATAGATCTCCAATAATTCCATTACCGGCCTTCTGCCCAGTTTCCTAGCAAAATTTGCTAGTGCTGCCGTGGCTTTTGAAAACAGCAATTTTCTTGCTGATATGGCTTGTGACCAGGACCCCTTATGATCGAAGAGGATCCCCAAGTACGAAAATCTATTTGTGAACTCGACCTTCTTGTTGTTAATAAAAATATCTCGGCATTTCGTACTATTGGATCCACATTTCATTATAAAAGTTTTGGTTGTATTTACTTGAAGGCCCAGTTTTGACATGTAAGTGGAGAAGCTAGAGACAACTCTTTGTAGCCCAAGTGGTGTACATGGCATTTAAACAACGTCGTTTGCATGCAATAAAGCTGGGATTGGACGCTTGTCAATGTACGGCAAATCCTTGCACTCACTAATTAAGACTGACCCTAAACTATTAATATACAGAGTGAAAAGGAAGGGGGCAAGCACGCACCCTTGCCTCACCCCCTTGCTAACTAAAAATGTTGCAGTGCACTCTCCTGAACTTCCATATCGGACCCTGGCTTGGGCATCATGATACAGCTGCCTCAGAAAATTAAGAAGTTGCGTTTCCACGCCCAAATCCTCTAGTATGCTCCAAAGTTTGTCATGACTGACACAGTCAAATGCGCAGCTAAGATCTACGAAAGCCAATTAAAGTTTCCCGCCTTTTGCCCGCGTGTATTTACTCAGGATAATATTTCAATTTAGCACCTGCTCAATAGTGCCAAGGCCCTGACGGAAGCCGTATTGAAGTTCTGTGATCACCCCAGCATCCTCGGCCCAGTTCTGCAGTCTGTTCAATAAGATACGGCCGACCACTTTAACAAAGGAATCTGATAGAGATATTGACCTATAACATGCAGGGTTATTACGGTCTCCCTTCTTAAAAATTGGTACTAAAACCGATTCGGGCCAAGATGGTATAAAACCCTGATTACAGGAAGCTTTCAAAACCAGTGTTAATAGTGGACCCCAGAGTGATGAATTTGATTTATATAGGTCCACCGGCACTCCATCGGGACCTGGGGCTTTACCGCCCGCACTTGCCTTTAGCGAGAGGATGACTTCATCTAATGTGAAGTCAACCTCAATGGGATGGAATTTCAGCAGTTCTGACTCCGGGGCTTGTCTGGACCTTACCAGGGATGATGCCTGTGCGTTGTCATTAAACATTTTTGAAAATGTATCCACCCATTGGTCCTCACCTATATTGATCTCTATTGATGGTAAATCTCTTGGGGCTAAAAATGGTGCGTTTACTGCCTTCCAGAAACTTATGTTGTCTCTTAGTATAGAGGCTTCATGGAGGGCCTGCCATGCTTCGTCTCTTAAAGCGTCCTTTCGTTCTATGAGGGCGCTTCTATTCGCCTACCTGGCCATCCTAATTTCACCTTGAGTTCTGGTGGGCTTATGTAATACCCTTTTCAGCTCTGAGTGCGCTTTAGAACATTTCCTGTCGAACCATCCCTGTCTCTTGGTGTGATATTTTTTGTTGTCCTCGTGTAAGATCCTCTTGACTTCATAAGATATTGTCGTAAAGGATTTCAGGATATCTGCGTGTTCAGCTGTCTCATCAAGACAGACTGCAATATCTGGTCTACAATTATTAAAAAGCATCTTTGTAAATTCTGTTTGACTCAATTTCAACCAGCGCAGTGAGTATCCATTAATTTTATTTAGGACGATGTTTTGGGCAAGATGTTTGGAAGGGCCTTTTATGTTTAATACAATACAAGGGAAGTCAAGGGTGATGCTTATGGGGAAATGATCACTCAAAGCGACAGGGTGGGTCACGAAATTATGCAGTCTACTAGAATGTCTATTCGAAATCAAGATGTAATCGATAATAGAGCACATCCCTCGGCCATTAAAAGTACAACTAAAAGGGACATTGGGAGAACATAGTTCATTAGCAAAGCCTAAGTCGAGTGTAAACTTTATAGTATTTAAATAATCCCCAAGTTTAGTATGTGAAAAATGGGCAAAATCGACTCTATCATCTGACGTTAGACCACAAGTTCCTCCCGTAGGGTATGAACACAGTACAGCATTAAAGTCCCCCCCACAGATCACGCACATGTCTTTGTCCACTCATTCTGCATGTTAGTCAAAGCAGTCTGTAGTTTTCTCAACACCCCCTCTACCTGATCCTTCAGAATATTGTTATAAAAATTCAGCAGGGCAATACAAGGCACGTTATCAATATAGAACATCAGTACCTGATAAAAAACGTCTGACAGCATAAGTTCTATCTTCTTAACATTAACTCAGTGGGACACATATGTGCATAAACCACCCTTATTCCTCCCGTGTGTGGATGGAACCTCCGGGGAATGAAATGTTTTGTAACCATTAATATGCAGGGGGCCCTCCGCCCAGGTTTCCTGCAGGCATAGTATAATACAATAAAGGTCAGCCACAGGGGATTAGTAAGTTTTACCCGCAACCCTGCCACATTCCAAAACAGTACATCACAGGTTGATGTACTACCTGGGTCACTATCAATCAGGTCGTTATTAATGTGATCAATTACTGTTATAGGATGATGGTCTATGGGTGTCTGTGAGCCCTGGCTACAGAGTTTGCCTCATGCGCTAAATTGGTGTCATAGTCCGGGGACAATGCCATAGGGAATGGGAGATTCAAGTTCACCTCGGTTGAATGTAGGGCCGTGTCCCGATTGACTGGTGTATTGAGTCAGGTCCAGCCTGGGGCTTACTGCATCTAAATTGCTTGATAATAAATGGTGATTCTGGGAGTTTAACTTTATTCCTGAGCTAGCCGGGGCCTCTGAGTTATTAACTGTGTTATGCGTCATAGAATTGGTATCTCTGTTAAAGGGAGTCGGGCCCGAGATGGTATGTCCAGGGTTGGAATTACATGAGGGCATTTGCCCTGTCTTCTTGTGTGGATCATTGGGGATAGCCCCCCTCGTTGCTGGACAGCAGGCCACGGAGGTAACTCACTATTTGAGCACCTTACTGTATTATGTTTGGTGGACTTGGTAGAATCATTAAGTACTCTTAGGTGCTTACTCAACATGTCTTGTATGACGGCCACCCTAACAGATAGTTTAGATAAGGCATCGCTTATTATTTTTTGTAAGTCGTCTATTTTTAGTGTTATCTTTTTAAGTTCCACAGGCTGGTTAATTATTTGAGAATTAGATGGAGGCTGACCCCTTCTCCCAGGTTCAGACTTACCACATTTAGTAGTTTTTTTAACGCTTTTTTATTAAGGAGTCTGCTCTAATCAATATTGGGTGTTTCTCTGGTGTGTCTAATACTACCTCTGGGTTTCTGGGGCGCTTTGGTGGAGGTTGGGATTCGCGTTCCTGGTCAGACACATATATATGGTCTGACACATTCTGTACGCAGCCATTTACAAGGGATGAGCCAGTAGGGGCCTCAGATTGAATTTCCGGGGGAGCAGAGGGGGCAAGATTTTGAATACTCAGAGCTGCCTCTCCAGTTTTTTTCCCTTGAATTAATGTCTCTTCCACAGAGTGGATTTGTTTTCCGATGGCCCCCATGGCCCCAGATAAATATTTCATTAGTTACTGCTGTGGCCCCCCATCTGGCTTCATTTGACTCCCAACTTTTCTTTTACCCATCGTGCCCACCCTGTTATAGTATACACAAAACTACAGTACACAAAACTTCCAGGAATTCCTAGTCTTTACTCCAAGTATCCTAATAGGGACTAAGTGCGGTGTAGTCCGGAGACTATGGGAGTTGAAGGTTTGCCCAGACGTGGGTCCCGTGCTCACTACACCACTGGAGTCAAGCTATCCTGGCTGATGAAGGCTGATAGCCTGAAACCGGTCCTAGGATGCTTGATTCCGGTCCAGGGAAGACATGGCTTGGCAGTTCGGTCTGGACTGTTCCCATGAGGCACAGGGTCAAGACTGATTTGCATATGGCTATGGCTGAACTGGGGTGGCGTGGTGAAGCAAAATAACGATGGATTAAACCCAGATCTGTGACTGGGGGTGAATGTTTGCCAATGTGCAACATTCCGTCCATCATCTTGTGTGTTTTTAATCCACCACAAAACAGCAAGATTTCAAAGTTAACCTCGGGTCCGGGCAAGTTACACGTGAGATACACTGTATCCTACTCGTTCACTCAGAGTCTCAATGTGTCAATCTCTCTAGACAATCTCAGCAATTCCAGGTGTGTTAGTCCGTGTAACCCAATATCCTCCTTCACGTGATCCGGCAAATTTTTCAGGTAACGTAACCTCTACGTGGTGAATAATCCAAGACTACAGTCAAACAGTGTTAACTCAACCTCATGTACCTCAGATTCCGGCAGCAAATGATCAGGGTGGTAGCTCGGCCTGGCCTCTTTCGGGCTATGACGGGCTAAGACTGGCCCGTCTTGGCCCAGTCTTCGCCCGGGCCAAGCCCGGGTATGCCCGCGCACGTCCCGCGCTGCGGCACGCCTTGAAGGATTATGTAGCGCTCCTGCGCTCTGCTTCCGGTGCTGCTGCATGGCCCTCCCTTCTCCGTCCAGGAACCAGGTGAGCAACTAGTAAAGTGCTCCGTACGTTTGAGCCTGGGGCAGGGACAGTGGGGAAAGTGCTGTGTGTAGTCTGGCGAACAGGCAATAAGGCAAAAGAAGTCGCGACCCGTGCTGCGGGACGCCTCGAAGGATTATGTAGCGCTCCTGCGCTCTGCTTCCGGTGCGGCTGCGTGGCCCCTCCCTTCTCCATCCAGGAACCAGGTGAGCAACTAGTAAAGTGCTCCATGCGTTTGAGCCTGGGGCAGGGACAGCGGGGAAAGTGCTCTGTGCAGTCTGGCGAACAGGCAATAAGGCGAAAGAAGTCACGACCCGCGCTGTGGGATGCCTCGAAGGATTATGTAGCGCTCCTGCGCTCTGCTTCCGGTGCTGCTGCGTGGCCCCTCCCTTCTCTGTCCAGGAACCAGGTGAGCAACTAGTAAAGTGCTCCGTGCATTTGAGCCTGGGGCAGGGACAGCGGGGAAAGTGCTCTGTGCAGTCTGGCGAACAGGCAATAAGGCGAAAGAAGTCGCGACCCGCGCTGCGGGACGCCTCGAAGGATTATGTGGCGCTCCTGCGCTCTGCTTCCGATGCTGCTGCGTGGCCCCTCCCTTCTCTGTCCAGGAACCAGGTGAGCAACTAGTAAAGTGCTCCGTGCGTTTGAGCCTGGAGCAGGGACAGCGGGGTAAGTGCTCTGTGCAGTCTGGCGAACAGGCAATAAGGCGAAAGAAGTCGCGACCCGCGCTGGGGGACGCCTCGAAGGATTATGTAGCGCTCCTGAGCTCTGCTTCCGGTGCTGCTGCGTGGCCCCTCCCTTCTCCGTCCAGGAACCAGGTGAGCAACTAGTAAAGTGCTCCCTGCATTTGAGCCTAGGGCAGGGACAGTGGGGAAAGTGCTCTGTGCAGTCTGGTGAACAGGCAATAAGGCGAAAGAAGTTGCGACCCCTAAAAACATGTTTTACTTCTTGAAACAGGCATTTTGAAATGACCCAACCAAGCTTACCCCACTTTCCCCTTTGTTTAGATATACAATAAGTAAATTTACTTTTAAAAGTTTTTACACATTTCTGTATGCTGTCAGACCTGGCTTATTTGTTGTTTTTGTTCAGCGCTCACTCATACAGGAGGCCGCTGAAGGTGAGTACTAAGTAACCTCTGAGACTCCCGAATGGATAACTGCACTCATGCCTTGGCACACTTTATTTAATGTGACACAAATGCATGCATTTTAAATCACAGGTCATCCCTGATATTATTTTAATGAGTTCCAAATATAAAGGACAACCGTTAAGTGGATAGCTCGTTAAAGCAACCTTTGCATTCCTTAGGGTCTGTTTTACTGGAAGGCAGGTATGGCTGAATATTTATAAATGCATATATTATGTCTAATTGTGTGTTCATGAATCACTCCAAACATACAGGCCTGCTCTAAAGTGATAAACAAGTTGATAGACATGAAAGTGCAATTTAGATATGTTACAGTACATTGTACAAAGTAAATATGCATGCATGCAATACAATTTATAGCTAAGTGCGTGCTTTGGCTCTGATTGAAAAATAGACCCATTTCCATTAAAATGTATGGTATATATGTTGAGCATCACTTCCCGTTATAGTGGTGCTATAAAAGTCTATGCTATGCTAATAAGTCTGACGACTATTTTAAAGGGCTTGTCCTTTGCTATCTAAGTACAAGGGTGGACAACCTGGGTATCCAACGCTGTTGGGCTAGTGCTTTAAAGAATTATTAGTTGAGTGGTTCCTGTAAGGTTCTGGTGACTGGGCCATTCCTGGAACCTTTCTAAAGGACAGTGGGGCCATGGGTCAGGACATTCCAAGGGTCCTACATGGCACCTAGCCTGGATGGAACTGCTCATATAATCAGAAAGGGACCCTGCTAAAACATTGGTGAACCTGGCTCTCATGAACGGTACTGCATGTGAACCCCAAAAGTATTCAATCCATCACCATTATGCATGATTTGTACACGAAGTGCCAAAAAGTGTCAGAAAGGCCGTTTTGTGACCCCACAAACAGATACATAATACACTCAAATGTCCGGCACGGCTCTCTGACCGATGCCTTCCTCTTAATTAAAGACTCATTCATTAGAGAAGATTTCATGGATGAGCTAGGACCCCCGCAAGCGAGGCGCGTGTTCCTGCTATTTCCTTATGGGATCCTGCCCCTCCACTCATTCACTACCAAATGGGTCACAGCACCTCTGGTGGATGAGCAGCTGTGTCCAGGTTGAGGGGCCTCTAAGGAGTCTCAAGAACAGGTAATGTTGTTCTGCCCAGCCTACTTAACTAGTAGGCATCGTTGGATCCTACCACTCTGCCGGAATTTGGGGATTAGAGAATATAAGTCTACCCTAAGGATATTAAAAACCGACTGCAGTAAACCATTGGTTTTCGCACTCTCCTGCTACTTGTTGGCTATGTGGATAACAAGGGCCAAATTTAGCGCCTTAAACTGCTAAATATCTGGGGCCTTATTTACAAGGAATTAACGCAGCGAGGTGCCGCAAGCCATTTGGCTGCGCCACACTGAGTTAATTCCGAAGCAAAGGGATGCGTCATATCTAAAACGATATGACGGATCCCTTTATTCTCCCCTGCACTGGCGCACAATTAGTTGCCATGCGCCGATGCAGGCACCCTTGCACCATGGTGCAATGATGCCTACGTCACGGGGATGATTGTTTTTGAGCAGGAAGGGACACCTTCCTGCACAAAAACAATCACAAGAGGTGATTTCCTCTTCCTGCGTGTGCTGCAGAATGCAGCAAGCATAGAAAGAGGAAAAAAACGAGGAGAAATTAAAACCTTTCTCCTCGTTGCGCCTCCCTACACCTCCCCTGGGGAGGCGTAGCATTCTGACGCATTTCCAGGTTTATGATTTCTCGTAAATCTGGAAATGCAGCAGAAGCCATGGATGTTGTGTGGGAACACCCACAGCAACACCCATGGCACGCCCCTTCCACGTAAAGTGTTGCATGTAAAGGGGCCATATTTACAAGGACACAAAAAGCCATGCAGGGTGGCTTTACATGTCCTTGTAAATATGGGGCAGCAGGTTGCGCCGCCGGTGCATCACAAAAGTGACGCACCACGGCTCAAGGGGCTTGTAAATAAGCCCCCTGGTGTTATTCTATTAATGAGCATACCCGAATCAAAAGTGCATTTTTAATGTTGTATTTTATTTTGAATCCTTATTCTCTGTTCACACCACAGTTTTAATGTTGTTTTTAGGCGCATTTGCTTTTAGACCATGTATTTATTGCACTATGATTATTAATTTTTTATCATGGCTTATGTATGTGCTTTTATGGCCTTGGGACGAAACAAAGCTTGAAAGGATACATAGGCATCAAAGATTTCTTTTGTATGTGCTTTTTTCGGGCTTTCACATGTCTGAGAGTACACAACATAGACAAGAAACTTTGGATTGCAAAGGTAAAAAAAGTTTTTGCTTCATTCCTGACAACTAGAATTTGTCATATACTGACCCATTTACATTTTTCATTCAGGTTAATTTAACATTCTGATGCACTCTTAGTTCAAAATGCAATTTCATCAGCTCTGCCTATATTACATTTGTATTCGGATTCGTTTCTTTCTGTCATTTGGATCTGATCTTTTTTCAGCTTCATTAAGATTCATTTTTGCCCATTATTCATTTATGCGCCCGAGCTTAATATTGCAGATGAAACTGATGAAGTCTTTTACCAAACTAATGCAGATCTGTCCCAGATCTCATGAGTAAGCGACCCAATGCACGACTGACTGTGCGAATAACACTATTGATTGGTTTTGTGGTATGTAAGTTTCCTGACATTTCTGTCTTTATCCATAATGTTTTGGTCGGTAAAAAATGAAGTGGCAACTTGCATATTTTACACATTCAACAGATAAATGGACACTTACAACTTAGAGTTTTAGTACTTTCAGTAGCCATATACAATAAAATAACACACTCTAGAAACCACTCTTGGAGTACTGGCAACTGTGCACAATTGCACTATTCATGCATCAAATATTTGTGTTATTGGCCTCGGGATCATGGTTGACAGCGTCGAGAGACACTCGGAAGAAGCGCCAGGACCTGATGTAATAAATGTTTGTGGTTGTGCACACCTGTGCATCGCAAAATCACAGGCATGTGACAGCAAAGCCATAGTTCACAATGTACCCAAGTGACGTAGACAGTTGGAAACGTCTTTCTAACTCGCAGTGTGCACTTAGTGAAAGATTGTACTTTAAAAGGGGGAGAGGTTTTGAATGTGGAGTCCCCCTTCCCTATGAATCGCAATGACTTCTTCAAATTGTGGTAGCAAACTATAGATGCTATACCACCTCCTCGAAGGAGGTGGTGCTGGATTCACAAACTGGAAGCTATCCATGAGGAACAGCTTGTGGAGGTCACTTATGAATGTATACAGTGGTCCAGGTGGCACTGCTTACTCCTCCCAATACCATTCATAGAATGTCTATTTCATGTTTTCGTGATAGCACTCTACGTACGCGACAGAGCTGCAATAACAAATAGGTGTTCTGCGAATGTGATTGCAGGCCTCCATGCCCAGCATTCTTAACAGGTCGCAGGCTTATTCTGCACCAATAATATTAATGAGTTGGGAGTTTTGCAAATTCTTGCAACCTGCTTTTCTGCGATACAAAAGCTTTGTACTTCCTGCACACTGGACAGAAAAAAGCTGGTCGAAGCACAACACAAAATTGCTCTATGACTAGCTCCTTTGAAACATCAGGCTCCCAATTTATGTATGTTTTACCTTTAAAAATAAAAACAGGCAGTGGAATAGTTGGCATTCTGTTTCATGTTAGTAGAAATCTACAAAAACGGAAAACTGTGAGCCATTTTTATTACACAGAAGTGTGTGCAGTTCAGAAGGTAGGATTGGATTAGACCTTAGTGCTGAATACAGCGCCAATGCTGACTACAGGACGCGTCCCGGACACGGCTCCACTCCATGAGACGGCGAATACCTAATTATAGTACATCGTACTGCCTATACATATAGGACATCTCTCTACCACGAGTTTTTCATCTTTACGCCCTAGAACTGCTTTTAAATCATCATTCTCGACCCAGCTACTGAGGATATAGCTCAATCCTTAACTTATTGCCCTGAAGAAGACCATGCTTGGGCGAAACGCGTTGGCTGGTTCTATCAATCGCATATCGAATACATCTGAAAATAAAAGACCAGAAACGACTTTCTGCTGACGCTTCTTATTGATGTGCTTTTTTGTACCAATTGCTTGTGTTTGTATATTGCCTCTCATCCAACCAGTTCATATATTCATTTTTTATGATCTACAAGCGGCAGATCATTTGAGGTGGGCAATATCATCTTTACTCAGTGACTAGTCCAGGTGGTGCAGTCTTCTATGACCCAGCTGCTTTCCTTCTTTTCTTACAGCGCCAATGTTGTTCACCTCCATTTTAAAGACTGCATGTACTTATGAATATGAATAAATACAATACAGCTGGTTGGGTTAAATATGCAGTTCTTGCAGTGGTAGTGCTGTGAAGTACTGTACATGTCCTCAAGATAGTAAGAAAATGTTGCACAGGAAATATTTGCTTCATGCAAGGTATGCTGATTTCACCACACATTGGCCATTGAATATCGCTTCGTGAGTTTTAGGCAGGGTCTGACGTGACTACAGAATGAAGCTGCCAGGCTGCTGACGAAAGCTGTGATACTATGGGCCTCATTTACAAGCCCCTTGCACCGCCGCTGTCTCACTTTTATTTTTACACCCCACACTGCGCCATATCTAAAAACAGACACATTGGGTCTGATGGAGTGAGGTTTGTAAAAATACATCCTCATGAAATTAAGTAACCCCATAATAATGTATTGACTGCATGGACTAACCAACCCTGAATGCACACATTCACACATGGGGCAAACGCATTTTACATAATATACTAAACCATGATGGCATGAGCACGTATTAACTCTTTGCGCTTTGAAAAATCGTACTAATGCATGTTTATGCTATGTTGTACATTGCACATTTTGCATGTTGTGCACAAATAACGAAAAGGTTGCTTTAAATTAATAGCTTTTGCTAGGAATTAATTAACACAGGGTATTAGTATGGTGGGAGGTAACCATAATGGGTTTTATTTCATGAATTAATATTCTTTTGTGTTTATTTGCTTTAGTACGAGATTGGGCCTGCATGAAAATGGCCTCTTGTCTGAACCAGCATGTGGTTGTCTTGGTCTGCACGGAGGACGCATGCGCTGAAATATTTTGCCTGCTTACGAACTGCAGAGTGCACCAGCTGATGTAATCCGTGTGAAGGCCATGTTGACCTGTGTCCTATTGTTTATGTGCCAAGACGCTGATGGAGCAAGGACTCACAATGAGACTTGCTCGAAAGCAATCTTCTCACAGTATTAATTAATTTGTACTAAAACCTGTAATGTCTTTATTAATAATGTGCAAACACAACATTTTTATCTAGAAGATGCTTGCCTATGTGTTTTCCACTAATAAGTAATCCTTGTCTAATCCAAAATGGCCGCTAAAGCGCGGGAATTCTACTGCGCATGTGTCAACCATGTCACGTGGTATGACGTCTTTCTTTGCTTGGAGGGAATCTTTTGCTTCTACGCAGTGTATGCTAAAATGGCCGCTTTAATGTTCCCACATGCTAAAGCTTTCGCATTGCTGCAATTAATAATGTGGTATTCTAACGCTACTAATGCGGGATAGACAATTATAATTAAATGGGATTAGGGTAGAAGTAGGAGGTATACAGTGAATACATTTATTTTTGATTTTAATATGTTTCTTCTTTGATTTTCTATTAGTTCGTAAAGTGGGCCTGGGTTGACTAAACGGCAGCTCAAGAAACATGTGACTTGCGCATGCGCCCTGAAAACTAACAAAGGAAAGCGATGAAGTCAACTTGGAAGATGTCCAAGGACATGACCCGCGGATCACCTTCACAGTTCATCCGAAATGTCCTACAACTTGATACATTTTGTATACACTTTGTATTCAAATTGTTGTGAAACGGGTGGGAAATAAAGCAAATGTATTAATTGAGAGGGGCGGTATTTTAAAAACAATGGGCTTAAGAAAGTTGACTAAAATTAATAGTGGGCCCATAATTTTGAAACATTAATGGGAGGTACCTGGGCATAGAAGGGTATAATAGATATAGAATTAGCTAATTAGTTAGCGCAGGGGAGCACAGCTCAGCGCTGAGAGAGAACAGACGAATAAATGCTGTAGCAGAGAATCAATGCTATTGCAGAAAAGAGCAGACTGAACCGCTGTCCGAAGAGGTCCTGAGGTGGGGGCGGCGGACTCTATTAGAGGAAGACGCGGAAGAACCGAGGAGGAACGAAGTGTCAGAGAAGGGAACGACGCAGGCGTCGCTGGTAGAGAGGTCATCTATCCTGTCCTGAACCTGGTCCGGAGGTCTTGGTCTTCATCCTTCTTGGGACCCATCTCTCCAACTACTTGGCCAAGGGGTTTGGTTTTCACACCTTTAGGTAACTATAAATGCGTAATCTTTAGTTGTACTGCTGTCTCTATCTTCTCCTTTCTGAGGGACCGTCATTTGTGATCAATAGGTGACATTAGTGTGCTTTCTCCTTGATATGGGATTAAGTATTATGTGGATTATAATTTACTCTGCTAAAGAATTTAGATAAACATTTTAAAACTTCCTGAGTCAGTGGTTATTTCAAGTGGTTAATGAAATTATGTATTGTATGATCTCATTTCAACCCCAATTGTCAAAGGTCCATTGGTAAGTCATTACTCTTCAATCAGAAAAGGTCATTGGTAGCAGGGATTTGATGAAGAGTACAACTGATTCCCACCAGCGGTGATTATTAGTTAGCGTGAATGAATGGGCCCAGGTGAGTATTTTGTGTATGAATGCTTGTTGCTAGTAACCCGCTGGATCAGTTTTCTGGCTATCAGAGGATGGTTATACTTTGTTAATTGGGTAATGAGAATTTTATTTTTATGAACTAACATCCGTTTTTAAAAATTTTGTTTTATGTTGTCTAGAAATCCCCGTGGAATTTGAATAGCAGATGGTAAGTGGAAGCCATACTGCAGTGAGGTTATCTGTCAGGCAGAAATAGTACTGAAAAGTTAAGCAGGGCTATCAGTACTTGTTAGGGACTCTGTGTGTGAGTGACAGCAAAGGAATACGCTGGTGAAAATTTGATGTTATATCACCTAGAAAGGGTAACATTGAAGGAGTAGCAGGTATTTCTGACGCTTACGTGAAGAGTAAACGGAAGTGTTTTACTCGTAGTGTATGTCTAGTAAATGGAAGAGTTTTACTAAGTGTGAAAAAATCTATCCTTTTCAACTTAGGGAAACTGACAAGATAGTGAATGTTTTATGTTGTTACTGAATTTTAATAAGAAGTGTTGAGAAAATAAAGTTTTGCGTACGATTTTTGTAAAGGGAGGGTCAGCTGTCGGAGTAGAAGCTGACGTCACAAACGCCGCGCTGGGATTGGTTTAAACAGCGGGCGTGGAGCGAGTTTGTAAAGGAGGGGTCAGTAGTCAGGAGTAATACTGATGTCACAGGTGCCGCGCTGGGATTGGTCGACAGAGCGAGGGACAGAGAAGCGCAGATTGTAAAGGAGGGGTCTTCAGACAGACGTCACAGAAAAGCCGCGCTAGGATTGGTTCCGAGACAATTGTAAGCTTAAATTTGATTGGTTGTCAACATAGAAGTCGAAATCTTAGTGGACAGTGTAGATTACATGTGGAAACGCGATCCGACTTTAATAGGAACACGTCCAGACAGGAGATTCCTAGGTTTTGCAGAATATAATTCAATAAACAGATATTTACCCAAAATGTACGGAGAAAAGAGAAAATTGTCATTCCTACAAAAGACTAAGAATTATTTTAAGAAGAATAAGCCATTCAAAACTAGGGAAGGAATTCTCATTCCACCAGCAAAAACGGCCACCTCATTCATGATGATGGAGAGGGGTTATCATACTTGTGTATGGTTAGAAAATTGGATAGAATATACAAAAGATGACGGAGTATTAGCTTTCCCCAAGAATGGTACTTTCAATGGGAGAATTCTTCAAAATTTAAGAATGAGAATGAATGAATTAGAACCCAGACCAAGATTAACGCAATACCAAGCCCTAGAAGAATGGGAAACAGAGGCATTTGAACGTGATAGACCCAGGAGCAATAGGGGTTATAGGGGATTTTTCCCTAGACACCAAAATGAGACAAGAGAAAGTCAGATGAAACAGTGGAGACGAGCGATGCTTACCGAGTGTTTGTATCCAGTATTCATGGCAGATGAGCTGTTAGGGAGTAAATGCAAAGAAAAGACTAAACACTTGACAGGGTTTGGAGAATCTGAAGATGAATTTATGGAAGAAATATTAAAGAACCCTCCACCATACCAGGAAGGGCTGGGTGGATGTACCCCAAGTGCACCAATTTTGAGAACACCATTGGTACCTCAAGTACTGCATAATCCACCAGTTAATAGTGTACTTCAGGATAAGTTTCAGTTTCAGTTTCAGTTTATTTTATTGTGCAGAGTTACTTAAAACCATTGCAATGCGTGCAAAAAATAAAACCATATGTAAAATATTAATTCGCAACAATAAAATTTCATCGCAGTTAAAATATAAAACACTTCTGTTGCTTACAAGTTAAAAAATTCAGATTTAAACATGCAAGAGCAACCAATATAAGTTGACCAGTCAGTGCAGCGGTTGTTACTCCCCTGAGAAAATTAAAATCCAAAGTCTCCTTTTCCCCAAAAAGCTTTAGTGACAGTTTGGCATTTTTGCTCTGGCCGCTTCAAGAAATCTAACTAGTCTGGAGTTCAATTGAGGTGATGCTGGGTCGAAGCAAGCCAAAACTGCTTGCCTTCTTGTCCGAATTCCCCTTTGATTAAAGGAGATTTTTAGCAGTTGCCTCCTTTCTTGAAGCATCTCTGTGCAAGAACAAATGGTATGGATGATGTCACCCTGGCCGTTTTTGCACAAACTGCATACTGTAAAAGTCTGCACCCTTTTCCATGGTGGAAGATGCTGCGTGCATGGTATCACTCCGAGTCGTAGCTTTAGGAATTTTAATTTCTGTGCTTTTGGATAGCCCAGGTTAAAATATTGTTGCGGGGCTAGAATCTTGTAAGAATTCAGCGTCATCCAGGCATGCGCTCTGGCTGAAAAAGCAGCTTTATCCTCCACCAGTGACTGTTTTTTCAACGACTTCCAGACTAATTTCTTCAGAGTTGAATGATGGCACTGTGTATTCCATACGGGCGTTAAGCCTGTGTTTGCCAGTGCCTCCTGAAGATACAATCTTGCGGGCGAATTCTCCCTCTGTTGGAGATCTTGCCACAGAAGGTAGTTTAATGAGTTAGGGGTTGATGTTCTGATTTTATTCCAACAGTTGATGTATGCTCCATATCTGGCCCAGGTTTGCTTTAACAGGCCAAACTCCAGTCTAAGTTGCGCCGGGGAGGTATAGTTCGGGAGGCTAAACATAGTTCTGTATGCTTTTACAAGTGTTGTTGGACTTGGCCCTTTTTGGCCGGTTCACCCCTAAACTTTTTGCCTTGTATGTCAGTAGTTTTAAGTCTCTGGGCACTTTAGCACTGTGGGCCAGTGTAAAGTGCATGCGCGCTGAGTGCGTGTGGTGAGATTGTCCTGCCCTCCCATAGGAATGCATGGGGGATATGTGTGTCCATGGTAATTCCTGGTGTGAGAGGAGTGCAGGGGCGAGTTTAGTATGTGCGAACTCGTGAGAATAAATGCTGCGCAATGGTGTGCGCAGATTTATTATGGCTGGTGTGGAAGTGCCACTTTTAGAAGTTGGCATTTATGTGTGCTCTGTGTCTGCCTGCCTGATGTGAATTGCATGTCTGGCTTGTGAGTGACAGGGGCAGGGTGAGTCAGCGCAGTGGTGAATAGAGAGATCTGCATCTAGATGGGAGGGAGGAGTTGCACCTGGGACCTGAATAGGGCTGGGCCTTCCCTCCACAATGCTGGCTCCACCCCCTGTGGTGCGTCTGATGTCCCTAGCCTGTCCTGTGAAAGGAGAGAGGAGCTGAGCAAAACAAAGTGCTCCAAAGCTCCCCCCAAACCAGTTGCATCTGGTTTTCCCTAAACCCTACACCTTTAGACAAAGGAAAAGGGTGTATAAAAGAAGGGGCTGTGACCCCATGTAAAGGTTCACTCTTGGTGTGCAGTTCCTGGTTGCTGTTCCTACGGGGCGTGCTGCTGTTGGGGCCCAGGGGGGGCTGCCAGGTGGGCTTGCCTCCCTGGGCCCTGCGTTGCCCCCTTGATGCCTTAAGGACTCTCTTTTGGGTCCCTTCTGCTGTTCTTGGCATCCCCCAGGACCTCGCTGCATCTTTAGCGCCCTGTGGGCGCTTTACTTTTATTTCCCCAGGAGTGCGTGGGCTTTGCAGCGCTGGGCTGCGATCATTTCCGAGGGAATCCCGACGTGGGGATTCCCTCACAGTGCGTGGGAAGAGTGGGTGCCCACCCCGCGTTTTGCCTGCTCTTCGCGGGTGCCTACCCCGCTTATTTTTAATGCCATTGCAAGTGCCTACCCCGCCACTATCTTAATTTCAAAACGGGAGCCTACCCCGTGTTGCCGCCGAAAAGAAATCACCGCCGCGGCCCGAGTGCAGAGGGAAATCTCCGGGCCGCTGCCAAATGCGACCCGGAAGACAGGCACCGTTGCCTGGTTGTGGGCGGGGCCTAGCGGCCGGCTGACCAATGGCAGCGCGGCCGAACCGGGAAGTGAAGGAGCCTCGCGGGCTCCATCTCCAAGTCCCGGTCCCGAGGAGGGGGACCGGGTGAAGCATAGCGCATGGCAAGTCGGGGCTCCAGTGAGGGAGTGAGAGCCCCGCAGGCGCCAGCAGCGAAGAGGGACCGGGCGAAGTAGAGCGCGCCGCAGCCAGCCGCCCTTGAGGGAGAGAGAGGAGTTCTCCGCCGGCACCGGTGAGTAGGGGCCTCACGAGTGTTCTTGGTGCCCGACCCAGGCACCGTGTTTAGTTCAGAGCGGCCCCGTCTGGCAGCGGGCCGCTCCAACCCTGGCGCATAATTGTTTTAGAGCCCCGTGGGGCTCCAACGTGGCGCATAGTTGCCTCAGAGCCCAGATGGCTCTAACAAGGGGCATATTTGTTTTTAGGGCCCCAGTGGGGGTCCCGAGGGCCAGTGGTGCCCGTACCTTGTTCCAATTTGGCCATTTTCCCTACAGCTGCCCCGCTTGCTAGAGGGCAGCTGCAACGTCAAGGGGATGATTCCAGGCCAGCGATCCCAGTGGGGGTCCCCAGATCGGAGCACATTGTCGGTGCTCGTGCTCCTGCCTGTGGGCACATGTGTTTTCAGGGCACAGTCGGTGCCAGTGCCCTTATTTTGATATTTACAGCTGTGCAGCAATTTGTGCCAGCTGCACCGTTTAGGTTACTCTTTCTTTGGGGGGCATTTTTCTTGATGTGACTCAGGAGTGAAATACACTCCGCTGCCCCATATCTTCCCAGCTGCCCAGCAAGTAGTGGGCAGCTGCTACGTTTAGGTTTGCGCAGTTGCGCACCCTTGACTTTCGCTGCGTTGGCAGCGCGCCCTGACTCTGTGGACATAGGGCATTTGAGCCCCTTTAAAGATGGCCAGTTGGCCAGGGGGACAGTTAGGTTTATAGGGCGCCAGGCCCTAATCTGATCTATGTGCTGATGTGATTTTGGGTGCTAGGAAATGTAATCATGTAGTATGATTTACGCACCCTGTATTATACCTCTAATGTACTGTTATGATTAGGAGGTTCTGCATAATGTTTTTATGCTTGTGATTTTATTATTACCTAATGCGTTTAGGTTGTGAGTTATTCTCTACTGTGCTTTACGCCCCTAATGTGAGTTATACTTAGGAGGTTAGGGTCTAATGGGTTTAGGGTTATGAGAGGATTGCATAATTTATTTATGCTTATGAGGTTGGCGCAGAATGTAATTCGCGCCTGATGTGATACTGTGCATAATGTGGTTTATGTTACAGGCTGATGCTAAGTGCAGTGGTTACCAGTGATTACTGGTTGTACGTTCAGGATGTGTTCTACATTTATTATAAGTACTACCTATACTAAGTTCGCTTTGTGCTGGTTCTGACAGTGGTCCAGTTGGCCCTGTCAGGTGTAAATAATTCCCTTGTAAATATGACCTAGTGCCAGGTGGCACGATGTATATTATGTGAGTACTATTCTAATGTGTTATGATAATACAAAGGCTATTTTTGATATAAGCTTGTGTGGAGTTCCTTTTTGTGGTGTGCCTAGTATGTTGTTGCTGTGGGTGTGTTGCGCAAACGCTTTACACATTGCCTCCGGGATAAGCCTGACTGCTCGTGCCAAGCTACCAAGGGGGTGAGCAGGGGTTATCTTTGGCGTGTAACTCCCTTGCCCTGACTAGAGTGGTGGTCTCTGCCTGGCTTTGGCGCAAGCCTTAGCCAACCAGAGATCTTATTTCTAACATTGGTGATCAGCGGTGGGGATTTGGACTTGCGTTTGCGCAGTACCACAGCGACAACTGGCTGCACTACAAAACTCTGCATTTTAGATAGTCACATGGGAAGGGATTATTGTTTCTGAGTTTGTTTTAAGTGTCATTTCTTTTTGAAATGTGTTTTATGTTGCACTATGAGTTGGGTGTCCTGCCAAGGACAGAAACCAGAGAATCTGGAGGAGAGACTGCCCTTGAGCCCTTGCGCTGGTTCTTGGGTTGGCCTACAGTGGGGACTTAATTGGTATGGAGTCACTAGCTCGGGAGGGTAGATTATCCCCTAAGTGCAGTGTGAGTTTTCTGGAGTCACCAGTAAGGGTGGGATCCAGTGGTGGCAGCGAAGTGTGTGTCCAGTGCATGAATTCCCCGTCCCGTTCCCAGAGTATGGTACCTGGTGCTCAGTAAGAGGGGTGCAGGTTGAGATTCAGGGGCAGTAGATACTGTCTCACCGGTCTGGGGGTGTGTGTGGATAAATGGTGTGTTGCACTGGACGAGTGGGTGTGAGTTCTCTGAAATAAGGAGCTTGCTGAATACTTGGGTGTGAGTTTTCTGAAATAAGGAGCTTGCTGAATACTTGGGTGTGAGTTCTCTGAAATAAGGAGCTTGCTGAATACTTGGGTGTGATTTCTCTGAAATAAGGAGCTTGCATGGGGGAGTGAGTCCAATAAGAGTGGCTCGGGTATCTTCCGGTCCTGTGTGGTGGAAGAGGTTCAGTGTAGCCCAGCTAGGTCCCAGTGTAGCGGGAGGGGTGTAGGGGCTCACGTCCTGTCTCAGAGGAGAAGGAGTGAGTGTGCCCGAAACCCAGTCCCAGGGCCTGGATGGTTTCTTCAGGGAACACCAGGTTGGGGGCCTAGGCCGTACTTGTAGGCCATTTGAGGAGGATCTCCCAGTGTCTAGAGAACGTGGAGCCTCTGTAAGCAGAGCTCCAGTAGTTCTGGTGTCTGGCGGTGCCACTCCCTTGGGAGGGTGCAGAAGTCCAGAGTGAGGGGTGAGAGGGGGAAAAAGTACCCAGTGGAAGAGCCAGTGGGTCAGGGGCCAGCCAGCAGGGCTGAGTCGCCAATGAGTGACCATGGTGATGCCACTTCTGCCCTGAGTTTGCGCCGGGCAGACTGTCACACGACCCATTAGTTATGTGTCACCCTCGTGAAGTCCTGGTTCGCCGGGCATCTGACCAAAGGGTACGTCCCTGGGTTTGGGAGCCAGTAGCCGGTGTTTCCGGATCTGGACGGCAGGGCGACTGCAATCAGTGTCCTGGCCGGTTTTGCCTTTTAGGGGGTACCACTCCAGTTGGGAGGGTATCGGACTCTGGAAGGGGGTGCAGAGGGAGGGAGTCCTCGCCTCTGACCCCGGTGCAGCCGGTGAATTTATTTCCCAGGTGGTAGACCAGTGATGGAGAGAGGTCCTGAACTGGTGGGAGAGTTGTGTTCTGGTAGGTGCTTCTCCTGGGAGAGCGCGAAACGTCAGAAATAGAGGTAGGGGAAGAGGATGCTTCGCCCGTGACCTCTGGTCAGCCTGAGGGTGCGGACCCTAGGTTGAAGGATCAGTGGTAGTTTGGAACTACACTGAGAGGGAGAGTGGAGAATGGCTATTGTATGCCAGGGGTTACTGCCCCCACTCTGGATTGGCAAGGACCAGTGGCATCTGGGTGGCCTAGGGCCTGGTCCTGGCCGTGGACAACTAAGGAGTACCGGTGGGGTAGCCTAGTTGGTCCTGAGTTTTTTTTCTCTTAGATGGATTCCATGGGTTCCAAGTGGCGTAGAACCGGAGGGTGTCCCTGCAGTGCGGGCCCGCGTCCGTGTTCTATCGCCCCAAGCAGGGAAGCCCATCACGGTGGTGATTGGTCTGCCCTGCGTTTTGGCTAGAAGGGGGTTGTGTTGGACTTGGCCCTTTTTGGCCGGTTCACCCCTAAACTTTTTGCCTTGTATGTCAGTAGTTTTAAGTCTCTGGGCACTTTAACACTGTGGGCCAGTGTAAAGTGCGTGCGCGCTGAGTGCGTGTGGTGAGATTGTCCTGCCCTCCCATAGGAATGCATGGGGGATATGTGTGTCCATGGTAATTCCTGGTGTGAGAGGAGTGCAGGGGCGAGTTTAGTATGTGCGAACTCGTGAGAATAAATGCTGCGCAATGGTGTGCGCAGATTTATTATGGCTGGTGTGGAAGTGCCACTTTTAGAAGTTGGCATTTATGTGTGCTCTGTGTCTGCCTGCCTGATGTGAATTGCATGTCTGGCTTGTGAGTGACAGGGGCAGGGTGAGTCAGCGCAGTGGTGAATAGAGAGATCTGCATCTAGATGGGAGGGAGGAGTTGCACCTGGGACCTGAATAGGGCTGGGCCTTCCCTCCACAATGCTGGCTCCACCCCCTGTGGTGCGTCTGATGTCCCTAGCCTGTCCTGTGAAAGGAGAGAGGAGCTGAGCAAAACAAAGTGCTCCAAAGCTCCCCCAAACCAGTTGCATCTGGTTTTCCCTAAACCCTACACCTTTAGACAAAGGAAAAGGGTGTATAAAAGAAGGGGCTGTGACCCCATGTAAAGGTTCACTCTTGGTGTGCAGTTCCTGGTTGCTGTTCCTACGGGGCGTGCTGCTGTTGGGGCCCAGGGGGGGCTGCCAGGTGGGCTTGCCTCCCTGGGCCCTGCGTTGCCCCCTTGATGCCTTAAGGACTCTCTTTTGGGTCCCTTCTGCTGTTCTTGGCATCCCCCAGGACCTCGCTGCATCTTTAGCGCCCTGTGGGCGCTTTACTTTTATTTCCCCAGGAGTGCGTGGGCTTTGCAGCGCTGGGCTGCGATTATTTCCGAGGGAATCCCGACGTGGGGATTCCCTCACAGTGCGTGGGAAGAGTGGGTGCCCACCCCGCGTTTTGCCTGCTCTTCGCGGGTGCCTACCCCGCTTATTTTTAATGCCATTGCGGGTGCCTACCCCGCCACTATCTTAATTTCAAAACGGGAGCCTACCCCGTGTTGCCGCCGAAAAGAAATCACCGCCGCTGCCCGAGTGCAGAGGGAAATCTCCGGGCCGCTGCCAAATGCGACCCGGAAGACAGGCACCGTTGCCTGGTTGTGGGCGGGGCCTAGCGGCCGGCTGACCAATGGCAGCGCGGCCGAACCGGGAAGTGAAGGAGCCTCGCGGGCTCCATCTCCAAGTCCCGGTCCCGAGGAGGGGACCGGGTGAAGCATAGCGCATGGCAAGTCGGGGCTCCCGTGAGGGAGTGAGAGCCCGCAGGCGCCAGCAGCGAAGAGGACCGGGCGAAGGAGAGCGCGCCGCAGCCAGCCGCCCTTGAGGAGAGAGAGGAGTTCTCCGCCGGCACCGGTGAGTAGGGGCCTCACGAGTGTTCTTGGTGCCCGTCCCAGGCACCGTGTTTAGTTCAGAGCGGCCCCGTCTGGCAGCGGGCCGCTCCAACCCTGGCGCATAATTGTTTTAGAGCCCCGTGGGGCTCCAACGTGGCGCATAGTTGCCTCAGAGCCCAGATGGCTCTAACAAGGGGCATATTTGTTTTTAGGGCCCCAGTGGGGGTCCCGAGGGCCAGTGGTGCCCGTACCTTGTTCCAATTTGGCCATTTTCCCTACAGCTGCCCCGCTTGCTAGAGGGCAGCTGCAACGTCAAGGGGATGATTCCAGGCCAGCGATCCCAGTGGGGGTCCCCAGATCGGAGCACCTTGTCGGTGCTCGTGCTCCTGCCTGTGGGCACATGTGTTTTCAGGGCACAGTCGGTGCCAGTGCCCTTATTTTGATATTTACAGCTGTGCAGCAATTTGTGCCAGCTGCACCGTTTAGGTTACTCTTTCTTTGGGGGGCATTTTTCTTGATGTGACTCAGGAGTGAAATACACTCCGCTGCCCCATATCTTCCCAGCTGCCCAGCAAGTAGTGGGCAGCTGCTACGTTTAGGTTTGCGCAGTTGCGCACCCTTGACTTTCGCTGCGTTGGCAGCGCGCCCTGACTCTGTGGACATAGGGCATTTGAGCCCCTTTAAAGATGGCCAGTTGGCCAGGGGGACAGTTAGGTTTATAGGGCGCCAGGCCCTAATCTGATCTATGTGCTGATGTGATTTTGGGTGCTAGGAAATGTAATCATGTAGTATGATTTACGCACCCTGTATTATACCTCTAATGTACTGTTATGATTAGGAGGTTCTGCATAATGTTTTTATGCTTGTGATTTTATTATTACCTAATGCGTTTAGGTTGTGAGTTATTCTCTACTGTGCTTTACGCCCCTAATGTGAGTTATACTTAGGAGGTTAGGGTCTAATGGGTTTAGAGTTATGAGAGGATTGCATAATTTATTTATGCTTATGAGGTTGGCGCAGAATGTAATTCGCGCCTGATGTGATACTGTGCATAATGTGGTTTATGTTACAGGCTGATGCTAAGTACAGTGGTTACCAGTGATTACTGGTTGTACGTTCAGGATGTGTTCTACATTTATTATAAGTACTACCTATACTAAGTTCGCTTTGTGCTGGTTCTGACAGTGGTCCAGTTGGCCCTGTCAGGTGTAAATAATTCCTTGTAAATATGACCTAGTGCCAGGTGGCACGATGTATATTATGTGAGTACTATTCTAATGTGTTATGATAATACAAAGGCTATTTTTGATATAACCTTGTGTGTAGTTCCTTTTTGTGGTGTGCCTAGTATGTTGTTGCTGTGGGTGTGTTGCGCAAACGCTTTACACATTGCCTCCGGGATAAGCCTGACTGCTCGTGCCAAGCTACCAAGGGGGTGAGCAGGGGTTATCTTTGGCGTGTAACTCCCTTGCCCTGACTAGAGTGGTGGTCTCTGCCTGGCTTTGGCGCAAGCCTTAGCCAACCAGAGATCCCATTTCTAACAAGTGTTTTATCCAAAAGATTGGTATCTCTCCCTCGCAGAGCTTCACTACCGTAGGTGATTGTAGGTAGAATTTTAGCCCGTGCTACCATTGAAAGAGGGCTCAGCGTAGGGCCCAATAGTTTGGCTGTTAAGCTTTTCATGGTTAAGGCAAGGATCATCCCTTTCCTTTTGATCTCTTCTTGTTGGCGGGTAAATGAACCTTCTTTATCTAAGTAGACACCCAGATACTTATAAGACTCCGCTGATTCAATATGTGTGCCGCCCAGGTGCCATAGGTACCTCTTTTTTCGTTTGCTGTTAATTGTCATGGTCCTGGTTTTATTTAAGTTTATTGTCAGGCTATTTTCTTCTGCGTAGACCTGCAGACCGTTAAGAAGATGTTGCAAGCCAACTACCGTATGGCTAAGTAGGACTACGTTGTCCGCGTATAGTAAGTTGGACAAGCTGGTGCCCCCCAGTCTGGGCGTGTGGGAGTTACAGGTGTTAAGTGTCTGTGGTAAGTCTGCCATGAATAAGTTAAATAAAATAGGGGCCAGCATGCAGCCCTGTTTAAGTCCTTTCGTTGTTTTTACTTTTCTTGAAAGATGAGACCCTGATCCTAATTTCACCTGTACCCAGGTATCGGTATGTAAAAGCATTATCATTGATAATAGGGTGTTTGGGATGCCCATCTGGCTAGCTTATTCCACAGTTTAGACCTCTCCACGTTGTCAAATGCGGCGCTGAAGTCGATAAAGCAGACATGCAGCTGTGTTTTCCTCAATTTTGTTGTGTCCATTATCAACGAGATTGCCAGGATGTTAGATATCGTGCCAGAGTTTTTTCGGAAGCCTGTCTGATTTCGCGGGATTATTTCATTATTTTCTGCCCAGGCTGTTAGTTCGTCTAGCAGTGTTCCCGCAAAATATTTTGCCTCATTATCGATCAGTGCTACTAACCGATAATTGGCTGGCAAGGCCTTGCTGCCGCTTTTGTGGATCGGAATAATCGTTGAACCTTTCCAGGAATTTGGAATGGTACTTCAGGATAAGGAAAGAGAGGCTTTAGACAGAAACAGAGCAGAATTAATACAGAAAATAACCCAGTTGAATGTACATCCT
Organism: Calotriton arnoldi; assembly: GCA_963921515.1. Taxonomy (NCBI): domain Eukaryota; kingdom Metazoa; phylum Chordata; class Amphibia; order Caudata; family Salamandridae; genus Calotriton; species Calotriton arnoldi. Next base: position 3,547,452 of record CAWUFW010000156.1, read on the forward strand.
GAATCTCTGACTATACCCGTAACCATTGGTCCCGTGGTCCCTTTATATGGCGACAAAGTAAATTGTCCGAAACCTCTAGTTATGACTACACCTGTGGATATCCCTAAACATGAAGCTGTAATAATTGATGATCATATCAGTGATTGTGAATCTATGATTTCACTAATGGATTTACCTATTCGAGAATCCGCAAATAGCACCCCCAGAAGAGTCACACCTGGTTGCTCAAAGGATGTAAATATAATAACTTCTTCAGGAACTAAAAGTGCAACATAGTAACTCCAGAAGACTTAGAAAGATGGGCACAAGGAATAGACAGACAGAGTTCACCCCCAAAGATCTTGGACATTTATAAATTAAAAGTCGAGTTAGAAGAAATGATAGCAGGCAATGTAGGAGTAGATCGTTTAAATACCTACAGTGAAGAAGAACTATTGTTCGTATGTAGGAGCATAACCAGAAATGTAAAAATATTCCATGAAAAGTTAACAGATTTAGCCTCAGAGATGGGAATTGAAATAAGGAAGTCAAAAGTATTGCAGAAACCATATAGAGTAGAATTTACGGACAAAGACTTAGAAAATATGAATACATCTGGGAGAAAATTACAAGTTAAAGAATTAATGAAAGTATTACAGAAATGGGGAGAATTGGATAGATGGAAGACTAGATGGTCAAAGAAAAAGGAAGAAGCACGTTCCAATAGAATGACATCTGAGTATTTATTGAAGGAAACGGAAAGGTATAACAGATGTACCCGATGCGGGAGGTTCCAGGAGGAGGTTATGTTCATGTCCCATGGAGCAGGCAAGACATTTTGTCATTTACAAATGATTTTCCAAAATTGAGAGAAAAACCAATTGAATGGTACAAGCAGGTTGAGAGGTTTGTGAAAGTTTCAAAGGTTTTGTTAAAGGACCTAGATGTTTTGTTTGACATAGTGGTACCTGACGATTTATGGACAGATTGTAAAATTACAATTGACTGGCCTAGTGAAAAGTATCCTAGGGATCCAAAGACAGGTGCCCCATCAAATGATGTGATGAAAAAGTATCACCAGGTAATAACTTATTTGAAAGGGAAAATACCACCCAAAGAAACAGATTGGGTGAAAATAGACAGAACTACCCAAGAGGCAAATGAATCGGTACATGCCTACTATGAACGTCTATTACAGGTGTTCAAACAGTACAGCGGTTTTGAAGATATTGGAGACAAAAATATGAGTCAGTTTGTCTATCGATTTGTTTATGGTCTAAAACCAGAGATATGTCAAATGATTAAGCAACATATGTTATGCTGGCAGGGAAAGCCTATCGATGAGATTTTGAAATATGCTAAATATTGTGGAGATGACATTGAGGATAGGCACAAGAAACTACAAGAAAAAGTGATGTGGGCTCAAGTGAAAATGGCTGAGCGACAGGGAATTAATTTGGATAATCCATCTGAAAGTCAGGGAAAAGAATCTGGAACGAATGGTGACACAGGGAATGGTGGAAAGGTAAGAGGACGAATGAGTAGAGAAGAGGCTAAAAAGAAATTTCCTTGTCATGGATGCGGAAAGTTGGGACATTGGAAGAACGAATGTAAAAAGATTCAAAATAATAATGGCCCAAATCATAATTTAAATTTACAGACGCAGAATGACTCACAGCAGGGTGTAAATTCTCAGAGTCAGTTGCCACTTGCCCCTATACAGGGTAATGTAAGCAGAGCAAGGCACGGTACAGACATCGGATCTCAAGGAGGAAGTGGTAAGAATGAATATGTAACTTCACAGTTTCTTTTACAGGATGATTTTAATCCATATGATTATCAATGACGGTGCCTAAGAGAGGGGGAGAAGGAGTGCGTACTTGGCGCATCCTTGCCGGTAGATCAGTCAGGTCCATATGTTGAAGGGAAAGTAAAAGGTAATGATATCACTTTTCTTCTGGACACTGGTGCTACCTGTTCTGCTGTGAGAACAGCAGACATCCCAGACCTCCTCTCTCTGAAGAAGCTATCCAAGTTGTAGGAGTAGCAAATCAAAAGATTAGAACACCCCTTACTGAGCCCATGGAAGTAAGAATTGGAAACTTCAGAGAAATACACCAATTTGTGGTGTGTGATTCCAGTCCAGTAAATTTACTGGGCAGAGACTTACTGTGCAAAATGAATTGCACTATTTTTTGCACACCGGATGGTGTTGCAATACAGACCCCGGATGAAGATCATGTTTACAAATTCATGATAGCCAAGCAAGGTACTGAGGTAGATGAAATGTTCTCCTTGTTAACCAAAGATGAATTACTAGAAGAGTTAAAAACTACAGTGAGCTCAAACGTATGGGATTTTACTGGAAAAGAAGTAGGTCTGATGGCAAATATAGACCCAGTAAAAATAAACGTAAAAGAAGGCGCAATTTTCACAAATACCAGACAGTATAAAATGAGTGCTGAAGTGAAAGCAGGAGTTACTGAGGAAATTGGCAGAATGGTAAAACAAGGTATATTAAAAGAAGTCATGAGTAGCCCTTGTAATTCACCAATCATGGGTTTGAAAAAGCTTAATAGAAAATATAGGATTGTTCAAGATTTGCGGAAAATTAATAAAATTGTGGTACCTTGTTGTCCTATAGTACCAAATCCTGCAGTGATCCTATACCAGATACCATGGAATGCAGAATGGTTTACTGTAATTGATCTGTGCCAAGCATTTTTCTCAATTACATTGCATCCAGATAGTCAATATTTGTTTTCGTTCAAATTTGAAAACCATGTCTATGTATGGAATCGTGTTCCTCAGGGGTACACAGAAAGTCCCTCCATTTTTAATCAGATACTGAAAAGGTGCCTAGAAAAATTAGTAATGCCCAGGAACTCAGTCTTGGTGCAATATATAGACGACTTGTTAGTCGCATCAAGAACTCATGATGATTGTGTCGCCGATTCAATTGCATTACTCAATCATTTGGCTGAGGAAGGACACTTTGGGGCCGATTCCGATTCGGGCCGGAAATCTCTCCGACCGAGCCGGACCCGGAGAGATTTCCGACCGAATCGGACCCGTGCAGCCCGACCGAACGAGTACGATGCGTCCGTATGCTATCGTACTCGAGTCGGTCGGACTTCCCATTGAAGTCAATGGGAGCCGGTCGTACAATGCGTACGCGGGCTCCCATTGCCTCAATGGGTGCGAGGCGAACAAGGGCGCCCCCTACAGCGGGTACATGGAGAAGCGACTCGCGCCATACACGCACAGGTAGGGGGGACCCATGGGTCCCCCCTGTGTGCGACTCGTGCGGCTACATGTACAGGGGGATCCGACACGGACCCCCGAAGTACGGCTCCAACTGCTCTTTCGAGCCAGACGGCGCGTGTCGGTCGGACTGCTCGCGGCGCGCATCGTACTTACCCGGCTGGGGAACATCTCCATTGCACGGTGCGAGTCGTGTCCGAGCGAGTCGGTCGGTGCGGTTAGACCCGGGAACGAGTCAGTCGGAACGGTTGGGACGCCCGAACGAGTCGGTCGGCGAATTCGCATCGTACTCGCTCGTCCGGACACGCGTACGAATCGGTTGGGAAATAGGGCTCCGAATCGGATCTGGTTATGCCGAATCCGATTCGGAGCCCTACCGGCCGAGATCGGAATCGGCCCCAAAGTGTCACCTGAGAAGTTACAATTTTGTACAACAGCAGTTAAATATTTGGGGCACCAAATTGAAAGAGGAAAGAGAAGAATAACGTCTGAGAGAATAAAAATAATTAAGCAAATGAAAATGCCAGTAACACAAAGAGAGGTGAGAATGTTTCTTGGAATAGTAGGATACTGTCGACAATGGATTGTAGGGTTTTCACTACTAGCGAAGCCTTTAATTCAGTTAACCAAAAAGAAAGCAAAGGATCCAGTTGAATGGGATGATGAAAGTGCCAGTGCATTTGTTAAAGTAAGAAATGCTTTGTGTGAGGCACCTGCCCTGGGCATGCCTGACTATACAAAAGAATTTACATTATTTTGCTATGAAAGAGAAAGTTGTGCACTTTCAGTCCTAACCCAAAGACATGGACTAGACAGGCGTCCTATAGCATATTTTTCTGCTACATTGGACCCAGTGGCTGCAGCATTGCCAGGCTGCTTAAAAGCAGTAGCTGCTACCTGTATGAGCATTGAACAAAGTGAGTCAATAGTAATGGGACATCCTGTTAAAGTGTTCGTCCCACATGCAGTTGTGATCCTGTTGACAAGAACTAGAACTTAGCATCTCACACCTAGTCGGATGACGAGATATGAGCGAATAATTCTAGGAGCTGAAAATGTGATCATAGCTAGGTGCACAGTTGTACATCCTGCTACATTATTACCAGATCCATATTGTGAAGAAGTTAAGGACGACACAGAACATGACTGTTTGCAAGTCACAGAGTTGTGTACCAAACCGCGTTCTGACATACAGGAAATGCCTCTTAAGAACCCAGACAGGGAGCTGTTTGTGGACGGCTCATGCCTAAGGCATAAGTATGGCAAATTGAGTGCAGCCTATGCTGTATGTGAACTTTCTGGAATAGTCGAAGCATCCTATTTACCAGGAGTCAAATCTGCACAAGTAGCTGAATTAATTGCTTTGATCAAAGCCTCCAAAATTGGGAAAAATATAAAAGTAACCATATTTACGGACAGTCAATATGGGTACGGGGTTGTGCATGATTTTGGTCAACTGTGGATGCAGAGGGATTTCATGACTTCTTCAGGATCCCCAATCAAAAATGGGCAGTTTGTAAAGGAATTATTGGAGGCAATACAATCACCAAAAGAATTGGCAGTGGTGAAATGTGCCGCACACCAGTCAGGAGATGGCTGGGTGGTAGCCGGTAACAGATGCGTAGACCTAATCGCTCAACAATGTGCCAGAAATAGAATGGCAGTAAACAGAAAAGTCGAAAGAATGGGAATCAGCTGCCAACTTATGCTATGTTCAACACCTGAAACATGGAATGATATGAGACGATTGCAGAATGATGCTGAGGAGAGTGAAAGGGATGTTTGGATAAAAATAGGGTGTAGACGAAGAACAGATGATGACGTGTGGGTTTATTCAGATGGCAGACCAGTCATGCCTGATTGCCTGATTTCACAAATGGCCAGAATGTATCACGGAGACACACATGTAGGGAGAGATGCCATGATTAGACTTTTCAGACAAAGTTGGTACAATCCAAAATTTAGGGCTGCAGCAGAGAGTCTTTGCCAGAGGTGCTTAACTTGCCAAATGAATAATCCAGGAAGGAGAACAGTAATTGGTTTGGGAAAAATTGGAAAGGCAGAGGGTCCATTTGTGAGATTGCAGTTAGATTTCATTCAGTTACCACCATGTAAAGGACTGAAATATGTACTTGTCATAGTGTGTCTGTTTTCAAGGTGGGTGGAGGCTTACCCTACCAGGAGGAATGACAGAAACAGTTGCAAAACTGTTCTTACGAGAACTCATTCCACGGTTCGGTTTCCCAGTAACTTTGGAATCAGATAGAGGAAGTCACTTTAATAATGATGTAATTCGAATAATCTGTGAAGCATTTAAAATTGAACAAAAATTGCACTGTGCGTACCGCCCAGAGGCTTCTGGAGTGGTTGAACAAATGAATGGCACAATAAAATCAAGATTGTCAAAAATGTGTGCATCCACATCGTTGGATTGGCCAGATGCATTGCCTCTTGTCTTAATGGGACTCAGAAGCATTCCTGATAGAAATACAGGATTGAGTCCACATGAAATCATTGTGGGAAGAGCAATGAGACAAGCCCATGTACCTGGAAATAAACTGCTGAACATAACTGATGATATGGTTCTAGATTAATGCAAAGGATTGGCTGACCTAGTGCGTTCTGTCTCTCACCTGGTTGGAGAAGACGCAGTTTCCAGGCAGCCTGGACAAGAGCATGATCTGAACCCCGGAGACTGGGTGGTAGTGAAGCATCACACCAGAGAAACGTGTTTATCACCCAGGTGGGGAGAACCTTGTCAGGTTATATTGGTTACAAACACAGCAGTGAAATGTGCAGGCTTACCTAATTGGATTCATGTAAGCCACACCTAAAGGGTGCCAGCTCCTGAAGAAAGAGATTCTCAGTCAGCATCAATAGCTGAGGAAGCTGAAGGTTGGACAGCTGAAGAATCCCAAGTGATAGATTCGGGAGTAGTTGAAGAAGAACAACTGAGCACAAGTCAGGACTGGATACCAGTGGTCGATATACCTGAAGTCTTCATCAAAACAAGAAGTAGAGCTAGATTAGAGGAAATTAGTGAGGACCAGATAGGCGAAGAAGAACAAGCTCAGGATAGGGAGGTTGAAACAATAAGAGAACCTGAGCAGGCCCAGATAGGGAAAGGAAATTGGGCTCAAATTGACAACGAAACAACAAAATTTGAGCAGGGACAGGCAGGTTCAGAAGAACGCGGTCAGGCTGCAGAAGTACAGAGTGCAATAATCCCTGATCAGAACCAGTTAGGACAAGAAAAACACGTTCAGGGAGAAGAAAACCAAGAAAACATCGAACAAGAAAGCATCAAGCATGAAAACGTCAATCCTGAACAAGGCCAGTTAGCAGAGACTCACATTCAGGCAACTGAAGAAACAACAATAAGACCTGAACCAGAGCAGATAGAGTGGGAAACTGAAATCGAGAACAAACAATTTGTGCCACACCTTGATAATAAAGGAGTTATTGGAAAAGACTCGGAAGGTGAAGATACAGTGCAAGCAAAGAAAGTGAGAAAGGGTGATCATTGGCCTAGGGTCATTAAAAGAGTGAAATACCATATAGTAACACGAAGTGAAGACCCAGAACAAGTAAATGAAGTAACGAGCTTATCTGGACAAACAAGTGGGACTGAAAAACGAAAAAGCAAAAGATTGAAACTCGTGAACAATAAGTTTAAAGGTCCTGATTGGACTTATATAATTCTCGAAGATTGCGAAAGTTCAGAGACAAGTGAAAGTGGTGACGAAGGAACAAGTGCGGAACTGACTTATGAAAAAGAAGTGAAACCACCTTGATAACGTTAAAATTTGAGGAAAAGGAAAGAAGAGAATTCTTCTTAGTCAAAATGGCTGAGGACAGAGTTTCTGGGAAACCGAAACGGAAAGGTTGTAAAAGATGCTGTGCTATATGCATATGTAGTTTGGTAATGGTGCTTATAGTGTGGTTAGTTGTGATTGTAGCAATTCCTTACCTTATGATAATGGACAAAAAGAATAACAACGATACCAAGGGAGGGATAGATAACATGAAAAGTGATAGAGTAGAAATAGAAGCAGAGGATGAACCAGATTTTCATCACATTGTAACAGATAACGATACTAGTTTAAATGTTTTTACTAAATTATTGTTCCAGTATGTAGATACAATGGAAGTTAGTGACTGTTATGTCTGTATGAAGTTACCTGAATCAGTAGCAGAAGGTCTAACCTATCATCATTTGCCTTTAACTTATGGTATATCATGTAGTGTACTAACTAGTTTGTTTTATAGAACAGGGAAACTTCAGTAATATTATTCAAATATAGATGTGATATTTTCAGAGGTTCCTATTTGAAAGAATCTGAACCCAGTGCTTAGTAGTCAAGACGCACAATTTATGGGAGAATTTTTCTTAACAATGAAGTCGATAGACATAACACATGCACATAGAAGCAATCTAACATGTTCAATACGTGAAGAGGAGAAGATATTTTTAAATTTAGTTGAAGATAGAAGACAGAATTTCCAAAAGAAGGCATCTGAGCATAAGGCTCATCTTCCACCTTGGGCTGAGAAAGAGGGTATTTATACACCTGGCAAGACTCAAGCTGCTATGGCTCTAGATTTTGTAAAGACAGGGAAAATTTGTCTTCATAGGTTAAAGACTGAATATAACAATGTTTTTATTGGTACCAGTGAATGTGAACATAATTTTTTAATTCTTGGAGGTTGGGGACTAAAAGGAGGAACAGATTCAGTTTTTCCTGGAATCTATTATGTGTGTGGGAATAAGGCTTACTTTAGGCTTCCTGCACGGTGGTATGAAAGTTGTTATTTTGGAATAGTTTTTCCAAAAGTATACCACGTAAAAAGAAACACTGGGAGCAATGAAAATAATAGTGAATTAACACGTAGTAAAAGAGCTAGTTTTTCAGAAATTGTAGGTGACATATTTGGTGCATTGATACCTTCAGTGGGAGTAATTCTGAACTCAAGGAGAATATGTAAATTGTCTACAGTGGTTGATCGTTTATCAACGGACACTGCTGGAGGATTTCTAATGATTAATGCGGAGATGGTTGCGATTAGATCTATGGTTATGCAAAATCGACTTGCTCTTGGTATATTATTAGCAAAAGAGGGCGGAGTCTGCAAATTGTTGAAAACGAAACATTGTTGCACGTATATTCCGGACAAAAGTGCAGAAATCGGAACATATATAAAGAATATTACTAAACTTGAGAAGGAACTGAAACCACTGGAAGTTGATAGTGTATGGGAAAGATTGACAAATAGCATTGCGTCAATTGGTACCTGGTTTACTAATGTAGGGAAAGGACTTATAGGTCAAATAATAGTACCCGTAATAGGGATAGCAATAACAGTATTGTCAATAATGATATGGTGCAAATGTTGTAGAAAGAAGGAAACATGAAGGGTGACAGGAAGAGGAAAGAAAAGGAAATTTGAGGAGATTGAATTAGAAGACCTAAGAAGTGAAATTTACAAGAAACTGAAAGAAAAGGATAAGAATAGACAATGTAAAAATGAAAATGTGATGGAAATATGTTAAGTTGGCATCTGGTTGTAGGTAATTTGATGGCTCAGAAACGCCATCAGAGAGGGGATTGATGGAGCAAGGACTCACAATGAGACTTGCTCGAAAGCAATCTTCTCACAGTATTAATTAATTTGTACTAAAACCTGTAATGTCTTTATTAATAATGTGCAAACACAACATTTTTATCTAGAAGATGCTTGCCTATGTGTTTTCCACTAATAAGTAATCCTCGTCTAATCCAAAATGGCCGCTAAAGCGCGGGAATTCTACTGCGCATGTGTCAACCATGTCACGTGGTATGACGTCTTTCTTTGCTTGGAGGGAATCTTTTGCTTCTGCGCAGTGTATGCTAAAATGGCCGCTTTAATGTTCTCACAAGCTAAAGCTTTCGCATTGCTGCAATTAATAATGTGGTATTCTAACGCTACTAATGCGGGATAGACAATTATAATTAAATGGGATTAGGGTAGAAGTAGGAGGTATACAGTGAATACATTTATTTTTGATTTTAATATGTTTCTTCTTTGATTTTCTATTAGTTCGTAAAGTGGGCCTGGGTTGACTAAACGGCAGCTCAAGAAACATGTGACTTGCGCATGCGCCCTGAAAACTAACAAAGGAAAGCGATGAAGTCAACTTGGAAGATGTCCAAGAACATGACCCGCTGATCACCTTCACAGTTCATCCGAAATGTCCTACAAATTGATACATTTTGTATACACTTTGTATTAAAATTGTTGTGAAACGGGTGGGAAATAAAGCAAATGTATTAATTGAGAGGGGCGGTATTTTAAAAACAATGGGCTTAAGAAAGTTGACTAAAATTAACGTGGTGTGAGGATCAACCCCCTGTCCCTGTCCAATCAGAAATAGTGGGCCCAAAATTTTGAAACATTAATGGGAGGTACCTGGGCATAGAAGGGTATAATAGATATAGAATTAGCTAATTAGTTAGCGCAGGGGAGCACAGCTCGGCGCTGAGAGAGAACAGACAAATAAATGCTGTAGCAGAGAGTCAATGCTATTGCAGAAAAGAGCAGACTGAACCGCAGTCCGAAGAGGTCCTGAGGTGGGGGCGGCGGACTCTATTAGAGGAAGACGCGGAAGAACCGAGGAGGAACGAAGTGTCAGAGAGGGGAACGATGCAGGCGTTGTTGGTAGAGAGGTCATCTATCCTGTCCTGAACCTGGTCCAGAGGTCTTGGTCTTCATCCTTCTTGGGACCCATCTCTCCAACTCCTTGGCCAAGGGGTTTGGTTTTCACACCTTTAGGTAACTATAAATGTGTAATCTTTAGTTGTACTGCTGTCTCTATCTTCTCCTTTCTGAGGGACCGTCATTTGTGATCAATAGGTGGCAATAGTGTGCTTCCTCCTTGATATGCGATTAAGTATTATGTGGATTGTAATTTACTCTGCTAAAGAATTTAGATAAACATTTTAAAACTTCCTGAGTCAGTGGTTATTTCAGGTGGTTAATGAAATTATGTATTGTATGATCTCATTTCAACCCCAATTGTCAAAGGTCCATTGGTAAGTCATTACTCTTCAATCAGAAAAGGTAATTGGTAGCAGGGATTTGATAAAGAGTACAACTGATTCCCACCAGCGGTGATTATTAGTAGCGTGAATGAATGGGCCCAGGTGAGTATTTTGTGTATGAATGCTTGTTGCTAGTAACCCGCTGGATCAACGCGACAACGACTGTGGGAACTGCCATCGCTACGTGCAATTTGAATGTGAAGCGGATGTCATAATATGAGAATGTTGCAAAATGTATAACTATTGATATTAGTAGTATACGAATGTATTTATCCTTAATACTTCCTTTGTTAAAACCGGTATGGGATGGATTTGCGAGGAGAACTGGATGAGGCGACCCTAACATGATTTGTGACAACCAATCACAGACCGAGTTTCTACTGATACTGCAACATTGTAAGATAGTGAGCTAGGCATTAGGGTATAATTAATATCCCAATTAGGGGTGTGGCAGATCAGACGAACATGAGAGAGGAGAGAGAGCATCGAGAGATCATTGAGAGAGAGAACGCAGAGAACATCTAGACTTCGAGAGGGAAGCGCACCAAGACAGAGAGAGCAGACCAGCATTGAGCCAGAGAACACCTTAGGTACAAGAACGTTGCGGGAGTGCTTGGGAGGAGACTGCATCCGAGGAGAACTAGATCAAGGTAGATAGGATTGGGAGATTATATTTGTTTGCAAAACTTAGCTGCATCTGTCCTGTTAACTTTGCCCTCTGAGCCTATCTCTGGGGACCCCTTGCCACAACCTCGGCCAAGGAAGTGGTTTTCCTTATTCTTTGGTGGGTATCACCCTCCTTAAATGCTTTAATTTTGCAATATATTTCTGCAAGTGTTTATGCTGTACCTTCTCTTCCCCTATTCCTATGCACGCTTTGATGTCGATACAAATGAGTCATTTTGATTACATTGCTTGATAATTTGTTCTCTTACATGTGATCTTGTGTGTGCACTGACAATCTGAATTATGAGCATTTAATTTTAATAAGATAAAATTATTAACCGAATAAATGACTCTGTGGTTATTTAGTTAAGGTATTACACTGTTTAGATAATCATAGTCAACATCAACTCTTCAACTAATGGTCCATCGACCAAAGGAAGAAGACAGTTGAGATTAAGAATAGTTAGGAATATATATAAATGTTATTAATGTGAAGTATAGTATTGTACATAATAAAACTGACAAATAAAAACCCCCTAAATCCAGCGCCCGTCTTCAGGGATCATTTATAGGTAATGTGTGATGGGCCCCGTTGTTTGGTAAGCAATTTATGTGTGAAGAGATTTCCTTGGTCCCTGGTTCATCAATTAGGGGTTGCGCTGGATCAGTTTTTCTGGTAGCAGAATGATGGTTATTATTGATTAGTTTGGTGATTTATTGATTATTGATTAAATGTTTAACATTCTATTGAAAGTGAGTTAGTGTCGCGTTTCTATGTAGTCTTTGGAACACAGGTACAGAAGGGTATCTGGGAAGCCGGCAGTAAAAGTTAGCCTGAAATAAGCCAGAAGAAAAGTGTGAGAAGTGAAATCACACGGGAATAGGTGCATTGTCTGTTTAAATTAGTGGTAACACTTATGTGTTATTTTAGGGACTATTTAGCGTGTATGTAGAAAAAGAGTGAGATAGCGAAGGGTCTACCTGTGAAACTTTGGCCTTATCCCCAGAAGAGTAGCGAGACCTCCTTTCCAACAAAAGGTCCTCTTGTGAAATTTTGGCCTTATCCCTAAAGAAGTAACAGGTCCTCCCCTAGCTTGGATGAAGGGAAGGATAGCGGAATTGTTATACTTGCCCGTATTGAAAGGAACATTATTGAAAGTGAAAAACTATCTCTTTATTTAGTAAACAGACAATGTGGTATTGTTTTATGTTGTGACTAATAAGTTATTGTAAAGAAAAAGGACTTAGAAAAGTGCCGATAATTTTTGTAAAGGGAGGGTCAGCAGTAGGAGGAGAGGCTGACGTGACAAAAAGCAGCGCTGGCATTGGTCAGACTGCGAAGGCAAGGTAAGCTCAGATTGGCCAGTTGGTGTGAGCCGCGCTGGTATTGGACAGGATAGCAGAGACGTAGAAAGCTCCGATTGGAAGAGTTAGAGTGTGTTGCGCTGACATTGGTCAGGTGCCTAGGGAAGCAAAGGAATTTGATTGGTGAATTATAGTGGATTGCGTTGACAAAGATTTGGATTTGAATAAAACTGTTGACAATTAGCAAAAATGTATTTCGAACAACCAACACAGGAGAAATTGACTTTGTTTGGCAAAATTAAAAGATTCTTCAAAAAAGACAAACCCGTAATAACGAGAGAAGGAGTTTCTATCCCTTCACCAAAGACACCAGCGTCTTATATGATGTTAAAATATGGTTATCACACATGTATTTGGCTAGAAAATTGGGTAGGATATATGAAGAATGATGGTGTACTAGCTTTTCCAGAGTATGGTTCTTTTAATTTGGCAGTATTGCGCAATTTATGAGACAAGATAATGGCATTAGATCCAAGACCCAGACCAACACAGTTTGAAGCATTAGTAGAATGGGAAGATGAAATGTATGAAAGGGAAAGACATAGAGGCAGAAGGATTAATAGATTTATGTTTGGCAGATTTCATAATGAAAGGCATGAGGACAGAAGGAAGAGATGGAGAAATGGAGAGATAACTGAAGGATTGTATCCAGTTTTAATGGTAGGAGAGACTGCAGGAAGCAAATGCAAGGAGAAAAGGAAACATTTAGAGCCATTTGGTTATGGATATAACCTGAATGAATCTGATGACGAGCTACTGGATGATATATTAGTTAAACGACCACCCCCTTGTCAGGAAAATCCGGCGATGGTGACACCAAATGCACCGTCAATGGAAACCCCAATGACACCTCAAACGACACCAGTTCCAACTGTACGCGATGTAGTGCAGGAAGAAGAAGCAGAATTGGCAATAAAAACCAAAGAGTTAGTTGAAAAATTAAATCAGATGAATATGAAAATAGATGCAATAACTGTGCCACTAACTATAGGTCCAGCAATAACTGTATTTGAAAATAGACTTATCCATGAACCTTCCTTGACTATCCCACTAAATTCTGCAGTAACATCAGTTAGCAATAGAATTAACACTGTCAGTGTTCAAAGTGAACAGCCTGATACCGTCACTAGGTTAACACCTCCGACTAATTTAACAGTAAATGAAACACCTAGGGAAGTAATGCAGTTACAGCCAAAAAGAATAGAGTTGGAGGAAATACCCAGAAGTGAAGTTTCAATAGGTCTGACAACTGAAGAGTTAGATGATTGGGTGAAAGGATTAAAAAGGAGAAAAACACAGCCACAACCTATAGATGTATGTAAGTTGAGAGTAGATCTGGAAGAAATGATCCTTGGGACCATAAGTCCAGACAGGCTAAAGACTTATCAGGATGATGAATTGATGTATCTGTGTAAGAGTATTATTTGGAAAGCGAGAAATCTACATGAAAGGTTAGTGGAAGCTGCGGATGAATTAGGAGTAGACATGGGAAGATCAAAAGTGTTGCAGAAGACATATAGAGTGGATTTTACTGAAAAGGATATAGAAAATATGAATACATCTGGTAGACGATTGCAGATAAAAGAGTTAATGGTTATTTTGAGAAAATGGGGAGACGTGGAGAGATGGAAGGGTAGATGGATGAGGAAGAAAGAAGAAATGGCTGCTAAAGAAATACATTTACATCCAGTAAGAGAAGTAGAAAATGTAGCTCTTGAATATCCCATGAGAGAAGTTCCAGGAGGAGGTTACGTGCATGTTCCGTGGTCTAGACAGGATATATTGTCTTTTACAAATGAGTTTCCCAGGTTGAGAGAAAAGCCAGTGGAATGGTACAAACAAGTTGAGAGGTTTGTGAAAGTGTCGAAAGTGTTGCTAAAAGATTTAGATGGATTATTTGAAATTGTTGTCCCTGCGGATTTATGGACAGAATGTAAGATTACAGTTGATTGGCCAAAAAGAAGAATATCCTAGGGATCCTAAAACAGGAGCACCTTCTGATGAGATGATGAAAAAATACAATCAGGTGATTACTTTTTTGAAAAGTAAAATTTCCCCTAAGGAAACTGATTGGGTAAAAATAGATAGAACCACCCAAGAGCCAAAAGAGTCTGTGCATGCATATTACGAGAGATTGTTACAAGTTTTTAAGCAGTATAGTGGTTTTGAGAATATTGGAGACAAGGATATGGGTCATTTTGTGTACAGGTTTGTGTATGGATTAAGACCTGAGATTAGTCAGATGATACAGCAACACATGTTGTGTTGGCAGGCTAAAACGATTGATGAGATTTTGAGGTATGCAAAGTATTGCAGCGATGATATGAGTCTCACCATTGCAAATTAAAAGAAAAGATGATGTGGGCGCAAGTAAAGGTAGCAGAGCAGCAGGAATTCCAGTTGAATTCTCAGCCTATAAACCAAATGGGAGGAGTTAGTCAGAATGCTCAAAGACCCAATGGAGGTAGAGGTAGGGGACAAATGAGCATGGAAGAGGCGAAACAGAAATTTCCTTGTCATGCGTGCGGAAAGTATGGACACTGGAGGAATGAGTGTAGATCAGTGCAGAGGACTAATGGAGGAAATCAAATTTTAACCCCACAGGTGCAGAGTGAGGTAGGTGTGCAACAGCCACCGCAGCAGCAGGTAGTTACTACCCAGTATCAGGTCCCGCAACCACCTTTGCCACACAATGTAATTGCTCAAAGATACAGTGCGGATACAGGGTTACACGGAGGAGACCAGGTTGGTAAAAATACTAACACGAATGTGATTCCCCAATTTTGGATGCAATGTGATAGAAGTGATGTTGAGTCGAATCAATGACGCTGCCTGAGGGGGGAGGAAGAGTGTGTGCTTGGCGCTACTCTAGAAGTAGATCCGTCAGGTCCATTTGTTGACGTAAAAGTGGAAGGCAATGATATCACCTTTCTTGTGGACACTGGTGCTACCCGTTCTACTGTGAGAGCAGCAGAAATTCCTAACCTACCTCTCTCGGGAGAAACTATCCAAGTAGTAGGAGTCTCAAATAAACAGATTAATACTCCAGTTACTAAACCAATTGAAGTGCATATTGGTTCTTTAAAGACATGCATCGGTTCGTAGTGTGTGACTCGAGTCCAGTTAATTTGTTAGGGAGAGATTTGTTGTGCAAAATGAACTGCACAATTTACTGCACTCCGGATGGTATTGCATTCCAGACACCTGATGAGGATGTTGCTTTTAAAATGGTGCTAGCAAAGCAAGGAACAGAAGTGAATGAGTTATTTTCGCTTCTTACAGATAAAAGTGTGCCTGAAGAATTGATGAAGGTAGTGAATTCAGATGTGTGGGATTTCACAGGACAAGAGATTGGGTTAATGAAAAAAGTAGACCCGATAAAAATTACAGTGAAAGATGGTGTTAACTATCCAAATACACCACAGTATAAAATGAAGCCAGAAGTAATAGCAGGAATAACTCCTGTAATTGATCAAATGATTGAACAAGGAATTTTAAAAGAAATAATGAGCAGTCCTTGTAATTCACCTATTATGGGATTGAAAAAGCCAAATGGAACCTATAGAATAGTGAAAGATTTGAGAAAGGAGAACAAAATTGTTGTGCCTTGTTGCCCAGTTGGGCCAAACCCAGCAGTGATTCTCTATCAAATCCCACATGATGCGGAATGGTATACTGTGATTGATTTGTGTCATTCATTCTTTTCGATTCCCCTGCATCCGGATAGCCAGTATTTATTTGCTTTCCGGTTTGGAGACCGTGTTTTGGCATGGTGCCGAGTTCCTCAAGGGTATACTGAGAGTCCTTCAATTTTTAACCAGATCTTGAAAAAGTGCCTGGAAGATTTGAGAATGTCTGAAGGGTCTGTTCTGGTTCAGTATATTGATGACCTACTGGTGGCATCAAAGACTCGAGAAGCCTGTGTTGCAGACACTATTGCTTTATTGAACCATTTGGCAGAAGGTGGACATAAAGTGTCCCCTGCAAAATTACAATTCTGTCAGCGAGAAGTCCAATACTTAGGTCACAAGATTGAGAAGGGAGTCAGAAAGGTAACATCAGAGCGTATTCGATTGATCAAAGACATGAAACCACCAACAACTCAAAGAGAAGTGCGAATGTTCTTGGGAGTGGTTGGATATTGTAGACAGTGGGTCAGTGGGTTTTCACTGATGGCAAAACCTCTACAGAGGCTGACAAGGAATGATGTGAAAGACCCAATTAAATTGGATGAAGAGAGCATGGAAGCTTTTGTTAAATTGAAAGACAGTCTGTGTCAGGCGCCGGCATTGGGGATGCCTGATTATTCAAAAGATTTTGCATTATATTGCAGTGAAAGAGATGGGTGTGCACTTGCAGTTCTAACTCAGAGACATGGAATGGCGAGACGACCTGTGGCATATTTTTCTGCTACTTTAGATTCAGTAGCTGCCGCATTACCTGGATGTTTGAAAGCAGTAGCTGCTACTTGTGTGAGTCTGGAACAGAGTGAAAGGATCATAATGGGTCATCCTGTGAGGGGGTATGTGCCACATTCAGTTGAAATCCTCTTAACAAGAACACGGACTCAGCACCTCACCTATAGTCGGCTGACTAGGTATGAGAGAGTAATTCTGGGTGCAGAAAATGTGACAATAGTGAGCTGTACAAATGTGAATCCTTCCACTTTATTGCCAGATGTTTGGGATGAAGAAGTGAGGGATGAAGCCGAACATGATTGTTTGGATGTGACTGAATTTTGCACCAAGCCCCGTCCTGATATTAAGGATGTTCCTCTTGAAGAATCTGATTGTGTGATGTTTGTTGATGGTTCCTGTTTACGAACTGGAACAGGTGTGTTGAGTTCTGCCTATGCCGTCTGTACTGTAGCGTCAATCCTGGAAGCATCTTGTCTAAAAGGGGTAAAATCTGCACAAGTCGGCGAATTGGTAGCTCTAATTCGAGCCTGTAAATTGGGAAAAAGTCAGAAGGTGACTATAATTACTGATAGCCAATATGGCTTTGGCATTGTGCATGACTTCGGAGAACTATGGATGCAGAGGGGATTCCTGACCTCTTCGGGGTCCCCCATCAGGAATAGTCAATTTGTAAAGGAATTGCTTGAAGCATTACAATTGCCAAAACGAATTGCAGTGGTCAAATGTGCCGCACATAAGTCAGGAGATAATTATGTGACTCAAGACAACAGATTTGCTGACCAGGTAGCACAATATTGTGCAAAGAATCAGACTTCCATAAATCGGGGAAAAACAAAAGAAAATACGGTTTGTCAACTTATGTTTACTAACACCATTGAAACATGGGATGAAGTGAGACAATTGCAGGAAGAGACAGGTGATGAAGAGAAACAGGAATGGGAAAAGGTGGGATGTAGGAGACGAGAAGATGATGATGTATGGGTATACATTGATGGGAGACCAGTCATGCCAGATAGTTTACTTTCTCATATGGCAAGGATGTACCATGGGATGACACATATTGGCTGTAATGCCATGGTCAGATCATTCAAACAAACGTGGTTTAATACCAAGTTCAGAACTATTGCAGAAAGTCTCTGCCAAAGATGCCTGACGTGCCAACAGCAAAACCCAGGAAGAAAAACAATAGTTAGTCTGGGAACAATAGGGAGGGCAGGAGGTCCTTTTACCAGACTACAACTCGATTTTATTGAGTTGCCCCCATGTAATAAGCTCAAGTATGTGTTAGTAATTGTGTGTTTGTTTTCCCGTTGGGTGGAAGCCTATCC
The DNA here is from genome assembly GCA_963921515.1 of Calotriton arnoldi. Lineage (NCBI taxonomy): Eukaryota > Metazoa > Chordata > Amphibia > Caudata > Salamandridae > Calotriton > Calotriton arnoldi. The sequence continues at coordinate 3,565,551 of CAWUFW010000156.1, forward strand.
CACAAGAAGGAATGACAGTTTGACAGTGGCAAAACTTTTGTTGAGGGAATACATTCCTAGATATGGTTTTCCAGTCACTATGGAAACAGATAGAGAAACACACTTTACTAGTGAAACAATCAAACTGATTTGTGAGGCATTGAGCATTGAACCAAAACTTCATTGTGCCTATCGTCCAGAGGCTTCTGGAATAGTAGAGCAGATAAATGGCACAATAAAGAACAGGTTAGGCAAAGTGTGTAAATCCACAGCACTGAATTGGCCTGATGCTTTACCCCTAGTTTTGATGAGTCTCAGAAGCATTCCTTACAAAAAGACAGGATTGAGTCCACATGAGATCTTGATGGGAAGAGCAATGAGACAAGCATTTATACCTGCCAACAAATTGATAAATATATCTGATGATCTCATCCTTGACTATTGCAAAGGATTAGCTGATGTGGTACATTCTGTGTTTCATCAGGTTGGAGCAGACACGACCACAACACAGCAGACTCAAGCCCATGACCTGAGCCCTGGTGAGTGGGTTCACGTGAAAAGGCATAGAAGAAAAACTTGCCTAGAGCCCCGCTGGGAAGGACCATATCAGGTCATATTGGTGACAACTACAGCAGTAAAGTGTACTGGCTTACCAAATTGGATCCATGCCAGTCACACTCAGCGAGTCCCAAGTCCACTTGAAACACGAGTAGAGTGGCATCTGGAGATCTCAAGTCCGAGCTCTGAATCAGAAGCCGAAATACAAGAAATTGGTGAAGTTAGAGCAATAGACTCTGAAACTGGTGAACATAAACAAAAGGACTCTGAAGAGCAGTTTGATGATGAATTGCTTAGCACAAGTCAAGTAAGGTGAGCACCAGCTACTGGGACTGAAGAAACTGCTGTTGAACAAGAAGAAAGACAAATCTTCGATGGAGAGGGAAAGGATAGAAAGGAGATAGGTGAAAGAAATACAGAAGAAGAAAAAGAAAAAGAAGAAGAAAGCAAACTCAAAGTGGGTGCAAAGAAACGAAGGTATGAATTGAACAAAGAATAAGAAGTTCAACCAAAGAGGGCAAAGAAAGGCGACCACTGGCCAAGCGGAGTTAAAAGACTGAAATATAGGGTGGTGAGAGGAAGACCCGAGAATAGGCCAGAACAGATAAATGAAGTTTCAGGTCAGATAGAACAGGGAGAGTCGGATGACGAATCAGTGCTGCGACCAAAGAGGGTGAGAAAACCAAACAAAAAGTGCAAGTCACCTGACTGGATTTCCATAGTGTTGGAGGAGATTGAAGAAGAAGATTTAAGCAAAGAAGGAAACAGCACTGACAACGAGCAAAAAGAAAAGAGTGACCTAAATCCACCTTAAGTGACTGTAAACAAACTAAGGTGTCACGTTATCAACTGAAAAAAATTTCTGAAGATCCAGAAGACGTCCTGGAAAATTGAATTAAGTCAAAATAAAAGAAGGGGTAAAGAAGAAAGCTTTTGAAGTGTGGGATCACACTACATTTTTTAATTTTTGTAGAAAATATTTGAAATAGGTTTAGAAAATCCATTAGAACCTTATAAAGATTAATATTATGATGGCAGATATACAAGCAACAAGACCTAGATGTAGTCTTATGTGTAGGTGTTATAAAGCTTGTTTGTGTCTATTTTGTATACTGATAGTATTCTGGGTAATATTAACAATTGTAATACCTTTACATCTGATAAAAGAAGATACACCTCGTCCTAACAATTTGACAGGTCCAAGGGTTGACACTGACATTAAGCAAACTCCTATTACTCACTTGAATCTAATAGATGCTAGTAGTTTGCATCACGATAGATCAGTTACCAATTTTTCACTGTTTTCACTAAATTACTCTACGAATATGTGGAAACAATGGATGTGAGTGACTGTTATGTGTGTATACAGTTACCATTGTCTGTTTCAGAAGTTGTAACCTACTATCACCTTCCTTTGACTTATGGTGTGACCTGTAGTGTCTTATCAAGTTTGCTGTTTAGAACGGGTAAACTAGATTATTATTATTCCAATGTAGATACAATCTTTTCTACAGTCCCTGTAATACCTGAGCTGAATAAGATAGCACCTGCACATGTCATGGGAGATTTTTTCCTGACAACTAAGCCTTTAGATATAGAATACGCTAATAAAAATAATTTAACATGCAATTTGAAAAAGGAAGAGAAGATCTTTTTGGAGATGGTGGAAGAGAGAAGGGCTAAGTTTCAGAGAAAAGCTGTTGAAGAGAAATTACAGACACCACCTTGGGTTTTCAGAGAAGGCAACTATGATAAAGGCGAGACTTATGCTGCAATGGCCCTGGATTGGTCGCAGAAGGGAAAATTATGCTTACGTAGGGAAAAGGCTAACTACAACAATAGATGATTCTTTGTCACAGCAACAGCATTGTGGAAGAGTAATCCCCTTGCAGTTAACACAATGGAGAAAAATAGCAAGGTCCAAAATAAAACTGACAAATTAAACCCCCTAAATCCAGCGCCCGTCTTCAGGGATCATTTATAGGTAATGTGTGATGGGCCCCGTTGTTTGGTAAGCAATTTATGTGTGAAGAGATTTCCTTGGTCCCTGGTTCATCAATTAGGGGTTGCGCTGGACCATGTCCAATACGTCAGTTTGTAGAGCCCTGCATCACATTATACCTGCACCAAGTATAATGTATGCAGGGTAGGCGTTCCCGTGCAAAAAAGCCATGTAGAACTGGTGCAGTAAATGTACAACATTTCATTGCGTCACTCTACGACTTCACTGCGTCAAAATCCTTACACCTGCTCAGACTAGGCGTAAGGAATGACACAGGGCTTTTACAATGGGACTCGCCTATGTGTTCTGATGCATTGCTGGAGTTGTGTCAGTTTTACTACCAATTCCAGCAATGCCTCTCTTTTGTGCCAACAGATGTGTCAGACTTTCTGACGCATCTGTTAATCTTTGCACCGTGGAGCCCTGTATTGTAAATAAAGCACATCTGTGGTTTCGCAAGGACATTTGGCAAAGGCTCTAGGAAACTGAAGCATCGATGTTGAAGCGTCAGTTTCTTGCAAATGAGACCCCTATTGTCCATCGTGCAGGGATTCTAACTGAAAAGCCCAAATGTAGGCAGTTTTTTTTTGTTGACACAGGAGGAATCCCTTATTTCAGCTACAGTCACAGCACTGTCTGAGATAAAAAAAAAAATATTAGGTTTGCAGGCGCTCATCACCTGTCCTTTAGAAAGAGGTACACACCTTCACTTAATGGCACTGATGCAATTGGTCTCAGGATTTTCATGAGAGTGGATGGAGTGCTTCACTAAAGACCGTGGCTTGGTGACGTTCACCTCCCCAAACCCTGAAGGTTGAGTTTAGTGGTATCTGGTGCTTGTTCATCTTTTTCTAAGGCATCCTTAGCCCAGCGTCCATAGTGCACTAGGTGAGTGAAGTACGCAGTTCCTCCCACAGAGTTAACAGGGACTTTTGTTGCTTCCTTCCAAAGTGCTCACCCAGGGGACAGAGTGCAGTGAAAAATGATTACCATTTTTAAGTGGTCTACCTCCATGGGTGGTAATATGGCTAGCTGATGAGAACATTCCTAGCCAAACAACGCACATCGACTAGCACCCGGGTGCCTTATAAATGCCCAGTTTTGTTCCCCCTAGAAACAGTGTGTGGATACTAAGCATTCAAAAAGAAGTCATTTGTCCCCGCAGAGTTAGCAAATGCAGGCCCTACAAGGCAAACAGCTTGTGTTGCCATTTGAGCAGGGACAAAGCCGCACTGGCTTCTAGTGACAAAGATAGCCATGCTTAGGTCGCACAGGATTACGAACCATTATTTTAATGGTCACATTCTATAATTACTAGTATGGAGAAGTCCCATTCAGAAGACTGTACTTCCTCTACACACATATTCCTTTCACGCACTTCCTCTGCACACATGCTCCTGTCATCTAAATACAAATGGGGACCAACTCAGCAATAGATGATTCTCTGTCACAGCAACAGCATTGTGGAAGAGTAATCCCCTTGCAGTTAACACAATGGAGAAAAATAGCAAGGTCCAAAATCATGAAAAGTAGCCACTTAACTCTCCCTATGTCACGCCTAATCACACCTAATCACGCCTTCCCTTTTTCCCAATATTTTCTTTTGCTTATTTTTCATTCTCCTATTGCTTAGGGGAGTTTAGGAAAATACATGCAACAATAACATTTTGAATTGCCCTCAAAATATTATCAGTTGTACCCTAAAAGAGAAGTGCCTAGAAGCCACCTCTATATTATATGTGCACTGTGTAAATGCTAGTATCATAACATAGTACAACAGATACATTTAGTGCTAGCCAGGAATGAAGATTAGTTCACCTCTAAACTCTGATCAATATTTTGGAATGTTTGCGCATCAACAGTGAAGACATCGATATATTTCGAACCATAATTCTGCTGCCCACTTCAGAGTCCGCCATTTTAAGATCTTAGACTCAACGCACTGCTGCCCACTTCACAGAGACCGCCATTTTAAGATGTTAGACTCAACGCACTGCTGCCCACTTCACAGAGACCGCCATTTTAAAATCTAAGGCTCAACGCACTACTGCTCGTCGCATCGCAGCACTGTGTTTGCAGGGTCCAGGGCCAGCTGGCAGTCTGGCATTTTCCAGTCGAAATGCAGGTTACGGGCTGTTTTGAAGCCGGATGAACTGCCATAAGTCAGTGATGATAGCCCTCATGGCCTCATTCTAGTTGCAACCTTGTGCAGTGTGGGCTGATTACAGCAGTTTTTCCTAAGACTAATTTTCATTTCCAGTCCTGCCCTGAGAGTGTCTGTGAGATGATCCAGGAAGGTCTGAACTCTGCTGGATGTAACTAAAGATAATTGAAGACAAGATGATCATTCAGTCAGACAGTAAGGGCCCTCTTTTTTATTTTTCCAGCTCATTGAGACATCAGGGGCGGCTCCTCCGTAACGGCAGAAGAGTGTCGCCCCACAGCCCAGCGACAGCAGATGATGAAATAAAATGATAATAACACAAAGTTATTATCATTTTATTTATGCTGTCTGAGTCGCGCAATGATAATTGGGCAGGGCCGGGCATTGGCAGGGAGGAGGAGTAGTGTGAACTTATAAGTGCGCATGTTGGTTTGGCCGGCCATCTTAGGCCGGCCAAACAGACATGCGCACTTAAGTTTCTCCAACCCAGCTGTGTTGCGCAGCCGGGTTGGAGAAATGCCACAGACTCCAATGCACTGTCTGAGCGGCAAACAAGGCCACTCAGACCAATCCTGACGCTGCTCTCATAGCATGAGAGCAGCATCTGAATTGGGTGGGGTGCCTGTGCTTTGAAGTCCCATCCCCTTCCGGCCCGGTGAGAGGAGCAGCGAGGCGGCCGGCAGAGTCAGAGGGAGCAAAGTGGTAGGTTAGTCTTTTTAATTTTTTTATTATTTTTTATTATTTCTCCCCCAGCCCCAACCCTCCCTGCACTACCACTTTAGATAGGCGGTGGACGCCACTGCAGATGGCATAGTCCTGTTGAGACCTGTTAAGTTAGTAGAGGGTCGAAACTTTGACGATACAGCTTGAGTTGTAGAGTGCTTGACGTACATTGGAAATCTCAGCAAGATTCGAAGATTCTTATTTAAATCTAAATTCAGTGAACAACCTTTGATGATCTAGTGATTTTACGTGAATGAGTAAATACTTGCATTGTCATGAGCACTGCGCCGTATGCACCTTAATTGTTTCTGTATCAACAGCATAATATATCAATACAACAAGCAGTTTTTTGTAAAGAGTGGCCTTCTGCACATTAATTTGTTCATTTGCTGCGACAAATAGAAACTCATGTAAAAGAATGAATGATTTATTTCTTGTAGGCGCAATTTGTATGATGTCAGGCTCAGAAATGAGCCCCATAGAACGCATGTACTATTTATCTGCAATAAGTTATCCTGGTCCCATCTGGGTATAAAGGGTTCTTTCCATGTAATAATGTAGCACAACAAAAGCATTCCATTCAAAAGTGTGTGAAGGCTGCCTTAGCAACATCTGTGAGGCAGGGTTCATTCTTCAAATCCTTATTACCAGTTGTTAATGCATGAAGTCAGTCCTAGAATGGACAGTAGAGCTTGATCTCTGAATTTGCTTTTGCAGTTTAGGTGGAATGTGACCCCTGATCCTTCTACAAACCGGGGTCAAATGTTCTCCCTAAAACTGGACCTTGTAAAATGGGCATATGCGGAGAATGACTATCACATAGTGGAAACTGGCCTACTTGGATACCTTTCCTCTTGAGCCTCGTTATCGACTGACAAAGGCACTCACTAGCAATCCAATGTGTTACAACTCCATGAGCAGTCACAAAAACATTGATACGTGGTTTGTGAGTGGCAAGCAGAGAGGGAGAAACCTTTTGCCATGCTATTTCCAAGGAGACAGTTTGTGCTTTGTGATTCACACTGGCAATTATGACTCACAAATGCACTTTTGTTTATAGGATTACATTTTTGCCTTCTACAAGCCTGCCACTTTGAACAGTGTAGGTATTGGGAGGACAAAAAAACCATGTGATACATCGAGCCCCTGCCGTAAAAATGAAATGAGGTCTTTTAACGTTTTTAGTATATAAACTATCTCCTCACAAAACTATTGTAATTAGCGCTTGACTTTCTTCTGTGGGCGCTATCCATAGTTGAGTAGGTTGTAAAAATTCTTTCTGTTCCTGTATTTTAACCCTTAAATATCAGAAATGGGATTCCTGGTTGGCTGAGGTATGCAACCAGGCCAGGCAGGAACCACCACTCTAGTCAGGGTAAGCTAAGTACACACTAAAAGATAACCTGTGCTCACCCTCTGGTAGCTTGGCACCGAGCACTCAGGCTTATCTAAAGAGGCAATGTGTAAAGTATTTGTGCAACACACACACAAACACAGTAACGCAATGAATACACAGAAAAAAGACTCCACACAGATTTAGAACAACAGAGAATATTTATGAGTAAAACAAGACCAGAAGAACAAAAATCCAATCAGAAGAAGTTGAGAAATGAATTTCTAAATATTAAATGCAAAAAATAGAACTTAGAAGTCAACAACACTAAAAGGTTACCTGAGGTCACGCTAAAACGGGGTAAATCCAAAGTTCAGGCGGACTGCAATGGAGGGCAGGCTGCCTACAAGACCCACACAGAGCCCGCTGAGATATTACCTTGGATGGAGCAAATTGACAAGTATGAGAGCACAATGTGTTGATCTTTTCCATGCAGTCGGGTCGCTGCACCGTCGTTGAGCTTCACTGAGATGCAGGCAATGCGTTGTCGTCAAGCTGCACAGAGCTTGGTCATCGGGCTGAGCAGGCTGAGGAACCGCTGTCGTCGAACAGCCTCTGCATTAGAGTCGAAAGGGCGATATGTCAGTTCCAATCAGCGCAAAGGTGGTGATGTGTCAGTTTTGTGGCAAAACAGCTGTAGTACCCACTTCTGAAGCCCAGAACTGGAGAGGGCACCTCAGGCAAGGGTAGGACTCACAGATGGCAGAGTACAGCAGCACCAGCAGAATTGCAGGAAGTCTTTTGTGTCCCTGAGACTTCAGAAAACAGAAGGCAAGCCGGCAAGCCCGTGGAGATCACTTGGAGGGAAGGCAGAGTCAGTCTCTCCATCAGCAGAGTCAGGGAGCAGCAGGACAATTAGCAGAAAAGCAGTTGTTCCAGAAAAACAGTCCAGTTGAGTCCTTTAAGCAGCACAGCAGTCCTTCTGACAGAGGTTCAGTTGAAGATCCAGAAGTGTCTGATTTTAGGGGGTCAGAGGCCCACTACGTATACCCAAAAGTGCCTTTTATGTAGGGGTGACTTCAAAGCAACTTTCTGAAGTGCACAAGGATCCCTTTCAACCCAGGCCTGTTTGCCAGGCTATCTGTGGGGGGTAACTCAGTGCTTTGTGTGTGGTCAGAGCACTACCTATTGAAGTGTAAGCATCAGCCCCTTCCATTCCTTCCTGCCAAGGAAAACCCATCAGAATTCAGATGAATGCAGATGAGTGCTCAGAATACAGCCAACCCTCACTTTCCTGTGTTTGTGGCTGTCTAGAGGGAATGCACAAAGTGTAGCTGTCACCCAACCCAGATGTGTATTTGAGACAGGATGTAAGGCACAAAGAAGCTAAGAGCAGAGAAATGTCCACTTTCTAAAAGTGGCATTTCTAAAACAGTAATATTAAGTCCAAGTCCACCAGTAAGGAGGATTTCTCATTACCATTCCAAAGATATCAAACATGAAAAAGCTACTCCTCTCTGATCAGGAATTACAGCTTAAAAGTGTACTAAGGAATCAGGTGACAAAGCAATTAGCAAAGTCCCTTTCTCCTTTCCTTGGCAGCAAGTAGCCACTGCAGGCCAACCCCAGAGATCAAACAGCACAGGGGCAGTATTCCTCCTCAGCTTCTCCGGCTCTTCTCCTTGGCAAAGGTTACTTTTGATTTCCCAGAAGTGATCTAAAAGTCTGGGGTCTGGGCCCATCTTTTTATACACAAAAATCCTTTGTTCTCTGAAGGCAGAGAGTGTCTGTACCCAGCCAAAACCAGTTCTGTCCTCACTGGTGCAGCTTCCTGGCAGGAGGTGGAGACAGCATTGTTAAATGTAGACCAGGCCCATTCAGGTGAAAGGAAATCTCCTCCACTCTAAATGCAGCCCAGGTCCATTCAGCCCAGCCCTGACTCATCAGGCTCTCTGGAGCCACTGCCACTCTCCAGCCCCTGTCATCCAAAAGCCAGACATGCAACACACAAACCTAGCAGAGGCACACTGGATGGTTAGGCAAGAAAATACCTACTTTCTAAAAGTGGTATTTTCAAACACAGAATGTAAAAATCACCCTCACTAAAAGATGCATTTTAACATTCTGAGTTCAGGCATACTAAACTTTATTTTCCAACCTTGTTCTCAGGGGCAGTTATGTTTATAAGATGTTATAAACAAACTCCCCATTCTGTCCTATGGGAACAGGTAGCCTTGCAATAGTGAAAAACAAATTTGGCAGTAATTCACTATCAGGACATACCACACACACTAGGGCATGTCCTACCTTTCACATACACTGCACCCTGCCCACAGGGGTACCTTGGGCCTACCTTAGAGGTGACTAATATGTAGAAAAGGGAAGGTTTAGGGACTGGCAAGTGGGTACACTTGCCAAGTCAACATGGCAGTACTAGACTGCACAAAGACTCTGCAATGGCAGGCCAGAGTTACATTTTACAGGCTGCTTCTATGGGTGGCACAATCAGTGCTGCAGCCCACTAGCAGCATTTGATTTACAGGCCCTGGGCACACACAGTGCAATGTACTAGGGTCTGACAAGTAAATCAAATATGCCAATCATAGAATCACTAATCCATAACAACAATTTACAAAGGGAGCACTTGCACTTTGGCACTGAACAGCAGTGGCAAAGTGCCCAAAGCATCTAGACCAGCAAAACGGAGTCCAACACACAGCAAAAACACAGGAGGCAAAGGCAAAAAATGCAGGGGAGACCCACGCCAATGGTGCCAGGTCTAACAGATAGTATACCACTTTACAAGGGGTCTACCAGTAAAACAAATATGCCAATCAGGTATACACCAATGTCATCATGTTTAGGGGATAAGCACATGCACTTTAGCACTGGTCAGCAGTGGTAAAGTGTTCAGAGTCCTAAGGCCAAGAAAAAGAATCAGCAAAAACAGGAGGCAAAAAACAGAAAAGTCTGGGGAAAGACCACCCTAAGGATGACAGGTCTAACATTAAACCTTGGATATAGTGCTGTGGGAATTTTGGTATCTAACGGGCCTTTCAGATTCCTGGGCACTTTTTCAGCAGGTGACGGTAGCAGACAGCTTAACTACCTTAACTCCTACTGTGTAATTCTGTCTGCTGGACAAAAGCAGGGTACGGAACAAGGGTCCTTACTTGCTACTCTACCCAAATCAGCAACTTGCCAGATTGGAAGAATTGATATTAGAAACCTATGTATCGTGCACCTTCTCTTATCAGGTGATAAAGTTAAGTTAAAGATCAAGATAACTACATTGCACTGTGACTACTGCAGCCATTTTTAACTAGTAAATTAGATTTCCATTGCTAATTTCTGTCTCATCGTCTATGTAAGTGAAATAAAAAATTACTATTTCCATCTTCCATTCCCTAATCTAAGATTCACTTGCTGAAAATTCTAATAAATATTTGTCTTCTGTGGTGTGGCTCTTCCTCTAGCAATACCCTATTTGCACAAACTTTACTGTCTCCTTGAAACCTGCTTTGAGAACATGACTGCTTGGTCTCATCTTTTCAAAATAGTGACTATCACTCTTCATCTTCACCAGTTGTCGATGAAGACCATGTTGACCTTCACCAATTGTCAATGAAGACTATGTGTGGGAGGCCTTCTTTGTGAGAATAAGATACCCTTTCTGATGCCCTCTGCCTGACCCTGACCATTATCTTCGTCAGGGTCTGATAATCCAGTCAGAGGGTGTCATCATTGATGGAGTAAGTAGCTGGCTGAGAAAAGTGAGGATGTTGGTGGCAGCTACCATGTTTGTTCCTTGATGATAGGCATTCATGGAACCTACATTACCCTGCTCTGCCCAGCAACCCCACTGAGGCCATTATCTGAATTCACATTTCCCTCTACTGTTGTGATCACGATTAAAAGTTGTGATTGTGCGGACTGAACCCAAATTTAAATAATATGGTTCATCCTTATGATTTACCATCACTTACAGGGTCAAGTCAGCGCCTGTTCCCACGCTAATTGATTCTCACCAGGTGATGGACCTTTGCTACCGTGGTTTTTTTTTGTGTTGAACTTTTTTATTGAGATAAAGTCATACAACGTGAACATAGTTTGAAATCAGAGTACATGAATACTAAAAAAAGAAACGGGGTATGGAGGGAGGTCAGGGTGCAAATCGAACTAAAAATCAAGAAGATCCACCCCCCCACTGTAGGTTGGTCCTCCAGAAGGCAGGCATTGAGTGGGCGTTGGGCCTAGGGCCTATGTGTGGGGAGAGATGGGGATGAGGGTTCAGGTATGCAGTCCCTGCAAGGAGGGGAGGAGGAAGGTTGCATCTCTGTTAGCAGCAGGGCCTGAGGGAGGGGTAGCAAACGGCAAGGGAGGAAAGAGGCCCTCATTACCAGATCAAGTAGGTCCCACGCCCTCTGCCTATGCTACCATGTTTTGTATCAAGGAGCTATTCCTGCATTTCAAATCAATTTGCATTAACGGTTTAAGTTTAGTCAATGATGAGAGTTTGAAATAGTTTTCAAAACCTTTAGTCTCATTAAGAGATTAGTAAGTTTTCTTTTTCTTTCTTTATTCAAATTAGTCAGATAATCAAGTAAGTTTACAGAAATCTCGTAAAAAGATATGGTTAGAACAAATAATCAAATAGTGCATCAAGCACATTTCATAAAGGAATAAACCTTATTCTAAAGATCAGGATGGGAATTTCAGAGTTAGTAGAACTCATAAAGAGTTCAAATTCAAGGAAAAGAATGAGATCAAAGGAGCACAAAGCTCAAAGCCAAATTAAAGCAGCAGACCTTCCCATAAAGAGTAGTTCATGAAACTTAGCCGAGTCTTAGTAATATGAGCAAATGGTCACACAGTTGCCGTAGCAATCTGTAAAATAAAGCATCAAAATAAACATGAACAGGAGCAGCAGTAGTCACAACTGTCAGCCTAGGACAAAGGAATGGGTCAGGAAAAAGCATTCAGAGAAGCATTAAAACTAACTAGGAACATGCACTAATATAAAAGACATGAATACATGTTGCACACATTGTAGCAGGCTTCTTCCTCTGTGGACCAATCAACTGGCAACACTAATCTTTGAGCAGGTTCAGTTCTTCCTTTCCCACAAAATAACATACAGCTTGTATCACAAGTTAGCTACAGAAATTCTTGCATAGTTAAGTTCTGGAAACATAAGCCTCCTTCCCATAGGCATTCAAAGGCAGATAGGCCTTCTACATTTAAAATGTTTCACTGCAAGAACAATTAACTATACTAAATAGAAGTGACATCAGCTTGAAAAGTCAAGGTTAGGTATTGCATTTCATTTAACATGAATAAGAATAAATGTGTAAAATGTACAACTATTCTATTCAAACATTATGTGAGACATTAGAAAATAAGAAGTCCTTGATATTTCCAAATAATATGTTGCTTACGGAAAAGTAATACATTTGTTAAACCAGAACCTTCTGCCATTATGTTGAGCATGTCACTTTAAGGTCAAGCTTTCTAAATTACATTGTTCACATTTCAGCAATGTCAGGTTCACTTTTAGTTAAAAGAAACTTGCTTCTTAACATTGCTATGGCCTGTACAAATAGATATTACTACCTATTGTAGGTTGGCATATTTTTTAAATGTGTGTCATTTCAGCTTTGAATTTTACATTGTTTAACATTTAACATTGTTAATCGTTGCACATTTAGCTGCTAAACTAAATAAGTTGCTTTTTAATTATTAGACCTTATCAGTTGTGTGCCTGAAAATCGCATCAATTCACATCCTGGCTCTCGGAGAGGGCGGAAAATAAGCAAACAACAGAAAAAAAACAAATAAGGCAAAAGGAACATAAAAACCCCAAGCAACTGAATGACATATGAACACATACAGTGTCCAAGGGTAAATGTGTACAAAATCTATAGTTCCTTTTTATGACGCTCAAAAAAAGTCAGTGATCATGACGACACAGAAACTACCAATACTGTGGGGCACAGTAAATTCAGTATGTGGAATTCCTACCATACTCTGAGTTTTAACCCCAGGGGTGCTTGCGCATTTCCCCTGCATATAATTGACAGGTTTTGCAGGTGAAATGTGTGTGAGGAAAAGAGCACAGCACTGAGCTCCTCCCACACACCTAATCTTGATTCAACTGTAAACATGGCTGTGTGTCAGAATATAGTATACAGAAATGTCGTGTGATCTGTCCTAAATATTGTGTCTTAAATATCATCTATTAAAATAATGTTTCATTGCATTACTGTTAGCTCAAATGGGGCTACATTTTTGATGACGATATTTAGGCAACATATTTATGTCAAAAGATCTTTTTATGCCACATTGTAAAAACATGTTTTCAGCCAAATATAGATTTGCTGTAATGAGGAAGTAGAACCATAGACAGGCAACTGTCAACAGCAGGATTGTTTTCCAAAGAAGGCCCAAGTAACAGCCTACAGTGGCGGCTCCTCCCCTAAGGCAGAGGAGCGTCGCCCCACTAAACAAAAGGAAAAATAAAATGATAATAAGGTATCGTTATTGTCATTTTAGTTTTCCAGTTACAGTCAGTGGCTCTCTGAGAGGGGCGGGGCTGGCCAGAGCAGGGAAAGGAGAGGTTTGCACTCCTTAAGTACGCATGATTGCTTGGCCGGCCCAAACAGTCCTCCGCACTTTGCATCTTCCCCACCAGGCTTGCTTTGCACAGCCTGGTAGGGAACATGCAAAGCCTCCCAGTCCCCATCTGAGCGCCAAACCAGGCGCTCAGGCCAATCACGACCTGGGATCCCGGGTGCTTCCTGCTGCTGGCCGGGACTGCAGAAAGATGATGAGGACGGAGGAGAGGCGGCAGTTGGCCGTTAAAGGTCAGTGGGTTTTCTTTTCTTTTTTCGGCCAACACTCCCCCCTCCGCCTCGCCACCTGGGTCCGATAGCAGCCGCTACTGACATCCTACACCATAAAACTGAAGATTGAGTTGTTCGGAATATCCCTAGGAAAATCAAGATGGAATTCTCTGTTATTGACAGCTGTCTATCTCCAATATTGAACTCCCTCCCTGCTGACTTGCGCAGCCTTCGGAACGCTATCCATTTCAGGAAGAAACTGAAAACCTTCCTTTTCCACTGAGTTGTCCCTTTGTCTCCTCTTTTCTGTGTAACTCTTGGGCTCGCGCCGGGACACTCTATTGGGTAGCTGTGCGCGTTATAAATACCATATAACATAACATAACATTGTGTGTGAATGCCCCTGATCACTTCCTCCTGCTCAGCGGATCCTGTTGATGGTCACCATACACAACACGTCCTCACCTCCCTCAGCCACCAGCAGGTGGAAGTACCCTAAAATGATATACACCAGGAACACGTCCACCCATCTACACCACCCTTAGTAGCACCCACCATTCAGCCAACTATTTAAAAAAAAATTGTAGCATTCTAGCACCCTTTCCCATGGATCTTGGTGCCACCCTTCCGATCCCATTTTTTGTTTTTTAATGCATGGTGTACTGTCACGCTCTTCTACCACTGTTCTTTTCACTCTTCCTACCAAAATATTTTAAAACAATACCTGTTGTCCCGCCACTCTTCTCTAACAGACTCTCGACTCCCACTCCTGACTCTGGTGGCATGTTCTCCACTCTCAACGAGGCGGGGAGAACCGCACAGCTCTGACAACCGCAGCAGAGTGATTTCCTGTCAGTCGCGGGTTTGTACATGCCTGTGGCTGACAGACATGACGGGGATTAGCAGGGCCCGAGTACCACCCATGCCCCCTGCATCACATGTATTCCACCGCATTGCTTAGGTCTCTAGAGTCCTGGGTTAGGCTCAGAAAGACAAAGAGCGTCACAGCAGACAATAAATTCTGCCTTTCACTTCTGTGACATAAGAGAAGTTTTAAAGGTAGGACCTTCAAGTGGAAGCATTCAAAACAGGGCAAGAAAAAAGTGAAAGATCAACCACAATATGGCATATAAGATGAAAATGACGTGAGAAAAATAAACGATGATAATCAGTAATAGTTGAGGGAAAACACAGAAAAAGTGGGAACTGAAATGAATAATCAGCATAAATATCGAACGATGAACAAGAGATGTAGTAAAATAAGAACAAATTCAAAAGCAGATTTGTATGAAGAAGAGAAGAATAACGCTGAATACATTGTGCTCTTAGAAGCAAAGTTTGTACTCTCTAACTGCACCATTGGACCGAGTCCCTAGAGCAGGGAAGCACGAAGAAGACAATGAACAGACCATATATGTGTATCATAGGACTCTCATGTTGGGGCAGATTTACAAGCCCCTTGCGTGACTTTTGCTCCGCCGTTGCGTCACTTTTGTGACGCAGCCGCGGCGTAAATGTTGCGGCCCATTTACAACGTGACGCATCTAGGGAGATGCGTCACTTTGCAACGCCCTGCGTCACATTATACCTGCGTCAGGTATAATGTATGCTGGGTGGGCGTTCCCACGTAAAAAGCCATGTAGAACTGACGCAGTGAAATCTACAAGATTTCACTGCGTCACTCTACGCCTTCACTGCGTCAAAATCCCTACGCCTGCTCAGAGCCGGCGTAAGGAATGACGCACGGCTTTTTGTATGGGACTCGCCTATCTGTTCTGACACATTGCTGGAGTTGCGTCACTTTCATGAGCAACTTCAGCAATGCGTCTCTTTTGCGCCAACAGATGCGTCAGAATTTCTGACGCATCTGTTAATCCTTGCGCCATGGAGCACTGTATTGTAAATACAGCGCATCCATAGTGGCGCAATGACATTCGGCGCTGACGTAAGGAAACTGACGTATCTATGCAGATACGTCAGTTCCTTGTAAATCTGCCCCGTGGAATCCTGTATCACTGCTCGTGCAAAACTGAAGGACAGTTTATGTCACCATGTCACCCACCTATCCGTTTCTGGGTAGACTAGGTTTTGGTTTGGGGCAATATAGGACGTGTCCCTCAGCCATTTTTTCTTTGTATGCAATTATAAAGTAAACTTACCCAAAGCCTTTATCAAAACAGAATATTGACAAATAGCTTGGCACATTGTAAAAGTGTAAACAATCACCAACGGCATTCCGTTTTATCTTAAACATTTTTTGTACTCCCCCCTCCAAAAAAATACGATTAATCTTTTTACAGAGATAAATTGGTTTCCACAAACTTCACATCAGCAGAATAGAATAAACACGGAAAATATAAGCCAACGCAAAAAAGTAGCAAAATATGTTTTGGGTAGTGCCGCACAGTGAACTGAATCACATCTATGCATTTCAGTTTCATGTCCTTCGTGGAAGGTTGTGCAAGCTTTCTTTTTTGGGTGCATAAAGTAACAAGCGGGCACTAATACAAATGGCAGTCGTGCTGGGCTGAGCATTACTGGTAAACTGTTTATAAGGGGAGAAGAGTGTAGAAGGACTGGCCATGGAGGCAGGAACGGTGCTTAAATTGAGCTGGTGGTTTCCGGTGCTGGGCACCAGCACTTAATTGTCAGCACTGACTCTAGTGACAGTCCACCACATGGTGGTGCTGTCTGCCTAATTTTGAGATGAGCACAACAACAGGGTTTAATAAGTCAATATACAGTAAAGAAGACCATTTCCTGCCACTCACGCCAATATTATTGGTTTGGATGGCATAGAATAGGATGAATTTTCACACTTTTTGAGTGCAATGGTTAGTAGTTCAATTGGTACTGCTATTGGCAGTGCTGGCAGTGGGCAATGGGTGGATGCAGTGGCCTCCCGAGAAGGGCCCTGCCTCTTAGTCTTTTTTTTACAAATTAAGCACTGGGCAGGAATGATGAATTCTGAGGAAGAAGAGCACAGTGAAGGAGTGGGCAGAGCAGGACGGGTAAATTAAATGAAAGGAGAAAAGAGAGAAGCAGGACTGGCCTAGCTAGAGTGATAAACTCTTTGTAATAGATGAATGAACCAGTACTAGCCTGAACATGATTCACAAACTTCACAGAGAGGGAGAATAGCAAAGCAGGAGTGCTCTCGGCAGGCCCAGTAATCCCTGTGGAAGAGAAGAGCCCATCAGGACTGGTTTAGTTAGGACTGAACCATTATATGGCTCAAAGGAAAAAAGAGAAGCAAGACTGGCCTCCCTTTTCTCCTTTCCTCAATTCTGTCCTTATCTTCTTTTCCCTGCTCCGTTTATTATTGGTTGCTATAATAATTTGTTTTTACATAGCACTACATTCTACACTTATGGTGTTTCTAAGCACTGTAATTAACAGATGACTTTACCCTATTTAGTGTACTCTTATTGCCTTTGAGGGCTGCTTCCTTTATAGTGGGACAATGCTCTCAACTTTATTAGTGACACTGAAGCCAGTAGGGGCACTCTATGGTGTGTATGTATAACTCTTCAACTGCAGGCTGTATTTTGTTTGTGGGCTGAGCACCAGTCATAGATTGTTGTAAGGAAAGTGAGAAGGAGCATTATTTTTTTTAAATCTGACAATTCCCAGGAGGCAACCAAAATATAGTCAAACCCTCTAAAAAGAGTACTAGAAGTGCAGGAGGAAAGACTTGCAACACCAAACATGAACATAGCACAATGAATGTTTCTTTACTACTGCCCTTCCTCTACCTTACCTTCCTTCTCTCTCTCTCTCCCTCTGTGCGCTATGCTCTGTCCTTCACTCCCTCTCCCTCTGTGATTTAAGTTTGCAGCTTCACTGCCTTTATAGTTTAGTTGAGCAGCTTACTTGACCTCCGGCGTGGTTGTGTCTAGGGGTCTGTGAAATTCACTTACTTTGCTTTTGCATAATTATGGGAAATTTCAGCAAAATTACGCGTAATTAAGTGAGATGCAAATTCGTCATTTTATGCTATAATTTAGCGCAAAATGTGTCCTCACGTCAATTTTTGGTGTGAAGGTGCATTTTAAAAAAGCACCGCATACAGCCGTTAACGTTCTGTTGTTTGAGGTAAATGTTTACAGCAAATGGCACATTTTGCTGTAAATTTTTACTGTGAATGGTGCGTTATTACGTAAAGTGGCATAATTGCAGAAATTTCATACAACAAGCATGAAGTGAAATTCACAAAATGACACGAATTGCGCCAGCGTAATTTAAATTTCTCCCAAGCCTGATTGCATTCTGCAGACCACTGCAGTCAGCCCAAAGCAGAGCAACCTCAGTAGAATATAGTGCTGGGACTTGGCATGGGAATGTTCATTGCTACTGAGCCATCCCAGACACACTCCTTAACTTTTGTACTACTGTCACACTCTAGCCTCCGTCTGCCTCCCAAAAACTAGGGGGCATATTCCCAAGAACGTGTGATAACCATCGCAAAAGTTACTTAACGCAACCTTCAACATCGCAGTCCATCGCGGGAAATTTACGCCATGTTAACGAAGTATTCACAACACGGCGGTACCATGTGATAGTCTCCAGATAACGCGTCAACTGACCGCGTTAAAATCAACACCACGCCGCAAAAATGCGAAACACGAATGCAAAAAAAGCTGCGATGAGGCCAATCGCGATACGAAAATCAGCGAAACCCAGCTACAGGCCTGCAATTCACACGCGTCAGGCAGGAACAATCACCATAAAAATAGAAAAAAAACAGACAAACAAATGCCAAACAACAGCGAAGCACAATGGACATTGCCGGAGCAAGTACGGAGGAGAACCAGAACCCCACAAGCCCCCCGGAGGACCATCCTGGGACTTCGGGGTCAGGGAAGGGCAAGGACAAGAAGAGTAGGAAGAAGCGGTTCAGTCCGCAGGAAAACAGGATCCTGATAACGGAGGTGATAGAACACCATCAACAACTGTTCGTCACCTCCACTGTGTCATTGGCAACAAAAAATGGACTATGGCAGTCCATCGTGGACAAGGTGAATTCAGTCGGAGTGCTGAAGAGGACAATGGACGAGGTCAAGAGGCGCTGGAATGATGTCAAGCGCAAAACCAAGCTGAAACTCGCCAACAACCTGAAGGCAGCAATGCAGACTGGAGGTGGGAGCCCAGCGCCACAGGAGGAGCTGGACGACATGGAGGAAATGGTGTCCACAGTCATCAGTGGGGAGACGGTGGCAGGTGTTGGGGGCCCGGACACTGCTCAACAGGACCCGACACAACAGCAACAGGGTGAGTAACGACCAGGGCCTGGGGGGACGGGGGAGATGGGCACAATGGCACACATGCACAATTAAGTTGAGCACATCTGCGGACAAACCATGCCCCAGACCACCAACTCCCACCAAGAGACCAATGTACCCAAGTATGCAACATGTCAGCACTGTACAAGCACAGAAGTCAAAGGCACACCTCATGAAAGGGATAAGGGGCAGCAAAATCTGAGCTGCACGGGCGACTCCCCCAAAATGCAGCACACACATCACATGCAGAGCACATCTACATTGACAACGATGTGACACAATCCGCAAAACACCTACAACAGAACACAGGACACAACTGGTGCCGCTTGGGTGCAGGCACTGGCCAATCACATTTGGCATTGCAGGGAAATGTGAGTTGATACTGTACAAGTACAAACACACACACGTCTGTTGTCGAAATGTCCACTGTCCCCCATCAAATAGGCAGCTCCTCCCAAACAGCCACAATGTGCCCAGTCATGCTGTCTGTATGAAAACATGTACAATGCGACAACATACATGTGGACACATTGTTAAACTGCATCTCCCCTTCACATTGCAGAGGGAGAATCAACACCTCCTGCAGAGCAGCCCGACCCTCTCTTCTCTGGAGACGAAGAGGACCACCACAGCTTCGACTCTGACGCCCTCGAACTGCTCGTGGACAGCCGACGCAGCCCACTTCCAGGAGCTGGGCAGCCCAGCTGCTATGAGGAGACCCCACCCCCTGCACAGACCACACAGCAGGCAGCACCCACCACCACTGCTGCCTCCCCGGACCCCCACGAACAACACATGGCCTTCCAAGGTCGTGTTTTGGGGTGCCAGGAGAATCTGGCTGAACAGGTGCGGGTGGGCTTCGACCGCATGGCAGACAAACTAGATGCCATACGTGGGTGTCTAAGTCCCATCAGGGACCACTCACGGTCCCTAACGGACACCCACAGTCCGCTCCATGCTCTCCAACGGACCATGGCTGACATCGCTGGAGCCCTGACTCAGAGATTAGTACAACTGTCCAGTCCGAGTGGCTCTAGCAATGTCACACGGGAGTTGGGAAACATGCAGAGGTTAATGGAGACCATGGAGCGGGTGAATGCGGAACGAGCGGCTGCCACGGCTGCACACCAGCGAGAGGTAGCTGGGTTCCTCAATGACCTCAGGACCATCCTCATGGCATTGCTGCCACAAGGCCTGGCGCGGATGCATGCTGCTGCCACCACTCCATCCACATCTCCGCCCCCTGATGTGTCACTGCCACACAGTGCTGGAGACAGAACACCACCACCCACACGTGAGGCACATGAAACAGCAGAGGACGAAGATGCGGATGATTCTGCCCTCATGGTAAGAAGGACGCAGCAGCATGCATCTCAGCCATAGGTCCGGCTTCAGCTTGGTATTGCCCTCTGCATCATCACCTTCCACTGTCCCCCGATGCACTCTGCGACACTTACCTTGGACCTCGACATGGACTGCCATATGCTGTTTGATCGCCATTGACACAGCAATCAGACTGCGGACTGAACTCTTCCTCTTCCTTTGGACTTGTCATTCCCTGAAGGCCCCTGGCTGGCCCTCCACGGGACAACATCGTCATGTGGGGTTTGCATGGCCCTGTACTGCTCCAGATGCAACACTCCACTGAATGTGCATTAAACATTCATATTCACACAGATGTGTCATGTCTATGGTCTTTCAAGTGTGGAAGTATGGATGAATGTAGGCTCACTGGACTCCTCTTACGTCCATGTGGCTCATGTCATAGCACAGGGGTCACAGGGTGACACTTTGCCGAATGCGGTCTGGGTGGCGCTGACACAACAACAGGGACACACGCATGAGTTACTTACTTGTCCAGCCCAGTAAGGAACCATGCCCAGGGCCCCGGGGTCATTTACACACCCTTACGCTGGACTGGCATACGCCAGGCCAGCCCACTCCGCTGACGCTCACAGGGGGGGACGGCAACGCTACATGTCCAATGTCTTTCCTGTAGTGATCTGCTGCTCACAGGTCTAGTTGTCAGCATGCCACAGCCACTTCCTCACGGCTGGTGTACACCCACACCACACCCATCCAGCACACGCGTCACAGGACATGTGACCCTGCCAATAAAAAGGGCCGGGCGCATGTGCTCGATGCCATTTCCACTCTCTATCTGGGTGTATCCGTGTGGTGTCAATGTAGGCATGAGGGCCTCAGGCCTTGCAACATCAAATTCCCCAGGACCGGAGTTGGCATGATGGTGTCCGCAACACGATACCCAATCATACAGGGTCCAAGACTTTGGGACACAGACTTGGTGGCACCGGATACATTGCGGCCGGCACAGGCACACCGCCACGGGACGGTGACTTTGGGTGCACTGAGGTAGGGGCACATTAAGTGCTGAGCGGGTGTGCAGCCTGCGATGATGCCCCATCCCGGCGGTCCGGACTGCTCAGGATTTGTGTGCCCTGCTGGACCGCAGTGTAGGCCAGAGCCAGCGGGCAGCGCGGGCCTACCGTCATGTGGCATCGCATCTCGGATCACAGAGTTAGTGGCACCTCAAGGGCTGAGCGGGTGTGCAGCCTGCGATGATGCCGGGTGCACTGGTATGTCCTCTGCCATGGCGAAATCAAGACCCAGAATCATATGTGTGACCTGGTGACCTGCGGAGCGGGGCTGCATTATGTGGAGGGTGCCATGTCCGCGTGCCCCGGGCATGTGGCTTGCAGCGGCACGTGGTGGGCCCTCAGTGCTACACGCCAAGGGCGGAAGGTGAGCAGTGAGGCCTGGGTGGGAGGGGCGGGCATGCACCGCTGGGCGGCGGGAGGGGCTGGGGTGCATCTGCCTGGGTGCGCAGGGGCGGGCATGCACCGCTGGGCGGTGGGATGGGCTGGGGTACATCTGCCTGGGTGCGCAGGGGTGGGCATGCACCGCTGGGCAGCGGGAGGGGCTGGGGTACATCTGCCTGGGTGTGCAGGGGTGGGCATGCACCGCTGGGCGGCAGGAGGGGCTGGGGTGCATCTGCCTGGGTGTGCGGGGGCGGACAGGCGATGATGTCTTGTGCAATTGTATGTACTTTGCCATTCATGTATCTGGACTCTGTTTCAGATGACGGATCTGTTTCAGATGTGTGACCTGGTGAACTGCACTACGTACCGGCACGTGGTTGGAGACACACCGGTGGCAGCAGGTGGGCAGTGTGGGTTGGGTGCGCATTGTCGGCACTCTCTATCCCTGTCCATCTCTTCTGTTATCTGTGTCTCGCTCCCCTCTCTGTCCGTCTTTCTCTCGCTCCCCCTCTCTGTCCGTCTTTCTCTCGCTCCCCCTCTCTGTCCGTCTTTCTCTGGCTCCCCCTCTCTGTCCGTCTTTCTCTCGCTCCCCCTCTCTGTCCGTCTTTCTCTTGCTCCCCCTCTCTGTCCGTCTTTCTCTCGCTCCCTCTCTCTGTCCGTCTTTCTCTCGCTCCCCCTCTCTGTCCGTCCTTCTCTCGCTCCCCCTCTTTCTCTCTCTCTCTCCTTCGCTCTCTCTCTGTCCTTTGATGTGTGCAAGACACACCTTCTCATCATGATTTTTGTCTTGCAGGCTGTGACCTACGGATTGTCCCGAGGGGAGCCGCCATGTGTCTTCATTTCTGTTCTGTGTTTCTTTGAATAAATTTTCATTTGTTACATCGAAGGTGTATGTGTGATGCTCATTTTTGTGACAACACATGCATGTCACCAAATGTGGTTGTGCGACATCAGGCGGATTATTTGGTACATGACTCCGTGTGGTTGATGTGCCATGTCTTTGGCCGGGGGGGGGGGGTTCCCAGGGAGGGGGGTCCTGGGGGTGGTGGCGGTGTGTGTTGGGGCCCTGTTGGGGCTCCGAGCTGCATGATCAGTGGCTCCATGGCATCTGTTGCCCTTCAGGTGTGGCTCTGGGCTGGGCTCCATTTTGTGGTGCAGGCTGTGGTCCGACTTTGCACCAGGTCAGAGCAGGTGTTAGTTTCCTGCTGCTAACGCGCCTTATCGCCTGTTTTGTGGTCTTGTCGCCGATCTGGCTGGTCGTTGAGAATGTTGCGGAGTGGTGTTTTCGTGCCTTTTTACACGGGAACTCCTACTCTGCATCTCATTAGCGATAGTTGCGGGGGTCCTCTGTGGCGATGTTTTTTGCGGCTGCTATCGCGGGTAAACTGGTGTTATGGGCTGTTAACACCAGCTTGTGAATGAGGTGATAAATTTATCGCAACTTTGGCTGCGATAAAGTGCCGTTAACTTGGCGATGGCTCCTTGAGAATATGCCCCTAGAAGTACTGCTAAAAATGAGGCACTATTTCCCCTGCGTTCCACCTCCCAATAACAGCAAATATATTTTTACATTGTGTATGCAAGAGCCCTCGAATGAGCACTTTGGGGCATATTTACCAGCACCTTGCGCCACCGAAGCGTCACTTTTTGTGACCCTCAAGCGGCGCATATCACAACATCATATCTATGAGGCCATGCAAAGTCACTATGCATGGCTTTGAATGGCCTCATAGATATGGAGTAAGGCAAGGCAGCGCAAATTGGCGTGTTGCCTTACTCTGCGCTCAGAGGTGTTCCATGGGCGTTGCGGTGGGTTTTTCCATGCAACACCCATGGATTTTGACACTTCCCCCAGACTTACGAGAGCATGTACACATGGGGAAGTGCCAAAACCTTAGCCTCCCGAGGTGAGGCATAACGAGGAGAAATATCTTTATTTCTCCTCATTTTTACTTCTTTCTATGTGTGCTGCATTCTGCAGCATACATGGAATGAGGAAAACGCCTCTTAGGATTGTTTCTGTACAGGAAGGTGCGCCTTCCTGCACAAAAACAATCCTGCCGACAACACAGGAACCCTTGCACCATGGTGCAAGGGTGCCTGTGTTGGAGCTAGGCTGCTTAAACAGCGCCAGTGCAGGGGGAAAGGACAGGAATGCACCGTATTACAAAAATACTGTGCATTCCTGCCCTTTCACTTTGGCATAGGAGAGCGCAGCAGCCAAATCCCTCCCCATAAACGAGGGCCTTTGCTTCTCAGAGCAAACAAGGTGAAAAACACTGTTTTGTCTACAATGAATGATTGGAGTCATCATTTTCAATGTGTGCTAATAGTTTATTTTCCTTTTCCCTGCCCTGCCCTAATGTTTGGCAGGAGGAGGGTGGATTGATTTAACACACTTCAAAGGGAAAACCAATACAAAGACTGCCACACAAAGGCTGAATTGAATTAGAAGTGTATGTGTGATCCTGGAAGTTAACTGCACGGTAATGCAAGAGGAGCTGCGCAGCCGCTCAGGCACGCACTTTAGAGGGAACATAGGCTTTGAGCATGGAGCACAGGTGCCAGGGAGCACCACAGTGAGCCAGTCCACTGAACACTAAGAACAGCATCAAGAAAGGCAAAGGGTAGACAGGTTTATGCATGGACCATTGTCAATTATTCTTATCGCTTCTTCTGCTGCTCTTGTTAGGGGAACTTTTTTAATAATGGGCACCACTGTGTGCACAATGCCCAGTCTAATGTAAATAATGGGAATTCTGGTGTATGCAATTATTTGTCTTTAATATGTACAGCATCTACTAACAGAGTAGAGCGTGAGTCATAGGAGCGCTCATGACAAGCAAGAAGTTTTTATGTGGGTGTTCCAAGGGTGAACAATCTAAGAACAGAGATATGGCAAAATTTAAAGAGATGACAAGGTAACAAAGAATGGAAGTTGTCCATGACCTGGTTGCAGAAAATGGGTCACCCTAGTTTGAAGCTACTCTTGATCCTATTCTCTCCACCTTAGCCCTCCCTCTAGGACTAAAGCTGGCTTAACCCATGTTATAATAAGCTGTCACTCATCCATAGTCACCCAAAGCAGAACCTGTTGCATCCAATAAAACCACCAGGGGCCGTATTACATAAGGTGCCCCGGGGGCACGGCGGGCGTTTGCTCCCAATTTGCGCGCCCCGGAGCCCTTTGGTAATACAGAAGGGGCAGCAGACGCTCGTGCGGCCCCTTCTATGATACCAATAGTGCTGGCACACATAAAGCGCCAGCGCTATCTTCAGGGGGCGTTCCCTCATTTGCATGGCGGCTTGCTCCATGCAAATGAGGGAATCCCTTTGCCTCTGCGCCCGCGCCGTATTACAGACGCAGGCGCAGAGGCAAAGAAGCTCTTAGGAGGCACACTGCCAGTGCGCCCGCTGATGGCAGCCCTCTGACGGGGGGATAGGGGCTCCCATGGAACCCCCAGAAATCCCCTTGCAGGCTGGTCCAGTCACTGACTGCACCTGCCTGCAAGGAAATCTCTAATCCCTCTTCAAAGTTCAGACGGGTTGCCACCTGCACAGTGAAAACACGGAGCGGCTTTAAAGCAGTGGCTCAGTTTCTCACATGAATGCGCTGCCCGCAGGGGAGCTCGAGTTCGCGGCTGCCCTGGGGGCAGCGCATTCACCATAATGTGTGCAACTTCCTGGATTGCGCTGGGTGCACCTTTTGAAAGGTGCGCCCAGCGCAATCCAGGAAAATGCGCCACAAGTATAATATGGCCGCAAGTCTTCTAAAGAGATGTTGGCAGGGCATGTCAGGACATCTGTAAAAAGTTAGAAGGCTAAACAATGGGGTAAAGAAGCCATAGGGCCTGATTTAGAGTTTGGAGGACAGGTTACTGTATCACAAATGTATTGGTTAGCCTGTCCATCTTATTGCAAGTTCATTATATCCTATGGCACTTGTAATAAGGTGGATGGTATATCAGTTTCATTTGTTATGGGGAAATGTGTCTGCCAAACTCTAAATCAGGCCCTTAGTCTTGATATGAGATGTTTCTTACCTCTTGAAAAGCCTATTGTGAAGCACTTGTGACTGTATTTTGGCAATTCTAAGATCCTTGTCAGTGTTCTTTCATGTTTATTGTTTTATTGTTTGCTGATCAAAAGGTCCTTCTAAAGCACTTTTGCCTGTATTTAAACATACTCAGTGTCTTGATAGCGTTTTCACATGCCTGGTGACTTGCCATAAACACAAGGCTCCCAGTTCTTTTATGTATATTGTTTAATATGCTCAATCGTATTATGGTGGCCTTCCTCTGAATGCTACTTTATTTCCTATATAAACATTCTCAGAATAGGAGTTGAGTACAGAGAGAGAAAATTGAGGTAATGAGACACTGAGCCAAATCTCAACACCACAACATAGCTGAGAGGAAACGTGGGTTACAGCACCTGTTCCCAAGTAAACAAAATGCACTGGCAATTTGTAAAAGATGAAAATATAAGAATGCTACTTTTTATATATTTTGTGTATTCTTTTTACATAAGGAATTGTAGTGGATGTTATGCAATGCAATTTTTTAAATATGTATTATATGACTTTTAAAAGTCTAGCATAGAAAGGCAGAGCCAAGCCCTGTCGAGCACGGCCGCACCACTTTGAGGCTCCGCCGGCCCGATCCCCGCCTACACAGTCCCTGAGCCATCCCCGAGAAATAAATGAAAGAGATGGAAATATAAAGGGAATTTCCTTTACATTCCCACCTCTTTTATTTTTAAACTTTGACAGAGACCCTTTGAATAGAGTAGGTTTAAGGGATCCCTAGTTACTTTTAATATTGTTTGATTTGACCAATCTACATTTTTAGTCATTACTGGGTGTTCAGGGGGATTCCCAGTCCCACACTGCAAATTCGAGAAAAGATCTCTGGCAAAGAGCTCCTTTTCAGGGGCCCGTTGGGCATTGCGGTGCCGACCCAACACGGAGCTAGCCCAATGATGAAGCATGCCACCCCTAGGGGTGGTTAAGGGCTCTTGCTCCAATATTTCTATATCCCATCCAGCCCGAGATAGGTTAGGTTATGCAACTGGAGTCAACACTAACTCTGCTTAGGAACAGCACATTGTTTTGGTAATCATTATAGATGTGGGAGTGTATGTGCTGGACCTTGATTACTCCCAGGCCCAGCTGGTGCACTAATCTGAGGTCCATGTAATGGGCCAAAATAGCTGGAGCGTAGAGTGTGGGAGAGAGAATTATGTTGTTTTCACAAAAATACAGTCGCACTTCTACTTCATAAACAGACTTATTTAGAGTGCACACAAACTAAAGCACATAGCATGCCTTTTAAATCAAACACTCGGCAGTGCAGGGACAGTGACAAACTCTGAAAGGTGAACTATGGCTGACTCATGCAGTAGTTAGAGGAGTAAGTTCCAGCTTGTTCCCAACTTCCGCTTTCAATGGCTGGTTCGATTGCCATCGCTACAATGATAATTTTGTCTAAATTCCTTTATTTGTTTATCAATATCTCTAGCCCCCTCACTGCGCCCTTCTCTATGTGCCTCCATGCTAATGTCACAGCCTTAGCTTGGGACGGTAAGCTGCCCAGAGTTGCATAGGAAATGCAGACTCTCTATTTTGACGACCAGGGTGGTATTTGTGATCCAGATATGGAGCTTTATTATTTGTGCGCACAGGCTCAGTTTGCACATTTTTTTGATACATCCCTCTTTATTACAGCTACATGTTGCTGTTGAGAGGTATGATGTGGCCCCTTGGATATGGACCTTTGTCTGCCTGCCAGATGGCCACTGGTGGAGATTAATACAGTGGCCTGCACCATGTGGACTTGGGATTGTTTATGCAGGCATATCCAGATAGACTGTCTTTATTCCTGGGCATTCAACTTGCTACAAATCCTATCCTCCATGTTACTAACGACTGTGGTGTCAGTCTCTAGTTAGATCAGATTCAGCTCCATATGGTTGTCAATTCTTTACCTCCCATCATATCTTTGATGACCTCCACATACTCCACTCTAGATGTCTTATTGTACCATAGGCTCAGAGCCGAGTTCTGATCATTACATGCTATCTTCCCGCCCCCCCCCCAATTCTGCACACCCTAAATATACTCATAGCACAGTCATCCTCTCATAAAATCATCACTCATCTCTACGTAACCATGCAGGAAAAATCTTCTGCATGCACTCCAATAGCCTTGTCCGCATGGAGGCCGATTTAGTGCCCCCCTCCTATGGAGGTATGGTGGCACTACTGTTGCTCCTAGTCTTGTGCAATCTTGCCAAATTACAGATTGCAACTCCTGCATATTAAACTCCTCCACAAACTGTATTGCACAGCTGAACAATTATATAAGATAGGGCTCTCGGAGGATGCATGCTGCCTCAGATGTTCCACCAGTGAAGCCACCTTTCTCTACCTCCAGTGGAAATGCTCAATTTTGGTCTGAGGTATTCTCTGCCATTAAACAAATCATTAAACTTTGCCCACAGCAGTCTCCCTTCATCTCTCTACTGGGCTCTGAAGGAGGTCTGAGTCTGGAGTCAGACGACTAATGTCTGTTAGAAATTGAGCCTCTAGTTGACAGAGGTGTGCACCATGCCCAAGTAGGGACCACAATCCTAGTCAGGGTAAGTCAGATACACACTCTAAATTAACCTGTGCTCACCCTCTGGTAGCTTGCCTCAGAGCAGGAAGGCCTAACTTAAGAGGTAATGTGTAAAGTATTTGTGCAACACTTAAAACAGTAAAACAGTCAAAACACCACACACAAATAATCCACACCAGGTTAGACAAATAGAGCTTAATTTAAGGAATAAAACAAGACCAAAACAACAAAATCCAATAAGTGGAACGGGAGTTATGAATTTTTTAAGAACATCTTGAAATATAGGGGCCGATTCACAGAACTAATCTGAGATAAAATCCTAAACTTACTACTTTTGGTATTCACAGAAGGCATTTAGTAGTAGTAAAGTTAGGACTCCTAACTTTACTACTACTAAACTGAGACAAAATCCTAACTTTACGACTTTCGGTATTCACAAAAGGCATTTAGTAGTGGTAAAGTTAGGAGTCCTAACTTTACTACTACTAAATGCCTTCTGTGAATACCAAAAGTAGTAAGTTTAGGATTTTATCTCAGTTTAGTAGTAGTAAAGTTAGGACTCCTAACTTTATTACTACTAAATGCCTTCTGTGAATACCAAAAGTAGTAAGTTTAGGATTTTATCTCAGATTAGTTCTGTGAATCGGCCCCATAGTGATTAGAGACACAATGCGCCAACTGGGGCTATCTGGTCGCGCTTGACCTGGTCAAATCTGAAAGTTCAGGCTGACCGTGATGGAGCGCTGGTAGGATACAGGGACCAACCTTGTCTCCCTGAAAAAAGTAACTTTGGATGGATGATGCAACGATGTCGAAGACCAGATGTGGGGAGCAGAGGAGGCGATGCATCAGTGTTGATTCTTTCAGATTCAGTCAATGTGTTGGTTCTGATCCGCACAGTGAGAGGTGTGTCGTCGGCGAACCCATTACGATGAAGGTGATGCGTCGTCATACAATGTTCTTGTCCTGAGCGGCAGTAGTGATGCATCTGCGTGGAGGCGAGATGCTGCCTGTTCCGACCGGCGCAACGACAGCGATGCGTGGCTGTTGCAGGAACACAGTCAGAAAACCCACTTCCAAGGACCCAGGACCAGATTGGCACCAATTGGGAGGGTAGGACTCACAGTTGGCAGAGTCCAGAGGCTGTAGAGAGGTTGTTGGAAGGCTTTGATGTCACTGAGACTTCAGGACAGGAGGCAAGCTAGCAAGTCGTTGGAGTCATTTTGGTACTGAGGATGTAGAGATAAAGGCCCAGTCCTTCTCACTCCCAAGCAAGGACAGCAGCACACAGCAGGGCAGTCACAGCAAAGCAGAAGTCCAGCAGAGTCCAGCAGAGTCCAGCAGAGGGATAGTCCTTTCAGCAGCACAGCAATCCTTCCTGGCAGAATCTTCTGAGGTCCAGAGATGTACCGAAGGGGTGGTGTCTGAGGTCCAGTACTTATTCCCAATTCTGCCTTTGAAGTGGGGAAGACTTCAAAGAGAGGCATTTGAAATGTACAAGGTCCCTGACCTTCCTGCCCTGGTCCAGACTCACTGCCGAGGGTATGCAGCTCTGTGTGTGGGGACATACACAGCCCATTCAGGTGTAAGTGTCACCTCCTTCCTCCCATCCTGCCCAGGAAGACCCATTAGGATGTTGATATCCCATCAGTCACACCTAAGCTCCGTTTGTGTGTGGATGTCTATAGGGAATGCACAAAGCCCAGCTGTCACCCACTCCAGACGTGTATTCAGAGACAGGCAGAAGGCACAGAATGGTTAAAGTAAGAAAATGCCGCCTTTCTAAAAGTGGCATTTTCAGACTTGCAAGCTAAAATCCAACTTTACCATAAGTTGTGATTTAAAATTTTGAGTCCAGAGACACCCAACTCGAAATATCTATATTTTCTTAATTGGAAATTACACTTGTAATAAGGTAATCTCAATGTTAACCTATTGGAGAGATAGGCCTGGCAATAGTGAAAAGCAAATTTAAACGTTTTTCACTATCAGGACGAGTAAAACTTAAAAGTACATGTCCTGCTTTTTAAATGCTCTGCACCCTAACCTTAGGGCTGTCTAGGGCCTACCTTAGAGGTGACATATACGTATTAAACAAAAAAAGGTTTGGACCTGATAAGAGGGTTACCTTGCCAGGTCGACGTGGCAGTTTTAAACTGCACACAAAGGCTCTGCAAAGACAGGCCTGAGAGATGTTTAAAGGGCTACTGACGTGGGTGACAATCAGTGCTGCAGGCCCACAAGTTGGAAAAACAAATAAGGTGTCGAGGGAGGTTATTCAATTTGAATCTAAATAAACCTTAGACTGTTAATTCTAACGTTTATAAGCTTTATTCAGCTTCATTTAGTTTTTTGAAAAGACATTTCAAGTCAATTACACGTCTTTAAAAGGAGTGACACATTATTAAATCATACTTTATCATCACATTTGAAAGCATATTTTCAACCAAAAATACAGCACATAATAAAAACGTTTTTGTGAAAGAAATACAACACCTCAGTGAAAACGAACAAATATATACAAGCCAAGAATATAACCAGTCCTAGGTTCAAATTGGTACGCTAGGCGGACACTGACTCATTTTTTGACACATGTCTACTGTCCTGCCTATGTGAGAGACTGGGGATACAGATAACACTGCCGGGTGTTGTCAACACTGAAGGGGAAATATTATTTAACTAATTCCCTCGTGGCACACCACATCAACGGTCCTCCATGCTCATAGCACAAGTAGCATTTAATTTACAGGCACATGTAGTGCACTTTACTAGGAACTCATCAGTGAATTAAATATGCCAATTGTGGACAAGCCAATGTTACCATGTTTTAGTGAAAGAGCGCACGCACTTTAGAGCTGGTCAGCAGTGGTAAAGTGCCCAAAATGCTAAAGCCTGTAGACATGAAGTCAGCAAAACAGGAGGTCAGAAGGAAAAAAAAGTCTGGGGAAATCACCCCAAGGATGCCAGGTCTAACAATGGCTATGCTGCACCTTCTAGCCAAGCATAGAGCGGCCATACACTGGGGCCAGCGCCCCTCTCCCTGAATCAAATAAATCAGATGCTGGTTATATGGCACTATCTACTGCCAGCAACAGCTTGAGGGATATTGGTGATTCGATTTACTGCCAGGAACAGCTTGGGGGATATTGGGAAGTAATACCAGAACGTCTCGGCCCAAAAGTATTTGGGCCCCTGTCATTACCTTCTTAACCTACAGAGGACGGCTGAACCTGATGTAGATTAGACTGTTCCATGATACACGTTGATGAACTGTAGAGAACTAGCCTTCCGTATTCACACTGATTCTGTGGCGTTCTCAGTTATGGAGCTCATCGGCTCCTTAAAACGCACCACTGCTACACCTCGACTGCTCAAAAAACACTGCATGAAAGTGGCTGGGTAGTTTGTGCTCCTGTGTTTGTTTCCTTGTAAAGGATACTTGTGAATTCATTGCACCTGTCAGACTGTTCTATCAATCATTGTGCCATGGTATACTGTGGTCTGTTTTCTTTTGTTTTTTTGTAATCTGAAATTTTAAAATAAATTGATTAAAATAATTTCAGCAGAGCATACAAAATAAATTACATTGCAAAGTACATGGCACCTGCCTAATTGGAAAACAGTGATGGCAATGGGGAACATACAGCACAGGCAGACCGGAGTATCACAATTATGGCAGTGGAAAAGATTACTGGGAACTAATACCTCTTTTTATGGACCCAATGCCCTCCTCCACACTCCCCATTCGAATATTGGCCCAATCTATATGCCCAAACCTCACATGCCCTTCCAGGTTGGATGCCCATCTTTTTTAGGGTGTGGCCGAGGACGTGCTAGGGGAAAGCAAAATGATATCACAAAGTTCCAATGGTCAGAGGACACCCAGAGGGTGATTTGAAGCAAAGGATAAGAACCACTGAATGAGCTAAGCACCAGCAAAACATGACTCCTGGGAATAATCCACAGATATCAGATTTGGTGGTGAACCTGCCCCAATTAATCTGGCTAGCACACATATACAGGTCCTTAACAAGGGCTTAGGATCTGTTACCTCCCCAAAACCAGACCATTTCAATTTAGTGAAAGAACTAACATAATTTTTCCTTAACGTTTGGTTAAAAGCATTCGCTGAGAATTCCTTGGAGGGAAACACTACCGATACCAACAGAGGCCTCAGTAATAAATCTTATTTTCAGTCCCCTCCGCTAGAATGCCAAATCTGGCCTTTAGGCCAAGCAGTCACTGCTGCATTGAATATTCAGCAAATTAACCCAAAAGTCACTTCAACAAAACGTCCAGATTAGAGAGGGTTCCTCTTATTGAACTGAGGAATAACAGGAATCTGGTCATTAAGGAAGTAGGCATGGATGGAGACATTGTACTCCAGGCAGCTGCTGTGTACTTTGTCAAAAGCTTAAGACTATTATCAGATGATTCCAGCTCTAGACGAGACCCACCTCCATTTATATTGAGGCTTATTAAAACAATGTTCGAGGAAGCTGAGACAGAATGATGGATCACAAAACAGGAGGCATAGTTTTTGGTGATAAAACAGACCAAGATCTGATACATTTATGACCTCCAAAAAATACTAAAGAAAGGAGACCATCTCCTGCTTTCCCCATAGTACCTGGTATTGTATCTCTCCTTGAAACTCTGTCCAAATTCATGGATTTATTCCTTAGACAGTTGGCTACAAAAATGTCTTTGTATCTTAAGGATACAAAAGATATACTGAAATTGATTAGTTAGATTCAATTTTACCCTACCCAAGAATTGATGATTACTTTAGATATTCAATCAATCAATCAGGTTATGCGGCTACTCACCCATAAGGGTCTCAAGGCGTTGGGGGGGGGAGGGACAGCTTGTCCGCCGGAAGCCCTGTGGTTCAGTCGAAGAGCAAGGTCTTAAGGCCCTTCTTGAATTGAGGCAGTGACAGTGATTGCCTGAGGTGGAGAGGCAGGGTGTGCCAGGTCTTTGCTGCGCGATAGGAGAAGGATCTTCCTCTGGCCGTGGTCTTGTGGATACGAGGGATGGTAGCCAGGGCCAGTTGGGTGGAGCATAGATCTCTGGTGGGCATGTGGAATGCGAGGCAGTGGTTAAGGTACGCAGGTCCGGAGTCGTTTAGAGCTTTGCAGTCGTGTGTGAAGATCTTGAAGGTGATTCTTTTGCTGACTGGGAGCCAGTGGAGGACTCTCAGATGGCCAGTGATGTGGCTGCGATGGGGTATTTTGAGTATGAGTCTGGTGGAGGCGTTCTGAATGTTCTGCAGTTTCTTGAGGAGTTTCTGGGTAAGGCCGGCACAGAGTGCGTTGCTGTAGTCGATTCTGCTGTTGATGAGCATGTGGGTTACCGTCTTTCTGGACTCAGTGGGGATCCACTTGAAGATCTTTCAGAGCAGGCGTAGCGTGTGGAAGCAGGATGATGAGACGGCGTTGATCTGGCGGTTCATAGTGAGCGAGGAGTCCAGGATGTTGCCAAGGTTTTGAAGCTCATGAGGCGACCCTCAAAGTAATAGGGTCTATATTAGATGAACTAGAGTGGCAGTCTATAACATCTATGACTCATTATGGGCTGTGCTAGATTAGAAGTAAAGCAGAACTTCTTCAAGTTTGAAGGACAGCTACACCAGCAGGTACAAAGTATCTCTATGGAAAGTACATTTGCACCCAGTCTGGTATGTCTCTATGTTCACAACTTCAACCAATAACATATTCTGATACCCTCTAATCCCTTCTATGCCAGTCTTAAATGAGGCGGAGAAATATTGATGATATTTTCATACTGTGGAGAGTGGATATCACAACAGCATTTGAATTTATTAGGTGGATAAGCTCCAGAGACCATCTCCTAAAATGTACCCATACTGTGAGCAATAAAGAACTGCCATTCCTCGACTTGAGGATTATATCAGCAGACAAAAGTCTTATCACTGATGTACACCACAAGAAGTATAGATAGAAGTATGGATAGAAGTGGTCTGTTGAGATTCGATAGCCATTATCCGTGGGCTCTCACTAAAAATCTGCTGTACGGACAAATCCTTAGGTTTCAACAGTACTGTGCACAGTGTAAATTTATGAGAAACAGGCAGATTCTCTTACAAAACAAATTACAGGCCAGACATTAGCAATCCAAGATTGTATTTAGAGCCAGAAAACAAGCTATTGATAACAATAGAGAGGCACTGTTAGTGAGCAGCGTTTGAGCAGAAAATAATTGGATGGCTTGTGTCACACTTTTTTCAACCATCTCAAACGAGGTTAAAGAGATCAATAACAGACAATGGAAGATTATTCATACTAACCACTAACCAGACCTCAAGGGAAGCACCGGTCTTCTCTTTCAAACAAGGTACCAAACGGAGAGCTCTCCTTGTCCACACCAGACCCAATCAAGAACTCTCAGTGGAACACAGAGCAAGAACCTGGGGCCTTTCTTCAGTCACGGGTCACTGCAATTGAAGCAACTGCATGGTTTTCCCATTCACTACACTCAGGAAAGAGATATATTTTGGCAGTAGTTTCATCTGGCAATTGAGATCACACACTAACTGCAATACAGAGAATTGTGCACATATCATCATCTGCCTCTGTGGCCTACGTTACATGGGAATGATCAAACACAAGATCAAGATAAGGACCAGTGTACACATGAGCAGTATCTGTTTCCATCACACTAACACCCTCATGAGAGGACACTATGTGGATCTTGGATACCCCGCCAATGACTTGACGTGTATGGTCTTAGAAAGAATGATGACACAGGTGATCATAGCACTGTAACACACATCAATCCTGCTTATCAAACACACAACAATGTTGGGTCTATAGGTTGTGTACCCATAGCAGTGCACTTAATGACGAGGTAGCATGGCTTCAACTGACAGGGGATAGCTTAGATTAAGCTCATCTTTGGGTAACCTTCACACCAATATATGTATTCGTGCTAAAAATACATACTCGTCCGGATCTCATTCTGTACCATTGAAGTTGACTGTAGATGAGTACAAAAAACAGATTATGGCCAGCAATCTTTAATTATTGTTTTTATAGTTTGACCCTCAATGAATAAGGATCATATCATATATGTAACTATTTTAGTGGTTACACAATTTTCGGCAAACATTCCCTTATCAATTTAGCCATTAACCACATTTTTTAAAAAGATCATCAATAATACACTAAGTTATTTAAAGACTTATTCATCACTTATATCAGTATCACTCAAAACAGGCATTAGGATTAAGGAAAAGGTATTTTCTTCTACAACACCTTATAGAAATGCTTTAAATAAACAAAGAAGTTGTTAGGCTACAAAATGATGACCTTGGTGTCCTTCAGTGGACACAGGTTCATGGTCACCGTAATGTGTGTACTGATAATATGATGGACGACACATGCTTCGCATAGTGATGCGCCACACCCACCGGCCCACAGCACATCTCCTTTAAGCCAAACACAGCAGCTTAACCAACCACACTGGCATTCAAACTGAAAGCATCTTTGGATGGTGCACCGAGACAATGTAGATAAAAAAACGTGATGAGGTAAGTCTGGTTAGCACAAAAGTAAGTCCTAGGTGACTTTAACGTCAGCCTGCATTCATTTTAACTCACCGCATTTTACCTTTAATATTTATGTATAGACTATAGAGGTCTTCAGGGTTGCAGCTTCCCCAAGGAGCTAGTTAGGATAGTGTGTACCTAATAGATGATATGGTGTGACACAAAAACTGATTGACATCTCAAGAGGGGTGCTTGAACGATTTTACATAGCATATGTTTGCAGTGGGGTTGTCACTATGTGGATATCATTGAGCATATTACTTAGTCCTTTCTTTATTATTAAACTTCTTTGCAGGCACCAGTTTGAGGTGCCTCTGTAGGTGTCCTGCATGACTGATTCTATGTGTGTGATGAATGAATTATAAACAGGGCCAACTTTCAGGTGTAGAACAGGGTTTGACTACTACCAATAGCAGTAACAGTAGGTCCTGAAGAAAACCGGTTTCCCTGCATAGGGCCAACTAAGGGCCAGTTGAAACATGTCAACCAGAAGAATGGGGAACCATTGACAGTACCTATGTTCAACACAAAGTGTATATTCTTGCCTTAAGAGACCCCCAGTAAAATTAAATAGAGTAACTATAAGGCAAATTTATACATACTCCTGCATAGCAAAATGATCTTCAAAGGTGCTTCTGAAATTAATTGAAGCCTATTCAAACTACCATGCATGGAGTTTGAATGAGGAACAGCCCAATGATGAAACATGGCACCTATATTGGTGAGTGAGGACTTGTATCATTTTTGGATGACACCTTGTGACCTCCTTGGCAGGTCAGACACTATATTGCTAATAATACAAGTCAAAGCTGCAATATCTGGTAGATTGACCTATTTTGTGATAGGAGTTATCGAAAAATAGGTTTCAGCAAAATTAACGCTTTTGAAAGCTTGGAACTAGATGCAACTACTTCATGCCAAGAATTCAATTTATTTATTTTGAAATGTAAATGTGGACACAGTTTACCCTTTAGATTTGATCCGAACTGACTGACCCTAACATTTGAAGGCATATTTACTGTTACTTACACTATGTTAATTCTGGAATTTTAATGCAAAAATGGGGCTGATTTCACTGTTGATACCCTGGCCTGGACATTCAGGGAAGATATAAGTATTATGAAACTGCAGAATTTTCACACTCCATTTTCCAAGATGAACAAAAAACCTGGAAAGCATAAGAAAACAAATTTCCAAAGGAAAAACATGTTTCACTAACTGATTCTAACTCATTACTAACTTAGAAGCAGTTTCCTTTTCATCCTCCAGGCCTAGATATTCGTCTCAACAATTCTTATTTGGCATTCACAATTCTGTAATATGTACTGTTCCTTTCCACTATGCTTGCAGTCCAGCCCTGCTAAAGAAAAAGACTATGTGCCTGATTTAGACTTTGGCCGACAGAGTATGTACCATCACTGGTGGCAAAGAAAAGTCCTTTGCTTGATATGGATATGCACCCCTGCCTTGAGTACCCGAGTTGCAAAGATGTCTGGATCCCTGGTGTTGATTTTTGTTGTCATGGATGAACACGGATCATGTGTGTGCACAATGAAATAGGCCTGTCTCATGGATTGTGGTCTTGTTGGACCAGGAGGGACGCCCAAAGAGCTACCCTTGAAGTGATAAAAGACTACTGCCTTTGCCTGGAGTTATGAAGCACAAGTGCAAAGGTGGCAGCATACCATGTAGTGATCAGTAGAGTTCGATAGGCCTTTTTACCTGTGTCACTGGAATGAGGTCTACAGGCTCACTCATGTAAAGTTCAGCTGCTGTGTACTTAACTCACCCTTGGCCTACATCAAGTTAGTATGTAGCACTGTGCAGCGCATGTGTGTTGTATACATGTGCTGGGTGTATGTTTGCCTTTGAATGGTACAATACATGGAAGATTCTGGGTTCCATTTTGGGAGACCCAGGGCTGTGTGGGGGAGCATGAGGAGGTAGAGGAATCCCTCCAGACAGATTTGTGGATTGCTGCATTCCTGTGAGCTGGGTGGGACACACACTGGCGGAAGGAAAGCCAGGCTCTTCAGTACACTTCAAAAGGTGTGCTTTGTTTCAGGAAGAGGACAACAGGGAGATGGGGCTAAATGAGAATCATAAAGAATAGGGATGTGGCCATGGGGTAATCATTTGATTCACATATCACTGCGGCTGACATCCAGGTGTTAACCTCTAGTCACTCCATGGCCTGTGTAGTGGGCTATCAGATTTGGAGTCTCCCCTGCTGTAACAGACTGCTATCGGGAGGCAGAGGAGTGGACACTTCAAAAGAAAGCTGACCTCCAATTCAAACTTCAAAGACTCAGACCCTAAATCACATTTGGAGTCTGAAAATGCACTATAAGAAGGGTAGCTGAAGGCCGCCAAAATTGTCAAATGTCAAGCAGCAAGTCATGCTGTGCAAGGAGAAGCTCTGCAAAACTTCTGTCTGTGACCAAGGCTGGGAGCTAAGGCCTGCCAGTCTCCTAGCTGGGTGAGGGGACATCACACAGGGAAATCCAAGACCACCTGTCCCTGGAGCTCCAGTGCCTACCTGCTTGTCAAGTGTGCCCTGTGAGGAAGAGAAGAGTGCTTTGAGGGAGCAATTTCCAGTGGGGGATCCTGGTGAGTGAATCCCTGTAGCGAGATGTGAGGAGATGGCTGCTGCACCGATCGGGCCATCGCCTGTCTGCAAGTTCAAGTAAGCTACCCCATATGTCAAAGGGGGCCGCCGTGAAGTTTGCAGTGGTTGGTATTACTGTCGTGCCGCTCAAGACATAGCCTGTGTGTGGAATGGAGTCGGCAACTCTGTATGCCAGAGAGGGCTTCCATGAAGCTTACTGCTGTGTCAATTGGGCTGTAGCCCATGCGCCAAGTGAAGTTAATGACCCGTATGCCAGAGGGGACCACAGAGAAGATTACTGCCATGCTGATTGGGCTGTAACCCTTAGTGCAGAATGAAGTTAGCGACCCTGTATGCCAGAGGGCGCCATCTTGAAGATTACTGTCATGCCGATCTTGCAGTCACCCGTGTGCTGAGTAAGGTAGGTGGCTCTGTATGCCAGAGGCGGGGGGCACCGGAAAGGACAAGGTCAGTGGCCTGGTTCAAGCCTTCTTCAAGAGGAGAGGCTGCCATGAGACTCGTGTGGGGCTAAGCACCGGATTGAGGATCGGAACCAGAGCAATCAACCCCCCACCTGTGGGAAGAATCAGAGGAACTTACCGTCTCAAAGAAGGGAGTGTTGTGGACGCCCAGCCACTGCCTTTCCTACTCACCAACAGCAGACACTGCAGTTATCTGTGGCATCCGTGAGTGAAACGCTCCCGGAAACTCCAGTCGCACATCCCTGCAAAAGTGGGTAAGACTGATCATAGGGCCAGAACTCCCCAGGAGAACTTGTTCTGCCGCATAGTGCTTGGGGCATTGGAACACTTTTGACTTTAACAGAGTCGGAGTGGGACTCCTGAGACCCAGACTACTACTGGGGCTTAACCTGGATGTCGTTTGTAGTGAATGGGGAATAACCACTACCGTTGGTGAGAGAGAAGTGGCACTCAAGGACCTG
The DNA here is from genome assembly GCA_963921515.1 of Calotriton arnoldi. Classification (NCBI taxonomy): domain Eukaryota; kingdom Metazoa; phylum Chordata; class Amphibia; order Caudata; family Salamandridae; genus Calotriton; species Calotriton arnoldi. Next base: position 3,604,948 of record CAWUFW010000156.1, read on the forward strand.
CCGATTGAACACTAGAGCCCTAACCCTAGGGGTCTGCGTGAATTGATTGTGTATGCTGCATTTTACTTTGTGTTTGTATATAAATACACATTTTTTCATAAAAGCAAGTGCTTGACAAGACAATCATTTATTGCTGCTATTGAATGTATTTTGAGTTGTGAGCCTGTGTTCACACCCCTGCATCTACCTGACACACCTTGGACGGCTCGACCCATACTACTATTGTGAGTCAAGTGCTGAAGGGGTACTTGCCCCAGTTGCTCAGGACCCATAGGAAGGTGGGACACGGGACATCAGGAGTAAGAGGTCTCAATCTTCATGGTTTGGCCCAGTAGCTCCTGTTTGCCCCATGGCCCTCTGAAAGGGGTTCTGACAGTCACCATGGCGGAGTACTTTACTGCCGCCATGGTGAGGTACTCTGTCCGCCAAATTTATAGATGTCCACTGGCTCAGTGGACATCTTTTGCATTTTCAGGAATCGCCGTCACTGTGGTTCCAATAAATACATTTACGGTTTGATGGAGGACTCAGTCAATATAATGGAGCAATACGTCAAATTTAAACTTTTTTTAAATTTTCAAATGCTAACTCCCAAAGTAAAATTTTCTTTTTGAAAATAAAAAGAAACAATGAACCCCCTCACCATGGGAGTTTTCTCCCCTGGAGTGGGGGATAATTAAAGGGTTTTGCTTTCACATGCCACCATATTTTGTATTGCAGTATATGAAAGCAAAAACAGGCCATGTGTACGAGCACTCTAAATAGGGCAGTCGAACACATAGCCAAACCTCCAATGACCCTTACACTGTAAAATGTTCTGCCGTCTTCATACTAATGTTCCAACTGACTCTAAATGAGACGGGTGGAGCTTCACTTTTGCGAAGAGGATACTCTTTCAGTTTTGCGGCCCAATCGACGAAGTACCCTCTTGCCCAAAGTCCAAATCAGGCCCTATATTTTGCTGGTCCTGATAAGATTATACTTATTACTGGTAACTCAGTAAATGAAATTGAAGGCCCTTTGTATAACTCAGACAGCATACCAAGGAATCTTTCAGTATTTCTCCATGTCGAGATATCCAGATACTTCTTCAAATGATCACTCAGGTCAAGCCAACTCCTTTCAATCACTAGAACTGCTTTACATCATAAGAAAAGAGTTTGTGGTTCTTGTGATGAAACTGTGTGCTGAATGGCCATAGCACATCTGCTTTGACCAAGGAAATTAAAGCCTTTTCAATAGTTGATAATCAAGCACAGATGTACTACATGCTAGCATGCGTATCAAACCAACCCACTGTCAAGACATCCTTCTCCAACACCCCTAACGGACCACACCTATCTAGCCTTGATTTCCAAGTCCTGACCCATCTAATTCCAAAACAACTACCTCACACAGTCCCACGTTCAACTGCAGCCAACCAAACTTGCACTACCCACACAAACCAACCAACCATTAGAGCCAACTGACACAAAACTGACATTAACATTTCCTACAATCCCTTCGTTCATCACACAGAACTCTACTCAAACCCTGAACACACACAGCTTCCAGCCCAGTCAAAACTAGCACTGAAAGACAAGCTACCATCCACCCATTGTCTCAGCAGCGGCTCCTCCGTAATGACAAAGGAGCGTCGCCCCACTGGCTCAGAGCCAGCAGCTGAAAAAGAAAAAAATATTTTATTATTGTAGTAGTAGTAGTAGTTTATTCGATCAATAGCATGATCATTCATATTAAAACATTTCATTATATAAATACACATCACAATTTCAAAAATGAAATACAAAAGTTAAAAGAATAAACTACAACATTTCATATTTTTATACTCAAATTCAGTCTACGTTTAAGGTACAATTATAGCATAAATAACATAGTAATAACCCATCAACGATCTAAAAATACTGTTTTAAAAATGGGGTAAAGAGAATTTAACATCTTTTTATGGGCTAGTACATCAGTTAAATAACGGCCCCTTTTTTTAAAATTCATATCAACAATCTGAGTGACCTATCAACCACCTTTCTCAGAAAGAGGCCATGATTTTTGAACAATACTGTAGACTATTCTAGATCTTCTCCACCATGCATATAGCAGATATCTAGATAGTGAGAAGCCTAGCCATCTAGTTGTGTCGGATGAAAAGACGCGTAGAGCTTCTTTAGGTTGTGAGAAAGATAGCACCCGACACACAGGAATGATCCATGTTTTTCTCAGGTTGGCATAAGACCGGCAGAAAAATAAAAAATTATCTGTCGTTTCAGAGGCGGCATTACATAAAGGACATAAGGTATTTACAGATGTGTTTTTCCAGTTGCTTCTTAACGCATTTATTTTATTATTGTTTTATTTTTCAGCTGGTGGCTGAGCCAGCGTGTGCAGGAAGGGGCCGGGCTTGGGCATGGTAGGGAGAGGAGGAGTGGTAAGTGCACTTTTAAGTACGCATGTCAGTTTGGTCGGCCGTCTTAGGCGGGCCAAACTGACATGTGGACTTAGGTTTCGCCAACCCAGCTGTATTGCAAAGCCGGGCTGGAGAAACAGCGCAGACTCCCTGTGCCAGAAGAAGGGTTAATCCAGCCCACTCAGGCCAACCCCCACGCTGCTCTCATGCTTGAGAGCAGCTCGGGGATTGGATGGGGAGTCTGTGATGATGTCCTAGTGACTGCTGGGACCATGAACTGGATGCAGAGGAGCGCGAGAGGGCCAGGTAAGTCTTTTTTTTAAATTATTAAACCCCCGCGCGCTCCACCCGTGGCCCCCGCACCTTTTCCATTCGGCTCACCACTCTTTATCTTTGTCGGCTGCCACTGCATTGTCAGTGCCAAATACGACTAACAACAGTCAAACCCTACCCATAACCCAAACAGAGTTACCTCATGGACAATTACAGAAAAGCACTGGCGTCAGTCCTATGCAACCTCACACCTCAGCTGCCCTATCCCCTCCCACTACAACTCATACACCAATGTAGGTAAACCACTCCATATACCAGGCCTTCAGTACAGCCAAGGAACATCAGGAAGAGTGGGTGGTCAGAAACACAGGGGTCATACATGGAAATCGGGACAGGCAAAACAAACACATGAAAAATTGAACACGGACAAAGAAGAAAAACAGACATTATCAGTGGAACAGAGGGTAGGGATAAGAGAGATTAAACAGAACACAAGAGGGAAAAGATACTAGCAAACAAGGACACAGAGTAGAAGGCAAATGACACACTGATCGAAGGAGACTGTTCCAGGAAAAAGACAATAGGTGGCAGAACACAAAGCACATTGACAAAAGGACATAGACATAAGGACAAAAAAAGACAACAGAGCACAGTAGCATTATGAATCTGCTGAAGACATGAACGTGTATAGTACAGCACATCAGCAAACGAAAGTAAAAAACATTTCTGCATAATTACCAGTGGCGGCTGGTGTCAAGGCAGAGTGGCGGGCGGGAGGAGGGGGGCAAGAACGACGGATGACGATGAAAAAAAAAAAAAACAATAAACAAAAACACTTACCTGCCGCATCGCTGACTCTGTGCTCTTCTGCTGCACTGCACAGGCTCCCAGACTCCCCTGCGGCCAATCCAGATGCTGCTCTCATGCATGAGAGCAGCATCAGGATTGGCCTGAGCACCCTCAATTTGCACTTCCAGGGAGCCTGGGAGTCTGTGCCTGCTGTCTCAACCCGGCAATGCAGCTCGGGTTGGAGACAGCTTCACGGCGCATGTTAGTTTGGCCATACTGAGACGGCCGGCCAAACTGACATGCGCACAGACAGCAGTGCCCAACACTTCCCCTCCAATCAGTCATCGTCTGGCCCCGCCCCCAAGACTTGTTTGTGTTAAAAATAAAACAATAATAAACCCGTATTTTTTTATTTTTCGAGTTTTGAGGCTGCTAGCGGGGGGCAACGCTCCTCTGTCATAGTGGAGGAGCCACCGCTGAACATGTTTGCTCTATGTCACAAGAACAGGGTGTGTGCTCTTTAAAGGCAGCAAGAGGTGCTGGCTATTACATATGAATCAAGAAAGTGAACAGTCCTCCATGCACCCTCAGTTTAATTTGATGACTAAGGTGAGGAACACAGATTATTCGTGGTCCTAGTAATTGAGTTATTTGTATTACTTTCGTATATAGTTTTAGGAAGAACGAAATTTAGTTGGCATAGCCCATTTCACACATAAAATTTGCTAAAATGAAGTTGCCATAGGACTTAATTTCCCAGAGTCCCAAGCTGATGACACATGCACCAACCGACCATTTAGAACCAGCAACCATGGTGTGCCAGCGACCGAAAGTAACAGCCACCAGACTCTAGTTCAATCCCTGTTTTCCTGTCAAAGATTTCTACAAAGAAGACACATGAAACCAGCCCCAGGGTATCAAACACACCGCGTCGGCGATCTTAAGGGGGACCTTTCAAAGTCCTTGAAGAACAAAGAAGGACACATTGAATGGGCTTTCTCTTACCATAGCTCCTCTTTACCTCTTGAAAGATCTCTTTGGACAATATCTTTAAAAACTGCACTAGCGGAACCTACAACTCCTCAGTAGCGGCGACTTGTACTGCAAACTGATGGGGTGGGGGAAGGGGTAACAAAACAAAACAAGTATAATAAAGAAAATAAAACTTGGCTTCTATGACGGCGGCTGCTTTGCTCCCAATCCTCACGTACGTACTTGTCAGGAGCCTGCTGCACACTGTGCAGGCTCCCAGCTCCCAATCCCAGTGCTGCTCCCATGCTGGGAATGCATGTGAGCAGCTCTGGGATTGGTCTGAGCACCTCGGTTCGGCGCTCAGACAGACTGGGAGCCTGTGTTGGTTTCTCCACCCAGCTGTACAACACAGCTCGGTGGAGAAAGGCTAAGTGGCAATGACAGTTTGGCAGGTCCCAGAGGGCCAGCCAAACCGTCATGAGCACTTGGCAGTGCCCACCACTCCCCCCTCCTCCCTGGTAATGCGGCTTCAGCGTCAAGATGGGAGGCCACACCCCTCCCTCCGCTCGTAGCCTGCAGGGCTAAAAATAAAATGATAATAAAAATGTGTTATTATCATTTTATTTTTGTCCTTTGCCTCTGCTGGCTTTCAGCAGGGGGGGGGGACGCTCCTCCGCCATAAGCGAGGAGCCGCCCCTGCAACTACTCTCTAAAAAACGACACATAGTGGCTCACCCTTCCCATGGAGTCCATCCATAAAAACTGTTTTACTAATATTTTTCTGTAATATTCTCTTTGCCTCTCTGCACTATTATCTTATTTTACTCACTAGTGTGCTTCATGTGAGCAACAGTGCCCACGGTCAGAGAATGTTGGGGGTTATTGCTTCTTAAACGATTATGAGAATCAGGTTTTGTACTTTTACAAAGTATTGCAGATCATTTTAAAGACATTTATTTAAGCAGATTTAGGTATGAAATTCACTTTGTTAACTTGATTTTTTTCTTCATATGAATGCATATAAAAATAAATCAAATTAATCTAATTTTTGAGCTAGGGTCAATCCATGTTCCCCACCTAAATCATCTGATTGGATTGATGGTGCCTTAAGGATTGTTTACTTTCTTCATTTCTGAGTCACAAGATCAGTCTGTCCATGAAGACTTTCATGGTGTAAACCCACAATTTAAAATTAGCAGCTTTGTGCGCAAGGAACCCAATGCTAGAAAAGCATTGCTAAAGTCATTATGTATGGCTTTCAGCTGCCGATCTTTTGGCTTTGATAATGCTTATTTTTTATAATGTGTTTTCAAAAAATCATTCCAAGAAGGCTGCCCATGCATGTGCATGTTTGTGGATGAACAGGTAGCTATCTTGTAATTATTTTGACAAAAAAACATTCTAAAAAATATGATCATGCATCCACACACATGCACACCCATGGGCAGCAATGTGTGAATTGTTCTTGTTATAATTTACTGAAAACCATTCAAACATGGTTACCCATGGTTGCACAAACATGCTCACTCAGGAGCGGCCATCTGTAAATGGTTATAAACCCCATTTGAAGAGCGGCTTGCAGTGCCTGCTAGGGATGTAGCGCTCTGTAAATGGGAGTGTGGGCTTGGCAGAGGTGTCTGGGGAGCTCCCAAACCCTTGCAAAAGGAAAAAAAATGAAATGAAAGATTAAAAAAGGGTAACAGAATAATTCTTTTAAAAAAGGGAACATTGCCCCACCAGTCCCTGGCAAGGAAGGGGCGACTTTTGTGAAGCTGAAAACATTTGGCACAGGCAAGTGAGGGGAGTCAATGGCTGAAGTTGACTGACCCACTGCCCTATGCTGGACACCGTAACACACCAATTAATGAAGAGGGATGGCTGAAAGTCCTTTTATGTGTATTTATGTATGTATACGTACATAGTATTACGTTTTTTTCTTTAGAGAAATAAAAGGTCTTGGCTAATGCCAGACTTAAACAGGGCGAATACACACAACAACCATGAAGTTTCAAAGAATCAGAAAAAGGAGTACACCATAGACTGAAAGGGACAAACACCTTAACGATCATATTGGAAAATGAAACTAAAGAGCTTTGGTACGCAGGCCTGGTCTCAATGTATCTACAAAAACAGTTTTAAAAGATCATGGGGCAAAATTGTAACCTACCTCAAAAAGTAATTAGAATTCAAAGAAATATCATCACAATCTTTGCTAAACATTCAGCTCCAAATCATGTATGCAGTGCACAATATTATTAGGCGCTATAATCACCATAATCGTGTCTCTCCTTTATCTTCTTGCTGCTATGTTCCAAACATTCTCATCTTGAGCCTGATACATTTTTTCGCTGTGCGGAGACCAAAAAGAGTTCAACAGGTCTTTTGTCCTCAAAACATTTTCTTTATTGGGTTTAAATAAAATTCTTTATATGCAAAAGTAGCAAAGTCAGCCACATGTATATTGAGGATAAGATTAGCAAACATGGGCTGCACCCATTGGTAGCATTGTACACCTGGGGTTTCCTCATGGCTGTACGTTTATATATAAAATGTGGCAACAGTGAGGTAAAGCTCATGTAGGTGTTGCGCAGCAACCTAGTGACAAGGCACGCAAAGTATGGAGTACGCACGTGAACGCTCTAGTGCAATCAGTGTATGACTTTAATTTTTTTTCATTCACACAAATCACGTCATGTCACCTGACAATGCCCATTGTTTCTCAGAGTGTGTTCCAAATGATATTGACTGTACAATGGGCAATCGATAATGGCAGGCTTCGTCTCATAGATGGACTTGATAAGCTCTGCAGACCATGACAAATATCCTTTAGACTACATTTGATATGTCGCAAGTTTTACAACTGGCAAATAATCATGACAACTATTCATTTTCTCCATTTTCTGATCACGTATGCCCAACCAGTTGGAGTGGTTGGTCCTCTTTCTTTGTCGCACAATATTGATTGACCTGTCCAACCCAGTCACATATACTTTCATATTTAGGGGCATAGGCTTTTATAGCCACACTTTATTACAGTCAATAGACTTGTGAGCATGCATCCCTTGCCCACTGATTGTTTCATATATTGTGACAGAGTAATGGTGCCGGGTTCCACGTTCTAGACTTACTCTGGAACCCCCAGTCGATATTCATTTTTTCCTGCTTGTAAGTGTGGAGGGGAGAAATTAGTCAACAAATACGTCACTTAATCATTTATGATTTAAGAAGGACGCCGACTCCAGATTCTAAGTTTTTAATATTTTTTATATGACCAAGAAAAGTAGAACATACAAACACCTCATAACGAGAGTGTAAAAATACATGGGTACTAATACAAAACCAAATCTCCTAACAACATTAAGGCGCTGAAGGATGCACAATATCACCAGTTCCAAAATCAAGACACAGCCAATTATAGATATTACATCAAAAGCCTTCTCCATTGATAATTAAAGGTGAAGTTTAAACCCTAGTCTGTCCCTACACTATTGCTAAATGGCATCCCTACTTAGCATTATCCCAGGCAAGATCCCCAAAGGTGTCAGCACGTGAAGACTTCCTAAGAAGCGCACTCACGTTATTTGGGTCAAGTAGCGTAAAGCTACAGATCTCGTTCTAAGATGCTCTCTTCTTCCCAGGTCAGCAGTCGTCTAACAATTCTTTCCCTAAGCCTTGGTATAAAACGGGAAAAAACACGCCCCTCATTACATCATGTGGTCTTTTCATTTAATTGAACACCTCCTTGCAAGTACTTTTCCATGAAGCAATGGTACATCTAAACTCCAATTCGATGACCTTGGTTCCCAGGCCCTTCCAGACATCTGGAAGGCATCCTCTCCTCCCTTCCGTTGCCTTACTCCTAGAACAAAGAGGTTATTCTAACTAACGAGGTCGAATTCTTGCACCTGCAGCAAATACATGAAAGAAAGAAAAGAGAGAACATTCCACTGGCATGAAAATTCGAATTAACTTTCAAACTGAGAGCGAACAGGGAGAAACGAAAGTTAGGCCTACCAAATTCGGCTAACATAAGACAGTATATGAACGAAAATACATATGCGTATACGTAGTTAATATCCACACGTTACAGAAGCATTCATAAAAGCTTTGTTAATCATGAATATACTTTACACTCTTATAATGTCATCTAAATGAATACGTATAACATTAATTCTTTGTGCTATTAGTCTCACACGCTATACGGTGCACAATCTAATGCCCTAATGTAAATATGACAACAGATTACATTTAGGTGCGACTCACACGTGATTATAATGCACCCCGATAAATGAGAAAGCGGTGTTGCGCTCTATCAGCCCCCCCTGATGACTAGTGTCATCACAATCAACATTTCTTCCCAGATGACTCCGTGCAGAAAAGACCAGCCTAAACAGATGCCGTAGCTTGCCTTCCCTGCCTGAATTTCTCCAAGTACTTAAGATTCTCGTAATGCCTGTCCTGCAGTCTCTCCATTCTCCTTTCCTGCCTTTTAAGAGAATCGTCAGACTGTCTTGCCCTGTGCCACTTGTAAGCTCTGTTGGCACCCAACAATATGATGACACAAATCACAACTATAATAATGGGCTTCAGAATGTAACCAAGGATTCCCTTTCCAAGATTTGCAAACCAACTTCCAACTTTTCTGAAGCCTTTTCCAACTTTATCCCAGATTCCCTCTGCAGCCAAATCTTGTAACTCCTTGTGTATGTCAGTGATGTTACTTATATATTTCCGCAGATCTTTACTATTATCTGAGATATAAGTACAGCACTCTTGAAGCCTCAACAATTTACAGACTCCGCCCTCTTTTGCTGATAACACATCTAGGGCAAGTCGATTCTGGGTAACCATGGCTCATATCTATACCATTTCACCATCCACAAGCAATAAAGCTTGTGCTGTATTTACAGACAACTTATCCACCAAAGTCGACAACTTTCTAATCTTCATGTCATTCAAAACCTTCCTAAACTAGGTCTCATAACGCCAAATACATCTTCCACAATCTCTCCAGGACTTGTATCTCGTCTCTTTCTCTGGGACGATTTTCCTTCTAAGGGCCATATGTCTTCTACGTGATAGATTTTGGGAAACACAACAGCCACATAACATGTCCCATACCAATTTTGCGGCAATCGAACATACACATTCCTTCCACACACAAAATATACATTCGGCTACCACCTTCAGCATATCCAATAAGGCCTTTTTGATCGATTCTTCAATCAGAAAGATATGGTCACTCACACTTTCACCCACAAATAGCTTATCGTAATATGGCTGTGTCTGTCTAATGCAAAGCCTCCCTTTTTGTTGTAAATCTAATGCAATTGGACCATAACTTCCTTTTGCCTCATGAGCCAACTCCTCCTTGGTCCTCTCAATTTTAACATCTTTACTGTTGGGTCTGGATAATGTTTGTCCATGCCTATTTTCTAGCTGATCTACAAATTTCTTTTCAATGTCTGACAATATGCACACCAAATTGTGACGATGTACATAAGCTGTATCCAAATTTACTAAAGGCACAAAATATTTCGCCATTCTCTCTTCTTGTTTGTAGTAATCGTACTTGTTTAAATGCTTATAAACTGGAACCTCGGGAAGCACTACATCATAATTGGAAAAGTAATATTCAAAATGTCCTTTATCATAAAACATGCTAAGCCATATACTACAAGTGATACCATACATCAATGGCAGATTGTGATATCTTATCCCCTCTTCCACTGAAGCTGGCAACTGCATACACACATAACAATCTCTAACATCCATCGTATCCACATACTCATAAAAAAACTTGGCATACACATTCAACGTGTAATCACCCTTAGATAAGTCCAAATGCAATAGACAATTGGTTTCTTCTATCATAGCCCTATCAGACTCTAAGGTGCCGTCCTTTGTATCTGAAGTAGAGGGTGTAGGTGTTCCCTGCGCTCCCACCCCCTCACTCTCTGAATTGTGAGATTCGACTATGGATATAATAATAACTATAGCTATGACTACAATCACTCCTACTATTAGTGTGCCTATTACACACTTTCTTCTACGGTTCGAGTTTCCAGGCTCCATCTTGAGTCAAGTTCGAATTTCAGCTCGTAAGAGGATTAATCAAAGTCTCTCTCCTTTGCTTTCCACTTTTTAAGCTTGAAGTTCATATGTAGTAACTTAGAGTGTTGGAATTTCCTCGTATTCAGTGTATTACACAATTATTTACAAAGCACAAAGACTTCCCTAGCCCTCTTTTCTTCTTCTAATGTAAAGTCCCTAAGTTTATTTTTCTTCCACTTGGGCCTAGGTTATCTTCTTTGGAATACCAGCCTTTATACACAGTTCAATTTGCATCATATATGAGATCAGAGCCAAGTGCTTCAATAACACACTGCAGAATTTCAAAACAGAAATTTGCCATCTCTTGCATCGAAGGTTGTAAACCAAAGGTTGGAAATGAAAGTTCACTAAAGATCAGGGGGCAGATCTACAAGAAACTAACGCAGAGCTGTGTCGCAAGTCATTTTGCTGCGCCGCGCTGTGTTAGTTACGAAGCACAGGGATGCGACATATTTACAACAATATGTCACATCTCTGTGCTTCCCCCTGCGCTGGCGCACAAACTGCTGCCATGCGCCGGCTCAGGCACCCTTGCACCATGGTGCAAGGATGCCTGCGTCATGGGGGGATTGTTTTTGTGCAGGAAGGGGCGCCTTCCTGCACAAAAACAATCAATTGAGGTGATTTCTTCTTCCAATGTGTGCTGTAGAATGCAGCACGCATTGAAAGAGGAAAAAACGAGGAGAAATGAAAACATTTCTCCTCGTTGCACCTCGCTACGCCACCCCTAGGGTGGCGTAGCATTCTGACGCATTTCCAGATTTACGATTACTCGTAAATCTGGAAATGTATCAGTGGACATGGGTGTTGCGTGGGAACAGTAAACTAAGAAGGGTACGCTGTTCCCCAAAGGAGATGGAAAAACAGGAGTGGAGACCACAGGAGGGGAGTCCTCCTAGACGGAACTAGAGTCCTCACACACCCAGCAAGCTAGGTGTCATGCTTCATCATATGGACTCGCTCCTCGTCAGGTCGGCGGTGCAATACCCGACGGGCACCCATAAAGGGGCTCATTAGCGGAGATCTTCTGTTCCTGCCGTATGGTGCTGTGGGTGTGAGGGCCCTAGAGGTGAGTGTAGATGCGAATAAGTAGTTAAAAAAGGTTGGATAATCCAAAATGTGAATTTAATGGGATGGTCATCCACCTTATTAAAAATACAGAAGAGCGGCTGCTCGCTGGCTGAATAAACCAGAGGAGCAAAGCTCGGCTCTAAAAAGTGGTCGACATGTTTCACGCAATATGATCAAACTATGGTGCTATGCATTTCTTCAGGACCTATAGGAAACTATCTACACGAGGTGGTAAGGTGGAGGAGTTCCTACCTACCACTGTTCCTATTTGCGGGCACGCAGTCCCGCCAAATCTAGTTGTGGCCTAACTAGGTGATAGCGCTTGCTCCTGTGGTACCCTCAGTCCTTGACACCATAATGGTTGGTGTCCTGTCCTCTTGAGGACGCCAGCTGGAAAACTACCCTCTGGTTCCTCAGCCCGGCGCAGGGGGTAGTTTTCCAGCTGGCGTCCTCAAGAGGACAGGACACCAACCATTAAGGTGTCAAGGACTGAGAGTACCACAGGAGCAAGCGCTATCACCTAGTTAGGTCACAACTAGATTTGGCTGGACTGCGTGCCCGCAAATAGGAACAGTGGTAGGTAGGAACTCCTCCACCTTACCACCTCGTGTAGATAGTTTCCTATAGGTCCTGAAGAAATGCATAGCATCATAGTTTGATCATATTGCGTGAAACATGTCGACCACTTTTTAGAGCCGAGCTTTGCTCCTCTGGTTTATTCAGCCAGCGAGCAGCCGCTCTTCTGTTTTTTAATAAGATGGATGACCATCGCATTAAATTCACATTTTGGATTATCCAACCTTTTTTAACTACTTATTCGCATCTACACTCACCTCTAGGGCCCTCACACCCACAGCACCATACGGCAGGAACAGAAGATCTCCGCTAAAGAGCCCCTTTATGGGTGCCCGTCGGGTATTGCACCGCCGACCTGACGAGGAGCGAGTCCATATGATGAACCATGACACCTAGCTTGCTGGGTGTGTGAGGACTCTAGTTCCGTCTAGGAGGACTCCCCTCCTGTGGTCTCCACTCCTGTTTTTCCATCTCCTTTGGGGAACAGCGTACCCTTCTTAGTTTACAGTACCTGGGCATGTACGCTGGACCCCGTTAAACAGCCCTCTTAGTCCCTCTCCTTGTTTGATATGTTGCGTGGGAACACCCACAGCAACACCCATGTCACACCCCTAACACGCAAAGTGTTGCGTGAACAGGGGCAATATTTACAAGCACAGGTTAAGTCACGCAGGGTGACTTTACCTGTTCTTGTAAATATCACTTAGCAGGCTGCGCCACCGGTGCGTCACGCAACGTGATGCACCAGCGGCGCAAGGGGCTTGTAAATCTGCCCCCCAGTTCCTCAAGCCACTCAACCTTAGAGGGTCTGGTAACATAAGAGTCAGGACTCCATAAACTTCTACTCCAGGCACCAACAGTTCGATTTCAATTATCAGCGTCGAGATCCCTTGTCTCACTCTTCCGGACCTCAGCCTCCCGGACCCCCGTGCTCCCTGCATTCGTGATCAGGTTGGTCCCCTCCGGAGCACCGTACTTCTGACTCGGTACTCTTATTCTTCTTGATCTTCTCAGCTTGACTTGACCTTGCTCTGTGTCACTTTGCTCCGACTCAGACATTTCAGAAACTGGTGCAAGATCTCTTTCGGATGCCAGACTCAGGTTCAATCTGCCTTGTCTCACCGGCCACGATTCTCTTTCGGAGATTCTTCTTCTCCACAACACTTGACCATGACCCTCGCTAGCCTCTTCAGCTGAGTCAGACTCTTTACCACTCAGAACATTACTGACAACCTCAGAATCTATACCTGGGTCATGGGTGCTTCGACCCCCTCAGCTCGGCCTTGTGAGTACACAGTCTCTTCAGGAACCCCCACAGCTTGAGTTGTCCTCTCCTGGGGCCTCGCAACCTCAACCGGACTTTCTTCTGGGAGAGGAGCAGTTTCTTCTAGGGGCTCTGGAAACTTGTGGGTATGGGAGGTGTGAATCCAATTCGGCAAGCCTCAACACTTCACAGCAGTACTCGTTACCAGGATCACCTGATACGGACCTCTCCACCATGCATCAAGGCAGTTCTTCCGTACCTGCTTGCGAGCCAGCACCCAGCACCCAGTCCCCTGGGAACAGGTCATGCAACAGATCCTTGGAGGTGGGTGCAGTCGTAGCTTCAACCTGGTAAGACACAGAACAAACCACATCAGCCAATCCTTTACAGTAATCAAGGATTAAATCATCGGTGATGTTTATCAAGGCTGTAGCCGGAACCACAGGCAAACGCATCACCCTCCCCATCAGGATTTCGTGGGGCCAGAGGCCTGTCCTCCTATCTGGAGTGCTACGCAAACTCATCAGCACTAAGGGCAGTGCATCAGGCCAATTCAAAGATGTTGATGAACACAATTTTGCCACTCTCATCTTGAGAGTCCTATTAACTTGCTCCACCAAGCCTGATGCCGCCGGTCTGTAACTACAGTGCAATCTCTGATCAACTTGTAAGGCAGCACACAACAACTTCATGATCTAGCTGTGGAAATGTGTTCCTCTATCTGACTCCAATGAGGTTGGAAATCCAAACCATGGAATTACCTCCCTAAGCAATAGCTTGGCTACAGTGAGACTATCACACCTTCTGGTTGGATATGCCTCAACCCATCGTGAGAAGACACACACTATCACCAAGATATACCTTAGTGCATTGCACCTGGGCATCTCGATGAAATCTAGCTGAATCCTATTGAAGGGGACTCCTGACCGTTTAATGTGACTCAAAGCTACCACGGTTTTCTTTCCAGCATTCATTTGTTGACATGTAACACACCTGTGACACACCGCCTCAGCATACACATGGAACTTTGGATTAAACCAAGTCTCCTTGAACACTCGCACCATAGCATCTCTCTCAAGATGTACTGCTCCGTGAGTCTGTCTTGCCATAGGACTCAACAAGCAATCTGGTAGTACTGTCCTCCCATCCGTCGAGACCCAAATGCCATCATCTCTTTTCTCACATCCTGCTCTACTCCAAACATCTACTTCCTGCTCTGACACTTCTTCCTGCAAACGCTTGACCTCATCCCAAGTATCCACTAAGGCTAACATCATGCTTAGTTCGGTCTCTTCTGTGCTCTCCCCTAAATATTCTCAGTTGAAAACACAAGCATGCACGGCACAAAAGTGAGCAACTTCATCTGCATGTGACAAAGTCCTCCCCTCTCCCATGAGCAGCACATTTCACTATTGCCACCTCCTTTGGCAACTGCAAGGCTTCCAACAATTGTCTCACATACTCCCCATTTCTTATCGGAGATCCTGATGACATTAAGAACCCCCTATGTGACCATAACTGTCCGAAGTCATGAACCACACCAAACCCGTACTGGCTATCGATGTAGATGGTGACTCGGATTTGATCAGAAACAAGGCATGCAAGTGTCATAGCAATGATTTCTGCCACTTGTGTGGAGTATACTCCCTGTAGACAAGCAGCTTCCACTACTCCCAAAATGGTGCACACAGCAAACGCTGCTCTTAAACGACCCTCATTGTCTCTCAAACATGAACCATCAACAAAGAGAATTTGGTCTGACTCATGTAAAGGTTCATCAACAATGTCGGGTCTCAGTTTTTGCAAAGTTCAGTCACATCGAGACAGTCCTGGTCCTCACAATCTTCCCCGTCACAATTTGGTGTAGGCATCAAAGTAGCAGGATTCAACACAGAACATCTCTTTAGAGTGACATTTTCTGACGCCAAGATAACTTGCTCATAGCAAGTCAACCTGTTGTTTGTCAGATGCTGAGTTTTGGTTCTCATCATCAGGAGCTCAACTGAGTGTGGTACATAAACAGTAAGCAGATGACCCATTACAATGCTTTCACACCTCTCACTGCTAACACCAGTTGCAGCAACAGATCTGAGACATCCGGGCAACGCAGAAGCCACAGGGTCTAATGTAGCTGAAAAATAGGCCACTGGTCTACAGACACCCCCATGTGTCTGAATGAGGACTGCTAGTGCACAACCTTCCTGCTCACTACAAAATAGCGAAAACGCTTTGTTGTAATTTGGCATTCCTAGAGCCTCAGCATGGCATAGACTCTCTCTCAGCTCCAGAAAGGCAACCAAACAGTCATTATCCCATGGTACCGGATCGCTCACATCCTTGCGAGTCAGCCTCAACAAAGGCTTTGCCTTCAGTGAGAAGTTGGGGATCCACTGTCGACAGTAGCCAACCATTCCTAAAAACATTCTCACTTCCTTTTGCGTGGTAGGCTGATTCATCTGCATAATCACTTCAATGTGATCGGGTGACACCTTTCTCTTGCCTTTCTCAATGTGATGACCCAAATACTGAACTTCAGATAGGCAATACTGAAGTTTGCTCGGAGACACCTTGTGTCCGTTTTCTGCCAGATGATTCAACAGTGCAAGTGTCCACTCTGCACACGTCCTCAGTCTCCGAAGCGATCAAGAGATCGTCTATGTATTGCACAAGTACTGAACTTTGTGGCAACACTAGTCTTTCAAGGTTCTTTTTCAGAATTTGATTGAAAATAGACGGACTTTCCGTATACCCTTGTGGGATACGACACCATGTTAACACACGGGTTTTCCAACCAAAATGCGAATAAAAACTGACTCTCTTCATGCAAGGATATTGAAAAGAAGGCCTGACACAGATTAATACCAGTGAACCATTCCGCTTCGCAAGGAATTTGGAATAGGATCACAGCTGGATTTGGTACCACAGGACAACATGGGATTACAATCTCATTGACCTTTCTCAGGTCCTGGACTATCCTATACTTTCCACTAGGCTTTTGTAATCCCATGATAGGTGAATTGCGTGGGCTTCCCCTTATCACCTTTAGAATACCCTGGGCAATCATGGACTCAATTACAGGTGTTATCCCTCCCATCGTTTCTGGGGTCAGATTGTACTGTGGAGTTCTTGGGAAATCAACATTCGGTTTAATCTGTATCTTAACTGGCTCGACTCCTCGAATCAGTCCTATCATGTCCCCAGTAAAATCCCACACCTCTTGAGAGACAGCATCTCTCAAGTCAAGCGGTAGTTCCTCCACTGTTAGTATGGAAAACATTTCTGTACACAAATTTTGGTTTGCCAATTTTAAGGCAATATCGTCATCATTAGCCTGTAATTCTATTCCCTTGGGCGTACAATAGATGGTCCAATTTAGTTTGCATAAAAGGTCACGTCCCAACAAACAGACTGGGCTGAAGTCACACACCACAAACTGATGTCTATCGTGGAAAGTTCCTTTTCTCACAGGCAGTTCATTTGTCAGGGGATTTGTCATTCTCTAATTAGCAACTCCAACAACATGGACCGATTGTCCCGAGAGGGGTAGGTTTGGGCCACTGTGGATCTCACAGTAGAACCGTAGCACCAGTATCAATCAAGAACGTAATGGGGTGGCCATCAACATCTGCCTCCACAAACGGCCCACTCCGGTCTACCTCGAAGACTGCTCAAAGAGTTCAGTCTTCCTCCCCCCTCAGGCACCGTCATTATAATGGGTCTGGATCCAACTCATCAAAGGTCTCAATATAAGGCATTTGTTGGTATACCCAATTACCTGTGGAACTCTCAGTGGTTGGGGAACCTGTACTCGTTGGTTAGAATTTCCCCCATACATTGATATAGGTCTAGTCACCGTATTCATAACGTCGGGCATCTGCATTATCTCTTCATCTTGTATCTGGTTTGCTGGATTCATACAACCAAGTAACTGTCTGCCTTTCAACTGACCTAACAGTTACATAACAAGTAGCTATCTAACAGCCACATAAACAAGTAATTGTCTGCCTTACTAAAAGTTCGAAAGGGTTCAATCACTCAAGAACATTTACTCAAGAACATTTACACATCTCGTGACCCACGATCTGGTTTGGCCACTTGAATCACTATAGTCTACCCCTGCACATGGAGCTTTCCACAGCCTTTTCTAACACTCCACTCACTCAAAGTTCCCTGTCACAAGTGGATCATCGATAGCACTCCACGACTCCTCAACATATCAATGGCCAGACAATTACGACAATGAGGTGTTTCTACACCATGAACCTATCCCAGGATCTTAGGTTACTCTTGAGCCCAATAAACCAAAACCTCCTGGACCGCGCGTGTTCGGATCAGTAAACCGATAAACCCACATTCACTCGACTGTCATAACAACTTCACAAGACATCACACAATCAATTACTGCAATCAAGCACACACATTCCTATTCATACCCACGCCACTGTTCACCGCTGTCTTCGTCGCACCGTCAATCTTCGCCGGACTCCGTCAAAGTCCATCGTTCTTTGCTCTCAATCATTGGGCTCTATTTTGGGTTCTAAATTTATTCTAGATTTTCTAGATTCTACCCTCACTTCAAGAGGAAACCATCCTACTCTGCTACCGACTGATGGGGCCCGGTTCCATATTCCAGACTTACTCTGGAACCCCCGGTCGATGTTCCTTTTTTCCTGCTTGTTTAGTGTGGAGGGGAGAAATTAGTCAACAAATACATCTCTTAATCATTTATGATTTCAGAAGGACACCGACTCCAGATTCTAAGTTTTTAATACTTTTTATAAGGCCAAGAAAAGTAGAACATACGAACACCTCATAACGAGAGTGTAAAAATACATAGGCACTAATACAAAACCAAATCTCCTAACAACATTAAGGCGCTGAAGGATGCACAAGATCACCAGTTCCAAAATAAAGACACAGCCAATTATAGATATTACATCAAGAGCCTTCTCCATTGATAATTAAAGATGAAGTTTAAACCATAGTCTGTCCCTACACTATCGCTAAGATGACATTCCTACTTAGCATTATCCCAGGCAAGATCCCCAAAGGTGTCAGCACGGGAAGACTTCCTAAGAAGCGCACTCACGTTATTTGGCTCAAGTAGCGTAAAGCTACAGAGCTCGTTCTAAGATGCTCTCTTCTTCCCAGGTCAGCAGCCGTCTAAAAATTCTTTTAATTGAACACCTCCTTGCAGGTACTCTTCCATAAAGCAATGGTACATCTAAACTCCAATCCGATGACCTTGGTTCCCAGGCCCTTCCAGACACGAAAGGCATCCTTCCTTATTATCAGCTCCGCTCTTTCGAAGCCCTCTCCTCCCTTCCGTTGCCTTACTCCTAGAACAAAGAGGTTATTGTAACTAACGAGGTCGAATTCTTGCACCTGCAGCAAATACATGAAAGAAAGAAAAGAGAGAACATTCCACTGGCACATAAATTCTAACTAACTGAGAGCGAACAGGGAGAAACGAAAGTTAGGCCTACCAAATTCAGCTAACATAAGACAGTATATGAACGAAAATACATATGCGTATACGTAGTTAATATCCACATGTTACAGAAACATTCATATAAGCTTTGTTAATCATGAATATACTTTACACTCTTATAATGTCATCTAAATGAATACGTATAACATTAATTCTTTGTGCTATTAGTCTCACAAGTTATACTGTGCACAATCTAGTGGCCTAATGTAAATGCGACAACAGATTACATGTAGGTGCGACTCACACGTGATTATAATGCACCCCGATAAATGAGAAAGCGGCGCAGCGCTCTATCAAGAGGAATCACCCCCGCTCCATCTTTTCAATATGGAGGGCGCATCGACAGTCATGCCTGCTCTGAGCTGATATGCATGCACTTTTGAGTGACTGAAACCTCTCAGTCCACACTTTTTAACTGTCTTCATGGATGCCCACCTCATATGACACATACTGAATGATGGACTATATGAGGACTGTTAGACTTGGCATCTTTTGGCGTGTTTCCCCTGAGTTTTTTGCTTTCTGACCTCCCGGTTTTGACTCTGTTTTTGCTGGCTTAGTGTCTTTGCGCACTTCCTCACTGCTGTTCAGTGTTAAAGTGTAAGTGCTCCTGTTGTAAATTGTGTTATGGATTGATGTTTCCATGATTGGCATATTTGATTTACTTGTCAGTCCCTAGTAAAGTGCACTGAGTGTGCCAGGGCTTGTAAATCAAATGCTGCTAGTGAGCTACAGCACTGGATTGTGCCACCCACACAAGCAGCCTGTAAATGTAACTCTGGCCTGCCATTGCAGAGCCTGTGTGCAGTCTGGGACTGCCATGTCGACTTGGCAAGGGTACCCACTTGCCAGGCCCTAACCTTCCCTTTTCTTACATGTCAGTCACCCCTAAGGTAGGCCCAAGGTACCCCGGTGGGCAGGGTGCAGTGTATGTGAAAGGTAGGACATGCCTTGGTGTGTGTGGCATGTCCTGATAGTGAATTACTGCCAATTTCGTTTTTCACTATAGCAAGGCTACCTGTTCCCATAGAACAGAATAGGGAGTTTGTTTATAACATCTTATAAACATAACTGGCCCTGGGAACTAGGTAGGAAAATAAAGTTTAGTATGCCTGAACTCAGAATCTAAAGAGGCATCTCTTAGGAAAGGTGATTTTTACATTCTGTGTTTGAAAATACCACTTTTAGAAAGTAGGTATTTTCTTGCTCAGCCATGCAGTAGGCCTCTGCTGGGTTTGTGGATTGACTGTCTGGGTTTTGGATGACAGGGGCTGGAGAGGAGCCGTGGCTCCGGATAGTCTAGGTGGGTCAGAAAAGGGCTGAATAGACCTGGGCTGCATTTAGAGTAGGGGGAGGAGATTTCCTTTCACCTGAATGGGCCTGGTCTGCCTCTGACAATGCCGTCTCCATCTCCTGCCAGGAGGCCACACCAGAAAGGGCAGAACTGGTTCTGACTGGGCACAGACACTCTCTGCCTGAGAGGACAAAGGATTTTGGGGTACAAAAAGTGCGACCCAAACCCCTGAACTTTAGAACTCTGTTGGACCAAGAAGACTGCCAAGAAGAAGAGCTGGAGAAGCTGTGAGGAGGGACTACCACTTTGCTGTGTGCTTTGCTGTGTTGGCCCGCAGTGGCTGCTTCTGTCTTGGGCAGTGAAAGGACTGGACTGAACTTCCTGCAATCTATTTTTGTGAGTTTCTCCAAGGGCTTGAGGTAGAGCTTGCCCCCTGTTCAAGAAGTCTCAGGAACAGCAAAGACTTCAAGTTCTTCTGCCCTCACCACTGGGAACTGTGTGTTTTGTGCTGCAACAAGAAGAAAAAGCAACCCGACGCCATCTACGACGCCGCTGCCGACTCCATGTCCTGAAGGCACCGCAGAGGCCACCGCCGCAACGCCACACCGTGACCCTGGTCTCACGGACGACGCCTGCTGACGCCGCCACGGAGCCGCTGCTCACACCGCGACCTGTGGGCACCGCACTCCGCATCGCCTCTCTTCACGACGCCGCCTTGGTATCCCCGACGATGCCGCTCCACGCCGAAATCGATGCCGCTGCTTGCACCGTGGTTCGAGGGCACGGCTCGTAGAGTTACACGATGCACTGCCCTCATCCCGCACCGCAGCCTTGGCCTACCAACGCCGGCACCATCGCCTCCAGTTCGTCAGCCGACGACAGCGCTTCAGCAACAACGCCGCCGCTGCTTGCACCGTGACCGGCCAGCACCACGACGAGCACCGCATCACTTTGCACCGCGACCCTGGTCTCACCGACGACGCCATCCGATGCCACCACCGAGCTGCTGCTCGCACTGCGACCTGAGGGCATTGCACGCCGCACTGCTGCACTTCGCACCGCAGCACCCGTCGCCTGCCAACGCCAGCACTCCTGACTTCAACCGCGAGGAGTTCGATCTGCAACGCGTGTGACTTCGAGGGCCTGACAACTCCCGCACCGACCTCCAGGACCGACACCTGCGGACGCTGTGCTTTTGGAAGCCCAACGAGAGGTCGCCGACACCCTGCATTTCAAAAGGTACTGTTTTGCAGGTCTTCCCGACACCGTAGCTGGCCCGCGACGCCGCGGTCAGCCAGAACTGTTTGGATTTGTTGTTCACGATGCCATGATAGCCCCAGACGGAGCTATCAACTTCAAGAAACTGTTTTTCAAGTTTCTTTTGATAACTGAAGATTTTTGAATACTGTATTGTGGATTTTTATCGTTTTTGGTCTTGTCTTAAGTATATAAAAATATTGGATATGTTTCTAAACTAGTGTGGTGTCCTTTTGTAGTGCTTACACTGTATTTCTGTTGGTTATGTGCAAATGCTTTACACACTGCCTCTAAGATAAGCCTGACTGCTCGTGCCAAGCTACCAAGGTGGTGAGCAGGGGTTATTTTAGGAGTGTAACTCCCTTAGCCTGTCTAGGAAGAAGGGTCCGTATTTAGACAAGGGTACCTACCTCTGCCAACTAGAGACCCCCATTTCTAACAAGGACCCCTTGACGAAGGAGCAACATCACAAAACTACACACATACCAGGGACAGATTGACTCTAACCCAACACAACTGAGATTAGAAGGGCACAGAACTCTTCTCCTCCCACTAGAGACTTTTGAGCCTCCTTTATGGCATTTTAGCGTAGGCCAGCGCAGCAAGGCACCTAGCTGCGCTGCCCTACACCAAAGTGAAAGGGCAGGAATGCACTGTATTTAAGCAGTACAGTGCATTCGTGTCCTTTCTGCCTGCGCTTTCGCCATTTGGCAGCCTAGCGCCAACGTACCCACCCTTGCACCAAAAGTGCAAGAAAGCCTCCATTGCAAGCTGGATTGTTTTTTGTGCAGGAAGGGGTACCTGAGGATAACCGGAACTGAGTCGCGAATCTCTACAACAGAGGATGCGGTGACCACCCTTCAAAAGAAGGTGTCCAGCTTGGAGTCGCTGACGCGCGGCCTGGCAGCTACAGTGGAAGATGCGGAGGGCCGTGCTCGACGGAATAACCTTCATTTTGTGGGGTTCCCCGAGGGTTGCGAGAACAATAATATGGTAAACTTCCTAACCAAATGGCTTATGGACTGGCTCCCTGCCGACTCTATGTCCACGTGTTTTATAATTGAATGGGCACATCGCGTTTTGCAGCAGAAACCGCCTCCCGGGACACGTACCATCCAATAATTGCCCGATTTCTTAACTTCAAAGACCGGGACGCAATCGTCCAACATGCACGGCAGAAAGGGGTTCTTACATATGCCTCTCAACATATCATGATTTTCCCTGACTAAGGCCCATCTGCGTGGCCTAAAAATGTAATACTCCCTACTATATCCAGCCCGACTGCGTGTCTCCTACAAATCACGGATCTATTTCTTCGAATTGCCCGAGGAGGTGTTCAGCTGGAAGGACGAATCAGACGAATCAGAGCCTTTTATGGAATGGACTCGGACACTTCATCGGTGGGTTCTGGCAGGGGTCCACCCAGGACCACTGGGAAACAACAGCGCCGGTTGCGCTCTAAGAGAAGATCCCAGAATCGCAGCACTTCCCGTAGACGCATAATGGAGGGTCAGCGATCTCCTACTCCTTCATAACAAATGCTGGCAGAACGGCTTGATAGACTCATTAAGCTTGATGGCTATTTCATTTGGGCTGCATGGACTTGTACATTTTAGTGAGTCAGTTGTCACTTGTAAGTACAATAAATGTTTAATGAGGATCCATTGGATGGGAACGGTTCCTACCCCCCGTTGGGGGCGGGACGCTTGCCATACCGTGACGGATGCTTCTAAATTTTTTGAGGTATTGGGGGGGGCGTGGGGTTTTTGGGGAAGTTTATAATATTTCACAGTGGCATAGTATTTTGTATCGTACATCGACTCCGATCGCATTACAGCACCCACATGTTGATCTCCCTACATATCAGACACCCGATATGGCAGAAACCCAGGTGCGACAATTGAATATTACTAGTTGGAATGTCCGTGGCCTGCTAGACAAGATTAAAAGAGGGGCCGTACTCCGCCAAACTAAGCGCTACCACACAGATATTTTGATGCTACAGGAAACCCACATGCTGGGCAACAAGACACCCGGCCTGGCGCGCTTCGGTTTTGTACAGACATACCACTCTGGCTTTACTCGGGGATCTTGGGGTGTGGCGATTTTAATCCGCCGTGGGGTGCCATTTGTTCATGATCGGATCTGGTCTGACCTCCAGGGCAGATATGTGGTGGTGACGGGCACATTATATGGTGAGCGCCTCATGCTAGTTTGTGTGTATGCCCCTCCGCCCCTGTCATGGAGCTTGGTGGAGCGATTGACGTCACTCTGGGCCGAGCTTCCGCAGGGCCTGATGATCGCCGGGGGCGACTGAACGATGTCATGTGCCCTTCACTAGATAGATGGCATAGCACAGGGCAGCGGACTGACACGCCTGAATCTAAGCTCCAGGCCCTGATCCAGAGAGTGGGATGGGTTGATTCCTGGCGGAAATTGCATGCGAAGGTGAATGATACACATATTTCTCACATATTCATGACTCTTTCTCTCGCTTTGATTATATATTTATCTCCTCTCCCCACATTTACAAAATCGAGGCAGTTGAGATTCTACCCAGGGGATTATCAGATCACTCCCCAGTAACACTTGTACTGCGGCTGGGCCCCGCTCGCTCCACACCCCGTTGGCGCCTCTCGACATGGCTACTACAAGATGATCACTATCATCACCAGATGTTCTCTGCCATCACTGAATATTTTTCCCATAATATTGGCGCCGTAGACTCCCCTGGGACTCTTTGGGAGGCCATGAAACCAACACTAAGTGGGGTGGACATTGTCTTTTGCACCACGCGGCGTCAGCAGCGCTGGTAAAAACTGATTCGCGCTGAGGCCCAACTCATTGATTTGGAACGCAGAAGTCGGGGTGCGGATGGTCGCGTGGCTCGCCACCAGCTCTCCATGACACTACAATTGTATGCTAGCGACCTGCTGGACAAAGCCAAAATGTATTGGCTAGCCACGCGTAGCCAAATTTACCAGTGGGGGGACAAATCTAGTGCCCTTCTACATCGTCTGTGCCAGCAGACGCTCCGACCCGTGACTCTTTCCGAAATCTCAGTCCGGCGGGTGAGGTTCTTACAGACCCAATCTATATCGCTACCAGCTTCACTGATTATTTCACAGACCTATAAACTCCACAGGAGACTCTTCCCGAGGTTACCATTGATTGGTTTTTAACTGATTTGCCCCCGCGATCCCTGTCGGACTCTGTGCATGATGACCTGGACGTTCCGATCACGATGGAGGAGGTTCAGAGTGCCCTAGCTGACATGCGCTCAGGTAAAGCACCGGGCCCAAATGGGTTTCCTTGCGATTCTACAAGAAATACTCCTTGCAAATCTCCGTACATTATTTGGCGGCTCTTCAGGCTGCGGTGGAGGACGGCCGGCTCCCGGCGGACTGGCGTCACGCGGAAATTGTAATCTTCTTAAAACCGGGTCGGCCCCCAGAATTGCATACCTCATATAGACCGATCCCCCTACTGAATGTAGAGGCAAAACCTTTAGCCAAAATCATTGCGAATCGCATCGTTCCACACATAACAACTTTAATACACCCGGACCAAGCAGGTTTTATGCCCGGTCGTGCCACTCGACATAATATCAGATGTGCACATAACGATATCGCCTCTGTAGATCGGCTGAATGAGCCGGCTGCACTCCTTCTTGCGGATATTGATAAGGCCTTTGATTCTCTCAGCTGGACCTATCTCTTTGCGCTCTTGGGCCGCCTTAACATTGGCCCTCGACTGCTCCACTATATTTGACTTCTATACACTGACATTACCGCCTCGGTACGGATCACAGACTCAATCTCGCAGCCGTTTCATATCGGGAGGGGTACCAGACAGGGATGTCCTTTGTCTTCATATCTCTTTGCGCTTGCCATGGAACCACTTGCGGTGTGGGTGAGAATCGACGCCCAGGTACATGGCTTTGAGTGGTCGCGGGAGGTCTCCGATCGTATAGCGTTATACGCTGACGACGTACTTTTCTTTCTCACACGTCCAAATAGATCTGGCCCACGTCTGCTGCGCATAATGCAAATTTTCGGTGAAAACCCCGGTCTTTATATGAATGCCCGCAAGTCGTTTTTGTGGCCTCTGAGCGGAGATGACCAACTGGGGACTTGGACACATGAAGTGACGGTTGGTGCTGGATGGCTTTAGGTACTTGGGGGTGTTTCTGTCGTCGTCTCAACCCGCCTCCTGGAGTAAGAATCTGGCCCATTTATTGACTCAAATTAAGGAACAGGTGCGCTCCTGGTCACATCTGCCTCTATCATTGTTTGGCAGATCGGCCATTTTTAAAATGGTCTCACTACCTCGCCTCCTCTACCAACTTCAAAATCATCCCTATCCGATATTACATACATGGTTTCGGCAACTAAACACGGTCCTTAATCATTTTCTCTGGGGTGGGGGCTCCGTGCGTGTCACACTACGAACGTGCTTTCAGTCCACTTACTGTGGGGGTCTTGCGACTCCAGACGTCCAGGCATACCATGCTGCGTCCCATATCCTCATTTTAAATGATTGGTGGTATGGAGATAGGCGAGATCCTGCCTATGCAGTTGAGCATTGGCTTATGGACTCTAGATCTTTGCACACGATCCTATATTCTAGTGTGGCGCTTCAATCGTTACCGCCCGTAACTCGGACGATTTTTGAGATATTGCGACAAATGCTGCGTAGGATGGGGTGGTGGGACAGACTCACGAAAGAGACTCCTCTTTGGCGCAATGGTCTCCTGCCACAATTGTCTGGGTTGTGGGGGTTCGTGGGCTGGGACAGTATTGGGATTCTCGAAGATTGGCACCGTCCTCCATGGTCAGACCCTGAAATCTTTCCAACAGCTACAATCCGAATTCCAAATGCCCCGGTCTCAATTTTACAGATATTTGCAGTTTCACCACACATTCTCCCCATACCTGGCTCAGCAAGACAGCATTCCTGACTTTAATCCTATTGAGGCCAAGGTGTTCCTGGGCGAGATGGGTGCGCACAAAATCACAGCTCTATACCGCACATTTGTCACTAACAGCCTCACAACACTTAACAAGACCAGAGAAGCCTGGCAGGAGGATTTGGGTCCACTTGACGAGGACGACTGGGTTGAGGCTCTTGAGTCCCCGCGCGGGGCGGCCATCGCTGCGCACCTTCGCCTTATACAATTTAAATATCTACACTGTGTGTACTTCACTCGCTATAGGCTTTGGCGCGCGGGATGATCACATCCCCCCTGTGTTTGCGCTGTGGGATGAACAAGGGCACTTTCCTCCATACGATATGGGACTGTACTGCTCTGTCGCGGTTTTGGCGTGGGGTGCTGGTTTGTCTTTCCGAGGTGCTGGGGTGGGACGTTCCACAGTGACCACGATTGACCCTGCTGCATATCACAGAGGGAATTGGAGGCAATAGATACAAAAGGCATCTGTTATTTCTGGGGCTTACTTTAGCCAAGTGTGATATCGCCAGGGGCTGGAAGGCGACGTCTCCCCCATCTATAGGTGCCTGGAAACGGGGCCTTGACTTCTCCATGGGATTAGAGATTCCGATATTTAAAGCATGTGGATGTCCCCAGAAACACCCGAAGATATGGAAGCGGTGGGCTGACTATCGGGGTCTATATCTCGAACCTATTTCTCCTACGTTATGCAATGACGATTGGCCATAGAGATCAAAAGTTGGGTGCTCACAGTAAGTATAATTGTACCTGTACTCAAACATTACGATGGGAATCTGTATCTAATAATGTGTATCAGAGACTTTGTGATAGTGATGTTTTTGTTTGCAATGTTTTAATGCGTTTAATTCAGTCTCCTACATACTCCTCTCTCCAACGATTTTATAGTGTAAAAGTTGACATCTTTAATATTGCCATGATATGTATACAATGTGCTGCCCTGTGTCATCTGGGCATTTTGTGTCTGTCAACAATAAAAATTTATTGTGAAAAAAAAAGAGATGGGAGGGGACATCTGCTCCGATGAAAGAAAAATAAATTAAGAAATGGAATCAAAAGGATACTGAGCTACCAACCCCTGAGAGGACAAATTCATATAGTTATCCAGAGACCGCCAAACATTACTAGAAATGGAAGGCGAGTAGTGTTTCTCCTCAACAAAAGTATGAGCTCCACAAAGGTATGAGACCCATGCCCACCAGGTATGATAAGATAGAAGATGAAAAGATTTCCATTCTATTAGTATAATTTTAACAGCAATGGATAAAAGTAAATCTAATAGCTCCAGATCCGTATTGTCAAGGGGTAAAGGAATAGCTGTAGCCCATGGGCCCAATAGAATCATAGGTAAAGAAAGATCTACAGATATATTAAAGTTTGATGATAAGTGTTTCCGAATCAGGCCCCAGAAAGAGTGCAATAACGTACATTCAAAAAACATATGTTGATGGGTGCCTGGTTCTAAGTTACAATTCCAACAAAGATCGCTATCACGTAGTTTCAACTTGTGCAAACGAGCAGGGGTCCAATGAAGGAGATTTAATGTAAAGAGTTTGGATTGAATAAGTGAAGGAGCAATCTTATTACGTAGGGATAACTTCCCAATCAGTTGCCAGGTATCTTGTGAAATATGTTTA
This sequence comes from Calotriton arnoldi, assembly GCA_963921515.1. NCBI lineage: Eukaryota > Metazoa > Chordata > Amphibia > Caudata > Salamandridae > Calotriton > Calotriton arnoldi. The sequence goes on from CAWUFW010000156.1 coordinate 3,633,056, forward strand.
AAAATGTCATCTTCAAAATGATAAGACCATTTATCATAAGTAATTGTAGACTGTGAAGGGAGTGGAGCGGATAAAAATTTATAGATTTTAGATGCGGTATGGCCTGAGCGTAACCACATAGAAAGAAGTGAAACAGTAACCGAATCTGTAGAGAGGGATATTTTAGAAAGTATAACCTTTAGTTTAAAAAAAGAGTAAAAGTCCATGTTGCTAAGATTATGGGGCATATTAGCAAGACCCACGTTAAAATTATCGCTGTTTTAGCGGCAGGAAACTGCCGCTAAAACGGCGATAATGGGCTTGCTAATATGCGTTATAGAATTCCAATAGATGCCCAGGTTAGATGTCCTGCACATCTAACCTGGGCTTCTATTGGAATTCTATAACGCATATTAGCAAGCCCATTATCGCCGTTTTAGCGGCAGTTTCCTGCCGCTAAAACGGCGATAATTTTAACGTGGGTCTTGCTAATATGCCCCTATATTTCCTAGCTAAGAAAGAGAAGGGAGGAGGGTCATAATTAGAATCATAAAGATCTTTCACCAATCTGATACCATTAGCAGCCCACAAAGAGGCCGTACCAGGATCGATGTCTTAGGATTGTACCTTAAAGAGGACCATCTTGATTTATGAATAGGTTTGGATACTTTTTTATCAATATATTTTAGTGCATTAATCGTGTCTAATATAATACGAAGAGAATGATCAAAGACGAGCTTAGAAGCTGTGAGAAAGGAAGGAGTGGAAAAAGGAGTACACAACTCACGTTTAATATAAATCCAAGGGGGTATATGTTGGGAATCCGGTAAGAACCAAAGTGCACCTTGAGATGCTAGGAAGGCGATTTGATACAAGTTCCAATCCGAAAGATTACAACCACCTAGGATAGAGGGCTTTCTAAGGTGTTTATAAGCAATTCTAGCTCTCTTATCATTCCATAAAATTTTTGAAGAGATTGAATCAATCTCATGGAAGAAGGTCGAAGAAAGCTTTGTAGGTAACATGGAGGATAAAAAATTAATAATCGGGGTTATCATCATTTTAAGAGTTTGTAATCTTCTCCACTAAGAAATATATTTAGGAGACCAGGAAAATAAAAGATCTTTAACTTTAGCTATGATATGGGGTTTGTTACAAGTGATAGTATCTGAAAGGTCCTCACAGAACCAAATCCCTAAGTATTTAATACGAGTCGATTTCCATTTAAAACCTGAGTCACCCATGTGAGAAGGAAAGCACAACGAATTGAGGGGAACATTTCCGTATTTTTTTGTTAAGAGTGTACCCGGAAACAAGCGAAAAATCCCTAATGATGTTAGAAATAACAGGAATCGCTGTTGCAATATCCTCTGAAAAAATAAGGACGTCATCCGCGTAAGCGGCTGTTTTAAGCATATGCGATCCAAATTGAAAACCTTTAATACTCTGGTTCAAATTGAGTAGGCAAAGGAGTGGGTCTATAGACAAGAGAAAAAGAAGGGGTGAGAGAGGGCACCCTTGTCTATTGCCCTGACAAAGATTAAAAAAGGAAGACGTAGCACCATTAATTCTGATATTAGCTTTTGGTTGCGCATAGAGAGACATTACCATATTAATAAAAGCATCGCCAAGGTTATGAGATTCTAATACTGCTTGTAAGAAAGGCCAAGAGACTTTATCAAATGCCTTTTCGGCGTCAAGGGCGATCGCAGCCAATGGTAAAACAGAAAGTTGTGCTTTTTCTAAAATATGACAAAAGGTCCGAATATTATCTCTAGCGAGTCTCCCCTTAACGAAACCTATTTGGGAATCATGGATAAGATTGGGAATATGACCCTCTAAGCGCCTAGCGAAGATCTTGGCAAAGATTTTAGCTTCCGTATTTAACAGTGAAATTAGGCGAACATTTTTGGGATCAGAATGATCTTTACCATCCTTCGGAATTACAACTATAGTAGCCTCAGCAGCTGAGCCAGAAACCTTGCCAGAAAGAACGAAATTATCAAAAATCCCCTTAAGATATTTGACTATTGAGGGAGTAAAAGTTTTATAAAAGGCAATAGGAAACCCATCTGGTCCCAGAGCCTTTCCCAAACGAGTATTCTTAATAGCTTGAATGATCTCGTCAGTATCAATCGGTTTCCCCAATTCAATCATGTCGGAATGCAAAATAGTATTAGTGGGGATTGAGTTAAGAAACTGTTGACAAGTAAACTTGGAGCATTGATCTTTAGGTGTGTATAACGATTCATAGAAGTCTCAAAAGACTCCAAGTATTTCTTGAGTATGGAATTTCTTTGAACCATTTTTATCAATAATATGAGAGATATGAGTAGCTTTAATATTCGTATTTTTATATTTTAGGGTGCGGCCAACAACTTACCAGCTCTATTCCGTAGTAATAAATGCCCGGATTTTTGAGCGTGTACACCAATATAAGCTCTTTTAGTGACGGTAGAGTTAAAAGAGTATTTCAAATACTTGATATTCTGTAGAGTGTCTATATAGCTCCTCTTTAATTTTGACATCATCCCCCAGAGACTGAAGAGATTTTCTAATGTTGTTATTTCTTTTTGACATTTTTTTAATAATGTGACCCGTATAGTACATTTAAATGCATCTCACAAAACTATTGGGGAGTTCACCGAAGACTCATTATCTTTGAAGAAATTATCAATCTCCTCATTGAGTTCTTTAACTTCATCATTATCTTCCAAAATTTCTGTATTGAGATGCCAATTACGAGGGCCTCTCGTATCTGTGAGATTAAGGATAGTTACAGAAACCGCTGCGTGGTCAGCGACAACAATTGAGTGGATCATAACATTTATAATATGTTTTAAAAGAGAGGCATCTATCAAAAGGTAATCAATACGAGAGAAGCTAGAATATGGAGAGGAGAAAAACGTGAAATCACTGCCCGTAGGATTATGCAATCGCCATGCATCAATAAGATGATGAGATGAGCACATATTGAGCATGTGTTTATGCGCCCTAGGGGGTCGAAATTTAAAGGCAGAATGTCTATCCAAAATAGGATCAAGGGGATGATTAAAATCTCCGCCAATAATTGTTCTTGAATTCTGTGGAATATCAGAAAGTTTTTTATTAATGGAACGCCAAAAAAGTGGGTCATCAATGTTTGGGGCATATAAATTCATAATATAAAGATCGTCCGAGCCGTTAGTCAGACGAGTAAGTAGCCATCTGCCACTGGTATCATGCTCAGCTGCAACAATTGACAACACAGAGCTTTTGGAAATACGAGTAACCACCCCATTCTTCTTACCAGAGGCCTCGGAACAAGTAACATCAAGAACCCAATCCTTCCGCATAAGAAGAGCTTCTTTAAAGGCTATCTTAGTCTCTTGAAGTAGAACCACATCACCAGATACATTTTTGCAATAACCTAAAATTGTGGCCCTCTTAACAGGGTGATTCAACCCTAGAACAATAAGTGATACAACATTTAAACCAGACCTAAATATACATGAAACAACATAAGTAAATGCATCTGATAAAAAGAGAAAAAGGGCAACCAAGATAAATCAAAGACTAAAGGAAATAAAGCATGTATCCCAAAATAAAATGAAGCAGATGTCCCAAAATTAGGATAAAGAGCAAGGAGGGGAATGAGAAATAGAAGGAAGAAAAGAAAGAACAAAAGTACTCCAAAGAAAAAAGAAGTATTAACCAAATGCAACCCCACCAGGGGATGTCTGTAGGAAACAAAATGCATGGGGGGAACAACGCGGAAGAGCAACAGCAGAGGCTATCAACCTCGGTATGGACAGCTCAAGGATAAACAGGCCGCAGAGCGGCGAAATAACCATAACCTTCTCAGGTGGATTATTTATATTGCTACATTTTGCTACTAAGTATAAATAATGTAAATTCAATAAATATAATATACTCAAACATTTAAGAAAAAGGAGAAAATAGATAACATTTCATAAATAAATAAATAAAGCAGCCTATATTAGCAGATAAATATCAATCTAAGATACTATAAACCAGTCCATAAAGATATATGAATAACATCTACAGAGAGTAAATACAATACATGGAATAAATAACCAACTTTAAAATGATGGAATAAGAAAAGTCAGAAACAATCTCATACAATTAAAGCACCTATTAAATAAGAATTAAGTAGAAGGAGGGTATCTATCATAAAATGTAATTCATAAGCAAATCATCATGGCTATTATAGTATAGAACTTCCGGTTAGATATACATTAAAAAGAATAAAACAAAACATGAATGAGTAGATACTACGTAGGAGCATATAATCACACAAGACATCAAAAATAATTTGATATTCACTGAAGATCAATAATATCAATAAATTGTATATGCATATAAATAAATCACCACAAACATAGAGACCGAGAAAGGATAAAAAACAGAGTAAAAGGTAGAATAAGCGAGCCAAACAGAAAAACAAATAGAAGGAAAGATAAAAACGAAGGAGGGAGAATAGAGTGTAGAAAATAGAAAATAGAATACTAACCTTATTAAGAGAATGATAAGAGAAAAAATTAATAATAGGTCAAAGAATAAAGAGAAACACACAATCGTACAACTTATAAAGAAATAATCCCCAAGAGGAAGGATAGAAAGCACAAAATGGCATTGTATTATTATCAACAGATGTACATATTATATATAGCGTAATTAACCACTGTAAAGCTGTGAAATAAAAATATCATGAATCATACTAATTAGCTAGAACACTTATTATAGAGAAATAGATAAAATGGTTGTCATAAACTGATCTTTACAAGTGAGACAACATAACTATAGCACAAGGCAACTGTATAAACTATCATGACATTGGTGGTCAATGACGTCAGGAACAATATAACCATATAAATAGATTTACCGCTTAAAAAGATCGCTGGGCAAAGAGAAGACAGAACAAGAAATAAAAATAGAAAGTAGAAGAAGCAAATGAATAAAGGATCAAATACTTACTGATAGTAAAAGATTTAGAAAAGAGGAAAAAAATAGAATTGGATAAGAATTTAAAAATATATTAGCAATAGTCAATTACAACAACATACCTGCAAGGAACCATATAAGTTAGGTCAGTCAGTATAGTACAGATCAGCACTAAGAATGTAAACCCAAATAATACTAAATATAGTACAGAAAAATTGCATCAATCTGCAAAGAACCATATGGCACAGACCATGTCAGTAAATACAAAAACATTCGAGTCGAGAAGTACCAGGAATAGAGTCAGAGTCCATTTGAGATTCAGATTGATTATACAGGAATGTTGAAAGAACTGAAGGTTCATAAAAAATCTGTGGACGACCTTTGAAAGTGATCGTAAATCTTGAGGGACCAGCAAAAGAGAATGGGATATTTAAATCAGTGAGTCTCTTGCGTAAATTCAAGAAGCCTTTGCCGCGGATCACCGTGTCTCTGGCAAAGTCTTGTGAAATGGATATTCTGTGACCTTCCCATTGTATTGACTTAATTTTCCTCATTTGTGCCAGAATTAGTTCTGTATGTTGATGGCACAAAAGCTTAAAAATCAGGGGCCTTGGAGAGGACATCGATCTTGGTTTGAAGGTTGGAACCCTGTGAGCGCGCTCTATCTCAAAATCTTTAATGAAGGAAATATTCAGGGCATTTGGGATTCATGTAAGCAAGAAATCAATTACTGAAGGAGCAGACTTTTCACAATCCTTCGGTAATCCAAAAATATGAAGATTACTTCTATTTCGATCCTCCTGTTCCATGAGATCTCTCCTCAATGAAGTAATGGAACGCTCTAGACTCTGAACGTGCTTCACTTGTTTATTTGTAAAGTCTTCCACATTCTTATTCTAGATTTCGCATTAGAGACACGTATTGAGAGAGATTTAAGATCGTTCCGAATTGCAGCCACCTCTACCTGAAGCAAATCAGTGTTAGTTTTGGTACTTTGTGCAATATCGTGAACAGTATTGAGTTTAAGTAGAATCACTTCCAAAGTTGAAGAAGACTCAAGGCTACCTTTGGCTGATGATTACGGAGTAGGAGAGGTTTGTTTGGAGCGTTTTAGATGACCTTTGGAGTCTCTGTCTTTAGTATTGACACCCATGCCTTCCGCCATTTAGATAGAATCGTAATAACTGCCACTGGAAAAAAGAGGATCAGACAGCGCTGGTATGGCAATGTATAGCTGAAAGGACAGAGGAAGGATATACTCTCCAATAGCCAATAAAACTATTTCTGCATTGCCATCAAAACAATAGGAAGCACCAAAGCAGAATGTTATCATGGAAACTTTACATCACATGAAATGGACAACCGGCAATGCAACCATGTACAATACCAGGTTATAGCTCTTCAGTCGAATAGTACAGTATGAGACAGAAAATTCCGTCAGATGTCGCCCTTTTAACTCCTCAAAACATGAAGAGAAAGCATCCTTGCGCTATAGCTGGTGACTATGAACAGAGCACTGAGACAAGCGAAGATGATGCAGTACAGCACCTTAGGCAGACTCAAATGAGTATTTAGGAGCTTTAAGGGCGAAAGTCAGCAACCTCAGATCGTGTTGTGAGGAAAATTACACAGCCGGCCGCCATTTTGAACAGTAACACGATACCTCATTCCATATCGCAGACTCAAATTAGGTGACATAAAAAGGAAAAAACGCTTAACATTCTTTAGCTGGTTCGCCGTTCTCTGGACTGAAGGGCAATTAGAAATCCCTCTTAGCGTATGGGGATTAATCGACAGTGTAGGCAGTGACACAAAGCCCAATAGACTGTAGCCACCTCCACAAAATGATAGGTCACACCCCTATATTTATGGATCCATCGAAGTGCCCAGCAAAAATAATATAGCACAGTACCTTAAAGAGCATCAAAAACAGCAAATGAGTGCTTTAAGAATGAAATGCAGCTATCATACGTCGCGTTGTGAGGAGAGTTCCATCGACGGTCGCCATCTTGGAAAATATTCTGACAGAGACTTTCCGTGTTACAGCCACAAAAAAGAGTGTTGCGAAAAAATAAAACACTCTCCAGTGTTCCTGAAGTATCCCGCCGCTCACCGGAGCTGAAGGGCAATGAAATATCGCCCGTTTCACATTTCAAAAGAGCGTCCGCAATGGCAGTGTGACGGAGCTCAAAGAAAAGCAGCCATCTCTGTTGCGCGTCAAGCCACGCCCCCTCAGAGCAAACCATGCCTTAACTAGTCAAGACTCCTAGGGGGATATGTACAAGGAAGTGGAGGAGAAAGGCGTTAGTCTTCCTGGCTTAACGCCTCTCTCCTCCACTTCTGAAACGCAAGGCTTCACCATATTTACAAGAATGTGGTGCAGCCTTGCGTGTCCCCCTGCGATGGCGCTAATTTTAGCAACTTACCGCCAACGCAGGCACCCTTGCAACAGAGTGCAAGGGTGTCTGCGTGCAGGGGAGGATTGTTTATGTGTAGGAAGGTGTCCCTTCCTGCACATAAACAATCCTAGAAATGCCATCCTGTCACTTTCATGCGTACTGCTTCATGCAGCACACATGAAAGTGACAAAATGGCATTTTTTTAAAAGTTTGTTTATGTGCAGGAAGGGACACCTTCCTACACATAAACAAACAATGGCATTTTGCCTTTTCCATGTGTGCTGCACAAGGCAGCACACATGGAAAAAGCAAAAACGAGGAGAAACAATGCATTTCTCCTAGTTTCGCCATCTTAAGACCAGTTTTTACCTGGTCTTAATTTTGGTGCTGCCTCCTATGTACGCCACCCTTGTACATAGGGGGCAGCGTCAAAATGAATGGGTGTTGCGGTGGAACGCCCACCGCAACACCCACTGCCTACCCCTTTCACGCTAACCATAACGTGAAAGGGGGCCTTATGTACAAGGCAGCATTAAGCCACGTTAAGTGGCTTAACGCTGCCTTGTACATAAGGCGCAGCCCCTATCGCCACCACGTCTATATAGGTGACGTTGTGGTGGCGTTAGGGGCTTGTACATATGCCCCTTAGTTTTGAGTGGGCCGGAATAAAACTATTAACGTTATGTTGTGATGGGTTAATGCTAGGCCATGCTAGTACGCTAGTGCTGTGACGTCAATGTGTTCTTGTAGACTGAATGACGTGGGTGGATGTTGTCATTTGTCGGTTCCACCATGAACAGTGTGAGAAGTCATTCAGGATGAGCTGAGCTTGGGTTTACAGCTGCTCCTGTTGGGTGTGCAACATATGTGCATTATATAGAAGGCTTCTGTCCTCGCCTTGGATGTCACTCTAAATCAAATTGCCCAGTGTACTTCAAGAATGTGAACATTGGTCTTTACACCTCTGTCCAGGCTGGTGTCTCTACAAAGTTAAATATTAGAGGGTGAGACAGCTCACTCAGATAATTTACACGTGCGACCTGCTTTCAAACTGCAGGTCACAGTTTGAATTCGAGTGAATTAGAACATCCTTTCATCTTGTCAGGGTGAATAGAAATGACAATATGTCAAAAACAAAATCCCTTTGGGTTTCTCATAAGCACACTATATACCACACCGATCTCACATACACTCTAATCACCATCAATGGAATTGAAAACCAGAAAAGTATAATACAAAATATCTTTATTGACAGGATCCTTATTCAATTTTATTAAAAATATATTATTTATAGATTCTTTTCCTTTTTTTAAAAAACATAAAATAACAGTATTAAAAACAACACATATTCAAAATTCATGGGGAATACAATAAAAATTATATAATAACAATAGAGCCCAATAACTCTATTTGGCAAACCAAGACAAAAAAGTTTTTTTTCAATATTTCATTTGAAATTAGACATTACATGACACAGGTATAAGTGTTCATTCAAATCCCTATTATCAAAAAACCATAGAACAAACCCCCACTTTTACTATTGAGGGATCGTGTGGTTATTGTGGAGAATTAGAACTATTAAGGAAGGAATATAATACTTTCCTCTTCCCACTCTTTGTTCTTTCATCTGTTTAGGTGGGTACACTCCTTTACAACTATAATTATTATCAGAGTGTGGCAGAATAGGGTTGGTGTATGAGTGGAAATGTCCCTCCCTCTTCTTATAATCAGTAACGACCATGTGATTGGCGTGATGAAAAAGGTGTGTGAAAGGAAAGATCTATTTTACAAAACCCACTCACATACACATATATATAAAAAATTTAAATCATTGTTTGTGATGGGTTTATCCGTTAAGGAATATATATACTATGAGTTTAGAATCTCAGGATGTTGATTGAGTGGTATGCCTGGAATTATCATGTTTGAATCACCATGGATTGAACCGAAATTGTAATATAGATGTCTTTGTTGTATTGGTTGTATGTTTTATTGATATTAATGGTCTTTTGAACAAAATCTAATATGTCGATTTTATATGCATATCTTTTTAGATTATTATGTTGGGAGACACCAAAATTAATTGTTAGCCTGAAGAAGGTGGTGTATTCAATCAAACCACCGAAACGCGTCGCTTTGTTCTGAAAACGCACCCAAGCATCACCGGTTTTTTGATAATAGGGATTTGAATGAACACTTATACCTGTGTCATGTAATGTCTAATTTCAAATGAAATATTGGGAAAAAAACTTTTTTGTCTTGGTTTGCCAAATAGAGTTATTGGGCTCTATTGTTATTATATAATTTTTGTTGTATTCTCCCATGAATTTTGAATATGTGTTGTTTTTAATACTGTTATTTTATGTTTTTTTAAAAAGGAAAAGAAGCTATAAATAATATATTTTTAATAAAATTGAATAAGGATCCTGTCAATAAAGATATTTTGTATTATACTTTTCTGGTTTTCAATTCCATTGATGGTGATTAGAGTGTATGTGAGATCGGTGTGGTATATAGTGTGCTTATGAGAAACCCAAAGGGATTTTGTTTTTGACATATTGTCTGTTTTCGGTGTCCTGTCCCTTTGGTGAGAAGGACCCCTCTCTCTAATTGTGAATAGAAATGACTCCATGTACATGGTCAATAGAGTGAACTGTTGTTCAGTGGCTGGGTCCCATGAGGTTAGGGTGTTATATGCAGTAATTTAAAAAGGAGTGCAATGTCCTGTTTTTGTTTTTCACCTTACATGCCCATGGAAAGCTTCCTTGAAATTAAAAACATTCGACTGGTAAATACCCTGGTCATGAGAGGAAACATTCTCGTTGACCAGCACGTAAGCGAGCACAGCAAGGGGAGCATTTGCCTCTTCAATGACTAAAAAACATTAAAACCACTGAAAAGCCTCCGACCAACAAAATACTTGGAAAATATATGTCCCCAAGTGAGTGTGCAAGCAAATTCTCATAAAATGAACTTGTCATACCAAAATACTTTCGACTATTTTTACATTCAGTCAGATCTTGAGATCATAACAACTGTTTATAGAGTCTTGCTATTCCAGGCTCCCACTGTTATAGTATAGTAAATACCAAATTTAGCAGCTCGATGACACTTGTTTTATGTATGTCAAGGAAAAACAGGCAGGAAGTATTTGAGTCTATGACCTGTGAGCTGCGCACAGACACCTGCAGGCCGTGCTTTGACTCACCGAGCTGTTGTATTATCCAATATACTTTATTGTACTCAACATTTAAGTAGCACACTGCTACGAATGGTGTGCCCCAAGCAAGCCTTGTCTATCTGGGGCCGCATTACACATGTGGCGCGTTTTCCTTCATTTCACCGGGCGCACCTTTAAAAAGGAATATCATTTACACACACATTTAATGGTGGTTCTTGATGTATGGTTTTCTGATATAGGCTCCTACTCTGCATCCAGTAGGTGACGTGCAGGGCCAGACTGGCCATTCTGCCACCTGGCATTTTCCCAGAAGCCTGCAGGCTAAGGGGCTAGTTTCAGAACAGGGTGGACTGCTACGACCCCTTCGCCCCATTCTACTTATGTATTCCTGTAGTGTTGACCTGGTTTGAATATTTATCCCAGGACTGATTTTGGTACTTTACAGAATTTGTACTTTCATGGAGTCTACTCTTAAAGCCAGTTGGTGGTTGAATTGATGTTGCAAGGTGGATTCCTACTGGAGGTTCGCAGAGCCATGTATTTATTGTTCTTTGGCTTTCAAGATGATATGAGGGATTTCTTATTTCGGTTGGCAAGGTGGGGCAGAATTCGATAGCCTGTACCAAAAAGGGAGGCCCTACCCATTTGAAACTTTTTGTGCCTCTGTGCTTCAGAAGAGGTGCCGCTTCTGATCTAAGGTTCCTTTTGAGATGACATCATTTAACTTTGAGCTGCAGAAAAGCTAAGTTTTCCCCATGAATTGCTCAGTATTTTAGAGGGCCTTCAATGAGATATGTCAGTGACTTGCTTGAAGGAACTCGTGTTATTTGTCTTGTGCCGTGCTGCATGAAAGGTCTTGTAGCCATTTTGTGAATCCACATGTTGGTGTAGTCTTTGCCAGAGCAGCACTTAAGCAATTGTAGGCTGTGGTTTAGTGCAACCCCATGGAAGGTATTAGAACCCTCAGGATGTAGATAAGGGTGTGTTTACATGATTTATCTGTGACAGTGAGAGATCAGAGTATGTGATCACACCAAGGTTCGTGTGCTATGGAAGAAGCCCAATCTTAACCAATCGAATATTTCAATACAATCATCAATCCATAAAGACAATTGTTGTAGCTACCCGGAAAGCACTTATGGAAAGTAGTAAATATTCACACCCTTAAACCTATTAAAAATGTTCCTGGCTTTCCTGCACGCTGGGATTTATTTAATAGGCTCCAGGGTGAGGAGGTGTTTAATTCCATATAGGTACCCCAATATAGGCCAGGTTAACATCCCAACCTTTCACCTATATTCGTCCCTACACTACATACATAATGGGCTGCTAGGACTGACCCTTTACCTAATTACAGTACTGCTTACAGAACGTGGGGTTTTCCCTGAACAATAGCCTCATACTTTATGCATGAGGATCCTTGGATTCTTGGAAACTCATCAGGACTACCATCTCCTGCATAATAACTATGTACAAGGTTCATTCTCGACGTCATCCTAAGTCAGACAGTGGCACAGCAAGGTAGAACCCCCTGGGGATACCTTTGGGTATATAAACACCACGTCTTGCTGAGATAGTCAGAGAAAAATCACGACTTCCATGCCGACACACTGACGCGAGACGCTGAGGTTCCTGCATGCAGATACTCCAGCTCACAGTGGTCTGAACATCCCTTGCGGGTGTCCAACCCGAGACCAGGACAGGGTCCTACAGTCTCTCACTTCAGGTAATGGGGTTGACTCTATCCTAGATGGATTCTTGGCTTAACACCTACACACATGCTAAGTACACTTAGGTACATCTAGTTAGGGAGCATCATACGAGTACGCATTTTATTGTCATGTATTTTATATACTTGCCTATGTTCATGATTATAGCAGAATAGAAGAGATCTACCATCCTTTCACCTTCTTAGTGCTTCTAATCATCTATATCTGTTACTGTGTAATGGTTGTTTCAGCACACCTATTATACAATAGAATGACGAGTGTTCAATAAATACATATTGAAAAACGTCCCATCGTTTATTCTGTGTATCTCTCTGAGACCAAGTGAGCACGAGTGACTGAGCGAAAAGTATTGCACTGTTTCCACGATTCTGAGGGATCAGGGTTGTCATGTTCGATAGCTGCCAAGAACTATTCTCTCCTTGGTAAGAGGAGTTTCTAGTAGCACTGTGAGCTAGCTGGTGTACAGGCCAACATATCCGGTGGGGGTGTCTGGAATCAGTCTGGATACCAAGCCTGCAGTGTATGTTGTCCAAACGCGCAGATCCTGTATAGGTTTTATAGGAACTACACGACAGAGGCACCTGCAGCCCTATCAGTGTGTGCAACTGCACTAGAGAATCTACCCTTTGCTGTTGCAGGAAATTCACTGCGGGTCCATCTATTCCCCATACTAGGAAGGACAAACCTCCAAAATTGAGTCTTTTTTCATAGCAGTGAATGGGAAGGAATATTGCGGTGTGTGTGTGTGTGTGTGTGTGTGTGTGTGTGTGTGTGTGTGTGTGTGTGTGTGTGTGTGTGTGTGTGTGTGTGTGTGTGTGTGTGTGTGTGTGTGTGTGTGTGTGTGTGTGTGTGTGTGTGTGTGTGTGTGTGTGTGTGTGTGTGTGTGTGTGTGTGTGTGTGATTTTCTTAACTTGTACAAATCTTAAGTTAGGGCTCTTTTCCTTGCAAGGTGGTCCATTTTTGAATGGCAGCAGTCTCATTGTTGTGGCGCGCAGGACAACTATTTATTCTCATTTTTGACAAACAACATCCATATTTTGCACATGGACCAGTATGTGACTGACGTTCCAGTAGAGAATTTGTGGACTAACGTTATGGCAGGCCAGTGATTTGCATATAAGTGATTGGCTTTGAACTTTCGTGCTTCATCTCTGTGGACCTGAAATTTCCCCCTGCATTATCAAACAATCATCCTTCATCTCTCACAAGAGGGGAGGACTCACTTTCACCTGCTGCACTTGAAATGTTGCCCCTGCGGAAAGAACCGAACTTAAGAGATGCAAAGAAAGCTGGAACTGACTGCGCACTGCAGTAACTGCGCCTCAGCTCTCAGTCTGCAGCACAAAAACCGAATGTGACCTTGGGGAAGCTTCCTGTGGTAATGTGCAGTTTGCCTGTGATATGATCTGCAGCCTCTGGCAGCGGTGACCTCTTTGTCGCACTCTGAGGATTTCTGTTTGTGTTTGTGAAGCCCTTTTCCATATTACATTTTGTGACATACCTGGCTCAGGTTCAAAGACACCTCCTATCTGTTATCTAGTTATACTTGTCGGTGTCTCCCTTAACAGGACCACACAGGGTCATATAACAACATAGATAAAAGACAATACCTTATCTTTCATACTGACTTATACACATTAGCATTAAGTAAGATACGTGTACTGATTTGGGTTTTAATTCTACGCTTTGAAATGATCCATGTTTTCTAACACTGGAACTTGATAAGTAGCTTGTTTTCTTTTATTTTATTATTATTTGCTCTCTTATACCGATACGAATCATCAATGTTACATATGACTTTGTTATAATCAATATTTTATTATTTGCTTTTTTTTATGATTGCTTTCTTTAAACTATACCTTCACATTAAAATGTATGGCTGTGGCATAGAGTGTATGCTTTCCCTGCATCCTCTTCTTCACCCCTCCTTTCCTATAAGGTGAACACCCCATGGCAGGAAGCATTGTTGCTTTAAATTTTCGCAGCTTGCTGATGCCCCTACAATACTGGCAAGGGAATGACATCACCCTACCCACAATGCCTCTTGGAAGTTTTCATGTCTGCTATGACAGGACCATTGTGGCTAAATGAATAGTAGTGGGCAGTAACTTGAGTGTGGAGGAGTGCTGCAATGAGTAGGAGCCATGCTCTGACATACCAGAAAGGCAAGCTGCAATATGTTCCCAGGGAGGTTCTTCCAGTGATTTATCCAGCGAATTAGCTTCTATAGTGTCTTCTTTATTTATTGTGGAGTGGCAGTTAGGCATAAGCACCTAAAAGAGGTAATTAAATTAAGGCAAAATTTAATAAAATAACATCTATATGTGCAATGATTAACATGCATTTTAAATGTTTAAGCTGCACTAGGCAGGCATAGTTATTAGTATAGTCCTTAAGAAATGCTTAAATACAAGTTTTCTTTTGACAAGAAGTGAACTCGATATTGGTGAAATATGCACAATGCAATTTTAAAACGACTTAATGTGGCATGCTTAGAAATGTTTGTCAAGACTGCAGAATGTTCTGGTTTAACAAATGATTTACTTTACTCAGCAACATATTATTTTTAATGACTAAACTTTTTTCACCATATGTCACATAATACTTGAATAGAATATTGCACAGTTTAAAACAGTATTTCATGTTCTTGTTAATGAAATGCATTACTAAATGGTCTTTTGCAAGTTGATGTTTCTCTTCTTTAGCATAGTTCATTGTGTACGCCTTGAAACGTTTTAAAAGTATAAGGTTAACTGTATTCAATGCCTATGGGAACAGAGAAGATTAAAACATGAGATGTCTATAACAAACTTTGTGATAAAACTTTGCAAGCTGCATATTATTTTGTGGGAAAGGAAGAGCTGAACCTGCTCTCAGACGAATGCTATCACTGCATTGGATACGAGGAAGGATAAGCCTGCTACACAATTTACAACATATTATTTTGTCTTTTTATACTACTGCATGTTCCCCGCTAGTTTAGGATGATGCTCTCAAAGCTTCTCACTCTGAGCCTTGATTCTCCAATGTCCCAGACTCATTCCTTTGACGGCTGTGGCTACCGCTGCTCCTGTTTATCCCTTACTTTACTTTACTTTACTTTGATGCTTGATTTTTACAGACTGCTACTACAACTGTTTGCTCCTATTGATGAGATTTGGCTGAGTTTCATGAACTAATCTTCATGGGAAATTCAGCTGCTTATTTGTATTTTGAGCTTCATGCTCTCATATTTCACTCTTTTCCTCTGAACTTGAACTCTTCATGGGTTCTGCTAACTAAAATTCTGATCTTTAGAATAGGGATTTCGGTCCTTTATGGAAAGTGCTAAATGAATTATTGATTATTTATTCTAACCATTCTCTTTGATTAGATTTCTGTAAACTTGATTCAGTGACTAATCAGAATAAAGAGAATAAAAGAAGCTTACTAATCTCTTTATGAGAAATAAAGCTTTTAAAACTATTTTAAACTCTCATCATTAACTGGGCTTAAAACTCTTAATGCGATTTGACTTGTCATTATGAAATAGCTCCTGATTCAAAATATGGCGGCAAAGATTCGTCACCTGAGGCAATTTATCAGAAGAAGCCAGCAAGGGAAAGGGGCTTGACCCTGTATGCAGAGGTGAGGTTAAAGGTTGAACCATATTATTTACATTTTGCCCCTGATCCACTCTATCAGTTTTCTGGTAGCAGAGGATGGTTCACGCCTTAAAAAGGAGCTATTAAATAATTAACCAAGTTAGGATAAAATACCAGAATCTTGGAATCCAATGCCCAGAACTTGAAGGACTGACAAGGAGCGATTTTCGAAGGCGGTTGCTGTTTTGAGGTGTGAGTATTAATAGGGTGATGTGTCATCTATTGTGATTGTGTTTACTGGTATTATTTGAGTTGAGAGTGAATGGTTTGATGAAGGAGATGTTTAATATTTATTTGTGAAGAGGTTGAAGCATTTCTGGCCGGAAGCAGCCTAAGATCCCGGAATAGATACTGGGATAGAAATGTAGATATTGAGACAAGTCTAGAAGACACTTGAATAGACATCGTCGAATGGTACTTCTTGTTTGCAGAGATTTTGTGGTGTAGATTGTGAGGCATCGTCATCTACACAATTGAGACAGAGACACTAATAAATTGCTGTGGTTGTATTAATATTGATTGATGATAGCAGAATCTGATTGCGCAAAGGGTAAAGCTGCATTGATTAGGGTGATCTCATGTTGGTTGAGATTTCACTTGCGAATGTGAAATTATTTTTTGTGTGATAAAAGTTAAAAGGTGTAAAGACCTTAATATTCCGGTTGTTGAATTACTATTGTTTTCTTTAGCAGAGCAAACAAGAATTGCTATATGTTTTGTTATTGTCATTTTGAAGATTTTTGTTGAATTGTGTAAGAGAGAAATTGTTAAGGAGGGTGAGGTGCTGCACGGAGTGAGATCATATGTCGTAGTGTTTCACGCTTGGATTGATTGGTTGGTGTGCGTTCACACTGTGAATGGTTGGTGACGTCAAGGTGTCACGCTGTGATAGGTCAGTGGTTTTGTGAATATCGCATTGGGATTTGTCAACAGGATTTCAATAAATAACAACTGAGACAGGATTGGAGTAAAAGAAATGTGGCGTTTATTGAAAAAAATCAAAATATTGAACTGTGAATTGTTTACTTTATGATTTTGTGAGAAATATGAAATGTTTTAAAGAATTTAAGAGTTTTGTGAAGGGTGATGTTACATTTTCAATATGGGATGGTAAAGAGGTACCTCCTGAGGGTACGCCTGCACATTACATGACAACTGAATTGGGATTACATACATGTTTATGGTTTCATCAATGGTGCAAGATTACTGAGAAAGAAGGGGCATTAAAATTTCCAAAATATGGTACCTTTGAGATTAGAATTATTGAAAGACTGAAAGACAAATTGTACAAAATAAAACCACCCTCTAGACCTACGCAGTATGAAGCATTGAATTTATGGGAAAAGGTTGCTCCAGAGAAAGAAAGGGAAAAATATCAGAAGAGGACCAAGCGAGCAATGTGTAATTATGCAGATGCTCAATGGAATAAAAAACAGCGGAGATGGAGGAAAGCTATAGTTGAAGGGATTAGATTGTATCCAGTTATTTCCACAAAAATACCAGAGAAAGGAAAGAAGGCAAAAACCCAGGGAAAAAGACAAAGAGAGACAAGAAAAAGAAATGAGACCGAAAGTGACTCAGGTGATGATATTTTTGAGGAAATGCTAGCTGCGCATCGCCCGCCTTACACCGTTAGTACTGGAAATGGTGCTCCTATGAGCAATACGAGCAGTACATTAGCCACTGCCCTGTAGAAGCCAGTATAGTACAAGTTAAGAGATCCCTTCAGCTATGAATGTTTATGTACCACTCCCTCCCCTTCTCCGTACACTGTACTGCATCACCCTGTCTATAAATGTTTGGAGTTACTATATATGGATGTCAGTTGGTGTTCATGCTGTATAACTTCTGTTTGCGTAATAAAAAATTGCAACACAAAAAAAGAGACCCCTTCAGATACTTCTAATTGCCCCACCATGTTTTGCCCAGCCACAGACTGGTATTCCACCTGTGATGATTACATCTGTTAGGACTGGTCCAGTGCAAGTGCCGCAAATAGCAACTGTACAGACAGTACCTAGACCAGTTACAAATTCTCCAGTAAATGTTAACCTGTCTCCAGAGACACAAGTAGCTGTAGGAGGGTCACCTAGGACAGGATCTATCCTACCTTCTCAAAATTCACAGATTGTTGTATGGAGACCACCCAAGATGTGTCAAGCACTAAGAGATGGGGGAAGAATTGTCTTTACAACATCAATATCCCTGGGGGAAACAAATTTGTTTGAAGATGGAATCTTTCCACCATGGGTTGAGGAAGTTGCATGGATTAAAAAGACAGAGTGTACAGTGCAAGTGGTTAGCCCAAAACCTGAAAAAGAGAGATGATTAAATAATTCCAAATTAAAAGTTTAACTGGATGAAATGTTTAGACTTAGAATATTTAAGTGCATACCAAGAGAAAGAACTGATTTACCTGTGTAAAGAAATTACAAGACGAGAAGCAATTACACATAAGTTGACAGAGTTGGCTCAGAAATATGAGGTTGATCTTTCTAAAAGTTTTCCTTTGCAGAGATGTTACAGGGTTCAATTAGATGATGCAGCAATTGAAACAAAGCATTCTTCAGGAATGGGGTTGCTCATTACTGAATTAATAAAATATATTAATAAATGGAGCGATTTTGAAAAATTAGAGAGCAAATGGGCAAGAAAACATGAAAAGAAAAAGAAACACCCTGAGTTAGGAGAGGAAAAAAAGGAACAGGATGAAGAAGGAGTTTCAGCTTATCTACTGAGAGAAATAGTGGGAGGAGTGTATGTCCTTCTGCCTTGGAGCAGAGGTGATCTTGCATCTTTTACAAACAATTTTTCAAAATTAAGAGACAGGCCTGTGCAGTGGTACAACCAAGCTGATCAATTTGTGAAAATCTTAAAGGTGCTGTGGATTGACTTGAATACGTTCTTTGATATTGTGGTGCCAAGTGACCTGTGGGTTGTCAGATTGCCGTACAATAGCTATGTGTAGAGCCAACGAGAATGGTACGCACTAATGCACCATCTCCTGTAGTTATGAAGAAATATGAAGCAGTTATTACTTTCCTGAAAGGTAAAGTGCCTCAAAAAGATCTTGACTGGTTACAAATCAAACAAACTACACAAGTAAGCAAAAGAATCAATGCATGAGTTCAATGAGCAATTGTTGTAGGTGTTCCAACAGCACAATGTGAGAGAATACTCAGACGAGAGTGACATGGAGATTTTTGTACCTCAATTTGTACTAGTGTTGAGATCAGAGGTTAGTGTGCATATACAACAAAGTGTTAATCTGCTGACAGAGTAAATCACTTGATGAGATCCTGAAGTATTCAAAATATTGCAGTGATGAACAAAAGTTGAAGCATAAAAAGATTTAAGAGAAATTTATGTTGACTCAAACAAAGTTTGCTCATAAAGGTTTTTAAAATTCTTCTTTTGCAGGGAATCAAGGAGGTATGCACAATTTCAGAATAATCCAGGAGGATTTGGTGCTTAACAAGGTAGAGGTGTTCCAATTGATCCAGGTTCAGGAATGGATGTTGCAGCGCTGAAGAAAATGACCCCTTGTCATATTTGTCACAGGATCGGGCATTGAAAGAGGGAGTGTAGGTTTAATCCTGATAATGCACAAGGAAATGTACAAGTGCAGAGAGGAGGGCAGATGCAAAATATGCCAGTACAACAGATGCAGGAGCCAATGCAAAAATAAGTGACAATGATACAGCTACAGCACAACCAAATGATCCCACAAAATATGGGTAACCCAAGATTTAATTTGAGACAATTGCCAAAAGCAAATGTAAACCCTTTCCAAAATCAGAATCAAAATGCATTTCAGCACTATTCTGTGTTCGATAATGATGGTTCAGGCTCCGACACTTCTCATTGACGGTGCCTGAGGGGGGGGGGTTGCATGCTTGGCGTAGTCTTAGAGGTAGACCTGAATTGTCCATTCGTGGAAGGTGAGTTGAATGGCCACCGCATCATTTTTCATTCATACAGGTGCTACCAGATCCACTGTTAGAACTGTGGAGGTCTCAGACCTACCCCTCTTGGGAAAGAAGATCCAAGTTGTAGTAGTTTCAAATAAACAGATTACGAATCCAGTTTCAGAGAAGGTTCCGGTAAAATAGGCTCATTTGAGGAAAGCCACCAGTTTGTTGTCTGTGACTCGAGTCCTGTAAACCTGTTAGGGTGAGATTTATTGTGCAAGTTAAATTGCACAATCTATTGCAAACCAGATGGTGTATAGTTTCAAACTCATGATGAAAATGTGGAGCTTAAAATGGCTCAACAAAAGACAACTGTAGGACTGTTTCTATTGATGACGATTGAAGAATTACCCTCTGATTTGAGAAAGAATGTGAATACAGAAGTGTGGGATATCACAGGAACAGATTTTGTATTGATTAAAGGTGTAGAACCAGTCCGAGTTACCACAAAGGCAAATGCAGTGTATCCAAGAATGCCAACATACCATTTGACCCCAGAAACAATTGCAGGAATTACTCCTGAAATAGAAGACATGATACAGAACGGGATTTTGATTGAATTGATTTGGAGTCCATGTAACATTCTGATCATGGGTTTACAGAAACTCCATGGAAAGTATAGGATCATTCAAGATCTTAGAAAGAATAATTAGATAGTTCTTCCATGTTGTTCTGTGGTGCCAAATCCAGCTACAACACTATTTCAATTCCATGTACTGCAGAATGGCTTACTGTCATTGATCTTTGCCAGGCTTTCTTCTCAGTGCCATTGCACGAGGATAGCTCGTTTATTTTTTCTTTTATGTTTCAACAGAGAGTTGTAGCATGGTGCAGAGTCCCACAAGGGTATGCAGCGAGCCCATCAATCTTTAACCAGATCTTGAAAATGAATCTGGAATCATTACAGATCAGTTCTTGTACAGTACATAGATGATCTACTTGTGGCATCAGAGACACGAGAAGCTTGTAAGCAAGATACCATTGCTTTATTGAATCACCTGGCTGAGAACGTACATAAAGTGTCTCCAAGTAAACTGCAGGACTGTCAGAAAGAAGTTCAATATCTGGGACACATAATTGAGAAAGAAGCTAGGAAGGTGTCTCCAGAGAGGGTGGAAGAAATTCATCAGACGAATCCACCTCGAACTCAGAAGGAAGCCAGTATGTTTTTGCGAATGGTTGGCTACTGTAGACAGTGGATATCAAATGTTTCCCTAGTGGCAAAGCCTTTACTGAGGCTGTTACACAAGGATGTGTCTGATCCGCTTCCATAGTACAACAATTGCTTGAAATCCTTCCTAGATCTAAAAGAAAAAACCTTTGTCGTGTCCCAGCACTAGGAATGCCAGATTACAGTAAAGAGTTTACACTATTGCAGTGAGAGGGAGGGCTGTGCTCTCTCAGTGCTGACTCAAATGCATGGTGATGCTTGGAAACCTGTGGCCTACTTCTCGACTACTCTTGACCCTGTTGCCACAGGACTGCCCAGCTGCTTTAAAGCGGTTTTCATGGTGAGCACTAGTTTGGAAAAGAGTCAGAGCATAGTGATGGGATATCCTTTAACTGTAATGGTCCCTCATTCTGTGGAGCTTCTATTGACCCAAACAAAAACCCAATACATGACCCACAATAGACTCACTAAACATGAATAAAGAATTTTGTCATCAGAAAATGTTGTGATAAAGCAGTGTAAAATTTTAAATCCTGCTACTTTATTACCTGTAAGTGATACTGTTTGTTATAAAGTTGAACATGATTGCATGGATGTCACGGATTTATGCACAAACCCTAGACCTGATATTAAGGATGAATCTCATATTGAGTCCAACCATGTAATTTCTGTGGATGGCTCGTGTTGAGAAACAATGAAGGAACCCTGAGAGCAGCTTATGCTGTATGTACCATAAATTATGTAACTGAAACTTCATGGCTTCAAGGGGTTACCTCAGAACAAGTTGCAGAATTGATTAACCTTACCAGAGCATGCAGTTTAACTGCTCAAATGAGAGTGACTATATTTGCAGATAGTCAGAACAGCTTTGGCGTTGTGCATGATTTTGGGCAATTGTGGTCACAAAGAGGTTTCATTTCCTGTTCAGGAACCCCTATTAGTAACGGGGTGCAAGTGAGAGGTTTGTTGGAAGCTCTCCAGTTGCCTTCAGAAATTGCAGTTGTTAAATGTGGAGCTCATCAAAATGGTAATGGCTACATTGCCGTAGGAAATAGGTATGCTGATTCAGTCACACGGTATTGTGCCTTGTTGGCCTGCACATTTAATGGATCTTTCGCATAGGAGCCTGAGGAGGAAACTTAATTTTCTATGTTGATGAAAGTAACAGATACTTGGGATGAATTAAATGTTTCAGAAGCAGAACAACAAAGTTGGATAAGAGCAGGTTGCGAGAAAAACGCAAATGGCATATGGATGTCAACTGATGGGAGACCAGTGTTACCTGATAGTTTGCTGTTTCCAATGACATGATACTTCCATCGATACACATACACAGGGACGGATGCCATGACACAACTCTTTAGGCAGAACTGGCTTAATCCCATGTTCAGGATGCTTGCAGAGGAAGTGTGCCATTGGTTGTATGACATGTCAACAGTGTTACAGTGAGTCACATCAGGAGATCAGGTGGACCCTTCAACAGAATGCAGATGGACTTCATCGAAATGCCTGTTTGTAATGGTCATAGTGTGTGTCTTCTCGAGATGGGTGTAAGCCTACTCAACCAGAAGAGATGACAGTCTCACTGTAGCAAAACTGCTGTTACAATAATTGATTCCAGGTTTGGAATACAAGTCTCTCTAGAATCAGATAGAGGGACCCACTTTAACAATGAGGTCCTGAAGATGAGTTGCACAGCGTTACAGACTGAACAAAGATTGCATTGCATCTATCGGCCTTAGGCTTTCAGTATAGTCGAACAGATGAATGGGACTATAAAGTTTCAACTAGCTAAAGTTTGTGCTTCAACATCACTGAAATGGCCAGATGCTTTACCTTTTTGTTGAGTTTTCGAAGTATCCCTGATAGAAAAACTTGTTTATCACCGCACGAGATTCTGATGGTTCATGCAATTAGGCTACCTGCTGTACCTGTAAATGCACTGTTGAACATCACAGATAATATGACACTCGATTAGTACAAAGGTTTAGCTGATGTGGTGCGTTCTGGTTCTTACCAGGTTGCAGCTGCCACTAAAGATCTGCATCAAGAACAGTGCCACAACCTCATTCCTGGTGTTTGGGTTGTGATCAAGAAGCATGTTTAAATCAGGGAAGGAGATACCCAAAGAAATGGGAAAAATCTGGAACCCATGGAGCAAATACAGAGGAGAGTCAGGGATAAATACATGTTAGAACAAGGATAAATCCCTGCGATATCAAGACAGCACGATCCCACAACCAAATGGACAGGTGAAACACGGGGGTCGGGGGGGGAGGCTGGTACCCATGGTAGAGTGTACTGTGCACATGACCAATATATTATGTAAGATGTACATATCTCGATGTTTGGAATAAGTTGTCAAGCTTGTACCACTGAACACTTGTTTAATAAAAAGAATATATATTTTTTTTAAAAAGCATGTTCAAAAGACTTGCCTGGAACCGAGATGGAAAGGCCTCTTACACACCAAAAAAAGTGAGAAATCCAGAAGAAGCGATTGTGATCTTTGATCCTGAACGAGGAGCATTGGTGACTGCACCACCACTAACTGAGAGATCACAAAGAGCAGTGGTACCAAGATCACCACTGCAGCATGGAGATGAAAGGGGTGAGGATTTGCAGACTGCAATACCAATCCAAGTGCCTGTTGACTCACAAAGTGGCATTGAACTCTCTAACAAAGTAGAAGCAGAGAATTATTCTTGGCTTAGAAACATGACTGAGACAACATCAGTACAGCAAGAAGATCCGGGTGAAGAAACAAGCACTGAACAGGGAAGAGTCACCTGTGAAGTTGAATGGCCACAAAGCTGTAATCATGAAAGACTGAAAAAGAGCATATCAGCTGATCAGATTCCATCAACTATTCTTGAAGAAATGAAACAAGTGATGAAAGTGATACCGAAGGATATCAGCAAAAGTTGAGAAGAATGAAATGAGCAAGAGTGCCTTGGAGGTATTCAGCACCCAAGTGGTCTTACTATGTGGACAAAGTACTGTATGTCACAGTGGAGGAGTTCTGTGATGTGAGATCCAAACTGATTTAACCTCCAAGACATCACCACAGTAAGCATGGTTTGGATAAATGTACTTGACAAGACCAAACTGTGCAATTACAAAGAGACATTGAAAAAGCTTAAAAGGTAGTTTAAAAGAAATAAAAAGACTGGCACTAACTAATTCCTATTTTATATTTTAGAGTAGATTTACCTAGGCCTGAGTCTGCAGTAGAAGAGTAGGGATAATAATTTAGAAGAACAAGGAGTAGGGTTAAGCATTGACTATACAATGACAGTGTGCAGAAAGCTAATCACTTAACCCCTTCCCTGCGGCGCAAATTCCGCTGCGGTGCGGGGATTTAATTAGGGGGCATAACCCCTTGCGTGCTCAGGACAGCCCCCGGCCGTCCTACGTCACGGTAGGTGTGTGCGGAGGACGGCCGGGGGCCGTCCGAACTCCGCCCAGTAATTAATTCTTCCGCACAGGCGGGGAATTTGCGCCGCGCTGGGGAATCGGCGGTGTTCGGACGGCCGGGGGCCGTCCTGAGCACACGCCCACTGTGACGCAGGACGGCCGGGGGCCGTCCAGAGCACACAAGGGGTTAAAGAAGCAATTTACAGTTTTTTGCGCTGAACTTTTGAGCTTGGCTTTATCTACTTTGGTTCTAGACAGACATGTGTTCCCTTAAAAATAAGTGCAAATATATTATGTGTTTGATTTTCGTAATAATGATTATAATAGTGCTAGTAGGGTTTTATTTAACACCCGAGAAAGATATTAGATCTGCAAATGTAACACAAATGCATACTTACATGAGTGATGAGTGTTAGAAATGGGATTTCTGGTTGGCTAGGGCAAGCGCCTAAGCCAGGCAGAAACCACCACTCTTGTCAGGGCAAGGGAGTTACACACTGAGGATAACCCCTGCTCTCCCCCTTGGTAGCTTGGCACGAGCAGTCTGGCTTATCTCAGAGGCAATGTGTATAGGGTTTGCGCAACACACTCACACAGCAGCGGCACACCACAAAAGAAACTCCACACAAGGTTATATAAAAATAGCCTTTGTATTATGCATAAAACACATTAGTACGCAATCACATATATAGACTGTGCCACCTGGCACTAAGTATGACTTTACAGGGGATTATATACATGACAGGGCCAATCGGGCCAATGTCAGAACCCTTATAACATACAAGTAGGAAAAACAACCAGTAACTACTGGTAAAGGTACACTTGGCATAAACATTTTAGGCAAAGGTATCAGCAACAGTGCCCCACAGTAAACACTTGGAGTACACCCATCATGAGCATCTCCTAGGCGTGAACATCACGACATTACGTAAGACAGCATATAGGCATAGCATAACAATCACATTGGGCCCACCTTTGGCCTATACCTCCTCAGACATACCCTGCAGGTCCATATCTCATAGACCCATCATGCCCCCTTTAGACATTGGCAGATCACCGCAGTACACACTCGTGGCATGCGCAGGCCGTGGAAATAATCTCCCTGAACCTAATCCCATCAGGGCACACCACTTCGTTCTGTGAAGCAATAATTCTTCACTCCCCGGAGCCTCTGCTCCCTCCCTTCAGGAGTTGTAGAAATCTTGTGGTAGGGCCCAATCCGGGGGCCCCGACTGGGCTCGCCCGGTGATACCACTGGCCAGAATCACCCCCACACCAAGCAACTGTGTAGCTGCCCGCGGCCATGCGGCGCAGCTGTGCACCAAGTACGCGGGAGACCTCCTACAATGCCCCCGGTATGTGTAAGCAACAAGGGGGGAGGCACCCGCACTGCCCCTGCCAGGCGGGAGCACTCCTGTCCCCCAGGATGGTCTCTGCAACCTCTCACTTGCCTGAGGCGCCTCCTTCCTTCACCAGGGCAGGCTCAGTTCTCGCCCTCCTCTGGGGCAAGAGCACTGGTACTGGCGGCCGCGCCGAGGTCTGGCGCTCGGTAGTAGACGATCTGGGCCGGCTTCTCCGCCCTCCTTCTCGGCTTCTACTCGTCACGGGGGTGGTTTCACAGTGCCCATAAAGTTTCTGGGCCTGTACCATGTCTCTGGCGGCTGGACTTCAAGCAGAGTCCCCGCCGGCCAAGCCTTCTCGCCGCATGTCTCCTCGCGACAGTGGGCCCTGCCCACAACCAGGCGCAGCCACGCCTGGCTTCCATTTGCTGTCCTCTTTCCTGATTGAGCCCTGGCTTCTGGCGGCTTGGTGTCCCACTTCCCGGCCGGGACTCCTTTACAAGGCAGGCTTCTCCCGCTGCAATCACACGAAGGGAGAGGGAGAGCATTTCCTTCCTGCAGCTCTCCCCCCCACTCCTCCTGGACCTTCTTTCCTGCGGCGCCCAGTCAACAGAGAAGCAACCAGTCACTATGCTTGAGCGACGTCTCCGCCAACTTTGCTGCCTTCGGCCCCGCCCCTCAGTAACGCCAGTGTGGCGGGGCAACTTGGAGGACTTCCCGCCTCAGGAATCCTCGTTCTCCTGGTGCCGTCGGGCAGCTCGGGGCCATGCAGCAGAGCCCCAGCTGCACAGCCACCCAACAGATCTCTTTCCTGGCTGATAGGGCCAGGGAGAGCCCACGCAATCAGCGTTAGAGCATGCTTTGGCCAGCGGCCATCTCAAGACCAGAAATGCTCAGTCTGTCTCCCCCAAGGAGACCTGAAGCAGGGAGCTGGCAGCGTTCCTCTCGCACTAGGCTCTCAGTTGAAGAGCACAGGCAGCAGGCCAACACACATGGTCCCTGGGCAGAGGAGCATTCCCTCCAGCCAGCAGCTCCCCAGGTAGAGTCCCAGTGGTGGTTCCCTGCCATCACAGCATCTTCTCGTGTTTCAAAGTAAGCACCAACAGCACACTTTCATGGGGTCACAGCCCCAATACTTATACCCCAAAAGTCTTTGTTCCCCCCCTGGCCCAGGGCTCTGCGCCCGGTCCAAACCAGTTCTGGGGGTACTCACACCTTTCTCTAAAGGTGCACCACCACCTCCTTTGTCAGTGTAGGCTTTGGCTCCAGACACACCACAGGGGGGCGGAACCAGCATTGTGGAAGGCAGGCACAGTCCCATTCAGCCCCAGGTGCTACTCCTCCCACCACTCCAAATGCAGATTGGCCTACTCAGCCTAGTGCTGACTCACCCAGCCCCTGTCACTCCAGAGCCAGACATGCAATACACATCAGGCAGGCACAAAGACACATAGCACACAGAAATGCCCACTTCTAAAAGTGGCATTTCTAAAATAATGATAGTAAATCTGCGAACACCATTGCGCAGCATTTATTACCACTATTCCAAACATACCAAAATTGACCACTCTACTCCTCTCAGATCAGGAATTACCACTGAAGCACATATCAGGGAATCCCCAATGCATTCCTATGAGAGGGCAACCTCACAGTAGTGAGAAATCAAAATGGCTGTTTGTCACTACCAGGACATGCCACACAGTTAAGGCACATGTCCTACCTTTTACCTACAATGCACCCTGCCCATAGGGCTTGCCAGGGCCTACCTTAGGGGTGACTGATATGTAGTAAAAGGGGAGTCACAGACGTGGCACCCACTTTATGTGCCACATCACAGCGGCAGTAAACTGCGCGCGCAGGCCCTGCAATGACAGAGGCCTGAGACAGGTTTGAAAGGCTACTTTGGTGGGTGGCACAAGCAGCGCTGCAAGCCCACCAGTAGCATTTAATTTACTGGCCCTGGGTATCTGAGATACCACTTTACAAGGGACTGATAAGTAAATTAAATACGCCAAACAGGTGTAGACCAATCTTACCATGTTTTACCATAGAGAGCACATGCACTTTACACTGGACCGCAGTGATAAAGTGCCCAGAGTCCTAAAACCACCAACACCATGTCAGAAACAATACCAGGAGGAAGGCAAAAAGTTCAGGGCCCTGCAAAAAAGGCCAAGTCCAACATTGAGGAACAATTGAAGGCCTCATTTGCGAAATACAATAGAGAGGATTGCACAACTAACTTTTATTCTAGATTAGTACAGACTATTTTAGTGTTGCTATATGCTTTGCATACTTTCCTAAGTTAAGCCTGTGTGCTCTGTGTCGTAGCTACCAGGGGTTGAGACCAGTTTTAAATTATTGAAACTGTTTTTGGCCTGACAGGATTTGAGAAACATATTTCCTGGGTATGACTCCCATTCTCTCCAACTAAGAACCCATTTTCTTACAGTGTTTAATTCCTAAGACCCATGGGATTGGAAGGCTATATGAGTTTCAACAATACATTGCTACCTTTCATCTAGGTAGACCAAAAATTTGAAATTGTTTACCATTTTGTGTACATTGGCCAAGATTAGGGATGCATTTTTTTGTGTTACAATTTTTTGCAAGTTTTGTCAAATAATTTAGAATTTACGTCTTTGAAATCTATGCTTTACTGGCCTAAGTATTACACCACCCTGTCCATAAAAGCAATTAGGAAAGATAATGTTTCTCAAACTAAAGTCACACTATTAGGATCATATGGAAGATGGACTGATAGTGATCCAGCGTGAAGAGGCCACAGTTGGATATTTCAAAAATATTGAAAAACTGAATTTTTCAATGGGCCCATATACATTTATCCAAATATGTTCATTTGCATTCCCTGGCCAATCCGCTGGGGGGTCAAGTTTTATAATTCACTTAAGTTCGGATTAGTTATTTCCCTGTAACCACAAATCAATTACAGTATCATGTCTAACTAATCTTCACGAATCAACACTCTTCCTCTGGTCGATGGACCATTAGTTGAGTTAGTTGATGGTGATATTAACAACTTCTTAACTAAAATTCTTAGTGAAATAACCAAAGACTCTGAATAATAATAATAATAATAAGTTTATCTAAAATTTCAGTCATTAAGTTGAACGCTCATCAACAGGCGCGGTCGGTGGTAGGAGTGCCGGTCGGGCGGTGACGTGGGGCGGGGGAGGGACAGGGTGGGGGGTAGTAAACTACGGATTAAGGCCCAATACAGGTAAGTAAACATTTAAATAAATAAAACAAATTTCGTTGTGAGCGCTGCATCGCCAAATGCGATGCAGTGCGCGCAACGAAATTCGTTTTATTTATTTAAATGTTTACTTACCTGTATTGGGCCTTAATCCGTAGTTTACTACCCCCCACCCTGTCCCTCCCCCGCCCCACGTCACCGCCCGACCGGCACTCCTACCACCGACCGCGCCTGCTCATCAATTATAGGTACACAGTGCAAACTCCATCTTTCTTTAAGTGGGAGAGAGAGAACAATCATATAGCATAATACATTCAATTACACAAGCTCATTCAACAAAATCAAACGCATAAGAGTGGATAGATATAGAGACAAAAGGCACATTTATAATACATTTGCAAAGAAATATGCAAAATTTGGACAGAATGACATTTACTTAATAAAGATGACTGGAAAACCACCCCTCTGGCCAAAGGACTGGTGGGGGTCCCCTGACTTAGGATCAGGAGACAAAGATTATGGGATAGGATCAGGACAGGTCTGATACTTACTGAACTTCTCTACAACCCGACGCACCAGGGCGATTCCCTCTCTTACACTCTATCCCTCCTCGATATTCTCCCGCAATCTTCAAATCTAATCACGCAGAAGTCTGAATCTTCTGAGTCTGCTCTCGTCTTCTCTTTCTGCTCTCTCGTGCTCAGCTCCCAGCAGCAATAGTTCTCTCACAGCTCCATCAAATCATCGAATCATCAATAATATTACTTAACTCAAGTCACTCTAGTTATAGTCTTTATTTCTTCATGTCCCACCCTCAAGTGTTGCAGATTTACTAAAATACGGAATATGATTGGACGGGGTTAGGGGAGTCTTCATCACACCAGGCTGACGTATTCATTTTTATTAGTAAAACCTATTGTTTGCTAACCCTTCCCCTTCGACTCATTTATATATTTTGTTTTCACATGCATATTTTGTTGTAAATGCAGTAATTTATTTAATACAAGCTTCATAGATGAGCGATACATCTTCTTCTTTTCCCATCCCTTCTGTCCTTGGATCTTGGCAGTCATTCAGCTTTCTCTCGGTCACCGGGTCATTTCATGGATTCATTGAGCATGCGCAGCTTTCGCCATTTTCTTTTTCAGTCATGGATTAACAGGCCCAAATGCACACTATTAATAAAAGAACCATAAACAGATGTTATTTTCTTAAATATGTAATTCTCACTGTTCACCGCCCACTTCTATTCTATCCCATGTAATTATTACTCTTGGGCAAAAGCGTTAACAACAGCAACTTTCTTTTAAAACAAGCACGCATATGCCGGGCATGCGGTACCTCAAGACCGCGTTTTGGTCCTTCTTGCGCATGCGTGAGGTTTCCCTCTCAAAGCGAGTTAGTCATGTTATTTCTGCGTAATTCGGGTTTGCACATGCGCAAAACGTTTTTGCAAGTTAAAGCGGGTTTTAGTCGTGTTGCATTTTATTTCCCATTAATTCAAGCATGCGTAAGCTTTTTCTTCCCGTGTATCTGTGTCTGGTGTACATTAGTTTCGTCTCATCTACTAATTTAATGATTAGTGAAAGTTAATGGAGGATTCATTCGAGCAAGTTTCATTTTCTCGAATCCTTGCTCCATCAATCCCCCCTCTGATGGCATTTTTAAGCCATCATAAAAATACCCATCATTACCAAGTGCCAACTTTATTCATTTAATTTTTAGTATCTTCCTTTCTTTCTTCTAACTCTTCAATTTTCCTTTTCATGCCTACTCCTTTCATTCTATCATATAAACTTCCTTTCATTTCCTCTAATTCGATTTCTTCTCTGTTTCTTTTTCTTCCCATTCTTTTATTCTTTATTTCAGCTACCATTCTTGCTTTTGTTTTATTCTTGTAACATCTATATGTCATTATCATTATCAGAGCTACTATTGTTATGGAAATTACTGGTATTAGGATTTTCCCTAATAGACTACTCCCTAAAGTGGAAAACCAACTACCTATAGAGGAAATACCTTATCTAAGTCTTTCCCAAACACCGTCAACCTCCAGTTGGGTCAAATCGTCATGAATCTTTGTAATATTCTTAATATATCCCTCAATACCTTTACTTTTGTCTGGGATATATGTACAGCAATGTTGGATTTTCAACATGCCACAGACTCCACCCTCTTTTGCCAATAATATATCAAGTGCAAGTCGATTTTGCAAAACCATAGATCTAATTGCAACCATTTCGGTATTAATCATTAAGAATCCCCCAGCAGTATCTGTCGATAGACGATCAACTACTGTTGACAATTTACGTATCTTATGTGAATTCAGTATGACTCCGACTGACGGTATCAGGGCACCAAATATATCACCTATTATTTCTGAAAAACTTGTTCTTTTTCTCCATTTTAGTCCTTGACTTATTACATTCATTTCTTTGTTCTTAGTAATGTGGTACACTTTCGGAAATACTATCCCCAGATAACAACTACCATACCAATGTGTTGGAAACCTATAATAGGCATTCTTACCACACACGTAATATATTCCTGGAAAGACGGGATCAGTTCCCCCTTTTAATCCCCAACCCCCATGATTAGGAAGGTGTGTTCACATTCACTAGAATCAATGAAAACGTTGTTATAGTCAGTTTTTAGTCTATGTAGACAGAATTTCCCCATTTTTGACAAATCTAGGGACATTGCAGCATGAGTTTCGCCTTTCTTATAGTCCCCTTCCTTATTAGCCCATGGAGGTACATTTGACTTCTGTTCAACAGCCTTCTTTTGGAAATCCTGCCTTCTTTCCTCTACTAAATTTAGAAAATCTTTTTCTTCATCACGTAAAATACATGTTAGATTGTTCTTATGAGCATATGTTATGTCAATTGGGTTTGTTGTTAAGAAGAACTCGCCCATGAATTCTGTCTCTTTAGCACTAAGTACTGGGTTTAGGTTTCTCCTAATAGGAATCTCTGGGAATACTAAATCCATGTTAGAATAATAATACTACAATTTGCCTATTTTATAGAACAGACTGGACACAACACTACATGACACACCATATGTTAAGGGGAGATGGTGATAGGTCACTCCCTCCGAGACAGACGAAGGTAATTTCATGCAAACATAACAATCGCTCACATCCATTGTATCTACGTATTCATATAGAAGTTTAGTAAACACATTTAATGACGAATCACTATTTAATCTGCCATGTTGATACATGGTCTCATCTATTTGCTCTAAATTAGTAGTAGTTGTTCCTTCAGTACCTGCATTCACTCGATCACTTGTATTAGTGTTATTTCTGTTATTATTTACCATCAAAATAGGTATCACAACAGTTAGTAACAACCATATTAACATTAGTATTAAAATACTGCACAAACAACATTTAACACATCTTTGTTTTAAACTAGATTTCGGATGGTCAGTCACTTTCGTTTCTGCCATTTTTAGCGTTTTAAACTGACCTATCTCTAAATTATTATTTTTGTTTTCTAAATTCTAAAATTTTCAAAAAAATTACATTATAAATATAAATATAAAATCTTTGTGTGATCCCACACTTCAAGAGCTTTCTGTCTTTGTTCCTCTTTGTCTTTATTTTCTTTTTCTTTTTTGGTTTCTTTGATTCTTTTCTTTATTTATTTGACAATTTCCACTCTTTGTGTCAAAGTCTTTTCTCTTAAGGTGGTCTCAATTTGCTTTCGTCACTTCTTTCATTAGTGACATTTTCTTGTCCTTCGTTTAGACCAAGATTCTCAAAGTCCTCGAGGATGATGTATGTCCATTCAGGAGCCTTATATTTTCTATTTGGAACTCTCTTGTTGATTTTCGTAAAGATTTTCTTCTTGGATGTTCTTCTTCAGTTTGACTTGATATTTCGTTTACTTGTTCTAATTCTTTCCCTGTTTTTCTTTTCAAAACATATCTCAGTCCTTTTACTCCACTTGGCCAGTGATCACCCTTTCTGATTCTTTTTATTTGCACTGCCTTTTCACCGTCTTCGCCAATTTCTAACGTTCTTTTGTTCTCTCTTTCTATTAACTGAGCTTGTTCTGGACTTTCTGATCTTTTTCTATCTGTTATTTGAATTTCTTCTTGATATTTTAGTTCTTTTTCTAATTCTAATTGAGCTTGATCTGAGTTTCCTGCAGCAGATTCTTCTGTTGACTGAATTTGTTCTGAACCTGTCAGTCTCTCATTTTCTTCTTCTGATTGAGCTTGATCTGGATTTTCTGTTTCAATTCGTTCTGGTCTTTCAATCTCTTGCTCTTCTTCGGCCTCTACAGCAGTCTCCTGAGACCCAGCATCTAGTGCCCACCCTACTTGACTTGTACTTGGTTGTTCATCATCGATGCATTCTACAGAGTCTGTTTCTCTGTTCTTTTCGACTTCACAACTGTCAGCTTCTGGTCCTTCTCTTTGCTCTTCCAGTTGCTGCTGTTGTCGTTCAGGTGGACTTGGAACTCTTTTGGTATGACTGGCATGGATCCAGTTTGGGAAGCCAGCACATTTCACTGCTGTCGTTGTGACCAATATAATTTGATGAGGTCCTTTCCACCTGGGTTCTAAGCACGATTTTCTCGTGTGCTTCTTTATCACAACCCAGTCTCCTGGATTCAAATCATGAGCTTGATTCGGCTGTGTTGCGGTTGCATCTGCTCCAACCTGGTGAGACACAGAACGTACCAGATCAGCTAGTCCTTTACAATAGTCCAACACTAGATCATCAGTTATAGTCATCAGTTTGTTTCCAGGTACAAATGCTTGTCTCATTGCTCTTCCCATGAGTATTTCATGAGGACTCAATCCTGTTCTTCTGTCAGGGATGCTTCTAAGACTCATCAAGACAAGGGGCAAAGCATCAGGCCATTTCAGTGAAGTGGATGCACACACCTTTCCTAACCTGGATTTTATTGTACCATTTAGCTGCTCAACCACTCCAGATGCTTCTGGTCGATAGGCACAATGTAATTTCTGCTCAATTTTGAAAGCTGTACAAATTAATCAAATTATCTCATTATTAAAATGAGGTCCTCTATCTGATTCCAAAGTGACTGGAAACCCAAATCTTGGAATGAGCTCCCTCAACAGTAATTTGGCAACTGTGAGGCTGTCATTCCTTCTCATTGGATAGGCTTCCACCCATCGAGAAAACAGACACACAATGACAAGGACGTACTTCAAACCATTACATGACAGTAGTTCTATAAAGTCGAGCTGCAGCCTTGTAAATGGTCCCTCTGCCTTTCCAATTTTCCCCAACTGACAAACGTTTTTCTACCTGGGTTCTGCTGTTGACATGTCAAACAGCGCTGGCAGAGACTCTCTGCAATGAGCCTAAACTTGGGATTGTATCATGTCTGCCTGAAGTGTCTAATCATAGCTTCCCTCCCAATGTGTGTAGCTCCATGATATACTCTTGCCATTTATGATAACAAACTGTCTGGCATTATCGGTCTTCCATCTGGACACACCCATACTTCATCATCGGTTCTTCTTGTGCAACCTGTGTTGATCCAGAATTCTTTTTCTTTTACATCTGCCTCATCCTGTAACTGTCTAACTTCATCCCATGTTTCAAAAGCAGAGGAAAACATTAGTTGGCAATTGGTAGTTTCTTTTTCCAACCCTTTGTTCAAAGACATTGTATTTCGAGCACAAAATTGTGCAACTTGGTCAGCATGTTTGTTGCCTTGTGTCACATAATCATTTCCTGACTTATGTGCAGCACACTTGACCACTGCGATTTCTTTTGGCAATTGTAATGCTTCCAACAGTTCTTTAACATTTTTACTGTTTCTGATAGGAGAACCTGAAGAAGTCAGAAATCCCCTCTGCATCCATAATTGGCCAAAATCATGCACAACCCCAAAACCATATTGACTATCCGTGAATATGGTTACTCTCAATTTTTCCCAATTTTGCAGGCTTTTGTTAAAGCTACCAATTCAGCTATTTGTGCAGACTTGACTCCTTTTAGACAGGATGCTTCTATAATAGCAGAAATAGTACATACAGCATAGGCAGCACTCAGTTCTCCATCTTGTTTTTGCAAGCATGACCCATCAACAAACAATACATAATCTGATTCTCCCAATGGGACATCAAAGATGTCCGGCCTGTGCTTTGTACACATTTCTGTTGGATCCAAACAATCATGATCAACTTCTTCTTTTACTTCTTCACAGAATGGGTCCGGCAACAAGGTTGCTGGATTCACTGTGGTGCATCCTATCACGCTTACATTTTCAGCACCTAGGATCACTCTTTCATACTTAGTCAGCCGACTAGGGGTCAAATGCTGCGTTCGAGTCCTTGTTAAAAGGATCTCGACAGAATGTGGCACATATACCTTCAAGGGATGTCCCATTACAATAGACTCACTCTGCTCCAGACTCACACAAGTAGCAGCTACTGCTTTTAAGCAGCCAGGCAATGCTGCGGCCACAGAATCCACAGTGGCAGAAAAATATGCCACTGGACGTTGCATCAATCCATGTCTTTGGGTTAATACTGAAAGCGCACATCCTTCACTCTCACAACAGAACAAAGCAAATTCTTTCGTATAGTCAGGCATTCCTAATGCTGGTGCTTGACACAAACAATCCTTCAGTTTTATTAATGCATCCTCGCTTTCATCATCCCATTCAATCGGATCTATCACATCCTTTCGTGTCAATTTTATTACTGGTTTTGCAAGCAATGAAAATCCACTGATCCACTGATAGCAGTATCCAATCACTCCCAAAAACATTCGTACTTCTTTCTTAGTTTTGGGCAGACTCATCTGTCGAATCACTTTTATTCTCTCTGGTGTACTTTTCTAACTCCCTTTTCTATCTCGTGTCCCAAATATTGTACTTCTTGTTGGCAAAACTGTAATTTTTCTGGCGACACCTTGTGTCCACCTTCTGCCAAATGGTTCAGTAAAGCAATTGTGTCTATGACACAGGCCTCTCTTGTCTTTGATGCCACCAATAGGTCATCAATGTACTGAACCAAAACTGAATTTCCTGGCATAACCAATGTTTCCCAATACTTTTTCAAGATTTGATTGAAAATCGAGGGACTCTCTGTGTACCCTTGAGGAATTCGGCACCATGCCAAAACACGGTCCTCGAACCGGAATGCAAAGAGATATTGGCTATCTATATGCAAAGGAATCAAAAAGAATGCTTGACACAAATCAATCACTGTATACCAATGTGCATCCCAAGGTATCTGATAAAGAATTACTGCTGGATTTGGTGGACAACAGGGTACTACTATCTTATTGATTTTCCTTAAATCTTGCACTATTCTATATTTGCCACTAGGCTTTTTAAGCCCCATGATTGGTGAATTACAAGGACTGCCCATTATTTCTTTCAAAATACCTTGTTCAATCATTTGATCAATTACTGGAGCAACTCCTGCTTTTACTTCTGGACTCATTTTGTACTGTCGTGTGTTTGGATAAATCGCACCTTCTTTCACCATTATTTTAATTGGGTCTACATTTGCCATCAGACCAATTTCCTTTCCTGAAAAATCCCACACATCTGATCTCACTGTATCTCTCAGCTCATCAGGCAGACTGCTTTCAATCAGAAGCGAAAACATCTCATCCACTTCTGTTCCTTGTTTTGCTAGCATCATTTTGAAAGCGATATCTTCATCTGGTGTTTGGAAAGCAATACCATCAGGTGTACAATAGATGGTACAGTTCATTTTACACAACAAATCCCTCCCTAACAAGTTAACTGGGCTTGAATCACACACCACAAACCGATGCATATCTTTGAAATTTCCGATATTCACTTCTATTGGTTTAGTAAGCGGGGTTTTTATTTGCCTATTTGAGACTCCTACAACTTGGATAGTTTCTCCCGAGAGGGGTAGGTTTGGAATTTGTGCTGCTCTCACAGTAGAACGGATAGCACCATTATCCACTAGGAAAGTGATGTCATTACCTTCCACTTTTCCATCAACAAATGGACCTGACTGATCTACCGCCAAAGACGCGCCAAGCACGCATTCTTCCTCCCCCCTCAGGGACCGTCATTGAGAAACATCCGAATCACTCTCATTACTTTGCATCCAATATTGTTGAACCGTTTGTGTATTCTTACCACTCTCTCCACGAAATCCAGTGTTCACACTGTATCTCTGCACTTGAGCGTTCATACAGTTGGGCATAGGGGCTTGTGGCACCTGTAACTGTGGAGTAACTACCTGTTGCTGCTGGTTCACAACCACCTCATTATGCATCTGTGGATTTAAATTTTGATTTACCCCATTATTCTGTTGAACGTTTCTACACTCATTCTTCCAATGTTCCAAGCTTTCCGCACGCATGACAAGGATACTTCTTTTTCGCTTCTTCTCTACTCATTCGCACTTTTCCTTTATTTCCATTTGATCCTTGACTATTCTGATTCTGGTCATTCGACTGATTATCATTTTGAGAACCAGTACTTGCCTCTTGGTGTTCTGCTAACTTCACTTGTGCCCACATCATCTTTTCTTTCAATTTCTTGTGTTTTGCGTCAATATCATCACTACAATACTTCGCATACTTCAAGATGTCATCAATGGGCTTACTTTGCCAGCAAAGCATATGCTGCTGAATCATCTGATAATTTCTGATCTCAATCCATACACAAACCTGTACACAAAATGTCCCATGTCCTTATCACCAATATTTTCAAATCCACTATACTGTTTAAATACTTGCAACAGCCTTTCGTAATACGCATGCACTGACTCCTTTGGTTCTTGAGTTGTTCTATCTATTTTAACCCAATCTGTTTCCTTTGGAGGAATTTTCCCTTTCAAGAAAATAATCACTTGCTGATACTTTTTCATCACATCTTCTGAAGGTGCACCTGTCTTTGCATCTCTTGGGTATTCTTCAGTTGGCCAATCAACCGTAATCTTACATTCTGTCCACAAATCAGTTGGTACCACTATATCAAACAGACCATCCAAATCCTTTAATAATACCTTTGAAACTTTCACAAACCTCTCTACCTGCTTGTACCATTCAACTGGTTTCTCCCTTAATCTGGGAAAATCATTTGTAAAAGACAAAATATCCTGTCTAGACCAATGAACATGAACATATCCACCACCAGGAACTTCTCTCATTGGACACACTCTTTCAACCTGTTCTGTTTCTCTTAATGGGAATGCGGATGCTTCCTTTGTAGCTGCCTCATCCCTTTTCCTTGTCCATCTACCTCACCATCTGTCTGCATCTCCCCATTTCTTCTAAATATTCATTCTTTGATCTGTAACCTCCTTCCTGACGCATTCAAACTTTCTAAATCCTTTTCAGTAAATTCTGCCCTATATGGTTTCTGCAATAATTTCGATTTTTCTACATCCTTTCCAAATTCTGAAGCAACTTCTACTATTTTCTCATGCAGATTCTTTGCTCTCCATGTTATACTTTTACACAAAAATAACAATTCATCATCTCTGTATGTACCTAATCTATCTGGGCTTATTGTGCCAATGATCATTTCTTCCAAATCCACTTTCAACTTGGCCACATCTATACTTGGTGTTTGGGGTTTCTTCTTGTCTAATCCTTTCGCCCACTCCTCTAGGTCTTCTGGCGAAAATCCTCTAGAATTTCCTGCTACTGGAGTGACAATCAGTTCCTCTTCTCCTTTTATTCACTGGTGAACCTCTTTTCGGAGTTTCAGTCACTGTTTCAATATTAGGGAGATCTAGTAACAATATATTTGAATCACTCTCACTGGTTAGATCTTCTGACATTACTACCTCTTTTCTAACATTATTTTGTGGGACTGTCACTGTTTGTAATCTCGGGGTGTCTCGTTTATCCCCATATAATGGAATAACCGGACCTATCGTTACTGGTACTGTCAAGGCTTCAGCATTTAAACCTAACTGATTTATTTCCTGAATTATCTCTTCTTTTGTTCTATTCAATGCGTCCCTTTCCTTTTCCTGTAACACTCGGGTAACTGTTGGATCATATAAAACCTGTGGAACTAAGGGAGTTCTCATCATTGGTGCACTTGGAGTTGCCTCTCCAGCATTTTCTTGATAAGGCGGAGGTCTTTTAACTAAAATGTCCTCTAATAACTCATCATCAGTTTCATCACATTCTGTTCCAGCCATACCTGCGTCTTTCAAATTTTCTTTACATTTACTCCCTACTTGATCCTCAGCCATCAATACTGGATACAGCCCTTCCGTTACTACAGCTCTTCTCCATCTTTTCATCTCATCTCCACGAGTATCAAACTGATATCTTGGAAAAAATCCTCTATTTATTCTTCTACCTCCTCTGTATTTCTCTCGTTCAAATGCCTCAACTTCCCATTCCTCCAAAGCTTCATACTGCGTTAACCTAGGGCTAGGTTCTAATGAATTCATCCGATTTCTCAAATTCTGAAGAATCCTTACATTAAACGTACCATTTTCAGGGAAAGCTAGAACACCATTGCCTTTCGTATACTCCACCCAATTTTCCAACCAAACACAAGTATGGTATCCTCGTTCCAACATCATAAAGGAAGCAGGCTTATTAGGAGGTGGCATAAGAATCCCTTCTCTGGTTACTACACGCTTATCCTTTTTAAAGAAATTTTTGATTTTATTAATCAGCTTCATTCTTCCAATCCCTGTAACTAGTTGTTTCAGTAATCAAAATTTAGAAACTCTTCCGTATCCTTCCGTATCCTTTTCCCACATTTGTCCTATACCAGCGCGACTCACACCAACAGTCCAATTGGAGCTTACTACGTATTTTCTTCAACAACCAATACCTGCGCGGCTCTTGTCTGCAAACCAATCAGAGCTTTCCACACACCCACTTGTCTGACCAAAGCCAGCGTGGCTTTTTATGACGTCAGTATTACTCCTACTACTGACCCTCCCTTTACAATCAGCACTTGTTACATGCCCGCTGTCTCAACCAATACCAGCGCGGCTCTCTGTGACGTCAGTATGACTCCTGCTACTGACCCTCCCTTCACAAGGTAATACGACAATGTATTTTCTAAACTTTCTTAATAAATTTTCTGTTAGTAATAATGTAAAAACAGCACTACTCTGACTGCTCCGCTAATTTAAATATAGTTTATTCACTTGCTTCAAAGAGAAAGTACTTCCTTACACTGTGAGTAAAAACCACTGTTTACCCTTCACTTAAGCTCAGGGAGGACCTATTACTCCTCTAGGGATACTCCTCCTTCGGGTAAGGCCAAAGTTTCACAGGTGGACCCTCCACTATCACTCACTCTTGGCTTTTATACAATATAGTCCCCAATATAACACCTACAGCCCTCCGTAGCTTTTAGGTATTATGACAACAGACGAGTAACCTTCTGCAGTGTGATTTCCTTACCACACTCTTCAAAATTCAATTCCCGGGATTCCCAGGTATCCCTGTACCTGTACTTCCAGACAACATAGAACAGGACACTAACTTTTCATGTGGAGAAGTGTGGCTCAATGGTTAGAGCGGCAGACCCTGATGCAGAGATCTGGCCCGGGACCAGGGTTCAATTCCCGCCTCGGCGGGTCTTGGGCTCAACTTCCTCGGACCTGATAATTCTCGCCTCGGTGCCTATTCTAATCATGGGTCCCACTCTGCAACTCTGGGCAATAGCTTGCTTAATCTCCACAACGGCCCCACCAGTGCTGGGATGCCTGGC
The DNA here is from genome assembly GCA_963921515.1 of Calotriton arnoldi. NCBI lineage: Eukaryota > Metazoa > Chordata > Amphibia > Caudata > Salamandridae > Calotriton > Calotriton arnoldi. The sequence goes on from CAWUFW010000156.1 coordinate 3,673,733, forward strand.
TTCACCTTGGGGGTGCCCAGGAGTGGACATTTCACAGGGAAAAGCCAGGAAGGGTTCCACAGCGGTATGCGTTCAGCGCCAGGATGCCTCAGGGTAGCAGTGCGCTTTACAAGTACAAATTCATTTCATTCATTTCATTTCACATATAGTCAATAATCAATAATCACCAAACTAATCAATAATAACCATAACTCTGCTACCAGAAAAACTGATCCAGCGAGAATAGGCCAGGGTTGGATATTTTACATAAAAACTGATTTTTTCAATGGGACCATATACATTTATCCAAATATGTTCATTTGCATTCCCTGGCCAATCCGCTGGGGGGTCAAGTTTTATAATTCACTTAAGTTCGGATTAGTTATTTCCCTGTAACCACAAATCAATTACAGTATCATGTCTAACTAATCTTCACAAATCAACACTCTTCCTCTGGTCGATGGACCATTAGTTGAGTTAGTTGATGGTGATATTAACAACTTCTTAACTAAAATTCTTAGTGAAATAACCACAGACTCTGAATAATAATAATAAGTTTATCTAAAATTTCAGTCATTAAGCTGAACGCTCATCAATAATAGGTACACAGTGCAAACTCCATCTTTCTTTAAGTGGGAGAGAGAGAACAATCATATAGCACAATACATTCAATTACACAAGCTCATTCAACAAAATCAAACGCATAAGAGTGGATAGATGTAGAGGCAAAAGGCACATTTATAATACATTTGCAAAGAAATATGCAAAATTTGGACAGAATGACATTTACCTAATAAAGATGACTGGAAAACCACCTCTCTGGCCAAAGGACTGGTGGGGGTCCCCTGACTTAGGATCAGGAGACAAAGATTATGGGATAGGATCAGGACAGGTCTGATACTTACTGAACTTCTCTACAACCCGACGCACCAGGGCGATTCCCTCTCTTACATTCTCTCCCTCCTCGATATTCTTCCGCAATCTTCAAATCTAATCAGGCAGTAGTCTAAATCTTCTGAGTCTGCTCTCGTCTTCTCTTTCTGCTCTCTCGTGCTCAGCTCCCAGCAGCAATAGTTCTCTCACAGCTCCATCAAATCATCGAATCATCAATAATATTACTTAACTCAAGTCACTCTAGTTATAGTCTTTATTTCTTCATGTCCCACCCTCAAGTGTTGCAGATTTACTAAAATACGGAATATGATTGGACGGGGTTAAGGGGGTCTTCATCACACCAGGCTGACGTATTCATTTTTATTAGTAAAACCTATTGTTTGCTAACCCTTCCCCTTCGATTCATTCATATATTTTGTTTTCACATGCATATTTTGTTGCAAATGCAGTAATTTATTTAATACAAGCTTCATAGATGAGCGATACATCTTCTTCTTTTCCCATCCCTTCTGTCCTTGGATCTTGGCAGTCATTCAGCTTTCTCTCGGTCACCGGGTCATTTCATGGATTCATTGAGCATGCGCAGCTTTCGCCACTTTCTTTTTCAGTCATGGATTAACAGGCCCAAATGCACACTATTAATAAAAGAACCATAAACAGATGTTATTTTCTTAAATATGTAATTCTCACTGTTCACCGCCCACTTCTATTCTATCCCATGTAATTATTACTCTTGGGCAAAAGCGTTAACAACAGCAACTTTTTTTTAAAACAAGCACGCATATGCCGGGCATGCGGTACCTCAAGACCGCGTTTTGGTCCTTCTTGCGCATGCGTGAGGTTTTCCCTCTCAAAGCGAGTTAGTCACGTTATTTCTGCGTAATTCGGGTTTGCACATGCGCAAAACGTTTTTGAAAGTTAAAGCGGGTTTTAGTCATGTTGCATTTTATTTCCCATTAATTCAAGCATGCGAAAGCTTTTTCTTCCTGTGTATCTGTGTCTGGTGTATATTAGTTTTGTCTCATCTACTAATTTAATGATTAGTGAAAGTTAATGGAGGATTCATTAGAGCAAGTTTCATTTTCTCGAATCCTTGCTCCATCAATAGTGCTGAAGAATTTCAGCATGCACTCCATAAAAAATATGGATCATATAAATTTTCCAGACATGTAAATATATTGGGCATAGACCCCCTTCATCCTTACTCTTAGACTAAAATGCAAGTAGGGACCTTAACATTACTCATTTATACAAAAGACTGGCAGGAAAAAAATAATTTCTTAAGATGTTAAATCTATAAAAACGCAAACACTTTTTTTTATTTGCTTTACTTACCGAAAATTGGGGAGCACATAGCTGGTCCCGTTATTTAAGAATTTTAGAATTACGTCTTCATTAAAATAATGTAGATTTCTCTGACTTAACTGGTGATGATTAATCTCAATTTTTGTGGCAAATTTCATTTGAAAGCGTTGGTTGTGTCATAAAAAATATTATTTAGATTCCTAAAAAATAGGAATGAAACTTAAAAATAAGAATTCTTTTATGTGGTTTCAATCTGGAGCAATGTTTGAGTAGGTTGGGTTACTGATCTTTGATAATTTATTTGTGCTTCTAACATAGGCACTGTGCTGCTACATGTATTAGTAAGTAAATTATGTATTACCATATCAAAGGGAGAGTATCATAGATGTCAATTCACCAAAACGCAAGAAGACACAGAAGCAAAGCCGGCAAGATATCTCAGTGACCTAAAATCTTGCCACTAACCCATGAAGTGATCTCTTGGTCAAAAAGATGAACTCCAGGCGAAGCTGACTCAGGTCTCTGTGCTTTGGAAGTAAAAAAACTGAATACCATTAAAATGGGTAGCAGAAGAGAAGGTACCGAAATGGACTGTCAGTTCCTTTGAGCTCATAACTGCCAAATTAGTGGCCCAATTAACTGACCTTAGATTTTGTCCTGGCTGCTAAAGTTGATGTTTGTGCTTTCATCGGGTTGAATGTTGTATGTACATCCCTTCTCATGAACAGATTGAGACAACATGTGAAACTGACAAAGGCCTGCACACTACTGATGATAAATTTTGGGTTAGAATGGTGATTGCTACCTGTGGTCACGATTGAGAGAAATTTTGGGATGAGGCTAAAAATACTGTAATTTGTTTTTTGTCATTATTGTTGTGCTCTTGCTGATCTATAGTCTGCTCCCTGTCTGTATTGCTTCTCTCACAAGCTTCACCAGCGGCAAGGCCACTTCCCCAACGTACCCGTTGACAGTCGAGGATGATGTAATGATTATGATACTGATGAGAAGTCTGAATATGGTAGTTTGGAATGTCCTGAAGGTGCTGTAGAGCGAGGAGTTTATTGATTAATGAATACTGAAGGGAGATAGGTTGTGCACTAAAACAGCGCTACAGGAAGGGATCATGAACATTTTAAATGCTCCGGCCTGTCTTAGCATGACCATAATCTGCTTCAGCCATCTGTCCATGCTCTTGCTAACAATGCCCAGATAATGTGCCTCAATCTGACACCTATGACATCGAGGCACACTGTATTTAGGCACTGCGAGACGTGAAGTAGCTTGTTCAGTCAAAGTCTGTGTACAATTTTGTTACTCGTTCCTCATTTTTCTCCTACTCTGGAACATCACCTGCAAAGTTAATTAGATAATTTGCAGTTTTTCTACTTTAAGATAATTTGGTGCAGTTGTGTAGACAATATGCAACCGGTCACAACTAGGGATAAAGTGAGATTCAGATTCCGTTGTCAGGGCCTCCATGTTAGTCAGTTGACGATGTATCCAGAAACAAGGGTTATCCTTCCTCCACCTCCCAAGGGCCACAACAGCACGTCAGCGTGCAGGACTGAGCGTTAGGGAAACATGTGAGTGTTAGGTGAACATGCTGTTGACGGTATTATCGTTCATCCACCACCCAAGAGCCACAATAGCACGTCAGCGTGCAGGACTGGGTGTTAGGTGAACATGCTGTTGATGGTATTTCCCTTCATCCATCACCCAAGAACCACAACAGCACGTCAGCCATCAGGACTGAGCATTGGATAAACATGTGAATGTCAGGTAAATATGCTGTTGACGGTATTTCCCTTCATCCACCATCCAAGAGCCACAACATGCTGTTAAAGGTATAACCCTTCATCCACCACCCAAGAGCCACAACATGCTGTTGAAGGTATAACCCTTTCTCTGCCACCCAAGAGCCACAGCAGCACATCAGTGTGCAGGACTGAGCATTGGGTAAACATGTGAATGTCAGTTAAACATTCTGTTGACGATATTTCCCTTCATCCACCACCCAGGAGCCACAACTTGCTGTTGACGGTATTTCCCTTCTTCCACCACCCAAGAGCCACAACATGCTGTTAACAGTATTACCCTTCATCCACCATCCAAGAGCCACAACATGCTGTTGATGGAATAACCCTTCACCCACCACCCAAGAGCCACAACATGCTGTTGAAGGTATAACCCTTTCTCTACCACCCAAGAGCCACAACAGCAATTCAGTGTGCAGGACTGAGCATTGGGTAAACATGTGAATGTCAGTTAAACATTTTGTTGACGGTATTTCCCTTCATCCATCACGCAGGAGGCACAACTTGCTGTTGACGGTATTTCCCTTCATCCACCACCCAAGAGCCACAACATGCTGTTGACGGTATTTCCCTTCACCCACCACCCAAGAGCCACAACATGCTGTTAACGGTATTTCCCTTCATCCACCATCCAAGAGCCACAACATGCTGATGACGGTATTTCCCTTCATCCACCACCCAAGAGCCACAACATGCTGTTGACGGTCTTACCCTTCATCCACCACCCAAGAGCCACAACATGCTGTTGACGGTTTTACCCTCCATCCACCACCCAAGAGCCACAACATGCTGTTGACGGAATAACCCTTCACCCACCACCCAAGAGCCACAACATGCTGTTGAAGGTATAACCCTTTCTCTACCACCCAAGAGCCACAACATGCTGTTGACGGTATTTCCCTTCATCCACCACCCAAGAGCCACAACATGCTGATGACGGTATTCCCCTTCATCCACCACCCAAGAGCCACAACATGCTGTTGACGGTATTTCCCTTCATCCACCACCCAAGAGCCACAACATGCTGTTGACGGTCTTACCCTTCATCCACCACCCAAGAGCCACAACATGCTGCTGACGGTATTACCCTCCATCCACCACCCAAGAGCCACAACAACACGTTCGCCAGCCATCAGGACTGAGTGTTAGGTGAATATGTTGCTGTATTCACACGTTTCGCCAGCTGAACAAAGTGCAGAGAAAGCCATGGAATTGGGAGTCACATTCCACCATGGACACGGTCATTTTGAGCATTACATTTTATTTTAACATCAAGGTCCTCGAACCCAGTCATAGAGGACGCAGGGGTGTGGATGGCGGCCAGATATGCCCTACATTCAGCCAGACAGTTATCTAAACCAAAGATTCAATTGTGCAAAGCCTTACCTGGCCCTTCTTCTCCGCCAGCCTCTGTGCCTCCTGCAGGCCCTCTGTGTTGGTGACATTGATCATGCCATGCCCTGTTTCATCCTACGCTCCGGCTCAAGTTTCAGCACCAGCTGCGCTCCCCCTCCTGTGCCAGGCTTTCTTTGCGATGTTTGGCAAGATGGTCTTGAACCCCCATTTTAATGTAATTTAACCCTTTTTACAATCTTCCAATGTAGCTGGGTGAAGATGGCATTGACGTTAATGATGATGGGCTTCTATAATCTGTTTCGGCCCATCGGTCGTGTATCAAGTGTCCCAGAGGTGGTGCGCCTCCTTCCCCACTTCTTTAGCAAGCACCTGAAGCTGGCGCCGAGAAAATGTATGTTTCCTAAGTTATTGTGCGGCCATGATGTGTTGTTGAATTAATTATACTTTTGATATTCCTGTCCTGGATAGAGGATGCCAATGGATTGTCCAATCACACTTTTGCAGGCCCCACGATTCAGAAAATGTGTGCCTAATGTATTCTTTGGTGTCTGCTGCAGGAGGAGTGTGTGTGTGGCTTCTTGACACCAAGTGAATGATGTTTCAGTCCTCAACTTCCTGTTTCTGGTGTGTCATGTAATTTCAGTGCTTTGACGCACCTTGGCATTCATGGTGTTTCCACCGGACACAAAAAAACAAGTATTCAAGAATCCAGGGCCAGGATTTTAGACATAGAATTGTTAATAACATTAACATGCAATGGTCAGAGTGCAAGTGCGAAGGGAGTTTGCACCCACTGTGGAGGATGTGGAACACTTGTTCGAAAATACAGGTAGATATGGGTTGGAGTTTGGAAGTCTGATGCATTCATTTCAAATACTTGGCTGGAATTAATAAACAAGGTCGCGAGCCAATTAATTCATGGGCAAGCCAAGGGAGGGAGAGCCCCCTCCTACACGTTCTATAGGTTTCTGTACCATCGTAGTAAAAAATGAGGTCAAGTGACAGGTGCAAAAGGCAATGCGGTAGGCATGGAGAGTGCTGTATTAATTACTCATTTTTTGTACATTAAATAAATTATTCTATGTATTACACAATCATTTAATGGGTTTAGCATTCAAGCTGCATATGTACCACTAAGAGCCAATTAAGTTTGCAGCAAGCGTATTATTCATGCTCAGATTTATTCATTAAGGGACCGACTGAATTATACAAAATGCATCTCTGTGCACCAAATGATTTCCTGGGAAACACAATTGCAGATGCTGAAAGAGGATTTGTTTTGTCATTTAGGAGACACATACTAATATTATTAAAATGCAAAAGGATAATGAGATAATTAACAAATTTCATGCAACGTGTGTACCTTTGTGACTTTATCTCCAAATATCCCACATTTAAAGTGAATTAATTTTACCAAATGGCTTTGTATCTCGTTCCCTAAAGGGACCGATATCAGAGATCTGTTTTCAACCTCTAAGAATAAGGCACATAAAAACTAACTGATTCCATCTGTTCTGAACTTTTCAAAATGTGCTCTTATGTTTTTTCGCCTTACTTTCCCAAAATCCATCACAGTTCCCCTCCATGCTCATGAAATTGCTTTCTGGTGCTAAGTTATAAGGAGATTTATAAGAGGACTTTCAGAGGTCATAAGGGGACTACAACACCTGTGCCCTCTGTAGACAGCCTCTCTCCCAAAGGACCAAGCTTTCGTCATGGTCCTGACTTCTGGCAGGCTAACTGATTCTGGATTCCTTTCCACAGCCAAGGCAGGGCGGAGATGGTCTGAGAAGTCCCCTCACTCCACTACAGGAAGGTTCATGCACCGAGAAGAGGTTCTGGTCCACAGAAACCAGAGCACACTTATATCCTTGTGAGAGCTTACTGCAAGGGCTAGAGCTTAACATAAGGTCTTTGGTTCATGAACGGCAAACAAACTTCTAGGCTGCCTACTCTAAATATGAATCTGGAATCAGATTTTCGATAAATCTCATGGAATTCTTTCAGAACAGGTCTGGCTAAACATACCCGGGAGTCAGGGAGTATTCTGACCTCACTGTGGTCTTCTAGAAGGAGGAGGGAGCAGTGTGGTTCTCGGGCTCCCATTTGGTTGATATGCATTGAAAAGCCCACCTCCCTCTGAGACTGGCTGTTCACACCGGCAAAGAGAAATTCCTGCTGTGTATGCATGGTTCGGCCAGGCGCCATGGCGTTCAGCGGCCATACCACGCCTAGGGTGTCCTAAGGAGGACAGGGCCTGTCGGGGCAGCGCATCTCTCGTTGGGGTTGCATCCACCACCCAGAGATGACTGGTCCCCACCACATTGTGGGCCAGCCGCACTCTCTAATCCTGCCCCCTCTCAGCAGATCCCTGCTCAGATGCCTGCTGCGAAAGGTAGAATGTCCTCTTTGCCTAGTACTTGGAAGAGTTCTCTTCACTTCTACACCATCTACAGCTTTTAGCTGTCCCAGGTCAGCGTTCATGTCCATCACCTTGAGTCATTCCCATTCCTTCGCTGCGGCTCGCCTGGTCTCCCTGCCATCAGTGTCTTCTATTTCTTTTGGCACCAATGGTGATAACGCCGATTCTTATCTAATTATCTATAAGAACCTTCTGGCCGCCAAGATCTTTTTACCTGTTGAATAGTGTAAAGGAGAGAATCTCATCAGGTTAGATATCAGCATTCATTTTGTCTGAAAGGACCACTGACTCCGAATTCAAGTTTGAGAATTTATTATCGCCAAAAATAACTGAACGTGCAGGCACCTCAACACGAGGTTAAAGAAATAGATGGGCACTAATACAAATAATAATCTACGCAGGAGTCTCATCCGACTCAGGATAAGAAGAATACACAGTTCTAGGAGGACCAACCAGACTATGATTGCTCCTATTTCTAAGTTGCTCTTCATGGGCCTAAACAAGCTTAAAATCAATTGCTGTCCCTACACTAACGCTAAGTGACATCCCTGCATAACGATTTTCCCAGGCAAGAAAGAATAAAAGGTGTCAGCTGTGAAGACTTCCTAAGAAGTGCAATCACCATATACCTAAGCTCAGCTCTGTCCTTCTCTCTGGTCTCCCCTACCGCTTCTCTGGCCTCCTCCCTCAGGGCACTATCCCTAATACAAAACCATACTACAAAGGTACACGCCTTGTTTACGCCCTCTTGGCCAGGTCTTCTTTCTTGTGCTTTTCCATTGAAACGGTGACTTCATCCTGGACGGTTTCGTTGACCTTGAGTCCCAGGCGCCTTCTCCGCTGAAAGTATCATCCCTAAATTCCATTGCACTTCCCGTACCATGCCTCCCATCTTTCTAACTTTTGAAAACAAAGAGTTAGTCTTTACTAACGAGACATGTGTCCTTGCACCTGCAACAAAAGATACGGTCAACAGAAACCTTCTACTGTGCTAATTAAATCTACCGTTTGTGCCCAGAGAGCCTTTCCAAGAGAAACCCTTTTCGGCCTACATTATAAGCTAACATAAGAATATACCAGGCCTTCCTTAAGCATATATGTAGTCAGGCCCTTACATATAACTTTTAAACACACATCTTACTTTTCCCTATAAGCATATTCATAACGATTCTTTATGCAAACAATGGATTACATGTGCAACTTTAATATGGTGCACGTTTAAACTACTGCAATTACATTACACACACGAACTAATTCCTCTATGCATTATATTCACACAATTCAATAAGCATTTCATTACATCATTATCCTAACACCATTATACTACTGAGTTCACTTTGTCTCAATGAACTATTCATTCTTTACTAAACATGCATGAGTATACAATGGATATAAACGAATATATGTCTGAATACATGTGGGTGCGGCCTATCAGTGATTATGATGCACCCCTACAATTCACAAGAACATTTCGCTCTATCAGTTCCCCCTTTGATGACTCCTGTCATCACATCCCATTCTACTCCCTCGGAGAAGGAACCGACCTAAACAGAACTTGTTCCCATCTTCCCTGATCTGAAGTTCTCCATGCTCTTGAGCCTTTTATACTGATTGTCCTGCAGTCTTGCCAATCTCATGTCATTTTCCCTCAAAGCTCTCTTGACTCTGCCTGCTCGATACCATTTGTAAGCCTTGATCATAATCCACAAGCCAGCCACACAAACCACCAAAATAAGGAGTGGTCTCAGGAAGTACCCAAGGAATCCCTTTCCTAGGTTTGCAAACCAACCTCCCACTTGACCAAAACCCTTTCCGACCTTTTCCCAGGCCCCTTCTTCGGTCAAATCCGCTATCTTTGTGTGGATCATAGTGATGTTACTTATATATTTCTCCAGATCCTTGCTTCGGTCTGGTATATAAGTGCAGCACTCCTGAACCTTCAGCATTTTACAGACTCCGCCCTCTTTTGCCAATAGGACATCCAAAGCAAGGCGATTCTGCAAAACCATTCCCCTTATCGACAACATCTCTCCTTCCACCAACACCAACGATTTTGCTGTGTTCATCGAAAATTCATCCACCACCGTCGCTAACCTCCGAATCTTCACATCATTCAAGACTACTCCTAGACTAGGTATCATAGCTCCAAAGATATCCCCCACAACGATTCCTGCACTTGCAGCTCTTCTCGTTCTTGAATGCTCTCCACCCTCCAGAAGATTCAAGTCTTCTGTATGGTAAATCTTTGGAAATATTATTGACAAATAACATGTTCCATACCAATTTGCAGGCAACCTCACGTAAGCATTCTTCCCACATACGTAATACACCGTAGGTATCACTTGTACAGGACCTTGGAGAAAATCTTTTGCCTCATCTGCCATGGTGAAAACGTGATCACAAGTACTCTGTCCCACTGGAACCTTTTCGTAGTAAGTCTGATAACGCCTTATACACAACTTACCCCTCTGCTCCTTATCTAACGCTATAGGACCATAGCTTCCCCTGGTCTTGTGCAACCGTTCTTCCTCCGTCCAATCTGTCCTGTGATGCCCTAAATCTCGGGATTCAGTCAGCTTTCTATACCTATCTTCAACCTGATCTACAAACTTTCTTTCTACATCCGACATCAAACAAGTCAGATTGTGTCTGTGTGCGAATGCTGTATCCAATTCCAAACTCGGTATGAAGTACTTCCTCAGTCTGTCCTCGGTCTTATAATAGTCATACTTATTCAAATGCTTGTAAGCTGGAACTTCAGGAAGCACTGCGTCGAAATTGGAAAAGAAATACTCGAACTGATCTCTCTCATAAAACAAACTAAGCAAAAGACTACAAGAAATACCATAAGTCAGTGGAAGATGATGATATCTAATACCCTCATCCACCGAAGTAGGCAACTGCATACACACATAACAATCTTTCGCATCCATCACGTCAACATACTCATATAACAACTTAGCATACGCATTAAGCTTAAAATCACCCTTAGACAAATCTACATGTAATCTACGACTTTCTTCTAATATCATAGCTCTATCAGCTGCCCTGTCTACCCCCTTCTGACTAGGTGTGATAGGTGTGGGTGTCCCTGTCACTGCCTCTACTTCCGGCTCATGCGAACCAGTATATGAGACTACAACTACTATGATTATAGAAATTATCACACTACTTATAAGAATGCCTATAATCCATTTTGCTCTACGATTGGGATTTCCCGGCTCCATGATTTCGAAAGTTCTCAAAAAGTCTTGGTTATCGCAAAGAACTCAGAAAAGTCTCTGTCCTTTATTTATGACTTGCTTAACCAGCTCAAGCAACCATGGAATCTCCGGGCTTTCCCTTTCCGATCACAACTTATTTACACAGTCCAGAAAAAGACTTCCCTAGTTTTCGTTCCTCTTCTTGTGGAAAGTCCCTAAGTTTATTCTTCTTCCACTTGGACCTAGGTTATCTTCTTCTTTTAGACTTTTATTTACAGTTCATTACTGATCCATAATGAGATCCTCATTAAGCACGACCAGAACGTGATACAAAAGTTCAAGACGCAAAAGCAGCACTTCGTGTGAAAACGGCTCAGCTCCGAAAGGCGGGAATTCGACCCGATGCAAAAGCAATTTTCGGACTTCACTCAGAAGTGGGGATTCGGAATCGTGAGTGTCAGTGTTCCGTCTATCTCGAACCCTGGCATCCGCAGCACCACCTTCACCACCAGTTTCGGGCTCCGACTGAACACTTCCACTGACTTCAGTCTCCCTGTATTCACCACCCTCTGCATCAAACACAGTGTAAGTCCACTCAGGGGTAGAGTATCTGCGACAAGGCACTCTTGTTCTCTTGGACCTTCGCCGACTGTCTTGTGCTTGGTCTTCGTCGCTTGCTTCGGTTTCAGATACTTCGGACACTGGAGCAAGGTCTCTCTCAGGTGCTAACCTCAGGTTCAGTCGCCTCTGTCTTTCAGGCCAACTTTCAGCACTTCTGTTCGTTCGTCTGCCTTCTCCTTCTATGCCCAGTGCACTACTTCCTCTTTCTGCTGCATTTGACTCTTCTCCGCCCACTGCACCTTCTCTTTCTTCAGTGCCTGAATCAGGGTTCGAACTGTGGAAACCCCCTTCAGCTTGCCCTAGTGCACCACCAGCTGTGTCAACGACCCTTACAGCTTGACTTGTCCTCTCATGTGGCCCTACCACGTCAGCTGGGTTTTCATTTACGAGAGGAGCTGTTTCTTCCAAGGGTGCTGGAACTCTGCGGGTATGGGAAGCATGCACCCAGTTCGGCAATCCTCCACACTTTACTGCTGTGTTCGTGATAAGTATCACCTGATACGGGCCACGCCAACGGGCATCCAAGCAACTCTTCCTCACGTGCTTCCGGACGAGCACCCAGTCACCGGGACACAAGTCGTGGCACAGATCACTCGAGGCTGGAACCACAGCTGCTTGCACCTGCTGGGATACAGAACGGACCACATCAGAGAGTCCTTTACAATAATCGAGAATCAAATCATCAGTGATGTTTATCAAGGCTGTAGTTGGTACTGCTGGCAGTCTCATTGCCCTCCCCATTATTATTTCATGGGGAGACAACCCGGTCTTTCTGTCTGGGACACTTCGCATGCTCATGAGCACCAGTGGCAAGGCGTCGGGCCATTTCAGGGATGTTGAAGAACACATTTTTGCCATCCGGGCTTTCAAAGTTCCATTAACTTGTTCCACCATCCCAGAAGCCTCTGGTCTGTAGCTACAGTGGAGTCTCTGGTCAATGTTCAATGCTGCACAAAGTAACTTCATGATTTCGCTATGGAAGTGCCCACCTCTATCTGATTCCAAAGAGGTCGGGATCCCGAATCTAGGGATGAGCTCCCTCAACAGTAATTTAGCCACTGTCAGAGTGTCACACCTGCGTGTGGGGTATGCCTCCACCCACCGTGAGAATATACATACTATCACTAGAATGTACCTCAAGCCGTTGCACCTAGGCATCTCCACGAAATCCAGCTGTAGTCTATTGAAGGGCCCTCCTGACCTTCCAATATGACTCAGTGTAACTACAGTTTTCTTTCCAGCATTCATCTGTTGACATGTAACACACCTCTGACATACCGTCTCAGCCATTGCTCGGAACCGTGGGTTATACCACGTCTGTCTGAACACCCTCATCATTGCGTCTCTACCCAGGTGTGCCTGACCATGTATCAATCTTGCCATCGGACTCAGCAATTCTTCCGGCAACACAGCTCTCCCATCGGTTGATACCCACACATCCACTTCTCCTCTCTCGCACCCAGCCTTGATCCAGCCCTCTCTTTCCTTGGTTGAGACTTCATCTTGTAATCTCTTAAGCTCTTCCCAAGTGTCTGCCATGGCCAACATTATGCTGAGATCGGTTCCCTCTTGGCTCTCTTCTATCTCCCTGCCTGTGTATATGCATCCTTGTTCTGCGCAGAAGCGGGCTACCTCATCTGCGTAGTTATTACCCAAGGATACAAAGTCCTCCCCTTCCCATGGGCTGAACACTTTACAACAGCAATTTCTTTCGGATGCTGTAACGCTTCTAACAATTGTCTTACATATTCTCCATTACGAATGGGTGAGCCAGATGATGTCAAAAATCCCTCTGAGACCATAACTGCCCGAAGTCATGCACCACGCCAAAGCCGTATTGGCTGTCTGTGTAAATCGTGATTCGAATTCGATCAGCGGCCAAACAGGCACGGGTCAAGGCAATGATCTCAGCTACCTGCGCGGAGCGTACTCCTTCTAGGCAAGCGGCGTCGACCACTCCTGAAATAGTACATACAGCAAACGCTGCTCTCAATTGCCCCACACTGTCTCTTAAGCATGACCCATCGACAAAGAAAATTTCATCTGGGTCATCCAATGGCTCATCGACAATGTCAGGTCTCGGTTTGGTGCAAAGTTCGGTCACATCGAGACAGTCATGGTCCTCACAATCTTCATCATCTGTGTTCGGTATAGGCATCAATGTCGCAGGGTTCAAGATGGAGCACCTTTTCAGAGTCACATTCTCTGCGGCAAGTATGACTTGCTCGTACCTTGTTAACCTATTGTTCGTTAGGTGCTGGGTCTTGGTCCTGGTCATTAATAACTCAACCGAATGTGGTACATGTACAGTCAATGGATGTCCCATTACAATGCTTTCACATCTTTCAATGCTGACACCTGTTGCAGCAACGGATCTTAGACATCCGGGCAACGCAGAAGCTACTGGATCTAGAGTAGCTGAAAAATAGGCAACTGGTCTACGGACACCTCCATGGTTCTGAGCTAACACTGCTAATGCACATCCTCCTCTCTCGTAACAAAACAATGAAAAGGCCTTGTTGTAATCAGGCATTCCCAGTGCGGGAGCCCTGCACAAATCATCTCTCAGCTGCAGGAATGACATCAAGCACTCCTCGTCCCATGGTACCGGATCACTCACATCCTTGTGTGTAAGCCTCTGTAGAGGCTTTGCTCTCAAGGAGAAACTAGGAATCCACTGTCGACAATAGCCAACCATTCCCAGAAACATCCTAACTTCCCTCTGTGTAGTGGGTACCGCCATGCTCATTATTGCCTCAATTCGATCTGGTGACACCTTCCTCTTGCCTTTTTCTAATCTGTGTCCCAAGTACTGTACCTCATTCAAACAGTACTGCAGCTTGTTCGGGGACACCTTATGTCCATTCTCTGCTAAGTGGTTCAACAAAGCCACTGTGTCAATTCTGCAAGCATCTTCTGTTTCTGAGGCAATGAGCAAATCATCTATGTACTGCACGAGAACTGAGTTCTGCGGCAACACAAGACTCTCAAGGTTCTTCTTCAGGATCTGGTTAAAGATCGATGGACTTTCCGTATACCCTTGAGGGATACGACACCATGTTAACACGCGATTCTCTAGCCTGAATGCAAAAAGAAATTGGCTTTCCTCGTGGAGCGGTATCGAAAAGAAGGCTTGACACAAATCGATAACCGTAAACCACTCGGCTTCACATGGGATCTGGAACAGTATTACTGAAGGATTCGGTACCACTGGACAACAAGGGACAACTATCATGTTGACCTTTCGCAGGTCTTGCACGATCCTGTATTTCCCGCTCGGTTTCTGTAGTCCCATTATGGGTGAATTACAGGGACTACCTCTGATCTCCTTCAAAATACCCTTCTCAATGAAAGTCTCGATCACAGGTTTTATTCCTGCAATCGTTTCTATCGATAAATTGTATTGAGGTGTTCTGGGGAAATCAACATTCTGTTTCACCTCAATCCGCACTGGTTCAACCCCTCTGATTAAACCTATTTCGTCTCCTGCGAAATCCCACACCACAGGCGACACTGCGTCTCTCAGATCATGTGGAAGTTCTTCCACAGTCACCATTGGGTACAGATCTATACACAGATGCTGATTGGCCATCTTAAAGTCAGCATCATCATCTCTCGTCTGGACCTCCACTCCTCGTGGTGTACAATAAATCGTGCAGTTCAATTTGCACAACAGATCTCTTCCCAAAAGACAAACTGGACTCGTGTCACATACTACAAACTGATGTCTAGTTTGGAAAGTACCTATCTTTACTAAGATCGGTTCTGTCAATGGGCTGCTCATCTTCTTGTTCGCTACTCCGACAACCTGGATTGATTGTCCCGAGAGGGGTAGGTTAGGGACTACTGCAGATCTTACAGTAGACCGGGTAGCTCCAGTATCAACCAAAAGTGTTGCAGGATTGCCCTCAATCTCTGCCTCTACAAAAGGTCCTCTCTGGTCTACCTCCAAGACCGCTCCAAGTGTGCAGTCTTCCTCCCCCTCAGGCACCGTCAGGATAAAGGGTCTAAGCTATCCTCAGCATAGCGTTCGAACAGGGGCATCTGTTGGTACGTTCGTGTTCCTTGTGAAAACTTTGGAGCTTGGGGAATCTGAGCATGAGAATTGTAAACCCCCCTTTCATCGTTCTAGGTCTCGTTATTGTGTTAACCACCTCTTGCGCGGGTGCCTGAGCCCCCTCTTCCTCTTCCTGTACCTGATTAGCTGGGTTCAAAGGACACTCGCGTTTCCAATGTCCGACCTGGCGACAAAGATGACACGCAGTGGTCTTCTTTAGTGTGGCCACGTCCACTCCTGTCTTGGGGTCTACTGGTTTTCCCTTTCCCTGTACCTGCCCATTCTGGTTTCCCTGGAAATTTCCTTGCTTTCTCCCCAAGGTCCCTCCACTAGGCTGATTCTGTGCTGTCTGCATCTGGACAAGCATCAATTTGTCTTTTAGCTTTCGATGTTTTGAATCCACCTCATCACTACAGTACCTCGCGTACCGCAAAATTTCATCTAGTGGCTTGTTCTGCCAGCAGATCAAATGGTGCTGTATCATGAGGCTGATTTCCCCTCTCAGACCCGTTACAAACTTTGAGACAAACTGTCCCATATCCTTAGGGTCCAAAACATCTAACCCACTATACTGTTTAAAAACTTGCAGAAGTCTTTCATAGTATTCATGCACCGTTTCCTTGGGTTCTTGTACAGTCCGATCTATCTTAACCCAATCTATATCCTGAGGTGAAATCTTCGACTTCAACCATGTAATCACCTGCTCATACTTTTTCATGACATCAGGTGATGGACCATTTGTAACCGCCTCTCTTTTCGGTTCCGAAGTCGGCCACTCAATAGCGACTTTACATGCCGTCCACAAATCTCCCGGTACCACTATGTCAAACAAGGTGTTCAAATCAATCCACAATACTTTTGAAATTTTCACAAACCGCTCAACCTGTTTGTACCATTCCACCGGTTTTCCCTCAGCCGAGGAAAATCATTTGTAAATGCAGCCAAATCACCTCTATTCCACGGCACATGCACGTACCCTCCATTCTGTACTTCTCGTAAAGGAAAATTTCCTACACCCATCGCCCCCCTCCTGGCGGCGGCGTTTCCCTTCTGCTCTCGTTACTGGTTTCTTTTTGGACCACCTTTCTTCCCATTTGTCCAACAAAATCCATATTCTCATTCCTATGATCAGGTCTCTGGTGTGCGTCTTTAACCCTGTGATTCTTTTCTCCTCCAACTCCTGATCACTGTAATGCAATCTGTGTGGTCCCTGTAACGCTTTAGTTTTATTCAGGTCCACCTCATATCTTTTGGCCAAATCCCTCAATCTATCATGTGCCATTCTAGCTTTTCGAGTCACATCTTTTGCTACAAACAGCAGCTCATCTGATCCATAGATTTCTATCCTTTCCAAAGGCAGACCCCCACTGATCATTTCGTCTACCTCTGCTTTCAGCCTCACTACATCTAGCAACCTTGCCTGTACTGCACTCCTCAGTACATCTCGACAACCTGAACCGTCCCGCTCATCACAGTCACTATTCTGTCCTTGTGACCTATTCCCTTCCATATTCCTGGAACCTGGTCTGTCTTCCGAGACATTTTGTGCCCTATCTCTTTGCATCCTATCCTCTTGGTTCGTTACTGTTGGTGTCCACTCCCTCAAAGCTGACTTAGATTCCCGTAAAGACCTCGGTCTTTCCGGTCTCTCCTCTTCTCGCCCACATGAAGAGTCCGCAGTAGCCGGTAACGGCGTACTTGTGTCTATTGGTCTTGGGAAATGAACCACCCTTACTCCAAACCCATTCCCACTCTCACTGTTTCCTTCTTCCCTTCTCATCGGCACGGAGCTCCCTTCTCTCACTCGGTCTGGGTCATATACCGGTACTATAGGGCCAATGGTAACCGGTACTGTCAAGGAGTCCGGTAATCTTGTGTTCCCCGCAGGAGGCTGTGTTATCATAGACGCCGTAGCCCCTCCGTTCCTGTGGAAATTCTTCCCACTACTCTCATGCTAGTCTGGTTCTGGCTTTCATCAACTATTGCCACTGCTGGGGTTCTCTTTCCCTCTTCTGAATCTGGGTTAAATGGTGGTGGCCTCTCTGCCAACATCCTATCCAACAAACTGTCATCTAAATCACTATCATCCTCATCAATTCTTGTAATCTTTCCATTTTGTATCAGCAGTGGGTATAACTTATCTCCTTCGATCGTGTCTGCTCTCCACCTTTTCTCCAATGCATCCCATTTTGCATCTTGAAATGCCCTGACCGATTTCTTCACCCTTTCCTGGCATCTGTCCTTCTTCCTATCATACGCTGCCCTTATCCACGCATGTAGTGCCTCAAACTGTGTTGGTCTAGGTAGTGGTCGTAATGAAGCCATTACACTCTTGAGCTGGTACAGCACCTCTAACCTGAAAGTACCATATCGAGGGAACGACAAATCTCCTTCTGTTTCTGTCATTTTATGCCAATTCTCGAGCCAAATTATAGTATGCAATCCTACATTCTTTGCCATATAATGTGCTGGTGTGTCCTCGGGAGGAGCTTCCTCTCCCTCCCGAACAACCACATGTCTATCACCTCTGCAAAGTTCCCTTAAAGCTTTAAAACATTTCATGATGAATCAACTTTGTATTTGCACTCAAAATGTCCGCTTTTACTTCCTGATTCCAATCCTCCAATCCCAGCGCGGTTCACACCAACCGGCCTATCGCAGCGCGGCACTAGTCTGACGTCACGTTTCCTCCGCTCGCAGCAGTTCCCCTCCTTTCTAATTCACTTGTTCTCACTCGCATCCGTCCCAATTATACTCTGAAATAATGTTCGTCCTACCGAACAATTACCTCTCTGACCGTCAGTCTTACCAATGACCGATCAGTCTCTTGAGCTTGTTGACCTCAATCTGGCAACCGTCTGTCCACGAACGACCGGACAATCGCCTCTAATACACTCGATAGGATTCAAGCACTCGATGTTCTGCACACCATAACCTACGACCTGCGTTGGTTATTCACACACTCACACATGTGTCCCTATCTTCTGTGGGTCTGTCAATAACGTCTCGTGACCCCCACAACTCTGGTCAACGTTCTCAACTCTGGGTGTATTCTACACCACAATAAATCTCCCGGTCCCGCGCGCGCTCACGGTCCGTTTCTCAATCACTCAACTTTCGTTCCAACTCCGCAAGACATCACACAACAATATAACACCGCAATCTACCAAACATCACTCTTTTCATACTCACTCTACTACGAACTGCTACTTCCGCCGCACCGTCACTCTCCGTCAGTTTTCCACGACCTCCGACATCCTTTTCTCGCGGTTCTCTGGATCTGCGTCACTCGGGCTCTATGGGGCAACTTAGTCTCCTATCTTGCTCTAGATCTCCCCTTACCATCAAAGGTAACCATCCTCTGCTACCAACTGATAACGCCGATTCTTATCTAATTATCTATAAGAACCTTCTGGCCGCCAAGATCTTTTTACCTGTTGAATAGTGTAAAGGAGAGAATCTCATCAGGTTAGATATCAGCATTCATTTTGTCTGAAAGGACCACTGACTCCGAATTCAAGATTGAGAATTTATTATCGCCAAAAATAACTGAACGTGCAGGCACCTCAACACGAGGTTAAAGAAATAGATGGGCACTAATACAAATAATAATCTACGCAGGAGTCTCATCCGACTCAGGATAAGAAGAATACACAGTTCTAGGAGGACCAACCAGACTATGATTGCTCCTATTTCTAAGTTGCTCTTCATGGGCCTAAACAAGCTTAAAATCAATTGCTGTCCCTACACTAACGCTAAGTGACATCCCTGCATAACGATTTTCCCAGGCAAGAAAGAATAAAAGGTGTCAGCTGTGAAGACTTCCTAAGAAGTGCAATCACCATATACCTAAGCTCAGCTCTGTCCTTCTCTCTGGTCTCCCCTACCGCTTCTCTGGCCTCCTCCCTCAGGGCACTATCCCTAATACAAAACCATACTACAAAGGTACACGCCTTGTTTACGCCCTCTTGGCCAGGTCTTCTTTCTTGTGCTTTTCCATTGAAACGGTGACTTCATCCTGGACGGTTTCGTTGACCTTGAGTCCCAGGCGCCTTCTCCGCTGAAAGTATCATCCCTAAATTCCATTGCACTTCCCGTACCATGCCTCCCATCTTTCTAACTTTTGAAAACAAAGAGTTAGTCTTTACTAACGAGACATGTGTCCTTGCACCTGCAACAAAAGATACGGTCAACAGAAACCTTCTACTGTGCTAATTAAATCTACCGTTTGTGCCCAGAGAGCCTTTCCAAGAGAAACCCTTTTCGGCCTACATTATAAGCTAACATAAGAATATACCAGGCCTTCCTTAAGCGTATATGTAGTCAGGCCCTTACATATAACTTTTAAACACACATCTTACTTTTCCCTATAAGCATATTCATAACGATTCTTTATGCAAACAATGGATTACATGTGCAACTTTAATATGGTGCACGTTTAAACTACTGCAATTACATTACACACACGAACTAATTCCTCTATGCATTATATTCACACAATTCAATAAGCATTTCATTACATCATTATCCTAACACCATTATACTACTGAGTTCACTTTGTCTCAATGAACTATTCATTCTTTACTAAACATGCATGAGTATACAATGGATATAAACGAATATATGTCTGAATACATGTGGGTGCGGCCTATCAGTGATTATGATGCACCCCTACAATTCACAAGAACATTTCGCTCTATCAATGGTCCCTTCTTTCTGTAGGAATGCTGTCTTTGTTAACGAGGCAAACTCTTCTCACACCTCCAGCACCATTGTAGGGAGTCCTGCACAAACTCTCCTGAAGTCACTATTCTCTCCATTTCTTTCTGTCCCTCATTGGGCCCGACACATCTCCACGAGAGTGCAATTTCGGAGACCCCTGTTCGCTCCTAAGAACCCAGAAACCTGCAAATTCCTCCTCCACAAGTTAATTTTATTAAATATGCAGAGGTTCTCTCAGGACAGCGTCAGTTCCCACTGCGACAACCGTAGCCTGCGGTAAAAAGATGGGTTTGTACACGATGTGTTATTACACAAGGGTAGCAGGTGGCTACTGCAATCAGCAAAAATCTCTATAACATCAGGAAAGTCCCAGTCAGTGTCTTCACAAAGGAGTCGGTGTGTCTCACAAGGGAAATTAAGTCTCTGTGAGGGGCAAGGAGCTGTGAGGGAAACGGCAAAACATCCGCAGACATGTAGGAAGGAAAACGTAGCCCTGCAAGCGAACAGTACCATGGACAGCGCTTGTTAGAATAAGCATTTTATTCAGGAGAATTGTGGAAAAGGTGCATGGTACTGAGATGGCAGGGGTGATACTAGCCTGCCAATGTGTGCTGTACATCCTCGAACGTTATAGCAGTATTTAATCATATTTTAGCAGAATCCTAAAATACAATTTGCAGGCTCCTAGTAAATGAAAGCATGTCATATCTGCCTTAGGACATTATGGCAGTGCCCCAGCATATTATGTCTTCAACGGTGATGGTATTTTATTTTTTGACACAGATTTTAATGGGCTATTGAGTGGCACTGGAATAGTGATGGACATTATATCCTGGCACAGTACTTTTCACTGTTCTATT
Organism: Calotriton arnoldi; assembly: GCA_963921515.1. Classification (NCBI taxonomy): domain Eukaryota; kingdom Metazoa; phylum Chordata; class Amphibia; order Caudata; family Salamandridae; genus Calotriton; species Calotriton arnoldi. Next base: position 3,694,969 of record CAWUFW010000156.1, read on the forward strand.
ATTTCCCAGTAGTATGCTGAGGGGCATATTTACTAATCTTTCACGCAACGCAGGTCAGCAAGCAAAGTTGCTGCGCTGCATTGCGTGAAAGGGAGTGAGCAGAAAGGCTCCATATTTACAAAGATATGGAGCATTTTTGCTCTCTACTTGTGCTGACGCACCATGTGCTTCCTAGCACAAATGCAGGCACCTTTGCACCATAGTGTAAGGGTGCCTACGTTATAAGCAGGATTGTTTTGTGCAGGAACTTCCAGCCCAAAAACAGTCCTTAGAAGCATTTTTCTCCTTCTATGTGTAACGTGGAATGCATCACGCATAGAAAGAGGAAGAAATGAGGAGAATAACAATAAGGGAACGGAGCAGCATTTAACGCATTCCAAGGTTTGCTAGCTTGAGTAAATCTGCCAATGAGCCAAAATCCATAGGTGAATGCATTGGGAACGCCTCCCAGCTTAAAATATAATGCAATGCAGCGCAGTCCATTGCTTTGCGTTACATTTCTTTATACAATCACGCACGTTGGCACAAATCGCCTCTTGCATGGCTTTGTACATATTGCTGAAGTCTTTGTGTTGCCCTTGCATCACTTGTCGCGACACAAGGACAACGCAACAGCTTGATAAATATGGGCTTGAGTATCAGGTGGGTACTTCATTTCCCATGATACAAACTTTTTTGGCCACTGACAAATGTGATGTCCTTGAGGTGATGAGTCAGAATCCAGCAAGGTAGACTCAGTTTTCCCCCCTTCCATGGCTAGAAAACTGATTGAATGTGTAAAAGTAACATCTGTTATTTACGGCACTTAGAAACAGAAGTGTGCTATTTATTGCCAACAGAAACAAGATATTCTTCCTCCAAGCATATTCAAGCATGAATACGAGACGGATCTCAGCAAACCCAGGGGCAGATTTACAAGGAAGTGCCGCAGCGCAGCAACGCAAGCCCTTTGGCTGCGCCACGCTGCGGCACTTCCAAAGCAGAGGAATGCGACATATTTACAATAATATGTCACATTCCTCTGCTCTCCCCTGCACTGGCGCACAAACAGCTGCCATGCGATGGCGCAGGCACCCTTGCACCATGGTGCAAGGATGCCTGCGTCATGGGGAGATTGTTTTTGTGCAGGAAGGGGCACTTTCCTGCACAAAAACAATCACTACAGGCATTTTCCTCTTTCAATGTGTGCTGTAGAATGCAGCACGCCTTGAAAGAGGAAAAAACGAGGAGAAATGAAAACATTTCTCCTCGTTGCGCCTCGCTATGCCTCCCCTGGGGATTCTAACGCATCTCCAGATTTACGATTCCTTGTAAATCTGGAAATGTGTCTGGTTCCATGGTGTTGCGTGGGAACACCCACAGCAACACCCATGGAATGCCCCTTTCACGCAAAGTGCTGCATGTAAAGGGGCCATATTTACAAGGACAGGAAAGGTCGCGCAGGGTGGCTTTTCATGTCCTTGTAAATATGGGGCAGAGAAATGCGCCACCAGTTCGTCACAAAAAGTGACATACTGGTGGCACAGGGGGCTTGTAAATCTGCCCCCCTGTCTCTACGAGGAACCCTCCTGATGCTGGCCTCCCAGCTGGTAATCCCCCCTTACCTACATGCATACATACCATATATCCAATAAACTAATTTCACACTTTAGATTCATACACTTTATATCCATCAACAAAACGAAAGCCCCAGGCCTCACAGAGATACAGAGCCTGATTCACAAAGGTGAACTTACACTTTTGTGTAAGTTTACGTTTTTTTGCAATTCAGAAAGCACGTTTACGAGTAATATCTTTAGGACTGCCTATCTTTTTTGTGTGCGGAGTCTCTGTCACGAGTTCGGAGACTCCGAAGTCGTAAAGATACATACTACCCGTAAATTGCTTTGTGAATTGCAAAACAAGGTAAACTTACACAAAAGTGTGCGTTCACGTTTATGAATCAGGCCTATAATGTCCAGGGAGGTTTGAATACAAATAATGTTAGACAAACCTCCGGTCACTCATTCCAGGTAAGGCTTCAACCTTCAGGCCCAAAGGAAAGAAAATACGGCTGCAGTAGAAATGCAAAGACGCCTTCACAAAATCTCCCACGCAGCCAAAGGCCGTTCATTCTCCACAAATCTTGTCCTTCAGGGTGCGGTACCTGGCCGGCAGGCCTCCGACCCTCTGGAAGAACCCAGCACATATGTAAAGCACGGCCCCTGCAGCCCCTACACTGCAGGACGATCCCCCACCCTTTCAGCCCAAGGCGTATGGATATCTATGAGATTTGGGAGTCTCCGGGCCCCTCACCGCATTCTGCAGAAAGGCCCCATCATTTTGTGTTACGCCGCTGCCCCGGACCTACATCTAAACTATTGTATTTACTTATGTAGGCGATGGGAGAGATTTGCAGGGCTCCAGGGGCGCGAGAATGCCGCTTCAGGGCGCACTTCCGCGCAGATCCAGATACAACAGCCGTACTAAGGCTCCTCCTGGGGTCTCGCGCGCCAGACAAGCTGCTTTCATGAGCCCGCAGATGAGCGGCGCGATTCATTCTCGGTTCGGAGCCGCGACGCTGCGGGCTGTTCAGGGCTCGCAGTGCATGATTGTTGTCCTAATGGGAAAAGAGCGCTCAGCTAGGCTCTACCTGCCCTTCTTTCTTGTACCATATTCATAATGAATGACTCACATTTCTACAAAGAGCGTAATTGACGTGCTTTTCTAATGATGATGGCGCTCATTATAATAAATTAATTGGCAGAGCAATCATTTCAAAATTTTGATCTAAGTCAACATATTTGCCCTGACAGCCCAGGCATGTAAAAAGATCAGCATTCTTTACATAACAGATGCCCTCGACGTTATTTTCGGTGATAAAAGGCTATTACTATTTTCCTCCAGTAATATTTGATTTAACCTAATTTAACTCCACACAGCGAGCTAATGTCGACCCGAGGCGGTAACGAAAGCAGAGCAATCTGTTGCTGCCCCCTCCCGCCCCGCCGCTGCTGAGGCCAGATTGTGCGCCGCAGCAGTCGGTTTTTGTTGTGCCTCAGTCGCCGTTCTTTTCCATTCATGCTGGCCCTTTCCTGCCCCGAGCATCCTTAAAGATGAAGCTCAAAGTCTTTCTGCATTAGACGCTTCTACCTCATGACTTTGGCTGCTGAGACAATCACTTATTACCGTCCAAGCACTAGCCGTAGACGTCAGTGCAGCAATTGTTGACTGAAGAAGCAAGCGTGCTTTAACATTCATCGAGCATGGGGAAAAAGTCTATTATAAAAATAATCAAGCCTCAGATGTCAGAGAATCCATTTATTACAGCGGCAGGACGTGTAGTGGTGTGTGGGGTTCATAGAACCACTTCTCGTGGTTGTGTTTGGAAGACCACTAACTAAATTCAATAGAGACCCTGAAATAACTTTTTATTTATACCCCAGGTACCCTATAAATAAAGGAACTCTTTGGGAATACCTGCAGGTATTTTTGACTCTTTAGTTCCCTTCTGGGTCCCTGCTTATCGAGCCAGATTTTATCTTAACTACTCCCGTTCCTTTGGTTGAGTCCGCCCTGGTGGCACCACCCTACAAAAGATTGGAAAGGGGCCAATGATGAAGCATGTCACGATAAAGAGAGTGAGGCGTCTACTCCAATATCTTTGGATACCCAAGAGGTACTAGGAAGTGGAATTTTCCTAGAACAGGATCCATATTTTTCTTTCTTCAAATCAGTCCAATTGCTCTTGTGTGTGAATGGAAAACCACTAACCCAGCTTAGAAACAGCAGAAGTGTGACATGAAGTGCTACTAAGTAAAAAACAAGTTCTTAGTAATATTATTTATAATTACCCATCACCAATGTTCGTTACATTAACACGTGTTGTCCCTCGACACAGCCCTTGTGGTGCATCCACATCACTAAAATACACACCTCTAACTGCCAAAGCATTCTTTTTGCTTCTGAAGTCCGAACCACCACTGTCCTTTAATGTGGCCTGTAATTTGCCACTTCGTGAATATAGCAACATAAACAACTCAAAGATGATCGGTTAACGTTTGTGAAGGGCTTTCCACTGTGCGCAAACATGTTGACACATTTTTAGTAACTTTTGATCCGTTTGGGCTAGAAACATAATTTCTTTTTCTGTTAAAATCTGCAGATTATGCAGCAAATGATGAATTATGTGGCAAATGAGGCCAATCCATATGTATTAACAGTCCAACAATATACATATTCTGTTCATTCCAATTGTTACAGAAAAAAGAGAAAATACTGCACAAAGTAATGATGAAAGTTCACAGTCCGTCCAATTCTCAATGTTCGATGACAGCCCCAATTATCAATGTTCGATGACAGCCGACACGTATTTCGTCACTAAAGTGACTTTTTCAAGGCTTAACAGTACAATTTCAAGGGTCTACAGGGTAGAAAACGACGAGTACGAAGTGGGGAGAGACAGGTCATCCAAAAAGCCTCTAGATGACAGTCTTGGCTGATATTAAGATAAACACTCGTCTCGAGAGTGCGAAGCATGAAAGTATCAATCTCGTATGGTGGAGCTACCAGTCAACAGAATGAGGGGCTCTAGAAATAGACTGATTTGTTTTAGAACTATATGAAGTAACATTCTATGTTTTTCTCGCTTTTTTGGACCATGATAAGTCCCTGCGTTCCATTTGTCTCTACTTAACGGTGCCGAGACAAATGGAACGCATGGTCCAAAAAAGTGAGAAAAACATAGAATGTTACTTCATATAGTTCAACTTTGAATTTTTTTTAAATTAGATTTGTCTACTTCGCCTTATTCAAGATCTTTGGTCACAGGCCAGACTTGGCCCTGTGATCTTCCATCTCTACGTCCAGCGCTTTTACCTGGAGCGCACCACTGTGGTATATCTCTTCATTACCGCTAGGATACTCGCCCTTTTCAAGCCCTGATGAAGTTCTCCATGTGAGAACGAAACGCGTTGGCTGAGTGTAATGCTCCTATATCGTGTGAATCAATCGATTTGAAATAAAGACTTTTTGAAACACTATACCGATTCTCTGGACTTCATTACCTGGCGCACGCCCACCCCTCGCTACAATCAGGATCTGGAACACAGAGGCATCACTTGACGCTGGTGCCGGGGCTGGTTGCGCAGGACTTTTTACTATATATGAAACTAGCGTGAGGTGCAGAAATAACAGTCCGCTGTCCAAGTTTCTCTTTTTGTATTGCAGTTACAAAGGTGATAGGGGGCCAAAAGACCACCCTGATGCACCCCCAAAAAAGGTAAGTGTGCACATGTGGCGCACATACATGCCCTAAGGGCATGTGTGTGCGCCACATGGCACTTAGAAAAATGCAAAAATTTGCATTTTTCTAGGAATTTGCAAATTACCACCAACTTGAAGTTGGTGGTAATTTGCGATTCCTAAATGCAAATTCGCATTTTGCGATTGCTACATGAATTGCATTTAGGGAATCACAAATTGCGATTCCCTAACTGCATTCGCAATTTAGGTAATCGCCAAAAATTCCGATTACCCCTATTGCGAATGCCAAGAGTTTGATACATTGCAAAAGGCATTTTTGTGTTCGCAAACGGGCCGATTCTGCGAATTGGCCCGTTTGCGAACGCAAAAAGCCTTGATACATCTGGCCCTTTGTCTGTATATCTTAACCTGTGAAAAGGAAATAGGTCTTTCAGTAAATATTAAATTATATTTTATTAGGAATAAACCAATTTGTTTTCACGGCACTCTCTTATGGACAGATGTATATTCCAATTATATTACATTGGAATGTGGAGTGCCGGGGTATATTTTTGGGACATATTTGACACATGGGCTTCGGTCTGATGTGCACTCACACCTAAGGTAGTAGGGTGTGGTATTACCCTTTGTGGCACCATCACTCATACTGATGCTTTATACTCAGTTTAATTGTACTATGCGCCCACTAAATTGTATGTCTTACGAGGTGCGACCTTTCTCTCCACTACTACCCTTTTTTGTTGTGTATTCAAAAGAAGGCCACAGCCACAGAATCACTTAATTCCAGTGGCCCTAGTAGTAAGTAATTCAGCCAATATCATCGTATCCCTCCTCTTTCTTGTCTCATGTCTTACTTGATGAAGATATCCCAATGAAGTAGAAAGGCATCAATAGATAAATGCACATGTAGCAACATCCTGCTTTACTATGACATTTATTTATCAGTACAGAACCATATCTCTGACTTTGGTGGCAACACCAATACATCTTGAGAAAGTCGCACATAAAACAGAACATGAGCACAATTATCCATCAAAGAACTCAAAAAAAATGTTCTACACCGGAATTCTCCAGGTTAAGGTTGAACTGAAGCCCCAGACTTGGGTTCACTAGTAACCGTGTTCTCATCTTTCCCTCCTCTTTTGCTCCCTTTAGCACGAGGCAGAGGACAGTCTTGAATCCTTAATAGTTGAAATTTACTTGCAGCCAGTTTTAGTTTAGAATCAATAGAGATAGTGTGAGCACCAAATGATGTCATGGAGCTGTTTCACAAAGTCTCTGTGCCAGAAAAGGGAAATGCTCTTAGCTACAGCTTTTGCATCACACTCGCTTGGCCCTGGAGTCCACTTCCCTGTGGTAAGCCCACCCAGTAGATTTATAGATCCACACCTGACAGACAGGGATTCTCTATGCCCTCAGTGACGCATTGACTGCAGAGGCTCCATTGAATGCACTGATCTTTGGTTGATCTGCCCACATGGGAAAACAGGAACAAAAAGCACAATGGCCCTGGCATGCAGGGAGGTTTCTCCCTACATAGGTGAGTGATTGTGTGACTTCCCTGCCTTGCCCTGCATCGTGGCTCCAGGCAGGTAAATCAAGTGATAGGGACCCTGCCCTAAGTAGATAAGATCCAGCAGCCCTGTGGTAGAACAATGGCTGAGACAATGGTTTACACTGGTGGCAGAAATCCAACCATGGCTTTCACAGAAGGGTGCATCTGACATATTATTTCTAAATGACTCCCAAAGTCTCTGACAGGAGTGGTGAGTGACCTCTTTGTAGGATAACATCAGTCAGGATCCAGGAGGGAAAAAAACAAATATTTAGGGACACAGGGTGTGCTGTCTCTGACTGAAGGCACATATCATTGTGCAAGGACTGAGAGGAGAAAGAATAATGCAGAGATAACGGATATGTTTAAATATACTTGTACAGAAATTAGAAAGAGCACATGTGTTAAATCAAACCAAGAAATGCTTATTTTGAAGTTCGTGCTCTCTATCAGGTTTCTTCACACCTAGTGTTTGTTAAATGGTGCCATGATACACTACATAAATGTGTGTAAGTACAGCGCAGTAATCCTTTTAAGGAGCATTGAGATGGGCCCAATGGGATTCGAAGATGATTAAGGAAGAAATTGTGGGAGCAGCATAAAGATAGGTCTGTGAGCTTGCCTAATCCATTTCCATTACCTACACTACATGTCATCACTTTACACCAGCACCTAACTCCCACACCACTGCACCATAACCTATACTCTATACCATCACTTACACCTTATCGTTAACCAATAAGTTGCACCCATACCACTACCTACACCCACACTGGCAGATATACTCGAAACTTAGAATACCTACTACATCATCACTACACCCTACATAACATACACCATCTATAAGCTACACAGTGCACCATCACCTACTCCCTCCACCACCACATAAACCACCGCCTACATCCTATATCACCACCTACTTCACCAACTACACTGAAATTTATATAATACCATGTACATTTTACACCTACACTGCTTCTTTACAATGCCCATATCCTATTCCACCCCCACACTAACCCTATAACACCATTTCCATCCCACATTACCACTTGGACCTTGCAAAGACACTTTCTACACCATCCTCTAAATGCTATACCACCACCCACAACCTATACCACAACCTATACGCTACATGCCCACACACCATATAACAAATTCTATCCACACTCTACCCTGCCACTACATCCCCTACAACATACTCCATACACCTATACTGTAAACCACCACATGAACTCTATACCACCACCTACATCATACATCACAAACCAAGGCACCTTCTACAACTCACAGCACCTAAATAAGCACATACACCACTACTTCACTCCCCAGTACATTTTGTTTCCTCAAATTTACTTCACTGGGCTGCTGTTGTTACCTGCTTCAGCAGAAGTAAGCCACAGGAGCAGGGAGCAGTGCTCCTCTGCCATTTGCCCCATTGTTCCTCTCTCCTGCACATGTTGTTTCGGGTATGCCATCAGTGCATTTTGATTCTACCCCTGAATTCCCTATGCAAATACCTCCAGCCTACTCTAACAACAGCACAAACATCCTCAATTTAGTTACACCCTATATTTAAACCACCATCTAAAACCTACACCAAAACAGACACCCAAGCTGCAATCCCATGCCCATACCACTTGCTACTTTTACATCATCAACACCTGACATCGCCTATATCTTGACTTCTACCCTCACCTTCCATCAATATCTACAACCTCACTCTACACCTAGGCCGCCACCTACACCCAATACCACCCATAGTCTTGTTTACACCATACAGCTACTACAGCCTTTTCTCTGTGAACTACTCCACCACCTTGTCCTGTACAACCTACATCATCAATACCATACACACCCATATACTGCCTATGCAGACACCACTCAACACTCCCTTTTGCACTTAACAGTTTCATCATACACTATAACCTATAACTTACCTGACTGCCCACATAACTAGCTGTACCACCAACAAACAGTCTGCATCTGAACCACCTTCTATCTCTCTAACCGCTTACAAATTTAATAATATGCTATCATATTCCCCCCTACTCAGCCATCTACATCTACACAATTACTTTTACCCTACATCATCTGCACCACCACATATAACCTACACCATCACATACACCCTACTTAACACACACACCAGTATTAGCACCCTGTACTTCCTACTTCCTCTACCTCTGCATACATCCTACACATCAATGTACACAGACTACATTACCATCCCCACAATTCACAAACACTTCACTTTTCACCATCACAGCTACCTCTACCTGCACCAATGCCACCTGTATCTTATAAACTACAAAATACACAAAATGGTGCAAGTGGGTTTTAAAGCTTTTTTAAACTGGTGTAAAATAGAAGGCAATTATATTTGCACCATATTTACTGATTGTCTAGTACAGAATGGAGGAAACATATTTTGGTCCTATCACTAAAACATTTTGGCATCCATATATAAATGGAGAACTTGAATTGGAAAACCACTTTCAACAGTTGGGTCTCATGTAGAGTCTAGCAGGACAGAAACCCTGCCATAAAATGGCGCCTTTCCAGCCAGCACACTGATGGTTCGATTGATTCATTTATAGTCAGGGTGATGGACATGTTTCTGCCTGAGCTGACATTGCCAGTGGAAACACTTGACCCAGTGAGGGATCCGCCAATTGACTGCCAGGTCACAGTGACGCTGCAATGCCCTGTTAGGGTTGGAGATAATCTCTGATATTTGATGCCTGGGTCGATCAAGTGAGGTATCGCAGTCCCGGGTAGTGAAAATTAATCTGATTTTTTGGGGAGTTTGTATTAATTAGTAAAACAAGAAATGAATGCCAAGTAGGAGAAACAAATGGCACGAGCTCGGCATTCATCTGTGCCTTCAGTGCATCTTCCTTCAGTGCATCATTTATATCGACGGCTGTACTGAAGGCATAGAGATGCCGGCCCACCTGGCAGGGTTCTTTAAATGCAGTGGGATCAGATTGTTCACTGGCACCGCAAGCTCAGCACATTTTAAATGAGCCTCTTAGTGCCTATAAATCACTTAAGTGAATCCGATATTTTAACAGGCATGTCATGTAGAACAGCCCTAAAAGTCTACAAAGCAATGATCCCCCCGCAACTTCAATACGGAGCGGAATTGTTATATATTAGTGGTAAAAACAGGTGGGATGCCGAGGAGGGGAAATACATGAAGTATTTACTGTCACTTCCCAGTTCAGCTATAATCCAAGCAATAAGATTAGAAACTGGCATGATTTCATGGAATATTTTGGCTGTAAAAGCCCTAATAAGATTCTGGGGAAAATTGAGTGGGAAGGATGGACAGAAAGATTCTCAGTTGTGCAAGAATAAAATTGTGCAAAGTGAATTAAAATGGGCAAAAAAGGTTAGGACCAACCTGGTTGCCGTTTGTACAGATATGAAAGTAATGCTGCTCCCACAGACCTTACAAATAGAAATCTCCAAGAGTGAGCTAAAAGCGCTAGGCAAAGAACTGTCAAACTAAAGTGACTATCAATATCTAAGAGAGAAAAAATCGGAGCATTTTATGTTAAAAGCGTGGCAGAATAAAGTGAGTTATCCGTCTGTGGATACCCTACCAAACCAGCTGCTAAGAACCGAAGTATTGAGAGTAAGAATTGGACTCAACCCTTGCAAGATAAGTGATATGGTAAAAGCAAAAATAATTGGTATAGGAGGGAATTGTTCTTGTGGGTTGAATACTAAATGTGATATGTTGCATATTTTGTTGGATTGCCTAAAAATCAAACAACAGCGGAGACAGTGGTTACGCCCAAAATTCCTGAAATATGGAATTATGACTCTTGGGCACGCTGCAGAATTTTTAACTGATATGCACTTTTTAGACATAGCATGTGCTATTGGAAGATTCATGAGGGCAGCCAGTGCAGTGTTTATTGAGAATTAGTAGGAGTGCAGATGTATTTTACAGGATTACCTGCAGATTTTATTGGAATGTATATTTTACATGGGTAATTTTTTATGGTTTTATTATATGAAATGTATCATTATATATGTATTTGCTATCATATTTTAATGTTGTGTTGTTTAAAGGCCATTGGTCTAAATAAACATATCCTTGATCGAATTCACAACCACTTCACTTTTCACCATCACAGCTACCTCTACCTGCACCAATGTAACCTGTATCTTATAAACTACAAAATACACAAAATGGTGCAAGTGGGTTTTAAAGCTTTTTTACACTGGTGTAAAATAGAAGGCAAATATATTTGCACCATATTTACGGCTTGTCTAGTACAGAATGGAGGAAACATATTTTGGTCCTATCACGGAAACAGTTATGCAACCATGCATAAATGGAGAACTTGAATCGAAAAACCACTTTCATCAGTTGGGTCTCATGTAGAGTCTAGCAGGACAGGGGCGGCGCCATAAAATGGCGCAGTTCCAACCAACACACGGATGGTTCCAGTGATTCATTAATAGTCAGGGTGATGGACATGTTCCTGCCTGAGCTGACTCTGCCAGTGGAAACACTTGACACAGTGAGGCATCCGCCAATGGACTGCCAGGTCACAGTGACGCTGCAATGCCCTGTTAGGGTTGGAGATAATCTCTGATATTTGATGCCTGGGTCGATCATGTGAGGCATCGCAGACCCAAGTAGTGAAAATTAATCAGATTTTTGGGGAGTTTGTATTAGTAAAACATTAAATGAATGCCAAGTAGGAGAAACAAATGGCACGAGCTCGGCGTTCATTTGTGCCATCAGTGCATCTTCCTTCAGTGCATCATTTACATCGACGGCTGTACTGAAGGCACAGAGATCCCGGCCTACCTGGCAGGGTTCTTTACATACAGTGGGGTCAGATTGTTCGCTGGCCCGGCAAGCCCACCACATTTTAAATGAGCCTCTTGGTCCCCATAAATCACTTAAGTGAATCCGATATTTTACCAGGCATCCTTGTCCTCCTTGCTATCCCAAGGACCCAGAGTAGAGTGTTACCCCCTGTCGTGTATCTCATCCCGGCTGCTGCAGCTTGAGCAGTGTCTGGAGTCTTTATCTCTGCCACACCCGAGTTTTTCACAGGTCTTTAAAAGACTATTTACATGCCTTTTGTGAACTGGCTAACGCGGCTTTGTTTTTTTTCACTGTTTCCAGGAATGAGCCCTTAATAATAAATATAACTTGTACTTTCATTTTTTCTGCTTTTGTAATATAAAACAAAAGACATTGGTTTTGCCTTGAACAACACCCAATTTTTCACGTTTGAAAAGTGGAGAGACTATTTCATCCATGTATTATTGTGTGAACAACTACAATAAAGTGAAACAAGTTTGCCTCGTTTCTGCCCTGATGCAAACACGAGTTATTCCCTTCTTTTCTACACAAACAGAGCAAAAAGGTTGCAAAAGGATGTGCACAATTTCAATATCTATCACACAAGTGTCAGGCTCTTTGATAAGGTCCCAAATATTGATACATTTTATAACAAAGAGGTTCAGGCTGCTAAGAAGCATGAATTGGTGATGAACACTTCATGAGTGAAGGTGGGATTCAGGAGGACACACCCTTTGCTGTCGGTCGGCATATATCTTCAAATATCATGTTTCCTTTCTGTACTGGTGCACTTCTGCGGCGAGTAATACTTCCACAAGGTTCTTTTCAGTAGCCTTTCTCTCGAGTATCCCCTGGCCCAGGCTCCCATCTGACTCGCCTGAGGGAGAAGAGATATCCGCTTCGGTATCAAATGTGGCCCGCCTGTTTAGCTTGCAGGAGAGGAGAAAATAACCCACACATACGTCATTCCTTCTGTTCTGGCAAGGCATCGGGCTCGTGCAGGCATTTGCTAAGTTGCCCAATATGCACCGCACTCACAGTCACCATTTGCAGTAGACCAATCAGACAAGAAGATTTCAGTGCTGCAAGTAAGATCATTTTACAGTTGGCTGAATGTATCAAAGGGCTCCTTGTGTTCACACTGAGAAGGTCGCAGTGGCTGTGATGTGTCAATAAATTGGACGACCTTATCTAAGATGGCTGCCTTTGAGATCGTGTAAGTATCCTCACATTAACTCACTTGTAGTGGCTATGTTTGGGGGGTGTTTGAGCCTGGACAAATGTTATGGTGGATCACACGGTACTGTCGGCCAATTGGAGGAGGGAGGGGGTCTGCACCTGGTAGCTACATTTTCCTCTACTACTTTATGGGTTTGAAAATCCTCCTGCAACGTCTACTGTGCCATGTGGTTTACTAGAGTTTAGGGCCCCTTGTGGAGGTCTGGCGGGACCGATGAGTACACTGCATCTGAGAAAACATACAAGGATGCAGCAAGCCACTGAGTACCTTAGTGCACGATAAGCAAAACCACCTTTGACTCCATGGTAGATTTCCCTGGCAAGGAAGGGAATATATTGAGAAGAGAGGAAGGAATTTTACATTCCACTCAAAATGGCCTTTGAGAGAGTGGAAAATTAAATGTATTCGCAGCTCCTCAAATGGTGTTACTTTCGTGATGCAGGGCACATCCCTTATTTAAATTGAGTATTTCCTCAGATGTACCATGGTATCAGATGGTCTCATTGGAGCATATACCCCTCTCCTCCGACAATGTCTGTGCACCCCTCAATAGAAGTCACTAAGCAAACATCAACAAGAGAAGGTGTAGGTTGAATAAGCAAAATCATGGCTTTTACAAAACCGAAATTCAGGTGCTCACCAACAGAGGAAAACCCTAGTCTCTCCTGGGACCCAACACTCAACTTATGGTAGCCTGGACGAGCTCAAGGTCGAACCCCCTGTAAGAGGTGAGAAAGGATGCAAACACAGTTATGAGATGAAGCATAACTTTCTTAAAAAAGGAATTCCAAAAGTAAGAATAATTTATTAGCGCTTACTGCAAATTCACAGGAAAAGGCATTGAGAGATCAAGAGGTACACAATTAAAAATAGGCTATCGCTGAATAGGAGTTTAGTGTCCCTTAAAAATGCTCTTTCATGTGTTTTCCAGGAGAAAAATGTCAATGAAAAAGTCTAAGTATTGGTTATTAGCAGGATAAGACCCTTTGCCAGTCGCTTGGCATTTCATCGTTTTGAGGTCTAAAAACAAGTGTCATTGAGTTAGTGGATAATAACACCAACTATGCAAGCACCAAGAGGCAATTCAGCTTGTGCTGTGCAATTCATAAGTGGTCCTCCTTGCTATCCCAAAGACCCAGAGTAGAGTGTTACCCCCTGTCGTGTATCTCATCCCGGCTGCTGCAGCTTGAGCTGCTGTGGCATCGGCTGGGCAGTGTCTGGAGTCTTTATCTCTGCCACACCCGAGTTTTTCACAGGTCTTTAAAAGACTATTTACATGCCTTTTGTGAACTGGCTAACGCGGCTTTGTTTTTTTCCACTGTTTCCAGTACCCCCTGAGTCCCTATTCTCCCTATTCCTTACATTTGTATTTTATTTTTACTGCCACAGTGGGAGAATACCGCTAGTGAAAAGGCATCTCATGAGTAGGGATGCCACCTTTCCAAAAGAAAAATACCGGCCATTTGTTGTTGATGAAAGAATCTGCAAAGGCCTCACCTTCACACTAAATAGGGCTGTAAATAAAATGGTATGTATTCATCCATAACATTACTTTTCTGTCTTTATTACCTTTAATTATTAGTCATGGATCATGAATGCAGCCCTAGAACACATTTAAAAGTGCTTTCAATTTAAATCTGTTGTTTGAATTATGCACAAGTAAGTTATAAAGAATACCAGATTTAGGTGATTTTCCTTAGTTTTGTACTGCCTAGGACATCAAATTATCGGTGGTGCCCATAGAAATCCGATCAGCTGGCAACCCTAATTAGGAGACTGAGAGTTTGTTGCAGGATCAGTACATTATTTATTTCCTCCACCCTTCATACCTGATTGATGCCATAATAGCAATACTTTAACTTATATCTAAAACCCTACGTCAGCCATCAATACTATGCTGAGTTACTCCAGGTGTCTGGTAATACATCTTGCATTCAAATAACTCACTCCTCATTCTCACTGCTCACCCTTCACTTTCACGCTCATCCTGCATTCACAGCGATCACACTGCGCTCACACTGCTCACCATGCACTCACACCATTCAACCTTCTCCTACCCTGCACTCACACGAGCACACCGCTCACCCTGCACGCATATGACACTCCACTCACTTGTCACATTCACCGCTCACCCTACACTCACAGCAACTACACTGCACTCATGCCCCTCAACTTGAACTCACACCGTTCTCTCTCCACTTACCCTGCAGTCACATGAGCACACCACTCACCCTGCACTCACAGTGACCACACTACACTCACACCACTCAAGGGCTTTTCACCCTTCACTTACACGAGAACACTACTCACCCAGCACTCATGTGACACTTCACTCACCTGTCACTCCCACTGCTCACTCTGCAATCCCACTCAAACAAGCACATCATTCACCATGCATTCATTCCTCCCACTCTGCATTTTCACCCGAACTCATACGTCACATCGCTCACTGTGCACTCACATAGGCACTCCAGTCACTCACACAGCTCACCCTTCACCCACATGGGCACAGCACTCACCCTGCACTCACACCACACAAACAAGCACAGTACTCACCCTGGAGTCACACCACTCACCCTGCACATCCTCCTCTCACCCTGCACTCACACGGACAAACCTTTCCACCTGCATTCATACAAGCCCTCTGTTCATCCTGCCTGCACACAATGACAATACTCTGCCCGAACTCATAGGGACACACCACTCACTCTGCACTAACTCCTCTCAACATGCACTCACCAGTCACTGTCACAGATCACCCTTCACTCCCTTCACTCCTGCTGCTCACACTGCAACACACACAGGCACACCACTCACCCTGCATTTACACTGCTCACACCAACCTGCACTCACTCCTCTCACTCTGCATGCACTCCTCTCACCCAACACTCTCATGGGCCCTCCTCTCACATTGGATTCATGCATCTCACCCGACACTCACATCAGCCCATTTTTCACCCTACACTCATGCTGCGCTCACTCACACTATTCACCATCACTGAGCACTTACACGAGCACACCTCTTGCTCTGCACATATAAAAATTACACAACTCTCATGAATATACACATATTTCAACAAAGGCACCCACAGTAGTCTGCTCTTTCTGTAGTACTAGATGCCTACTTAATTCTATCTGCAGCAACGGGGCTGGTGCAAGAGAGGGAGAATGGACTGAGAATGTGCGATGGCACAAGGAGGGAGACTAGGGCTGAGGCTTTGGGTATGGTGATGGATAGAGAATCAGGTGACACCCTCAGACATTCCTGGCTTTCCATTCACCACAATGTTTCATTCCGGGACATGTAGCTTTTTTTTTCCACATTGTAAGTTGGGTCTCAAAAACCACAAAATGCAAAGCATTACTGGATAAAATCCATGGCTGCCGAAGAAGTTGAGCATTTCATAAGATCAGTTGGATGTTCTGATATTACATGTTAGAACGTGGATTCGTTCATTTCCAATACTGTAACTGTTTGATCCACACATGAAACCAAATATTAGCCCCGTACAGCTATTTTAAGGAAGTGTACTTTTCATTCACATCATACTTGTAACAAACAGCGACAAGGCAATATATGATTATTTTTGAATAGCGTATAGAGAATATGGGCCTCATTTATGAAAAGTGACGCATCGCTGCGTGAAAACAGCGATGCGTCACTTTTCATTGCGCCCTCCTTGCGACACCAATGATGCGTCATATTTACAGTATGACGCATCATGTCGCAAGGAGTTACAGATACGTCAGTATTTCTGACGTATCTGTAGGCGCAAAAATGACGCATTGCTGGAGTGTGTCACAAAAGTGACGTAACTCCAGCAATGTGTCCTTTCACATGGGGCAAGCCCCATGTGAAAGGGCCTGCGTCAGTCTTACGCCTGCCATGAGGCAGGCGTAAGATATTGACGCATTAGGGTCAAAGAAATGGCGCAGTGAAATCTTATAGATTTCACTGCATCACTTCTACGACCCTTTCTTGCGTCGGAACGCCCCCCCCCCTGCATACATTATACCTGGCGCAGGTATAATGTGGCGCAGGGGTTTACAAAGTGACGCATCTACCTAGATGCGCCACTTTGTAAATATGACGCACCATGGCGCATTTTTTACACTGCTGGTGCGTCACAAAAAGTGACGCACCGGCAGCGTAAAAGTGACGCAAGGGCTCATAAATAAGCCCCTATGTTTTTATTAAGCTTCACTAAAAGGCAAGGTAGGTATAGCAGAAGCAGCAGGGCAAGCTTTTCTGAAACAATAAAAGCAAAAGTGTGAATGGCAGTGTGTCTTTGTGAGAGTGTGACAGAGTACAAATATACAAAAGAGTGCAAGAGATATAGTGAGAATGTGTGTGTGTGAGTGTATGTGTGTAATGCGTGCAAGTGTGCTGCTGGTCTGGCTTACTGGAGGTTATTCTTGCCTTATGGACAAGGGCACTAATAGAATTTGGATGGGAGGTGTTACCTATGGCAAACTGCTGGCCCTGACATGCTTCTATAAAGACGCCATCATTGGTTGTGGAGACTTGAACTATCTAACTGAGAAAGCAGCTAGCCCAGTCATACCCAGCGGCAGGGACACAGAACATGTGCCACCACACCTGGCCGAAGGCCCTGACATGTTGCATGTAATTCTTAGCATATGGGGTGGATCCATAGCAAGATGTTGGAACTGATGTTTGAGGTACCTCTTGTCATAAGATTTGCTGTACTCGTTTTATAGGGGGTGTCAATGGCAAAATGCTGACCCTTGTATACCGGAGG
This sequence comes from Calotriton arnoldi, assembly GCA_963921515.1. Taxonomy (NCBI): domain Eukaryota; kingdom Metazoa; phylum Chordata; class Amphibia; order Caudata; family Salamandridae; genus Calotriton; species Calotriton arnoldi. The sequence continues at coordinate 3,712,605 of CAWUFW010000156.1, forward strand.
GAATTTTTAGAGGTACTCATGGCTGTGGCTGAAGTATCAATGGTACATTTCTGGGACTGTCATATTAAATGTACTCCATGGCATAAGGGGCTCACCCATGAAAAAATGATGACCTTGGTATAGTAAATGTAATTTCTGACATAAAACATTTGAAGAAACAAGATCTACTCCTAGGAAAGGCCAGGCTTCCCTGGTGCACCATGAAAGCACTGGAATATTTCATGAATGCCCTATAAGGGTCTGCGGCCTTTTAGCTAGTTTGATTCCAAATGGTACAAAAAATTCTCAGGGGAGAATTCTACTTTCCCTTAAATTATCTACAAAAAATCTGTTAACTTGTTTTGCTTGATTAAAGTTGGGGGGGAAGTATCACACCCCACCACTTGCATAGATCTTTTCCTCATATAATGGCTAGGAGGTTAGGTCTCATGCCTTTTCTGGAAAAGCTTGTCATGCCCCATTGCTGGAAGCAGGACTAGCTTTAGGGCAGTGCAACCGGTGCAGCCGCACCTGGCGTGGACTTTGATGGCAGGCGCTGTTAAAAAAAAAAAAAAAATGGTTTATAAACACATGAACTTCCTTGTGCATCAGGTAGTATTAAGGCAACAATAAAAATGTCAAGATAACTCTGGTGATTAATGTTCCTACTAGTGAGAGTTTGGAATTTTGTCCAGCGGCAGTTTTGGCTCATTGTAAAGTAGCACGGAGGGTTAATGTGCCTGCTGCAAAGAACGTGTATCATGTAGATCACAGACCTGAGTGTGAGTGAACTGAGAGGCACTTTTAAAAAATGAAATGCACATCAGAGAGAGACTTTGGCGGGATGAGGTGCACTGTTGGAGAGTGGTAGTGGGGGAATTCATGGAGAAGGAGGTTATTGGGGAGGAGAGCACCAAAAAGACTGTCGTAATGGACACCATCTGCGCTCGAGCCGGCCCTGGCTGGGAGTCTTAGCCCCCCCCAAAGTTCGAGTCTAGTTGCGCCTCTGCCGGGAGATGTCCGAGACGTGGCATGGCAGGCAGCAAGCAATAGGCTGCAGGCTTCTCGCGTAGTGCGGAGGCGGCCAGCATTAGGCTGGTGCGGCTTGTGCTTGCTAGAGAAGCCTGCATGCCCACCAATGTTGCAGCACTTGTTCTCTCCCAACTTTGGCTTCTCATGGTGGAGAGCAGCTGAGCTATTGGTTTCACCAGCTGCCTGCCTGCCCCCCACTCCAGTTGGCAAAGCTCTCTCTACTCTTTCTGTTCTCTGGCCTGTCGCCTGGCCTCCAGTTTTTTATCAAGGGTATGCTTGCGCTGGACAACATCAAAGGGCCTTCTCTGGTTGGAGGTGGTTGTGACGAACCCAGCCCCACAATGTCCCTAATTTCGGCATCTTCTCAGCTTGTGGCCCTAACAGTGCATAATTCGTAAATGAAATGGTTCCGGTGCTCAAAGCTCTGCTCTAAAACACACGGTTGAAGCAATTAAATGTGCGCATACAGAATTCCAAGGCTGTGTTTTCTTAAATCCACCTCATTCATCTTTAATTCGCTAACAGACACCCCATTTGCCTTTTTCTAACTTCTGCATCACCCTGCTTTCTCCCATTGTGACAGTGTTTATGTCTTTCTCTTCCTCCGTCTTTCTGCTTTTTTAATGTTTTCCTCTATTGCTCTCTGTAAACGTCTAATACAGATAAATAAGTGCCGGCCCCCAAAAATAAGTGCTGGTGCCCCCCAGGCGAAACCACCGGCCCAAATTAAGCATTTGGCCCCAAAGTTGTCTGGGGGCAGGAAGCTGCTTCTCAGGGGTCATAGGGAAGCTGGGGAGGGTAACCCTATCCTCGCTATCAAGGGGGAGCACTTTACGTGGCCCGCATGAACCCTTGACAAAAGCCTGAAGTTCCCAAGGCCCTTTGTGGGTTCAGGTGGTGCCATTAAAATATTTCTGGCCTCTTTCCTCCCGAAAATGACTGCAAAAAAACTGAGATTGGGGAGGTTATTTTATGCTTGAACTTGCCACAAAACTAAATCAAACCCTCTTAGAAATAAATGTAATCATATTGGAGCATTGAAGGGGCTCCCCTTTATTCCTGCTTATTTCCTTTAAACCTCTAGGTCTCATACCAGGGTAGAGCCAAAAAACGAATGAAATCTCAGGTGATTCTAGGCTCTTGGATCTAAATTCCTCCACCCTGCAAGAATTAAATGAAAATGACCCAGCAAGGAAGCCATCAGATTTGTCTGTTGAATCTTCTCCCTTGGTTTTGGACTACACTTTACTGGATATTATGCCTCCAGTCTTGCTCCCCTGGGGCAATCACATGCCTACAGCTTCTATAACTCCGACTGGTGTGGTTTCTCCAATTAATAAAATACCAATGTTGCTATTTTGTGGCACCCCTAGTAAACGTTCGTCGTCAGTACCTAATCATCTAGATCTTTAGATCTTAACATGAATGTTTCCACTCATCTTCCTGGGGACTATATTCAATATTCCAAGCATTACGCTGTCTGGAACAAATGTTGTCCTCCATTTTGAATTTGTTGGAAAAATCAACAAATAACTTGGGCCATCTACTCGACATTTTAACTGTAATTATTAAAGTCCTCATCACTGAAGTAGAAGGTTGGTCTGGTGGGAAAAGCTTTCAAGCAAGGGCAAGGGACGTTAAAGAAATTGGCATTCAAGTAGGTTGTCCGCTATCTAAGTTATAGAGGAGTTATTTAAACTCCCGATGATTTTCATGTGATGTCCAGTGGTCCTCCTCTAAGTACCCCCCTAGCATATTTCCCCAGTTTAACCAGATAAAAAGCTGGCCCCCTGTAACACTAGTACAACAATTGATTCTATTTCGACATAAAGGGTAAGGATAAAAACGTTAAGAGGAAACGTCCCAAGATCTGTAAAAAGTTATCTGATCAAGGAAAGTAAGATTTGATCTTGAGGTACCCTTACAGGTTGATTACTTAAATGGTCCTGCAGATCCTGTAAGTCCCATTGGTCGATCTCAGTCTCCTCCATCAACTGTGACCACTCTTCATCCTTACCATCGGACAGTGGCGTTTGAGCGCCTATGCAAAAAGAGGTTACCAAGGAGTAGGAACGATCACAATCTTTGTCATTTTGGTGGTCGCTCTTCACACTTCACCATTGGACAGTGGAGTTTGTCCACCTGTGCAAAAACAAGTTAATAAGGCCTTGGGCACGGCGGTCACTGCTTTCAGTCCAAAAGCGCCCCTCTGGCAGCACAGCAATCAGATGACCTCAAATCCACTTTATGCTGTTTCAAAAATGGATGATCCACCTTTGACCCTTGATTTTGTTGTAAAGTTTGATGATGACATTTCTTATTTGAATCGATCTTTCTTATTAAAATCTTTGTCAGAAACAGGTTTTTTAAGGATAATGAGTAATTTTATTTTATCAGTTCAATTATTGAATTCTGCAAACGAGAAGAGAATTAGGGTTACTTTTAATTCTAAATCTGCTGTAAATTTGATTTTAGAAAATTGTAGTTGCCTTATCAGTAGGGGCATAGACATTTTCCCTTCTACCAAGATAGGAGCTCTACATATAAGAACGGGATGAAACGGGGGAGGGAGGTAATGTCTAGAACTAGGCCCCCATATCCTTCAAGTCTAAAATGTATATGTACCAGTCAGTAAGTGGAGGGGCCACAACGAGATTCTTCTTTCTTTTTCAAGATGTTGTTGTATTGAGGCGCACAGCCTTCACATGTAGGGACCAGGGGTCATATGACTGCGGCTGGGTAGCGGGAGGCAGAGGTATCTTCTTTTGGGCCTTCCTTCCTCTGGTGCCGGTCGTGGTGCTTCGACTCCTAGCGTTGCACAACAGGTAGTTCACATTTTTGGTTTGATATATTTGTGAGTACAGAGTTGGGTATGGGGCGGGACCAGCAGTTTTCAGTGTCCCTTGTTGTGAGGTGGGACGGGTTGGTGGTACTGCCCAGAGGATGGGGGGAGTTGTGGGTGTGGGAAGTTCTTTTAATGTTTCAGCACAGTGGGGCGGGGGGTTACTCAGGTGGACGGAAAAAGTATATGATGAGGCTCTACCTGGAGCCTTGTCCATATAGGGACTTGCTCCTACAGACACATCAGAATGGTAGATAAGACGTTCAAATTCCTGATGTGGAATGTCAGGGGATTTGCACAGCCCAGGAAATGAGAGAGAGTGCATGCTTACCTTAAGAGATATCATATTGAAGTCGCCTTCCTACAGGAGATCCATGTCTTGGGGGACACTCTTCCAGCGTTACGTAAGCGATGGAGGGGTCAGCTGTATGCAATTTCATATTCAGGGTTCACACTGGGTACCTTAATCTTATTGGCCCTTGGGGTACTGTTTCAGCATAAAGGTCATGTTGTGGACACAGAGGGCCATTTTGTGATCCTGTCTGGGGTACTAGATGGTCGAGATCTCTGCTGCATCTCGGTGTATGCTTCGAATGAGGATTGCCCACAGTTCTTTTCTGAGTTGGTAACAGCAGCGGCTCCATTCTTAACTTATGACATATTGCTCGAGGGTGACTGTAACTGTGTACTAGACCCATCTCTGGACTGCGAGCCCCCCACAGCACATTCAAAACCCCACATGACGGCACGGTTGCAGACAATGATGGGAGATTTAGGCTTAAAAGATGTATGGAGGGATAGGCACCCAAACACTAGAATTTTCTCTTGCTATACACCAGCAGCGGGTACATATAGCAGACTAGACTACTTTTTTTCTACCCCGGCCCTCGCAACTCTGACGTGCGAGGTGACACACCTGGTGAGGTATCTTTCTGACCACTCCTCCTCCTGCTCTCCCTGTCATGGGAACGACCGCGCCCGACCCACAGTGGCGCCTACGTGCAGAGGCACTAGCAGACCCACCATTGTTAGCCACGGTCCAAATGACACTATGGCATTATTGTCATGAAAATTGGGGAAGTTCTCCGACTAGGGCCCATGACTGAGAAGCTATGAAAGTGGTACTTCAGGGAGTGTGTATGAATACAACATATGGGGTGCGGTACCAACTGACCAATGACCTGAAATGTGAAGAAGCCAAAATATAGAAAAGATGCTCCAGACACAACCTTCTAGATTAGAAGAGTAACGACGCTTGCGCAGTGCCGTACCCGATGACTGGCACAGATTAGAAAAATACACCTATACGGCCCACAAACAGAGACTACATGCAGAGGGAGACAAAATAGGGGCTCTCTTAGCCAGATTGGTAAGGCAGAAAGATTCCCATGACCCCATCTTGGTGTTGCGGGACCCAGTGGGCACATTAGTCACATCACAGGCAGCCATAAATAAACTGATACAACATCATATCACTGACTTATATGCGCCGGAAACTACAACTGGAACTGCCCTGTTTGCGACCGGAAGATAGGACCCTACTTGAGGTGGACCTGACTAAAGACAGATCCTTGCTTCATTGAAAAGTCAAAAGCCAGCAAAAATGCCGGGAGGAGACAGTTTGCCTGCAGAATTTTATCATAAATCCGCAGATTTGATTGTAGACAGGTTGTTGGAGGTTTATGATGAGGTTTTCCGCATGGGCTCCTCCCGGATACTATGCGGGAAGCACTTGTGGTGTTAGTGCCCAAACCAGGCAAACCGGTTGATGAGGCGAAGTCTTACAGGCCACTTTCAATGCTAAATGTAGATACCAAAATACTGAGTGGTCTGTTGGCATCCAGAATGCTTCCTTACCTACCTACACTTATACATGAAGACCAGTGTGGGTTCATCCCTAAGAGGAGCACAATGTTAAATCTCTGTAGGCTCTTTCACATCCTCCAGGCCCCTGAAATACAAGATGGCCCGCACGCGCTTGCATTCCTTGATTTAGAACAAGCCTTTGATTCGGTAGTGTGGGCGTACATATGGCAAGTTATGAGAAAAATGGAGCTTGGACCCAAATTTATCGCATGCGTAAAACTGTTGTATACTATACTAATCGCCAGAGTCCAAACTGGCGGCTATGTGTTGGAGTCCTTTCCGTTATGCCGTGGCACAAGGCAAGGTTGCCCCTTATCAACGCTATTGTTTGCAGTGTCAATGGAGCCACTCGCACTGTTGCTACAGCACAGGCTTATGAAATGGGTAATTACGGTAGGGGGTACTGTGCATGTAATATTGCTTTATGCTGACGACACCCTGCTGTATCTGCGAGAGCCGGCCGAGGCGCTACCAAAATTGCAGACGGCTCTGTCTGAGTTTGCATCAGTCTCTGGCCTTGCGGTGAATGCCCAGAAGTCACGACTTATGCCGCTTGGGACACTGGCAGACATGGACCCGGTAATGCTCCCACAACATCCACTGCCATGGTGCCTAAAAGAGGTTCGCTACCTGGGTATTAGAATAGCCACAAAAAGGCAGCGGTTCCTGGATCTGAACATAGGTAGGGTCCTGACAGGACTATATGCGTCTGTTCAACTTTGGAAAGACCTTCCACTAACACTGATGAGGAGGTCAGTCTTAGTCAAGATGGTGATATTGCCCCGCTGCCTATACGTTATGCAGGGCTCGTTGTATGAGATCCCCCGATGGTATTTTAGTGAACTAGATGACCTCCACGAAACAGAAAAGAATTGGACTTTGTATGTTGCAACAACCCTGGGAAAGAGGGGGCATTGAACTCCCCAACCTAGAGTACTATTATATGGCAGCAAACCTCCAACATGCGATCCACTGTTTTGATGAGGGGGATAATTGGGAGAAGAGGCTGTTGGGCCATGTGGTTGGTCATCGAGGCCTGCCGGGGCTCCTCATGATTGGGGCACGCATCCCGGACACTTACTCATTCTTGGTTAGGCAGATGGGCCATATCTGCGAGCAAGTGGTCACGACAGTCCTACGTACAGCCCCATTTGCACGTGATATGCCGATATGGGCGCTCAAGCCCTTTGTAGATATAGAAATACCATGTCAATGAGAAAATGGGAAAATGGAGGCTGTGAGGTGCTAGGACATTTATATCTGGGGGGTCAATTTATAACCCGGGAAGACGCGACGGACTCATTTGCCCTTGGCGTGGGACAATACCTACAATATAACAAGATGTCGGCTACTGCACGTGAGCTCTGGCCTAGTTTTACAGAAGAGCCTACCCCTTCCCAAACACTGAATAGACTGCTGGACATGATGGGCCGGAGACTTTTAACTCACCTATACAGAGCACTACGTGATGATGCTCAGTCGATCACCCCAAAAGCACAAGCTCAATAGGAAGAGGTCTTAAGGGAAGATGTTACCCCACGAGATTGCCAGAAGATCCATGAGGAAACACATAAAATTAGCTTGAATGCTCGGTTTAAGCTCATACAATATAATTATGTTCATTAACTGTATCTTGCCCCTAAGATCTTGCATGTTATTTACCCTACGAGATCAGACGGGTGCCCGCGGTGCAGGGCCCCTGTGTCTGACTTCCTGCATATGGTTTAGCAATGTGCGCACATTGAACCATATTGGAGAGAAGTCCTGCTGACAATCAAGCAAGGTACTGGATGGGAATTTGAGGGTACCCCCCCTGAAGTGTTGTTGGGCCTTCTCCCGGCTTCTGTCAAAAGAAATCTAAGCCATACATTTCTGAGCCTGGGATTAGTACTTGCCAAAAGGTGAATTGCAATTAAATGGCTGAACATAAACCCACCGAGTCATGGGGAATGGCTGCGGGATATGCTAGAGTGGGCGACTGCGGAAGAGGTCAGAATGAAGCAAATTAGAAGGGATGAGAAGCTAGAAGATGATCTAAGGGCATGGAGACAGATGCTCTTAGACCTGCAGACCGGGGAGGGGACACCAGTTTGGGATGACGAAGACGAATAGCAAATTGCAATGATACATGATATATGAACTGTTATACGTTGTAATCCTGGTCAGTCCTGGGGAACACTCGTGGCTCAGAAACTGTGGGCCAGTAACCTGTTCATTTTGTACTGTGATCCTGCCTTGTTGCATACCTTTATCTACACCAAAATGTTATCATTATGTTATTACACCTGAGATCCACCTGGGGGGGAAGGGAAACAGAAATGGAGTTGGTGTGATCTAATCACAGATATCAACATATTGATGCAAGCTGCATGATGTAACCGACTATAATGATGCTGTAAAATTAATAAAAACATTAAAAAAAAACAAAGAGCAGGATGAAGATTTCATTAATTGACTACACTCTTATTTCTTTTCCCATGGTCAGTTTGCTAACTAATTTTGAGCTATTGGGTTCTTTGTGGAGCGATCACAAAGCAATCTCTTTTAACATCAAACTAGCTCTGGAGGAGTTCTAGTCTTGGAACTTTAAGGGTGATACTATGCCCCGTAATGTAGCGAACGGGAAAGTGCACTGGAATATTTCAAATAAAGAGAAGTTAAAAGATATACTAAAAAACACTTTACAACTTAATATTGATAGTGTTTTAATCTCTGTGACTACTTTTGAGAAGGATGTGCTAGCCTTTGTGGTAGAGAATTCTCCCTCACATGGAACCCCTCTGTTAAATAACAAACTCTTAGAAATCGCCCATAAGGAATTTAGCCTCAATAAATTAATTGATGAATTACAAAGACAACAATTTATATCTTTCTCAAGGGGAAGAAGAAAAATGATAAAATTACTAAAATTAAGGCACGATTGATGGAAAGTGACTATAAAAAAACAACAGACTGACAAGATCTGGATAGATTTACGCGAAGCTGCCATTAATAAAGATGCCAGAAGGTTCTGGCACTTAATTAACACAACAACTGGGAGTAGTATTTGGCCCAAAATCAGTCCAATCTCAAGTAGTGAGTGTTCTTCATATATTTCAAACCTTATCCTCTAACTTTCCAGTAGATGAGGATGCACCTTACTTAGCAGTCTCCTCCTCTGAAGGGGGAGATTTAGTAGCCCCCTTGAGGGCTCAGATCTTAGAGATTTTACTTCATGCAAGATCCTCGGGAATCAAGGGCCCTGACCAATCTCAATTACAATCATAAAACTGGAAACAGACCTCTGGGCAAGTTATTTGGCAGCTCTCTTTAATTATCGTTACCGGTATGGATCAAACCCATCCTCATGGAGGGGTGGTGTCATCTTACTGTTACATAAGAAGGGCTCAATTACCCTTCCTAATAATTATAGGCGAATAACACTCTTTGATTCAGTAGGGAAAATCTTTGCTAAAAGTCTTTTAGATCACCTTCAAGATTGGGTTTATGCTAATCATATCATACCGTTGGAGCAGGACAGTCTTAAACCTAACAGATAATATCACTGCCCTCCAATTGATACTGGAGAAATGTGTGGTGTCACATAAAATGCTGGTTTACACCACAAAAAATGATTTTTTTCCATGGGCTTTGACCATGTAGATCGGCGTACTCTGTGCTGAAAGCTCAAAATTGTAAGAGTTCCTGATCATCTGACATTGGGTTATCACCTAAAATACTGATGAATAACGGTCTTAAACAAGGTTGCCTGTTATCCCCTTTATTATTTTCCCGATATTTCTAAGATTTACCAATGGCATTGACTAAATTGGGAGGTGATGCCATGAAGTTAGGTCACTGTAATATAGCTTCACTCCTTTATGCGGACGATATTGTGATTTTTGACCTTACACCCTGGGGACTACAGAGTCGTTTGGATTGATGGCAGAGGTTTACTAATAGTCATTCTTTAAAAATTAACATTAATAAGAGTAAAGTTATGATTTTTAATGTTAAGGGAGGTAGAAAAGAGAAACATTTTGAGCACCAACTAGGAACCCAGGAGTTGGAATGTGTCAATACATATTTTTATTTGGGCACAGTATTCTCTGCCAATCTCTGTGAAAGAACACATCTCGCACTTATCTGAGAAAGTAATGGCACATATCAACACTCTTATCACTTTAAAGGAAAGTAGGTCGCAGACACTTTATCCACTTACTGTCCATGTTTAATGTAAAAATACCCTCAACTTTACTTTATACCATTGAAACATTGGACCTTTTTGCATAAAACGGAAGGGAAAATACTTTGTAAAATCTGTAATGTAAACACCCTTGCTCCGGTTGAAACCTTACGCTTAGAAATGGTGCTCCCGAGCATCTATGTTAAGGGCCTGGCCGCCGTCCTTCACTAGGACCACAAGCTCTTGCTAAAGTAAAAAGGAATTCCTTTAGAAGCCTACTCTGATTAAACGCATTCTGCCATATAGGACTACCAACTCCTTGTTTAAGAAATTTATAAAAGCACCACAGCACTTTAATCTGTCCAGTGCTGACCTTACGATAATGTCCCACTACGCACTCAAGAATTTTTTAAAAACACAGCATTAGATTTGGCTCAAAGAATCAAGACATGCTTTCACGCAGAGAAAAGGGAAGATGGAGGTAAAAGTTTTACATGTTCTCAACCATAATTAAAGTTGAACTTGGAGCATGGTATTCGTCGGTTTTTCTTATTGTTTCGGTTGAAAATTGTACCATTACATTTTTATTACAGGAGCATGGCTGGACTTAGCTCTGGAACTTAGACTGTGTAATCTCTGTGGGGTTTCCACACAAACTTTAGAGCATGTTCTTTTTGTGTGCCCGCATTGTATGAGAATCGCTGATGTCTGTTGAAACCATTGCTTGTAAAATATGTAGTGTGCTCAATGAAAGATATCATGAAACGTTTATCTAATCCAGTAAATGAAGTGATGTGTTTAAAAATGCTTCGCTTTTTAAATATTGTTTGATCCTGAAAATCCGAGTCTAACCCCAATAGGATAGTTTATTGGGTAACACACTTTGGCAGAGATATGAGAGTAGCATAACTGTCACGAGGTTGAATTTTACTGAGATAACTGAAGGAGTTAATGCTCCTAAACCACAGAGGGTTTTGTAAGCTGCAAACCACGAGTCTGAATTCTAGGCAGACAGCGTCAACATTTTAACCTAGCTATAAAGTCCCTCTAACCTTTGCTTTTTTCAGTGAATTTCTAAGGTTTTTTTTAATTGTAAACTAAGATGTCCATCGCTGTGTGAAGGAAGGCCCTGTGTCCAAACCCCTGTTGGCGTCCAACAGCACGTGGCACGCAGAGCTGACTATGTGATGTTACAATGTAAAGGGTGTTATTTTAAGTAAGACAGACCTACTGAATTTGTCAAAGGGTTAGAACACCAAAATATAAAAAGTGGGCCTATTGCTTTTATGTGTCAGCACAGTAACATATATAATGCAGACCTATTATCTTTGTGAAAAAGCTGCCAATAATTATAATCGAATGTACATTATATAAATTGGCACATTGCAATGTTTAATAAAAGTGATTATCATCATTTTTTTATTAAAAAAAGTCAAAGTCTTTGGATCTTTATGTTAACATTTTTCATGCCATAAAGTGCAGCCATTGAACCCACCACAAGGGGGCCCTGCATTCTAGCTGAACAGAATATAGTTTCAGCCCGGAGTGCTTGGTAAGCTCTCCTGGGGTCATGGATTTCATGACCCAGGAGACTAGCTGTTGTTTAATGTTGCTGGGGGGCTGCACCACTCCCTGAAGCCTTTCTACGGGCACCACCAGGCTCCAGAAAATATAATTAAAAAGCACTTGCAGGGCATAATGGGGCGGTCCTTCTCTGGAGCAGTGAATAATGAATGAGCAGCTCCTGCTACTCATTTTTTATTCCTTTAATTCTTTTCAATTTTTTTAATGCTTTTTTGGTGCCCTTGTGCCCATCCAGGGCACACACACTTGTTTTTATTGTTGGTGGCTGCAGGGAGGCCCCGAGGCCCCAGCGGCCGGCTCCCCAGCCACCACTATGGCTGGAGCCGTCCATTTATTTTTTAATGTTAACTGTGGTTGTCCTGGTGTCCACCTGGGTCGCCCACAGGTACCTAATCAATGGGGGCCAAAGGGAAGGAGCTGAGGTGGATAAGACTTTTTTTGGGAAAGTTTAGTGAAGATTTGTGAAACTGCTCCTAAGCTGTACACACATTGTACTACGTGCCGTGTTGCCTAGGGGAGAGGTCTCTGCAGAGAGGGCAGTCCCTCCACATACCTTACTATACATGCCTGTCACCCTGGGAAGAGGTCTCAGCAAAGAGGACAGTCCCTCCTCACAATCTACTACAAACGCCAGTTGCTCTGGAGATAGGCCTCAGCAGAGAGGCCAGTCCCTCCTCACACTCTACTATGCACACTCATCATCTGGGGAGAGGTCTTAGTGAGGAGGACATTGCATCCCTACACTGTACTATGCATGTCCTTCGCTGTGGGGAGAGGTCTCAGTGAAGAGGTCAGTCCCTCTCCACACCCTGCTATGCACAACCATCATGCTGGGGAGAGGTTACAGTGGAGAGGCCAGTGCTTCTCCACACTCTGGTATGCATGCCTGTAATGCTAGGGAGAGGTATTAGCGGAGAGGCCAGCCCCTCTGCACATCCTAGCGTACACATTAGTCACCCTGAAGAGAGGTCTCAGCAAGCAGGACAGCCCCACCCCATACTCTACTACGCAAGCCTGCTGCCCTGGGGAGTGGTCTCAGTGGAGAGACCAGTCTCTCTCCACACACTCTTCCATGCACACTAGTCAACCTAGGTAGATGTCTGAGTGAGGAGGGCAGTCTGTCCCCACAACCTACTACACATGCCTATCGCCGAAGGGAGAATTCTGAGCAGAGAAGCCAGTACTTCCTGACACTCTACTACATACATCTGTCACCTAGGGGAGAGATCTCAGCAAGGAAGGAAGACTATTCCCTCACCCTACTATGCACCCCCATCACCCTGGGGAGAGGTGGCAGTGGAGAAGCCAGTTCCTCTTCATACCCTACTATGCATACCGGTCGCCCTGCGGAGAGGTCAGTGTCTGTGGTGGGATCACACAAACAGGGTGTTGGCCATGTGTCCTTCAGCTGTGTGCAGTGAAGTATTGACTGCCTGCGGCTAACCTCACATCGCACACAGTCAAAGGCCAGGCCCTAAGGCCATCCACAGCAAGGAGTTCACTGCCAACTGGGAGTTGGAAGCAGTGCCTGAGCACAGTAGACCCTCTGCCGGCAGCCAGCCCCCAGCCCCACAGCCCCACATGGCAGCCAGGTCCTGCGGCTAACCCTACACTGTGCCACAACTCCAAAGTACATGCATAGTGGCGGACTTAGCGATACCAAAGGGGATGATGGACGGAGTGTTAGAGCAAATCAAACACTCACCCCCAGTCAACTGATCTGGGTTTAATCCATCATCATTCTTTAGCTCACTCCACCACCCCAGTTCAGACATGGCCATATGCAAATCAGTCTGACCCTGTGCCTCATGGGAACAGTCCAGCCCGAACTGCCAAGCCATGTCTTCCCTGGACCGGAAACAAGCATCCTGGGACCGGTTTCGGGTTCAAAACCCTCATCAGCCAGGCTATCTTGAATCCAGTGGCAAAGTGAGCAAGGGACCCACGTCTGGGCATACCCTGCCAACTTAGGGCGAACAAAGCGATACCAAAGGGGATGATGGACGGAGCGTTAGAGCAAATCAAACACTCACCCCCAGTCAACTGATCTGGGTTTAATCCATCATCATTCTTTAGCTCACTCCACCACCCCAGTTCAGACATGGCCATATGCAAATCAGTCTGACCCTGTGCCTCATGGGAACAGTCCAGCCCGAAATGCCAAGCCATGTCTTCCCTGGACCGGAAACAAGCATCCTGGGACCGGTTTCGGGTTCAAAACCCTCATCAGTCAGGCTATCTTGAATCCAGTGGCAAAGTGAGCAAGGGACCCACGTCTGGGCATACCCTGCCAACTTAGGGCGAACAAAGCGATACCAAAGGGGATGATGGACGGAGCGTTAGAGCAAATCAAACACTCACCCCCAGTCAACTGATCTGGGTTTAATCCATCATCATTCTTTAGCTCACTCCATCACCCCAGTTCAGACATGGCCATATGCAAATCAGTCTGACCCTGTACCTCATGGGAACAGTCCAGCCCGAACTGCCAAGCCATGTCTTCCCTGGACCGGAAACAAGCATCCTGGGACCGGTTTCGGGTTCAAAACCCTCATCAGCCAGGCTATCTTGAATCCAGTGGCAAAATGAGCAAGGGACCCACGTCTGGGCATACCCTGCCAACTTAGGGCGAACAAAGCGATACCAAAGGGGATGATGGACGGAGCGTTAGAGCAAATCAAACACTCACCCCCAGTCAACTGATCTGGGTTTAATCCATCATCATTCTTTAGCTCACTCCACCACCCCAGTTCAGACATGGCCATATGCAAATCAGTCTGACCCTGTGCCTCATGGGAACAGTCTAGCCCGAACTGCCAAGCCATGTCTTCCCTGGACCGGAAACAAGCATCCTGGGACCGGTTTCGGGTTCAAAACCCTCATCAGCAAGGCTATCTTGAATCCAGTGGCAAAGTGAGCAAGGGACCCACGTCTGGGCATACCCTGCCAACTTAGGGCGAACAAAGCGATACCAAAGGGGATGATGGACGGAGCGTTAGAGCAAATCAAACACTCACCCCCAGTCAACTGATCTGGGTTTAATCCATCATCATTCTTTAGCTCACTCCACCACCCCAGTTCAGACATGGCCATATGCAAATCAGTCTGACCCTGTGCCTCATGGGAACAGTCCAGCCCGAACTGCCAAGCCATGTCTTCCCTGGACCGGAAACAAGCATCCTGGGACCGGTTTCGGGTTCAAAACCCTCATCAGCCAGGCTATCTTGAATCCAGAGGCAAAGTGAGCAAGGGACCCACGTCTGGGCATACCCTGCCAACTTAGGGCGAACAAAGCGATACCAAAGGGGATGATGGACGGAGCGTTAGAGCAAATCAAACACTCACCCCCAGTCAACTGATCTGGGTTTAATCCATCATCATTCTTTAGCTCACTCCACCACCCCAGTTCAGACATGGCCATAAGCAAATCAGTCTGACCCTGTGCCTCATGGGAACAGTCCAGCCCGAACTGCCAAGCCATGTCTTCCCTGGACCGGAAACAAGCATCCTGGGACCGGTTTCGGGTTCAAAACCCTCATCAGCCAGGCTATCTTGAATCCAGTGGCAAAGTGAGCAAGGGACCCACGTCTGGGCATACCCTGCCAACTTAGGGCGAACAAAGAGATACCAAAGGGGATGATGGACGGAGCGTTAGAGCAAATCAAACACTCACCCCCAGTCAACTGATCTGGGTTTAATCCATCATCATTCTTTAGCTCACTCCACCACCCCAGTTCAGACATGGCCATATGCAAATCAGTCTGACCCTGTGCCTCATGGGAACAGTCCAGCCCGAACTGCCAAGCCATGTCTTCCCTGGACCGGAAACAAGCATCCTGGGACCGGTTTCCGGTTCAAAACCCTCATCAGCCAGGCTATCTTGAATCCAGTGGCAAAGTGAGCAAGGGACCCACGTCTGGGCATACCCTGCCAACTTAGGGCGAACAAAGCGATACCAAAGGAGATGATGGACGGAGCGTTAGAGCAAATCAAACACTCACCCCCAGTCAACTGATCTGGGTTTAATCCATCATCATTCTTTAGCTCACTCCACCACCCCAGTTCAGACATGGCCATATGCAAATCAGTCTGACCCTGTGCCTCATGGGAACAGTCCAGCCCGAACTGCCAAGCCATGTCTTCCCTGGACCGGAAACAAGCATCCTGGGACTGGTTTCGGGTTCAAAACCCTCATCAGCCAGGCTATCTTGAATCCAGTGGCAAAGTGAGCAAGGAACCCACGTCTGGGCATACCCTGCCAACTTAGGGCGAACAAAGCGATACCAAAGGGGATGATGGACGGAGCGTTAGAGCAAATCAAACACTCACCCCCAGTCAACTGATCTGGGTTTAATCCATCATCATTCTTTAGCTCACTCCACCACCCCAGTTCAGACATGGCCATATGCAAATCAGTCTGACCCTGTGCCTCATGGGAACAGTCCAGCCCGAAATGCCAAGCCATGTCTTCCCTGGACCGGAAACAAGCATCCTGGGACCGGTTTCGGGTTCAAAACCCTCATCAGCCAGGCTATCTTGAATCCAGTGGCAAAGTGAGCAAGGGACCCACGTCTGGGCATACCCTGCCAACTTAGTGCGAACAAAGCGATACCAAAGGGGATGATGGACGGAGCGTTAGAGCAAATCAAACACTCACCCACAGTCAACTGATCTGGGTTTAATCCATCATCATTCTTTAACTCACTCCACCACCCCAGTTCAGACATGGCCATATGCAAATCAGTCTGACCCTGTGCCTCATGGGAACAGTCCAGCCCGAACTGCCATGCCATGTCTTCCCTGGACCGGAAATAAGCATCCTGGGACCGGTTTCGGGTTCAAAACCCTCATCAGCCAGGCTATCTTGAATCCAGTGGCAAAGTGAGCAAGGGACCCACGTCTGGGCATACCCTGCCAACTTAGGGCGAACAAAGCGATACCAAAGGGGATGATGGACGGAGCTTTAGAGCAAATCAAACACTCACCCCCAGTCAACTGATCTGGGTTTAATCCATCATCATTCTTTAGCTCACTCCACCACCCCAGTTCAGACATGGCCATATGCAAATCAGTCTGACCCTGTGCCTCATGGGAACAGTCCAGCCCGAACTGCCAAGCCATGTCTTCCCTGGACCGGAAACAAGCATCCTGGGACCGGTTTCGGGTTCAAAACCCTCATCAGCCAGGCTATCTTGAATCCAGTGGCAAAGTGAGCAAGGGACCCACGTCTGGGCATACCCTGCCAACTTAGGGCGACCAAAGCGATACCAAAGGGGATGATGGACGGAGCGTTAGAGCAAATCAAACACTCACCCCCAGTCAACTGATCTGGGTTTAATCCATCATCATTCTTTAGCTCAGTCCACCACCCCAGTTCAGACATGGCCATATGCAAATCAGTCTGACCCTGTGCCTCATGGGAACAGTCCAGCCCGAACTGCCAAGCCATGTCTTCCCTGGACCGGAAACAAGCATCCTGGGACCGGTTTCGGGTTCAAAACCCTCATCAGCCAGGCTATCTTGAATCCAGTGGCAAAGTGAGCAAGGGACCCACGTCTGGGCATACCCTGCCAACTTAGGGCGAACAAAGAGATACCAAAGGGGATGATGGACGGAGCGTTAGAGCAAATCAAACACTCACCCCCAGTCAACTGATCTGGGTTTAATCCATCATCATTCTTTAGCTCACTCCACCACCCCAGTTCAGACATGGCCATATGCAAATCAGTCTGACCCTGTGCCTCATGGGAACAGTCCAGCCCGAACTGCCAAGCCATGTCTTCCCTGGACCGGAAACAAGCATCCTGGGACCGGTTTCGGGTTCAAAACCCTCATCAGCCAGGCTATCTTGAATCCAGTGGCAAAGTGAGCAAGGGACCCACGTCTGGGCATACCCTGCCAACTTAGGGCGAACAAAGCGATACCAAAGGGGATGATGGACGGAGCGTTAGAGCAAATCAAACACTCACCCCCAGTCAACTGATCTGGGTTTAATCCATCATCATTCTTTAGCTCACTCCACCACCCCAGTTCAGACATGGCCATATGCAAATCAGTCTGATCCTGTGCCTCATGGGAACAGTCCAGCCCGAACTGCCAAGCCATGTCTTCCCTGGACCGGAAACAAGCATCCTGGGACCGGTTTCGGGTTCAAAACCCTCATCAGCCAGGCTATCTTGAATCCAGTGGCAAAGTGAGCAAGGGACCCACGTCTGGGCATACCCTGCCAACTTAGGGCGAACAAAGCGATACCAAAGGGGATGATGGACGGAGCATTAGAGCAAATCAAACACTCACCCCCAGTCAACTGATCTGGGTTTAATCCATCATCATTCTTTAGCTCACTCCACCACCCCTGTTCAGACATGGCCATATGCAAATCAGTCTGACCCTGTGCCTCATGGGAACAGTCCAGCCCGAACTGCCAAGCCATGTCTTCCCTGGACCGGAAACAAGCATCCTGGGACCGGTTTCGGGTTCAAAACCCTCATCAGCCAGGCTATCTTGAATCCAGTGGCAAAGTGAGCAAGGGACCCACGTCTGGGCATACCCTGCCAACTTAGGGCGAACAAAGCGATACCAAAGGGGATGATGGACGGAGCGTTAGAGCAAATCAAACACTCACCCCCAGTCAACTGATCTGGGTTTAATCCATCATCATTCTTTAGCTCACTCCACCACCCCAGTTCAGACATGGCCATATGCAAATCAGTCTGACCCTGTGCCTCATGGGAACAGTCCAGCCCGAACTGCCAAGCCATGTCTTCCCTGGACCGGAAACAAGCGTCCTGGGACCAGTTTCGGGTTCAAAACCCTCATCAGCCAGGCTATCTTGAATCCAGTGGCAAAGTGAGCAAGGGACCCACGTCTGGGCATACCCTGCCAACTTAGGGCGAACAAAGCGATACCAAAGGGGATGATGGACGGAGCTTTAGAGCAAATCAAACACTCACCCCCAGTCAACTGATCTGGGTTTAATCCATCATCATTCTTTAGCTCACTCCACCACCCCAGTTCAGACATGGCCATATGCAAATCAGTCTGACCCTGTGCCTCATGGGAACAGTCCAGCCCGAAATGCCAAGCCATGTCTTCCCTGGACCGGAAACAAGCATCCTGGGACCGGTTTCGGGTTCAAAACCCTCATCAGTCAGGCTATCTTGAATCCAGTGGCAAAGTGAGCAAGAGACCCACGTCTGGGCATACCCTGCCAACTTAGGGCGAACAAAGCGATACCAAAGGGGATGATGGACGGAGCGTTAGAGCAAATCAAACACTCACCCCCAGTCAACTGATCTGGGTTTAATCCATCATCATTCTTTAGCTCACTCCACCACCCCAGTTCAGACATGGCCATATGCAAATCAGTCTGACCCTGTGCCTCATGGGAACAGTCCAGCCCGAACTGCCAAGCCATGTCTTCCCTGGACCGGAAACAAGCATCCTGGGACCGGTTTCGGGTTCAAAACCCTCATCAGCCAGGCTATCTTGAATCCAGTGGCAAAATGAGCAAGGGACCCACGTCTGGGCATACCCTGCCAACTTAGGGCGAACAAAGCGATACCAAAGGGGATGATGGACGGAGCGTTAGAGCAAATCAAACACTCACCCCCAGTCAACTGATCTGGGTTTAATCCATCATCATTCTTTAGCTCACTCCACCACCCCAGTTCAGACATGGCCATATGCAAATCAGTCTGACCCTGTGCCTCATGGGAACAGTCTAGCCCGAACTGCCAAGCCATGTCTTCCCTGGACCGGAAACAAGCATCCTGGGACCGGTTTCGGGTTCAAAACCCTCATCAGCAAGGCTATCTTGAATCCAGTGGCAAAGTGAGCAAGGGACCCACGTCTGGGCATACCCTGCCAACTTAGGGCGAACAAAGCGATACCAAAGGGGATGATGGACGGAGCGTTAGAGCAAATCAAACACTCACCCCCAGTCAACTGATCTGGGTTTAATCCATCATCATTCTTTAGCTCACTCCACCACCCCAGTTCAGACATGGCCATATGCAAATCAGTCTGACCCTGTGCCTCATGGGAACAGTCCAGCCCGAACTGCCAAGCCATGTCTTCCCTGGACCGGAAACAAGCATCCTGGGACCGGTTTCGGGTTCAAAACCCTCATCAGCCAGGCTATCTTGAATCCAGAGGCAAAGTGAGCAAGGGACCCACGTCTGGGCATACCCTGCCAACTTAGGGCGAACAAAGCGATACCAAAGGGGATGATGGACGGAGCGTTAGAGCAAATCAAACACTCACCCCCAGTCAACTGATCTGGGTTTAATCCATCATCATTCTTTAGCTCACTCCACCACCCCAGTTCAGACATGGCCATAAGCAAATCAGTCTGACCCTGTGCCTCATGGGAACAGTCCAGCCCGAACTGCCAAGCCATGTCTTCCCTGGACCGGAAACAAGCATCCTGGGACCGGTTTCGGGTTCAAAACCCTCATCAGCCAGGCTATCTTGAATCCAGTGGCAAAGTGAGCAAGGGACCCACGTCTGGGCATACCCTGCCAACTTAGGGCGAACAAAGAGATACCAAAGGGGATGATGGACGGAGCGTTAGAGCAAATCAAACACTCACCCCCAGTCAACTGATCTGGGTTTAATCCATCATCATTCTTTAGCTCACTCCACCACCCCAGTTCAGACATGGCCATATGCAAATCAGTCTGACCCTGTGCCTCATGGGAACAGTCCAGCCCGAACTGCCAAGCCATGTCTTCCCTGGACCGGAAATAAGCATCCTGGGACCGGTTTCGGGTTCAAAACCCTCATCAGCCAGGCTATCTTGAATCCAGTGGCAAAGTGAGCAAGGGACCTACGTCTGGGCATACCCTGCCAACTTAGGGCGAACAAAGCGATACCAAAGGAGATGATGGACGGAGCGTTAGAGCAAATCAAACACTCACCCCCAGTCAACTGATCTGGGTTTAATCCATCATCATTCTTTAGCTCACTCCACCACCCCAGTTCAGACATGGCCATATGCAAATCAGTCTGACCCTGTGCCTCATGGGAACAGTCCAGCCCGAACTGCCAAGCCATGTCTTCCCTGGACCGGAAACAAGCATCCTGGGACCGGTTTCGGGTTCAAAACCCTCATCAGCCAGGCTATCTTGAATCCAGTGGCAAAGTGAGCAAGGGACCCACGTCTGGGCATACCCTGCCAACTTAGGGCGAACAAAGCGATACCAAAGGGGATGATGGACGGAGTGTTAGAGCAAATCAAACACTCACCCCCAGTCAACTGATCTGGGTTTAATCCATCATCATTCTTTAGCTCACTCCACCACCCCAGTTCAGACATGGCCATATGCAAATCAGTCTGATCCTGTGCCTCATGGGAACAGTCCAGCCCGAACTGCCAAGCCATGTCTTCCCTGGACCGGAAACAAGCATCCTGGGACCGGTTTCGGGTTCAAAACCCTCATCAGCCAGGCTATCTTGAATCCAGTGGCAAAGTGAGCAAGGGACCCACGTCTGGGCATACCCTGCCAACTTAGGGCGAACAAAGCGATACCAAAGGGGATGATGGACGGAGCATTAGAGCAAATCAAACACTCACCCCCAGTCAACTGATCTGGGTTTAATCCATCATCATTCTTTAGCTCACTCCACCACCCCTGTTCAGACATGGCCATATGCAAATCAGTCTGACCCTGTGCCTCATGGGAACAGTCCAGCCCGAACTGCCAAGCCATGTCTTCCCTGGACCGGAAACAAGCATCCTGGGACCGGTTTCGGGTTCAAAACCCTCATCAGCCAGGCTATCTAGAATCCAGTGGCAAAGTGAGCAAGGGACCCACGTCTGGGCATACCCTGCCAACTTAGGGCGAACAAAGCGATACCAAAGGGGATGATGGACGGAGCGTTAGAGCAAATCAAACACTCACCCCCAGTCAACTGAACTGGGTTTAATCCATCATCATTCTTTAGCTCACTCCACCACCCCAGTTCAGACATGGCCATATGCAAATCAGTCTGACCCTGTGCCTCATGGGAACAGTCCAGCCCGAACTGCCAAGCCATGTCTTCCCTGGACCGGAAACAAGCATCCTGGGACCGGTTTCGGGTTCAAAACCCTCATCAGCCAGGCTATCTTGAATCCAGTGGCAAAGTGAGCAAGGGACCCACGTCTGGGCATACCCTGCCAACTTAGGGCGAACAAAGCGATACCAAAGGGGATGATGGACGGAGCGTTAGAGCAAATCAAACACTCACCCCCAGTCAACTGATCTGGGTTTAATCCATCATCATTTTTTAGCTCACTCCACCACCCCAGTTCAGACATGGCCATATGCAAATCAGTCTGACCCTGTGCCTCATGGGAACAGTCCAGCCCGAACTGCCAAGCCATGTCTTCCCTGGACCGGAAACAAGCATCCTGGGACCGGTTTCGGGTTCAAAACCCTCATCAGCCAGGCTATCTTGAATCCAGTGGCAAAGTGAGCAAGGGACCCACGTCTGGGCATACCCTGCCAACTTAGGGCGAACAAAGCGATACCAAAGGGGATGATGGACGGACTTAGCTCCTCAAGGAGGTTGGACGAAGGGCCTGGGCAACTCACTGAGGGACGTAACCACACTGCTCCAGAGGTTGCCACTGAAATGCTGAAAACCTTGCTAGTAAATGAGGTTCAGACCCCATTCTAATACCTCTGACAATATTCTTGCACTCTTGATACTGGCTCATCCAGTGCTTTAAATGAGCAATTTTGTTCAGCGTCTGAGTACCTGCACTTCTTTTATTTAGAAGGGAGAGTACCAGCACATCTCAGCAGTGATGCAATATATTTAATAGGAGAGTACTGGCACTTCTCAGGAGCAAACAGGTACTCTGGGGTAATGAGTGATAGAATGTCTACACTTCCAAATTAAACCCTGGTCATCACTATACTTATGTAATGAAATCTCCTGGATTTGCTTGTTTTATAGATGTAAAGACAACTTTGGAAGATGTTGATACGCTTGTAAATGACACAAACTGGGACATTTCATTACCTTTATTATGAGCCATCCAGGCTGGGCCTCTACATCACCACCTGATTCAGAGTTTAACCAGGCCACATACTCGAAGTTCTAAAAATAATCTACACTTACCAGGAGCTAAGGCAGGGATGTGTGGTAGCTCCTATTCTTTTAGTCTTTATAAAGGTTACCTCCTAGTTAAGCTTCAAAAGATTATTGCTTTGTCACCAAAAATCAGCTTGTCTCACTTCCTTAACCTACATTGCACGGATGACATTGTCACCCAGAATCGCCAGTGGTTGGACTTTTTGAAAATAAGCCTCCCATCACAGTATTTGGCCTACAATGCTCTCTCACTGCATTAGCAAACTACTACCAACAAATTAGTAGTACATGCATTTCTAGCAAAGGTACTCATCCTGGTACGAAGAGATGTCAATTTGGCATCTGTAACTTTGATAATATAGAATTTTGGCATATTTCCACCTATAAATATTATGAGTTCATAATGATGAAGGTGGGAGATATATATACTAAAGGTCCAAGATAAAAAGCAGAGCTGCTCCTCAAACCTTCACGCTACTGTAAGGCAGCCTTTGGAGTCCAACATCTGAGCTTGTTGCATCAGTAATCCCAGAGAAACATCATGCCAGCCCTCATCCATGCACACAGTACAGCTTCTGGAGAGCTGTGAACATGGTTAAATCAGACCCAATACCACATATTTAGATCTTTGTTTGTAACTCCAGCTTTATCAAATCAGGAGCGGATTCGGTTAGAATTCCACCTTCAGAGATAGTCATGGTTACAGACAAGAGAAGTGATCAATTATTGCTGGACTGTAAAAGGCCCAATACATGGAGTAAAATATGGGTCCAGAAAAAAACATTGAAAATCCATGGTCAATTTACTTACCATAGAGTGTTAATGATTTGAAACTGTTTAACAGCTGCCAAATTTGGGACACATACAGTGATTTTATCACAAAAAATACAGAAGAGACATCTTTCAAAGTAAAGTTTTTGGTAAGAGGTAGAATCATTTCTCAGTACTGTTTCGAAGACAATGACAAATACATTTCTTCAATTAAGTTTTTTGATCATTTTGTTTAATGAATTCAGAAAATTCTGGAAATTGTTTAAAAATAAGAATGGGCATTGTACAGTCTTTGACCAACCAGGGAAGATTTGGATAAAAATTATGCATATAAAAATTGCTATTCGGCGTTGTTGGAAAGCAGTTGTTTATTCACTTGGTGGAAAGGGTTTATAACTGTCAGCCAGATTTGTAAAATTCATGGCTTTTGAGGTAAAAGTATTGGTCAATAAAACCCAGGGTGTTAACAATCAATGAGTTATGACATCTTGTGGTTGAAGTTGAAACATACATTTGGGTAAGCTAATCAGGTTTTTGGCTTGTGCCATTGAGGGTCCAAGTTGTATAGTTTTTACAAAAAGTTTCAAAAAACAAATTTTCAAATGAACAACCTTATTATCGAAGATTATTCTTGTTTTTATCTTTAATAAACAGGTGTCCAATATGTGCAGTAGTTTATGTGAGAAATTGGGTTGTTGGTTGACTGGGGTGTGAGCCCTGGTTTAGCAACAGCCACAATACTTGAAAGGGTGAACCACTAAAAGTCACTAAATTAACCTGTGCTTAACCCTGGGTTGCTTGGCATAAAAAGAAGTCAAGTTTAACTTGAAGGCAATGTGTAAAGTATTTTTGCAGCACAAAAACAGCAATAAAGTGAAAACACAACACAATAAAAATCCCACAACAAATTAGAAATCTAGGGGCAGATGTACGACCCCTCCAATTTGCGAGTCACAAATTGCATCATTTTGCATCACGCAATTTGCGATTCGTAAATTGGAATTTACAACAGTGTCTCAGACACAGTTTGCAATTCCTAATTGGGTCACAAATTGCCTGCCTCATTAATATTCATGAGGCAGGTGCAATTTGTGACCCCGTTGGGAACGGCTAGCACTCCTAGGGATGGTGTCCGGCCGGGGTCAGCAGACCACCACGTCTGTGACTGCTTTTTAAATAAAGCATTTTTTTTTTATGCAGCCCATTTTCCTTAGAGGAAAATGGGATGCATTTAAAAAAGAAAAATGAAACATTACTGTTTCATTTTTTAAGAGTAGGCACTGATCCCTGGGACCACTGCCTGCTCTTAAAAAATATTTGCGAGTTTGCGAGTGGCTTACCACCTATTTGAAATGGGTGGTAAACTGCGAGTGTTTTGCGGCTGCAATTACGGCCCCAAAACAATCCTACATTGAAGTGCAAGTCGCTATTAGGAAGGGACGCCCTTGGCACGCCCCTTCCTAATAGCAAGTCGTAAACACTATTTTGTGAGTCGGTAATAGGTTAGTGACTCGCAAAATAGGGTTAGTAAACAGGGCAAACGGGTCAATTTCCTGTTTGTGACCACAGAAAACGGTCGTACATCTTGCCCCTAGAGTAAATTTTAACAAACTATTTGATAGGAACAATGCAGTGGTGACTAGCCCTTTGTGCGAAGGCAGAGTACAGCATGTTCAGTTGCAAGTGGGGCAGTGTCTAGCTCTGACCCCATCCTGCCAGCAGATGGCACATTCAGGCACACCTAAACCCTCTATTGTGTATCTGTTTGGGAGGAAATCACAAAGTCTAACAACCAGTTACAACCAGTCATATGACCTAAGCCAGGCTGCAGGCACCAAAAAGCTAAGGACAAGAAAATGCCAACTTTCTATAAGTAATCTAAAAAGGCACACATTTATTGCGCCAAACAGTCGCACTGCGATAAGTAGGATTTGATCCTCATAGTAAACATGTATATATGACGTACTCCAAGTTTAATCCAGTAGTGAACCAATGTTTCATCAGAAGTTTATGCCAAAATTCATCCTTTATACATAGTCACCACGAAGACAGCGAGGTTCCACAGTAATGCTTTATTTTCGTTTTCAACTGCCTTCTGTGTGCCCATCCGGGCTTCAACATTGACATGTAGGGGTGAACAATTCATGTTGATTAACCTCTCGCAATTCCACCCAATGCATTTCGGACTGTTCTAGCCCTTCGTCAGGGGTAACTGAAATGATGACAAAAAAACATCTAAACCAACTTCTCAAAAGCAAGTTGAATTTTACAATTTAACTTTTACAATTACAAGCGCGTGCTGCTGCCTCGGCCTGCGATTCACCTTTGCCCACTCCCACCCTGTATCTATTAATAATAGCGTGCTCGACTATACAAGGTAAAAAACATAATCCCCCTTTGCGTGCTACAAACCCAACATGTGGTGAATGCTCAATTGCACAGAACGTGATGCCAATATCCCATATTAATTTAAAAACCTTTTCCAAATAGTGCATGAAAATACAAAACAGAAAAACGAACTCACTTAAACCCAAACGACATCCCCTTTCCCGACCTGGTTCCTGCTGTCTAACAACCCGTACCTTAAACCAAAATGTAGGCCCATCCAAACTACCTTAAAAACCACGATCAACCGCCTTGTCACCTCCTCTACACTTTCTCCAACTGCCGTGAATGCATGTACCCTCGTCCACGTACACCTGCTCAACTCACCCACCTGTCTGCCATCTGCTTTTAACCAATCAAAACGATGTGATCTTGACCCCGTGACCCAATCCCAGTTCAAACAAAAAACCTTAAAGAAATACTACGTGACCTCTCCGCGTGAATATACCCGTCTATAAGTGGCATTTTCAAAATTGTAATTTAAAATCTGACTTTACCATTAAAGAGGATTTTTAATGACAGTTTCATAGATACCAAACATGAAATGCTTATCCGTCCCCAATGAAAAGTTAACACTTATTAAAAGTAAAAAGTCAACTTAATGTTATCCTATGGGACATGTAGGCCTGACAGTAATGAGTAACAGATTTAGGAGTTTTTCACTACCATCCCCAATCTTTTAATTACAATGAACACTGCCCTATGGGCTACGTAGGGCCTACCTTAGGGTAACCTTTATGCAATAAAATGGGAGTTTAATGTTATATTGCCAAGGCGAATTGGCAGTTTGAAACTGCATTCAGGCTGCAATGGCAGACCTGGGACATGTTTTAAGGGGCTACTTTAGTGGGTGACACAATAAGTGCTGCAGGCCATTAGTAGCATTTAATTTAGAGGCCCTGGGTACATAGTATACCACTTTACTAGGGACTTATATGTAAATTTAATATGAAATCAGGTGTAAGCCGATCTTACCCTGGTTTAGAGAGTGAGCACAAGCACGTTTGTACTTGTTAGCAGTGGTAAAGTGCACAGAGTTCTCAGGCCAACAAAAACAAATTCAGCAAAATAGGAGGGTGACCACTCCAAGGCTGACAGGTCTAACAACCCAGAACAATCAGTTTGGTTGGACTTACACCACATGCAATTCTAAATGTTTCTGACCAACTTGTTAGGTCCGCAAACTCTGAACCTCAGTACTGTGGGCCTTGTACCCTGTTAGAAGCTGCACAGGTATGGTCTGTGGGCATAATCACAGCCCAGTCCCTATTGTATCCCTGTAGCAACACGGGGGGCAGAAACTTCTCACCCTTGACAGGCTCAAGCCTGCGCAGTTCCCCCTTCTTCACTCCCCTCTCTCAGCCCTCCAGCTGATACTTTCCATATGATGATAGCAGGTGGAAAATGTCAGAGGTCTTCTCTGTGGAATCAGGGAAAACAACACAGAAAAGGACATGTATCTCTTGATCCATGTGGTTGTTCCACATTCCTGAGAAAACAACTCACAATTGCAGTTTTTGATGCAGGGATACCGTCTGAACTCAGGGATTTCACCTTCCGATATTCCTTGCGCCAAAAACTGGCACACTGGTAATAAGGGCCCTAAAGATGAATGAAAAAATATTAAAAAATAAAAGGATTGAGAACAAACATTGACAAAGTAAAGTACTGACCTACCAGCCCTAGCAGGTCAATACTTTACTTTGTCAATGTTTGTTTTCTAAACTGTAGGTACACATGTGATCGGCCAAAATGCCATAAACTACACTGTAAGAGAGTCAGTGGCTTGAATGGATGGCCATGTTGCATGCTGTATCGGGGGAAGCAATATGTTAATGACAGTTAAACTGACCAAAGAGTGAAGAGCGCTGATCCAAAGTCAAAAGTGTATATGTATGTATTTTTAAGTCTAGCTTTAGCCAAGACCATTTGATTTTACTAAGATAATAGATACTTAGTATACAAATATGTTTTTTTAGCCATTGATCTGTTGTTGTGTAATTCACATTTTCCTTCTTTCCTTCACAGTATACCATATTGAGCAATAGGTCAGCTCACCTGGGCCACTGTACGTGATGGAATTCTGCAAGTGCACTAGGTTTTCTGGCACCAAAAAAGATGTCCTCTTGTGTTCCCAGGACTGATGTACCAATGTGTGCGATATAGATATAGTTATATAAATCCCAAACGAACACTCTTACTCTTGAAGCAACACCGCGCGGACCCTCTGGTGTGGTGCATTTGCCGCCAGGTGAGAGGAAACCTGTCACAATTCAAACACACAAACCAAGTTCAGGAACACAGACTTGTGCTCTAAAGTAACTACAACTCACACGCTCATCATGCTCTGCTAATTTTCTCCCATATTACATCACTCATGACATGTTTTATGGCATCACTGATAATATCACTGCAACATCTGAAATGACTTCTGTGCATGGCAGGGCACTAGTTATAGTTGTAATGTCTTGAGAGTTAGCAATGACGGAACTCTTTTGGCTCCTGATGGATTCCATAGAGCTGTGATGTAAGTGTTAGAGCGGAATGCAATAAAGGCTGATTTAGAACGTTGAGTTCGCGGTTACACGCAGAAGAAAAAGGCATGTAATACTAAGCTCCTGTGCGGTGTAGTCATTGGTGGGTAGCCAGGTTGGGGAAGACGTCACAATATTTACTTTAGAGCACGAGTTGTTGTCTCTTGATAAAATTATAACTGGTGAATTCAGTGGTTTTGTTAATTTAAAAAATGTGTTTAACTGACATTTTTATCTAACTATAACATCCTTTTCACCTTTGTTTTTTTCAGTGAATTTCTAAAGTTTTTTTAATGCAAATTAAGATATTTTTAGCATACCTAACTATAACGTCACCTTTGCCTTTGGCTTTTTTGCAGTGAATTTCTAGGTTTTTTTAATGTGAGGTAATATTTCATTACAATATGTAACACCAATTCCACCCCGTGCACAGCCTTCGGCCATGTGCGGCATGGGATTGGCCAAAGGGCCTGGTCTGTGGCCAGGCCCTGTGTCCAACCGCCTGCAGGATGCCTGTTAAACCTGGCATTCTTGGTGTGGTCTTTCCCCTAACATTTATCCTTTAGACCTCCTGTATTTGCTGACTTCGTATTGCTGACCTGAGGACTCTGCACACTTTACAACTGCTAGCCAGTGCTAAAGTGCTTGTGCTCTCTCCTTAAAACACGTTAGGTTGGCTTATACCCAGGTGGCATATTTAATTTGCTTGTAAGTCCCTAGTAAAGTCGCACTACCTTTGCCCAGGGTCTGTAAATTAAATGCTACTAGTGGGCCTGCACCACTGGTTGTGCCACCCACGTAAGTAGCACTTTAAATACGTCACAGGCCTGCCATTGCAGAGCCAGAGTGTGCAGTTTTAAACTGCCATGTCGACCTGGCAAATTGAATCATTTACCAGGCCCAATCTTTCCTTTTTATTGCCTATAAGTCAGCCCTTGGGTAGGCCCTGGACAACCCAGAGCGCAGGGTGCGATGTATTTAAAAAGTAGGGCATGTACTTTTGAGTTTTACATGTCTTGGTAGTGAAAAACTCTTACATTCATTTTTCACTACTGCAAGGCCTACCTCTCCCATGGGATGACATTGGAGTTACCGTATTACATTTTATAAGTGCAACTTCCAAATGGGAACAGGTAACAGGTTCATAGTTGGTGTCTCTCAAATTGTAAAGAAAAATCCTGGCTCATGCTGAAGTCAGATATTAAGTTACAATTTGAAAATGCCACTTTTACAAAGTTGGCATTTTATTGCCTTAGCCATTTGGTTCCTGCAAACTGTCTTAGGTCACATGACTGGGTGTAGTAGGCAGTTGGGCTTTGTATATTCCTCCTGGACACCACACACAATGGGAAGCATAGGTGTGACTGGATGGGCCATCACTGGAAGGATGGGAAGGCATAGCCTGTGTCTTGTCTCCACACAAAGGGTTAAATACCCCCTGTAGTTAGTCTGGAGCCAGGGCCAGGAAGGCAGGGCACCTGTACACTTCAAAGGCATGCCTCTAGAAGCTTCTCCCCACTTCAAAGGCACAACTGTGTATAAAAGAAGGACTTCAGACACCAACTGTTCAGTACACTTCTGGACCTTTGGATACTCTGCCACGAAGAAGGACTGCTATGCTGCTGAAAGGACTGCTACTCTGCTGGACTGCTGCTCTGAAGCAACTGCTGCCCTGCTGTGCTGACCTGCTGCATGTTCCCTTCTTGCCCGGGTGAGAAGGACTGGACCTGCATCTCTTGAACCCAGAACCCAGAGTGACTCCAAGAGCTAGTTGGCTGGCCTCCTGATCTGAAACCTCAGGGACATAACAGGCTTCCAACAACCTTGCACATGCAACTGGACTCTGCCATCTGTGAGTCTACTCTGCGAAGTGGTGCCACCCCAGTCATGGACCCTTGAAAGTGTGCTTACGGTGCTCTGCCAGCCTCTGTGGATCCAATGGAACCAACGCATCTCCTCTGCTGTGCAGCACAAACCCGAGCAGAACGGTGCATCGCCACTGCTGCGTGGATTGGGCCCATCACAAACAACCGCATCACAGCTCTTCGTAGCTGACATGTCGGCCAGACTGCGTGATGCATCCTCAGTGGCGGCCCTCGCATCCCTCGTCAACTGCAGCCTCAACGACGATGTCAGACTCCGCATAGCAGCTTCGCAGCTCTTCAGAACTGAATCAGCACACCGACGAAACGCCGCAATGCTGACACCGGACTTCTCATTGCAAGCCCTGACGACGAGCTCCTCAACCTCACTGCATCTTGGAACCGATGCATCGCTTCAGCTGCGAGACATAGCTTTGACGCGGTTCCCCGCAACACTCCGTACACCAGAATTTAAAGTACTTTGTTCAGTGGGCCTAACTGGGTCCCTGTAGTCAGCCTGTGCTCCATCATAGTTGGCCTGAATTTGTAGCATTGTCCTGGTCCAGCGGGACCAGATGTCCACAATTGGTGATTTGTGCTTTTTGGAACTATTTTCACTGAAATGTTTAAAATTGAATATCTCCAGTTCTACTAATTGGATTTTTTCGTTTTGCTCTTGTTTTGTGTATTAAAGAAAGGTCTATTCTTCTAACTTGGTGAGGGATCCTTGTGTGTTGTTTTCAGCTTATTACTGTTTGAAGTGTTACAAAAATACTTTACACATTTCCTTTAAGTTAAGCCTGACTGCTCTGTGCCAAGCTACCAGAGGGTTGAGCACAGGTTAATTTAGGGTTGGCTTGTGCCTCACCCTGACAGGATTGTGGTTGCTGCTTGACCAGGGCTCACACCCCAGTCAACCATCAACCCAATTTCTTACAATGCCACATCCAAGCCACGCACAGCCTTTGGCTGTGCGAAGCATGGGGCTGGATGCATGGTCTGGCCTCTGGCCAGGCCATACGTCCAACACCCCCATGGGCAGCCAACCTCCACCACACACAGTCTTGGGCCATAACCGGCATGCTGTTAGTCACAGGAACTTAATGCCATTCCGCATACAGCCAAAGGCTGCATTGCCAACAGCAGCAGACACTTAGGTCCAGCCCCCTTTTATTATATTTTTTAATCTCAAGACTGTCCTGCTGAAGCCAGCCAGGACTCCTGCAGGATCGTATAAACCCCCAAAAATATATTTTCTTTCAATTTGGGACCTTGGGGTCCCACTTTGAGCAAACATAATAAGATGATGGACGGCGAGCTGAAACATTTCAGACGCTCACCCCCAGTCACTATTAGATCTGGGTTAAATTCATCATTGTTCTTCTGCTCACTTTGCCACCCCTGTTCAGACCTAGCCATATCCAAATCAGTCTTGACCCTGTTCCTCATGGGAACAGTCCAGCCTGAACTGCCACTTTGACCCCCCGACCCCCACATGGTTCAGGAGGTCAGGGCACCCAGACCGTGCCCCTCTTATGCTTCTTTTTTTATTTTATTTTCAGGACACGAGGATCGAGTCCTAGTGTCTTGAAATGGCAGCCTCAACATTTATCTTCATGTTTTGGCCAGCCAAACACAGTCTGAGCTCTCGCAGGAACCCTCACTCCTGCAGGAGCAAGGCAGCCGACAGGTAAAAAAGCCTCATCGGCCAATCGGATGGTTCTATTTTTTGATCTTGTGCTATTGCGGAACTCTTGCAAGCCTCTCGCGATCCCAAACATTCAGATAAACAAATTTGTTTAACCTTAATTTCTAAAGAAACATTGAATAGATTTGCACCAAATCACAAAGACACACTTTCTGTACCAATATCTAGCATTCTGCTAAATGTGGTGTAATTCCGTACAGCGGTTTTAATGTAGCCCTTTCCAAAAATTCCTATGGAAATGCATGGGAAAGTTGCATTTTGGGACTGCCCTTTGCCTCAGTCCCTGCTTGATGGAGCTCCTCAAAACTTTTCAGGATGAAGCTGAGTAAAAAAAAAAGACCACTTTTTCTGAAACTTTTTTGAAGATTCGTCAAACGGTGGCAAAGTTATTAGCCAACCAAAAAGCCTTACCCACGGAAACTTAGTGCTAACTATAACTACTGAGTTTATTTATTTACTTTCCTGAAAGGGCCCAGCAGCTCTCCAGACAATGCTGTAGGCCCTTCACTCCTGTTTGCAGTGGTTCACATCCTGAATGGGCACTGAAAGTATCAGACATATATTTTAATCTCATCGAAGGAAGACTGACTGGATTTGCACATGTCTGCCTACGTTCAATGAAGGATATAATAACATTTCTTGCTTCATGGTATACCGTACCAGCTTAAAGGCGGTGCAAAAGGTGCCACTAGGCGCTGAACTCAAGAGATACTGCATTCCAATATATCTTTTGGGGGAAGTCCCTTGTGTGCTCAGCAATTTTCAGGCAATATCAAGGCAGCTCAGGTGATTAATGTACCAGCTGGAGAGGTCTGAGTTTGTCTAGTTGCAGTTCTGACCCATCATAATGTAGACCAGAGGGTTAATGTGCCTGCTGCAAAGCATGTGCAACCTGCAAATCACAGAATTGTGTTTCATGAAGATAGCTCAATGGGTTACTGCTTTTGTCACAGAGATCCTTTTGTTACTTGCAGTTCATAAGTTACAAGCCTCCTAATAAAGGACAGTGAGCTATGAACTGGCATCAAAGAGCTGCATGAAGATTTCAAGGCATAGGTTTAAAACTTATGTTTTTCCCCAGTCTTTCATTATCCTAACATTGCTAAAAGGGTTAGTTTGGCTAGAAATAAATTCTTTTGTGAAGGCAATCCCAACCACTTCGTTAAAACCTGAGTTTGTGCTTTTCCAGAACAATAACTCTTAAAGTATACTGCCTACCAGTATGAAAGACATGTGACTCCCACACATCGTAGTCCTCGTTGTCTTAAGTTGTATTTCCTATACATTGGTTTACATACTTGTATGATTCATTGTCTCTGTATAATGTGAGTATGATGTACAGTGTGCTGACACCCTATATTGGTATGAGTAGTGCTAGAAAAGAAATTAAATAAATGTGGGTTAGGGGCTTTAGAAATATGAGGGACCGCCTTTTAGAGTGGTTGTGAAGGAATCCGTGAAGAAGGAGGTCATTGGCGGTGCCACTGAAGATTATCACACCTGGCGTAACCAGCACAAAAACTGGCCTTAATGGTATAACCTGAGAATTTAGGGCCTTACTTAGAGTTTGGTGGAACGGACACTGCCATGAATTGACGGTGCACTTGCCATGCCAAGCTAGTGGTTTCCCCACCTCTTTTAGAGTCAGGAAAACTGCTGAATTTGACACTATTGACAAGTTCTTCCATTGGTAACCTTTGACCTGATGGTCTGTCACCCACCAGGTCATAGTGATAGTTTGCCCACCCTACTTAGAGTATGGAGAGCATCCCTTATTTTCCATGTCTTGTGAGGCAAATGCTGAGGAAGTTTATTTGAGTAAGGGTAAAAAAGATGCGAAATTAACGGAACATACGAATGACTGGAAGATAGTTGTGCAGGCACTGCTTCAAACAGAAGATGAAACTCCTCTGTGAACTAGAATCTTTGAATAGAGAATACCCTGGTCTGCCATGTGATGCATGGCAAACCTGCAGATGGAAAGCAAACAAGGGCCCCCACACACACAGATTATCACACAGAGCCTCTCCTAGTTATTGACCTGATTGCTATAAGGTCTACTATATAAGTGTAGACATCTCACAAAAAGTGAAAGACTGGTCTCACACACCACCTGGTGTCATGCTTCATCATTGACCAGTCCTCGCCCTCTAAAAACTTGGTTTGATAGAGGGCGGGCATACACCTGAAGACAGGGATGCACTTCTAAAGCTAAGTGGGGGCCCTTAACAAGAAAGTGAAGTTAAAAAGCCATTACGGATGTCAAACCTCTTTTTAATATGACTGACATCTGTATGGGGTTTAAAAGAACTGATCGGTGTGTTGGGGATATCGTGGTCCCCCCACCGTATAACTAATGGTCAACATGTTTCTGCCTAGTGGCCCAAACGGGTCCGTGGCATTCATCAGGACCTATCATACACCAATGGGCTCCTACCTTACCATTCAGTGTAGGTGAGGTATCCACTACGTGGGGTGATCAGGGTCACCCACCACAGATTTACGGCTGTATTATTCCAGCCCTATGCCCTGGGACCTACTTGCCCCATAGGTAGAGTGAGAAAGGAGGACCCCTTTGGTCACATGCCTGTTGTTGATGGGATCTCCCACTGCTGCACCTATGTCTGCATGTCTCACCTCCCCACACACACACACAGAAAACTCCTTGTGCTTTAGGGTCATTGTTATTTTTTTCTACGTACTCACACTTTGAGAATTTGATTGTGAAAAAGAAAATGAATGACGAGCAAACTAAAACATGGCGGTCCTCAGAACATTCAGCGGCGGATGCATGTAAGACTCAGAGACACTTGCCAGGAAGGAAGCATCTATGAGTAGAACGGGCATGGTGGGCCGCCTACCAAACTTAAAATGACGCCGTTATTCAGACAAAGCCTAGTGCTTGCTTTGATTGGCCCTTCCTATCTAACGCCTAAAGGGGCATCTGAGGAAATGATGTCACAACGCATCTCAAAACGTAAGCAGACATCATCAAATAAAGCAACGTCTAGAATGCCTACTGTTATCTGTGATGCAGGAATGGATACAGAAGACTGTTTTTTTTCTCTTCTACGGCGCAAGTCCCTTTTAACGAAATGTTCCACCCCAGTCATAGAGTGCCTTTGTGACAGCACTTGTTATATATCCACTTATTTTAATGGCAACCCCCATGCTTGAGGCATCATTTACCACGCCTCTGTGGGGTTTTACCTTCTACGTTCAGGCACTAACCATTGAAAGCTCTTTTTGGTCTCAAGAAGTTGTGTTTATAGCGCGTCTCAATGGAGATTATAGTAAAGCCATGTCGACACTCATGCAACGCGATTAACTGCTTTACATTTGCAATATGATCACAGTGTGCTAAATCCACCACTTCTTATACAGGCACAGATGCTTCATAAATCAGACCCCTATTCACTAAAGAACAGAACTCCTGGCTCTGCTATAGGTTCCATGTGTGGTCTGTGATTGTTTACTTCCTTTTAATAGTACATTTTTTGTGAGGCGACTAAGCACTATAAAATATAAGGAAATGTTTGTAATGAATTTTCTTTACTAATATGATGCTTTCCACCATATGATAAAACACTGCAATGGCCTAAATTACATTTTCTAATCCGTCATCGTAGAGGGTAGGAGGAGATACCTCACCCACTACACAAACTTAATTACACCGCCTCCTATTTTACTTTTCCCTCATTAACAATAAATCTTGGGTTTCAAGCTATAATGTGCTTAATTTATCAATATAATGAGCCTTTCCAAACATAAGCTTTATTGCTACTGCTAACTGCTGGGTAAGAAATACTGCGCTACAAGTACAAATATGAAAGCTATGCAGCACCCCCACCGCCCCTCCCGGAGAAGAGGAAAAGGAGGGGGCCTGCAGGTTAGCACACATCACGGAATGTATTAGTTTGCTACAAAATGGATTATAAGCTACGTTTCATGGACAAATAACGTAATAATGTGTTGTACTGAAACAGTTAAGCAAATAATGTGCATTTTTACACTCAATAACACGGTGGCCACTTTGCTTTTCCGCTGAGTGAGAAAAAACACCCACTCCCATAAGAACGACAGTGGTGCGTTCCTGGGGCCACAAAAGTCCTCCTCTCTCCGCCTGCTCTACTCTGCTGAGAAAAAAAATAACACACTCAATTATGCGATTCTGCGGCTGCGTCTCTTTTCACATAATTATGGATTTGCTGCATTTGCCGCATAATCCATTATCTACTGCAAAGTCTGCAGATTTTAACAAAAAATTGTTTCTAGCTCAACTGGATCAAAAGTTACTAAAAATGTTGCTTATTTCTGTATTTGGTTGTTAAACTGGTACTAATAAGGTGAAATATTTGCCCAGACAGTATTAACCTGTGTTAGGAAAATACAAGATAATGAAGTAATACTCCAAAAAATGTGCTGCATGATCTGCCTTTTTTGTGGCATAATTTAGTCAACCCTGCCGCATAATTTGGTGCTCCCCTGCCACATAATTTCAGTGGCCCTTACATATACCTGCTAGTCTCCTTCATTATGTGCTCTCCAGAGCTTCCACTGACTGCATCTGCAGTGCTGAACACATCCTGTGCAAGCAGCGAACGAAGAGGAGGAACCTACCATCTCTGCGAAGAGGAGAAAACTACCATCTCCGCAAAGAGGAGGGAACTACCATCTCTGAGAACAGGAGAGAACTACTATCTCTGGGAAGAGGAGGGAACTACCATATCTGAGAAGAGGAGAGAACTACTATCTCTGCGAAGAGGAGGGAACAATATTTTTATTATTTATTTTATTTACTTATAAAGTGCCCGAATCACCGCCTAAGGGGTATCTCTGCGCTGTAGGAGGTACAGCTGTCAGTACAGACAATTCAGACCAGATGAGGACAACTCAGAAGAGCTCAGTCTTAAGAAGTTTTCTAAATGAAAGATATTCTTAGCATTTACGAAGATGAATCGGAAGTTGATTCCAGTAGTAGGGGGCCAAGTAGAAGAAAGCTTTCCCACCCATGCGAGATTTCTTAAAACAGGGAATGAGGAGGGAACTACCATCTCTGCTGAGGTTGTTGGGGGAGCACAGGGCACATTACCTCTGCATGTGACACAGAAGCCGCTGCGGCATTAACAAATGATGTAGGGCGCATGCGCAGACGGAAAATGTATTCCCTCTGCGTAGTGAAGGCCCACACCCTGGTGCAAGTATATGGATTGTGATGGAAGGAGTTTGGGCAGGGTCATGTTTTGTATTTACTGTTGTTGCTGGAAGCGGGCAGAGAGCGAGCTCAGCCTGGCAGAAGAGTAAGAGAAAAGATCTTCCGATAAAAAATGCAGGGGGAGATGAGACCGTCCCAGACCTAGAGATGGGAGGCCACATATGAAGGTCAGGGGTGACTTAAGATCAAGGTGGTAGGAATAGAAACCAGCAGAACCGGGGCGTTAGGATACATGAAGATAGTTGGAGCTGAAGATAAAAGGGAATGCGCTTTAGAAGTCTAAGGTGTGGGAATCAGCTTGGGAGAGGGGATGGATTAATTGTTGATGTTAGGGCATTGGTAGGTGATTTACTACCAGAATATTGACCAGTAAATACTGTGCTATAAAAATATCTTAGCCAAAATATCAGCTACAAAATTATCATAAATGTAAATGTATTTTTAGGTAAGAATAGACTTACTATACTTAACATACATGTACCTTGATGATATGTATATGTTGTCAAAGTACATAGATGTTGAGTGAAGAAGAGTAAGATCCCTATTGCTGTGCTGTATACACTTATTTTCACAATATTTTGGTAGTCGATATTCTGAATACAACATTTTCAGAACAATAATTTTGTTGTCAATATTCTGACGTAGAACATGGTAAGGAAGTCTTAAGTATGCGGTTCTAGTCGAAGGATATTTATTATATCTGCGAGCTCAGCTTGCTTACAATAGGTTGTGTTTGGCTAAGGGGATTTGGCACTTGACAGAGATCTGGAGTGGCCATGTAAACAACTGGCTACTCCAGAACTACGAATTTCCTAGCCAAAGATGCTAGAGAGGGGGATTGTTGCTGCACATTATTCTTCACAGATAGTGAGGTACACTCTGAGGCACTTGCTATTTCACAAAGCACTCTGATCAGATCCAGAGCTCTACTGCCTCAGACCCTGCCATCATTCAAGCCATCAACTCTAACCTGCATCTTAAGGAAAGCACCCACCAGGCCGGCTGTGTCCACCTCGAGTCAGGCAACCAACAGCTACTAGCGCCCGCAGGTGCTTGAACATTTCTCCTCTGTGGTTCTAGATGCATCAAAGAAGAACTGCAGGGGGAGAGTGTCAGCTTTGAGTTAGCTTCCAGTTATAGCCCTGACTGGGAATGATGCGCTCTTGAAGTAGATCAATATAACACATGAGGTTCTGTTTTGACCCTGTCCAAGTAGGGACCCTTATTCTAGTCAGGGTTGGGAGTTACACACCCAAGATAACCCCTGCTTGGTAACTTGGCACAAGCAGTCAGGATTATCTCAGAGGCAATGTGTAAAGCATTTGTACCAACACACACAGTAACACAGTGAAAACACTACAAATGGACATCAAACCAGTTTAGAAAAAAAAACAATCTTTATTTAAGTAAAACAAGACCAAAACGACAAAACTCAACGGGCCTGATTCACAGAACTAACTTACGTCAAAATCCTAAACTTCCAACAATTTTGGTATTCACAGAATGAACTTACACATTTGGGTATTCACAGAATAAATTTACCCATTTGGGTATTCACAGAATGAACTTACACATTTGGGTATTCACAGAATGAACTTACAACAATTTTGGTATTCACAGAATGAACTTACACATTTGGGTATTCACAGAATGAACTTACAACAATTTTGGTATTCACAGAATTAACTTACTCATTTTGGTATTCACAGAAGGCACTTACTCATCAATGAGTAAGTGCCTTCTGTGAATACCAAAATGTGTAAGTTACACAAAATGTGTAAGTTACACAAAATGAGTAAGTTACACAAAATGTGTAAGTTACACAAAATGTGTAAGAGTCTTCTGTGAAAACCAAAATGAGTAAGTTTATTCTGTGAATACCAAAATGAGTAAGTTCATTCTGTGAATACCAAAATGGTAGTAAGTTTAGGATTTTGTCGTAAGTTAGTTCTGTGAATCTGGCCCAACATACACAAGCAAAGATACCACTTTTAAAAGGATCAAACAGTTCAGTCCACAGAAAACTACGGAAGCATCACTTTTTAGCACAGAGTACCTGGGATGCGTCAAAATCAAAGAAGAAAACAGATGCAGGGGAGATGAGGCGCTGGAAAATAAAGCGATGCGTTGATTTCTTACTCCCAGGGAATGTGATGTGTTGGTTCCTTACTGCCAGAGGAGGTGATGCATCGGTTCCTTGCTGCGAGGGGAGGTGATGTGTCAAACTCCAGACACGTGGCCTCGGTTCCTACCTGCTGGGCAACATCCATGAAGAACTTGGCGCCCAGGTG
Source organism: Calotriton arnoldi (assembly GCA_963921515.1). NCBI lineage: Eukaryota > Metazoa > Chordata > Amphibia > Caudata > Salamandridae > Calotriton > Calotriton arnoldi. The sequence continues at coordinate 3,751,924 of CAWUFW010000156.1, forward strand.
CGATGCTTGGAAAATCCGGGTGTGCTGTGGTCGATGCTGCGGCGGCGAAAAAGGCGCTGCGTTGATTTCCCAGCCGCAAGCAGGTGACGGGTCGATTTTGTCAGTTGCACAGCAGAGCCTGCTTCGGAGTCGGAGTGGGTGTCTCGTATGTTAGAGACATGGTGCCCGGGACTCGTGCTACGGCATTCTTGGAGCCTCACGACAAGGCTGTGTCGATTCTTCAGCCGCACCGCGGCGCTGCTTTGGTTTTTCAACCGCACTGCAAGACTGCAGTGGGAAAAACAGGCCCACATAAATAATAAAGATCCATTCCGGTACCTCAAATCCATCCGTCTTGAATGGAATAGTGCATGTTTCCCATTTAATCCGGGGTTACCTATGCAAGTCGTATTAACTGGGCTCTCAATGTGCCAAAGAATGATTGCGAAAGTAGGATAGGGATGTTCAGAAAGAGATATAGTAGTTAAGGAAGGAGTAAAATGTTATTTAAGGTTGTGCACCCTGCAAAAGATAGCGGGAGTGAGATCCAGTGAGTGATCTGATCTGTGATGGTATTAAGCACTGCCCCGTAACTAAAGGGCAGTACCTCATCTTTGTTGCAATATATCTTCACTCCCAGAGATTTGAGGTCATCAGTGCACCACTGTAGAGGGAAGTCTGGGGTGAATTAAGTCATAGTGGAGGTTAGGTGAAATAGTTGGGACTTTTCCCAGTTAATATGAATGCCTGATAGGCCTCCAAATATGATGAATTCCTGCAGGATTCCATTTAAGATCTGTTGGGCCTCTCCGAGATAAAGCATGCTGTCATCGGCGTATCGAGATATTAATAGGTGCCGACTGGGCAATCGCAGCGGCAACTCTCAGTACTGCTGCCTTAGATTAGAGGCTAGGGGTTCAACAGGCAATGCAAATAGCAAGGGCGAGAGTGGGCATTCCTGCCTGGTGCCCCTCGATATCTCAAAAGGATCTGATACTGCTCCAATAATTCACACTGTGGCCAGGGGGTTTGTGTACAATAATTTAACCCAGGTCAAAAACATACTAGGAAAGCCCATTCGAACAAGTATTGCCTCTAAAAAGTCCCATTCTAGTGAATCGAATGCTTTGGTGGAGCAACTGCATTCAAATTTGGGTCTACATGTTGTAGGACTGCAAAGAGCCTTATCAAGTTATGGGAGGGGGACTGACCAGGAATGAAACCTGGCTGATCAGGTCTCACTAGGTGTGTCATAAGGATAAAGAGTCTATTGGCAAATAGTTACACTAGTATTTTTACATCGTAGTTAATTCGAGAGAGGCCTATACTGATCACACCGATCTGGTATTTTTCCTGGTTTGAGCAGGGCAATAATCAGGACCTCCCGCATTGTCTTGGGGAGGTGTCCTGCCTGTTGTGTCTTTTCAAATACCACTAGAAGTATTGGAGCTAATATCCCAGCGTCTGTCAAAGGGGCAGTTACCATGATTGCCCCCTTTGGCAGACCGGGCTTATATTCCAGAGCCCCAAAGTCAAGTCATGTAGCCTAGGGGAGTAAGGACAACAAGGACGACTGTGACATGCTCCCAGCCTGTATTGAAGGTAACCTGAAGTCGAACGATCGGACAATCTGCACTGGAATTCTGATGCTTGCAGCAGTTTGGTGAATAAGTGTTGTTTGCTCTTGATGGTGATCTGTAGCCTGACTGAATAGAGCATAGCGTAAGGGATGTCTGACTTCTGGAGTCTCTGCTTCATTGGGAAAAATTTGCATCACACCTCCTGGACCGCCACTGTGAAGTCTGGAAATAAGGAAATGAGATTGTGGTCAAAGATCAAGGATCATTGTTAACAGACCAGGCAAAGGGCAGCATCCCGGTCATGAAAGTTCAAGAGTCGGGCAATAATTGGGCAGGTGGGAGCTCCTGGAGGAGGTTGACTAGCCAGAGACCAATGCACATGCTCCATTATCAGCATACTAGAAAATGATTCAGCCCCAAAGAGAGTTGTTAGCATTTTTTCCACTTAGTCCTCCAATCTACCAGTGTTGGTTGATTTTGGGAGCCCCAGTATGCAGATATTATTACGGATATATTTTTAGCCAGGTCTTCATTTTTTGTTGCAATTACCTTCAGGACTTCTTCCATATTGAGGACAGGCGGCATGATGTCTTCAACCTTTGATATGCGTTGTTCAGCTTCTTGCGAGCGACTATCATGTTTGTCTAATTTTTGCATAATGATAACAATCCTGGCACTAAGAGACTCCATTCTGGATTCAAGGGCGGTTAAGCTACTTTGCATCATCAGTAGTAGGGCCTTCATGTCGCCAGCATCTGTGTAAACCTCCAGGGTGGTCCGGGTTCTTCTCACCCCATGACTCCAGTGTCAGTTCTGTGAGGGGCCCATTTAGATTCAAAGTGCAGCTAAGACTAGTGGCCATCCGATTTACCCATCTTTATACAGCAAGCATGGAAAGTCTTCTTCACGGTGCAATTCAGACAATGGGTCCTGACAGCAGTAGTATGGAAAATGGCAGTACGCCAGGGGAGCCACTTTCAGCATCCTTGATGTATCCTTGAAGGAGGCATCACAGAGTGCGGCAAAAGGTTAAGCTGGGGTCCCGCCTTCCCCCCTCCAGTTGTATAACTGCCAAGGGGGAGCACAAGCAGACCCAGGGTCCCAAGGAAAGGGTTGGCATAGACTGCTGCAATCCACACCAGTGGCACAAAGCAAGGAGGCTAATTTCCTTTTGTCGCGAGCCTCTCACTGCCCAGAGGTCATCTCGGTCTCAATAAGTATACCCACGTTTCCTCCATCTGGCAAACTATTCTAATGTTGCGGCCTCAGCCCTCCACGAGGGTCACAGCCCAATGACTGACCATCATATCCATTAGGTGGGATGGGGCGGCGCAGCAGAACCCTACGCAAGGCCTACCATCTTGCACTGGGCAGCAGCCGCATATTAATATCAGTTTCCCTGAAGGCAGGGGCGGCGTCCGGAATCGCTGCATATGTAAGGCCAAACTATGCGACACATCCTGCGCCCGCAGCTCCCCTTGCCTAGCCCAGGCCGTGGACACAGATCCTCCGTCACGGCAACCCCTTGGTGTAAGCTGCCACCGGCAACAGGCCAACCTGTCCCGTAAAGGCTGCTCCAGCCTCACCTCTGCCAGGGTCTGTAGCTGTCGCACTGGTCACTCGATCCCGCTCCATAGGCTCAGCAATTGTCCATGAGGTCCCAGTTCAGTACACATCGCTACGCCTAAGCCACGGTAGCGAACCAGGTCTCACTCATCTTCATGGGCTGCCGAACCAGCCACTTTTCCTTCTCCGTGTTGTTTAAGGGCTGTGCGATGCTGAATCGCCATCTCCCGCTGCCGATGAGGAAGGATGGTGTAAGATTTTTGCCCCCACCCACAATAGAATCACGGCAGTGCATCCATCTTGCGAGCCGGCTCCCTTGCTCCCCCTCTCACCTAAAAATCTTAACCCAGTTATCAGAGAATTTACCCTTTTTAAAGCACTGTCTGGCATAACCATTAACTGTCATAAATCCACCAACAGAAGCAACACCAGTCCACGAACTGGACTTTCCACTCACTTGGGCTAATGGGACTTAGTTCACACTGTGACTTGTAGTCTTAAGGATGCCTTTAAAGAGAATGTTGCTATTCTGGCACTTTAGTCAACCCCTCCCTCTAACAGGAGGGAGTTGCAGATTGTCTACTGTCTCTAAAAATAAAGTACCCTGTGCATGGGTTCTTATGGAGGCAGGTATTACAAACTGAATGTTCAGTTTACTATAGTTCAGATTCCAGGTGTTTACTGTTGAGGAGTCTGTAGAATACTCTTGGTAGACTAAGAAGGGCTTAGAGAAGAGGCTACAGTTTGATGTGAGCTGTCGCTGAGCGCACAGTTACATAAGGCAATAGACCCACAGATGTAAGTCATAACTTCTCCTAGTACAAATATGTCTATTCAACAATATAAGCAAGGGTTATGTAAAGTAACAGCAACTCACTTGAAGGCTCAAATCACTTTTTTATTCGAGTAAAATTGTATTATCTAGAAGCTGTAAAAGACTGGATTAAAGAAAAGAAAAAGGGAAAGAAGAGGCAACGGTTATTGATGGGTAAATAATCTCTTAGTTCCTTTGGTGAGAAATGTGTTAAAGATAATACATAAAATGCCATACACAAGCAAAAAAAAGTGTTTCTTTGTGGCAAAATGTGCACAATCTGATCAGGAATAGCAGAAAAAACAATCAGCAAAAATATTGTTTAGCAAGTGTTCACAAGAGTACAGCAACAACCTAGAATTGTTCAGTACAGAGAGTCAGCTCACTAACAGTGTCCGTGGAGAATGATGGGGTTAGGTTGAAGTAAAGTTGCCCTGTTAAACGTAAACTGTTCACCTATTGTGATATAGCTGGATTTCTAAAATGTGTGCTAGCACGTTAGACTAGACAAGGAGGAGCCTTTCAGTCCTCAGTCTAACCGGATCAGTCTGCTTTACAACAGCTCCTGTGAAATCCTCATAAACTGGTCAGTTGTTATCCTCAACTTCCACAAGGTCAGACCAACATGGTCTCGCCCCTTTAGCCAGTGGCGACTGGTAAATTTGGCAGGGAGAGGTGCGGCAAGCCACACACACACACATACACATATACACACTCACTCACACCCATGCATTCACAAACGTGCACACACACACCCATTAACAACACTCACTCACAACAAATTCATGCATTTATAAATACACGCACACATCAGTGATTCAAGAACATAAAAAGTATCTGTCCTGCAGCTTCGGGAAAGAAAAACTCAGAGGTTCGAGGTGGGTTGGGACTGCTGCCTTCAGATCAGCCAATAAGGGAAGACACCAGTCCCTCACTCATCACAAAGTGGGATGGGCTCAATGACAGTTGCTGACCCCATTCTATTATGAGGTGTCACTGATTGACACTCGGCCCTGGACACTTCAGGGCTTAAAACTGAAGCTCCCAGGGCTTGAGGCAATCGGTGATGCTCCCCCTGGCCATGAGGGGAGGCCCTTGAGGCACTTTTGCCAGGTTGAGGAGGTCACATCCACAGGGATGTGAAATCCTCAGCCTGGCAAAGTTCAGCTCAGGCAGCCAGGAGCCTGCGCATTTAGCGCATGTCTTGCTCCTGGCTGCCTGACCTGAACAAGAAGAGTGTCTGTCAGGCTGATCTTTGCTCAGCCTGACAGACACTCTTCCTCTCCAGAAAAAGGTGAGGGGGGGTGGCCCCTTCACCCATATGGACGGGCCAAAACATATTTTAGTTTGTGCAGTGCTTTGGCATTAGGACCATACAGCTACAAGGTTTTCAGTGCAAGGAGAGAAACTCAAAATAACAGGTTGCAGGCATAACTGCAGACTATAGCATCCACACGGCCTGTGAGTCGATCTGGGGGCTAGTTCACCAAGTGAGCGCTGCATGAGGATCAGGCACAAATGAGGGTAAATCTACTATTTTATTTTGTTCAGAAGAGGAGGGGGAAATATCCACCATCTCATAAGTTTGTGCGTGAGTGAGTGAGCCAAGAATTCATTTTTAAATGGCCAGGCCAGGATTCCATTGGAGTACACTCTTAACCAATACCTAGTTATTCCTGATGTGTGTTAGACTATCTTTGACCACAGTATGATTTAAATCAAAGTCTGTGAGAGTTGCTTTTGCTAGATGCTGTTGTCCCTTTTGTTCAATGTGCATGCGAGGCTCTTGGAGTATATCATACAGAGACAGGACTATCATTATACTGATTGTATTCACGTTTCTTTTTAACGTAGGCCTGGATCAAGAGATGTCTGAAAAAATGAGGTCATGGATGGGCCTGAGTTAGCAAAATATAGATTTGAGAAAGGTAGAAATAATGAAAAATGCTTAATGACTTAGTCAATAAAGAAACATTTGAGAGGAGGGAATAGGGTTTTATTTGAATAGATGTCCTCCTACAGTGAGAAACTTTCTGGAACTTCCATGGTGACCTTTTTGTTGTTTTGCATCTTTAATGTGCATCATTATTGTAAATAAATGGGTTATTAGTTGGAAAGGATGTAAGTCCTTCCCAAGTAATAAGCTCAAAATCTTGCCAGTTCCAACAAACAAGCTAAATAAAGTCAATATGGGATTAGCCCCTTTTAGCTATGACGCAAGGCATACAGCCTTAACATAATGAATAGTGCTTAAAGTATTTAGCAGTACCAAAACAATTAAAAAGTCAAACACAACACAATAAAATCCCACAACAAATTTTTAAACATAAAGAACATTTTTAATAAGTACAATTACATATCAAAATCCAAATCAGGGGAACCATGCATATACATTTTTAAAGTTTGGAGCCAAAAAGCACCAAACAAAAGTAAATCACCAATCAGAAGTCACTGTTCATGGTTGACTGGGACCTAAGCACAATTTCAGGCCAAGTGGGGCATCCCAGTCAAAGTTGTTACTTTGTGACATGCGTACATATGGAAGTCTAAACCCACCACCAAGAAAAGTTTGAAGGCTGTATTCGACAAGGTCCGCTCGAAGTGGAATACCCGTTGGCTGAGGTCCCACTGAAGCTGTTGGTTTTGGTGGTAAAAGTTCTGAGTGGAAAAATAAAAAAAATCAAATTTCACACATGCCGAAGTTCTCTCATTTGCCAGATACTTTCAAGCCTTCACCCAGTCAAGATTTCTCCATTGGTTCAAAGGGTCTGATTTAGAGTTTGACGGATGCGGACAGGCGGTCAAAACCCATCTGTTTACCTGTCTGCCAACATGGCGATCTGTCTGTCAGATTTGACAATTTGACAGCTGAGAGTTCATCATTCATCCTCCATCTCCACCGCATGTGGAAGAAATGTAAACATACTAAACTGCTTGAAAAAGAAAATTTCCTTGTCCCAAATACCTCTAAAACGAAAGTTGTACCTTTTAGAGAGAGAAAGCAATATTTTCATTTTAATTGGACATTAAGTGGAAAATCCTTAGAGGTCGTCAAAGAATACACTTACTTGGGTGAATTTTTTCGCAAACTTTACCGAATTCCTCCCATTTTCAGCATATTGGACTTAAGGCAGACGCCCATGTTGGCGCACTACAGAGGTTATATTCTTCCTCTGGGAATAGACATTTTTATTCGTTGCTTGAGGTTTATCGTATGAAAATACCTCCTATTTTATCTTATGCCCTAGAACATATATTAATTAAGACTTGGCAACCACTAAAAGTAAGAGAAGGGAGCTTATTACGCACATTGATAAAAGTTAACTAAGCAGTCTCAGTCCAAGCATTACGCTTAGAGTTATCTTTAGTTAGCTCTTACGCCAGAGCCATTTCTAACATAATTAGATGGGCATATAATCTTTTACATGCTGATTCAGAATCTTTAAGGAATATTTGAAAATTGGAGACTTTCAGAAATGAATTGTCGCAATATACGTTTAATAAGAACCTTAGTATTGCACTAAACCTATCCCATTGCACTGTAGCACTTTTAAAATCTTGGACGCTTGCACACTTGAAGCTCTTCTTAAAGAACTTGACTCCAAGATTAAGCTACAACTTGGATGTAGAACACTGTTCTCAATTAAAATATTTTGCACAATTAGTAGACAGTTTAGAATATAAAACTCAGCAAAGATATATACGCTTTTCACTAGAACACAGGGTCCGGCGTACTATACTTTTATTGCGGTTCGAGATTCTCCCGTTAAAAGTAAATACTTCTAAATGGAATAACTGTCAAAATACAACAGGGCTCTGTGATTTGTGTTATGGAGGAGTGCAAGATTTACTTCATGTATTGCTAGTTTGTCCAAATTCGACCCTGGTAGAGGCTCGGCACCAGTATATAAAGCCCATTTGTTTTAGATATAATATCTCCTCTGCTCAAAGTTTAATCATGTTTTGTAAATCCCCATCTGATGAATTTGTATGTTATAATTTGTATACATTTTTAAAGAGCTTTTTAAAGTTGTTTTAAAGCCGAAACATCATAACTGTTTTTTAATAATTTTATCTTGTTTTTGCTGACCTCAGTTGAGGTCTAAATCAAATTAAATAAAAAATCTTGAAATCTTTACAGTTTGACAGCTGAAAGTTCATCATTCATCCTCCATCACCACCGCATTTTCCTTCCTCCCATGATGGTGGTATATCCTAAATGCAACGGAGGTGGCAAAGGAAAGCCACTACTCCATCCACTGCATTTAGAGTATACCTTCTCTCGACCGAAACATGACGGTTCATCCACCACACCTATGTTGTGGGAAAAATAGCATAAGTAGTCAAACCTTGCCCTCAATAGTCACAAAACATACTCAATCAACATGACCCTGTTACGCTAAGCCCTGAAACTCTATCTGGCAGTGGTGGATGAACAACAACAGAATGTACGATAAACAATAACAGAACACACAAAAAGGAAGAAGAAGGTAAGTTCATCTTTTTAAACTATTTTAAATACATTATGTTACCTATCAACTGCACTAAACTTAAGTTTATGTATCTAATAACAATATACCTTGTCCCCCTGTCTGACCACATGTCTCTCACTACATATCTATATTAAATACTAATTTAATATAATTTTACTATTCCGCACCTCAAGTCGGTAAGTATATGCACATTCTTAACAAATGAACAAAGTCAGACAAACACATGTTAACACTCTACAACTAAGCAATTTTAAATGTTTTACAAAATAAATGTGTACTAATTATATCCCCAAACTGGAGTTTTTAACTTAAATCAGGCAGCATAATGCAAACATTATAACATTTAACAAATCAAAATACATCTACAAGTAAACAACAGGCATAAAAGATTGAATTATACATTTTAATAAAGTAATAATGAAAAGGGACAACAAAGAGAAATGAGATGGTGCCTCCTGCATGGTGTAACATCTGGCCAAGTAGGTTGCTGGTGTATACTAAAACGTCCAGGTTGCATAAATGTTGGGTAGTTTGACTGCTTATCGTAGGTAATGTGAAAAAAACTAATTGTAATCATAATGTGCTGATGCATGTTTTTGTACAGTTGGCCCATGGCCTGTATACTTTGTAAAAGTATAAAACCTAATAAAAAAAATAAAAACTGTCCTCATCTGAGTCTTTTAAGCGCAATAAAAATATAATATTTCAAAGCAAACTCAAAATTTGGGTAACAAAAAAAGTGTTCTATCACAGTCTACAGTAGGATCCACCCCATTATCTTGCCTCCACATCACAGTAGTATCATCCTCATGGGGCTTTCCATCTTCCCGAAGCAGATAGATGTCCAGGCACCTACATTTTGGGATGGGGTGGGGCTTTTAGGGGGTAGGGCCAGGAGGTTCGGGGGAAGAAAGACGATCGGAATGGTGAGGCTTTGGGGTATTGTGTGTTTGTGGGTATGGGAAAACGTTTAGGGGTAAGAGGTGTTTTCGAGGCCGGTCAAATAGTGGAGAGATTAGGTCAGAAGGAGTGTTCTTGGGAACAGGGCAATGCTTTGAATGGGTGATGGTTGTAGAATCGGGTCAGGACTTTGAATGGGGGCAGAATAGGAAAAGGGGCAGGAGTGCCAGAATCACTGGTGTCAGCAGAGGCACTAGCAGAGACAGGACCTCTCTGTAAGGCAGACAGGCCAGTGTGCATGATATTCAGGATATCAATCACTTGTGAGAGATGCTGACTGAAACCCTTGACATCATGCAACAATGATGTCTGCCCCACAGAGAGGCTCTTTAGAACATCAGTGCCTCTTCGAGCACCAGCGCTGGTTGGATGGGGAGGGGGAGAGATGCCCGGGGCAAGGGAGACCCCAATCCATTTACAGTGGCTCTTCTACTGGTCCCTCAAAGTCGGAAAGGAAACTAAAAGGAGGCATATTCACTCATCAGATGCATACTACAGAGGCTAATCACAAAAAGTACACATAGAAGAGAGGTCCAAACATTAGACATTTTAGTATACTAATCTCAATAAAAGGCGCACGATGGAACATCATAACGGGCCTTATTTTGATTTCACAGACAGGTTACTCCATCACAAATGTTATGGATATTCTGTCTGTCTTATTACAAGTGCATTATATTACCAAGCACTTGTGACAGGACCAATGGAATATCCGTCTCTTTTGTGACAGACTGCCCATCTGCAAGTTTCAAAATCATGCACTATATTTGTTAATGGACTAATTTCAAGTAAAGCCAAAATATCCCCCAGCATGTCCAATTGTAATCCAATGTCAAACAGTACATCACATCTATACAGATTATTGTGTGGGGCATACTGTCACAAATGTGACATACATTTTGGCCAACACATTACAACTTAGATATACTTCAATGCTCTAGGAAAATGGCATATGTGTGTTCTGTCATGTGGTGAAGGACTATCTCTTGTGGCAAAATCAAAATCTGGCATATATTAGTATCTTTTTACTTTGAAATATTGTTGACAGGAATGTTCTGCACATATTGTATACTCGTAGTCCATGCCCACCATTCACAATGGTACATATCTGCTAACACACTTGTACGACTATATGGACCTAGCTCAAACTAAACCTGTGTGTTTGTCAAAGCCTAGGTCACGCATAGAATAATAGTGTGTTCAGACACTTGTCCAGCCGTTAGATGTCCAAGACGAAATACAGCCAGATGTAAGGACCAATATCTACTCTCCATGTCACAGAGTGTTTTTAAAAGCACAGTTGTGGCAGATCAATTTTAATATAGATATGACTATGAACAAAATCTTTTATGTGCAGCACAGGCGTGTGAACCACTTGATGAAAGGCTATTTTGCAACTTTTTTAAGGCTATAGGGCCAGATGTATCAAACAGTTTTACCCATACTGTGTCTATGGGAAAATGTGTTCATGCATCTGGCCCATAGTCCTTCACTTACAGATATCCCATCAGCAAAGTTTAAAATACATTATTGTCAATGGGCCTGATGTATAGTTGTGTTGCTGTGTCACAAATGTGGGGAATATCCTGTCCGCCTTATTACAAGTACATTATGCGTTGACACTTGTAATAAGGTGGACGGGATATCCATCACATTTGAAATGAAGTAGCTGTCAGCCCAACTCTAAATCCGGGCCAAAGTCTAATATACCCAAGGCACTTATAATTGGAACTTCATTATATTTTTATTATGGTGATGTTATATTGCGATCTGCTAACTGGAAAGAATGGATAAGAATAATATACATTTTATTTCACATGAATAAACCTACCTCCTTGTTGCTGCTCCATTGTCTTCATCTCACCATCCACGTCAGCGTAGCCACTGCTAGATTATGCCGCATCACAGGGATCAGCCACCACGTTTTTGCTGGGAGAGCCTTCGAAGCTTGAGGACCCCCTTTTGGGGCATTTTCCTGGCAATGGCCCTCCAGATCCTCTTCTTGTAGTGGGGCTGACCTACAGTGAGGTAGATAAAAAAAAAAACAATATTAATCATGTTTTGTTCAACATCACAATACATCAAACCAACATACGATAATATTTTTAATTAACTTCCATTGGGGCTGATTGAGATTTTGTTACTGCGACTAAACTCAGATGTATATACCATCCACCTCATTACAAGTGCATAATATACTATAATAAGATGGATGGGATATCCGTTAGGCTGTGAGAAAATAAAATGTCAAACAACTTACTCATCATGACTATTGGTTGCTTTTTAATATTGTTGCGAAAAGTCAAAGTTTATGTTGTTTTACTCTGGCCATCACTCAATGCTGTGTGATCCCATTAAGGATTACATTCAAGTCCATTGCGCCACATTTATTACTTTTTGTAGACAAGTTACTCCATGACAATGTGACAGATAGGCCATCCACCTTATTAAAAGTGCCTTATATAGTATTTGCTTTCTAATTAGGTGTATAGGTATATATCACATTATGATGTAGTAGTCATTCGGGGAAATAGAAACTCAGTATTATTGTATGTTATGTATAGAGTTCTCCATTCCAAATAGCAGCGAGAACTCTTTCAACAAAAAAACATTATCAGTGTCATCCTTAAGGTCAAGTGTACTGTGAATTGTTAAAATATATGGGGGCAGATGTACAAGGAAAGTGACTCAGTGCGTGCAGCAAGCCATTTGGCTGCACCGCACTGAGTCACTTTCAAAGCACAGGGATGCGACATATGTACATATGTTGCATCACTGTGCTTCCCCCTGTGCTGGCGCACAAACTGCTGCCATGCGCCGGCACAGGCACCCTTGCACCATGGTGCAAGGATGCCTGGGTCACGGGGTGATTGTTTATGTGCAGGAAGGGTTCCCTTCCTGCACATAAACAATCAGAAATTGTGTTTTTCAACTTCTATGTGTGCTGCATTAGCACACATAGAACTTGCAAAACGTCATTGTTTTACTGATTGTTTACGTGCAGGAAGGGACACCTTCCTGTACATAAACAATCACCAGAGGTGATTTCCTCTTTCTATGTGTGTTGCAGAATGCAGCACACATAGAAAGAGGAAAAAAACGAGACGAAATGAATACATTTCTCCTCGTTGCGCCTCCCTAAAACTCCCCTGGGGAGGCGTAGCATTCACACGCATTTCCAGATTTACGATTTCTCGTAAATCTGGAAATGTGGCTGGTTCCATGGGTGTTGCGTGGGAACACCCACAGCAACATCCATGGAATGCCGCTTTCATGCAAAGTGCTGCGTGCAAAGGGGCCATATTTACAAGAGCAGGAAAAGTCACGCAGGGTGGCTTTTCCTGTCCTCGTAAATATGGAGCACGAAAATGCGCCGCTGGTGTGTCACAAAAAGTGACGCACCGGTTGCGTAAGGAGCTTGTAAATCTGCCCCATAGTCCTCATTGGCTTAGCAGTTGGAGAGATAACTTCCATAGACAGGGCCTCCCTTGGCTCTGATAGTACCATGTCCTAAACTATTTATGAGACTAAAGCAGCATTCTAACTAAATCATGACATGCTTAGTGACACCATAGATGTTAATCATTTTGTTACTCTGATCTTTGTTGCCCTAGTCACCACACAGTTTACCAATGCCAAAGTAAGGTTCTGAATGTTCTCACCAACGTCTGACTGATTTTTTTTAATCCATATCTGGCTAGTAAAGTATTGTGACTTACCATTTTAAATTTGTGTACGTTTTGTAATCAGTAATGTTTGTGGGGTACATTACGTACATAATCCGCACATGCTCGAGTTCCAAAAATATTAACCAAAGCCAGCATAATGTTCCAGGCATTTGCTTAGAGTCCTTTTCTAAACAGCAATCCATGAAGGGTCACTGAAGCAGCTTGAGTGTTGACAGCGGGGTGGTGGCAGGTGGCTCTGTGTGCAACAGAGTCTCACTTTTCGTGGAGCTGCCACTGTAGATGTTTCTGGACTGAACTGGCAGCAGATTGTGCTTGACCACGGGCAGTGGCAGCTAAATAAGACACTGCTGCTGACAATGTCCTGAGGCAATCCTGCACCACCTCAGAATGTAAAGTGTGGACACTCAGTTGATGCTCCAGGATGTCATTTTGGGTGCTCTGGATCTCATTCTGGGCCCTCATGAGATTGTCTGGGCGCTTAGAAGTTCAATGATCAAGCTCCGCTGACCTTCCTGCTGCATAGCTGCACTGACCGGTTCTCTATTCATTGTGTTGCCATTGGTGACCACACCCTGAGCCTCCCTCCCTGCAGCAGGTCCTGACCAAGCCCTTTTCAAAGAACCCTGTGACCTTGAGTTGGTAGCCACACGTATAGTCCTTACTGCACAGCAAATGTTATTTCTGTGGATGTTACAGAAGCCGGTACAGGGGTTGTCATAGTTAGATGCCTAGGGCAACAGAGGGCTTGTGGGGGGCACTGATGTACGTAGTGGACAGGACTATGCTGGATGTAGTAGATCTTGTGTCCTGAGGAAGAGGGAGATGCCACACAAACCTTTTGGGCCATGCTGCTCTTGAAGATCATTCTCATAGGCAGGAGTCCTACTCCCACTGAAGACTTCTCAGGCAGAGTGTCCAATGTAGTTGAGGCTAATGACCAAGAACTTGCTGCTTCACCTCGTATAAAAAACTATTTAAAATGTTTAATACAATGGGCTAGTGTGTGTGAGCTGTGAAACCAAGGGTTGTTTTGCTCTCCTGTCCCAGGGTCCAGTTTACTACACCTTAGCAAAACTGTGTGAAGAAGAATCCCTCAAACACCTGTATGTCAATATTAGTAATGTTGAGCAATCTTAGCCTTCTCATGGAGGTTGGTGTGGACTTACAGCACACTATGGGGCATATTCTCAAGGACTTATCGCCGATTTATCGGCACTTTAGCGCCGCAAAAGTGGCAATAGATTTATCGCCCTATTCTGAAGCTGGTGCAAACTGCCGATATCGCCAGTTTACCAGCGATAGCTGCCGCAAAAAACATCCCCACGGATGAGTGCGACAACTAATGCTAATGATATGCAGAGTAGGCGTTCCCGTGCAAAAACACATGAAAACACCACTTCGCGAGATTCTCAATGACCAGTCAGATCTGCGATGCGAACCAAGAACAGGCGATAAGGCGCGTTAGCAGCAGGGATTTAACACCTGCCTTTTGCTGGTGTTAAGCAGGACGACTACCTGCAGTATGAAAGGGAGCCCAGCCCAGAGCCACATCTGAAGACCAACAGATGCCATGGAGCTACTGATCATGCAGCTCGGAGAACCAAGAGGGCCACAATACCCACCGCCACCACTCCCAGCCCCCCCCCCAGATTACCACCGAGGCAGCGCAGGACAGCGGACGACCCTAAAACGCACCAGCCCCAGAGACTCAACGCCAGAGGAAGCCATTGGCCAACACAGGCTCAAAAGGACAACCATCCTCCGCATCCTGACCCACATTGCCCACAGGCTGACGGTACCAACACAGCGGACAACCTACATCCCCCCGCAGACAAAGCTGCTGGCTGTGCTGCACCTGTTGGCCCCTGGTACCTTCAAACCAACAACTGCCGGAGTCGGAGGAGTCTCACAGCCAGCCCCATCAAACTCCCTCACACATGTCATGGATGCATGTCCACAAAAGCAACGGCGGGCCCCTGTATCCGCACCACACAATAGTTCCAATTCGTAGTGTACCTGCGCAACCAACCCCAACGCCAGCCGTGCTAGACACCTCCGTGCTCCAGACCCAAGATCGTAGTAACCGAAATGTGGGTGCGCCAGGTCATGAAGTCCAGTAGTCAACAGTAGTGTAAAAACAGAACTTTATCACAAATACACAAACAAACAAAACGAAAAGCTCAGCCAACGCGTTCCATACCCAACGGGGAACTCCAACAGGGCAACGTGTCTTCAGAAACCTGTGGGCGAAATGGTGACAATGGTCAAACTTCCGTATAGTCACATGCCTAATCTGGTACAGTGTACTGCACTTGGACAAACCAGAATGCTCACAGGCATGATAAACCATGCATGAGAAGACCGTAACAGAAGTTTGTGTGGCCGTAACCGTCGTAGGAATGAAGAGGAAGGTAACGACCACACAAACTGCTGTTACGGTCACATCATGCAGGACTCATCATACCTGAAAGCATCACGGTGTGTGTCAGCTCGATACCCCTGCCCCTCACTCCCCCCACACTGCGCAGGAACATCTTGAGACCACGCAAGGGAACTACGCCATAGCTGGCGTCACGCACGTGTTGGGGGCAATTCACAGCACACGTGTATGACTTGTGCCCCCTGCCGACACTGCACACAATCACCGCAACAGCAACCACACGCATGCCATCACTGTGCATACAAAAGTGGACCACCGTGGCCTGTCCACCAATGTCGTCGCAAACTCCCCAGGCAGTGTGCATGATTCCCACATGTCCGCAAGTTCGCCACCAACCAGCGCTTTGAGGATGGCCCCCATGGAAATGCACTGCCCATCGGCAAGTACCAACTGAACACACCACACACCTCAACTCCACAATCCCCCCAACTCACAACTGTGGGAATGCACACGTCACAAATCCACCACCAAAGTGACTACTGCGTGTGTCTCAGTCTCTGCCACAACCTGTCCATAGGCCTACACACACGTGGCCGACCACCTTCAACGGGCACATTCACACTGGAGACGAGGTGGCTACGTCCCAAACCAACCCGCGCACATCACGATCATCGCATGCAGGGTCGTGTCAGCAAGGGCGGCGCCCCCCACCCAGCCACGAGTCTGCCGCCATGACCGGTGGTGCCTGCCTATCCTGTGCGCCTGCTGCACCCCAGCCCTGGTCCCCAGCCCGGTCCACCGCCCAGCGATGACTGGCCGCCCCTGCGCACCCAGGCCTCAATGCTCACCTGCCGCCACCGGCAGGTCTCCACGAGGGCCCACCACGTGCCGGTGCATCCTCCTCAGCCGATCGCTGGATTCCGCGCCACGGGCCCCCAGCGCACCCTGCGGCACCGCACCACGGAGTCATGTGTGTGCTGACTGCTGCCTTCGGCGTGCACTACGGTCCAGCAGGACTCACAATTCAAATCGAACCACGATTAGCAGGACGGCTCATTGAGGCCTACGCATCATCGCAGGCTGCACACCCGCTCAGCTCTTCAGGTGCCACTAACCCTGTGCAACGCAAGTCATTGTCACGTGGCGGTAGGCCCCTGCCAGCCACAGTACAGCAGGTGCCACTAACCCTGTGCAACGCAAGTCATCGTCACGTGGCGGTAGGCCCCTGCCAGCCGCATTGCAGCGGGTGCCACTAACTCAGTGCACCGCAAGTCATCGTCCCGTGGCGGTAGGCCCGTGCCGGCCGCAGTGCATCGGGTGCCACTAACCCAGTGCACCACAAGCCATGGACCCTTTATGATTGAGTCTCGTGGTGCGGACGCCATCATGTCATCTTCGGCAGTGGGGAATGTGATGTGCTAGGCCCCTTTTATTGGCAGGGTCACATGTCCTGTGATGCCTGTGCTGGATGGGTGTGGTGTGGGTGTTAACCAGCCCTCAGGGAGTGGCTGTGGCATGCTGACAACTAGACCAGTGATCAGCAGATCACTACAGGGAAGACCTGGGACATGTAGCTTTGTCATCCCCCCCTCTGAGCGTAAGCGTAAGCAGAGTGGACTGGCCTGGCGTATGGCAGGCCAGCGTAGGGGTGGGAACAATGAGCCCAGGGCTCTGGGCGTGCTTCAGTTCTGGGCTGGACAAGGAAGTAACTGATGCTTGTGTCTCTGTTGTAGTGTCTACGCCACCCGGACTGCAATCGGCAATGTTGCACCCTGTGACTCAAGTCCCACGACATGAGCAACATGGACGTAAGGGGAAATCACTGACCCTACATTCATCCATACTCTCATACTTGAATGATCAAAGACATGAAACATCTGTGCGATTCTGAATGTTTAATTCACATCCAGTGGAGTGTTGCAGCTGGAGCAGTACAGGGCCATGCAAACCCCACTTCACATTATTGGCCCGTGGAGGGCCAGCCAGAGTCCTTCAGGGAATGACAAGTACATCGGAAGAGGAAGAGTTCAGTCCGCAGTCTGATCGCTGTGTCATTGGTAACCAAACAGAAAATGGCAGTCCATGTCGAGGTCCAAGGTGAGTGTCGTAGAGTGTATCGGGGGACAGTGGAAGGTGATGATGCAAAGCGCAGAACCAAGCAGAAACAGGCCATATGGCGGACATGAATGCTACTGCCTCCTCCTTACCAGTAAGGTTGATTCACCCGTATCTTCGTCCTCTGATGTCACATGTGCCTCACACGTGGGTGGTGGTGGATTTCCTGCCGCACTGTGTGCCACTGACACATCGGGGGCCGGAGGTGGATTGCCTGCCGCACTGTGAGACACTTACACATCAGGGGGCGGAGATGGGGATGTAGAAGCAGCAGCAGCATTAATCTGCGCAAGGCCTTGAGGCAGCAATGCCATGATGATGTGCTGCAGGGCATGGAAGGTCCCAGCCACATCTCGCTGGTGTGCAGCCGTGGCAGCCATTCTTTCCGCCGTCATCCGCTCCATGTTCTCCATGAGCCCCCGCATCTGTCCCAACTCCCGGATGACATCGCTGGAGCCACTCTGACTGGACAGTTGTTCTTGTCTCAGTATCATGACTCCAGCGATGTCAGCCATGGATCGTTGGAGAGCATGGAGTGGACTGTGGGCGTCCGTTAAGGGCTGTAAGTGGTCCCTGATGGGAATCAGACACCCATGTATGGTATCAAGTTTGGCTGCCATGAGGTCGAACCCCACCTGCACCTGATCAGCCATCTTCTCCTGGACCTCTAACACACAGCATTGGAAGGTCATGTGTTGTTCGTGGGGGTCCTGGGAGACAACCGGGGTGGTAGGTGCTTCCTGGTGTCTGTGCAGGGGGTGGGGTCTCCTCGATGCAGCTGGGCTGCCCTGCTCCTGGAGGTGGGGTGCTGAAGCTGTCAATGAGGGTTTGGAGGGCTTAGGTGTCGATGTTGGGGATGTCCTTATCGTCATCAGTGAAGAGTTGTTGGGGCTGCTCTGCAGGAGGCGTTGATGCTCCCTCTGCAATGTGAAGGGGAGATGCAGTATTACATTGTGTTCACATGTATGTTGTCGCATTGTACAAGTTCACATGCTGACTGCATGACAATGTACATTGTGACTGTTTAGGAGGAGCTGCCTATTTGATGCGGGACAGTGGACATTTCGTCAACATCACGGATATGTGTTTGTACTTGTACATTGACATCTCACATTTCCCTGCTATGCCAAATGTGATTGGCCAGTTTCTACACACAAGCGGCACCTGTTGTGTCCTCTGTCCTGTTGTAAACGTGTTGCAGTTTGTACCACATTGTTGTCAATGCTGATGTGCTCTGAATGTCATGTGTGTGTGCTGCATTTTGGGAGAGTCGCCCCTGCAGCTCTGATTTTGCTGCCCCTTGTCCCTTTCAGGCGGTGTGCCTTTGACTTCTGTGCCCATACAGTACTGAGATGTTGCAGACTTGGGTGAATTTGGGTCTTGGTGGGAGTTGGGACTCTGGGGCATGGTTTGTCCGCAGATGTGTTGTTGACGTCAGGGGTTGTTTGTGCAGGTGGATGTGTCAGAGTGTGACCTGCTCCTTTACGGATGTGGTCCACACTCAGCCACCTCAGTGTGGTGGCGTGCACCATGTCATGATGATCGGACTGCAGCCATGCTAATCGTCATGCAGTGTCACTTGCATTGTCAGTGTGGCTCACGGACCCGCAGCTTTGCTGGGTTCAGCACATGTGCATAGGTTGGTTGTGAGATAAGTGATGTGTGGGCTGGCCTCCTCTGGGCACATAGTCGACGGGGCCCTACGTGCTGTTTCTATGTGTGCTGCAGTGTGCCAAGGGGATCAGGGACATGATCCAGAGTCATTGTGGGTGTGCACTGTGCTCCGCTTGATTGTGCATGTGTGCCATTGTGCCCATCTCCCCTCGTCCCCCAGTCCCTGGTCGTTACTGACCCTGTTGCTGTTATGTCAGGTCATGTTGAGCAGTGTCCGGTCCCCCAACTCCTGCCACCGTCTCCCCACTGATGACTGTGGACACCATTTCCTCCATCTCATCCAGCTCCTCCTGTGGCGCTGGACTCCCGCCTCCAGTCTGCATTGCTGCCTTCTGGTTGTTGGCGAGTTTCTGCTTGGTCTTGCGCTTCACATCATTCCAGGGCCTCTTGAGCTCTTCCATTGTCCTCCTCAGCACTCCGACTGCATTCACCTTGTCCAGGATGGACTGCCATGTTGCATTTTTTGTTGCCAATGACACAGTGGAGGTGACGAACAGTTGTTGATGGTGTTCTATCACCTCTGTGATCAGGATCCAGTTTTCCTGCGGACTGAACCGCGTCTTCCTCTTCTTCTTGTCCTTGCCCTTCCCTGTCCCCGAGGTCCCAGGCTGCTCCTCCGGGGGGCTTGTGGGGTTCTGGCCGTCCTCTGTACCTGCTCCGGCTGCCTCCATTGTGCTTCACTGTAGTTTGGTTTTTGTTTGTGTTATTTTTTTTCTGCTTTTGTAGTGATTTTTCCCGCCTGACGTGTGTGATTTGCAGGCCTGGCGCTGCTTTTCGCTGATTGTCTTATCGCGGTTGGGCCCATCGCAACTTTTTTCGCGTTCGGGTTTGGATTTTCATCGCCGTCCCGGTAATGTTATCGCGGACATTTGACGCGTTATCGGGAGACTATCGCATGTTACCGCCGTGTTCAAAATACGACGTTGACACGGAGTTATTTTCCCGCGATAGACGGCGATATGAAAACTTGCGTTAACCTATTTTGGCGATGTTTATCGCACGTTCTTGAGAATATCCCCCTATGTTTTCAACGTTGAAGGTATAGTCCATGTAAATGTAGATTCACAATGGCGGTACTATATTGGTAAAATTTGAAAATGAAAAAAATCTATACATTTCTATAAGGCAATGTACAGGTGTGATTCTAAGATATCTAGGGTAGATGATTCCCTGTGACTCCACCAATCACCTTTTGGGGAGTTGGGTCTATTAGCTAGATTCACAATGTAGGTGCAGCTCTACCACTCAGTTCTCACTTACTATATATGACAATATTTTTCCTACAGACTGACAAACAATCTCTGGGCAGAAAGTGGCAATGGTGTACCATCCACTGACAATCTGCTGTTAGCAGAGGTATGTTATGCCACCGTTGAGAGAGGAGGCTGGCCCACTCTAGTCAGCAGACACAGGCCACTTTGCAGTGCTTTTGAATGATTGATATATGCATCACTGTATGTCCACTAAAATGTAGTGAGCCCACCGACCTTCAGCTACGAGACAGACATTTTTCAAGATGCGCATTCTTTGGTTTAATATACGCAGGGGCTTATTTACAAGGCCCTTGCGCCACTTTTGCGTCATTTTTAACATGGGAAAAGTGACGCAAAAGTGGCGCAAGGGGCTTGTAAATCTGCCCCGCAGTGTTAACCTTAAGCAGACGCCTGCATATGTTCTTCGTACATACAGCCATTATTGTGATAACTCTTTTCTGTCGCAATTGGTTACAAAATTCAGCAACTCCAATCTTGTAACATTTACATAACATGAGTTATTAATTTCTCCAGATCGCAATGCCCTGCCAGTTCAAGACAATCCTGAGTTAGAAAACTGTTGCTGTTACGTCGCCACATTTCTTTTGCAACGAAATCTTCCATTTTCTATAAGCATCTTTGCGGGTAAACACTGGGGACGTCTTTGCAACATCCAGGGTGGCTTCTTTGCATCACCCCCAGGGGCAGAAAGGCCTCCTCCCTGTCATTAGCTTTGCACACAGTAAAAGCTCAGAAATATCCGTTATAAACAGCTACCTACAGATATCTTACCACCAGACGCCACCTGCTGGTAAAATAGATGTACTGTAAATCCTAGACATTGTACTTGTTTATAGGTGTGCCATTGAAAAACATTGGTTATATAATATTCATAAAGTGTACTGATACATCTTAATCATCTCATACCAGATAATTATGTATGCTTTTATAATATCCGCATTGTTTTTAGACTGATTTGGAGGTCACGGGTGTAAAACTTGCTTGCGTTTTTTAAAAGAATTTCACAATATGATGTTGCCCTTGTCAAACAGAAGAGCCTATATTATAGGTACACTGTGATACGTTTTCTTTCTTCTCTTGACTCCGGCAATACTAGTTGTATGTATCATGCCCTATCGCTTGTGGTCTACTTACCTATTTAATGAATGTCAGGTTATGTCGCACTCACTCTTTGTTCAGAGTTCATGAGTCCTATCATTCCCAAATACTGCAAATTAAGTGCATAAATTAAACTTATACTGACGAACTAATAACCAACGCTATATTTGCTAAGGATACAGCTGTGTGAGTCTCAGCTCATTGTTTACAGGACAATCCCAATAAAACATAGGGCCTCATTTACAAACTTTTGGCGTAGGGAAGCGCCGCCAGCCTTCTTGCTGCGCTGCCGTACGTCACAAGAAAAGGGCATGAATGCGCGGTATCTATGAGATACGGCGCATTCCTGTCCTCTTCCCCAGTGCTGGCGCACAATTGGCTACCATGCGTCAATGCAGGCACACTTGCTCGTTGTGGGAATGATTGTTTTTGTGCAGGAAGGGACACCTTCCTGCACAAAAACAATCAATGGAGGCAATTTCCTCCTTTTATGTGCGATGCTGAATGCACCACGCATAGAAAGAGGAAAAATGAGGAGAAATAAAGTCATTTCTCCTTGTTGCGCCTCCCCTACGCCTCCTCTGAGGAGGCACAGTCTTTTGACGCATTCCCAGGTTTATAGAACCTTGTAAATCTGAGAATGTGTCAAATGCCATGGGTGTTACATGGGAATACCCACCGTAACACCAATGGCACGCCTCCCCGTCGCAGTGTGAGGCAACGCAGCGACTTGCGCTGCATTGTCTCACACCATATCAAAGGCACGCAGGGTGGCTTTATGTGGCCTTGTAGATATGGCACTGCACTGTATGCCGCTGGAATGTCAATAAAAATGATGTTCCGGCGGCGCACAGGGACTTGTAAATTATCCCCATAGAGTTACAGCGACTCACATGCTTGAACCACGCACACAGGGCCACATTTACAGGAGCCCTGCGCCACTGGAGTGTCAGTTTTTAGGACGCTCCGGTGGTGCAAGCCTCTCAATCATATCTATGAGGTGACGCACAGCCACCCTGAGTGGCTTTGAATGGCCTCATAGATATGGAGTAAGGCAAGGCAGCGCAAACCACAGCATTGCCTTACTCTACATCAAGGATGCATTCCATGGGTGTTGCAGTGGGTTTTCCCATGCAACGCCCATGGGTTTTGACACATTCCCAGACTTACAAGGATCTGTAAACCTGGGAATGCGTCAAAACTGTCCACTTCCCCAGTGGAGGCGTAATGAGGAGAAATAACTTTATTTCATTTCTCCTCGTTTCTCCCTCTTTCTCTGTGTTCTGCAGCACACATAGAAAGAGGAAAATGCCTCCATTGATTGTTTTTGTGCAGGAAGGGACACGATTGTGACAACAACATAGGCACCCTTGCACCATGGTGCAAGGTTGCCTGCGTTGGCGCTAGGCACCAATTTGGGCACCAGCACAGGCAGAAAGGACAGGAATGTGCCGTATTTCATTATTACGATGCATTCATGCTCTTTCCTTTTGACGCAGGGCAGCAAGAAGCCTTGCATCAAAAAGTTGTAAATGAGGCCTACAGTTTAGAAGCAGTGAGTCACTTTCCTGTAGGAGAATTGTGCCTAACTCAAACTACATACATTCTGATTAAAACAGCATATTGGAGATGAAATACAAATACCGGTTGTAGGGGTGCTCTTTGATGGAAATGTATTTGAGTTAACATAGTGATCATCCCCATTTCATGTTCAATGGTAGTTCTAAGATTGCAATAAAGCATATACATTGCTATGCTTGTGTTAATATGCACATCCATGTAGCCTCAAAAGTGGATAACGGATCTACACTCTTATTTGCCTTGATAATAGCCAATAAGCTATGCTGGACATGGTGTTGGGCACATTTTTACTAGAAGCTTCCAAAACATGTCAATCACAAGTGTAGCCAAGCTTTTATTTTTAAGTCTTCCTTGAGTGTGTTGATATCTGGGAGGGGGTCGTTAGCTAGAAAGGGTATAGGGGAATATCAAGATATTTGGGCCAGTTGAAGATCAGATCTTTGAGGGTGTGTGAATTCCCGCTGAACTGTTATGTATTCACCATTTGCGGATTTGTGATTGCAGGCTAAGTGCATCTATGGAACAAATGTAGCTATGTGGAAGTCAGCTAGGATCACTGATAGCTTTCAGGGGGTTTCTGAATGCCATCAGAGGGTATCTACAGATCAACTAAAGACCTTTAAGGCTAGCTGGTGGCATGTAACATGAGCTGGGGTTGACTGGGAGTGGGGTGATGATCCCCAAGGGAATGCTGGTGTTCTTTGGTGGCATTCCAGGGGTTTCTGGTGTGTACACCAAAAGTCTTTGGAGGGAGGCCAGGATTTTCTTTTTTTTTAGTCCTCATTCACCTATTTTACTTCAGGTCTCAAGTACCCTGTTTTCCAAATAGGGACCGAAGCTCACAAACCTTGTCCAAACCTGATTCCATACAAACATGCTACATATGTGTATTGACACATTAATAAGTTGTACTTACCTGTCTCCACTACTGTTTAGTGAGGGGCATGTAAATATAAACCCCCACAAAAATAAGCACATTGCTGTTCGTAAACTACACTTTTAGAATTTCTAATGGAGGCAGGGACTCAATATAACATCCCATGGGACATAATAGTAAATAAATTATATATTTTTCTAACTTTAAATTAAATATATAAAATGGTTCTAATGATAAAACATTAGATTCAATTAAACATTATAATTGTATCACTTTTAAAATTATTATTTAACTTAATTTTTTTTTTAATTCATGCTTAAAAATATTAAAATTATTTTAAATTAATGCTAAAGCACAACTATTCATTAGATGTAATGCTTATTAATTTAATGATAAAATGCTTGTGAGTGTGGGTTTTCAAAATTTTGACTACAAGCTATTTATAAATGAAAATAATATATTTTGAATATGTAATCATTTTATAAGCATTTGATTTGATAATTTAATGTACTGTAAAATTGTATTTTATTAGTTCTAAGGTAATAATATTTTTTGCTAAATTACTTTACATTTTTAATTCACGTAAAAAAATGACTATTTTAAAAGTCTTAATACAATTTATTCTTTTTCCCAAAACTTTACAATACGGAGCTCCCTGTACCGATGGTAGACATGACCACCTATGTGTGAAAAGTTATTAGTAGTACCTTCTGTAAGTTCTGTCTTGGTTGTCTCTACCCCCTGAACTGAGGGGTTGGAGATGGTGCACTTAGGTTAGGGTGACCAGGTTTTCAGAACGAAAAAATGGGACAGGCATAGACATATAAATGGAACAAAATGTCCTACTCAGTCACATATATGTGTGTGTGTGTGTGTGTATGTATATATATGTATATATGTGTGTGTATGTGTGTGTGTGTGTATATATATATATATATATATATACTTATTTTGTATTTTTGTATTTTATTTTCACATTACCTCCCGTTCTGTGAAGAGCTCCAGGGTCCGACTGCTGGTGGGCCCAGCTTTGACCCTTGGACTCTGCAGCCCTGATTCACACCTCAATAAACCCTGCTGTGCTGCTTCAATGAAGCGAAGTAGCACAGCAGGAGAGTTTAAAGAAGTGAACTTCTGTCACCATTTCTAAGAGGGCCGGTTGAAATATGAGCCTGCACAACATTATGATTAATGTGCAGGTTCACCCGACCCTTCCTTAAAAACCAGGACATTTCTTTGTTTTAGAGGAAAGAGTTGGGACTGAAAGCGGAAATGTCAGTAGACCGGGACAGTAGACCGGGACAGTCCTTCAAAAACTGGAACTGTCCGGGCAAAACCGGGACGTCTGATCACCCTAACTTAGGTGTAAACCTACCCTCAGAAATGGTTAATAGTGAAAAAGTTTGGAATTACACCTAAGTGAAAGAGTAGATTTACAGGAGAGTGAATCTATATGTGTAAATTTACCTCCCCTATATTTTATCCCTCTACCAGGCGAAAACCCTGACTAGTCCAGATGTATTCATGATTTTCCCAATACTTTACCACAGAGAGATGCCTGTACTGATGGCAGAGATCTCCTCCTATGTGTGAAAAGTTTCTAATAGTAACTTTAGACTCGTAAATTGTGTCTTTGGTATCTCTGCCCACCAAACTGAGGGGTTGGAGATGGTGCACTTGGGTGTAAATCCACACTCGGAAATGATGAATAGCGAAAAAGTGTGGTCTTGCACCTAAGTGAAAGTAGATTTACATGAACGTAAATCAATATGTGTAAATTTACTTCTGTGAATAGGGCCCAATACTTTCTCCCCCTACCAGGTTTAAACCTTGACTTGTCTGGGTTTATTAATGATTTGATCACCCCCCCATAGGTAGTTCACATTACCTCAGCAAAAATATTAGTGTTTAGGCTTCACAGAGATATCAACTCGTATGCTACACACACCCTTAGGATTTTTCTCTTTATATATAGTAGCACAATTATTGCCCTACTTAGATATTATTGCAGACACCCCTCAACTCTGGTCGTTTCCTTTTGGAAAGGCGTTTAAAGAATTCTGAAGGCAGGCCCTTCAAACTATGTAAATGGGTGAGGAAGTCTAATGTCCTTTCTACTGACATTTCCGCTTTCAGTATGCCATTGTCAGCCTCTGTCAGTCGAGGGTCTGGGAAGTCCCAGTGTAATCCATGAGGTCCTAGACCACCATTTTAAATTTGGTGGTGTATATCGTCTCTGGGGCAGCTCTAGATTCCTCCGCCATTTCCTTACTTCTCATGAGTAGGGGCCCCTGCCTGTTTCTGACCATCTAAATCCACCTATGGTCTTTTGCTTACTAAGGCTATCAATTTATCTGCCTTGTTCTCAACTTCATATCAATGTTTTTGTCTCATCAAGTATTGATTCCTGGTCATATCAGTTAATATCTCCTTATATTTCTCACTTTTTAGCTCTGTATGGTCCTTAAATTTAAATTCCAGGTCTCTATCTCTCAAGTCTTAGCATTCTAGATCCAACAGGGATATCTCCAACTCTCCAACTTCTCTGGAGATAGCCTGTCCCCTTATAACTGTTTTTAACTCTTCCCAAAGGGGTTTCGTGGAGGAAAATGAACCAACATTGTCTTCAAAGTAGTTGTCTCTGGTTACTCTAAGTGTATATCGTATTGAGACATCTTTACATTGCTATGTGTTCAGTTTCCATTCTTTTGGACATCCCTTCTCTCTACCTCGTATTACCAGCCATATGGGAGAATAAACCAAGATTCCCCATGGAAGAAGGGTGACTTCCTCGAATCTATGGAAGTCTGTTGATGTTGACAAAAATAGTCTATTCTCAAAAATATTTTATGTGATCTAAAGAAGTATGGATTATTTTTCCTCTCTACATACACCAAGCTGAGAGCTCATGTAAAAATACTCAGTTTCATTGGTCACATCATCATTCCCTGTCCTTTCCCCGATCTATCCATTTCTAGCAACATCATGAGATTAATTTCACCCCCTAGTAGTAGTATCAGCCCCATTGCAGGCTGCGTTTGCCACTTATTGTGCATTGCTCCCCTTTGTTGCCTCTTCCAGTTCAGTTGGGAGCCAACATTTTCTCTCTTATCAATAGTTTTGGCCTGATATCCCAGCTTCATCTCTGTTCTCGGTTTTGGCCCTCTTGCTGGCCTCCCCCACTCCCATTCCCAAACCTCATTGAAAGTCCCTGCCCTCTGACAAAATTCTGAGCTGCGAGGTATTTTACTTCATTTTCCTAGCTCTCTCTTAACCAGGTCAAAGAGTCTGTGTTGGGTCTGTGCTGCCTGAGTGAAGTCTGGGGAAAAAAGGGATCTTGCATGGTCATATGTCAGAGGCCCTTTCCCTCTGGCTGCCTGCAGAATGGTATCACTGTCCCTTCCCTATAATTAAAGATGCAGGATATGATTGGTTTCCGAACTTCAGTGGCAAAACCAGTGATCTGGCTGTCTTTTTGACTGATAATAGGTTTGACAGGAATTTAGGTGTGAGTAGAACTAGGATCAATGATTCAACAAATAACTGTTTCACGACGGTGCAGTGGTATGGTTATAGGTAAAATGGCGCTCCAAGAATGAGTAGCACTTACACTCTATTTAGATTTCTGAGAAATGTATATGGACGGTGCTGAAAGGTGAGAAGAACCACCAGTCTCCCCAAACACGTGGTCGAAACCAACATAAACATAAACACAATCCTCAGCACACATCTTTTAAGTAATATGCAATTATCCAATTTGTTTTAGTCAAGCATAAATGATACAGAGAAATTTTCGAGCTTGGTTTCTGTTCTTTATTCTCTTTGTTCTTGCATCAGCTGATGCAAGAACAAAGAGAATAAAGAACAGAAACCAAGCTCGAAAATTTCTCTGTATCATTTATGCTTGACTAAAACAAATTGGATAATTGCATATTACTTAAAAGACGTGTGCTGAGGATTGTGTTTACTAAAATAACTGTGTTGACAGTCCCCGTGCCCTTTCTGGCACTTATGCCATGTGGTGGGTCTATTTTGTGAGGTATTTAAGTTCCTCTTTCATATCTTGGGTTCTTTTACAGGTTTTTTCTGCAGCTCCTACTCATTCTGACTCTTGGAGCTCACCTCTTCTGTCTGGGGCTGCTCGGGAGCAACTTTTCCATGAGCCAAGCACCACAGGCACAGTGCTGTCTTTGCAAGCCCAAGGATCAGCAGGTGCAGTCCAGTAGTTGGTGCAGCCTGTCTTGCCAGGTCCACAGAACTGCAGAGCAGTCCTTATTCAGTCCTCTCCCCAGTTCAGATGTGATCTGAGGCCCAGGCGCTAGGGGTGCCATATTTATGCCCAGAAAGTGCACTCAGGGAATACAGCAGTCACTAGCCAATGTGGTGCTAGGGCATTTTCCCCCTGATGATGACTTTATGCAATGTATGGCATCTAGCTTTCCCAAAGTGCACTATTCTCCTCACTCCCAAAATGGCAGATCCCTTCTCCCGGTATGTGCAGCTTGGTATCCCACCATAGAGATGTGTGACTAACTGAGTGTTAGAAATGGGATTTTTGGTAGGCTAGGGCATGTGCCAAAGCCAGGCAGAAACCACCACTCTAGTCAGGATAAGGGAGTTACACTCCTAAAATAACCCCTGCTCACCCCCTTGGTAGCTTGGCACGAGCAGTCAGGCTTATCTTAGAGGCAGTGTGTAAAGCATTTGCACATAACCAACAGTAATATAATGTAAGCACTACAAAAGGACACCACACCAGTTTAGAAAAATAACCAATATTTTTATATACTCAAGATGAGACCAAATACGATAAAAAATCCACAATACAGTACTTTAAAAGTGATTACGTTGCAAGATAACTTCTTCTTTGTAGGAATAGTTCAAAAACAAAGTTCGTACGAGTCGGTAGCTCCGTCCGAGTCTACCGCGATGCTGAAAACCACAGAATCTAACAGTTCCAGCTGACCGCGTCGATACGGGCCAGCAGAGTCGTGAACAGACTCGGTCACAGTACCTTTTCTCGTTGTGGCGGGCACGGAGTGTGCGAGCCGGTCGGCGTATGTCGCAATTGCGGTGCAAGATGGAAGCGGTGCAGGGCGCGGTGTCCTCTCGATGCGGTGCAGGCAGCGGCTCGGTGACAATCATGCAGACGGAGCCGGTGAGTCCAAGGCGTGCGGGGCAGGGCGAGACGGTGCTCGATGTGGTGCTGGCAGGTTGCGATGCAGGCGACCAAGCCGGAGTGCGGGAGCTGGCGTCGGACAGCGGTGCGAGTCGGATCGGTGCGTCGCGAAGCGTGCAAGCAGTGCCCCAACTGCGATGCGGTCCCGATTGTTAAGCCAGTTGCAGCGACAGCGTCGGTCTGGTCCGGCTGGCACAGTGAAGCGATGCGATGCGTACTGCGGTGCCCACAGGTCACGGTGCAAGCAGCGGCTCGGTGGCGATGGCGTCGGACGTCGTCGTCAGTGAGACCAGGGTTGCGGTGCGAGATGTGGACGGTGCAGTCTGCGGTGCAAACAGGACTACGGGCCAGCGATGGAGTCGGTTGATGGAGTCGGTTGCGGTTCCCTTTCCTCTGTGGCAACTGAAACAGCGGTTCCAGAAGCGGTACCCAGAGGGTGGTGAAGTCTTTGCAGTCCCTGAGACTTCTTAACAGGAGGCCAGCTCGGTTTCAGGCCCTTGGAGATTCTCAGCACAAGTAATAGAAAGTTCAGTCCAGTCCTTTCACTGCCCAAGGCAGAAGCAGCAACTGCAGGCCAACCCAACAAGGCAATAACTCAGCAAAGGGGCAGTACTCCTCCTAGCAGCTCTCCAGCTCTTCTTCTTGGCAGGTTCCTTGATTCCAGCGAGATCTAATCTTCTGGGGTTTGGGTCCCCCTTTTATCCTCAATTTCTCTTTGTCCTCTGAAGGCAGAGAGGCCTTTGCCTAGTCCAAACCAGTTCTGGTCAGTCCTGGAGCACTTTGCTGACAAGTCTCCTTCTTTCCTTTCACAGTGCAGGCCAGGGACATCAGACGCACCACAGGAGGTGGAGCCAGCATTGTGGAGGGAAGGCCCAGCCCTATTCAGGTCCCAGGTGCATCTCCTCCCACCCATCTACATGTAGATCTTGCTATTCAGCCCTGTGCTGACTCACCCTGTCTCCTGGCATCCCCCAGCCCCTGTCACTCACACTCCAGACAAGGAATACACAACCTAGCAGAGGCCGGCTTGGATGGTTAGACAAGAAAATACCCACTTTCTAAAAGTGGTATTTTCGAACACAGAATGTTAAAACCAACTTCACTAAAAGATGCATTTTATCATTCTGAGTCCAGGCATACTAAACTCTAATTTCTACCATGTTCCCTGGGTCAGTTAGGATTATAAGCTGTAATAATCAAAACTGCCCATTCTGGCCTATGGGGAACAGGTAGCCTTGCAATAGTGAAAAACGAAATAGGCTGTAATTCACTATCAGGACATGCCACACACACCAGGGCATGTCCTACCTTTCACATACAATGCACCCTGCCCACAGGGGTACCTTGGGCCTACCTTAGGGGTGACTAACATGTAGAGAAGGGAAGGTTTAGGGGCTTGCAAGTGTGTGCACTTGCCAAGTCGACATGGCAGCCCCAGGCTGCACACAGGCTCTGCGATGGCAGGCCAGAGTTACACTTTACGGGCTGTTTGCGTGGGTGGCACAATCCAGTGCTGCAGCCCACCAACAGCATTTGATCTATCGGCCCTGGCACTCGCAGTGCACTTTACTAGGGACTGACACATAGATCAAATAGGCCAATCATGGAAATACCAATCCATAACACATTTTGTACAGGAGCACTTGCACTTTCCCACTGGACAGCAGTGAGGAAAGTGCGCAGAATCATTACACCAGCAAAAACAGAGTCAAAAACCAGGAGGTCAGAAAGCAAAAAGTCAGGGGAAACACGCCAAAAGATGGCAAGTCTAACACATGTCCCCTCCAGCTGAAAGTAGGGAGAACTACCCAACCCCATTGGAGTTCTCTTCACTAAGGCGGAAGAACCTGGACAGACCATCTGCGTTGTCGTGTTCTGTACCAGGACGGTGTTCCACCGTAAAGTCCATTCCCTGTAGGGAGATGGACCACCTCAGCAGTTTTGGATTCTCACCCCTCATTTGCATCAACCATCTGAGGGGCCTGTGGTCCGTCTGAACCCGGAAGTGAGTCCCAAACAGGTATGGTCTCAGCTTCTTCAGTGCCCAGACCACAGCAAAAGCTTCCCTTTCTATGGCACTCCACCTCTGTTCCCTGGGGAGTAGTCTCCTGCTAAGGAAGACTACAGGCTGATCCAGGCCCTCTTCGTTCAGTTGTGAGAGCACCGCTCCCACACCATGCTCTGAAGCGTCAGTCTGCACGACGAATTCCTTGGAGAAGTAAGGTGCCTTGAGCACGGGCGCCGTGCACATGGCTGCCTTCAGGGCATCAAAAGCTTTCTGGCAGGACTCAGTCCAGATCACTTTCCTGGGCTGCTTCTTAGAAGTCAGCTCTGTTAAGGGGGCAACGATGGTGCCATAGCCCTTAACAAATCTCCTATAGTAGCCGGTGAGACCTAATAAGGCCCTCACCTCTGTCTGGGTCTTGGGGGCTCCCAAGCCAGAATGGTGTCAATCTTGGGTTGTAGGGCGCCACCTGGCCGCTTCCTACCTGGTGTCCCAAGTACACCACAGAACCCTGCCCGATCTGGCACTTACTGGTCTTGATCGTGAGGCCTGCACCTTGCAGAGCCCTCAACACTTTCTCAAGGTGCTGTAAATGTTCTTCCCAGCTGGAACTGAACACAGCAATGTCATCCAGGTAGGCGGCACTGAAATCCTCCAGCCCAGCCAACACCTGATTGACCAACCTCTGAAAGGTGGCAGGGGCATTCTTCAACCCAAAGGGCATCACCCGGAATTGGTAATGACCTTCTGGGGTTGAGAATGCTGACCTCTCCTTGGCCCCATCGGTTAAGGCAATCTGCCAGAACCCAGACGTTAAATCAAACGTGCTGAGGAACCGGGCAGCTCCCAACCGATCAATGAGCTCATCAGCTCTGGGGATGGGGTGCGCGTCAGTCCTGGTGACGGCGTTGAGCCCACGGTAGTCCACACAAAACCGCAGTTCTGGAGTGGCACCGGGTGCAGCAGCCTTTGGGACCAAGACCACTGGGCTGGCCCAAGGACTGTTGGAGGGCTCAATCACCCCTAATGCCAACATCTTAGAGACCTCCTCCTTGATGCTGGCCCTGACCCGGTCAGTCTACCTGTAAATTTTGTGCTTTACAGGAGGGCTGTCACCAGTGTCCACGTCATGGGTACACCAGTGAGTAACACCGGGGTCAGAGAGAACAGTGGGGCGAACTGTCCCAACAACTGGTGACAGTCCCCCTGCTGCTCCTGAGTCAGTGTAGGGGAGAGGATCACACCTTCCACTGACCCATCATGCTCCTTGGTAGACAGGAGGTCAGGGAGAGGCTCACTCTCCTCTTCCACCCCATCATCTGTCGCCAAGAGCATACTCACTTCGGACCTCTCGAAGTGGGGCTTGAGGCGGTTCACGTGAAGGACCCTCAAAGGGTTTCTTGGAGCCTGCAAATCCACCAGGTAGGTGACGTCACTTTTGCGCTCCACCACCTCATATGGCCCAGTGCACTTGTCCTGCAAGGCACAAGGTTCCACTGGGGCCATGACCCACACTTTTTGCCCAGGTTGAAATTCAACCAGAGTGGCATTCTGGTCATACCACCTTTTCATTTCTTCCTGGCTTGCTTCTAGGTTCCAATGCAATCAAAGACCTGCTCTGTTAATAGTCTGGACTCCTATAGACGTCCACATATATTTTCTCAGGCACAAAATATTGTGTGCCGCAACAGTGGATCAATGTCTCCCATCTGCCATCAAGTGTCTACAATCACTATTTTTAAACCACATGTGCTGTACTGTATCTACAAATGTAACCCCCCACAAACATCACCAAGAAGGGGAGTGAAAAAGTGGGAACAAAGAAGGCAGTGCCTCACGGGAGTAACACCATGGGAGTTTACAGACTGATACTCGCCTGTATCTTCAGGATCTCATCATTAGCAACTGCCAACTTTTACAACAAAATAAAAGGTGAGGAGAAAAGAAAAAGTGCAAAAACTGTGTATGTTTGTGCACAATGCGTGAACCCTATATAGGAAACCGGGGTCTAGCATTAGAACAACCGGTATACCTAAGTCTAAAACCGAGCTAGACAACCACTAGCTGAACTACTTTATTTCTTTGCTGTGTGTCTGCTCCATTAAAACCAACATGTTTCATTGCCCATAGACATTTGCGGCAACTTCATCAGGGTAGGGTCAGCGTCCTCACTGCACCACTTTCCTCTGTTTGTCAAACCTACAGAGAACAGAGAACGTACAACACATTTCAACAACACATATATCAGCACAGGCATCGAACTAAAAACAAGAGAGAGACTCCTGCAACACATGTAGCACACTAAAAACCAAAACGTGTATTTTTGGTGCTACTAGTGGGGAATGTCGACAACACATCTGATATATTTACCAAGAGGTTGCCGATCTTCGGCATACCTGCAACCTCATGAAAATGCTTCTAACCCTGTGTGTGTGTGCTAGTCCACAGACACAGCATCCGGCTCAGTCACTGCTCTCAATCAGTCTGTGTGGGAGAAAAGATAAAATGTTTCAAGTATTCTCCCGGGTCCTTTAAACACCCACATTGAGCTCAAATGGCAATGGGAAAAAAATTCTCCCCTCTTTAGCAAACGGGACACATGAATCTGACTCCCTGCTGCCTGCTCTACATGCTAAGACCGCTTTCCTCAATCCCAGCAAACCACTCTACTTGTTACCACCCTTGATGCATTTAAGTATGCAGATATACTAAAAAGTCGGTACCCCTCCTACTAAGTGGCGGTTCTTCACCATTGAGGCTACCACACTCCCGGGGCTTGATGCTACAAGGGAGGAAAACTCCTCCATCAATAGAATTTTCGCAGCTTACCGAGACTCCTCGGGTTAACGGCCACCGCTCAGCACCTCATCGTGTTCCTCTCGCTGCAGTGTATTTCTAGAGCAGCGCGCGCTGCCTCAGGCTGATTGGACCCGCCCTGCTTTCGGTCCTTGCAGATAACTCCTGCTTTTGTCAGTCCAACGCGGCGGCCATTTTAAAATGTCTCTCGCCGACTGCTATGAACCCAATAAATTCTGATCTGGGTGGTTCACGCATTTCGAAATGTGTATATAACTCATGGGTAGTTGTGAATTACCATGGTATATTCCACAGTCCTTTTGTCGGACATAAATTTTCAAAAAAAAAATTTAAAAATATCTTTAAGAAAATATTTTCAAAAAATTAATACAACTGCTCAAATCTGTATCACCTCCCCCTGAGTGAAAAACTGCGCTCTTCAACTCTAGTGAGGCCATTGAGGAATTACTGGGGTGTCTGCTCAAATAATACACACCCTCAGCCCTAATGTGTTATATTTCAAATACATTCATTCAGCCATCAACAGTGCAATGTATATTCTCAGGCTACCTCCATTTAGAAGGGTACCACTTTGTTCCATTCAATAAAATCGTTAAGCCCATTACGATCTGCCCCCTCTTGATATATCCAACGGGCTTCTTTGGAAACCAATCTGCTCTCCATATTCTGCTGATCACCTAGAACCTTTTCTAGTACCACCCATCGTATGTCCCTATGTTTATGTTTCAGGGTGACATAATGTTGAACCAATTTCGTCGTGAGTTTGCCCGCTTTCAGCGTGCTCACATGCTCCTGAATTCTAACTTTGACCTTACGGGTCGTGAGGCCAATATAGTGTAGGTCACATGGACATGTGATTCTGTATATAACATTAGCCGTGTTACAATTACTGAACCTATTCAAATGCCATGTTTTTCCATTTGCGCGTGTGACACTCTTGGTAGCTGTTGTCAATTCACAGACCGAGCAACCCCCACAAGGGTAATGTCCCGGAGATACTACAGGTTCCCTAGATTCCTGCACAGGACGTGTATGAACAAGGCGGTCACGCAGGTTAGAGGACCGTTTAAATGCGAATCTAGGTGGAGGCATTTTCATAGAGGCAGTGCTGAGTAAATGCCAGTGTCTTCTTATGATCTGTCTGATCTTGGTCGAGCAGGGCCCAAACGTAGTGACCACTGGGATACATTCACTGTTGACCTTGTTTGTCCTTTCCAGGAGGGCATCTCTAGGTGTATTTAACGCCCTCTTCCTGGCCTGTTTTATGACTTTTTAGGGTATGCACGATCCTCCAGTCTGTTAGACAGTTCTTCAGTTTGTTCTAGATAGCTCTGAGTGGACGTACAATTTCTGCGGTAACGCAGAAATTGCCCCACCGGCAGATTGTCTCACAGAGCCCTCGGATGATAAGATCTATAATGAAGGAGTGAGTTCTTATCAGTGGGCTTTTGATGTACACAGGTCTGGAGTTTGTTATCATTCGCCTGTATATCTAAATCCAGATATGTGGCTGTGTTTTTATTCACTGTCCAAGTGAATTTAAGACATTCATCCAGAGTGTTGAGCCAGTTAAGGAACTGCTGTAACTCCTCTTCCGTCCCAGCCCAGATACACAAGACATCATCAATAAATCTCTTCCAGAGGACAATGTTCCTCTGGAAGGGATTGATGGAATGATTGATGTAGTTGGATTCAAACTGGCCAACATAAATGCAGGCCAGACTGGGGGCAAAAGTAGCCCCCATTGAAGTCCCGGACGTCTGGAGATATAATTGATCTTTATATGCAAAAAAATTGCGTGTTAGTGCTATCTCAATGCATTGTAGCACACATGTCTGAGGTGTATCATAAAACCATTCACATTCCCCCAAGGCGCGAGCTGCCGCCACCAGCGTCGCTTCCTGGGGGATGTTGGTGTACAATGACTCAATGTCGATGGTTACCAGAAACTGATGGTCAGGATCATACACCACATTATCTAAATATCTTAAGATATCAGTGGTATCTTGTATGTAAGATGGTTGCGTGATAACACACTCTCTCAGGAAGAAATCCGCAAACTGGGATAACGGTTCAAGCAAAGATTGAATGCCCGATACAATCGGACGCCCAGGAGGTGGACGCTGGGGCTTATGAATTTTAGGCACGATGTAAAAAGCAGGGATCCTAGGTTTGGTATTGATCAAGAAATCGGCCTCCTTAGTAGTTAGCCATTTCTTCTCCCTAGCTTCAGACACCACCTTGGATATTATACTCTGTAGTTCTTTAGTCGGATCCCTCATCAAGGGTTTGTAATGCTGCCGAACTCCCAATAATCTGGTCACCTCAGCTTCATAATCACACGTGTTCATCACCACCACCGCCCCGCCCTTAACGGCCAGTTTAATGGTGATGGACATATTGCTCTGTAGTGATTTCACAGCTTGCCAATCTTTACTGCTCATATTGCTGTGAGCTGTATTTTTCAAGTTAGATTCAAGGTCAATGATATCTTTTATAACCTTTGTTCAAAGACCTGGACCTCCGGGCCTACTTGATTATTCAGTGGACAAAACTGCGATGGACGTCGCAGATTAGACGCGTATATCGATGGTGGTTCTTGTTCTTTTCCCTCGAAGAATTTTTGCAGCTTGATTTTTCTCATCAAGCCATTAAACTCTCCTCTGAGTTTGAAACTATCATGTTTGGGTGTTGGGACATAGCCAAGGCCCTTATTCAGGACCCTGTTCTCATCCTCAGTGAGTATATGATCCGACAGATTGACCACTATATTTTTATCTGCAACAGGGGGGTTCTGCCACGACTGCGAGTAATTCTTGGAGAGAACATTTGCCATGTTGTGTTCAAAATTATATATTATAATTGCTTCTAGGTTCGCCTGAGCGAGTTTCCTGAAGCGGGCAGTTTGGTTTCTAAAGGCCAGCATGTAGCTAAACACATCCTGGGGAGTTTTCCTGGGAGCTGCCTCCCAGCCTTCCTTTACCAAACTCAGAGGTCCTCTGACAGGATGGCCATACAGGAGCTCAAAGGGGCTGTACCCAAGAGACTTCTGAGGCACCTCCCTGTATGCGTAGAGCAGGCATGGCAAGAGGACGTCCCACTTACGCCTCATGGGTTCTGTTAGACCCTTGATCATACCTTTCAAGGTCTGGTTGAATCTCTCCACCAGACCGTTTCCTTGTGGGTGGTAAGGAATGGTGAACTTGTAGGTTACACCACACTCCTTCCACAGGGATGTCATATACTTGGATATGAAATTGGTCCTCCTATCAGAAACCACCTCTCTGGGGAATCCCACACGGGAAAAGATCCCCATTAACGCCCGGCCCACCACTGGCGCCGTCGTTGTCCTGAGAGGGATTGCCTCCGGGTACCGGGTGGCATGGTCCACCAAGACCAGGATGTACCTGTTGCCCATGGCTGTCTTGGGATCCAGTGGCCCCACAATATCCATCCCTACCCTTTCGAAGGGTGTTCCAACAACAGGAAAAGGTTGGAGAGGAGCTTTGACCTTCCTCCCACTCTTACCACTTGCCTGGCAAGTTTGGCATGACCTACAGTGTGCATCTGACTGCCTTCGCATTTGGGGCCAAAAGAAGTGGGTGACAAGCCTGTCAAAGGTCTTGTCCTGCCCCAAATGTCCTGCCAAAGGCACATCATGAGCCAGACCCAGTAGGAAGGTCCTGAAGCGCTGGGGTACCACCAGCACACGGGCTGACCCAGGCTCAGCAACCTTAGGCTCACTGTATAGGAGACCATTCTCCCAGTAGATCAGATGTGACCTGGACTGATTACCAGCTGCCTGGTCTGCAGCCTGCCGCCGCAGACCCTCCAGAGTAGGGCACTCGTTCTGCTCCCTGCAGAACTCCTCCCTGGTGGGACCCCCTTCTTGCTGCCAATGGGTCAGCTCAGAGATGTCTCCCAGTTCGGCTACCTGCTCCCCTGTAGGCACCGGGCGTCCCCTCGAGGTCCGCCTCCTCCCGGTCCGTGGGAACTTCGGGGCCGGTTTCCCACGCCCCTGCCCTTCCTCTTGGCAGGGACTTGGGCCATTGTTCCAGGCTCCAAGTCCTCTTGATCACCCTTCCTGGCTGCCATTGACCGAGTAGACATGCATGCCCACTCTGGCAACCCAAGCATCTCCAAGTGAGACCTGAGCTCAACATCCTTCCATAAGGACTGTTCCAGGTCGTTACCTAGCAGACAATCTACAGGCATGGTGGGGCTCACAACCACCCTCAAGGGACCTGAGACCCCCATTCAAAGGGAACCTGCGCCACCATACACTGGCGCTCAGAGTTGTCTACAGCAACTACTTGGTGGAAAGCACCTGGGACTACCTGCTTCTCAGAGACCAGGTGACACCGGACTGAGGTCACACTGGCTCCAGTATCTCTGAGAGCCTCTACCCTGTTCCCATTAATGGTCACCCAGGTGCTATATTTCTTTGTGTTAGGGGGCACCTGGTTTCCTGGGACCATCTCACTGTCCCCTAGTGAGACAAGGGTCATTTCTGCGGATCCCCACCCTCCTGTGGGCACCCCTCCTCCCCAAGCGCTACACTAGCCAACACTTTGGACTGTCCACCGGTGGGTGGCTGTGTCCCCTTTGGGCACTTGGGGTCCCCTTAAAGTGACCCACCTGGTCACATGCATAACACTTGCGGGGGCCGGTCTCAACAGGCTTCCCTGTAGAGACCCCTTTCTTCTTATCACCGGGGGCTGGGAACCTTTACCCTGGGTACTAGTTTGGGGTCCTTTAGAGAACTCCTGTGCTTTACCCTTGTCCCCCCCACCTTTCTGCTGGGGACCCTGCCCACCTTTGGCTGAGTCTCCCCCAAACGCTTTCTTGTGGACCCTGGTACTCGCCCAGCGGTCCGCCTCCATAGCAAGCTTCCTGGGGTCAGTTAGCTTACTATCAACTAGGTGCTGGCGCAGATCTGCAAAACATAGACTAGACAAGTGCTCCCATGCAATCAAATTGTAGAGCCCCTGAAAATCTGTTACATTACTGCCCTTCACCCAACCATCCGGCGACCTACAGAACATATCCACACATTCCAACCAAGTGTTGGCCTCAGACTTTTACTGGACCTGAACTGATCCCTGTACTTCTCAGGAGTGAGCCCATACCTAGTGAGGAGAGCGTCTTTCATGTCAGCATAGGTGAGGTCCTGCCCCTTACCCAAAGCTATCAGAGTATCCCTAGCTTCCTCGGGAAAGAGAGGCCACAACCCGGCTCCCCAGTTCCTTTCAGGGACCCCATTCATATGAATAGACGACTCGTACCCTTGAAACCACCTTTGTATGTCATCACCCTTTTTGTACTCTTTACCTACATTCTTGGGGATGTGTACAATCCTGTCTGTGTGTGCTGAAGAATTGCTGCCACCATCTGAACCGGATCTACTCTTTAGCTCCAGCTCCTTGATCATTCTCTCATGATCTAGTATCATTTTCCTTTCCTCCATGGCTATTCTTTTCTCTTCCTTCTCACTTTCTATTCTGAGTTTCTCCAATTCAAACCTCCTTACTTCCCGCCTGTCCTCCAGCTCCTCTGGGGACAAACTACTGCTGCCTGGCCTGGAGGGTTCCCCCCCTCCCAAAAGCAAATCCACCCTAGGAACAGGCTCCTCCACCTCTCCATTGAGATCACCAGGTTGCCCACTGGCACCTCTGGCTGCTACCCAGGCCCTCAGCGCCTTTGTAGCTCATCCTTCCTGGTGAGGCCTCTGACCTGGACTTTCAGGTTCTTGCAAATCGATTTTAACTCCTTGACACTGTAGGCTTCCAATCGATCCTCCTCAAAGGCAATTTCTACTGATGCAATTGATGATACTATTGATTCAGGCATGTTGAAGTAGCAAGTTCAAACTGGCAAGATCAAAAATAGGCCAAAAGAAAAAGAACCTGTATGTGGTACGTAATGGTCTGCGATATGGTAGTAGTGCACACCAATCACTGTAAGTCAAGTGCAAACACAAGTCCTATCCTCACCGCTGACAACCAATGTTAGAAATGGGATTTTTGGTAGGCTAGGGCATGTGCCAAAGCCAGGCAGAAACCACCACTCTAGTCAGGATAAGGGAGTTACACTCCTAAAATAGCCCCTGCTCACCCCCTTGGTAGCTTGGCACGAGCAGTCAGGCTTATCTTAGAGGCAGTGTGTAAAGCATTTGCACATAACCAACAGTAATATAATGTAAGCACTACAAAAGGACACCACACCAGTTTAGAAAAATAACCAATATTTTTATATACTCAAGATGAGACCAAATACGATAAAAAAATCCACAATACAGTACTTTAAAAGTGATTACGTTGCAAGATAACTTCTTCTTTGTAGGAATAGTTCAAAAACAAAGTTCGTACGAGTCGGTAGCTCCGTCCGAGTCTACCGCGATGCTGAAAACCACAGAATCTAACAGTTCCAGCTGACCGCGTCGATACGGGCCAGCAGAGTCGTGAACAGACTCGGTCACAGTACCTTTTCTCGTTGTGGCGGGCACGGAGTGTGCGAGCCGGTCGGCGTACGTCCCGGTTGCGGTGCAAGATGGAAGCGGTGCAGGGCGCGGTGTCCTCTCGATGCGGTGCAGGCAGCGGCTCGGTGACAATCGTGCAGACGGAGTCGGTGAGTCCAAGGCGTGCGGGGCAGGGCGAGACGGTGCTCGATGCGGTGCTGGCAGGTTGCGATGCAGGCGACCAAGCCGGAGTGCGGGAGCTGGCGTCGGACAGCGGTGCGAGTCAGAGCGGTGCGTCACGAAGCGTGCGAGCGGTGCCCCAACTGCGATGCGGTCCCGATTGTTGAGCCAGTTGCAGCGACAGCGTCGGTCTGGTCCGGCTGGCACAGTGAAGCGATGCGATGCGTACTGCGGTGCCCACAGGTCACGGTGCAAGCAGCGGCTCGGTGGCGATGGCGTCGGACGTCGTCGTCGGTGAGACCAGGGTTGCGGTGCGAGATGAAGACGGTGCGGTCTGCGGTGCAAACAGGACTCCGGGCCAGCGATGGAGTCGGTTGACGGAGTCGGTTGCTGTTCCCTTTCCTCTGTGGCAACTGAAACAGCGGTTCCAGAAGCGGTACCCAGAGGGTGGTGAAGTCTTTGCAGTCCCTGAGACTTCTTAACAGGAGGCCAGCTCGGTTTCAGGCCCTTGGAGATTCTCAGCACAAGTAATAGAAAGTTCAGTCCAGTCCTTTCACTGCCCAAGGCAGAAGCAGCAACTGCAGGCCAACCCAACAAGGCAATAACTCAGCAAAGGGGCAGTACTCCTCCTAGCAGCTCTCCAGCTCTTCTTCTTGGCAGGTTCCTTGATTCCAGCGAGATCTAATCTTCTGGGGTTTGGGTCCCCCTTTTATCCTCAATTTCTCTTTGTCCTCTGAAGGCAGAGAGGCCTTTGCCTAGTCCAAACCAGTTCTGGTCAGTCCTGGAGCACTTTGTTGACAAGTCTCCTTCTTTCCTTTCACAGTGCAGGCCAGGGACATCAGACGCACCACAGGAGGTGGAGCCA
Source organism: Calotriton arnoldi (assembly GCA_963921515.1). NCBI lineage: Eukaryota > Metazoa > Chordata > Amphibia > Caudata > Salamandridae > Calotriton > Calotriton arnoldi. The sequence continues at coordinate 3,793,507 of CAWUFW010000156.1, forward strand.
GCATTGTGGAGGGAAGGCCCAGCCCTATTCAGGTCCCAGGTGCATCTCCTCCCACCCATCTACATGTAGATCTTGCTATTCAGCCCTGTGCTGACTCACCCTGTCTCCTGGCATCCCCAGCCCCTGTCACTCACACTCCAGACAAGGAATACACAACCTAGCAGAGGCAGGCTTGGATGGTTAGACAAGAAAATATCCACTTTCTAAAAGTGGTATTTTCGAACACAGCATGTTAAAACCAACTTCACTAAAAGATGCATTTTATCATTCTGAGTCCAGGCATACTAAACTCGAATTTCTACCATGTTCCCTGGGTCAGTTAGGATTATAAGCTGTAATAATCAAAACTGCCCATTCTGGCCTATGGGGAACAGGTAGCCTTGCAATAGTGAAAAACGAAATAGGCTGTAATTCACTATCAGGACATGCCACACACACCAGGGCATGTCCTACCTTTCACATACAATGCACCCTGCCCACAGGGGTACCTTGGGCCTACCTTAGGGGTGACTAACATGTAGAGAAGGGAAGGTTTAGGGGCTTGCAAGTGTGTGCACTTGCCAAGTCGACATGGCAGCCCCAGGCTGCGCACAGGCTCTGCGATGGCAGGCCAGAGTTACACTTTACGGGCTGTTTGCGTGGGTGGCACAATCCAGTGCTGCAGCCCACCAACAGCATTTGATCTATCGGCCCTGGCACTCGCAGTGCACTTTACTAGGGACTGACACATAGATCAAATAGGCCAATCATGGAAATACCAATCCATAACACATTTTGTACAGGAGCACTTGCACTTTCCCACTGGACAGCAGTGAGGAAAGTGCGCAGAATCATTACACCAGCAAAAACAGAGTCAAAAACCAGGAGGTCAGAAAGCAAAAAGTCAGGGGAAACACGCCAAAAGATGCCAAGTCTAACACTGAGGGTTATGTTCCCACAGAAAAAATGGTTTGGTAACTGGTCTTCCCTCTCTGTCCCTGATGTAAACCTGTCTACCTGAACAAAAGAGCAGCCCCTCTCGTGTATGTCCGCTATGTACACTTCAAGGTGGCTTCCCCATTAAAGTTCCCCTTATGGGCTCACACCTTGTGGTTTCCTGCCAGGGAGAGGTAACACCTCTTCCAGCAGCAGGCCTCTATTGTTCCCTCTCATGAGAGTTGTTCACACCTCCGCCAGGAGGGCTGATGGCTGTCTTGTGGTCAGCATCTGCGAATGGCCACTGGACAACTTGGGCAACAGAGTGGCAACTTTCTAAAAGTGCATTTAATCAAAAGTTACATTAAATTCAACTTGAGCATCAAGTCGGGTTTAATGCAATGATTCCTTTGATACACTGGAGGACCAACTTTAGTAGTCCCCTTCAGAATCTGAGTTGTCAACTTGTAAACATCTACTCGCCAATGGGGCTACTAGCTTTTCTGCAGTAAAAACAAGAATTTGGGGTTTTTACTATTAGGACTTATAAAATTATATGTCCTATAACAGGAAGATATATATTAAAAAGGGAGATTTGGGCTTTGCTGTTAGTTTAAATGGCAAAGTCGAGTTAGCAATTTAAAAATCCTCTGCCAGTCTTCAGTAGCAGGCTGGAAGATATGTGTTCAAATTGTCAGATCCTGGGTGGCACAAGTGCTGCAGTCCTGGCTCGACACGTTAACTTACAGATCCTGGGTATCCCTGGTTATATACTAGGGACTTATAAGTAAATAAAGTTACACCAATTGGGTCTAAGCCAATCAAACATATACTTTTAAGGTTCAGAGTACTGCTGGCACTGAGTTCTGGTTAGCAGGCTTCAGTGCACTCTCAGAGTCAAAAACGCAGTAGTAGAGAGGGGAAAGGTGGAGGGGGGCCGCACATACCCCCTGATAGAACGAGAGTACCAATGACTTCTGGACACCTAAAGGTTTCTGTGCTCCTCAACCCAGATTATTATGTTTCTTTTCCCTGGGTTTGGGAAATGTGGATTATGGTGGGTGAGGGGGAGCCCATCTTGCTTCTAACCCCTTCTGGTCCACCTTTGTGACCTACTAAGCACACCTTGGGGCCCCACCTTTGTCCTCTCCTTTCCATGGCCCCAATTGGCCAGTCAACTGCACATATTTGGCCTTTCCCTCTTACCTTACCTTCCTCAAGTGCCTGTGCCTGTGAATTTAGGAGTACCTAGCCACAGTGGCAATTGCCCACAGTTAGTGCAGCGGTTTTTCTTTCTCAGTTCCCAGTGGTTTACAATGGTTCTCTATGAGTATTTCAGGTTTGGCATCCCTTCTGATGTCCACAGAACTATCTCTTCATCGTGTCTCACAACGCATGTCGACCCTGTGCAAGGGTGTCTGACTCTGGTGCCTGTATTTGTTTAAAGAGATCGGGGTAGGTTCAGGTCAAGCAACTCCTCCTGACATCCCTAGCAGCCATGTTCTTGACGCATATGGCTACTCATGTCAATGGTGCACAGTGTGTAGGCATGGTAGCCATTTGATTGGACTCTGGAATATCATTGATTGACATTTCATACATGCATTGAACATGTGCAGTTCAGCATGCCAGCGTTTCACAACTTTGTAGGAACCTTGTGTACTGTCTAAGTTGTGGTGGGTACTATATTCATTTATGTCCACACGTTCTTGAAGGGGCATTGTTGTTTTGTTTTACTTTCAGTCAAGTTTTTACTCATTATTCTTATTTTCCTTAACATTTCATATTAGCGAATTTCTATCACTCGATAAGAAATTCATAATATACCATGCAAAATGCTGCGTAGCCTTCAGCTTCAGTTTCTACTTCAGATTGCCCTCAGAGGCTTAAGAACCATGGAGGGAAAGTTTCAAAGCATATCTTGAGTCAATGGAATGGAAGGTTTTCACTCTCAAGAGTAAGTTTGTATTACACAGACATTGTCTTGGCCCTGAGTGCACCGGGGTCTTGAAACATATGCCTGGAGAGAATGCAATGGGCAGTGAAGCAGCATGAGTGGATGAGTATGCATCTGCAGTTACAATGTCCAACAAACACTCATTGTGGTGCTTCAAATGCACATATTTTTTCCAAAGATGTCAATTACCTGTAAAAGGTTATTTAGGAGCTTATGGGGCACTTTTATGCATAACTATGGTGACTTTGAGGATGATATCATCAAAGATGAACTCACTGAAAAAGCAAACAATAAAAATGTTCAGGATGAGTTCCTTATTAAGCAAGATCCAACCTTGTAACAAGCTATCAGCTTAGCAAGAGGAACTGAAAATGCCACATACATGAAGGAGTTGTCTCTCCTGGATAATAAGGGGTGTTAATGTTAGCTGTTGGCTAAGTCTGTCTATTTCTGCTGTAGATATGTTTCCCTTGCCCATGCTAACCATGCCTAGAGGAAGTGCCCATCTATGATTTCACTTCTTGGCTCCTGAGATGAGAAAGTGTTAGTTAGCTGCTCAGGCGAAAACATTTGCACAGCGGCGACTGGTGAACTTTGAAAGTGGTGGGGCGTGAACACCCTTCAATGCATTTGAAGGAGCGATGCAAGCAAGCATGAACTCAGTAAGGAGGGCTCTAGAGGTTCTTTTTAAAAATTAACTAAAAAAATTAGGAATATCAAATTATGCAAGGTCACATGGCCTATTGGTGTTCTCAATGAATCTAGCATCTTTCTTCAGTTCATGTTCCCATCTATCCTTTCCAAGTAGATTCTCAGGCTTTTGTTATGGGTAAGACTGTACATGCTAGGTGAACACATCAATAGTCATATAAATCCCACAACTGCAGGCATAAACAGTAGCATTATCAAATCTTACATGAAATAACAACCATGGCAGGAAAAGTCCCCAGGTAATAAGGAACCCTAATCTCCATGATGTCTCCTGAACTAAGCATGAAATATCAGACATTAGCTTTTATTAATTCTCCCAACCTGTAACAGGCCATTTCATTGACAGGCTACTATTAGGTCAAGGTTAGTCAGCATGTTCCCTGAAATGCTTATAGTATGTCTCTAATCGGCTGCTATTTTGTGAAGGTTAGGCAGCATGTTCCCCAAAATACCTACAATATTTCACTAATGGGCATTATAAGGTCATGTCAGACACAGTATCCCCAGCGATACCAACAATATGTCATTAATGGGCATTATTACGTCACTGTCAGGCAGTACGTTCAGAAGAATGCAATGACATGCTTTCAGTAATGTCGACAACATATTTCTAAAAGCTAATAAGTATTTCAGTTAGCCAGCATGTCTGAGATCATGAACTGATTAGTAAGATTGTTCGCTTGTTATCTTTGTAAGTCTGTATTTATTGTGTCATCGTATTTTCAGTGTATGAGATGCGATTGGCAACATCCATATATAATTTTCATAAATTACACAGATTATGCCTGTCCTCTTTAGAGATATATTTTGGGAAAATGTTGTTTCTGATAGAAAAGTAAAAGTGCCTTGATGAAAAAGACTGATGCAACAAGATGGTACTTAGATCCCTTTTGATAGAATGATATACAGTTTCTGTGCAATAAGGGCAACATAGGCTGCCAGTACTTAAAATATAACGTCAAATCATAGTTGCATGTGGGTAAGAAAACCTATATTTAATAAGGAAAAACTACACCATTGATTTCATGCAAGAGTCCCTCTCTATTTTATGCTAACATCTAAGATGAAACTGTATTGAATTACACCAGCCCACCTTAACTATTCTTTTCACGTCCAAATAAAAACTGCATACAGATGGCTGCATTCTCTTTAACAAAAGTTCCAGAAAGCGTCGTTGTTTTAAATACATCAGTACAATATCATTTGCTACTGCAAACTGAACAGAAATACTATCACCATTATAAAATAACAGAAAGAATTAACTAGCATTATTTAAAGTGCCACTGCCTGCCACCTTTCGCTGAATACAGCATGAAGTCGCACAGCTTCATAATAACATCATTGTACCAGTTTGCATGTATCTTGAAATAAAACACTGTACATAGTCCGGCTGCATAAGGTAAAAGTGTGTTGATGGAGGCCGTATGACTCACTCTCCTCCACATCTCGTGGTCAGTGCCTGGCATGGTTCTTTTCCAGTCGCGGCCGGCATGACTCGCGGGTGGGGGGGAAGCAGGCAGCCTCCCTCCCCTCCCCTAAGCCAATGTCATTGGTGGGGTTGTGATTGGTGGGGTGGGGATTGGTGGGGACAGCGCCCAGTCGGGCGCCTATGGGGAGACCATTTTCTCTATGTAGGCTAAGTGCCGGGCATTGAAACTGCATCTATGTTTTATCGATTTTAGTCCGGTCTTTGACACAGTGCAAAGGAATATTCTTTGGAACAAGTTATCGAAAAGTGGAATTGCACCTAGTTTGTTGAGAGCAATCCAACTGCTGTATACCAATACCTGGACGAGAGTAAGGTTGGGCCAGGGTACAGTAGTGTCAAAAAAATGATTACAAAGAATGGACTGAAGCAAGGATGTGTATTGGCTCCTACCTTGTTCAACCTTTATTTAGCTGACATCTCACATAGGTTGAACGATATTAATTCTCATTCCCCGTCGGTGGCCGGTTTTAAGGTTTCCCTTATTGTATGCCAACGACATTGTATTAATAAGTTATACAGAGGTGGGGCTGCAGAGACTAATAAACGAAACTGCTCTATACGCTTCATCTCACGGGTTAAAGGTCAACTTAAAGAAGTCAAAAACAATGCTGGTATCAAGGGGGTTAGCAGCGCGACCTATATTGAGAATAGAAGGGTCTGTGTTAGAATCCGTTTCAGAGTATAGATATCTGGATGTCATACTAGATGCTAGGGGTTCGGGTAAGAATCAGTGGGCAGCACTACAGAGAAGAAATAACTCATTAACTGCAGCATTCGCTACCCTCCAGAATAACTTAAAAGGCCTTTCCCTCCAACCGTTACTACAAGTAATGTCAGTTAAACACGTTCCATATCTAACATATGGAGTAGAGACCTTTAGAGGACGCGCTGATAATATCATAGACAAGCTGGTGACAGGTACCTATCATCGCTTGTTTCATCTCCCTCAGCAGACATCACCAGTGCAAATTCGACTTCAGTTCGGCCTTAGATGACAGAACCTAAACTGCTTAGGGGCATATTTGAAATTTTGCCACAAACTGAGACGGGATAATAACTCAACGCTTATGACAGTGGTCTGGGAGGCGATAAGTGACAACAAACATAAGCAGGCCCATGAATACTTCAAATTGGCTATAGATACGTTTAAGGCTGAACAATTATGGGCTTTACCCCTTTCACAGGTGGCATTTAACAAAGTGATAAATGGGTGCAGTAAAGAAATGTCCTTGCTATTGGATAAAGCAGTATTGGCAAAAAGATCCCATGCATGGACAGTGATTGCTTCCTATGATATGCTCAAATCTCAGAGCTATCTAGGGGATTTAAATAGCCAAAGGGCCAAGCTGAAGTTTATGAGTCTCCGGTTAGGCAACAGCCTATTCCGTGGAGACACCCCAACTTGGAAAAAGCCAAGTGGTGAAAGGACGTGTCGTCTCTGTAACTATAATAGAGAAGATATTTGTCATATCATTTGTAGTTGCCCAGCGTTATTAGTTGAACGTAGGAGGCTGCTGAGGCAGGATTTTAATAGTCAATTGATACGAACATGTCGACAAGCAGTCATAGCCTCCTGCAGGGAGAAGGTTTACAATTCACTGGCAGACTTTTGAAGTTTATAGAAATAGCAGAGAGGAAACTGACTAATAGTGATCAATGAAGAGATTTTTTAGTACTTATGAATTGAGGAATAGTACTTTTAATTATGTGGTTTTTAAATAAGGGCCCAGGATTGGTTATGTATGAAAGGTAAGGAAATTGCATAAAGATGTTTTATTGTATGAAATGTAAGAAAACTGTATTAAGATGTTTTTTACTGTAAGTTTTTATTAACTGAACAATAAAATCTTTTTCATTTTCTCTATGTAGGCTGCATGCAACTTACATAGAGAAAAGGGAGAGTGTGCATGACTGCTTTGGTCAGCCGACCGACCAAACAGTCAGGGCTCACAGCAGTGGGCAAGCCACTCACCCATGCCCACCCACCCGCCCCCAACCAAACCCTTCTGCTTTCTCGCAGTGCGAGAAGCAGAAACATAAAATGGTAGTTTTACCATTTTATGTTTCTGCTTCTCGCACTGCGAGAGCAGTGAGGCGAAGCTCCTCCACCCTAATGGAGGAGCCGCCCCTGCGTTTGCATTCTTATTACAACTGAAGGTTGTCTACTTTCTTTCTCATGATCTCAAACCCTCAACTTCCTTTTTATTAATGAAGTCATGTGATTATCCTTGAAATCCTTTATCTGAAGTACTATATATTTTTGTTTGAATCGAGTCCAACACGATTTGCTGGGGGAGCCACTGACCGACTGAAAAAGAGGATTACAAATAATTAATTCTTATTTTGTTATGCATGTGTGTGCAAAGAGTTATCAGAAGTAGTAAATCTGTGAATACAATCATCAAGTAAGACAGTCATTTGAATCTGACCAAGAAGCTGTATGCTGCTTATGATTCTGATCACATTACAAACAATGCTGAAAGGAATGAGGGTCCTTGTGAGTAACAATGTTTTAACCAGACCACACTGTAGTATAGAAATCAATGGCCTGGCAGTGAGGATGATGGTAGATTCAGCCTCAAAATACACCTTTATTGGAATACAGACTCATATATGGTAAGAAAACCATTGAAGTGTTGTGAGAGTAAATGAGAAGTTCTAACTCAAAGGGAATGTTACGGCGGTTACTCTACGCGTGGCCAAAGCAAAAATGGATTCTGTTTGTTAGATGGTGGGAACAAAAAGAAGTTGGAGTAATGCCAGATCCTAATCAACTGAACATGTTTTAGTTAGGAGAGAGTTAAGACTTTTCTCAGAAGATTAAACTGTAGATGGGTGTACGACCTGAAATGTATAGTTTGCATAGCATGCCTGTCACAATGAGAATCAAGTAAAAGGAAGAGTTGAAGAGAAACAAGGTAAAGCAATTGTCAAACAGTCTGTGAAAGGATGACATTGTAATGTGCATTGAGAGTTTTAAATGACTGGTGTCAGTTATTCTCGCACATAGGATCTTTGAAAATGTGTGTAGATCTTCTCAACCTAAATGTGACATTCGAGTTAGTAGGCACTGGTTGCCTTATATAACAAAAAACATTATTACTCTGGAGGACATAGGTGTTTTCTATGCTTGACATGAGTTTGCATTATACACAGCCCTTTGGTTTGGTGTAAGCCTCAGAGGTCTTCAAGTGACCTATGGAAATGCCTGACAAAGGTTTGGGTGGTGTGACTTGATTTCAGGATGACATGTTGATTATTAGGGAGGATTAAACTGTGCATTATGCTGAGTGCCCAAAAATATAAACTTGGGGTTGAAGTTGTGGAGTATTTGTGGCATCAACTTTCAAAAAGTGGTATAACAGCTAAGGAACATCTGGTGAAGACAGTGATGGCAGCTCCTGTTTCCAAAAATTAGGACCAGTTGCAGACCTTCACGGGTTTGGCAGAGTTTTACTTAAGGTTTGTTCCCACTTTCTCAGAAAATATGTTTGGAATGTGTTTGGAATGACAAATTCGGTCATCCTATGAATCTCCTACAAAATCAGGCTGGTATCTGCATGCCAGCACCTACACAAATATTAATAATAAAAAACAATCTGACTTGGACAGGCACTAAGTGGTTCTGGCATCTTCATTGAGGTCTTCATGTTAGTAACTGTATGTAGGGCAAATAATAAAAATAACCCTGATGAATATTCTCCAGCTCCTTTTGAACCTTAGTAATCATATTTCAACAATTGTTTAAATTCTCATAGGAAGCAAAGGCTCTTTATCAGACAGGACACCCCATCATCACTAAGTAGGTTGTTTACACTAGTAATTCATACGTCACTATTGTAACTGCTGTTCTCCCACTACTCATTATGGATGGCCCACTACATGATAAAGTTGGTCCTTTTCCTCATTTGAACTGGCCTATGATTCTTGGTAAAAAATATTCTTACTTCAGGGCATAATTCCAACTTCTTTAAAGTGGTAGTAAAGGTAGTAATTAATCTGTTACTTAACAAAACCTCCAACAAACACACCAGAAAACTAACACTCTATTTCACAGATCCCATTTTTATCTACCCTACTTGAGATAGCCATTATCAGTTAGTTGTAAAATGTTATTGAAAATAATCGCCCGCTCCACCTTTCCATTGCTTTACTTTATTAAGCATTTGGTTATGTCTTTCTGACTCAACCGAAACATGAGACTCATTTTTGCTCAACAGTTATAACCTTGATCTAATCATCAGGCAGTTCAATGTTGAAATAGGAATGAAATCCATTACCTGCACTATAAAGGGATCCACGTGAACCATATTGGAGTTTGTTTTTGAATAAGAAAACAACATGTCAATAGTCTGGTGTACGGGCATCAAAACTGACGGTGGCCATGGACAAAACTTTTATACACAATGAAAGGAACCATTGTAACTGTGGTTCCTTTCGATGTACAGAGATAACCACAGGGCTGACGGTCATCGTCAAATTTGTTGGGAGGACTACCCTCAGGATGGCGGAGGTAATGTTCTCCATCTGACAAACTTTAAATCAGGCCCTTAAGTTTTTTTTTTCTAGAAGTACCTCTTTTGGAACCTGCACTAATGAACTTCACGCATCCCTCTGAGTGAGCTTTAAATGACAGCAATGCAAGATGTGCAGGGGCTGCCTGCACATAAACACGTTAAGTTCACAAGTTTTCACCAAATGAGTGTGCAGAGAGGTGGATATCTAAACAACAACTTGAAAATTTTCTGTTAAACACTTCAGTACACTTGTTAGAATTAACAATGTCCCACTCGTCAAAAAGTTAATAATTGCCAATAATATATCATACAAACTCAACAGATATGACAATGGCAATCAATTCTACAGGGGAAGAAGTAGAACATTTACACACTTAATAGGCCTGGAACCCTCCAATAATGTAGATGGTTTTGTATGCACCTCCAGTCCAACCAAGAGACAGTCAAGTATGGAGGTGATGGAGCAAGGACTCAAAAATGAGACTTGCTCGAATGCAATCACCTCATAGTATTAATTTATTAATCTTGTATTGTTTATACTAACGTTGCATACATTACACGAATAGCAAGGAAGCTTGCCTATGTGTTCTAACTAACAAGTAACGCTTGTCTTTTTCTAAAATGGCCGCAAAAGAGCGGGAACCTTACTGCGCATGTCTCATCCATATCACATGGTGTGACGTCTTTCTTTGCTTGGTGGGAAAATTCTGCTTCTGCGCAGTGTGCATTAAAATGGCTGCTTGATGTTTTCACATGCTTCAGCTTGCTCTTGTGTTATTATTAATTTGTCGTTTTCTTAACGCTACTAATGCGGGATAGATTTATAAGTAAATGGGGATAGAGTAGAAAGAGTGGGTATACAGTGAAACATATTATTTTGTGATTTTAATATTTTCTTCTTTGACTTTTATTAGTTTGTAAACTTGGGCCTGGGGTTGGTGATCTGAAACTCGAGAGACAGTGATTCTGCGCATGTGTCCTCCTTGGCTGCCAAAGAATAAAGGATGAAGTCAACCTGGACGTCGTCCAAGGCCACGACCTAATGGCCGATATTGATATATTTATGTGTTCTTGCCAAACTTGCAACTATGTATATGGAAAATGAATAAACTTTGTCGTGAGACGGGTGGGAAATAAAGCCAATGTATTAAAATTGATGGGCGGAAGTTTAAAGACAAAGGTCTTCAGAAATCGTACCAAATCAATATGGTGTGAGGATCAACCCCTGTCCCTGTCCAATCAGAAGTAGTGGTCCCATATTTTAGCAACATTAAGGGGAGGTACATGGGCGTAGAAGGGTATAATAGATATAGTATTAGCAAATTAGCTAAGGCATTGCATTAGCATTAGGACGCTGACCGAGTGCATGCTGAACCGCTGTCCAGAGAGGTCCTGAGGAGGGGGTGACGGAGTCCATTAGAAGGAAGGCACGGGAGAATCGAGGAGAAGCCGAGTATCAGAGAGGGGAACGACGCAGGCGTTGTTGTAGAGAGGTCACCGGTCCTGTCCTGATCCTGGAGGAGGTCTTTGCTCTTCATCTTTCCTGGGTCCTAATCTTTCCAACTCCTTGGCCAAGGGTTTTGGTTCTCGCACTTAGGTAAATATAAATGCAACCTTTAGTTGCACTGCTGTCTCTATCCTCTCCTTTCCTGAGGGACCGTCATTAATCAATAATTATTATTCTATGCTTCACCCGTGATATGCGATTAAGTACCATGTGGTTATGTAATTTACTCTGCTAAATCTTTAGATAAACATTTTAAAACTTCCTGACTCAGTGGTTATTTCAGGATTATGTACTATAATGAATGTCACTCATTTTAAACTTCCCAATTAGCAAAGGATTCATTGGTAAGTCATTACTCTTCAATCGGAAGGTAATTGGTAGCAGGGATTTTGATAAAGAGTAACAACTGATAAAACCCAGCGTAAGTATTAGCGTAGTATGAATGTATGGGCCCAAGTAAGTATCTGGTGTATGAATGCTGTTTGCTAATATCGCGCTGGATCAGTTTTCTGGTAATCAGAGGATGGTTACTCTTTGTTAATTGGGTAATGAGAATTTTATTTTTTATGAACTAACATCTGTGTATTCAAAGTTTGTTTTATGTTGTCCAGAATCCCCGGGGAAAATTGAATAGCGGTTGGTAAGTGGAAGCCATACTGCAGTGAGGTTATCTGTCAGGCAGAAAATAGTACTGAAAAGTTAAGCAGGACTATCAGTACTGGTTAGGGAATCTATGCGTGAGTAATAGCAAAAGAGTACGCTGGTGAAAATTTGACGTTATATCACCTAGAAAGGGTAACATTGAAGAAGTAACAGGTACTTCTGGAGCTTGTGTGAAGAGTAAACAGAAGAGTTTTACTCGTAGTGTATGTTTAGTAAACGGAAAGGTTTTACTAATTGTGAGAGAAAACTATCTTTTCTATTTTAGAGAAACTGGCACGATAGCGAATGTTTTTTGTTGTTACTGAAATTTAATTAAAGATTTATAGAGAAAATAAACTTTGCGTAAGATTCTGTAAAGGGAGGGTCAGCTACCGGAGAGGGAGCTGACGTCACAAACGCTGCGCTGGGATTGGTTGAATCAGCGGGTGTGGAACGACTCTTGTAAAGGAGGGGTCAGTAGTCAGGAGCAGTACTGACGTCACAGGTGCCGCGCTGGGATTGGTTGAAACAGCGAGGGTCAGAGAAGCGCAGATTGTAAAGGAGGGGTTGACAGACAAACGTCACCGAAAGGCCGCATTAGGATTGGTTCAGAAATAAAAGTTAGCAGACACTTGATTGGTTGATATTCTAGAAGCTAAAATCTTAGTGGATAGGGATTGCATGTTAAAACGCGATCCGACTTTAACAGGAACTCGTCCGGATAGGAGATTCCTAGGTTTTGCAGAATATAATTTTATACATCGAAGATTTGCCCAAGATGTACGGAGAGAAGAGAAAAATGTCCTTTCTGCAAAAGATTAAGAACTATTTTAAAAAGGATAAACCAATCAAAACTAGGGAAGGAATTATCATTCCACCAGCTAAAACGCCCGCTTCATTCATGATGATGGAGAGAGGTTATCATACTTGTGTATGGATAGAGAATTGGATAGAATATACCAAAAATGATGGGATATTAGCATTTCCCGAAAATGGTACCTTTAATGGAAGAATTCTTCAAAATTTGAGATTGAGGATGAATGACCTAGAACCCAGACCTAGATTAACTCAATACGAAGCCTTAGAGGAATGGGAAACCGAGGCATTTGAGCGTGACCGATCCAGGAGTAATAGGGGTTATCGAGGATTTTTCCCCAGATACCAACATGAGTCTAGGGACGGTCAGATGAAACAATGGAGAAGGGCAATGCTTACAGAAGGATTATATCCATTGTTAACAGCAGAAGAACTATTAGGAAGCAAATGCACAGAAAAGACAAAACATTTAATGAGAAATGGAGATTCCGAAGATGAATTTATAGAAGAAATATTAAGGAACCCCCACCATATCAGGAAGGGACAAGTGGATGCACCCCAAGTGCCCCACTGTTAAAAACTCCATTAGTACCACAGGTAGTGCATGATTTCACCCCCAGTAGGATACTTCACGATAAAGAGAAAGAAGCCCTAGAGAAGACCAGAGCAGAATTAATACAGAAGATAACACAGATAAAAGTGCATCCTGATTCTTTGACCATACCTGTAACAATTGGTCCAGTAGTTCCATTATATGGTGGTCAGGGAAACTGTCCTCCACCGTTAGCTATGCCTACTCCTGTGAATATTCCTAAACCTGAAGCAACAGTAATGGTTGAGGATCATTTTAGTGATTGTGAATCTACGATATCATTAATGGATTTACCAATTCGAGATTCTGTCAATAGTACTCCCAGAAGAACTACACCTGGGTGCTCAAAAGAGATAAACTTGATAACTTCATCAGGAGCAAAAAGTGTCACTGTAATTAGTCCAGAAGACTTAGAAAGGTGGGCACAAGGATCAGATCAGCAGTGTACACCTCCAAAATTTTTGGATATTTATAAATCAAAAGTCGAATTAGAAGAAATAATAGCAGGAAATGTAGGGTTAGATCGCCTAAATGCTTACAATGAAGAAGAATTATTGTTCATATGCAGAAGTATCACCAGAAATGTAAAAATATTTCATGAAAAATTATCAGATTTGGCTCTGCAGATGGGAATTGAAATAGGGAGATCAAAGGTGTTGCAGAAACCCTATAGAGCAGATTTCTCAGACAAAGATTTAGAAAATATGAATGCCTCTGGAAGAAAATTACAAGTAAAAGAGTTAATGACAGTCTTGCAAAAATGGGGAGACCTAGATAAATGGAGAGTTCGATGGGCAAAGAAAAAGGAAGAGGCACGATCCAGTAGAACAGCCTCTGAATATGTGATGAAAGAAACAGGGAAGACAGATCAAATGTACCCGATGCGAGAAGTTCCCGGAGGGGGCTATGTACATGTCCCATGGAGTAGACAGGATATTTTGTCATTTACGAACGATTTTCCAAAGTTGAGAGAAAAACCAATTGAATGGTACAAACAGGTTGAGAGGTTTGTGAAGGTGTCAAAGGTATTGTTGAAAGATTTAGATGGTCTGTTTGACATAGTGGTACCTGCCGATTTGTGGACAGATTGTAAAATTACAGTTGATTGGCCTAGTGATGAGTATCCTAGGGATCCAAAGACAGGTGCCCCGTCAAATGATGTAATGAAAAAGTATCAGCAGGTGATAACTTACCTGAAAGGCAAAATACCACCGAAAGAAACAGATTGGGTGAAAATAGACCGAACCACCCAAGAAGCTAGTGAATCGGTACACGCCTATTATGAGCGTTTATTGCAGGTGTTTAAGCAGTATAGTGGATTTGAGGACATTGGAGACAAGAACATGAGTCAGTTTGTGTATCGATTTGTTTATGGTCTGAAGCCAGAAATTTGTCAGATGATTAAGCAGCACATGTTGTGTTGGCAAGGGCAAACCCATAGATGAAATTCTGAAATATGCGAAATACTGTGGAGACGATATTGAGGATAGGCACAAGAAATTGCAGGAAAAAGTGATGTGGGCACAGGTGAAAATGGCTGAGAAACAGGGAATTAATTTGGATAATCCGAGTGAAAATCAAGGAAAGGATTCTGGAACGAATGGCGATACTGGGAATGGTGGAAAAGTGAGAGGACGAATGAGTAGAGAAGAAGCTAACAAGAAATTTCCTTGTCATGGATGCGGAAAATTGGGGCATTGGAAGGATGAATGTAAAAAGATTCGGAATAATAATGGCCCAAATCAAAATTTAAATCCACAGACGCAGAATGACTCACAGCAGGGTGTAAATCCTCAGAGTCAGTTGCCACCTGCACCTATTCAGGGTAATGTAAGCAGAGCAAACCACGGTACAGATGTCGGATATCAAGGAGGAAGTGGTAAGAATGATTATGTAACATCACAGTTTCTTTTACAGGACGATTTCTGTCAATACAGTTCATGACGGTGCCTGGGAGAGGGGGAGAAGGAGTGCGTACTTGGCGCATCCTTATCGGTAGATCAGTCAGGTCCATATGTTGAAGGGAGTGTAAAAGGTAATGATATTACTTTTCTTTTGGACACTGGTGCTACCCGGTCTACTGTGAGAACAGCAGACATTCCAGACCTTCCTCTCTCTGGAGAAGCTATCCAAGTAGTGGGAGTAGCTAATAGAAAGATTAGAACACCTCTTACCGAACCAATGGAAGTTAAAATTGGAAATTTCAGAGAAATGCATCAATTTGTAGTGTGTGATTCTAGTCCAGTAAATTTATTAGGTCGTGATTTATTGTGCAAAATGAATTGTACAATTTTCTGCACACCGGATGGTGTGGCAGTTCAGACCCCAGATGAAGATCATGTATATAAGTTTATGATTGCAAAACAAGGCACAGAGGTAGATGAGATGTTTTCGTTAATAACAAAAGATGAACTGCCAGAAGAATTAAAAACTACAGTAAACCCCATAGTATGGGATTTCACAGGAAAAGAAGTAGGACTTATGGCCAAAATAGACCCAGTTAAAATTACTGTAAAAGAAGGTGCGATTTTCCCAAATACTAGACAGTACAAAATGAGTGCAGAAGTAAAGACAGGAGTCATTGAAGAAATCAATCGAATGGTAGAACAAAACATACTAAGAGAAGTGATGAGTAGCCCATGTAATTCACCAATAATGGGTTTAAAGAAACCTAGCGGAAAATATAGGATTGTTCAGGACCTGCGGAAAATAAATAAGATTGTGGAACCTTGTTGTCCTATAGTACCCAATCCTGCAGTAATCCTATACCAGATTCCTTGGAGTGCAGGATGGTTCACAGTGATTGATTTATGCCAAGCGTTCTTTTCAATACCATTGCATCCAGACAGCCAGTATCTTTTTTCATTTAAATTTGAGAACAAAGTCTATGTATGGAATCGTGTTGCTCAGGGGTACACGGAAAGTCCTTCTATTTTCAATCAGTTATTGAAAAAGTGCTTAGAGAAACTAGTGATGCCAGGAAGCTCAGTCCTAGTGCAATATATCGACGACTTACTGGTGGCATCGAACACCAGAGAGGATTGTGTTGTTGATTCCATAGCACTATTAAATCATTTGGCTGAAGAAGGGCATAAAGTCTCACCAGAAAAATTGCAGTTCTGTACAACAGCTGTTAAATATCTGGGACACCAAATTGAGAGGGGAAAAAGAAGAATAACCTCGGAAAGAGTACAATTGATTAAGAAAATGCAAATGCCTGTAACCCAAAGAGAAGTGAGAATGTTCCTAGGAATAGTAGGTTACTGTCGACAATGGATACTAGGATTTTCCTTGTTAGCGAAGCCCCTAATTCAAATGACAAGAAAGAAAGCAAAGGACCCAGTTGATTGGGATGATGAGAGTGTAGGAGCTTTTGTAAAATTGAGAAATGCTTTGTGCTCAGCACCAGCCCTAGGCATGCCCGACTATAAGAGAAGCTTCGCATTGTTCTGTCATGAGAGAGAAAATTGTGCACTTTCAGTCCTAACCCAGAGACATGGTTTGGACAGACGTCCTATAGCATATTTTTCTGCTACATTGGATCCAGTGGCAGCCACATTGCCAGGCTGCTTAAAAGCAGTAGCGGCTACCTGTCTAAGCATTGAACAAAGTGAGTCAATTGTAATGGGACACCCAGTAAAGGTGTTTGTTCCACATGCGGTTGTGATTCTGTTGACAAGAACACGAACTCAGCATCTTACTCCTAGTCGGCTGACTAAATATGAGAGAATAATAATGGGTGCTGAAAATGTGAACATAGTGAGGTGTACAATAGTAAATCCTGCAACCTTACTACCAGACCCGTATCATGAGGAAATTAAAAATGACGAAGAAGAAGAACATGATTGTTTACAAGTCACAGAGTTATGCACGAAACCACGTCCGGACATTGAAGAACAGCCCCTTAGAAAGCCAGACAGGGAGCTGTTTGTTGATGGTTCATGCCAGAGGCATGAAGATGGTAAACTGACTGCAGCATATGCAGTATGTGAATTAACTGGAATAGTCGAAGCATCCTATTTACCAGGAGTAAAATCTGCACAAGTAGCTGAATTGATTGCTTTGATAAAAGCGTGCAAAATTGGGAGGAATCAAAAAGTGACTATATTTACAGATAGCCAATATGGTTATGGGGTTGTGCATGATTTTGGCCAACTATGGATGCAGAGGGATTTCATGACTTCTTCAGGATCCCCCATTAAAAATGGAAAATTTGTAAGGGAATTGCTGGAGGCAATACAATCACCAAAAGAATTGCCTGTGGTGAAATATGCCGCACACCAGTCAGGAGATGACTGGGTGGTAGTCGGCAACAGATATACAGATCTTGTGGCTCAACATTGTGCCAGAAATAGATTGTCAGTCAATAAAAGGGTGGAAAGAATGGGAATCAGCTGCCAACTTATGCTGTATATGCCACCTGAAACATGGAATGAGGTTCGAAGATTGCAAGATGGTGCTGATGAAAATGAGAAGAAAACATGGGTCAAAGTGGGTTGTTCCCAAAGGGGAGATGATGAAGTGTGGATTTGTGCTGATGGCAGACCAGTCATGCCTGACTGTCTGCTCTCTCAAATGGCCAGGATGTATCATGGAGACACACACATAGGGAGAGATGCAATGATTAGGCTTTTCAGACAGAACTGGTACAATCCCAAGTTCAGGGCTGTAGCAGAGAGCCTTTGCCAGAGATGTTTGACTTGCCAGATGCATAATCCAGGAAGAAAAACAATAATTGGGTTTGGGAAAATTGGAAAGGCAGAAGGTCCATTTATAAGACTACAGTTCGACTTTATACAGTTACCACCATGCAGAGGGTTGAAATATGTACTAGTCATAGTATGTCTGTTTTCAAAGTGGGTGGAGGCTTACCCTACCAGGAGGAGTGACAGCATTACAGTCGCAAAGTTGTTACTACGAGAACTCATTCCTAGGTTTGGTTTCCCAGTAACTTTGGAATCAGATAGAGGAAAACATTTTAACAGTGAAGTGATTCAAATAATCTGTGAAGCATTCCAAATTGAACAAAAATTGCACTGTGCATATCGCCCAGAGGCTTCTGGAGTGGTTGAACAATTGAATGGCACTATAAAATCCAGACTGGTAAAAATGTGTGCATCAACATCATTGGAGTGGCCAGATGCATTGCCACTTGTCTTAATGGGACTCAGAAGCATTCCCGATAGAAATACGGGATTGAGCCCACACGAGATAATGATGGGAAGAGCAATGAGACAAGCACATGTTCCCATAAACAAACTGCTGAATATATCTGATGATATGGTACTGGATTATTGCAAAGGATTGGCTGACCTAGTGCGTTCTGTCTCTCATCAGGTCGGAGAAGACGCAGTTTCGAGGCAGCCTGAACAAGAACATGATCTGAATCCTGGTGACTGGGTGGTAGTGAAGAATCACACCAGAGAGACGTGTCTATCACCTAGATGGGGAAAACCTTGTCAAGTCATACTGACTACCAATACAGCAGTGAAGTGTGCAGGATTTCCTAATTGGAATCATGTAAGCCACACCAAAAGAGTACCATACCCTGAAGAAGAAAATCCTCAGACAGCATCAATCACTGAGGAAGCTGAAGGTTGCCCAGCTGAAGAATCTCAGGCTCGAGATTCCAGAGAAGCTGCAGAAGAACAACCGAGCACAAGTCAGGACTGGATACCGGTGGTAGAAATGCCTGAAGTTTACTACAGAACAAGAAGTCAAGCAAAATTGGAAGAAATTGAAGAAGATCAGATAGGTGAAGAAGAAGCAGCTCAGGGAAAAGAAGAACATACAATAAAAGAACCTGAGCAGGACCAGATAGGGAAAGGAAACTGGACTCAAAATAACGAAGAACCAACAAGTTTTGAGCAGGGAAAGACAGGTTTAGAAGAATCCGGTCAGGCTGCAGAAGTACAAAGTGCAATAAGACCTGATCAGAACCAGTTAGATTCAGAAAATCACACAGAAGAAAAAGATCTCGAGAAACATGAGCATGAAGAATTAAAGAAAGAACAAGGACAATTATTGGAAGCTCACGGAGGAGCTGCAGAAGAAAAACAAATAAGGCCTGGAAAAGAGCAAGAAAGAAAAACAGTAATTGCAGAAAACGAAAAGGTGTCAAACTGTGAAAATAAAGAGATTACTGAAGACAAAAATAAAGAAACAGTGCAAACAAAGAAAACAAGAAAAGGTGATCATTGGCCTAGTGTCATTAAAAGAGTAAAATACCACATAACAACCAGAAGTGAAGATCAAGATCAAGTAAATGAAGTAACAAGTCAAACCGAACAAGAAAACAGAACTAAGAAAAGAAAAAGCAAGAGACTGAAACTTGTGAATAACAAATTCAAGGGTCCTGATTGGACTTACATTATTCTTGAAGATTACGAGAGCTCAGAGTCAAGTGAAAGTGGTGACGAAGGAACAAGTGCAGAACTGACGTACGAGAAAGAAACAAGACCACCTTGACTAAGCAAAAGAGTCATATAAAGAAAAAGCGAAAAATAGATAAGAAGAGAAATCTTCCTTGTCGAAATGCCTGATGATAGAGTTGCTGGGAGACCAAAACAGAGATGTTGTAGAAGATGCTGTGCAATATGCATATGTAGTCTAGTAATGGTGCTTATAGTATGGTTAGTCCTGATCGTAGCAGTCCCTTACCTTATGATAATGGATAAAAAGATTAATAACGAAACTAAAGGAAAGACAGCACACATGAAGGGAAATAGAGTAGAACTAATGGCAGAAAATGAACCAGAGTTTCATCATGAAATAACTGATAACGACACTAGTTTAAATGTTTTCACAAAATTATTATTTCAATATGTAGATACCATGGAAGTTAGTAATTGTTATGTCTGTATGAAGTTACCTGAATCAGTAGCAGAAGGATTAACATATCATCACTTACCATTGACATATGGCATATCATGTAGTGTATTAGCTAGTTTATTTTATAGAACGGGGAGACTTCAATATTATTATTCAAACACAGATGTGATATTTTCGGAGGTTCCGATTCACAAGAGTATGAACACAGTGCTTAGTAGTCAAGACGCACAGTTTATGGGAGAATTTTTCTTAACAATGAAATCGATAGACATAACACATGCACATAGACACAATCTAACATGTTCTTTACATGAAGAAGAAAAGATATTTTTAAATTTAGTAGAAGATAGAAGACAAGATTTTCAAAAGAAAGCTTCTGAGCATAAGGCTCATTTGACACCTTGGGCTGAGAAAGAAGGGAGTTACACACCTGGCAAGGCTCAAGCTGCTATGGCTCTGGATTTTGTAAAGACGGGAAAAATTTGTCTACATAGATTAAGGACTGATTATAACAATGTTTTCATCGGTACCAGTGAATGTGAACACAATTTCTTAATTCTTGGAGGTTGGGGAATAAAAGGAGGAACAGATTCAGTTTTTCCTGGAATCTATTATGTATGCGGGAATAAGGCTTACTTTAGGCTTCCTGCACGGTGGTATGGAAGTTGTTATTTTGGAATTGTATTTCCAAAAATATACCACGTAAAAAGAAACACTGGGAGCAATGAAAACAATGGCGAATTAACACGTAGTAAAAGAGCTAGTTTTTCTGAAATTGTAGGAGATATATTTGGTGCATTGATACCTTCGGTGGGAATAATTCTGAACTCAAGGAAAATATGTAAATTGTCTACAGTGGTTGATCGTTTATCAACTGACACTGCTGGAGGATTTCTAATGATTAATGCAGAAATGGTTGCGATTAGATCTATGGTTATGCAAAATCGACTTGCTCTTGATATTCTATTGGCAAAAGAGGGCGGAGTCTGTAAATTACTGAACACGAATCATTGTTGCACTTACATTCCTGATAAAAGTGCAGAAATTGGAACGTATATACAGAATATAACTAAACTTGAGAAGGAACTTAAACCACTGGAAGTTGATAGTGTATGGGAAAGATTGACAAGTAGTATTGCGTCAATTGGTACCTGGTTTTCTAATGTAGGAAAAGGGCTTATGGGTCAAATACTAGTACCTTTAGCAGGAATAGAAATAATAGTACTGACGATAATAATATGGTGCAAATGTTGTAGAAAGAATGAATCGTATACTGTGACAGGAAGAGGACAGAAGAGAAAGGTTGATGAAATTGAACTTGAGGATGCGAGAAGTGAATTATACAAGAAATTGAAAGGGGATGTTAAAAATAGAAAATGTAAAAATGAGAATGAAACTATTTGCTAGAAGTTGGCATCTGATTGGGGGTAGTATTTTGATGGCTCTTAAACGCCATCAGAGAGGGGATTGATGGAGCAAGGACTCAAAAATGAGACTTGCTCGAATGCAATCACCTCATAGTATTAATTTATTAATCTTGTATTGTTTATACTAACGTTGCATACATTACACGAATAGCAAGGAAGCTTGCCTATGTGTTCTAACTAACAAGTAACGCTTGTCTTTTTCTAAAATGGCCGCAAAGAGCGGGAACCTTACTGCGCATGTCTCATCCATATCACATGGTGTGACGTCTTTCTTTGCTTGGTGGGAAAATTCTGCTTTTGCGCAGTGTGCATTAAAATGGCTGCTTGATGTTTTCACATGCTTCAGCTTGCTCTTGTGTTATTATTAATTTGTCGTTTTCTTAACGCTACTAATGCGGGATAGATTTATAAGTAAATGGGGATAGAGTAGAAAGAGTGGGTATACAGTGAAACATATTATTTTGTGATTTTAATATTTTCTTCTTTGACTTTTATTAGTTCGTAAACTTGGGCCTGGGGTTGGTGATCTGAAACTCGAGAGACAGTGATTCTGCGCATGTGTCCTCCTTGGCTGCCAAAGAATGGAAGTCAACCTGGACGTCGTCCAAGGCCACGACCTAATGGCCGATATTGATATATTTATGTGTTCTTGCCAAACTTGCAACTATGTATATGGAAAATGAATAAACTTTGTCGTGAGACGGGTGGGAAATAAAGCCAATGTATTAAAATTGATGGGCGGAAGTTTAAAGACAAAGGTCTTCAGAAATCATACCAAGTCAATATGGTGTGAGGATCAACCCCCTGTCCCTGTCCAATCAGAAGTAGTGGTCCCATATTTTAGCAACATTAAGTGGAGGTACATGGGCGTAGAAGGGTATAATAGATATAGTATTAGCAAATTAGCTAAGGCATTGCATTAGCATTAGGACGCTGACCGAGTGCATGCTGAACCGCTGTCCAGAGAGGTCCTGAGGAGGGGGTGACGGAGTCCATTAGAAGGAAGGCACGGGAGAATCGAGGAGAAGCCGAGTATCAGAGAGGGGAACGACACAGGCGTCGTTGTAGAGAGGTCACCGGTCCTGTCCTGATCCTGGAGGAGGTCTTTGCTCTTCGTCTTTCCTGGGTCCTAATCTTTCCAACTCCTTGGCCAAGGGTTTTGGTTCTCGCACTTAGGTAAATATAAATGCAACCTTTAGTTGCGCTGCTGTCTCTATCCTCTCCTTTCCTGAGGGACCGTCATTAATCAATAATTATTATTCTATGCTTCACCCGTGATATGCGATTAAGTACCATGTGGTTATGTAATTTACTCTGCTAAATCTTTAGATAAACATTTTAAAACTTCCTGACTCAGTGGTTATTTCAGGATTATGTACTATAATGATTGTCACTCATTTTAAACTTCCCAATTAGCAAAGGATTCATTGGTAAGTCATTACTCTTCAATCGGAAGGTAATTGGTAGCAGGGATTTTGATAAAGAGTAACAACTGATAAAACCCAGCGTAAGTATTAGCGCAGTATGAATGTATGGGCCCAAGTAAGTATCTGGTGTATGAATGCTGTTTGCTAATATCGCGCTGGATCAGAGGCTCCACTCAATCCTACCTTACTTGAGTTATTGTCCCTTCTGCCTGCTTTTATCTCCTGAAGCAAAATTGTTTATCTTAAGGAATGCTTGGGAAGGTTAAGTCTTGAAATGCGGATCTGTTCATTAGTCGATGATACAAGAGGTTTGTCCAGCGTATAAAAACACATCAGATCCGTATAGAACAGTACGATTTTGCACTGAAATGTTCATAGATTCACTAGCAGTTCATTCTTGGTGCAAACCAATAGTTTCTGACTTTACGTCTGTGCTAATGGTGCCTCTTTTCAAAGAAGTCTGGTAGAGCTAATCTTTTATGCTTTGATGTACTAGTTACATCAGAGTTATTGTCATCAATGCATTATTACCTTCACTATTTAAAAAAAACAGTTGTAGACTGCAATAAGTTACAACTAATGGGAGATGAGGACACTGCCATTATTGATTAACACAGCAAGGCCCATAGGCTCCAGCAATTTCCATCTTTAAGTGTTCCCAGGTTCTAGAGGCAATTGCGGCTATTCACAAAGGTAACTTACAATTGTGAGTAATTTACACGTGTAGTTTACTCTTACACTTTTGAGTAACTTTACTACTTCTAGCTATTTACAAAATTTGAGTGTAAAGTTACCCAAAAGTGTAGACTCACACATCCCAGATGGAGCCAAATTTAAGTTTGTAAGTTACTGCTGCCAGAAAGAAGCAGCGGTAAGTCCAGCACCTCACATGGTCAACCACTGATACTGAAACATCCTCCTATAGAAAATATTGGAGATACGGTCTTATAATAAAATACCGTAGGAAATAATGTTAAATTAGATTCAGATATTCAAAACTGTTTAAAAATATAAATAAATATAATTTATTGTTAAAAATTCAAACATATACAACGTATTTATTATTTATTTTTAAAACATATTTAAAACTTTTATTGAATTTATAAATTAATGTAATGTTATTTTTTTATTAAAATAGGATTTTACTATTTTTAAATAATTATATGCATCACTTTTAATAATGCATAATAAAATATATTTTTTCCTTCATGTGGACTTTATTTTTAATTTAAACTTTAGAAAAATGATTTTAATTTACTTTAATATATTTAAATTATTTAAAGATTAAATGTACTCATTTAATTTAATTCAGGTCTTACTTGAATAGGAGGAACAGGCTGATTAGACAGGGAATTCCATTTAAAGTATTGTTGCAAGAACAAAATAATTAGATCCCAGCTCAAAAATAAATGAATTTATTATTGCTTCTTCAAGCTTACTTTTGCCATTATTTGTCTGGCTCTAGTATTCTGTGTGACCCCATTCCCTGAATGTCTGAGCTGGTGTCTGGAATGCTGAGAGAGAAAGATATAGTGGAATACAGGTGTATGTGTGTGTATGTGATGTAGAACCTGGGAGATAATTACAGTTGGAGGAAGAATGGAGCCCTAACAGAACCTATAAGCTGTGGCTGTAAGCCAACGTGACATGAAGATTTGATTCTTACAGGGTGTTTCATAATATCTTATGCCCAGAGCCCATAAAATCCTTAAGGTGGCACTTTTCCAGGGAAAGAGAACATCCCGGGAAAAAAACAATCAATCCTGCATTCAGCTCAGACTCACTCACCTCTCTCATCAAGCAGTGACACCTTCTGCCTCCTGAAGCAACCCACTTCACTGCGAAGACCACTCACACAGACTCCTGGGCAGTGCTGAGTGGACACGGTGCTACTGGAACAGGCACATGTACAGAGCGTGAACAGTACAAGTGTATCCGTCTGATTCTGGTGAGACTGGAGAAGAAGGAAGTGGAGCACCTCTTGTGTATGGATTGTATGTGCTTGTATTGTGTTTGTATTGGTTCTAAATTAGCACAAACATGCATGGGAAGCAACAGGGTTCTGTACATATTTAGGTGATGGCAACAATTGGTGGATGAGAAGTTGCTTAAAGAGATAAATTATCATCTTACTGAAATGGAGAGGCACAGAAGCAAGTTTGATTTGCGCTAGGATGTTGTCTGGTATTTTCCAATTCACACCTCTTGAATTGTGTGTGTCGATGTCAAGGCTCTGTGTGATGCATTGGCCATTTTAAGATGTGAATGCTATAGTTTTGAGAGCCAGTTGCTTGCAGATTAGGTACTGATTATGATGCAGGAATTTTAGGTTTATCAGTGGTGTGATGAGGTGGTGCTATTTCTTCACAATGCTGGTAAGCTGACCAGCAGTGTGCAAGACACTCTTCGGCGGAACCAGGTGAGAGTAAGAGATCCAGTACATTGCCACCCTGCAATGGGAGATGACCAATACACATGTACAGTGGTTCTGGTGGTTTTATTTTGAGGAGGAGGGATAGATGGTACCATGCTATTGGTGTGTTTTTGGCACTATGGGTTTTGAGGCTGGTATTGCTGTCAATGATGTGAAAAAAGTGCCAATGTGTTAGCAGTGAATTGTCATGTCAGTATGTTCATATTCTTATTTGTGATGCATTCCTAGAGCTGGCCTTATTTGGAGCTTTTGGCCATGAGGATCACCGCAGCATTGGTTGGGAACTGTCCAAGTAGGCATAGGACAAATGGGCGAGGAGGAAGAATATTGAATGTTTGAGGTGATTGATGTTGCTGCTTGTGGACCAGAAGGCATGGGCAACCATTATAGGTGATGATTAGCACATCACTCATGACTCAGTGATTGTCTCTGTGCTGTAGTATGACCTGATGCAGTTTTCCAGTTATGTGACGCTATGATCAGGACAGATGTTAGGGCTTCTCGTGAGAGGAATTTCACGATTGTTGGTGGTAGGTTGTCGTTTTCACAACTGATGGCTTTGATACAGGGCCGGCTTTAAGGTGGTGCGACCGGTGCCACTGCACAGGTCGCAGAGCTCCGAGAGGATTAAGGGGGCACTGTATTTTTAATCATCTTATGGATTTAGAACCACCTGCTGTAAAGTTCCTTGTGAGTCCAGAACTTTCAGGCAACAATAAAAATGTCAAGATAACTCTAGTGACTAATGTAGCTGCTAGAGATAGATTGAGTTTTGTCTAGTGGCAGTTTTGGCTCATCATGAGCTAGTGCAGAGGGTTAATATGTCTGCTGGAAAAAACGTGTACCATGCAGATCACAGAATTGTTTTTTTATGTAGGTTACTCAGTGGGTTATTGCTTTTGTCACAGAGGTCCTTTGTTTACTTGTAGTTCATAAGTTACAATAGCACAGTGAGCTATGAACTGTCATCAAAGAGCTGTATGTAAACTGCAAGGTATAGGTTAGAACGTTATGTTTTAGTTACCCAGTCTTTCATTATCCTAATGTGCTAAAAAGGATTAATTTGGGGCGAAATAAATTCTTATTAGTAAAGTCAACCGTAACTGCTGTGTTACGTTTTAAATTGTAGGTTTTTGCTTTTACAGACCAAGAACTCTTAAAATATACTGCCTACCAGTATGGGTGACATGACTTTTACAACTTGTAGTCATCATTATCTTATGTAACATTTCCTATACACTGATTTACACACATACGATTCATTGTCTCTGTATAATGTGTATGTGATGTAAAGTGCTCTGACACCCTACACGAGCATGAGTAGTCCTATAAAACAAATGAAATACATATGAGAGAGGGGCTATGAAAAGATATGGGGCACTGTTGGAAGGTGCTAGTGAGGAAATCCATGGAGAAGAAGGTCACTGGGGGCGACACTAACAAACATTGTCACACCAGCCACCACCAGTGCTAAAGCCCGTCCTGCTTTGATGCTGTTGAAGATGTTAGTGAGTGTTAGTGGTTTAAAGGCTGTACGTTTATGTATGTGTCAAGACAGGAGAAGAGTAACAATGATTAGTTGCTTTGTGTTGTTTATGTGGTGTATTTTCATATAACCGTTCACAGTGAGAAATTGATGGAAGGTGTTAACTTATTCTTTTAATACAGCAGATTGTTCATTCTTTATGCATTGTGAATAATGTATTTCTTTTACCCACTTACTTTTAACCATGGTGCTAAATATATGGACCTCAGAAAGATGGAAGACTGAGTTTGCTGTGATGGTATTAAAACTGTCTGGTCTGCAAGTCACAGGTGTCAGAAGCAAGCTTTTAGCTGCCTGAATCATTTTTCCAGCTTGGCAGAGTGGATTGATGATGTGTTTGATAGGCTTGAAGAGTGCTCTGCTGCTGTTTGAATTTTAGTTTCATGGCTGAGGCACAGTAGGGGCCATTGGATGTACTGTGATTTCCATGTGAACGTCATGCAGATTTTAGTTTTGTGGGATATTTCTGGATTTGGACTATATTATTGTTTGTTTTATTTTATGGGTTACCTGCCCTCTGTAATTTCTGTTCTGGTTTCATGGTCTGTAGCTTTTGGTTCCATAAGTATCAATGTTGCCGTTTGATATGCAGGTAAGTTGTGATCTAGTATGTCAGTGGAGGTGAGTGTGAATCATGTCTCTGTAATCGATATTGCATCTATCTGGTAGCCGATGGTGGTGTTAGAAATGTCTGTGGCATGACGTTCTGCATAGCAAAGAGTATGGAGTCTGCTCTGCATATGAGTGCTGAATAGTGATTAGAGGTTGCTGGAACAGAATGTGTAGGAGTGATGTATAACCATGGTAAGTTTGTGAGTGCAGGTGAGGGTGGTGGTGAGGATTGTAACAGACACATTTTGATCACTTTCCTGAGGTATTTGAAGCAGGGGGTTCTTGTCCTTCTCATGCCCTATCAAATCCAAGCAGGAGATGCCTTTGTGTTTGTACATCATTTGCTTTTAACTCCTGAGCAAGTACCTCCTGGGAGGCAGGCAAAAAGAAGTGGTGGTAGCAAGGCATTGTGGTGGGAGTGAGGGGGTTGATCACATGGATTGCATAGATAGGTTTTTGAATGCTTTCGTCTAGTTTCATGGCAATAAGGTGGTAATGTCAATAGCATGTCTCAAGCTACTGTGTGGTTTTTCAGAGTTATTTTGGCTGGTTTCGGTGGCATAAAAAATGTTCTGCCTTGCAACTGGCTGTTTCCAGGAGAGGGCGAATGCTCACAGAGCCTAATCCCTGAGGTGCTTCCAAGCTTGGATGCAGCTTACAGGGCAGTTCCTTGTGTAGGAAAGTAGGATCTGCTTCTTATGGTTACCCCCACTTTTTTGCTTGATGTCTCACTGTTTTTGACTAGTCTGACTGGGATCCTGCTAATCAGGACCCCAGTCTATCTGCTTTCTCCCTTAAATTGACATACATGTACTTTGGTACACTCCATATTGGATACTGGGGTACCCTTATAAGTCCCTAGTATATGGTACACATGTACCCAGGGCATAGGTACCCCAGAGGCCTCCCATGGGCTGAAGCATGTATTATGCCACCCATGAGAGGCCATGCAAAATGGAACTCTAGGTCTGCTACAGCAGCCTATGTAAGATGGTGCTTGCACCACTTACTTTAGATATAGGTTCACTATATCTATAGGTCACTACACTTAAAACTTATAAGTAACCCCTATAGCAGGCCTTATCAATCCTGAAGGCAGGGTGCTGGGTTTTTAGTGAGAGGGTGCCCCTGCATGAGCAGAGCCCCTTTGCAGCCTTTGGAGACTATTCTCCCAGGTTGTCTGTGACTCAGCCGGACATATAGGTAGAGGTGTATTATAATCTCGCGGTAAATGCTATCTCGAAAACGGCTGCATAGAAACATATCGTGTTTGGTATCAAAAACCTTGGAATCATACCTCCACACCAGTAACTGGTGTGGGAGGTATGATTCCACCCTTCAGAAGCGAGCTTCGTGGGGTCACCGGTCTACCCGGTACCAGCCTTCTCAACCTGGACAGCACAAAATGGATGCTGCCAGCCAGAGACACATTTCTGCCCTCCTGCTGCTGAGCCAAGCTCGAGCAGAGGAAGGCAGCACAATAGGCATCCTGTCACAGGGAGGTGTGACCACCTCCCAGACAGGGTTTAGTGTATTGGGGCTGGGTGGGTGCACTCTGAGAGTGCCTGAAAGTCTGCACTGGGGGCACATTTGGTGTCCCTGTGCATAGTCCAGCTCAAACCAGTTCTGGGAGCCGTTGGCTCCTGCTCTGGCGTGAAACTGGACAAAGGACATGGGTGTAGCCACCCCTCTGTCCTGCCCCTCCCCTAGGAGGGTCCCCTGAATCTGTCCAACCCTCTCCTGTGGGTATAAAATGGGTTACCTGGCTACAGGACATGGGATTTTACGTGGACAAGATTCTTCAAAGAAGAAACCACTAACCTTCGACTGTCTGGACACCTGGACTTTGCTGGACCTCGACTGGGCTGGACTTCATTCTCCTTTCTGTCCAAAGCTTAGTTTGTGCCGTGACTCCATACAGGCTCCGTGCAGGACCTGTGGGGCACTTAAGACAACAGAAGAATCTCCCTTGGAGTGAAGGAGTCACTCCCCTGCTTCGCAGGCACCTAAAGCGCAACTGACCAGTAGCAGCTCCTGAGCTCCTGCGGACTCCAAAGATTTCAGCAACACAGGAGGTGGGCTCCTGAAAGTCCCTGAGATTGATCTGCCCTCTCACCGAGTTTGAGGCCAGTATCCCTCGTGGGGGCTGCGTAACCCAAACCCCTGTGCACTGCATCCATTTGCAAGTGAATATGCTTGTTGGCAATTCCCGAGCTTGTGCATTGGACTCCGTGTAGTCCTGACCCTGAGCAGTATTTTTACCAAAGAACTCCGGCCTCCTTACACCGTGTGCTCCGTGGGCTGGTGCCTTGCAATCTTGCTCAAGGTCCCCTCGGGACTCCTGGTCCTTTGGCCTGTGGGTCCCCCTGAGGGTCATCGTAATTGTTCTTGGGCTTTACTGGTTGCTCCAGATGTGCCCTGACTCTCCATTGCTTGGAGAGTCCCCTGGACCTTGCTGGTCCACACCGTAACTTGTTTGTCCTTCCTGCGTGGGTTGCTGTTGCCAAGGCTTGTTGGTGCTCCCGCCAGACACCGACCCCTCAGCACTCGACATCCTTTGTGGAACAGCTCACCTCCACCTCCTGGTTGTCCTCAACATCTCCTGGTCCTCGTGGCTGCAGAGTCAAGCATCCCTTCTTTGCACCTGAAGCACCCGACATCGGTGGGCATTCGTCTCCCGAACCCCTGGTCACTCTGAAGTGACCCAGACTCTGTCCCCTCTGCTTTCAGGTTCCCTCCATCCATAATCCAGGCTTGGATTCCACCGGACCCTTTTCACCTTCACGGCAGCAGTACTTCTTTCTTTCCTTCCATAGAGAACGACGAGAGTTTCCGACGCCACTTCCGACCTATGCACCCGGCTCCCCTGGAATAGGTAACTCTGATACCACGGTATCCACAAGTGGGGTGGCTCTTTAAACTCTTAAGTTCCGAAGGGTTGGCTCGAAGTCCTCTTAGAAGGGTCCTTAAACTTTAACTTTGCAACTGCGACTTTCCCATAGAGTTGTACGGAACACGCGGTCGTGTTTCCTCACTGCACCCGTCCTCCCTGGGTCTCCTGTGTCATCACCTTGGGTGGTTCCCTGGGGTCCCAGCGATTCTACGTGCACTAGGCACTGTGTCTAGTCAAGTCGTGATTGTTATACCACTATTTTAGTATATGGTTCGGTCTCCCCTGGAGCCCGCTGTGTATTGTGCTACTTACAACTGTTCTATTGATCCAGTATTGTGTGCTTTGTGTTCTATCCTCATGTAGAGGATAGTAGAGAGTGTTATATTAATAAATACATATTTTTATATAACTACTGTGTGGTTCTCCTTCATTTAGTCATTCAGGAGGTGATATTCTGGTAAAACAAGCTGCTTTACATTCCTTCAAGATTAAGCCTGAAGGCTGCTCTCGTTAGCTACCACTAGGATAGCTTTCATAAAGGTTATCTTTAACCTCATACATCATAAGGGTCGTGTGGATTGGTACAGGGTGCCCACTTTAACTAGTGGACAGCATATACCAAGCCACCTTCTCACACCTTGGGTTTATGCAGCGAGGCAGGAAGTGGTTGCTGTCTGATGATTGCTTGTACCAGAAGAGTGGCGCTTGCAAGCATGTATGGAGCTTGTGGTCTGCCTAGTGGGGGTTTTTCAGCTGGGATCAATAATATGCTATAAATAAAAATCACAAAGAAAAGGGGTGGAAGGAAAAGTCCCTCTTCGACCTCCCACACTAATCTATGAAACCACTAATAAGAAGAGGGACTACATGAACAATAAATGAATGCTAGTAAAAATTATTATTGAGGGAATCACAGACGAATGTTAAAACTGCCCTCACACACAGAAATCTGTGTCATGCTTCATCATCGGGCCTGCTAACGACACCCCCGCGCCGACCAACGCTGGGGGTGGAGCAATAGGGAAGGGGAAGACAATACAACACAAAATAGAATGTGGCAAAAATACAAAGGGATCAAAAGTGAAAATAAAAGCATAAACAGTGAGTTAAAACTGGCTCCAGGGAGTCCCTAATCTTAATTTAATATCAGGTACCCTGTCCAGAAATATTAAAACGGTCACAACAGGACCTGTGGATGGTAGTATGGTAAACCTATGATGAGTCACCATCCCCTCCACTATGCAAAAAATGTCGACATGTTTCAGCCGGAGTGGTCAAATTGCCCGGCTTTCATCAGGACTTCACTATTGTATGACCCCACGGTTCTCACCCAAAACACCATAAGTCAAAGATGGAGGGGAAAACGGCGGTGGTAGAGACGAGCGATTTGGCCACAGCTTACCTTGACGAAAGTGTGACTATAGGAAGCTGTCCTCTCTCCCCTGCCAGTTCAAGTTTAGATTGTAAATAAACTCGGTTCCATTGTGGAGAGCAAGACGCTCTATTTGCTTGTGTTTGGAGTAAGTTACCCAACAGAAACGTTTTCCCCTCCATCTTTGACTTATGGTGTTTTGGGTGAGAACCGTGGGGTCATACAATAGTGAAGTCCTGATGAAAGCCGGGCAATTTGACCACTCCGGCTGAAACATGTCGACATTTTTTGCATAGTGGAGGGATGGTGACTCATCATAGGTTTACCATACTACCATCCACAGGTCCTGTTGTGACCGTTTTAATATTTCTGGACAGGGTACCCGATATTAAATTAAGATTAGGGACTCCCTGGAGCCAGTTTTAACTCACTGTTTATGCTTTTATTCTCACTTTTTGATCCCTTTGTCTTTTTGCCACATTCTATTTTGTGTTGTATTGTCTTCCCCTTCCCTATTGCTCCACCCCCAGCGTTGGTCGGCGCGGGGGTGTCGTTAGCAGGCCCTATGATGAAGCATGACACAGATTTCTGTGTGTGAGGGCAGTTTTAACATTCGTGTGTGATTCCCTCAATAATAATTTTTACTAGCATTCATTTATTGTTCATGTAGTCCCTCTTCTTATTAGTGGTTTCATCATCAATAATATGCTGCCACTTAGCTTTTCAAGAGAGGAGTAGGTGGTCATGTGGTTATGTGGCATTCTCTCCGCAGTGCTTGTGAGCATGAAGGGGTGTGGGGAAACAGCCTTAACCACGCAGCCTAAACTACACATCGTTAAAGAATGCAGGCGGAACCATGCATGTCTAAACCACGCATATGCCTTTACCATGCATATGCGTGGTTTAGACATTAGTGGTAGTCAGCGTTCTAGACTCGGAGCGAATGGGCGGCGGGTCGGAGGTGTTGCAGACTGGGTGGAGGGTCAAAGATGACTCCCTGCCTGGACGAGGAATGGCTTGGTGAGTACCATTTTTTAATTTGGGAGTTTTGGGGTCGGGGAACTTTTAGGGTTTTAGGGCTCAGGGTGGGGGTCAGGTTACTTTATAGGGTGGGGAGGCCAGTATTAGGGCTCAATGTGGGGGGCTGGGTAATTTGCAGGGCCGTGTTTTATGGTTTCAGGACGGGGGATTAGGGTACTTTTTGCGGCTGTGGGACAGTTTTACGGCTCAGGGTGGGGGCTGGGGTGTTTATTAGGTCTGGGGTCAAGGTTTTAGGGCTCAGGGCAGCGGGGGGTTGGGGTCGATTTCAAGGCTGGAGGCCGGGTTTTAGGGCACAGGGTGAGGGGGCTGGGGAGGGTTTTTTTTAGGGTTGGAGTCCACTTTTAGGATTCAGGACGGGGGGCTGGGGTGTTTTTAGGGCTGGGGTTGGGGTCATACTCAGGGCAGGTGGCTGGTCCAGGGCGCACCTTTAGTGGAACATTTCACAGTCTTTGGACACACACCAGAGAGTCTCAGGTGGTGGGTCATAGAAAAAGTGAAAGTTAACCCAAGGGGTGGGGATTTTTCTAACACCTTTAATATCCGTGAGTGCAGATGAATTCATCTTTTTGACACTGTGGTGAGAGGCCTTAATGAATATGAAGAAATTACCAGACAGGTGGCTTTTCTGAATAATGAATGACAAGCACTGCTTTACATACTAATCTTCATGCTTACAGAATGATAACCCGGGTAGCGCTATCCTTTTATGACCACAGCAGCTTCTAACATCCACTCTGCTGCCTATACATAATTTGCTATATGCATTTTTAAACTGTCCCTTGTACATAATGTGCTTTATTCTTACCTATGTCTGTGTATGTGTTCGCAAATAGTATTGACTATTACCTTGTTTAATGAAATTGATGTATGGAATTTCACCTTTAACGGCTGTTAGAGGTTGCATTGCAATTTTACTTTCTTATTTTTCTTGTCTATGTCAACAATCTGATTCATTGTAAATACTGTGGTCTGTCTCTGTTTATCTATGTTATGTATGTAAATAGAATGTTATACATGTAAATATTTTGTTTTTTGTAATGCCATGTCTTTTAAGGTTCTAATTATATACATGGATGATATTGCTGCCCTCTAGTTCCGCCTCATCCATCATTGTGGCCGGATAATCAATGTCCGCACTTTTAAGTGAAGGTAGAGTCTTTTCTCGCTCTATTTCACATGACTGACTTGATGCAACCGTGCGGTAACACAACGTCAGGCAGACGCCTTACGCGCGTCGACGGGAACGTCCTTGCGTTACTGAGCATCCATAAGCATCCTTGCTTGCTCGTGTCAGTCTTACTCTGCCGCGCCACAGTGAGGACTTTGCACAGGGCTGCTGAAGGTTAAGGTAAAATGCGAGTTGGATATCAGAGGTTTTCACCGCATTGACAGCTTCTTCTTTGAGTTATTGTAAGGTTTCCATGTTCCTTTTTGTTTTTTGTTTTTGTAGTTGCTGATTGAATCACTTCGTTAATAAGCTCATCTAAGGATCAACCCTATCCTTACACCGCAACGTTAGTGCGGGTAAGCAATTTATATATTTTCAGAGAGGTCCCTTGCTTGACATGACTGGGCTGTTCCAATCCATTTATTGAATGCTCATGTTTATTTCAGATGGCGATTACTTCACCTTCTTTATATATGGACTCATAAGGAGCAATTTGATATTGAACCACAACGTGTATGCGGGTAAGCCCTTATTGAAGTTCTCTTTCGCTCTCTTTTTAATACAATTTATATCCAGAGTAGTTTATTGATGTGCACTCCCTCCAGGTTTCTTTCGCCCATTTTTAGGTGGTCACCTCGGGAGCCAGATCTACCTACACCATGAATAGGTCGGTAGGACAGGCATGTTCACCCCTTGGAATTGCAACTATTAACTATTAATTACTATCAGGCAATTAAGTAACTTGCCCTTCTTTATCAATAAGGTTGCTTCTTCCTTGCCCCTTGTCCTAAAGAAGACCCGCAGGCTGAGGCTACAATTACCCTCTATGCCCCTAAGTCGGGTTGAAATGTCGACGCCTACCCCCAACAGGCCTGGACCACGTGTCCCCTTCCCTGTCTCGTTATAGATGATAATTCTCTGCTTTGTTTGTAAATCATATTGAACTAACGAGCTGTATACTAATCCATATTGGACAGGCCTAATTGACTGATTTTTGTTATCAGTCATACTCAGAACAATTTTAGTGATGCTTGTTTTCTGATTCCATTGGGATTCCTTTCCTTTTGTTATCTTCACTCACCTCACACTAGAGCACTATTTCATGCACGTTCCTTTGGAGCAACCTTCTTCTCTTTAAGTTATAGGCATGGTAGGATGTCGGGGAGACCGAGTGGACGCCTGTAGAGAGAACCGATGGGAGCGCTGAAGTCAGACAAAAGTCACAAGTAGGCTCTCCCACCCTCGCCCTCCCATGGAGTATAGAGGATAGTAGTTTAGGAATCTTTCACAGTGGTACTACACCATACGGGCGGTTTAATTAATTTTTATTCCTGTCCCCTGATTAGCAGCACCTTTTCGCTTTAGATGCGAAAAGGCTAAACCCTTTGGTCCTGACGAATGCGACGTACTCCTACGGGGACATTAACGCAGAAACATGTTGACCGCACTTAATACGGTGAAGGGAAGATAATGTCCCGGATCACCGTACACCTATTTTAATGCCAGACATCTGTTCCCTGAATTAAACATAGCTGAGTGACAGGTGTGATGGTTTTTAAATCACCTTTCACTTTCACATGGTCATCACTTAGTTGTAGAAGTGCATCCCTGTCTCCAGGTGTATGCCCGCCCTTTATCAAACGTAGTTTTTAGAGGGCGAGGACATCCTATGATGAAGCATGACACCGGGCGGTGTGTGAGGCCAGTCCAAAACTTTTTATGAGATGCCCCCATAGGTGTTGCATCTCAGTATAAATTCTGTAGGAAACTGTTGGAACCCATGTGAGGGGCAGCCTTATTGTGTTTACACATGGTAGGATGTCTACCATCTGTTGAAATAATTTTGTGAATAATAAATACATGCTTTTCAAACTCATGGTTGTTGCACACCAAAGTAATTTCTTTATCTGGATTTATTTAACCATGTGCTGACTTTATGCATGCACTAAGTCATTTCTAAATGATAACTTTTCTCGAAAGTATTTTGTGTAAAAGGAAAGGTCCAGGACCATTTGTTTTCTGGGTATTAGGACTCAGCGCGTGGGCTAAGGCAGAACCTTAACCACGCATATGCCTTTACCAACTATGCCATTACAACTAAATTCATTGTAAAGGCATGCATGGTAAAGGCATGCGTGGTCAAGACGCAGTCGTTGTTATGACTGCGTTGTTCAGGCATGCGTGGTTGGGGATTGTGTGGTTACGACATACAACCAGAGGTGTGTGTATATGGCTCTGCGAGGGTGTTGGGGGGGGGGGGTTCGGTGTGTGTGTATGTGTGTGTGAGAGAGAGAGTGAGAGTGTATGACAGAGACACAGAGAGAAGCAGAAAGAGTATGGGAGATTATTTTCCTCTAGAAACAAAGGATTCTTGGTTTAGGTGAAGAGTGCATCTTTGAAAAATGCCTGACACTGATGAGAATCTTCCTGTTTCTTAGCTTCCATAGTTCTTGAAGTTTTTTCTATAAACGCAAACTGACAATTTTACTAATAGAACAGTTTGTTTCATGACATTTAATAAGTCTATGTAATTTCGAAATGTTATGAACTTGAGCATTTTAACATACAATTTTAATTAATCCATTAAGGGGTATGAAAAGCAGTAATTCTTTTCTGATTCTGTTTTCATAGGCATGCCTTACTAACATGGACATATTTCTCAAATATATTAATGCACTGAAGATTAATACATATATTTTTTTTTTGCTGTAACTCCTAGTTGATGCCTGCATATTGCTAAATTAAGAATTAATATGCCTTTTCCTCCACTGAAGTTTCATTTGAAAAGATGTATTGTAAATGCTTTTTAATCTGAATTGGAAATGCATTGTGCCTGGATTTAAATGGATTGTATTTCTTCATAAACTGGGAACGGTACGGGGCCCCCTGGAATCAGAATGCTTACGCCCTGACAGGGAAAGACAACAATGGGTAAAGAGCTACACCAGGGCAAGGTGTACAATAAAATCAATGCAGACAAATTAATCCCAATCAGCAAAAAGTTCAGTATGACAACCAACACTTAATATACAAATATTTATTTGATTTTTTTAAATCTTATAAAAAAGAGAGACAATGTTTAACAATTGATAAATAGAATTATGTATCACCGATAAACAGGACACAAAGTCAGGCAGTAACTCTGAGATAAGAGGTGTCCTGCTGATCTTGTTCTGTTAAAAATACAGATCCAAGTTTAAATTCACAAAAAACACTATACAAAACATGTCATTTATCAATTGTTAAACATTGTCTCTCTTTTTATAAGATTTAAAATTAAGATTTTATAAGATTTAAAAAAATCAAATAAATATTTGTATATTAAGTGTTGGTTGTCATACTGAACTTTTGCTGATTTGGATTAATTTGTCTGCATTGATTTTATTGTACACCTTGCCCTGGTGTAGCTCTCTTACCCATTGTTGTATTTCTTCATAAGCATTTTTAAAGCTCGCTCAATAAATATGCTAATAGTACAAATAATGTTTAATACAAATCTGCATACCGAAACAAATCCACAAGATGATTGGATATCTTCCATCTCTGTTTTGGCTGGACAGAATGTTGTAGTAATAATATTTGTCCCCAAAAACAAATCTGAAACTGACGTTTAGGTCATGACTCTCCTACATAGGAATATGTCACAAGGCCACACCTCCTTTCAAATTGTGTCTAACTAAATAGATTGAAGCATTCAAAACTAGAGACTATGGAGAATGTGATTCGTTGGAGTTTCTTAGAATAATCTGAAAAAAAGATTTTGAAGGTTTTGAAACATTTCTTTTGCAATGTAGAATTACATATTACGCCCTAGTTCCAATAGGCCCGCCAGTTGCAAGACCTCCTGGGCATCAATTGCGCACCCTGTACATTTCAATATTCATAGGATGCACAATTTACACCTCATTCCAATTTAAACACATTAGATTGAGGGATAATGTCCCACTAGTGCATGTTATTCCCCTTCCGAGATACACAGACAACACTTGTGCATTATTTGCCTGGCAAAAATCAGCGGTCAAAACCCCCATATGAGTTAATTTTTGTCTGTGCTAATGCAGTTAGGTGCAAACTCCAGTGTCCAACCGATCGGCATTTGCACACCAATGAGAAATGTAGCCTTAGTATTTAAATAAGTTCAAACAAATAACTGATTCTGTCATTGCATGTTTATTAGAATACTGTAGTTTTGTTTGCTGTTTACTAACATGAAAGGTAGAGGCCAGTAGATCTTTGCTCTTTTAAAGTTTATTTATTTTACCATTAAAGACATGAGCAAATGGCTGGTATGTGCTAAAAATCATAAACTGGCATATAGGTCCTTTTTTATTCTGGCTCGTAAAGGCCCTACAGGTAGATGCAAGAAAGGTCTCCTAATTGGCTTTGATAAATCTTAATGGTACTATCACCCAGCTGGATGTAGGTAAGGCAACTCAAATATTTACCATATTAAATTAGATATATATACATAGCTCTTATGAAAATAAAACAAAGAGAAACCCTTAAGAACATAAAGTTAGGCTGCCTTATAAAATAGAAATGAGTTGAATAATTAAAAATAAAGCATTAATTTAAATGAATAAATGATACATTAAAATTAAATTTTAAAAAGTCTAGGGATGAAGTAAACAACGAATAAAAGAATAACATTTTTTTTACGGAATAAGGAATATGGAATAAGGGAAAGTGAACACTCACACACACACATATGTATATACATATATAGATATAGATTTAGAGATATTATCTACTGGCGGTCGCCAGTAGATAGTTATAGTTAGGACCTATTATCCATAGGAAATCCATAACATTCTATTCCCAATAACTTTGGCATCGATTGACGAATCATCGCGAAATTTTCAAAACTAGTGGGGCGCTCCGGTCCGCTCCTGTCTTGAAAGTTTTGGGTGATTCATCAAGCGGGGCCGAGAAAAGGGGGTCCCAAAACGTGTTTTCTCCATGTTAATTCCCATAGGAAATTTTAGCCACGGCTACAGCCCGAACTGCTGAACGGAATTACACTAAATTTGGCAAAAGGTAGCGCTTGGGTCAGAAAGCGACCTTTTTTTAAATGGTGTAAATCCGCTCAGTAGTTGCGGAGAAATTCAAAAATTAAGAGTGAAAAATCAATTTCCCATAGGAAACTTTATGCAAGGCTACAGCAAACTGCTGAACGGTATTACACCAAATTTGGCAAAAGGTAGTGCTTGGTTCAGAAAGCACCCTTTTAAAATGGTGTAAATCCGTTCAATAGTTGCTGAGAAAATCCAAAATAAAAGTTTCGATATCTATGGCCGCAGTGGATCCGCGCACCCTCCCGACCACGAGCTGCATGCTAATTGGCTGTCAACACTCCAAACCAGGAAGTGTTGGCAGTCATCTTGTTCCTCGGTAGAACCGAGGAACAAAAACAGTAAAACAAGTGCGCAAAACGCAAAAGGGGCAGGGTAGAAACACCCTGACCCCTAGGTCTGCTCAGGGGCCCCACAAGGACCCCCTGGGCAGAAAAGCATTTTTTTTTTTAAATCGGCGGGATGCACTTAGGGTGCGCGGATCCCGCCGATTAAAAAAAAAATACCAGAAACAAGTGCGCAAAACGCACAAAGGGGCAGGGTAGAAACACCCTGACCCCTAGGTCTGCTCAGGGGTCCCACAAGGACCCCTGGGCAGAAAAAGCAAAAAGACCGGCATCGTGCCGGAGGCCCCGCCCCTCCCTGCAGCAGTCTGCAAACGCGCCCCCTGGTGCGTTTTAAGAAGGGGAAGTGATCCCCTTGAATACTGGGGGTCCCTGGGGGCAACTAGCCCACCAGGAACCTCCGGTATGCGCCAGGGGCTGTGTTGCAGAGAGGTGTACAGAGGCCACGCCCCTTTTACACCTCTCTGCAACGCAGCTCTGTGGCGCTTTTGGAGGTACATGGTGGGCTAGTTGGACTCCAGGGACCTTCAGTATTCAAGGGGACTTAATCCCCCAACTTAAAACGCGCCACGGGCGCGTTTGCACAGTGGTGAAGGGAGGGCGTGGCTTCAGGTGACATGTGTGCAAACAGGCCCCGTGGCGCGTTTTAAGATGGGGAATTAAATCCACTTCAATCCTGAGGGTCCTGGGGCCAACTAGCTCACCAGGTACCTCCAGTAAGCGCCACGGAGCTGCGTTGCAGAGTGTTGTAAAAGGGGCGTGGCCTCTGAACACCTCTCTGCAACGCAGCTCTCTGGCGCATACTGGAGGTATCTGGTGGGCCAGTTGGCCCGTAGGGACCCTCGGGATTGAGGAGGAATTAATTCTCCAACTTAAAACGCGCCACAGGGCGTGTTTGCAGACATGTCACTTCAGGCCCCACCCCTTCCTTCACCATTGTGCAAATATGCCTCTAAAATCAGCCGAACTACGAATTCCGATTTACTCACCTGTTATCAGGAGAGACCTCAGTGCTGCATCTTTGAGCCCAGTACTGATCCTGAAAAGTAATTTTAACCGTACTTACCAGTAACTTGAATTTCCTTCCATAGGCTAACATTGACTGGTTTCACTTGGAAATTCTTCTAAGTGTGGAGTTTTGGAACTTTATAATATTCCTCTAAAATCAGCCAAACTACGAATTCCGATTTACTCACCTGTTATCAGGAGAGACCTCAGTGCTGCATCTTTGAGCCCAGTACTGATCCTGAAAAGTAATTTTAACCGTACTTGCCAGTAACTTGAATTTCCTTCCGTAGGATATCATTGCCTGCTTTTTGCTGAAAAAGTTTCTAAGTGTCGATTTTTGAAACATACAAATATTCCTCTAAAATCAGCCGAACTACGAATTCGATTTACTCACCGGTTATCAGGAGAGACCTCAGTGCTGCATCTTTGAGCCCAGTACTGATCCTGAAAAGTAATTTTAACCGTACTTACCAGTAACTTGAATTTCCTTCCATAGGCTAACATTGACTGGTTTCACTTGAAAATTCTTCTAAGTGTGGAGTTTTGGAACTTTATAATATTCCTCTAAAATCAGCCGAACTACGAGTTCCGATTTACTCACCTGTTATCAGGAGAGACCTCAGTGCTGCATCTTTGAGCCCAGTACTGATCCTGAAAAGTAATTTTAACCGTACTTGCCAGTAACTTGAATTTCCTTCCGTAGGATATCATTGCCTGCTTTTTGCTGAAAAAGTTTCTAAGTGTCGATTTTTGAAACATACAAATATTCCTCTAAAATCAGCCGAACTACGAATTCCGATTTACTCACGGGTTATCAGGAGAGACCTCAGTGCTGCATCTTTGAGCCCAGTACTGATCCTGAAAAGTAATTTTAACCGTACTTACCAGTAACTTGAATTTCCTTCCATAGGCTAACATTGACTGGTTTCACTTGAAAATTCTTCTAAGTGTGGAGTTTTGGAACTTTATAATATTCCTCTAAAATCAGCCGAACTACGAGTTCCGATTTACTCACCTGTTATCAGGAGAGACCTCAGTGCTGCATCTTTGAGCCCAGTACTGATCCTGAAAAGTAATTTTAACCGTACTTACCAGTAACTTGTATTTCCTTCCATTGGAATCCATTGTCTGGTTTTCAGCAGAAAAGTTTCAAAGTGTCGATTTTCACAAACTACAAATATTCCTTAAAAATCGCCTGTATGACTTAAACGCATTCTTTCAACTGTTTACAGGAGATGCACCAGTGCTGGATCCAGGATCCACCACTGAGTAAGAAAAAGTAACGATAACACTACTTACCTGCTAAGTGAATCTCCTCCCATAGGATAACATTGGTGATTCTATGTGAAAAGTTTCTAAGTGTCAACTTTTAAAATACAATAATATTCCTTAAAAATCACTACTGTAACCAAAACGCTTTTACTCAACTGTTTACAGGAGATGTCCCAGGACTGAATCTAGGATCCAGTCCTGTGGTTAGAAAAGTAATCCATAAAGTAACTAATTGCATTTAACTAGAAATTCACATTGAGCTCAATGTTGCATTGTGTTTGAAATTGTGTTGCCCATTGCAACAACTGTAACTACTGTACTTAAAAGTCTATTGCCTATTTGCAAAGTATTTAAACTAAAGTAATTCATTCTGAGAAAGTATATTTTGTAATGTAATGTATAATGTAATTACAATGTAATTTAAAAATAAAATATGTAAAAATAAATAGTTTAAAAAAATGTAGTAAATCAGTATCAAAAAATAAATATAACAATTAATACATTTAAAAATTGTCACTTACAAAACCTTTGAAATTCACTGAAAAAACCATAGGTTTCAGGCTCGTTATAGTTAGAAATTAGCATTTAAAAACCTTACAAATTCACTGAAAAAACCATAGGTTTTAGGGACAGTTATAGTTAGTTGGACATTGCACTCGTACAAAACCCGTGAAATTCCCCGTTATAGTTAGTTCAGCTAACTATAACTCGCGCTTCCGCAATGCACTGCTGATGACGTCACATATTACATCACTCATGACATGGTCAGTGACATCACTGATGACATCACTGATGACATCTCAAATGACATCACTGATGACATCACTGATGACATCATCCACGTGATAATCTGATGCACCTCCTCACACCCTAATATAACCTTTGATACACTCACTCTAAATTACAGACTGCCATTCGCAAAACCATAGACACTCCAACACCAATAACTACATACCCACTCACTGATTCTTAGGTCTACACACACATCCACTCACTCACCCGTACAGTCACTCATACTTATGAGCTGGAAGCACGCCGAGATCACCGCCTTACTCAAAAAACCCAAGGCAGACCCCAAGGACCTCAAGAACTTCCGACCCATCTCTCTGCTCCCGTTCCCCGCGAAGGTCACCGAGAAAATCGTCAACAAACAACTGACCCGCTACCTCGAGGAGAACAACATCCTGGACCCTTCCCAGTCCGGCTTCCGCAGCAACCACAGCACCGAAACCGCCTCATCGCCGCCACCGATGACATCAGGACCCTGCTAGACAACAGAGAAACAGCAGCCCTCATCCTCCTGGACCTATCAGCCGCCTTCGACACGGTCTGCCACCACACACTACGAACACGCCTTCACGACGCCGGGATCCAAGAGAAGGCCCTGGACTGGACCACATCCTTCCTTTCCGGCAGAACACAAAGCGTCCGCCTCGTCCCCTTCCGATCCAAGGCCACCAAGATCATCTGCGGCGTACCCCAAGGCTCCTCCCTCAGCCCAACGCTGTTCAACATCTACATGGCACCCTCGCCCACGTCGCCCGACAGCACAACCTCAACATCATCTCCTACGCCGACGACACCCAGCTGATCCTCTCCCTCACCAAAGACCCTCACACCGCCAAAGCCCACCTCCACGAAGGAATGAAGGCCGTCGCCGAATGGATGAGGACCAGCCGCCTGAAGCTGAACTCCGGACAAGACGGAGGTCCTCATCCTTGGTTCCAACCCTTCAGCCTGGGACGACTCCTGGTGGCCAACATCACTGGGAACAGCCCCGCCACCCACCGACCACGCACGCAACCTAGGGGTCATCCTCGACCCCACCCTCTCCATGACTAAGCAGGTCAACGCCGTTTCCTCATCCTGCTTCAACATCCTCCGAATGCTCCGCAGGATCTTCAAGTGGATCCCCACCGAAACAAGAAAAACAGTCACCCAGGCCCTTGTCACCAGCAGGCTGGACTACGGAAACGCCCTCTACGCAGGAACGACGGCTAAGCTCCTGAGACGGCTGCAACGCATCCAGAACGCCTCTGCACGTCTTATCCTCGACATCCCCGACGCAGCCACATCACACCCCACCTGAGAGACCTGCACTGGCTCCCTGTCAACAAGAGGATAACCTTCAAGCTCCTCACCCACGCACACAAAGCACTCCACAACTCCGGACCAGCCTACCTCAACAGACGACTCAGCTTCTACACCCCCACCCGCCAGCTCCGCTCGACCAGCCTCGCCCTCGCCACAGTCCCCCGCATCCGGAAAACGACCGCCGGCGGCAGATCCTTCTCCCACCTCGCCGCCAAGACCTGGAACACCCTCCCCACCAACCTCCGACAGACCCAAGACCTACTGGCCTTCAGAAGACTCCTCAAGACCTGGCTCTTCGATCAGTAGCAGCACCACCCCCTCTTCCCCCAGCGCCTTGAGACCCTCGCGGGTATGTAGTGCGCTTTATAAGTGACATGATTGATTGATTGATTTACTCAGTACAGGACTATCATATGCACTCATACTCCTATATAGACACTCAAACACCGCCACTCATCCATAGAGGTACTCACACACCTAGTCAGTCATGCAAATAATTAAACACACTGCCAGTTACTCACCTATACAGTTATACACACACCAGCTCACTTACTCATACAAATACTAGCACATTATTACGCTCTTATACAATCACTGATACAAGCACACACTCATCCATACAGTCACTCTCACAATCACACACTCTCGCTTATAGCTATTTATATACTCCAACACACATATATACTGCCTTTCACATATGTAGTTACTCACACATGTACCACTGGGACATACATTCACTCACTAACACACTCTTACACACACTTACCCACCCATACAGTCTATCACAGATGCACTCTTGAAACCATCCACCCAGTGAATCACCCACTCACACATCTATGCACAGAGTCGCACACACCCCACCCACACAAACACTCAGGCACCCATACAGATACTCAGACAACCAAACAATAACTCATATAGACACTCATGTAGCTATTCACAAACCCATGCAGCCACTTACACAGCAATAGACAGACGGATACAGACATTCACCCAGTTTAGTCACTAACCCATGCATTCAGTAAGATACGTT
This sequence comes from Calotriton arnoldi, assembly GCA_963921515.1. Taxonomy (NCBI): domain Eukaryota; kingdom Metazoa; phylum Chordata; class Amphibia; order Caudata; family Salamandridae; genus Calotriton; species Calotriton arnoldi. The sequence continues at coordinate 3,838,227 of CAWUFW010000156.1, forward strand.
TAATCACTCACTTATAGAGTTAGTCACGCACCTACTAAATCATCCATACAGACACTTATACACCCACTCATTCTTCAATACGCCTTTACCTATATATATTAAAAATATTTCAACTTTACAGAAACAAACAGTCACTGGATGATGTCATCAGTGATGTCATTTGAGATGTCATCAGTGATGTCATCAGTGATGTCACTGACCATGTCATGAGTGATGTAATATGTGACGTCATCAGCAGTGCATGGCGGGGGCGCGAGTTATAGTTAGCTGAACTAACTATAACGGGGGAATTTCACGGGTTTTGTACGAGTGCAATGTCCAACTAACTATAACTGTCCCTAAAACCTATGGTTTTTTCAGTGAATTGATATATAGATACAGATATAGCTATAGATACATATCTGTGCGTGTGTATAGATACGCACACACACATTTATTTCAATCAATCAGTCGGGGTTTTATAAAGCGCGCTACTCACCCGTGAGGGTCTCAAGGCGCTGGTGGGGGGGGGGGGTGGGGGGTGCAGCTCCGGTTAAGTCGAAGAGCCAGGTAAAACACACTGTTAAAAACATTATGGTTCTGGCTCAGATATACATATGCATTTGTATTGAACAAAATCCAAATATTGTAGTAACTCTTCCATCTCAATGAGGTCACAGGATGGGAAGTGGTTATCATAGTCATATGGTAACAAACATGACAACTTAATATGAACAATACTCCTGCCCGAGCTGAAACGTGTCTTCTTTGCCTCACATGCAGGTGTGAATGAGATAAAAGATTACAATGCAGCAATGTTCCCTGTGTGCCAGCGGTCTGATTTGATATATAACTATTGATGTTAGTTGTTAGCGCATAAGTTAGAGTCTTGCAAGAATGTATCAGTCACTCAGGCTTGATCATTAACCAATAGCTCAATGAAAGCTGTGAATAGCTGTTCTAAGGATGTTCTTGTTTGCTGTATTATAAACTGTTGCCCGTTTTTTACTTTGTTTATTTTTGTTGTTATAAAATAATTAATGTATGTTGTTTTGATTAACAGGTTGTATGAAACTTTATATTGAAAGAAAGAAAATGCTGAGAATGAAAATGTCTGATGTAATGTGAACGTTTTTATTTTAAGTGGCCAGTCTGGTGTTTGTTTTTTATCAGTCAAGTGGTTGGGATGAGTGTAGGTCACTATAGGTTTAAGAGACTCTCTGGTCAAAATCTTTGTCATAAAGCCACAGCAACAAATTTTAAAAATCAAGCACAGGCTTCTGTGCTTATTTACTGTATAGCCCTGGGGGCATAGAAAAGAAAAGGAGGGGGCGCACGCAACCCCCCTCCTGTGGCTCTTTTGAGCCCTGGGGAACACCACCTCCCTGGGGCTTTAATCAAATATTGGAGGTGGGCTGCACAGACTCCCCTCCATTGGGCTCCTTGAGCCCTGTGAGCCACCATCTCCCACGGGCTTTATTTATTAAATGGAGGGGGCCACGCAGACCACCTCCCCGGGACTAAATAAAAAAGTAATGGGGGGGCGCATGGACCCCCTGGGCCCTAGGGACCACCACCTCCCCAGGGCTAAATAAAAAGTAATGGGGGGGTCAGGCAGATCCACCCGGGCCCCGGGGACCACCACCTCCCCAGGTCCAAATACCTTTATGGTGCAGTCCATGAAAAGTAAAGGACCCTCCTGGAGCCATTAATATCCTTGGGGTCTGGCAACTGCTATGTCCTGGGGTGCCCACATCTGGGGCATAACAGTTTACTCTTGCTTGGCGGGAGCTGTGACAGCTCCCGCCAAGCGAGAACAAACACTGACTCCGCTCCCAGCAAGCGGGAGCTGTCAAACTGCTCCCATTTGCTGAGAGCAGAGTTTTCGTCTGTTTCCCTGCCCGCTGTCATGCGTGCACACTGGTGGCTGGGATGAAGGCACCCAGAGACATGTGGCCGGGCCCCGGGGGATGGGGTCCCCAGGGCTGAAATCGCTGCATGCACCCACAGATCCACACACACACCCACTCTCAAAGGTGACAGGTTACACTTAGGATTAAAAAAAGTTTTAAAAAACATAGAAATTCACTGAAAAAACAAAGGTTACAGGGACGTTATAGTTAGTCTCAAATTTCACTCATACAAAGCTATAGAAATTCAGCAGTTACAGTTACCTAAGCTAACTATGATTTAGCCCCCACAATGCACTGCTTATTACTTCACATATTACGTCACTCATGACATGGTCAGTGACATCACTGCTGTACAAGGGCTACAGGGACTAACACTAGGGGAGCCAAAAAACAAATTTGGTTTGCAGCACGAGATTCAATTTTATGACCTTCATATCATGTGTTTCAGTAGTGAACATTTAACTCAGCCATTCTGTCAGCCCTGATGACAAATGCTTGTAAACCAAATTTGCCAGAAAAGTGCTGGATGGATTTGTACTTGAGCGAAGGACTCCAGGTGTTGGCAGACCAGTTAAATGCACCCTTGGGACTGCCTAGGCAAAGTTTGTGATCAATTTTGCATAATTAATTTAGAGATCTTTGAATGTGTTTTGGATTTTGTATTGGATGTCTAGTAAGTGATTATGATCATGTTGTTTACCTGGTATTCATCCATGCTCACCTTAGAGTCTGACAACTGTACCTTTAAGATCCATTTGTGAGATGGCTCTCATACTAGAAATCTAAAGTGGGCCTCGCTTAATGTGGATCAGAGGCTACTTCTAATTAATGGGAGTTTATTACCATTGATACACAAATTGTCTTATATCTTTGCCTGGCTAATCTACTGTTCTTGTGCTTTTGACATGATTAGGAATATGCGTAACCTCCATGTGTCTCACAAAGTTGGGTTACATTTAACTTCAGGATCAGAGCAACCATATGGTTTGATGATGAACGTGCCAGGGTAAATAAAGAAAACCATAGCTTGCTTCTCCATCCTGGTGAAGACAAAATCCAGTCTGTTAATATGGTTTCGCAACCAAGGTAGCCAAGTGACCTTGGAAAGATTTAATAGGTGCTTCCTGGGGTAAGGAAGCTAAGAAAGGTGGGTTATGGTAGCCTTGGCTGAAGGGCCATACTCCCACACGTGAAGCAGTCAGTGGTGGATTTGAATAGTCAGCCCATTGTTGCAATTAGAAAAACAGTGTCTGAAGGTGGCTTGAGAAGGGGGTCCACTAAGGTACTGGCTGATGAAGATTAGGATCTTAGTGTCATAATGTCTTTAACTCTTGTAATTACTTTTAAGGAAATTATAGAAGCCCCAACGAAACCAAAAGTGACTAAAACCCCAGTCCCAGGCTGTTCTCAGTTAACCCTTATGAAACTGATCTGTTAATGTGGTGCACAGTAACCTTGGTTATCTCTGACCCCTTTTTGGGTACAGGAAAATCCCTACTTCATCAAAAGGGGCAGTTCTTGTCCTAGTTATAAAACAAGAGTTTGCTTATTACTAACTAACTATATATGCCAATTTTATGGAATAATTCTATTGCTAGGCTTTTCTGCATTGTCACTTGAATTAAGTGCATTTTCAGGTAATAGATGACTCAAAAGTCTCTTCACTGCAAGCAATGCTCACGACTAGAAACGGTACTATTCTTTATGGGGTATCTATGTTCATAGCAAGCATGTTCAACTAAGGAATGCATTTTTATTCTCATGATTTACTAGTTTAAGACACCTTTGAATCTTTGGACTGCTCCGTGGTTGAGTATCACTGCTTAAGCAGGTATAGCTCAATCATTGCTTAGCTTAATTTTAAAAAAGTCAAAATTTGTAATTCTGCTCAGGTCCAGTATGTGGCAAAGAAAAACATTTTCAGTAGATTTTGGTGCTCACCAAGGCTGTGCTTTTGCAAAGCCCTTTTTAAATTTCTTGGTGAATGATTTGACAGCAGCTGTGGTAAGGACCAGGCTGATAATCTTCCTTGAACACCAACAGTCTCTATTCTACTTTTTACTGAAAATGTATTTTACCTTGCTGGAATGGTAAATGGCCTCTACTTGCCAAAAGCATTTGAGGATTATTGCTTTGTTAAGAATTTGAGGGCTCATTTAGAATGCGGTGGACAAGGTACTCAACCACAACATGGCGGAGTACCCTGTGCTCCTAACTCTGGCAGTCTGCTCACTGTATTTAGAGTCAGGGACACTGTCATGTTTCTGCCAGCAGTGTCCCCGCTGGCTCCACCAGCAAAAACCGTACGCCAACAGCCTGATGGACTTGGGCCTGTTGGTGTAAGTACCTCCGACCATCTGCCCTATTTAGATGTAGTGTTGCAGCTGTTTCTGTTTGGGACCCCAAAAAGAAGCATGACAGTCCAGAAAAGAAAAAAAAGAAAATGACCCCTACAGCCTGAGAGAAAAATCCCAAGGTGTCAGGTCTAATATTTTTTGTTTTATGCTTCGTTAAATCATGTTATGTTAAGGGATTTGTTCAGCATTACACATATACAAACAATTAAATTTCTACTGCTTTGGGAGTTTGTCTTTAAAAAATAAAAGTTTGCTAAGTGGCCACATGAAACATGGGAGCTAACCCTGGGCGTAGTTTGCGAAGTAGCGCTACGCGAGCTACGCGAGTGCACCTCGCACTACGCGAGCTATGCGTAGCACTACGCGAACTGCGTAGTGCGCTGTTCACGATGATTGCACAGTGCCGGATGCTTGTCCGCACTGTGCAATCATTGAAAACGGCATCTTGCACAGTGCGAGCTGTCTTACTGCCGCTCGAGTAGATTTTTACTCGAGCGGCAGCTTCTCAACGCGGATTGGTAGTTCTCATCGCGAGCGGTCGCGAGCATACGCGACCACTCGCAATGAGAAACCTGACCTCCCCGCGTTGAGAATCTCGCCAGGAGGTTTATTTTCCACGCCGCGATCGGCAACTTGATGTTGCTGATCGCGAACGAGGAAAAAGTCTCGCCCGGATGTCATGTTTGCTTGCTCGCAGTCGCCAACTCTGACGTTGAGGACCGCGAGCAAGCAAAAATGACCGCTGCACTACGCTACGCTACGTGTGTTTGCACTGTGCTACGTGCAATTCGCGTAGTGCGAAGTAGCGCAAACTTCGCAAACTACGCGAGCGTAGCGTAGTGCTTTGCCCAGGGTTAATGGGAGCCAGTCAGAAAACTTTCAGTGAATTTGGAGGAGCTGCCATTGTAATGGCTCCTCTAAGGCCATAGAGATCTCTGCCGAACAGGCAGCATACAACTGCAGCATGGAGCAAGGGGTAAGCCGACATCAGCTACTGGCTCGCTTCACTGTAAGTTATGGCATTCTGCTTTTTCATAAAGAGAACATTCGCACAAAAAGATTATTCCCTTCAGTGGCAGAGATTACTATGGCAGTGTATGCTTTTTGAGACCAAAAAATATTTTGCCAGACCTGTTAGCTTTGCCAGTGCTTATTGCTTTGCTGCTAGTTTTCAGCATGCGCTCGGTCGTGATCACTTAGATTTGCATTCCTCATTCTCACTAAAGTTGCCTTTCTTTTGCTCTCTAATCCTCATGGACATTCCTTTTATTTTCAAGCTGAAATTCTTTTAAGCGCTCTTCCTCCTGCAATGCATTTTAACCCTGATCACCTGGCATTCTGCAAACAACTAAAGATGCATCTCTTCAGGGCTTGACCCTACGGGTCCCTGTAGCCCTTTGGAATAGTACTAGCTGTCTGAAATAAGAACTCAACACAGCAACTCAGGAATACAGCAACACAGGGGCATATTTAAAATTAGCTTGCGCCGCAGCTGCAATATCTTTTTTGATGCAGCGGTGGCACTTTCTTTGCTCCATACTTACAAGATGGCACATCTAGGCAGATGTGGCACTTTTTGTTGGCCTGGTTCAGTTTTTACCTTCGTTAGTTTTAATATATCCAAGGTGGGCGTTCTCACCTAAAATCCCCCGTAAACTGATGCAGTGGAATTTATGATGCATCTTCGGTAAGCGGGCTGCTGAGCTTGAGATGTGTCAAAATTCCTACGCCTCTAAAACCCAGGCGTAGGAATGACGCATTGGCTGTGGCATAGGTATCTGGCCAGCTGAAGTGACTTGAAACTGTGTAATGTGCAATCAAGTCACAACCCCACAGCAGGTAAGTGCACACATAAGGTAGGTAACACAGTTAATATCACATCACACACCATCACAGACTTCTATGCACTCACATTGTACTTTCACATAATATGTCACGCATAAGTAGACATAGTGGTACATATGCCCACTTGTATGAGTGACATCCAGGACCAGTGTAATAGGGTGCAAGGTGAGTTTTTCACCTTTTCACACTCTATTACATTGGTCCCCACACATGAGGATACTTGCGTCAGTCAAAACTGGTGCATCGCCTCTGACTTCTGATGCATTGCTGTAGTTGCATCAGTCTGATGACCAACTACAGCAATGCACCACTTTTGGACAGGATGCCTTGTGGCATCCTACCCACAGATTAGTCAGAATTTCTGATGCATCCTTGAGACCTTGTGCAATGGTGCCCCTTATTGTAAATATGGCGCATCCCTGGCGTCGTAAGGTCTTTTGATGCAGGTGTCAGAAATGTAGACGCATCGCTGCCTTGGCGCAATCATGGACATGGTGGTTGTTATTACAAATGTTAATACATGTGGCCCTTAGCCCTCTAAAACATTCCCATATACCACCATACAGTCTCACTGCATGCTCATATTCAGCGTCTTTTACCGTTTCTCTCTTCCTTACAACCAGTAATTCACTGTCACTCTCAGTAACCCAAACCCCAGAAACATCATCAACATCATCCATTTCACTGTCATCCTCTCTGTGAGAAGTGAGTTATTAGTTGGGGTGGATTGGTATCCACCACAAGTAATAAAATCATTACCCTGTTAGGTTAGGTTTCATTAGTTTAAACTTGAGCTCAATCCCTCCTAGCTATACCACAGAGTAGTCAAGCTTAGGTTAACACAAATGTGTAAAGCATTTAGGAGTAACAAAACAGTTAAAAAGTTGAAAACACAACACAATACAAATCCCACTCCAACTCAGCAAAATAGAGGAAAATGTAGTGAATAAAATGAAACTAAAACAACAAAAATCCAATAAGGGGAACCGGATATGTGAATGTTTAAACCTCTAAGGAGAAATAGCACCAAAAGCATGAAACACAAATGGTGTGCGTCCACCCAAACCTGGGTAGCCTCCAATGACTACACCACACTTGGAGCTTAGTATTACACTTCTTTATTCTGCAGTGTGTAACTGCAAACTCAACATTCTACAACAAGCTTTCTTAGCATTGCGCTATGACACCTACGTCACAGCTCTACGGAGTTAGTTAGGAGTCAAAAGGGTTCAGTCATAAAACATCGTAATGTCATACGGCTTATACCTGTCCAAGTAAAACTGCGTTTGCTGGACATTGTAACGATCAGAACTGTGCGAGACTGATTCTGCACACACCATCCGGATGCGTTGTCTGAAGTCCTGCTAGCTCACAGTGCACCATCTGTATCCCTAACCTTACAGGTTAGAAAATTGATGTGCAACCTCAGAACATGACAACCCTGACTCCGAAGGAAATTGTGGTAAATGATCTGAGCCTTTCACTTAGTTACTTAGGCATACCCAAAGAGATACACAAGAAATACAACAACATGCATTGTGGTTCTTCAGTAAAATACTTGTGCTGCAATAATCAATAGAAGGAATTAGAATAATGGGATTAGCATTGCAAGAATGGTGAAAATGATAAACAGTTCAACCATTTTGCTTTTTAAAGAGAATATATGCTCGCATGCAAGTACTGTAATATACTGTACTCCTACCTAGCACATCCTAATCTATCATGTCTAGGGTGGGTGAATCTGCCAAATCATTGTACTGTGATCTAACTCCCCATACCTGTGGGTTAGTGTCATCAAGCTGGCCGTCTTGGTGTAGAGTTGGACAGCATCCCTCGCATAAGGTAAACAGGAATCAGCTGAGCTGGAATTCCAGCATGGATCGACCTCCCGGTGCCAGCGAAATGCTCTTCTGTCTAAACAAAGGCATGATGTGATATATATAATAACATCCTCCATATTACCATTCCGAAGCCCCAGCCAGGCTGCTAATTTTTACTCTATTGTGATAGCTTTGTTGCCGAGCACTCAAAACAAATAACAAGATCTTGCATTCCAATAGAGTACCTCCGAAATGGTAGTGTAAGAAAAACTGAGTTTGTAGAATATTATCCTGTATGTGCACGCAAATGAATGTGTGTCATATGTCAACATGTTCAGGGAGAGAAGGCAACTTAAGAACGTGAGCATATAAAATGTTGTTTCTTAACCGGGCGGGCCTAGTGTATCCACTTGACAGCAAGACACTACAAATGGTAGGCAATGGTCATGGTAGACTTGGACTTAGGACTGATCTGAGGCTGACTGTTTTATATTGCGGGTCGGATACACCAAGTAGATTCATCCCGCAAGACCCTGGAAGTAAAAAAGTAAAAAGAAAATTGTAAGGCTCAATCAAAAAGGGACTTTGTAAGCACTAACCAAAAAGGGAATTCTAAGTCCCAATCAAAAAGGGATTTTCTTCTCTGTGCAGGGCAAAGCTGAAATTGTACCCTCTGTGATGGAACTGAAGGTGATATACGCGAAGTCAGCCGGTCCTGCTGAAGCTTTTGAGATTTTTAGTTGAAAAGCTTTCAAAGTCCCAATGCAGAAAGGGACTTTATCAATTGTTAGAAGGTACGTAGATCTCAACACAGGACAAACCTGAAATCCAAGCCGACGCTTTGAAACTGCCGGTCAGGTACTTTTCACGGCAGGTCCTCTTGAAGTTCTGGAGCAAACACTTTTCAAAAGTTTCCAAACTTCCTTTAGTACCCAAACAACCCTAGGATTCCACTTCTAAGGACCCTAGGACTAGGTGAGGCACTTAGAGATTCTCAGGGTGTCAGTCAGAGGCCAAAATCAAAGCCCAGTCCAAGTTCCAGTTGCCATCGATCAGCTGGGAATATTCAAGAAAAGACTTCTAGCAACTTCTTGTCTCCCTGTATTCACACAGGCGGTCAGTCAATTGATCCTTGGAGTCCACTTCTTTGTCCTGGATACAAGGGGGAGCAGATCCAGTCCTCCAGTGCTCCTCTCAGGTAACAGACAGCCAGTCCTCTTCTGTTCTTCTGCAGGCCCAGAAAGTATTCTGAGGAGGTGCCTTGAGGTACCACATATATAGCTGGTACCAGCTAATGGGTGACTCCTGGACACTTCCTAACCAATGTGGTAATAGTTCCCAGGGACAACCTTACCCATTTTTTCAGTAGATCCTGTTTTGCCTTACTGCAAACAGCCCCAAAATGCCATGTGCCAGGGCATTTTCAAGATGGTAAAAGTCTTTGGCCACACTAAACTTCAATTCTAAGGGCTGGAGGTTGTATGTGGGAGCGTCATAGGGAAATCACCAGTGTCGTCTCACATCTAAGACTAAAATCCAGTTTGAAGCGAGCACCATACACACAACAAACCCAGAGACAGAAGTCGGGTAAGACAAAAGCAGGATCCCTCAGCACTAGCAAGGGAATACACAAGAATTCTCCTGGCATCCTGTTTGCTTTCTTTCAAGTTTGCCAAAGTTCTACCTGTGTCTCAAGCAAACCCAGCAGGCAGGATTTGACATTGTTCTGCCAACAGGTTGGCAGGCACTTACCCTTCAGCTGAGCTCAAAGGAAACATCTCTGCGAAAGAATGTTGCACTGTTAATCCCAGTGACCTATTGTGTGGCTTTTAGGAGGAATTTCACACCTCATTCAGACCAATTCAAGACTATGGGGCATATTTATGGAATAGTGGCACAGTGCAGAGCAGCAATTCACCTTGCTGTGCTGCACTGCTTCACTGGGAAAGGGAAGGAATGCGCCGTATTTAATCTATAAGGTGCATTCCTGACTTTTCCCACAGCGCTGGTGCCCTTTTGGCAGCCTAGCGCTAACGCAGACACCCTTGCACCATGGTGCAAGGTTGCCTGCATTGCATGCAGGATTGTTTTTGTGCAGGAAGGGACACCATCCTGCACAAGACCAATCCTCAGAGGCATTTTCCTCTTTCTATGTGTGCTGCAGGATGCAGCAAACATAGAAAGAGGAAGTAACGAGAAATAAAGATATTTCTCCTCATTACGCCTCTCCTGGGGAGGCGTGTCTTTTTGGCGCATTCTCAGGTTTACTAGGTCTTGTAAATCTGGGAATGCGTCATAAACCATGGGAGTTGCTTGGGAACACCCACGCACTGCCCATGGAACGCCTACCCAGGGAAGAGTAATGCAAGTAATCCTCCAGGAATTTCAGGCAGGGAAAGGTAATTTTTTTAAAGTTACTTTTCACCATTGATTTGAGTTTTTACTAAATATTAAGAATGGCAGTTTAATAATTTTGCTACTTGGTCCCATTCTCGAGATATAGCATTAGAATTTCAATATCTATTCTGATTTTCTACATAGGACAGGTAGGCCTGCCACCGTGAAAACAGTTTTTAGGGCCTTGACCCTATAGGAACATGGTAACATTATTTTCTACATGTCCCAGTTTTAAATACCATGCACCCTACCTTGTTGGCTACAAGGCCTGTGTATGAGTTGCTTACAAATATTGAAAAGGGAGGATATTACCTGCAAAAAAGAGGCATTCTAAAAGGTCTCACTGCAGGTTTTACACTGCAGCCATCTGGTTGCAATGGTAGGCCTGAAGCCATGTTTAAATTTGTCACACTAGTGGTTGGCACAATGAGTGCTGCAGTCCACAGGTGATATTTAACTTCCCATGCCATAGGTGTAGTGTCTATACCATGAACTATGGATTTGCAGGAGAGTGAAATATGCCAATCAGGGATTAGCTGATTTTTAACTGTTTTGAGGGTCAGAGAACATACACAGGGCCAGGGCCGGACTGGGAACAGCAACCAGCCCTGGCAGGTTGCTGCTCAACCGGCCCTGGGAGCGGGGGGTGGTAGCAAGAATCACTGCTCCCGCTTTTCTTACAGGGGGCCGATATTTCAGCACAGCTGCAAAACCGGCCCCCTGTAAGACAAGTGCCTCCTGTGACCAGAAAACCGCCCCCACCCCTTCGGCCCACCGGGAAAATGCCAGGTGCCCGCTACGGCCAGTCCGGCCCTGCACAGGGCACTCAACAGCAGTTCCCCAGTGTACAGAGTATTAAAAACAGCAATAAAATTCAGCAAAAAAAATGGGCGTGACTACACAAACTGGGACATTTTCTTACACTCTCCATTCTAGTAAAGTGCATGTGACAAGTAATCTGCCATTACATTCTGTTTGCCTTGCATATGTTCCACAAAAGAAATGTATTCGTGTTCATTGCTTGCAAGCTTGGCTACACATTCTTATACTTTTCTGGAACCGATGTAGGTTGGAACTTTAACTAATGGCTGATGATTGGTTTGAATTACAAAGCGGTCTTGAACAAGGCACTTATTTGGTTTCCACTCAATCACAGAGTACTTTTGTTCTGCCGCTTTGAGTTTTTCTTAAGGAAAAGCCATGGCTCGTGTTTGCCTACCGCCAGTTTGGCTCAACACTGCCACTCAACTGATTTGGCTAGTAAATTACTGCAGATTTATTGTTTCTTAGAAATATTACCGTGATGGTACTGCCAATAGCTGTCCTTTCGCCTATCCATACTGTCACTACATGCAGTATCCCATAAGAATGCTCATCCTTTTGTGATAACCTACACAATGGGACTATCTGTTTTTGTGTTCGCTGACGTATTTGGCATAAAACTAAAATGTCCGTAGGAAAGATATTAATTATTCCTTATTATTTGGTAGTGGTGAGTCTGTAATGGGGGAAACAAGGGAAGGTTTTGCCTACACTCTGTTAACGCCAATGGCATGCCCTAAATGTTATGCATTGGTTTGTATAAATGTGTAGACTTTATTGCATAGACTTGGCACAGCACTTCAACATGTACCTCTTTGCTTTACTGCATATCAACAGCATATCGTCCATCGGCGCCATGTTCGTCACGCGTTGCAATACCGCCGATGCTGGACAGAGCCAGAAAGGCATGAAACAACATTGAAGTGACCCTTCAATGACGATGAAAGAGGATAAGTGCACTGACTCTTCATGTAATTTCACTTAGTGATAGGCTGCCTTGAAGTCCAACATTTTAAAAATGGCTGCCTCATCAAGCGTCAGCACAGTATCCTGCAACAAGAAAATGGCTGACAGTCTGTCAGCACTTGTCAGTCTAACTGCCTCAAAGCTACACATAATCTAAGTTACCCTCAAAATAACTATGGTAGTTCAGGGTCAAATCAGCATTTGCCTCCTTTCGTCCGTTTTGACCACGTAAGCTCGAGCTCGCAGACTGTCACCACCATCTCTCATACACTCATAATGTTGCCTTTTATTACTATCAGAGGGTGAACGGTAACAAAGAGGTTTGAATGCTTTGTGTTTGTGAAATGCAGCTTCAAAAGCTCAAATGTTAACGCAGAATGCACTTACGTATTCTAGTCTCTAAAGCATGTGAGATGTAATGTGTTATTACTTTCCCAACCAGAGTGAACACTTTCTAGACTCTGAAGAAATCTAGTTTGCTCGTGTAAATGTCAATGCAATGCGTGTTCGAGTCTTTATAACTGCAATTTATTGCTACACAAGACAGAAGTTGATGAGGAGGGATTTTCTGGGTTTAGCTCAAGCTGGCATTTACGTGAAAATTGCTTTTCTTCATCTTTTCATTCAGCTGTGTTTCCCTCCTACAGCTACTGGCTCCTCCTTGTGGGAGAGCCTTCTTATGGTGCTATTGGAAGGTGCTTGAACTCATTTCTTGTGGAGACAGAATGGTTTAACTGCCTAAGGTTTGGAAATAGCTCTAACTTTGTCTGCTCCGGGAGATTTTATCAATCAATCAATCAGGGGTTTGTTAAAGCGCGACTACTCACCCGTAAGGGTCTCAAGGCGCTAGGGGTGGGGGGGGGGGGTTGGTGCATGTTCCATTCCATCAAGGAGGGGGTCTGTCGAAGAGCCAGGTTTTGAGGTTTCTTGCGAAGATGGGGAGCGATGTTGTCTGTCTGAGGTGGAGCGGAAGGGCGTTCCATGCTTTGGCCGCGAGGAAGGAGAAGGAGCGGCCTCCCGATCTGGTCTTTCTGGTGCGGGAGACCACGGCGTAGGAGAGCTGGGCTGATCGTAGGGTCCTTTGGGGTGCGTGGAATTTGAGTCGGCTGTTCAGGTATGCTGGTCCGGTGCTGTGGAGGACCTTGTGTGCGTGGGTGAGCATCTTGAAGGTGATTCTCGCCTCGACGGGGAGCCAGTGGAGTGTGCGCAGGTGCTGGGAGATGTGGCAGTGTTTTGGCAGGTTGAGGACCAGTCTTGCGGCGGCGTTCTGGATGTTCTGTAGCTTGCGGGTGAGGTTTTTGTTTATTCCGGCGTAGAGTGCGTTGCCGTAGTCGAGTCTGCTGGTGACCAGGGCGTTAGTGACGGTCTTTCGGTGTTCGAGGGGGATCCATTTGAAGGTCTTACGAAGGAGGCGGAGGGTGTGGAAGCAGGAAGACGAGACAGAGTTGATCTGGCGGTCCATTTTGAGCTCGGAGTCCAGGATGATTCCCAAGTTGCGTGCGTGGTCCATGGGGGTTGGCGGGTTTCCGAGGGCGGGGGGCCACTAGGTGTCGCTCCGGGAGTCGGGGTTTGGGCCCATGATGAGTACTTCTGTTTTGTTGGTGTTTAGTTGTAGGCAGCTGTTTTTCATCCATTTGGCGACGGCTTCCATGCCTTCTCGAAAGTTGCGTCTGGCGGTGTTGGGCTCGTTGGATAGGGAGAGGATGAGCTGGGTGTCGTCTGCGTATGACAAGATGTTGAGTCCGTACGTTCTGACGATGGGGGCGAGTGGAGCCATGTAGACGTTGAAGAGCGTCGGGCTGAGGGAGGAGCCCTGGGGGACTCCGCAGGTGGTAGGTGTGGGGTCCGAGAGGAAAGGGGGGAGTCTGACCCGCTGCATCCTGGCGGAGAGGAAGGAGCGGATCCAGTCGAGGGCCTTGTCCTGGATTCCTGCGTCGTAGAGTCTGCATATTAGGGTGCGGTGGGAGACTGTGTCGAATGCCGCTGATAGGTCGAGGAGGATGAGGGCTACTGTTTCTCCTTTGTCCAGTAGGGTGCGGATGTCGTCTGTTGCGGCGAGGAGGGCGGTTTCCGTACTGTGATTTTTTCTGAAGCCGGATTGGGAGGAGTCGAGGATGTTGTGTTCTTCAATGAATGTGGCGAGTTGGCTGTTGATGGCTTTCTCGATGACTTTCACTGGGAACGGGAGCAGGGAGATGGGTCTGTAGTTTTTGAGGTCGGTGAGGTCCGCTGAGGGATTCTTTAGGAGGGGGTTGACCTCGGCGTGTTTCCAGTCGTCGGGGAACGAGGCGGTCGCCAGGGAGCGGTTGATGGTATGGCGGAGCATGGGTGCGATGGTGTCGGCGGCTCTGTTGAAAATGTGGTGGGGGCAGGGGTCTGTGGGGGCCCCTGAGTGGATTGACTTCATTGTCTTCAGTGTGTCTTCGGTGGTGAGGGCTGTCCAGTCGTCAATCGCTGGTTTCCGGGTGTCGGGGGTGGTTGGTGAAGGTTCAGTGTGTTGGTTGTCTTCGTCGAAGTTGTAGTAGATGCTCTTGATTTTGTGGTGGAAAAAGATGCTGAGTTGGTCGCAGAGGTCTTGTGAGGGAGGGATGTCGGTAGACTCGCTGGTGGGTTGGGCAAACTCCTTGATGATGCTGAAGAGTTCCTTGCTGTTGTGTGCGTGGGTGGAGATTCTGTCTTCAATCGCTTTTTTCCTCGTTTCTCTGATGAGTTGATGGTGGGCGTTGGTGGTGGCTCTGAAGTTGTTGTGGGCTTCTGTGGATTTGGTGTTCCTCCAGGCCTTTTCGAGGTGGCGGCATGTGCGTCTGGACTCTCGAAGTTCGGTGGTAAACCATCTGGCTTTTTTGGCGCGGGTATTGTTGTTTTTCTTGAGGGGGGCTATGGTGTTGGTGTTATCCGAGATCCATCTATGCAGGGTTCGGGCTGCGGTGTTGGGGTCGCTGCGTTTTCCGCGATGGTTGGGGTGGAGTTGTTGAGTGAGGAGGTGAGCTGGTCGTCGGTGATTTTGGTCCAGTTTCTTCGTGGGAGCAGGTGCTGGTGTCTGTGGATGGTGGGTGTTCTGAAGGTGAAGTGGACGCAACGATGGTCGGTCCATGGGAGTTCGGTGGTGTGGCTGAAGGTGATGGAGTTTCCTGTAGTGAAGAGGGGGTCGAGGGTGTGTCCTGCTGAGTGCGTGGGCTCGGTCACGATCTGGCGGAGTCCAATGTTGTGGAGGTTGTCCAGGAGGGATGTGGTGTTGGGGTCCAGTTGGTTGTCGAGGTGGAAGTTGAGGTCTCCCAGCAGGGTGTAGTTGGTGGATGCGATGGCCTGCGGGGAGATAATGTCCGTGATGGAGTTGGCGAAGGGTCCGCGGGGTCCAGGGGGTTGGTAGATGAGGGTTCCTCGGAGGGTGGCGGTGGGGCTGGCCAGTATCTTGAAGTGAAGGTGTTCCATCAGTTCTGTGGGCTCGTCGGGGAGTGTGCTCAGGCGGAGGCTGGATTTGTGGACGATGGCGATTCCTCCTCCTGGGCGGGTGGGGCGGTCCTTCCTGGAGATCTTGTATCCTTGGGGGGATGGCGATGGCGATGTCCGGTCCCGAGGTGGTGTTGGTCCAGGTTTCGGTGAAGAACGCTACATCCGGGGTGGTGCTGTCAAGGAGGTCCCAGATTTCTGTGGCGTGTTTGTGGAGGGATCGGATGTTGAGGAGGATGCATTGCAGGGTCTTCGGTTCGGTTGTGTTCTTGTGGGCGGGTTGTGCTGGATCCGTGTTCTTGACGGTGCTGCAGGTGTGCCGGCAGCGGTGACAGCTGAAGGGTCCGTGGGTGTCGGCTGGTGATGCTAGCTTGCAGTTATTGTTGCGGCCTGGGTTGAGTGCGTGGAGTGCTGCTGGGTCGTAGCGTTGGCGGGGCAGAGGTCCAGGGTTCCTGGCGATGGTCGCGGTCGGGTCGCGCGCAGACGGGCTTGCCTTTGACGCGCCTTCGGCACGCCAGCGGCGCGGCCGCACAGTGGCCGCCATTAAGTAGGGTTCGGGGAGGGCTGGACAGCTGGGAGGCGGGAGCGGGGAGGGGAGCTGGATTGGGCCGGTCGCGCTGGGGGGGAGGGGCCGCGGGGGCAGCAGCGGCGGGGAAAGGTAAAGGGAGGAAATAAGGGATAAAGAAAAAAGGGAAAATAAGCAGAAATAAGGCACAAAAGAGCAGAGATGCAGAAAAGTGCAGAAAGGTGAAAGATAAAAGAGGGTAGAAAAACGAGTGAAAGAGCAGAGCGAGAGGAAGGAGACAGAGGTCCACTGGACCACCAGGGATGAGGAGCAGGGAAACCTGCGGGTGGAGGAGGGCCTCGATCACCAACACTCGAGAGTGCAGGGGCAGGGCAGGCCTCACTTAATGGTGGAGCTGCGAGGGTGGGAGAGCAATTTCACTGACAATGAGTCAGTGGTCTTGCTCGCCTGTCCCCGCAGCGGCCACCTGTATGAGGCATCTCAAAGCAGGATGTACATCATACAGCTGTAAAGGTGGGAGTGGAGGCTCCTTAGGCAGAGTTAGGATAAGTATAGGCCTCCCTACCAACCACCAGGTAGGCTGGATGGATTACAGGTGCAGCCGGCACTGGTAAGAGCGGTGAGGCGGTGTGGGGGCGGGGCAGGGCATTGGGAGGTACGTCGACAGACTACGGGTTAGGTGAAATAAAATAAAACCACTTACCTTGCGCTCGCCGCATCGCCTACTCAGGGATGCGGCGAGCACACGGTAAGTGGTTTTATTTCTTTTTTTATTCAATTTTACCTAACCCGTCGTCTGTCGACTTACCCCTGCATCGCCCCGCCCCACCGCTCTTACCTGTGTCGGCCGTGCCTGATGGATTACAGTCCACTGGTCCTCCGAACAAGTCAGGGGAAAAAGAGAAGAGATCATTCTAGTCTGCCCCCTGGAGAAAATTAGAGAAATTGCTCCAGTTACCCATTCCAGGAAATGTGTGAGACTAACCTGAATAGACCTAAGAGATCATTATAGTCTAGGTCAGCCTGATTAGCCTGCTGTGGATCCTGCACTGTGAGGTCTGAGGTGACTGGATCTGAAAAGCTTGGCATCTTCTCCACAAAAGGGGACTTCCAAGTAAACTGTTGAGTTATTGAGAAGAGAGTGTGACTCTCTGCCAGTCCTGGAGAGACCGACAGACTTTTTTCCTAGACGTCTGGGTTCATTGCAACCATCCCAAAATAAACCAGTATCAACAAACCGTACCAATTTCTTTTAGACTTAAAAGTTCCGCTCCATGGGGCATTTTGCTATATTGAGGGACAAAAAACATTTTAGCGGGTTTCAGAAGACCAAATTACTTCCTTCTGACCAAGGCATGACTGTGTCAAATTTTCAACCTTGCAAAGCTGCAGACCGAGGTGTTGTGCCAGATGTATATGACTTCAAGCTTGCCAGATACAGACCACTGTCCAAATGGAAGAACTGACCAGGCAAAGTCACCTTTTTATGTCCAACCATGTGCACTCTTGTGCCAACCTAAGGTTCCATTAAAAATGTCATGAACGTTCTCTGACATTTCTACTACTTTTGTTGAGTTTCCTTATTTTATTAACTTTATTGCTCAATTATGGTGATTACTTGTATAGTACATTGTGAAGTATCACAAGCTCTTCTCAATATTTCCCATTATTAAATCCACTGAAAGGGTAAAACATGTCAACAAATATATACCTTCTATTCATAATCTAGAGTTAAGAATGAATTCTAATAGAGGAGAGGAAATAGGGAATACAAATTAATAATGCTGAAAGCTAGCCCACTGCCAATCTCTAAAACATTACGATACATAACATGAAACTGATCGATTCTGCTACTGCAACCGTAAGAGAGTTCTTCAATGGACACAATCTTGCAACCAAGAAAATACTTGTACATTGTTCTTTGACTTCCAAGTGAAAATAATCACGTTTTATCTTCCATCAAAGACCTCAAAATTGAAAGCTTATTTTCTTTACTGATTACTCACTTTAACAGGAAACGATTGGATGGTATGATGTTCTTCAATTCAATTAACTTTATTTGGCTCATAAAAACAAAGCATAAATGCACAAACATATAATACATTAAAACAGTAAAAACAAAATAGTTCATGTGATTAAACATTGTAGTCGTTATAGATCTTCCAAAAGGTGCAAATTACAAACGATAAAATCATAGCAACACAAATTGTGCAAATCCCATGATGCCCTTAACAGTTAAAAAAAAAACATATGCATTCCAAATCACAATCAATGGTCATAAAAAACAAGGTTGTATAATCAGTTAAAACAGTAAAGAGCGCCTGTGCCATAATGCGTGATTAAAGAAAGTAGCCACGCCTGTATGTACAGACCTCAGGTGTGGGAAGGAACTGCAAGTACAAAAGTGCAGGAATATGGCGGAAATGAGGGGTGTCTCTTAAAAGCTGAATTAAAAATATCCTGGTATAATTACCATAGAACCCGCAAAAAAACACTAACAGCGCCAAGGTTTGCAGTGAGTGCTCATCACAAGGACAAACCAAAATTCCTTTCGGGCCAAGTTGGCCCAACGGGAATGAAAGCTGACGTCTTATCTGACCCAGCCTAAAACTACTTAAGATTACCCTTTCTCTGTCGTTCCGGGCCATTGCCAGGTAGGGCTCCAACTCAGGTGATGTTTGTACCTGCAGATAATCTCGGACAGCGGGCTTCTTCAAATCAGACAGCTCTCTTTCCGTCTCCTGCGGTCACAAAATGCAAATTTGAGCCGACTGTTATCTCTTGCGGTGATGTCACCAGGCAATGAAAAAATATTGGGTCCTCCCAAATCAGCGCTCATAACCTTAATGTACCTGAGCCAGGGGATATGAAGCCCCCTGTCACAAGCAAGACAATCCATAATTATTTCCCTGTTCAAAGAGGCCTCCGGGTTACGCCAGATGGAACACCATAACATCAAGGGGGCCAAATTGATGGAGTCAGCAAAATACGGTAGGCCAAGTTCCTCGTGAACAGGATAGATTGGTGACCCCGGGAACACCCTCAGGATACGTCTATATACTCTATTTTCCTCATCTGGCAATTGCTTGACAGCCTTGTACCCCCATAGGCCAGAGCCATAGGTAAGAATTAGTACACACTTTCTTTTGTAAATCTGTTAGAAAGTCACCCCTTTGGCCTGTTCACCCCCACTTTTTGTGTGCTGATTGGTACTGATGGTAGCTGACTCTGACTATGTCCTGAGCCCTGCTAGTCAGGCCAGGGCCAGTGCTATGTTAAACACACCCACGCATTGAGGTACACTTATAATTGGCATGACCTACCCTATAAGACCATAATAGATAATAGGTCAAGGAGAAGAGTCCCTAGTATATAATAGGGTCTGGCAGTTTAGAAGCCAGCAGCCTTTTTTCCACTTGCATGCATGCAATGCTGAGAGCCTGAGGTCATTTTAAAAGCAGCCCTACATTATTGTTACATATCAGGTACCCCCAAAGTCTCCCCTCGGTGTTCCAGGGACTGGGGGTCAGGTAACTATAAGCAGGGTCCCTATAAAAGATGTTTATAAACCCTGGTGAGGGAACACTGCCCATTTTATTTTTCCCCAGTGTAGTAAATCCCCTGCAAAGTCGAGTTTGGTGCTGTGGGCACTGTGAAGTATTAATCTACATCATTTTTACATATTAGGCGATCCCCAGGTCTCTCCTAGGTGTCCCAGGGGTGGTGGTGTTCCTGTAATTATGAGCTGGCTCCTTATAAAAGATGTTTTATACATCCTGGTGAGGGAGGAATTGCACATTTCATGTTTCCCATTGTAGATACTTGGCCTCGTAGATCAACATGGCAATATTTTATGGATGCATATCTATTGCTAGGAAAGTATGAAATATCATTCAAAGACTTAACCGAATGGTATTGATAAATCCAACAGATTGTTCTTGTTGAATGTATCCTAACATATACAGAAATGACGTTATAACACTTTCTTGTCATAGCCAAAATCCAGCCTTCCTGCAGTCTTCCCTGATTGGTCAATGCTAACAGGCTTAGCAAGGCTACCTTGATTAGGTAACAAGTGGCCACCTAGGGGAGAGGCTATCTTCTAGAGAAAGCTCTGCAGCTACACAGGAATGCCAGTGCAGGGGAGACCTGTGGCAATACAAAAAGGTTTCTAATCCTCCACCGTTGGCCGTCAAAACTGCAATAACTGGGGTTTTTTCAGAAAGAGGCCCATTCTCCTTAATTAGAGTGTGGTTGACAGTCTAACAAATTGTTCTTCAATTCTGAAAAAGAGCAGAGCAAGCATAGGTATTGTATCAGCCCTGGGAAAATTGTCCTGTAGAGTGTAAAGATCGACTCCACACACAGAATAATTGCTTCTCCAATTTATTGTAGTCATATTCACCAGCACACTTAAGTGGAGGACAGCAAAGTTACCACAACGCGTCTACTCCAAGCCGTTTTTCTCAGCATCTGACGGTTACACGCGGATCAGCTGGCATTCTGGAGTGCCAGCTGATTACATCACAATAACAGAGTTCTACTCTTGTTACGGTGTCCTATGGGAAACACTATAAGGGAAAGGATACTGTTGTGACGACAACATGACACGGAGACAGGGAGCAGGTTCCAAAGATTTATTCAAGGCCAACACAGAATCAGCGCACCGCCTCCTTCAGCCAGCAGCCGCTCAACTGACAGGTCGCGAGCGCCCACAACAGAACAGAACCTTCGCATTCCAACATTCCACCGTGGCGCGAGGAGCGGAGCCACGGTGTTAACAAGATCACAACATACCCCCCTTTCCTCTACACGCAGGTAGAGCAGATGAATGGACAGTAAAAGGAAAGAGGATGGGAGGGCGAGGGAAATGCCAGGACGGGGAGTGACAGGGAAGCAAGACGGAGAGCAATGAGTCATCCCACCATGAAATCATGCAAATGTTGAGGAAGTCTCCGGACCCGCAAGGGTCTCTGACACGGTAGAGTGCCATGCGGACCATGAGACTCCTGGTTTTCAGTATTTGACCTTTGGCTAGTGCTCCAGTTGTCGCCACCGGGGCCTGGCACTCTCGTCTCAGCACCGGAGCGAGCACTGTTGAGTAATTGATGGTCATGAGCCAACATGTAGCCTGAACATGAATTCTTTCTGACAACGGCTTTGGGAGATTGGTCTCGTGAACAATACTTGGCTACTCTTCGTAAGTTCCATTTTTCTCCATTAGCCAGCACAACATAAAAGGGATGCACCTCCTGAACTTTGAAAGGACCACGAAACTTGCATAGACCTTTGACCCAATGACCGGATCTGACTTTGACCCAGTCACCCTCTTGAATGTTAGTCGAGGTCTTCACCTGGGTGTGTCCTTGAAAGGATGCGTGCATGGAGCTATTCTTGCCACTACTACTCACATTCTTCCCTTCTACCAATTCTCTGACCCATGGAGGCACTAATTTAGAGGATGGTTTTCTGCCTCGCATGGCAATGAAGGGAACCACCCCTGTAGTGGAATTCTCAGTTGTGCGGTAGGCCCATACTAATTCGTTTAAAGTTTCATCAATATCAAGATTATTGGTGAGAGCCAAACTTATAGCTCCTTTAATCATACGGTTGGCCCTTTCTACGATACCATTGGATTGAGGGTTGTACAAAGTGGTGAGTGAGTGTTTAATACCACACTCATGAAGAAACTCCCTCATTTCGTTAGAAGTCAATTGGGTGCCATTGTCCGTAATAAGGACAGTGGGAAAACCTTCTTCTTTGAAAATGGTGCGTAGCACTCTAATGGTAACTTTAGTGCTTATTTCTGGGAGAAGGTACACAATAAGCCATCTGGAGTGCACATCCATTATGACCATGCCAAATCTCTTACTGGGGTGAACGCCTGGCATAGGTCCAATAAAATCAAGGCAAATGCTGTGCCAAACCACCCCTGGATCATGGATGGAACTCGGGACGCATTGGGGTCCCACCTTAAGTCTTTTCTCACTCTCACAACATTCACTGCATCTCTCTACCCACTCAACCACTTCGCTATCCATACCTGGCCACCAGAATTCATTCCTCAAGCGTTTTTTTGTAATGGTCTGGCCTAAGTGTCCTTCATGAGCTAAGTTGAAAAGTCTCTTGCGAATTCCGAATGGGGGAATTATCTTGTCCCCGCGCATGATGACTTGTTCTGTGACAGTGGACAATTCGTCAATGACCGCATTGAAGGGTCTAATGCTATTAGGCAAAGTGCTCTCCCTACGTCTCCCCTTCCAAATGAGGTTGAGGACTCCTTTAAGGACCTCATCTTGAGACATGGCCTCTGCCCATTCCTCTTTACTGACTACACCGCAACTCCACTGAACCACATCATCAATACTGGAGATAGCTCCTTCTCTCTCACTTTTAGACACGCCACTCTTGTCTACTTCTTCCCAGTCTAAGGGCAAACGCGACATACAATCAGCTTGGACATTGCGCCAGCCTGAAATGAATTCAATGTTAAAATTATATTCCTGTAGCCTGGATGCTAATCGAGCAAGTCTGGCTGACCCTTTCCCTGTTCCACCTGGTGACAGTATCTTTAGCAATGGTTTGTGGTCTGTGCGCAGCAGAAATCTGCGCCCCCATACATACGTCCTGAAATATTCAACACCCCAAGTGGCTGCTAGGGTTTCTTTCTCTATGACAGAGTAATGTCGCTCAGTGGAAGTCAAAGTGCGAGAAGTGAACGCCACTGTTTTTTCAGAAGTGCCATCATTCTGCGATAATACAGCACCCACGCCAGTATCACTGGCATCCACAGTGACCACAGTCTTTGCATTTACATCAAAAGGAACCAAAATGCCTGCATTACATATTTCTAGCTTGATGTTATCAAAACAGTTTTGCTGATCAGCTCCCCAACAAAAGTTTACACCTTTCCTCATGAGTACCTTAAGGGGTTCAGTTTTACTTGCAAAGTTTTTCACGAACTTGGAATAATACTCAATTAATCCAATGAATGAACGCAGTTTGTCTCGGTTAATGGGAATGGGAGCCAATTTTATAGATGCCAGTAAGTCTCTCTTTGGTTTGACACCATCAGACGAGATGGAGTGTCCTAAGTACTCCACCTCAGTTGCAAGAAAGGAACATTTTTCTCTGCGTAGTGTCAAACCTGATTCCAATATCCTGGCAAGAGCATCCTTCAAAGCTATGTTGTGACTGCTCACACTATCACCAAAGACCAGAATATCATCTTGGAAGAAGATGATATTTTCCAGACCTTTGAAGATTTCTGTGACCATCCTCTGAAAAACACTTGCTGCCGAACATAACCCGAATGGCATCCTGGTAAACTGAAATATGCCTTCCGTGGTGATGAAGGCTGTCAAGTGCTTTGAGGAGTCATGTAAGCGTATCTGATGATAAGCATGACGAAGGTCAAGCTTTGAAAAATATTTGGCACCTTTAAGCAACACCATCAACTCATTTATATTTGGAAGGGGAAAGGTGTCTGGAATGATGTTTTGGTTTAGGCTCCTCAAATCAACACAGAAGCGTAAATTTCCATCAGCCTTCTCTGAAATTACAACGGGAGAAACCCAAGCTGAGCACTCAACTGGCTCAATGACTCCACTCGTTAACATTTCGTCTAACATTTTCTTGACCTCCCCTCTTACCATGATGGGGACTTTCCTCAGCTTGTGTTGGACAGGGATCGCGCCATGTTTGAGTTTTATTTTGTGAACATAGCCCACCAAATTACCGAGCTGGTCTCTGAAAACACCTTTACCTCCCTCCAAAATGTCTTCTACTGAAAGATCTTCCACCACCATCACTTGTTCAACAGCGTGTGGGTCAACTCTAATATGTAGGTCGTATTGGTGATACCAACCCAAAATAGGGGGCCCAGTTTCAGCTACATAAACTTTTCCTTTTACGGACCTGTTTTTGAAAATGATATCTGTCAGTATGTAACCCAGTATATCTATCTGCTCGCCTTGATACCCACCGGGGTTGATGTCTTTGGGTAATAAGTTCATATGGGGCCATTCCTGTTTGTACATTTTTTTGGTATGATGGTATATAAGGACCCTGAATCAACCATCAGATCAATTTTCCTCTTAGCAATGACAAACTCCGCTTTGGGTCTGCGTCTCCTCCTATCATCTAAATTGTGAGGGTCGGTGAGGAGGATTTCCCCATCGTCAACAACATCATGTAGGGAAGGTTCCACACACAGAATTCTATCAGGTCTGTATGAACACTCATTAACATTTGTCTCTTCTGACAACATTGCTACCTTTCCCTTGTTTGCATCTCTACACATTCTGGCAAAATGGCCTTTGCGGCCGCACTTTCTGCATTCTTTGCCAATGGCCCAGCAGTGTTTGGAGTCAGACGTGTGATAGGTACTACCGCACTTCCCACATGTCTTACTACCAAACTTGCTGGGATACAACCTACCACCCAACATATTCTTACCACCTCTAAATCTAGTAGAGGCAGCTACCTCCCCTTCACATCCCTCAACAACAGAAGTTTCACTTTCATTAGTAATGTTAAATTTTGAATCTCTGCGATCCATTTCTTTCATACAAAATTCCGACTCCTCGACTATTTTAGCAATGTCAATTGCATCTTTAAGAGAGGGATCTTTGGCAGCCCATAAGCGTTCCTGTGTCTTTCTACTCCTACATTGAAC
Organism: Calotriton arnoldi; assembly: GCA_963921515.1. Lineage (NCBI taxonomy): Eukaryota > Metazoa > Chordata > Amphibia > Caudata > Salamandridae > Calotriton > Calotriton arnoldi. Next base: position 3,862,979 of record CAWUFW010000156.1, read on the forward strand.
AATGAGTTGGTCCCGAATCATTTCCTCATTCATTGGACCAAATTTACATTTTATCGAAAGCTCACGGAGTCTAGTAACAAATTCATCAATGGACTCCCTACTCTCTGGGGCTGAGTATAAAATTTGTATCTCCTCATCACTACATTTGTCTCTTTATCAAATCTGGCTTCCAACCTTTTGCGTGCTTCTTCATAAACATCCTCAATGGGTTGACCCCGTTCGTTGTTGGCAACCGGTAAGTACTTGAAAATATGTTGTCCTTCTTTTCCTAAATTGGTGAGCAAGATTGCTCTTTTCCTATTGCTACTGTAATCTTGCGCATCCAAAGCCTCCAAATAATTGTCGAACATTTCAATCCACTCATCCCATTCTATGCTGGGACTCCCTGGTTGGCTAAGGAAGTGAGGAGGAGTAGATACCGCTGAAACATCAAGGGCTGTGACATCCATAATGAATCACCTAAAGATGGTACTTTGTTAATTTTGTTTTTGAAAACAAAGACGTGTATTTATGCTTTCTCCAATGAAATAATGAAGTGTTTCCTGTCAATTATAAGGATTACATCCAGAAAATGAAACAGAACATACTTGAGAATTCTCTGCTTTCGATCGTTAACAGCTCACTGCATTCACGCTTTGTACACAGCTAGCTTTAATATAAACAGTCTGAGCTGTTCTGTGAATAAACGTGCGTTTACAGTCAATGCCCACTAGGTGGCAGTGTTCTCCACTGATGGTTCTGACAGGAATCCTTCTTACGCGCTTCAGCACCATACAGCCTTAACACTTATCTCCCGCCTGGCAGCAATGTCGCTCCTTTCCCCATGCTCACAGCAGGACAACACTTCAATTCATGGGACCTTCCTCGCTACCGGCATACAGGCTCAAAGTACAGCTGGGCCTCCTGTCACGCACGTCAGTTCCACACAGCTGACGCTCTAATTGCTTCTCGCTGGTCCGTGACTCTGCTTGTCACACCACTGTCCCACAAATGATTTCTTGCTGCTTCGCGCTGTCTGCCTCACCGGTCACGTCTATGTGAGGTGAATTCTTTTCTATCCTTCCATGCGCTGTTTAAAATCACTTCCCAAGCTTCACTGTATACTTTTCCTCTCCCCTGACTGTCCCAATCTCCCTGATGACAGTACGCTTGTTTACTCACATATACAGTCCTGAAGCACTTCTCTTGGTAGCGCTGGGCTATGAACACGTAGGTCGTCACTCCAGTTATTCCTTCTCCTCACTTTAATTTCTTCTTCCGTCAAGTACTCTTCTGCGCTACTTTCTCTTACAAACTGCACACGTGGATTCTCCGCTGTATACTGTGTTGCCCGCTGACTGAAGAACACTCGTCGCCAAGAACATGTTGTGACGACAACATGACACGGAGACAGGGAGCAGGTTCCAAAGATTTATTCAAGGCCAACACAGAATCAGCGCACCGCCTCCTTCAGCCAGCAGCCGCTCAACTGACAGGTCGCGAGCGCCCACAACAGAACAGAACCTTCGCATTCCAACATTCCACCGTGGCGCGAGGAGCGGAGCCACGGTGTTAACAAGATCACAACAGATACCTACTAGCCGCGGCCCGTGCAGGTAAGAGCGATAGGGCAGTGGGGCCGGGGGGGATTTTGACAGATGACGGCGAGGGAAAATTATTTTTTTATTTAATTTTCCCTTGTTGTTTGTCAAAATCCCTCCCCACCCGACCCACCGCTCTTACCTGCACGGGCCGCGGCTGATGCCTACAATCATAACATAGAGCACCAGCAGAATTTCTCTGACAACTTGGAGTGCCCAGACAAGCTGGGCAGCTGTTGAGCAGCTTTACAGTTTTCTACTAAGATTCTGACAGACTTAGTAAGCCTTTCCCGCATGGTGCAGCATGTAGGCAAAAGGAAGTCCAGGATCTGTCCTTTGCCTATAACCTCTAAATTCACTACTAAGGGCGTTGCCTCATTCTGAGCTAGGGAACCTGTGGCAGGAAGAGAAGTAGAAGACACTGTTTACCCCTCCATCCTGCACCCTGTTCACAAGCATGCCAGAACAGCACAGAGTATGCCATCTTACTCTTGGCTTGAACTGTTTGTGACATCACTACATTGGTGTAATGTGCACACTGCCCTTCTGTTTGTCACAATAATTCTGTTTTCTATAGATCATTACAAACCAAGCTGATCCTCAAAGCTGAGTTTAGCATCAAATGAAGTAGTTCCTAATTCCAAAGTGGCTTGCAGCAACTCAACGTAGTAAGCAGCGGAGAAGATAGTAAAAGTGTTAGATTGTTGGTACTACTTTCAGCCAGAAAAAAGGAGACAATCTCACTGCACCTCTGCATCACTCTATTCCTGTGGCCCCAAGAAGCATGTGATTGATTCCACAGTTCCTGGGACAGTTTTCTTAAGCTGTTCAATAACAATGTTTAAACATGAGCAGTGTTTAGTCTTTTCTGTGGCATCAGACCAGGCACACTTCATACAATAGCTGGTAAGGGTGCACAGCCTAAAGGCTTGCCAGCACACACTACCGAAGTCCTTATTTGAATGAAGGAGAGGACGCATGGGCCGTATTGTTAAAGCATGAAAATAGTACCCTCCCATGTAGCTGCAGTTTTGGCTGTGTTTTGACACAAGGATCAACCTGAGAGAGAGTAGGCAGTGGTGTAATGTGTAATGCAAAATGATGAGAACCCTGCAAAATATAATGTGGGACCCCTGAGTCTCCAATATCTCACACATACTAATTGGCTTTATGCTGAATGGGGGCCCCTGCAGGGTAGGGCCCCCCTGAGCCACAGGGGCTGCAGGGGCCTATGTTACGCCCATGAGAGTGAACAGCACAAGCCACCTTCCCCTCCTACATCATTATTGTTGCTCCTGACCCCCACTACCACCTACCCCTTCCGACACTTCTTTGCACTTGTGGCCTGTGCATATAGTAACAAGCACTGGCAAAGCCAATAGGTCTGGCGTTGACCGCCAGCCTTTCAGAAATTCTTGTTTTGTCATGGTTTTTGCAAAACGTTATTGTTCGGTAAGCTGCTAGGCCCTCATCAATCTAAAAAAAGACATTGGCTAAAGGAAAAAAAGTTGTTTTGGTTTAAAAAAAAGCACACACTGCCCTACTACTCCCTGGCACTGAAAGGAACTACTTTGTGTGTGGATGGGCTCCTTGATAAAGACCAACGAGCCATAACTCAAAGTGAAATGAGAAAATGGCTGAAGAGGGCTGACACATTGTCCCTTCATGAATGCTAGAGTGGGTGGAAAAAAAGGAGAACGACACAACCACAGAATAACAGATTAAGTCTGACTGAAAACCTCCATATGTAAATATGTTATACACATAATTTTAGTAAAATCAAAAGGTATTGGCTAATACGCACTTGAAAAAGCCAATTGGTTTGGTATTGACTGCCAGCCTCTTGCTTTTGAAAAAGAATGTGAAAAAAGAGAAAGAAAGAGAAAAATAAAGAAAGAGGAAACAAATTAAAAAAAGAAAGAAAGAAAGAAAGACAGGAAGAAAGAAAGAAAGAAAGTAGGGAAATGAGGAAAGATAAAAGGAAAGAAAGAAGGAATAACAGACAGACGAGGTTCTATCCTCATGAGCTTATATTCAGAGTTCAGGTGAACTGCTGGTGTGGTGTGAAAAAGCAGCAGTCAAATAAACAAAGGCCACTTCAGAAGGAATATGCCCTGTGCTCACTTCTGGTAGAAAGTGTCCTGCTATCACATCAGGCTCTACAAACTAAGGCAACTCTAAAGTAACAATAAAGTAAAATAAAAACACTGGCAATGAAGGGAACTACCTTGTGTGTCGATGTGCTCCTTGGTAAAGGGCTAAATGCAGTCACTCAATGAGAAGTTAGCCAGTGGTTAAAGTAGTTTGACCCATTGCCCTATACTGTATGCTGTAGTGGGTGGAGGGAAAATGTGAATGACTCAACAACAGACCAATGGATGAAGAGAGAGCTGGCTGAAAGACCCTTTTAGCAAGTGTACTATAAATATAATTTTAGTAAATTCAAAAGGTCTTCGCTAGCGCCAGACCTAAAAAGGACTTCATTACTTCTTCAGTGTTTATGTTTATCCATGGAAGACCATGTTACTCCGAGAGAAAGTTAAGACTACATTTTTATGGCACTGCACCATCATCACGTTTATATGTGCTTTGTGAAGGAGGCAGTTTGGTTTTCTTTACTCAGTGTTACCCCCCACCAACCCCTTTGGATCTACCCGTTAGTTCTGAGAGGCATGCACATAAGAAACTCTCTTACTACAGGAATTCCGAATGTTTATCTAAAGTGATTCCTTCGCACTTTCATTTTGGGTACCATTTTAATAGAATATATTTTGTTTAAAATTGAATTAAACTATTTTCATGTATAATCCTCTTTCTGTCGGCTTTGATATGCTGATTTTGTGGTCTACACTATTAAAATATTGCACAGGGATTATAAATTACAGCTTCTGCGGTTGTGATTGTAGTTGTACAGTCTAATGCTGTGTAGCTTGAAGTCGCCCCTGCCTTGCATTGAAGCATGTGAATTTTTGCAGGTCACAAGATAATATATGACATTTTCACAGACCACTTGGTTTTGTATAAAATGCTCCATCACTTCTACTCTATTTGTTTTTAATTTTCTTGTGGCATAATAAATTGGTAACTTGTTCACAAAGAATACTGCTGTCACCAATATAAATGTATGTCTGCGATTTGTATAGCAGTGAATTAACTACAAAGCAGAGAAGCTCTGTGCGAGAATTGGTTCTTTTATCTTCTACAGGGGTAAGGCTGTGTGTGTTTAAAAAGGGGGAGTGGGTTTGAAAAAAGGGGACGGGTGACGAGAAACTAAGGGGGGGGGGGGTACCCACTATATAGAATTATAATTACCTTCATGTTTTACAATATATTGTAAGTGGCATTATCCTTTACTGCTTTTACTATGCATTCTCCCCTTTCTGCATTCGCATTATGCAATGATTTGTTAGATTGTAAAAAAACTGCTTTGTTAAGGCGCATTGAATTTGGTCACATTCTTCAGCGTTGCTTATTAAATTGAGGGTCGCATCTCATTAAGGGTTCTTATGTTGTTTTTATGAGCTTAACGACAAATTATTAGCTCGTGTTTTAGAACGCTTTTTAGGTGCACTGTAAATCTTTAACTGTGGAGTACCATAATTTTGGCTCCACCCTCATTGTTATTGATTAGGCCACATATTTGTTTATTAAGTGCCTTATGTACTCATGTGGTATGGTGTGTCTAATGAATTGAAGTGCACTTAAAGCCATATAGAATGTGCATTTACCATGTAACCTCGACATATATATGTATGTGTGTGCACTAATGCTTCTTTTACAGTAACAACGAATTACAGTTCTCATGTATATATGCACATGTGCGTTTTAATAATAGTGATTAATCTTCATGTATTCACGTATTCATTTGAAGGTATTCTGTATTTACTGTATAATGGCACTATCAGAATTGCATCTTACACTTATAAAGTGACTGTCTATGTATCTGTATTCACGCAGTTACAACGTGTATTGAATCTTGCTTTTGCTAACTTAACCAAAGGCCTTAACCATTTGGATTTTGCAATGTTTAACCTTCAACGTGAATGTTTTCTTTGGGTGAGGTGTTTTACTTTCCTTTGCAGGTGCCTGGTGCATTATCAAATGACTGGAGAAAGGCACATTGTGTGAACAAGATAGGGAAGCATGAGGGGTGTCGAGGGTGATAAAAATGAATATGCAGAAAGGAGAACTACTGTTTATGCAGAATGAGGAGATGTAATCCAAGGCCACTTCGAATATGTGGGTCAAAGAAGAAGAATTATGAGTGTGTCTGCCAAAGAGTATCGTTTGAAGGTGGTCACTAATTGGACCTTTGATACTGTTTCTAGAATGGTCTTTCTTTGGGTGTAACTAGGGAATGCTCTTTAGATTTGGTCATATTCCTTTCAGACTAGGAGAGGTTCAGACCTCTATGCACTATTCTCGTTGCGTGGCTTCATGCTATGCAATACTCTTATTTTAAAGAACTTCTACAGAAGTTCTTATATGCTGACACTTTTCTACCTTAATGGATCTAATCTCGGTTTCATTTAACCTTCTTTAGTGTAGGTTAGCTGGAGAAAATTAGAATCTCTCATGCATTATAGGTAAAGGAGAATGTGGACCTGCAAGGAACATGCACGTGCAGGAGAAGTGTGCGTCATACGTGACCCGACACAAAGCTTACTTGCCGCCATCTTGACAGAGGTATATAAAGATCAAATAAAACTTGACGACACTGAATCCAATGGCGTAGAAATAATGTGCGAATTTTGGGAATTCCCGAATCCACGTCTACTGGCCATATGAAGGAATACATTGAGCGCCTGCTGATTGGCCTTTTTGGAGCAGAGGTCCTTTCCAAACTATTGGTGATCGAGAGAGCCCACCAATCTCTATCCCCCAGGCCTCCACCGGGGCACCTCCTCAACCGATAATTGCGTGTTTGCTCAATTACAGAGATCAGGACGCAATTCTAAGACTAGGTAGAGAAAAAAGGGACTTGGTTTATGAAGGGAACGCCATTTCTATATACCCGGATTTTACTATGGCAGTACAAGAATCTTCGAAAGAAATTCATCCAGGTGAAGCGTAGACTACAGCAGGCCAGCATCCCCTACGCTATGCTGTACCCAGCACGACTCAGAGTTTCCTACCAGGCGAAAACGCACATTTTTACTACTCCTCATCAGGCGCAAGAATTCCTAAAAACCATAAATCGTCACTCGCCCTCTGCCCAGGGCGGTGGCCCCGGACTTCGGTCACCATCTCCAGTGTCGGAAGTGGAGTAGCTGTGGAATCTATACATGCTATGCAGACCCACTCCTTACAACCTGCAGTCCTGCTGTCTCACTATGGCGATACTAACTCTCAAAATACGTCTGCAGAATGTTGTCTTCGCAATTTCCAGACTGCAGCACTGCTATGAACAGAAGAATTGCCGCACAATATTTTCCTCCCGGGCACCCTCGCACATGCGTGGTGAGATGCCTGGCTCTCCAACGCACACACCCAGCGGGAAATCCCTGGACAATGTTATGGTTTGCCCTACTCTCGTCAATTCTATCTTTTCTATACTGCAGCATATCTTCTAATGACTATACCTTTTCCTCTCCCTTCTAATGATCAAAGCTTGTCCTTTGACTGTAACCTTTCTTCTTCTATCTCATGTTGGAGTCACTGTGGGGTATCTGGGGGCTATGTATTCGCCTATGGGATTGGGCCGTGGTTGTGATTGGAGGGAGGAGGGGGTTGTTTTTTTCTTGAGTACAGCAACACTCCATGTAAGGGTCATGATCGCGACAATGCTAGGATGGGTATATACACCACGTGGGATGTTGCTTACAAAATTGTATAGATCTCATATAATCATTGGTATATCTGCCGTCACATGTGAACACTTAAATCTCCTGCAGAACATACTTATACTTTATTAACGTGGGATGTGTGAGGTCTACGAGATCCCCATAAGCGAAGGCATGTCCTAAACTATCAAGACAGACACGACGTACAAGTGCAATGCTACAGGAAACACACCTAGACCACAGGACACTGCCCAACTTTGCTGGGAAATGGGCCGCTCATAGATGCTTTTCATCTTATTCGACCTATTCCAGGGGAACTGCCATTTTAATCAGAGCTGAGGTGAGATATTGCCCAGGTGGCACACACCAGAACCCGTAGGGGAGATTTTATATGATGAGGGGTAGACTAGCAGAGCAATCTGTTACACTGGTTAACTGTTATGCTCCCAATGTGGATGATGCCACGTTTTTTGACAAACTTTGGGGCCTTATATGAGACATCGGGTCCACACACCTAATATGGGGGGGAGACTTTAATGTTCTACTGAACCCCATCATGGACCGCTCACATAATACTCCTGGCCCCCACACTAAAGCAGGGAAACACTTAAATAGTGTCATTGCAGACCACCATTTGTTAGATGCTTGGAGATCCCTACATCCCATGCGAAGAGAGGGCACTTTTTACTCCAGCCTGCACTCCAGCTGGTCCCGTATTGACTACTGGGTACTCTCTGGAGGCCTCAGTACGTGGCTGAAAGAGGCCACACATCTTGCACAAACGTATTCCGATCACTTCCCTGTTTTATTAAAACTATATGCCCCCCTACAAACCCCTACAAACGAATCCCTGCACCAGTCATGGAGATTACAACCCACTGCGTTACTGGATGATAATTTTCACGAAGAGCTGCGACAAGAGATCCTCACATTTTTTCCTAGAAATATAGGCAGCGTCTAGTCATTAGCCTGAGTCTGGGAGAGTTTCAAAGTCACCATTCGAGGGCTATTTATTGCAAAGGTAGGGGGAATCCTCCGGGACATCAGAGGGTCATTGCAAAGACTAGAACATTAAGGCTGCATAGACTCGTATTGCTGAAGCTCCTACGTCTCAGTTACAGGCACAGCTCAAAGAATTACTGACTGAATACTGCGGAGCAGGAGTCTCTGTTCCGATCCAAATATCATTGCGCCCGAGCATATGGGGAGGGTGAGAGACCTGGTAAGGCACTGGCAGAGATAACGCGGGGCCCCAGATTTGCCAATAACATTTTTCACATAGAAGATGTCACATGGGCGCTGCAAACAGACCCCAAGGCAATACTCAACACCTTTGCTGACTACTATTCGCAACTCTATAGCACGCAAAGAACTGGACAGATCGACGTGGCACCGTATTTTGAAGACACAGCCCCAGGCTGGATAAGCGATTCCCGTAGAGAATTCTTGGCTCTTGACATCGACGAAGATGAGCTACTTGCGGCCATAATGCACTTACGATCCGGCAGAGCCCCTGGTCCAGATGGTCTGCCGGCTAATTTCTACAATTGTTAGATTGACCTATTAGTTCCCATTCTCAAGCAGGTATATGAAGAAGCGCAAAACACCGGCACTCTCCCATTGTCCATGAGACAAGCCATGATTATCTCACTCCTTAAGCCGGGTAAAGATGCTACTAAATGCGATGCCTACAGACCTTTATCTTTAATAGATTGCGATACCAAGATCCTGGTTAAAGTGCTAGCCAACAGGCTAAACCTACTGATGGAAGGGTTGGCACTGCCCGACCAGGCAGCCTTTATACCCGGGAGGGCAACCTCACATAATCTACGCACTATATTTGCACTGTTACAGGACATAGACCCTGAGTCGAATGCAGCGGCAGTGTTTTTGGATGCCATAAAGGCTTTTGATTCACTGGAATGGGACTATATGTTTGCGATATTGCATAGAATGGGCCTCCCACCTACCTTCCTTTCCTGGATTGCGCTATTTTACAGCCAGCCTCTGGCTGTTGCTCAGATAAATGGCCTCTATTCCAACCCCTGCCCAGTCTCGAGAGGAACCCGGCAGGGATGTCCCCTTTCGCCATTCTTTTTGCGCTAGATGTTGAGCCGCTTGCTGCTAAACTCCGTCACACCATAGAGAGTATGCAATACCGTATCCGTCGCAGCATATATTAGTCTCACTCTATGCCGATGATATTACTCTCTATATACAAGAACCAAATATAAGCCTAAATCCCGTATTTTGTGAATTCATTCAGTTTGGCAACATCTCCGGGATTCATATAAATTGGAACAAATCACAGATATTCCCCCTCACACCCAACACTCCAGAGTTTCCCCTTGACTTCCTGCTGAAATGGTGTGCCTCCGAAATAAAATATCTAAGGGTGATGATCAGGGCCGGACTGGCTACCGGGCGTTTTGGTGTGCTGCCAAGCTGGGGGCTGATTTCGTTGATGGGGACCTGCGTGTGCTTAAAACCATTCATTTTGCTTTGTTTATTTAGAAGCACACGCAGGTCCCCATCAACGAAATCATCCCCCACCGCAGTGAAATCAGCCCCCAGCTTGGCAGCACACCAAAACGCCCGGTAGCCAGTCCGGCACTGGTGATGATCTCCCGAGATAGAGAGGAGACACTGCGTGCAAACTATGGAACCGCTCTTGACTCAGTTACTAACTCGATAGCCCGCTGGATCTCACTGCCGTTGTCACTGGCAGGACGGGTCTCATTGATGAAAATGGTGATCCTACCAAAACTACTTTACTTATTCCTCAACATACCGTACCACTGAGGTCGCCCCTTTTCCACACACTCAGATCCCAGCTTGTCAACCTGGCATGGGGTGGTAAACAGCCCCAAGTGAGTTGGCGGACCCTTACACAACCATTTTCACAGGGCGGTTTTGAGGCGCCAGACATCGAACTATATTTCCTATGTGCCCAGGCCCACCTCACAATATATTGGCTTCACCCACCACCATTCATGCCGCATTTAGCCATCGAGCAGGGCTACATGGCCCCCTTACTCACAACCTCCTTCCTGGGAGCGCAGGTTCTGGGGGAAGACATCACCTATTCCATAGTGGCATGCACGACTTTGGCATGGAAGCTACTTGTTAAAAAAGTGTGTAAGCCCTTGCTATACTCGATGTTGCTGCCCCTCCCATATCATTACCTTGCACCAGTCACTCATGAAGCCTCTTGTCGAGGCATGCTTCGTAAGAGATGCTTAAATACTTGGAGTGACCTCTACCATGAGGGAGTGTTCAAAGATAGGCAGACACTCCTGGGTGGGGGAGATGCCACACCTTTGGAAATCTTTCTATACATTAGGATTAGACACAAGGTGAAAGCCAATACCCCTGAATTCCCCTAAGAACCACCAACATGTGACACCCTACATGCCCTTCTGCATATGACAGGGCCAGCACACATGGTGTCTAGACTTTACCGTACTGCTTTACTAGAGCGCCCAAGCACACAACATGACGCGAGGAAAGGCTGGGACCTTGAATTAGATGCCCCACTAACTGATAAACAATGGGTATATTGCTGCATGCATACAGGTGCTATAACAGCGAGCAGCCGTTTGCGGATAATACATTTTAAATTTATACACCGAGTATATTACACGCCTGTGCGATTACACAGGCACAAATTGAGGGCGGATGACTGCTGTGATAGATGCCGATAAGAAGGAGCGGGTTTTCTACATCTGGCATGCCAGTGTGAGGGAGTGCGGAAATACTGGGTCGAGGCGCTGATGACCATATACAAGATGGTTGGCTCCCCCATCCCTGTCTCACTAATTTTGGCATTGCTGGGGTACACAGAAGACCTACTAACAGCACATAGGAAATTCATAGCGCTGAGCAAAGAGAAGCGTGGCGTGCAGATGGAGCTGGAGGCGCGCCTCTGACTTCAAAGATTGGCTCACAGACTGGATATACTGTAAAGACCAATTAACATCTTATGCGGAACTATTACCACTATGGTCTCGCCCAAAAGACATCTGGGGCCCCCTACTGACTTACCTGCACTATCACACAGCCTGAGAGAGCACGTGGGCCCCCTTTGCACTTAGCTGTTCCGACATATGTTACAGAGTTGAACAAGCACACTCATGAGGCCAGCACACCACATATAGACACTGGTTATATGCTAACGGGTCAAGTTGATGAATCATCCAAATGCCCAATGTGTCCACTGTCCTGTAGAGAAGATTGTCCAAACCACTGAATAGTGTTGAATGTCTAGCAGCTGATATATTCGCAATGACTCCTTTCATACCCCATGGCAGCAATACTACAAGATGTACGTTGCTTGTGAAAAATGATCTATCTCCTTGACAACAACAGATGTATACCCACCAAAACATGTATTTAATGCTGTACTTTGTTGGTAAAATCAATAAAAAAATAAAAAAAATAAAAAACTTCATGTTTTGCATATGTGAAAATGTGCACCAAGTGGTGAAAGAGAAAAGGATGCTGCACGTTTATAATAAGATTAAACGTTTTGAAACTTTTAGAGAATGACCTTCAAATATAACTAATGAGAATTTCCAGCAACGACATTAACTTTCTATGTTTTGAAATATTTTTATGCGTTGAAAATTTAGTAATACGCCGTAGTTACATGTGCTAATTACAATGAAACTAAATTGCTTTATGAGTGCAAATGAGTTTAAAGAAATATATAAGGATCTCAAGACTCTAGAATGAAATATGAATATGAATATATTTCCATTATTTTATACTCTCTATTTCAATAACTAAATTCAATTTAGGCCTGCCTTTTCCTTACATTTCGTTCTCATGGAAAGGCTTTGTAGACTTACAATGTGAAATGAAACTATGTTTCGTAGAGAAAGTTTCCATGCGCATACTAGGACTACTTGCAACCTTTTTGTTACTTTGGGAACATCTGCCATGAGAAACTGTCCTCTTGAACTCATGCTTGTGATTCTGCAAAAGGACTATTGTTAAAATCTTATACACTGGATGGTTCGATGGCTTACGTGATGGTCACCACACTTTTGCTATAATATGTGTCTTCTTTATGTTGCATGACAATCACCCTATACGAACTGACCAATGGACTGAGTGGTCTGACCAGATGAGGTGACCCAGGAGGTGTCACCCCAGAAAATGTGGATTAATATACGCTGTGTGACGAAGCAACAGTGCTGCTGCTGTAGAGTTGTGTGGTTGTTGGAGACCCTTTTCTTCTTTCCTTGGAGAGCTCGCTCTTTGCGGACTGAGACATCATTTGCTCCTTGCAGACGCGATTGGCTGATGCATACAGTGTGTGCACTATTCCCGGACTACTTTCCCTCATGGGAGAAAACCTTTGAGCTGAGATGGTTCATGCCCTTTCCTGAACTTTCCTAGGACTTTGGTAATTGATGGTCCACAAAGAATCAATTTGATTATTCTGCACTCCTAGAAAGAAAGAAATGCGCAATATTGATGTATTTACTCTTCTTAAATTTACTGTTAAAACTAAACCATCCTCAAATCCTTTTTCTGTCTCTTTATGTCTCATCTTCAATTATTGATTGTGCATTCCAATTAAGTATTAATGAGTGACGGGAATCTAAATAGAAAGATCTCTGGACAGCAGATTCGAATGTTAATATTCTGCATAGCTCTAACTGAGTTATTGGTTTGTGTGATTTGGTCTTGCTGTGATAATTCTGTATTTGTATAGCGCAGTGTTGAGGGTTATGTATATGAATCTAATTACTAGTTTGCAGGACAGTTTTTCAATTCCTGGGCTTCATTGGATAGCTGGATTGGATCCCCTATATCCGACCCCTCTCTACATGATTCAAGATCCATTGGAGGACCAAGTAAATGAAATCTGAAGTGTAGTGTAAGGAGACAAGGTGAGAAAACTTAAATGGGCCCAGTGGCGCTACATCAGATGCTAGCATCAAAGGTCAAGGTGCTGTCTTGTGTCAGAAGAATAATGGTAAAAGACAAATTATTGCATTTGCCTCAGGAGCCTTAACACATACTGGACAAAAGTATTTGGTTACAGAGAAAGAGACTGTGGGGGAGGGGGGTGCTGAGCCCTTCAGGCAATTTGTTAGAGTGCAGAGTTTAAGTTGCACAGTGACCACAAACCGTTGTTGAAGTTGTTAACCACAGATGGATGGCTTGACTAAAGTCTCTCCAAGAATTACCAGAATGTCTATGAAACATTAGGTTTACGGATCTGATTTGGATATCGGCAGACAGTTTACTCCATCAGAACGGGGACGGATATCCCGTCTGCCAAAATCTTAAATCCCATAGGATATTATGGGATTTAGATTTTGGCAGACCGGATATCCGTCCCCATTGTGACGGAGTAACTCGTCCACCGATATCTAAATCAGGCACTATGTGTATGATGTGTGTTAGAACTGGGGGTCTCTAGTTGGCTGAGGTAGGTACCTTAGTCCAAATAGGGACCCTTTCTTCTAGTCAGGGAAAGGAGGGACACACTCTTAGATAACCCCTGCTCACCCTCCGGTAGCTTGGCACGAGCAGCCAGGCTTATCTCCAAGGCAATGTGTAAAGTATTTGCAACCACACTCCCAGTAACACAGTGATAACACCACAAATGGACACTACACTGATTTATGAAAATAGCGGTATCTTTATCAAGAAGAAATACGATGAGACCAAACGATAAAAAATATCCAGCATATGCGTATTTGTAATATTTCACTGGGCCGGTTATTAGGCCAACAATCACTTGTAGGTTCTTGCGGTATTAATGAGCAGTTCACGATGATCTAATGCAGTCCTAATGCAATGCAATGCAGTTCGTAATGCAGTTCGTAATGTAGAAATCAGACAGTCCTTAATGCAAGTACTAATGCGGTTCATAAAGCAAGTAATAATGCAGTTCGTAATGCAAGTACTAATGCGGATCGTAAAAGCAAGTAACAATGCAGTTCGTAATGCAAGTACTAATGCGGATCGTAAAAGCAAGTAATAATGCAGTTCGTAATGCAAGTACTAATGCGGATCGTAAAAGCAAGTAATAATGCAGTTCGTAATGCAAGTACTAATGCGGATCGTAAAAGCAAGTAATAATGCAGTTCGTAAAAACAATCCGGCACCGATCGCGGTGCTAGTGAAGGTCTCTATGCCACTCTTGGCTGACTCGCGGTCAGCGGCTGCCAAAATATGCCCCCAATACGGTTACGAAGGAAACAAAATGCAGCTCCACAATCCGACCCCAGTACTGCCACTCCTCGGCAAGTACGGGCCGCGATACTGACTTGAGCGGAGGCTCGCGCTGTAAAGATGGGAAAGGCCGAGAGCGGTCTCTCGTAGCACGCACTCCGCCCCAGGCGGCGACACACGCACGCTCGCTGAGCGTTACCTGGGGGGGGTGCAGTCTCTCTCTTCTCTCCTCGCGGCTTGGGCGTCCCGCTGTGCGGCTTCGGGTTGGCGGCGGCTGCTCATCGCAGTGAGAGTCGGGCTACCAGGCGACGGCCTCGCAGCTGATCGGCTCCCGGAGCGACTCCGTTGATCTTGGGCACAGGACCTCGGACCCACGATGGTGAAAGTTCACAGGTCTCTCCTTGGCACAGGCAGGCTCGGGCCGGCGGCGGTGATTTCTCACGGCTCCCCCTTGGGACGACGGTCCGGGCCGATGGCGATAACGATCACAGCACTTCTGGTCACGCTGTCGATCGAAACAGAGCGCAAGACTGCTCCAGGGCACACGGTCACGGGGCAATTCTCACGAAGGTCTCAGGCTGCAAAAAGCACACGCACACAGTGTTGCTGAGACACACTTGGAAACTTTGATGTTCCTGAGTTTCCACAACAGGGAGCCAGCTCCTCTCGGGCCCTTGGAGACAAGTTACTTCAGGACACAGCACACAGCAAAGTCCTTTCAAGCAGGGGGACACAGCACACAGCAAAGTCCCTTGTCCTCTCCTTAGTTAAATCAGCAAACTGCAGGCCAGCCCCAGAACACACAGCAAGGGCAGTCCTTCTCTTCAGTCTCTTCAGCTGTTCTTCTTTGGCAGAGGTTCCTCTTGATCACGAAGTAGTTTCAATCCTGTTTCAGGCTTGAGTTCAGTCTTGAGTTCAGGGGTTTCAGCTTTCACATTTATACCCCTAAATGCCTTTGAAGTCTTTGTGTTTAGGGGGCTCTGAGCCCGGTCCAAACCAGTTCTGGGTGTCTTCCTGCCAGTGCTTTCTTTGATAGTGAGGGTCTGGGCCTCAGACACTCCGCAGGAGGTGGAGCCATTCCTCTGTGGCAGCAGCACAGGCCTCTTCGCATCAAAGGGGCTACTCCTCCCCCCACAACAAATGCAGGCCAGCCTGTGCTGTCTCACCTACTCCTCCCTGGTGTCAGGACACTTTCCCAGACCCTGTCACATCCAAAACCAGACAGTCAATACACAACCAGGCAGAGGCCCACAGAATGGTCAGGACAAGAAACCAGCCACTTCTAAAAGCGTGGTTTCTAAACACACAATTCAAAAACCATCTTCACAAAAAGATGTGTTATTAAATTCTGGGTTCAGGCACACTAAACTCCATCTCTCCATCTTATGCCTATGGGAAGATATGCTGGAAACATGGGACACAGCATTCCCCATTCTGTCCTATGGGCAAGATGGCCTTGCAACAGTGAAAAACGAATTTGGCAGTATTTCACTGTCAGGACATGGTACACACCTCAGTAAATGTCCTACCTTTCACATACACTGCACCCTGCCCAGGGGGGTACCTTGGGCCTACTATAGGGGTGTCTGATGTGCATAAAAAGGGAAGGGTAAGGCCTGGCAAGTGGGTGCACTTGTCAGGACAACAAGGCAGTTAACAAACTGCATGCAGGCACTGCAGTGGCAGGCCTGAGATCTCTCTTTAGGGCTACTTATGTGGGTGGCACAATTAGTGCTGCAGGCCCACTAGTAGCATTTGCATTACCAGCCCTGGCACACATAGTGCACTTTACTAAGGACTTTACTAGTAAGACAAACATACCAATCATGGACAACCAATTAACATAACACTTTATACAGAGAGCATATGCACTTTAGCACTGATCAGCAGTAGTAAAGTGCCCAGAGTCCTAAAACCAACAAAAACAGGTCAGAAACAATACAGGAGGAAGGCAAAAAGTTCAGGGATGACCCTGCAAAAAGGGCCAAGTCCAACAATGTGCAATACATGCCTGAGACGAAGAATTTAGTGGTTGATATTTTGACACCTTTTCAAGTGGATGACTGCACAGATTATGACTGGGAAGATTTCATGATGCTTTAACATTGAGGAATGATGCAACAGTTATTTACGTGACAAAGTGTAGTTACCAATATGGACATTTGTGTCTGAGGGATGGCCTAGAAAAAGTGTGTTGCAGGAAGACTTAAGGGCACAGTGGGAGTTAAGGGTTGGGATAATTAATGTTCGAATGGAAGTGGTAAGGAGCAATAAGATTATTCCACGCAAGGGTATCAGAGAAAGAATGATGACGTGACATCACGTTGGACATGTTGGCATTTGCAGGAATAAACAAGCATTGAAAATGCAATAGGTCTCGCCTTTGATTAAGTTAAAGCCATTTGCTTTGCTAATGGTATTGTATAGAAAAGCAAATGGCTTTAACTTAATGAAAGGCGAGACCTATTGCATTTTCCTCTTCAGCTGGTGCGTGGATAGGTGTTACTTTTTGCAGGTCGTTGTTTCCCTGCAAGAACGGTTTATTTCACAGCTGCTGTGAGTATGCAGATTGCCTGCTTTACCTCAAGTAGGGAGGGTGAAAAAAGCTGCTTTCCTTCTCAGAGCCAGGGCGGGCAATGACAGTGAGAGCCGAGGGGCATGAGACAGCATGACCCACCCACCCCTTCACTATTTCAACTTGTTCGCTCCACAGACTGGAGCAGGGCGGGCCGGGGAGGAGCTGCTCCTTGGTCTTTAGTCAGGTCTGTTCTGGGGAGCAGTGGGGGGCCAGGCCAGTGGCAAGGGTTGGAATGCAGGGAGCTGATCACGTGTGACAGCAGCAGTTCAGTCCCTCATAAGAAAACAATGATAGAACGTGTGTCTTGCAAAGTACTGTGACTGATTGGGAGGGGGGAGAGACATCAGAGAGAGTGGGGTGGAGGAGCAGCAGGAGGGGGAGACAGGAGACTGAAAGCAAACCAGCGTGAGAGCGCCTCGCTGATAGAAACTTAAAGCTGACAGAAAGACCGCAGAGCTGCCTTTCTCCCCGGAGAATAGAGTCAGTCCACGGCCGGGGGAGCTGCGAGGAGCAGGACAGGCACAGACATCAGTGCCCCTGCTCTGAAGCAGGCTGCGGCACAGCTCTGGCTCCCTCTCGTCCACCTGGCTGTGCTGAAGCCTGCTGACTGATTGGGGAGGGGGGGAGGAGCACAGAAAGTGAGACGAAGGAGCTGGGAAATAGACAATGAGAGAGAAACCAGCGCAGCGCCCATCAGCGCTCATAATGTATGTCAAGAATTATTAAACAAGCAGGGGGGGAAGTGCATGGGACAGAACAGGCGCCCTGTGAGAATCGCGCGCTGTCATCCTGATAGTTATGTGAATTTGAGGCCACCACACATTAAACAGTTTGTGTACTTGCAAGTGAGAAATACTACAACTCCCAGAATGCACTGCTTTATGAAATCAAAGCCTATGACTGGAAAGAACGAGCTCGGCGTGAATTACCCCGTCCTTTATCCTTAGGCGTGAATGTCACGTACAGCCACAGTTTTTCTATTTCTATTCATAGTCAGACACTTGCTATCAGAGGCGCAACTAGAGCCAAATTTCGGGGGGTGAGCGCTACTAAAAATTTCGGGGGGAGCTGATTCTTCCAGCAATATGCAGAGTGGAGATGCAGGGGCTATAAGAAGGGATGAAAACACCACAAAGCCTCGTTAGCAAGTAAATGGTCTTTTAAAGACCTGTGAAGTACTCGGCTGCGGCTGTGTGTGTGCCCGGGAAGCTGTCTCAGCCGGGCAAATTATGCCGAGTCCGCCGTCAGAATGCTAATGTTACAGACATCCCCTTGAAACAAATACACGCATAAATTATGCCAAGTCCGCCGTCAGGATGCTAATGTTACGGACATCCCCTTGAAACGCTTCCAACAACATGTGCACATTGACGCATAAAAAAACATTAACCGCGCATAACAAAGTAGCGTAACAAAATAGCGTACGATGCAATTAGCGTATAAAAACAAAGTAGCGTAACAAAATAGCGTACAATGCATTCCACACACAAACGCATGCAATAGTTAAAAAAAAAAAATGCAGCAAGTCAATGTTAAACCCACCGTCTCACGCCGCCAGTAAAAGATCCAATCCCGCTGGGCGTGGCCTAAAGAGGACAGGGTGGCAACCAGGAGGGACTAAAAACCCTCTGGTACATTCAACAAACGCTGTTCTGAATAATAAGTGACGACAAACGACGCATACCAATCACATTTGCAGACGGAGCTGAGACAGAACTTCTGGAACCGTATCGATTCCAAGAAGCCTTCGCATGGCGAGAGCAGCGCATGCGCGCTGCTAACGCCAGGCAAGACCTAAAAAAAAGAGAGACATGTTTTGTGGCCCAGGATAATACTTGAAGTTAAAGGAATGGAGGGAAGGGTAACAAATTTGAAAGAGCTGATAAGTCTCAAAAGACATTAAATCATACATTATGCCCGATTGTGTGCCCTGTTAAACCCTGGAAGAAGGTAGCAGTGGACACCATAGGTCCAATTAAAGTTTCGGGCATTCACTAAAATATGGAATCGTCTGGTGGATGTTTTCTCAAAGTACTTAGTGGTGCAGGTGATTATTGAGGTTAATACTGAAGCCAACCTGAGACTCTTTAATGGAATTGTGCAGAGGGATTGCTCTCCTTCCACGTTGATTAGCTGTAATGGGCTCCCATTCAAGTCTAAAAAGATGAAACAATATTTAAGGAAAAACGTAAATACACACATGACCATCATATTATAGCATCCTAGCTGAAATGGGTTAGTTGAAAGATTGACAAGTCATCAAAGTGTCCATTTAATTGTCCTTCAAAAATAAAACAGACTGGGAGAGAGAACTGAAGAAGGTGATAAGGTCGTATTGAATCACAGTGAACTGCACCTCTAGTTAGAGACAGTTTTCCATAGTGAGGGTACAGTGCGATGCTTTAAGGTAAATCCAGATTGGATGCTGGAGTTAAAAGTGAATAGACAGGTCACAAGAGAAAGTTAAGAAAAGAATGGTAACCATTCAAGAGATTTATATAAGAAATCGTGACATAAAAATAGCAGGGAAGGCTGTT
The DNA here is from genome assembly GCA_963921515.1 of Calotriton arnoldi. NCBI lineage: Eukaryota > Metazoa > Chordata > Amphibia > Caudata > Salamandridae > Calotriton > Calotriton arnoldi. The sequence continues at coordinate 3,882,651 of CAWUFW010000156.1, forward strand.
GAGGTCAAGATGGGCCAATATGTTAGAATAAGAGAGAGTGTCATGGTGGGGAAGGATGAGTCCAAGTTTTATGACCCTTTGAAAATGATTAATGATTGTTTTGTAACTCTTTAAGAGGTAAAGATGATAAAATGTGGTATTTTAGTAGCGTGTGGTGTGAAATAGACTGTATATTTTGATTTTGCCTGAGTTGCCATGTGAAAATGGGGAAAGGAAGGAGTGTGGCAGTTTACCATGTGGTAGTGAGCAGGAATACTTAATTATAGATCAATCACCGATGTGGAGGACAATGGGCAAAATGGGTTTGAGTATGGAGCATATAATTTGAGATGTAACAAGTCTACAGATCGGGAGTTCAGCACCAAACTATGTACAATATTGTAAGCGCTGATTGCAGTGGAATACCGACCCTCTGAGACTAAGCCCAGTAAGCTTGCATTTACCTTTCCTATTCTTCTTCCATCATCTTGTCTCTATCATCCCTTCCCATTTCCTTCTGCCTCTTTAATTCCTACTCTTCCTGCTGCCCTTTTCTCTCACTTCATTTTTCCTCTGTCACTCTATCTCCATCCTACTCTGGCTCTCCCTTTCATTCATGCTCCCTTTCTTGTTTTCTGTATGTAGTTCTCTTTCTAGTGCTCTCTCTGGCCCCTTCTTGAGTTCTCTCTCTCTCTCTCCTCTCTCTCTCTCTCCCTCTCACTCCATTCCAATGACGCATATCCAAGACAAATGGAGGCATGGGAACTCTACTGTTGAGGCTTGTGATGATGTTGCTGATTTTAATGTGTTGCTAGATTTGTTTTGATCAACACTACAGAATAGAAGAATAATATTCCACATTGAATATGGTGGGATTTCAGCACCAGACTCTCCAACAGATGAGCAACGTCCCTTTCACACAAAGAGAGCATGAAAGGGCTCATTTCAAACAGGGGCACTGACAGCGTATTAGTTTGACTCATGTCTTAAATAACTGAAGAGTTTGAGCAGCAGTATTTTAGCTCCTTAGACATAGATAAATGGTAGTTTATCAATAGGATTTAAAGGGAAAGTTCGGCCTTTAGTGGGAAATGTAGTCACGTGTTGACATATCTAAAGTAATTACAGAGCACAACACAATAGCATAACACAAACAGTGGTATATCAAGGGCGTCATTGGCCCTGGTGCAGCAGGGAAAATTGAAGCCTTTACTGCAGTCGGTACGTAAACTACATCAATAATCGGGGTTCAGTAGGGCCCCTGGCTTCTATGCACCATAGCCACCACATCTGATGACCGCTGAACACAAAAAAAATACCAACATAACAAAGCATAACAGCCCAAGCATAACAAAATAGTGAAAACAGAACGCAACACAACAACCACAGTACAGTAGAAAAACAATGAAATAATGCAGAACATAAACAAAACCACATATGAAAACGCATCACCACCACAACAAAATGCAATAAATGTGCTCAAATATTGTCACAATTTACCAGCTGCAAAAATCTGTTTTCATAATATGATGGTAAAATCTGTTTACATCAAACGTATGTCGCCAGTCAAAAAGGTTTTGTGCTCCAGCTAGCTCTCTTTACTCTGAAAACGATTAACTGAGTCAAGAATGTGAAATGCAATTTATTTCTTACAAGTGCTATTTGCTGCAGTGTCGCATTAGAAAAGCAAACATAGTATTTCTCACTTGGCCGCAAGGTGGCAGTATAGGCCCTAAATCATTATTCGACTCAGCTTTTAGTGTTTCCCAAACTGTGGTCCGCGGACCCCCAGGGGTCCGTGACACATTCCCAGGGGGTCCGCAGGCAGCAGTTTTAAAAGCACTGCAAAGTTCCTTCTATAATTAGTAGTTTTTGAGCAACAATAAACCTGTCAAGATAATACCAGTGATTAATGTACCTGCTGGAGTGAGATGAGTGTTTTGTCCAGTGACAGCTTTGAGTTGTCTAATGTAGCACAGAAGGTTGATATGCCTACTGCAAAGAATGTGTACCATGCTTTTTAAAAAGCAGTATTTTATGTGCATAGGTGAGTGGGTTACTGTTCTTGTCACAGAGATTCTTTTGTTACTGTGCAGTTCATAAGTGACAACCGTAATCTAGCACAGTGACCTATAAACTTTCATCAAAGAGCTGCTTGCAAACTGCATGGTACAAGTTAGTATCTTATGTTTTTCCCAGTCTTTCTTTATCCTGATGCTGCTAAAAAGGTTTATTTGGGTGGAAATACATTTTTATTGTTAAAGTCAATGCTAACCACTTTGTTATGTTCTGAATCACACGTTTGTGCTTCTCCAGACCAAGCACTCTTTAAAAATGCCGCCTACCAGTATGAATGACGTGAATCCTACACCTTGTAGTCCCCTTTGCCTTATGTAACATTTTCTATACACTGATTTACACGTATGATTCATTGTCTCTATATGTGTGTAATGTAAAGTACTCAGACATCCTACAATGGTACGAGAGATGCTATAAAACAAATGAAATACATGTGACAACCGGGGCTATAGAGAGATGAGAGGCACTGTTGGAGGGTGATAATAAGGGAACCATTGAAGAACTCCAACAAAGATTGTCGTATCCTGGTGCATAGTAAGGTCTTCACTTACTATTTGTTAAAAGCTAATACAATTCAATATATAATGATAAATGTGTTTTAGACTGCACCATTGTTTCCTAAATGTTTGGGGGGGAGAGCCTCCCAAAGCCCCCTTTGTAGTAGTCAGGCTCACTCACTGCACTTGGTGTGCACTGTTTGGGGACTGGCCTGAAAACATTTGCCAGGGCTGCTTTGGGTTTCCAGTCTGGCCCTGGCAGGAGCCTTGTACTGCGAAATAAAACCAACCATTTAAAAGTTAGTCACAGAGATGCAGCACCAACCTTCCCATTAAATTTTTTTGTTTTTTGCAAATTCTTTCAATATAAAATACTAAGGGGAATATTTACAACAGAAGTGGGGGAGCGAGTCGTTAGCCTCCTTTGCTTAACGACACGCTCCGCCACTTCAGAAACGCAGGACTGCACCATACTTACAACAATATGGTGCAGCCCTGCGTTTCCTCCCGTGCTGGCGCTACACTGCTCTGGTCTTATTTTGGCGCTGCATCCTATTTACGCTGCCCTTGTAAATAGGGGGCAGCGTCAAAATCAATGGGTGTTGCGGTGGAACGCCCACCGCAACACCCACTGCCCACCCCTTTCACGCTAAGCATTGCGTGAAAGGGGGCCTTATTTACAAAGCAGTGTTAAACCATGTTAAGTGGCTTAACACTGCCTTGTAAATAAGGCGAAGCACCTATCGCCAAGGGATCGTCACAAAAAGTTACGTTCCCATGGCGATAGGGGCTTGTAAATATGCCCCTAAAATCCTTAGTAATTTGAGTATTTGTTTTGTGTGCACGTGTGTTTATTTTTTTTCGAATTACTGTTTTAATGTTTGAAATTTAAATCATACAAATTGCTTGGGGGTCCCCGGCTTCCAGTGGTGACTCAATGGGGGTCCTCAGGAGTCAAAAGTTTGGGAACCACAGAGTCCTTTTTTCAGAACTGGAGAAACTTATTTTGTATTGAAACACGATGCATTTTCTTTTCTTACAATATTGATAACAACGACCGCTATAACTGTCATTTAAATATAGTGCACGAGGAAGTGAAGGAAGGGGTCATTTGTAAAATTACTGTACAGACGATAGTATTTAATGATGACTTAGATGGCGAAAATCCGATTTTTGGGTGGGCCGTACATTTTTATTTCGAGAGCTAAGTCGATCAATCAGGGTTGGTAAAACGCAACTACTCACCTGTGAAGGTCTCAAGGTGTTGGGGGGAGGGGCGGCCGCTCCGTTGAGTGATGGGGTCATCCGAAGAGCCAGGTCTTGAGGTCCTTCCTGAACTGGGGCAATGTAGGAGCTTGCCGGAGGTGAAGGGAAAGGTCGTTCCAGGCTTTGACTGCGAGGTAGGAGAAGGACTTTCCTCCCGTTCTGTCTTGTAGATACGTGGGACGGTGGCCAGAGAGAGATCGGCAGATCAGCGGTGTCTTTTGGGTGCGTGGAAGGAGAGGCGGATGTTCAGGTGTGTGGGTCCGGTGTTGTGAAGGGCCTTGTATGTGTGGGTGAGGAATTTGAAGGTTATTCTTCTTTCGACTGGGAGCCAGTGGAGATCGCGGAGGTGTTGGGTGATGTGACTGCGATGGGGGATGTCGAGGATCAGTCTGGCTGCAGCGTTCTGGACGGTCTGGAGTTTGCGAAGGAGTTTCTTGTTGATTCCGGCGTAGAGAGCATTGCCGTAGTCCAGTCTGCTGCGGATGTGAGTGTGCATGACAGTTTTTCTGGATTCGGATGGGATCCATCTGAACGTCTTTCGAAGCATGCAGAGGATGTTGAAGCAGGTCGAGGATACGGCATTGATCTGGCGGTTCATTGTGAGTGATGAGCGACGAGGTTTCGTGCGTGGTCGGTAGGGGTGAGGGGATTTCCGAGGGCGGGGGGCCACCAGGAGTGGTCCCATGCGGAGGGGGTGGAGCCAAGGATGAAGACTTCTGTTTTCTCTGAGTTGAGTTTCAGGCAGCTGTTCTTCATCTAGGTGGCGACGGCTTTCATCCCTCCTTGGAAGTTGTGTTGGGTGATGTTGGGTCCGTTGGTGAGGGAGAAGATAAGCTGGGTGTCGTCGGCGTAGGAGAAGATTTTGAGCCCATGGTTCCTGACGATGGTTGCGAGGGGGGCCATGTAGACATTGAAGAGCGTGGGCCTGAGGGAGGAGCCCTGGGGCATTCCACATTTGGTCTCTGTTGGTTCCGAGAGGTAGGGACAGAGTCTGACCCGCTGGGTTCTGCCGGTGAGGAAGGAGCAAATCCAGTCGAGGTCCTTGCCGCGGATGCCGGTGTCGTGGAGTCTGGTGGCTAGGGTGCGGTGGGAGACGATGTCAAAGGCAGTCGAGAGTTCCAGGAGGATGAGGGCTGCTGTTTCACCCTGGTCGAGGAGGGAGCGGATGTCGTCAGTGGCGGTGAGTAGGGCGGTCTCGTGCTGTGGTTGCTGCGGAATCCGGATTGGGAGATGGCCAGGACGTTGTTAGCTTCTATGAAGTTTGCTAGCTGGGTGTTCATGGCCTTTTCGATGACCTTGGCTGCGAATGGAAGCAGGGAGATGGGCCTGAAGTTCTTGAGGTCCGTCGGGTCTGCGGAGGGTTTCTTTAGGAGAGGGTTGACTTTGGCGTGGAAGGTGGTGGTCTCCAAGGAGCAGGTGATCGTCTAACGTAGTTCGGGGGCAATGGCAGAGGCGGCTCTGTGGAAGATGTGGTGTGGGCAGGGGTCTGAGGGTGCTCCGGAGTGGATGCTTTTCATGGTCTTCAAGGTGTCTTCTGTCGTGAGTGGGGTCCATTTAAGCAGGGTGTGTTGGTGGCGTCGCATGGAGGGGGAGCTGGAGTGGTGAGGAGGTCTTGGTTGTCCAAGTTGTAGTAGATCATCCTAATCTTAAGGTGGAAGAAGGTGCTGAGTCTGTTGCAGAGGTCTTGGGAGGGTGGGATGTCTGTTGCTTCACTGCAGGGTTTGGCGAATTCCTTGATGATAGAGAAGAGTTCCTTGGTGTTGTGGGCGTTGGTGAGAATTCTGTCTTGAAGGCATTTCTTCCTTGTGGATTTGATGAGATGGTGGTGTGCAGAGGTGGCTGCTTTGTAGGCGGTACGTGTTTCCGGGGTTTTGTTGTTCATCCATGTCTTTTCGTCTGCAGGAGCGTCTGGATTCTTGGAGTGCAGGGGTGAACCAGCTTGCTTTCTTGATGCGTCTTCCTGTGGCTGTCTTGAGGGGGTGAGTGTGTCGGCGCAGTTCGTGATCCAGTGGTGGAGGTTGCGTGCTGTGGTGTTTGCGTCTGGCGTAGTCGGTGGTGGGGTGCTGATGAGGGTGGAGGTGAGCTGGTCTTCAGTGACTTTGTTCCAGCTTCTGTGGGGGAGATGGTGGGTGTGTTTGTGTACAGTAGGCTTATTGAAGGAGAAGTGGATTCAGTGGTGATCTGTCCAGATGAGTTCCGTGGTGTGGCTGTAGGAGACGATGTTTCCTTCGGCAAAGACGGGGTCGAGTGTCTGTCCCACTGTGTGCGTGGGGGCGGTGACTAGTTGTTTCAGTCCTATGTTGGTGAGGTTCTCTAGTTGTTGAGGAGGTCCCAGATTTCTATGGCGTGCTTGTGTAGGGAACGTACGTTGAGGAGGATGCAGTGGAGTAGTTTGTGAGCGGTGGTGTCCGGTAGGCTGGGAGATGCTGCTGGGGTACGGTGGTGGGTGAAGGTGCAGCGGCAGTGTAGACAGGAGAGAGGGCCTTGGGTGTTGTTCGACGTCGGGAGTTGGAAGTTGTTGTTGCGTCCGGGGTTGAGATTGTGGAGGGTGCTGGAGTTGTAGCGGAGGCGGGTCAGAGGACCAGGGTCCCTGGCGCTGGACACGGTCGTGTCGCAGACTGGCACAGACGGGCTTGCCTTTGGCGCTCTAGCGGCGTGCCCACTGCTTGTGGATGCCATTAAGTAGGGATCGAGGAAAGGGCAGGTAAGCTGGGAGGCAGGAAGGACACACTGGAGGGGGAAGGGGCCACACAGGTAGCAGCAGCAGGGGAAAAACACAGTGAAAAACTGTTAAAAAAAAAGAGAAGGAAGAGAAAAAGAGGGTACAGAGGAAAGAGGCAGAGAAGGAAAGGAAAGAGAAAAAGAGGAAAGAGAGGCAGACCAGCAGAAGAGCAGAGTGCTCTCCCACTGGACCACCAGAGATGAGGCGCAGGCAGGAGCCTGCGGGTGGAGGAGGGCCTTGAACACCCTGCAACAGTGAGCTCAGCGTTCAGGGGGCGGCACTCAGTGGTGGAGCTGCACGGGGGAGAGCAGTCACACTGACCAGGTAAGAGCGTTTGTGTTATTGAATCAACCAGAAGCAAAATTTTTGCTTGCTGGTTCTTTCACTACAATAGCTTGCACATTTTAACGTTTTGCCAAATAGATGGTGATCCTAATATGCATGCATGCATCTGTGTAACATAATGACAGCAAGCAAATTCAGGTTTCACATGAGGGGCCAACATGCGGAATGCCGAGAATAACAGACTTGTACTCTCCATCCCAGGCGCTACCCGCCAGTTGTTATCCTGTGTGGAATACAATCACATCATTGCCCTGGAGGAAGGATATGCAACAGTCAGTCTGTAGCTAGGGACATCAAAAAAGTCTCACAGATTTTCTGATTATGAGCCTACCCATAGCTCAGGTTTCTCTACTTTTCCTAAATCAACACCCTGGTTTAGGTTTTCCATAAAAAGTGAAAATGTCCCTCATGTGTGTTAGTTGACACTGAAAATGGGTATTCACAAGTTAACTTTAAAGTTGTTTTCTTGCAAATTTAAAACTGGATGTATGTTCCTTATCTTTTTTTCTTAAACTAACTTAATAAAAGGGGGTTGTAAAAGCACAGATTTCATGTGGAAATCGACAAGTGGACAACTTGGGGAAATGAGGCTTGTAAGCCCCAATATTTGAGATAACAGTGGGAAATTTGCAAGAGGAAATTATGTATCCTCACCCAACCCTAACTTAGAATCAAAATTCCCAAATCCTGATTCTCAAAATCTAGATTTGAGGAATTTTGGAACCTTTAAGTTGCCAATATGTTAGAATGTGTGCTGACATACATATAGTGTAGTAGGAGGAAACATGGATATACCATGGAAGGGTTAGAGGTGGGCACCCGAAATGTGATAAAACTAGCTGTTGAATTGAAATGCGGGAGACAGACTGTCAATAACAGGGTACCTGTTATGTTGGGGATGGACCATCCCAAATGTGGACTTTGCCCAGGTGTGTTTGGTGGGTGGACCCTGTTCGGTTGGCAGGGATGGTTGCTGCAATGAAGTCACAAGATGAGGAAATAAAAAGGGCCCTGGGGTGTTGCTTTGTTGTCACAGAGTATCCTGAATATTGCCTTGGTGTCTGCATTTATTCATGGTTCCCATTCGGCTCGTTACTACCGAGGCCTGCCGTGCGGAAACCCCACAAATTGGCGACGAGTGGGTGTTGGTTCACTCACCACTGTGCAGCTGTCCCATGCTCGTGGTAGCTGGGCGATGCCGTTAGTTGGCTGCGGAGGGTATCCAGCCACTCCGCTACCTACTTCGGCAGCCCAGACTTAGTGGTGTGACGTTCCTGGTGGTCCCCTGTTTGCTCTTCTGGACCGCCTGCACGAGGCGTATTTGTGGGCAAATCATCACAGCAGGGGTACGTGTTTTCCCCCGCTCCTAGCCTCCTGCGCGAGCGGTGCCTGCCAACTACAAAGTACTCCTGCTGGGGGCGGAAGCTCCTTATCGCATTGCTCCCTACTGCTGTCTGCATGCTAGCGAGCCAGGGAATCTTCCTGCTGGGGACGCAACTCCTGTTCACGTCGGCCCCCCTCCCCTGCTGTCTACAGAAGGTCTGGTGCACCAGTGAAAAGGCCATCGCTCCTGTGGGTGAGGTAGTGGAGTGCCCTCCTGCCATTTGTCCTGCCAGTCCTCCATCTACCAGGTGTGTCTGCCTACTGCATTCTGCTCCCATTAGCATAATACTTTGGGAGACTAGAGAGACTTTCTTCACTAGCACACCCACCTGCATTTTCCTTCGTGCCTAGACAGCACACCGCACTCTGGATTTTGCCCATTGCTGCATACTTGGGACTGTGTTGTGTTTCATCCACTCACTACGTGTCCCCACTGACGCCATAGTTCCCCTTTTTCTTGTCACAACGTCTGGAGAGATACCAACACAATATTGCCTGGTGCCAGTGATCAGACCCCCTCATAAAAGGAGACAGGCCTGCTGTGTTGACCTTTCATGGCATCCATTTCTGCTCTAGAGCTATTTATGATGGATGGCCCTCCATCAGCCCAAGCAGCAAGATGGAAGGACTGGGTTGAACAGCTGGAAACATATTTTGCAGCTGTAGCGCTAGAAATTGATCGACGTCGTCCTATGCTACTACACCTGGGAGATGCATTCATAAATAAACTTGGAAAATCTGTGGTGGAAGCTGGCCCACCTTTCACATATGCTACGCTAACTCAGGCTTTAACTGCTCACTTTGAGCCCCTCGCAAACCCCAACTATGGAGGTTCATCCTATGCCAAGCTCGTCAGCCCCTGAAGAGTCGGTGGATACCTTCGATGCTTGCCTCAAAGACCTGGCCAGCACCTGCACGCTACCAGATGCTGACGATGAGAACCGGGCTCAATTAATTCAGGGCTGCTCCTCAGTCAAGCTAAGGGAAAACATCCTTCAGGTCCCAGGGATGTCCATGGCTGATATGTTGATGATGGGTGGGTCCAAAGAGCTGTCCAGAGTAAGGATAGCGCATATGGAAGCGGCTCTACAACATCAGGTAAAGACCGAACCTGTGAACACAGTGGCTGCCCTCAGCACTGAAAAGAAGAAACCATGCTCCAAATCAAACCTGGCTCCCAAGACGTGTTACGGGTGTGGTGAGTCCTATCCGCACATGGGGCTTTTCCCTGCTCAATGAAAAAAGTGTTCTGCCTGCAACAAGCCTAATCATTTGCCAAGGTGTGCCGATCATCTATACTTGAGAAAGTGCAGAAACACAAGGGGGCATATTACCAAGAAATGGCGATAACTATCGCTAACCTAGGTTAGCGCTAGTTTTTCTATCGCCGTCGATGCCTGCAAGTTATCGCCCTGTTAGCGACGTATTAGCAACGTTTTGCTAACAGGCGATAGCTGCAGGGATCAGCGGCGAAAACCGTCGCTAACATTAACTCGACGGCGTTAATGAAACCGGCGATAGCGGGTGGAATCCAGCGATAAGCCCTTAGCAATAGCAAAAGGCACGCTAACCCGCAACTCATGACTTAGCCTATCTGTCCACCTCCAACATAAAAGATGCACCAAAAAAAGGAATAATGCAGATTTGAGCAGCCAGGGCATAGTGCAGCACACATCAACAACCCCCTCAAGCCACCAAACATCCTGGTTGACCAGGATGAGATCCTGGTCCCCACGCTGGAGCTGCGTCTGGTTCCTGGATCCCTCGCTGGAGCTGCGTCTGGTTCCCGGATCCCTCGCTGGAGCTGCGTCTGGTTCCCGGATCCCTCGCTGGAGCTGCGTCTGGTTCCAGGATCCCTCGCTGGACCTGTGTCTGGTTCCTGGATCCCTCGCTGGAGCTGCGTCTGGTTCCAGGATCCCTCGCTGGACCAGCCTCTGGTTCCTGGATCCCTCGCTGGACCTGCGTCTGGTTCCTGGATCCCTCGCTGGACCTGCGTCTGGTTCCTGGATCCCTCGCTGGACCGGTGTCTGTGGCCTGGAGTGGGATGTGGAGTAGATGTGGAGTCGATGAGCCGTGGCGGGAGACATTGATGTGCGACGATCACCCGTACCTGGTGGTGAAGTCTGGCAGGTCGCATGGAGACACGTTGCTGACCTGTGTGAGAAGCCCACCTTGCGCACCTTGGTGCAGTCAATGGTAGAGGTGATCCTGCGCACCAACGTAGGGATGTCCGCTCTGCATACTATGATCCACCACTACACCGGGGTGCACGGAGGGGATCACCAACGGTGGGTGCTGTCTCCCTGCATCACAGGACGGATGATGTTGGAGGGTGAGGCACCTGTGCGACACCGAACTTGTGTGGACTGAGCGCTGCAACTACACGCCTAAGGGAGCCCTGCTGCATCAACTGCATCGGGCGGTTCACCAGCCGACTATGCGGTGACTGCTGTACCCAGCCCAGTGAAAGCACACCTGGCTCAGGCTCCTGCTGGCTGAGTCATAGATGTGGAGAGAGTGCAGTGGATTGCGCCACGGGGTCAATGTCCAGGTAAGGAGAAGGTGGGACGCGTAGCGCAGGAGGGCCGGGGGGAGTCGCTCATACCTATCACACGTAGATGACGCACCCCCAGTGGCGGGTTTACCGCTATGTTGGAAGAGCGTTGCCCCACCACCTCAAGCAGTGCAGAAGAGGAACAAACATCTGTTATATCGTAGGTAAGTAGTTCCAGTAGTCTTGGTTAGGTTACAGATGATAAGTTTATTGATCTTAGATGTTCAGATAGGTTTTCCAGTATAGATGTAATAAAGCCCCACCAGGAGCAGCTTCTCTGCCGCTCAGCCCAGGATCCAACTGACAGTCCCACTCACAGCATACCCAACATTCCAATGACATCACATTCACACTAACATTCTACTCTCACTGGCTGAACAGCAGAGGCAGAGAAACAGGGAAGATGTAAGGTAGAAACCTAGATATAACACACCTTCCCTCTTTATAAAATGAACAAAGAGAAAGCAAATATAAATAGTAACATTGCAGTAACATCACAGTAATACTGAAGAAACTTGCCAGAAGAAGTATAGCAAATTGCACATAAGTTATGAAAAACATGCTAAAATAAGCAAGTAGAAAGGTGATGTAAAAGGAAGCAATAAGGAAAAGAAATTGCGAAATGTAAACGGTAATGCAATGAGTAAACACGAAGATAGAGTAAAGGAAATTGAAAACTAGAAAAGACACACATCTCCTTCCTTAGCAGAGCAAAAAATTGAAGCAAGAAGTTTCAAAAGGAAGGAAATAGTAAAAGAACGTACATACATGAACAAGAAAGAGGTATACCACGAAAAATTAACAAAGAAATAGTGCACCAATGTAACCACCACAACCACACCAACTGGCCAGACTGGCGAGGAGGATGGAAACACTGAACACAGCAGGAAGAAGGAAAACGACAAGAACAAATGTAAGCAAAAGGTGACCAGCACCCAAAACAGAAAGCAAGTAAAGGTGAATTCCAAAAGCAGGAAGAGAAAAACACCCAAACAGAAAGCAATCATAAGTAAATAACGGGTGACTTACACACCCTACCAGAAATCAAGCAGAGGTGAAAACACAAAATAGTGAATCCCCAAGCAGTAAATGCAAGGAAAATGTGATCTGGGTGAGCTGCACCACACGTAAATCAAAAGTACAGTCACACCTCAAGTTAGACCATGCATGAAAGTGCAAGGAAAATGCGATCTGGGAGAGCTGCACAACATATAAAGCAAAAGTACAGTCGCACCTCAAGTTAGACCACGCATGAGAGTGCAAAGAAAATGCGATCAGGGAGAGCTGCACAACATAAAAATTAAAAGTACAGTCACACCTCAAGTTAGACCACATATGAAAACCTGCGCACAATAAAACAAAAGCACAGAAAGTAAAATCATGTAAAGAATCAGAGGAAAAGAAAAATGCTACAGGGAAAGTGCGATCTGGGTGAACTGAACTACACAGCAAATAAAATTCAGTCACACCTCAAGTTAGACCACGTATGAAAACTTGCGCACAATATAACAAATGCACCGTAAGTAACAATCATGTAAAGAATCAAAGGAACAAGAAAAATGCTCCATAACAAAGTACAGACTGCAAAACGTAAGAAAACCTGCATGCCATGCAACAAATACATTACTAATACAGTAGCATGTATAAAGTAATATGATCAAAGGTACATCCAAGAATAAATCAATGCAGGTAAATAAGTAAACTTTAGCATGGTAACATAGCAAAAAATCAATGTAGGTATACGTAGAAACATAAAAATGCATAATAATAGAGCACCGTAGTAATGGGAGCCAAAGATGAGAAAATGAACATGGAATAGGCAATATGGCAGTACATTAAAGAAATGTAGCACAGTATTAGTTACAGAAATAAAAATGATAAAGTTGGTATAAGTCTCAAAACAATGAACTAAAACAAATAAAGTAGTCACCGTGGTCCGTAAGAAAACATGCTGGGCTTAAAGAAGATGTAGCGATAAGAAAACAGTACCTTGGTTGAAGATTACCCTATAGAGGACGCTGGCAGTAAGCGCTGTAAGGTAAAAATGAAGAAGAGTGACTTCACTCCTTGAGATATGTCACATCTAAATAAATACAATTGCTCCGGCATGTAGAATGTAAGGCAAAGTGACAGCTCCAAATAAATGATGGATCCCTTGAAAATTCAGTTTCTCAGACGAGAAGTACGGAGGCAGTGTAACTGAAGCGCACTGCGGAGGTGCACAAGACAGCAAAGCCAGGAGAGGGAAACTGTCAGCAAAGCCCAGGTGCTGCATGACATCAACGCTTGAAATACTTTATTGGCACGCAAGAAAAGAAAAACGTGGTTGGCAAGATGCTGAAGTACGTTGAATCCTGCGAGACACTTCATATGCTGAGAACAGCTTGATGAGTCCAACCGCAAGATGGCGGCACGTTCGGTGACGCAGTGCTGGGTGGTTGTAGGCAAGTGCGTGCACCCAAAATTGCTGCACGGTAACGCTGAGACGGAGAAGGATTCGAAAGCGTCACTGAAGATCAGAGGATCCACGAGAAGGTAAGAGCGCGTGCTGAGCATGGCGCGCGTTGTTTTTCAAACCACGACAGGACGGTTGAACTGCCAAATGTAGAGGGGAAACCGAGGCCCATAATTAAATCAATTATGATTTACCTCAAAATGTTCACAATACTTGCCACCAAACAGGATCCATGTAAAGTGTCAGCGAGTAAGCAAAGCTCAGTCTCTGGGGTGTCCAAAGTTGATTCTTGGCATAGTTGATGCTAGTCACTGGTTCCACGAAAGCATCCCAAAATACACAACGGGTTTGGGAAGTGCTCGCAAAATGAAGAGAAGGTACACCTCTGATGTAGAGCCAGGGTACATCGGCAGTTTGTATGGATGGCGCTTGCTCAAATTGCTTGCTGGGTGCAACGTTAGTGTTTCCCATGTAGAAAGAGTAGGTACACAGGATGAGGTACAGGCAGTATTTGGCAGACAAAGGCAGCAGGAATCAGGCAGGAAGAAGATGTAGCAGGAAACATGCGTCCTGTAAAATGGGTTCTTAGATATAGTGCCAATCTTTGAAAATGCCGGGTCCACACAATGGTAGAAATTTTAAATTAGCAGGAATCAGGTTGGAAAGACATGTAGCAGGAAACATGCCCAGTAAGAAGCAGGCAGTAGAAATCAGGCAGGAAGAAGCAGGTAGCAGGAAATTTACGCCTTGTCTATGGGCTGTCCGGTGAATATGGACACTGGTGGGGCGGGAGGGCGTAAGATCCTTAGGTAAGTTCTTTTTTAAGTAAAATCTTGTATAAAAGTACCTTTTCAAGCTTGAAGTAAGTCCTCACGCATGGTTTTGAATCCAACTCGTCGCCAATTTATGTTATATCGTAGGTAAGTAGTTCCAGTAGTCTTGGTTAGGTTACAGATGATAAGTTTATTGATCTTAGATGTTCAGATAGGTTTTCCAGTATAGATGTAATAAAGCCCCACCAGGAGCAGCTTCTCTGCCGCTCAGCCCAGGATCCAACTGACAGTCCCACTCACAGCATACCCAACATTCCAATGACATCACATTCACACTAACATTCTACTCTCACTGGCTGAACAGCAGAGGCAGAGAAACAGGGAAGATGTAAGGTAGAAACCTAGATATAACAACATCACATGATGATAACTCAATCAATCAATCACTCAGGGGAATTGTAAGCGCGCCACACACCCGTGAGGGTCGCAAGGCACTGAGGGGTGGGGGTCCGCAGATATGTAAGCCAAAGAGCCAGGTCTTGAGGGTCTTCCTGAAGGTGTTCAGGGAGGGGGCACCTCTGATGTCTGCCGGTAGCTCGTTCCAGGTATTGGATGCAATGTGGGAGAAGGATCTCCCGCCTGCTCTGGCTCTGTGGATGCGCTGCGTTTCGGACAGTGCGAGGTTGGAAGATCGGATGTCTCATTTGTGTACGTGGAAGTTGATTATGTTGTTGAGGTATTTGGTTACGTTGTTGTGTAGGCATTCGTAGGCGTGAGTGATGATTTTGAAGGTGACTCTTATCACCACCGGGAGACACTTGAGTCTACCTAGGTGTTGGCTGATGTGTTAGTGCCGGGGGATGCCGAGGACGAGTCTGGCAGCGGTGTACTGTAATGTCGGTAGTTTGCGGAGTAGGGACTTGTAAATGGCGGCGTAGAGTGCATTTCCAATGTCCAGTCTGCTGGGTGATGAGTGCATGGGTGACTGTCTTCCTTGACTCTGGGGGTATCCATTTGAAGGTCTTGCGGAGGATGCGGAGGGTGTTGAAACAGCTGGAGGTGACGGCGTAGACCTGTCTGTTCATGGTGAGGAATGGGTCGAGTACGATGCTGAGGTCTCTGGCATGGTCCGAGGGGGTAGGTGGGTTTCCGAGGGCGAAGGCCAACAGGTGTCGTCCCATGCTGAAGGTGTGGTACCAAGGACAAGGACTCCTGTCTTCCCGGCATTGAGCTACAGGCAGCTGTTGGTCATCCAGACTGTGACGTCCTGCATTCCGTTCTGGAAGTTGAGTCTGGCGGTGGTGGTCTTTTTGGTGAGGGAGATGATGAGCTGGGTGTCATCAGCGTAGGATACGATGTTGAGGCCGTGTTGTTGGACGTTGGCGTCGAGGGTGCCATTTAGATGTTGAAGACTGTTGGCTCAGAGATGAACCCTCTGGGACTCCGCAGGTGATTTACGTGGGATTGGAGAGGAAGGTTGGCAGTCTGATCCTTTGGCTTCTTCCGGGGAGGAATGATAGGATCCAGTCGAGGCCTGTTCCTTGTATGCCGGCGTCGTGTAGTCTGGCGACTAGTGTGTGGTGGGAGACGGTGTTGAAGGCCGCTGAAAGGACGAGTATGATGAGGGCTGCGGAGTGTGCGGATGTCGTCTGTGGCAGCCAGTAGGACGGCCTCGTTGCTGTGGTTGGTTTGCAATCCGGATTGGGACGGGACGAGGATGGCATTGACATCAATGAATCGTGTCACTTCCCTGTTGACTGTCTACTCTGCAACTTTGCAACTTTGGCTGCGAAGGGGAGGAACGAGATGGGCCGGTAGTTCTTGAGGTCGGTGGGGTCAGCTGTGGTCTTCTTGAGAAGGGTAATACAAAGGGTTGGAGGAGCACTCCCTTCTCCAAATTTAAACGAAAAAAATTGGTGCTATATGGGATTCGCCAGTATTCACATGGCAGGAGGATCGTGTTGATTTCAAAGTCTGTTTTCATTTACGGTTGAAGAGGGGAATACCTTGTGGTTTCATCCTACGCGAGTTACACACCGATTGTGACGTGTAGAGAGGATATTATTTAGCGCCCAGGGAACTTGTTTCTTAAATAGTGCGACATAACTTACCATTCACGAGGTTGGCCCCTGAGGAAGGGACTACAATGTCCCGAAATGCATCGGGCACAAACAAGATTGATGTTTTATATTGTTTATGCATAAAAACAAATGTAGTTATACTGTTTATGTTTAGAGAGTGGTATCCATTATGATTGTATAATGAACATGTTGATGCATTGAAGATATCAGTGATATACACTAATGAAAAAATGAAGTTTATTCAAACGATACATGGTTGAATTTGTTTTGTCTTTATAATTTTGAATGGTGTAAAAAGTGTTGGGTTCTAGAACCTAGTGAACAGTGCATAGCACCAGCAAGTTTACTAACTTGTAACAGTTAATCTTCTTGAGAAGGGGCCAGACTTCTGCACGCTTTCAGTCATCTGGGTAGGTGCCTGTCTTGAAGGTGGTGTTGATGGAGCATTGCAGTTTGTGTGTGATGGCGCCCGTGGCTGTGGTAGATGTGGGAGGGCATGGGTTGGTGGGGGCCCACGAGTGCATGCCTTACATGGTTGAGGCTGTGTCTTCAGCTGTGACTGGCGTCCAGGTGGAGATGGTGGGCTGGCTGATGTGTCTGGGGCCCGGGGTGTCTGTAGACGAGGGTTCCTCGGAGTGTGGAGTTGTGGCTGGTCTGGATCTGGAAGTGCAGGTGTTTGGCGGAGGGGAAGGTGCCGCTGGGGGTGGTGAGGCAGAGTTGCTCTTGTGTGCAATGGCAAGGCACCCCCCCGGGTGGTTGGTGCGGTCCTTCCTCTGGATCCTGGATCCGTCCGGGATGGCGATCTTGATGTCGGGGGCGGAGGAGGCGTTCGTCCAGGTCTCTGTGAAGAAGGCGATGTCGGGCGAGAGAGAGTCGCGTAGGTTCCAGATTTCCGCGGCGTGTATGTGCACGGAGCACCCATTGAAGGGGATGCATAATAGGGTGTCGCAGGTGCTGGTGTCGGCTGTGTTGGAGTCCGGGGTGGTGGTTAAGCTCTGGCGGCAGTGGAGGCAGGAGAACTGGCCGTGGGTCGTGTTTGCCGAGGCCTGTTGTCAGTCTCTGACTTTCCCGGGTTTGAGTGCGTGGAGGGTGGCTGTGCCGTAGCAGTGGGTGGCCCGTGATCCAGGCTTACTGGCGCTGGTCACGGTTGGGTTGCAGACGTGCGCAGACCGGCTTGTCTTAGGTGCGCCTTCTGCGTGCCAGCAGCGCCTGTCCGCTGCGCAATTGCGCAGCGTCCACCATTAAGTAGGGGAGGGTGGAGGAACGATCAGCTGGGAGGCGTGAATGTGCGAGGACAGGGGCGCGGGGCAGCAGCGGCGGGAAGCGTGTAGTGCGGGCTCAGAGAAGCCAATGAAACAGTTAAAAAAGGGACAAACAAGGGATAAAGAACGGATATAATCATGCTATGTATCCTCAGGGGTTGGGCGGGTGGGTAGGACTGCTCCAAACACGGAGCAGGGAATGTGCGGATTGGCATGCACACTCAAGTGCGCAATGACTGTTTGGTCGGCCCACTCAGGCCGCCCAATGCAGACATGCGCACTTTTCTGTTTGCAATGCAGGCTGCATTGCAGCCTGCATGGAGAACATGCCCACCCATCCGGACCCTGGCTGCATGACTTGTCCCGTTGCCAATTAACAATACCACCGCCGCATCGCAGCGTTGTGAATGACTCATGCGAGGGAGCCTGGCTGCCTACTTCCTTTTCCTGGAAGCAGACGCAAGAGAGCAGGAGCTACGTAGACACGAGACACGGCGTAGAGGTGCGACTTCCCTCAATACATTTTTAACTACACACGCTCACACACACATCCCCGCGGCCACGCACCATCCAGTGTTCATTACGGGGTTTACCACCTCACAGCCGTCCAGACACCCCCCCGCACTTCTCAATGGTGGCCGCTGTGCGCCCATGCACAGCGGGCGTACCACTCGTGTGCCAAAGGCACATACGTAGTTGCGATGCATGCCATGACATCGCATTCCATTCTAATACATACTAATACTAGGCACATTGCAACAGTAGAGTAGGTGTTGCATAACTGAGACATGACGATCACTGTTCCCACTACAGTGTGTGCGACCCAAGAATAACCTTGGCACAACAGACCCAACCGTGAACCCTGGAATTCATTTCTGAACCCCCAAAAGACACCCAAAAGATCACATTTGAGACAAATGCACCCCCCAAATTTCTCTTTATTTTGGCACAAAACACACCCATGATTTAGAAATTTGACCACAGAAAAACACAAAAAGTCAAAAAATTACCCCAAGAAACACCCCATTTTTCATATTTTACCCCAAAAAACACCCCATTTTTCATATTTTACATCCAATACCCATGCACACCTGAAAAGGTTGAAATTAGCCCATTACTGACCTCACAATGCGTTGTATTCAAATGCGATGTTAAGGCACCTGTGTTGTCAGATTTGCGTTGTTAACGATGTACTGCCTGCGTTGTAATGGTCGTCTCCCGTGCGAAAGGCAACACATAGGCTACGCCGTTTGCGTCCGTCTGCCCCTGGACCGCGCTCAGCACCAAGGAGCATTCCTCTTGGACACTCCACTGATACGATGCCAGCAGCCTCCTCGCCATCAACCCTGGACACCACCTCGTCTGCCAGGACCAACCTCTGCTCCGGACCGGACATCGCCATCACCATCACTGATGGCTGCAGTATCACCCGCAAGGAGCACCCCAACCGTCAGGGAGGAGGCATTGCCATCACCTACAGAGGCACACTCCGACTGACCACGCACTCTAATGACCCAAGGGTGACCATGGACCACGTCAACTCCAAGATCCGGACCAGGCACAGGTGCATCCTCTGCGGCACCCTCATGTGCAGGCCCCCGGGCCATGCCCCCCATTCTCCAATACCATTTTAGGCCTCATTGCACCCCAGGATCTCCCATCCACCGACGACATCCTACTCAGTGACCTCAAGTTCCACCTGGAGAACCCCAGTGACCAGGACACCACCCCCTCATGGGGAAGATCCCCTACATCAGACGCAAGCAGCAAGTCAACGCAACAAGCCACATAGCAGGACACATGGTCGAGCACGTCACCTCCGCCAGCGTGAACTTCAAGTGCAGCCACAACACCGGACTTTCCTGGACCGACCATCATTTGTAACATCACGTCTTCACCTTGCCCACCGGACGCCACCGCCATCATCGCACCCCCTTGCAGCTGGATCAAGGCCACCGAAGAACATCTCGTCAACTCCCTCCGCACCAACACTCCACCAATGCTTCCAAACGATGACACCGCAGCGCCCCACCACCACCGATGTATCTCCAACTGCGCCGACATTCGGGCACCCCTCATGAACAGCACTGCGTCAGTACCTTCCGCCTGCCTGATGGCAGGCGTGAGGGTGAGGCAGTGCCACAGGGATAGGCTGGCCCCAGGCATTGCTGGAGTTGCGTCATGGTTGTGACACGACTGCAGCAATGCGTGACTTTAGCGCAGACAGATACATCAGGATTCCTCACGTATCTGTCATTACTTGCGTCATGGAGCACTGTCCAGTGAGTACAGCGCATCCATGGTGTTGCAAGGAGGGAGTAATGAGAAGTGTTGCAACGCTGTCTTGTCGCAGCGCAGCACCACTTTTCATGACTGGGGCCCAGGAATGCGCACTATCTTATTGATGGTGCACATTCCTGCACTGTATTTTTGTCACAGGGCAGCGCTGCAACATTGCTTGCAGCGCTGTCCAGCACCAAAAACATGCATAGATGTGGGCCCAAGACTTGTCCCCATTTTTAAGACCAGCTATTTTCTGGTCTTAAGTTCCTACAGCTAACGGGCCTTAGCGCAACTTTTTTTATTGCTTCGCGGGTCCGGCCTATCCTTGCTAATAGGGCGAAGTGCGGTTAGCGGGAGTTTTTGCTAAATTTAGAGAAGGTATGCCTACCTTGCATGTCATTAGCGATAAGTATCGCTGGCATGCAAGGCGATAGAAGAACCAGGTGCTATCGCCGGAAAGCTGTCGCTAACGCCTGTTAGCGACAGCTTGCTAATAGGGCGATAAAAATATCGCCACATTAGCGTCAAAAAGTGCCGCTAAAGTGGCGATGAGCCCTTGATAATATGCCCCAAGGTAGTTAACATTGTGCATACTCCCACAATGCCAGATGCTGAAGAAGATGTGGACGATGATGACACAGAAGGAGCTGTTCACATCATCCATGCCCTGCAACCCAGTGGACATCCGCGGAGACGTATCCCCAAATGTAATGTCATCCTGGCAGGTCATCAGGTGCCAGAATTAATTGATACAAGGGCATTGGTTAACATTATCGCGCAGGATGTTCTACAGACAATCCCTCTACATCCAATCCTACACCCCACTTCCACCCAGGTCCTTGTTTATGGATCTTCCACGCCACTTCCCCTAGCAGGAGTTTTCATGACAGAGATCAAGCATGAGTCTCACTCCACCCGTGCCAAAGTGTATGTGACTAAATGTGGCTCCGAAATGTTGTTAAGCTGCCTGACTGCAGAACGTCTCCACCTCATTGCCTTTGCTTTCAGCGTCCACTTGGGAAGTGTGGACGAAGTGGTGGATGAGTTTACACCCCTTTTTGAAGGCATAGGGCATCTCAAAAATCTTCTCATACACTTACACATTGATGACTCCATCCAGTCTGTTTCCCTGAAACATCGGAGGGTGGCACTCCATTTAAGTCCCAAGGTGAAAGCCGAGCTGCAGAAGCTAGAACAAGCTGGTATTATTGAGAAGGTTGATGGCCCGACTCCCTGGGTCTCCCCAATCATGGTGGCATGGAAACCCAAGCAGCCAGGCGAAGTCAGAATCTGTGTCAACATGAGTTTACCTAATCTGGGCATGAACAACATCTGATGCCCACTGTTGATGAGATTGTGGCAGAGGTCAGTGGCTCAAGATGGTTCTCCAAGGTGGATCTCCACATTTGGTATCACCAGTTAATGCTTGCCCCAGAATCTAGAGCAACCACCACTTTTTCCACCCACATGGGTTTGCGGAGGTATAAACGTTGCAGTTTTGGAGTCTCCAGTGCGACTGCGGTCTTTCAGGACACAATCAGAGGGGTTTTAACTGGCCTCGTAGGTGTCATCAATGTCAGTGATGACATTCTGGTGAATGCCCCCACCTTGGAAGAACGCCTCGACCTCCTGAGAGCGACGTTCCAACGATTAAAGGATAACGACCTTACGCTCCACAAAGAGAAATGTGCTTTACTCCAAAAGGAAATAGCATTCTTTGGAAACTGTTTTTCAGAAGATGGGGTCATGTCAGATCCTGCAAAGGTTTTGGATATCCAGTCAGCACCTGCACCCACCAGTGTCACAGGTGTGCGCAGTTTCCTAGGAATGGTTACCTATTTCAGGTGTTTCATCCAGACATTTATTGCCCTCACTGCCCCACTACGAGAACTAACCAAAGCTAATGTCATGTGGAGCTGGGAACTCCCCCAAGAAGGAGCTTTCCAAGCGACCAAAAGGGCTGTGTCCACAGACACTACTTTGGTTTATTTTGACCCCACCCGGGAGTCAGAACTTTCCGTTGTTGCAAGCCCTACTGGATTGGGAGCAGTATTGTCACAAAAGCAGGTCAACGGCGAGTGGGCTCCGGTTGCATATGCCAGTTATGCTCTGACTGAGACTGAACAGCGCTACTCCCACATAAAGAAGGAAGCCAATGCAGTGCACTGGGGCTGCTGCCATTTCCACAAATAACTCTATGGTCAAACGTTCACTGTTCATACTGACCACAAACCACTGGTTCCTCTTCACTGGATCATCCTCCAAGCTGCCCCCCACCCCCGGATTGAGAAATGGATCCTCCAACTGCAAGCCTATCATTTCTCTGTGGTATATCGGCCTGGAGCATAGAATCCTGCTGACTTTTTGTCAAGACATGCCAGGCCGACCACCGTGGAGGAGGAGTCCGACGCAGAAGAAGTGGAGTAATACGTTTGGCTGGTAGCAGAGCAGTCTCAACCGATAACTATTTCACTATCGGAAATTGTTCAGGCCACTGCTGGAGATGAATGCCTCCAAATAGCAATATGTGCGGTTGCATCTGGAAACTGGAACACCCTTACTCACAAGGTATCCCATCACACGGAGGAGGCAAAGTTGACACTGGCTTCATCACATAATGTTCGACTAGAGCTTGCTGTATCTCCTAAGGGGTGTTTCATGAGAGGACCTCGCCTGGTGATTCCAAGAACAGCAGGTGGTTGACCTCGCTCACACTGCTCATCAAGGGATTGTTAAGACCAAGTCTCCACTTAGGTGTAAGGTGTGGTTCCCTGGTCTGGACGACCTGGTAGAACAAACAGTGAGGCAATGCCCGTTGTGTCAAGCTGCTGGTCCGGCCTAGTCGCCTGCACCCATCATTACAGGGGATATTCCCCCTGTTCCATGGTACAAGGCAAGTGCTGATTTTGGAAGCCTTCCTGATGGCCGGCACATTTTGGTCATCATAGATGATTTCCCAAGGTATCCGGAGGTCGAGATCATTAAATCGACTACAGCCAGTCAGACAATACCTAGACTGGAAAAGGTTATGGCCACCCATGGTCTGTTAAACAAACTTCTCACCTACAATGGTCCCCCTTTTTCCAGCAAGGAATTTACAGAGTATCTGCAGACCTGTGGCATTGGTCACCAGAAGATTACACCCCGTTGGCCCCAGGCCAATGGCGAGGCCGAAAGATTCATGCGAACCTTAAACAAGGTCCTCCGCATAGCCTTAGCCATGGACAGAACATGGAGTGTCCCCTTTACTTTTTCTAAGAGAATACCACCTCATGCCCCACGCTACGACCAAAGTGAGTCCTAGTGCTCTGTGCATGAACCGAAAAGTGAGGGACACCATTCCTCATGTAGAAGGTTCATCGCAGTTACAAAGCCAGGTGACCAAAGCACTACGCCAGCGTCAGGCACAAAACGACCAAGTATCCAGAACTAGACGTGCCCGATCGAGGTTCCTCAGAGTTGGGGATTTGGTGCTTGTCCAGAATCGACATCCTCTGAGTAAATTCCAGCTGCCTTTTGAGGTTAACCCGTGGTGTGTGACCTCTATGAAAGGAACCATGACAACTGCCTAGAAAAACAACGAGACTGTCACAAGAAATATTTCTTTCTTCAAGTTGTACAGACAACTTGTCAGCTCCCCTGCGAATCTCTCATCGACACCCACAAGGGACAATTTTGAAGACACAGAGTATTAATTATCCAGTGTTCTGAGAAGTCTGTCTTCAGTTCCAGTGATGGCACACTCTCAGAAGGCAGATGATAGCCCATTGCCATTGAACTCTGTGGTGTCCAGTGGACGCACACCGAAGAACAGTGTGCACCCGTGATCAGTACCTGGAGGGTGTGAAGATCCAGGAGTTGTGGGTGGAACTCCCAAGTGGCAAGGGATCGAGAGATACCTCCTCAGGCCGTGGCCCGTGAAGTCTTCCCGCTGGAAGGATTTTGTTCTGAAGTGATCCGGTTTATGAAATTGGTATCTCTCTCTCTCTTTCTTTTTCTGTCTCTCTCTCTCCCCATCCATGTTTTATCATGGAACTGCGTTATGATATCGTCTATAGTGTTTTTATTATGCCAGTGCACGTTCCATTGGTGGTATTTGGTTCTTTTTGTGGTTTAACGTCTAGGTAAAGGAGGAATGTTATGTTGGGGATGGACCATCCCAACTGTGTACTGTGTACTTTGCCCAGGGTTGTTTGGTGGTTGGACCCAGTTCGGTTGGCAGCGATGTTTGCTGCACTGAGGTCACAATGCGAGGAAATAAAAAGGAAAAGGGCCCGGGGGTGTTGCCTCGTTGTCACAGAGTATCCTGGATATTGTCTAGGTGTCTGCATTTATTCATGGTTGCAACCCGGCCAATCCCTACCGAGGCCTGGCGTGCAGGAACCCCACAGTAACTATGTAGGGCATAACTATTGAAAGTTCCAGTTGTGAGTTGGGCAGAGCGGGTTGAAAACCGCTCGCCCAATCACAAAAGGGCTGGTGTTCCCACGCCTGAAGTTTTCAGATGCAGAAAACCCCAGGCCCAATTTCACCATGTGTGGAAATGCGAAAATCACATGCAGGTCTGCGCAGGAGCTACGGGGGAGACACAGGGTGGCCCCACCGAATTCCTGCACCTCCGTGGAAGGGGCATGGAATGCTTCCCTCTGACTGGCAACAGGCTCCACTGGCCCGGGATGACCTTCCAAACCTCAGCTTTGACCCCCACTTGCAAAAATCCTCAATCTTATTTACCACCTGTTCAAATTTGTAAATGGAAGAAGAGAGATTTCTTTTGTGCATACGTGGCTTTCGACCTGCTAAAACAGGATGTCCGTTAATCTCTGTTCCAGGTCGAATAACTTGTATTGGCCAGATTTAAATGCAGGGAATGATAATTTCGGTCATCTGGTATTCCCAAAAGAGAAGCTGTCCAACTCATAATCAGGTCCTAAGTAATTGGTTGTGTTTACATGCATTTTTTTGTTATGCTTTCTTGTGTTTTTTTCCCACGCCCAACATGCAATTTTCCCTTTTGTGCTCTCCCATCCTTTACCTTCTAGTTGTTTCTGTTTAGAATCTCTGTGTGAAGCCGAACATTCCAATTATCCATTGGGAGACAGTGATACAGCTATTAAAAGAGAGACGTCAAGACACCTGATGGTGGATTCTGATTGTTGTAATAAATCTTTTCAACTTTTTGCTTGTGTCAAAGAATTCATCACTGGCAACAAGGAACTATGGAGCCACGCAGGGGACAGACTGAACATCATCGCTCCTAAGGTGGTATGGAGTGTTGTTCCCAGACACCACCCTGAAGATCATATGTTCTTTCCTCATGTACTCCTGGTGAGTGATGCCTCTTTGCTGCATTGAATTCTCTGCTTCTCACTACTGCATTGCTCCTGTGGTGACTACCGTGCCTGTAGAGCACGGGTTGTGGTGACATAGTATTATCCTGCAGAGTGCTGCATTGCATTGTATGGCCATTAGTTCTTAGTTGCACAGTTTGGTGTTGTAGACGCTCTGCTTTCTCAGTAAACCATTTTCCTCTCCATCTACAATTGATGTTCTCTGCCAGTGTATCCCTGTCATCTGGATCCCTTTGCAGTGCACTATGATTTCTTGGAGATGATGTGCTGAGCATCCTGCCTTCCACCATCTGTTCCCTACAGCGTGGACCTTCTGCTCGAAGTGCTCCTGTTGCTTGTATTTTGGGCATAAGTCGTTTGCTGCCTCCCGGTGTCCCAGCACCAAGCACTGAGATACCTGTGGTGCATGGACTTATAGTAACAGACTTACCACTCAGTGCACCTTCTGTTGCCTCCTGTTCCTCACTGGGGTGAGGCCTTCAGTCCGGCAGGTCCCCATGCATGTGAGGATCCCTGCAAGTCTTTTTTTCATTATGTATGTATTACCTCATATGTTCTCTTTCTTATAAGTGGTAGCCTGTACATGTAACTATAAAGTAAATTATAGTGTAGTTATCATTTCGATTGTCTATTACACATTTGCACCCAGCAGCAAGTGGGATACAATTTTCCTTGAATCAACCAAGAAGGTACTGGTCCTGTAAAGATGCAAAAGGGAACAAAACAAATGGGGAGGGGATCTATTTGGAAATCTCCTAGAATGTTTTACCTCACTCCTCTACACATTACAACCCCACACTTTTAGGACACCCTCACACCTACACACTTCATCATACGGCATAAACAACAAAAGATTTTTACTAAAGAGACCCTTTGTGGGGCCCGCAGGGCATTGCAGCGCTGACCCGACGAGGAGCAATGCCCAATGATGAAGCATGACACCTCTACGGGTGTGTGAGGGCAACAAGAAATAATTTGTAGGAATTTCTGTTTCTTTCCCCCTGTTTTGAGATTCACCACCCCTTTTTTCTTCTCTTTTGCATCTTTACAGGAACAGTACCTCCTTCGTTGACTCAATGGTTGTTTTCAAAGCCTAGGAACTGGACCGTTATCGGCTCCTGGTCCACCCTCCTCTTTGTTTTGAGGATACAATTTTCCTCTATTCCTAAATGAGAATGGGAAACCAACAGTGGAAATAATGGGTAAAGTTAGTTTATTTATAAGGTGCTTCCACGTCCGGAGAGACATTTCTACCATTATGCAAATAACTCATACATCTACACAATGTAGGTATTAAGGGTAAAAAGGTATATAAGCGTCTACCAGAAGCTCAAATAGAGGAAGGGGCTCGAGAATAAAGTGATGTATACAAACGACGTTTGCAAGCTAATTTTGGAGACAAAATAAATGTTGTTTTGGAAAGGCACAAGTGCTTTGGCCCTGTAAGGGGGAAGTGAAAAGGTTATGGCCTATATTGCTGCCTTCACCTTGGTGATGAGCATTCAAAGGTTATAGAGACAAGATTAAACTAACTAAAAAGTACAATCAATCTTTCTAAGTTAAAACGTTCCCATTGTGGAATATCTGGCTATCTTGCATACAGTACTTCATGCTTTGTTTCTAATTCCATATGTAAGAAGTGTGACAAGATGGGACTCTCTGCTATAGTGTGCAGAAAGCTTAGTGACAAACTTGATTAATGAAGAGGGACTGGAAGAAGGAGTAAGTTCATTTGTTTTGCGAGTTAATGAGCTCAAAGAGGATGAAAGAATTCCATGGAGTTCCCAAATTGTGGTAGTAAATTAGACAACCATGCAATTAAGGTTTTGGCAGTTTCAATACAAAGGAAGTAGAACAGGCAATCTGAGAAGGAAACTTACACTCTACAAAAGCCAGCTTCAAAGAGCCACTTCAACAGTTTCTGAGGATTCAGACAGATACCAAGGGCATTAGGCTCAGATGGAGAACTTTGAAGCGGATAAGAGAGGTGCACCATACGAACTGGAAGTGGTGGCTGTGTTATCTAGATATCCTATAAGGAAGGAGTGTGACCAAACACTTCAAAAAGATGTTTAGCAGAGGAAGGATGCATAAGAGGTTGCAAATCACTGGCAGAAAAGAAATTAGAAGTTTCCAACAAAATTGTACAGTTTTTGCTAAAACAGTAAAACATGCACGTTTTAGGAGCACCCATAGAAGGCACAGCTGCCATAGAGGAAAGCTTTAGTAGAAATTCGAAAAAGAAAGTGTATTACACCAGTGTATTACCTCTTATGTAGCTCCAGTCAAACACCTTGCGGAGCATGGTGCAAACCACTGGTTTAAGCAACTCTTGGTAAGCAGCCAACAAACAGCACGCTGGAGCGGACACACAGTAACGCACCAGGATTTACAGTGATAGAGAATTTACAGTAATAGAGTTGTAGTTTAAAAATATGAATTTTCAAAGGTGCAAGTAATTATGCATGAGTATACACTAAGGGGCAGATTTACAAGCCCCTTGCGCCACTTTTGCGTCACTTTTCCCATGTTAAAAATGACGCAAAAGTGGTGCAAGGGCCTTGTAAATAAGCCCCTAAAAGTGCAGGAAGAAGGGGCAAGCAGTGGCAGCTCCTTGACTCCTGTGAGGCGACCCTTACTGTCCCTTGTCTCTGCTGCTAATGATTTAACTGATTTAACTGAGCAGAGTTTATGAAAACATGATTTTTGTGTTTTCATGAACAGCTAGTTGCACAAGTCAGCCCTCTGGGCCTTGTCTCCAAGCTCTAGAGGAAAGAGTAGGAGAGGGGCTTAGGAGGCTGAGAGACAATCCAGCTATAGTGTTGTTTAAAAACACAGTGCTCTGTAGGTGCATGTCTGAATTGTGCCTGTGAGGGGCGTCGTTCAAATACGATCCCCTCTCACGGGTACAATATATTTCAGTTAGCAAACATCCTGTGCATGCTTCAGGCAGCACAGTATATCTGCTAAAATGTGGCTGTCAGGATGCACATCAGTGCATCCCCGGGGCCAATGAGAAGCCACATGGCCAGTAGGGCTAGGATCCCAAGCACTGTCCCAGCATCTTGTAAGGCTGACCTTCCAGTCCTATCAAAAACCTGGGAGAGGGATTGAGGTGGGTTTTCCCCTTTTCAAACCTAGTGTTGCTGCTGTGTCTGGCTCCTGGGTTGCAATCATGGCTTAATGGGGGTAATTTCCAGAACCAGATTTCTGCACTGCTGCTACCATGAGGGGCAAATTTATGAAAAAGTGGCGCTGTCACCTTGCTGTGCTGCACTATGTCCCTGGGAAAGGGCAGGAATGCACCATATTTAAGTCATAAGGCGCATTCCTGACTTTTCCCCCTGCGATGGCGCACAATGAGCTGCCTAGTGCCAACGTAGGCACCCTTGCACCATGGTTCAAAGGTGCTTGCATTGCATGCAGGATTGTTTTGTGCAGGAAGGGTCACCTTCCTGCACAAAAACAATCCTGCGAGGCATATTCCTCTATGTGTGCTGCAGAATGAAGCACACATAGAAACAGGAAGTAACGAGGAGAAATATATTTCTCTTCATTACGCCTCTCCTGGGGAGGCGTATCTTTTGGCATATTCCCAGGTTTACAAGGTCTTGTATGTAGGAGGCTGGCTTAGTATATAGTGCTCACGTATGTACCTGTAGCACCCTGCACTAATCCAGACAACCCTTATGGTGATTTTAGTGGTCTTAGACAACCTTAGAAAGCTCTCTAAGTGGTAGCTGTGGAGAGCAGCCTTCAGGCTTAGTCCAGAAGGAGTGTAAAGCAGCTTGTTTTGCCAGATCGTAATCTTAATGGTATAGATTAAGTGAAAAAGATCCACACAGTGTATTTATAAAAATATGTATTTATTATAAGACACTCACCTAACAAATACAAATATCTCCTACCCGAAGATATACGCAATGCACACGATACTTTGCAAAGAAAACAGGTATGTAGCACGAATACACAGTGGTCACCAGGGGGTACCAAACCATACACTAAAATAGTAGGATGCAAACCATGACTCAAGTCAAGACTTTACCCAGAGTACGTAGAAATGCTGGGGACCCAAGGAACCACCCGAGGTAAGTAACTAGGAACCCCACGGAGGCAGTGTGCAGTGTGGGAACACGACAGCGTGCTCAATTCAAGTCAATGTGTAAGTAGCGGTTGCATTTTTAAAGAAGAAGGACCCTTCCCAGGGGACCCTGAAGAAACACTGTGAAAGACAGAAGGTTGGAGAGCCACCCCACCCGTGGATACCCAAGGAACCAGGATACTTACACCAGGGAAGCCGGGTGAATAGGTGCGAAGTCTGCCGAAAACCGCAGTCAAATTCAATGGAGGACTTCAGGAAGATGCCGCTGGCGAAGAAGGTGAAAGTGTCTGGTGGAACCCAAAGGTGGATTCAAGATGAGAAGTACCTGCAAGCAGAGGGGACAGAGTCTATGCCACTCGGGAGTGACAAGGGGGCACGGAAGTCTAATGCCCACCGATGTCGGGTGTTGCAGGAGAGTTGACGGTGACCTTGGAGCTGCAGCTGTGTGGAACAGGTGACACTGTGGAAGACCAGGAGCTGTTCACGAGCTTTCCCACATCGTATGTCAGGAGTTGAGGGGTTGGTGTCCGTCGGGAGCACCAAAAAGCCTTGGAAGCTGCAAACAGCGTGGAAAGCAAAAAAGGTGCAGTGTTGGGAACAGCAAGGTCCAAGTGACTCGCCACAAGCAGGGGAGTCAGAGCTGACCCCGAGCAATCAGGGGAGCCCTTTGAAATTGAAGAAGACCCTCAAGAGGACCCACAGGCCGTAGGCACTGGAGTTGCGAGAGGACCTTGAGCAGCTCATCAAAGATGCAGGCCCACGGTGCAAGAGATGCGGTGAGGACGAAGATCTTGGTCACAGGAGATGCTTGAGGTGGGGACTACTTGGAGCCCAAAGATCTCTGAGAAAGAGAGCCAACAAGTCTTTGCAATGGCAAGTTGACGAGTGTGCACAGGGGTTCAGTTCCTGCAGCTCTGACAAGGGATACTGGCCTCAAACTTGGTGAGAGGACAGTGCAGGCCTGGAGGGATGGGAAGAACTACAACTTGTGTTGCTGAGCCCTTTGGACTCCATGGGATCCCAGGATCAGCAGACCGGTCGGCTTCATTGCGGTGCCTGCAGATGCAGTGAAGTGACTCCTTCACTTCAAGGGAGATTCCTTCAGGTGTCTTGGATGTCCACAGGCCTTGGGAGGATCCTGTATGGAGCACAGGCACAGACATTGCAGCAGACAAGCAGGGCGACGAGACCAGGAGCAGCAGGAGTCTTCCCGGTTGCAGTCTCGGTGCCCAGAGTAAAGTCCAGTGAAGTCCAGAGTGCCCAGACGGTCAAAGATGAAGTGGTGTCTTGAATATGAACCTTGTCCCACGATGAATCTAGGGACCCACCCATAGGTGAGCCCTTAAGTACCCTAAAAAGGGGTGGGACGATACAGGGTTCCCTCCTAGAGGAGGGGCTGGACAGTGGGGAGGATACTCCCATGTCCTTTGTCCAGTTTCGCGCCAGAGCGGGAGCCAATGGCTCCCTGAGCTGGTTTGAACTGGAGTATGCAAGGAGGGCACCAAATGCGCCCTTAAAGCAGACTGAGGGGCACAGGCAAGCGCTCCCACCCTGCCCCAATACACTAAACCCTGTCGGGGGTGGCCACACCTCCCTGTGACAGGATATCTATTGTTCTGCCTTCCCCTGCTCGAGCTTGGCTCAGCAGCAGGAGGGCAGAAACATGTCTCTGGTCGGCAGCAGCCCTAGCTTGCTGTCTGATTCTGGAAGACTGGTACCAGGAGCACTGAGGGCCTCCTGGAGGAGCTTTACAGTACATGGAATCATACCTCCCACATCATTTATGGTGCGGGGGTATGATTCCAACATGTTTGATACCAAACACGACAGGGTTCGTTACAGCCAGTTTAGAGATGGTCATCGCGTAATGACGCATGGCCACTCTATGTATTGTAATGGCTGATGCAGTTACAACCCGGGACAATGGACTCCGAAGGTTGTAGGGGTGTTCTGCTCAAGCAGAGGCACCCTCACACTTATAACCGAGCACCCTGCCTTCAGGATTGAAAGGCCTGCCTTAGGGGTGACTTATAGGTTTTAAGTGCAGTGACCTCAGATATACGGAAACCTATATCTGTCGTAAGTGGTGCTAGCACCAGCTTACACAGGCTGCAATGGCAGGCCTGTAGTCACAATTTGAGTGGTCTCTCATGGGTGGCATAATACATGCTGCAGCCCATGGGAGACCCCTGGTGTACCTATGCCCTGGGTACCTCAGTACCATACACTAGGGACTTATAAGGGTGCACGAGTAGCCAATCTGGGATGTACCTAAGTACTTACCATGACCAATTTAAGGGAGAAAGCACAGAGACTGGGGTCCTGATTAGCAGGATCCCAGTCAGACTAGTCTGAAACCATAACAACACCAGGCAAAAAGTGGGGGTAATCATGCAGAAGGATCCTACCTTCCTACATTGTAAATCTGGAAATGCATCAAAAACCATGAGAGTTGCGTGGGAACACCTACGGAATGCCCATGGAACGCCTTTCCAGGGCAGAGTAATGCAACACAGCAATTTGCACTGCGTTACTCCAGATTTCTGGAGCTACGCAAAGTGGCTTGACATGACTTAAGGTTTGTGTTGCTCTTGCACCACATTGCGTGGTGCAAGAGTGATGCAAACTGGGTCATAAATATGGCCCTGAGTTGCCAGCAAAAAAAACAAGGCAGGTTAAAAAAATTATTTTTTAAAACTGTTGCATGTGTTTTTGAGTGTGTTAGCGAGTGATTGAGAGACAGTCTGTGTGTGTGTGGGGGGGTTATGTGTGTGTGTGCGTGTGTATAGATGTGTGTGTGTGATTGATCATTAAAGTGAGTCAGAATCTGAGTTTGAGGGAGTGCATTAATAAGTGTGTGTGAGGAAGTGAGGGAAGAAGCGTGAGTGAGTTAGAAGGAGTGAGTAATTGGAGATTCAGAGAGGGCATGAAAGTGAGTCAGTAGTGTAGCTATCAATGGGACAAAAGGTGCAGTTGCACCAGGAGTTAGTGAATGTAAAACGAGTGTGTGTAAGTGTGTTTGTAAGTGACAGTGAGAACCAGTGAGTACGAGTATATTTGTGTGTAACAGTGAGTGTCAGTGAGAATGAGTAAGTGAGAGAGTGTAACAGTGTGTGAGGGAGAGGAGAGTGGAGGTGAGTATGAGAGAGAGAGTGAGTGAGTGAGCAAGAGTGTGTTTGTTTGTATGCCTTATGATTGCAAATCTGCGGGTAGCTGTGGCATACTCAATATAATTCTGGGATTATGGCAGCGCCCAAGGTAACATACTGCCGCTGGCATATTGGAGATAACTCTAGGCATAAGAAAGGGCACCCATTTCAAAATGGAGACTGTTAGAAATGGGGGTTTGTAGTTGGCAATGGTTTGCACCTGTGTCCAAGTAGGGACCCTTCTTCCTAGTCAGGGTAAGGGGGATACACTTCTAAAATAACCTCTGCTCACCCCCTTGGTAGCTTGGCACGAGCAGACAGGCTTATCTCAGAGGCAGTGTGTAAAGCATTTGTGCACACATACAGTACTACAGTAAAAACACTACAAATGGACACCACACCAGTTTAGAAAAATAAGTAATCTTTATCCAAACCAAACAAGACCAAAATGACAAAAATCCAACATACAATAATCAAAATATGACTTTTAGAAGGCAAAAGCATTTCTGTCCATAGCAAACTATAGATGTGACACTTTCAACACAAAGTACCTTGGATGCGTCAAAATCATAAACAAAAAACACCGGGAAGGGGATGCGTTGGTTCCTTACGCCCAGGGAATGTGATGTGTCGGTTCCTTACTCCAGGGGAGGTGATGCATCGGTTCCTTACTGCCACTCATGGCAGGTGATGATTCGGTTCCTTAAAGAAGCGGAGGTGATGCGTCTGTTTCTTACTTTGCGGGGAGGTGATTCGTCGGTTTCTTACTGCAGCCCCGGCGTTGTTGTAGTCTTGGCGCTCCAGTGCGGTGCGATGCGTGGGGACTCAGGGATGCGTCGGTTCTTGATGCGGTGATCTTGAACTTCAGAGATTGGTGCATGAGATTCGGCGGGCGGCGATTTCTCCAGCCGCGGGCAGGCACTGCATCGGTTTCTTCAGCAGCGATACGTCGGAAACAGGTACAGATGCGTCACGCTTCTTTAGTTGCTGCTCTTTTCTTAGCTCCCAGCAGCACGAACACCCTCCAGAGGCCCAGCACAGGAACAGGCACCGCTTGGCAGGTCAGAACTCCCAACAAGGAAGTTCAGGGGAGCTGGTGGCGAAGTCTTTGTGTCCCTGAGACCAGAACAGGAGGAAAGCTCTACTTCAAGCCCTTGGAGATATTCAAGCAGGATACCCAGCACACAGCAAAGTCTTTGTCCTATCCTCCTTGGCAGAAAACAGCCACTGCAGGCCAACCCCAGAAGGCACACATCAAAGGGGCAGTACTTCTCCTTCAGTTTTCCCAGCTCTTCTCCTTGACAGAGGTTCCTCTTGAGTCCAGAAGTATACTAAAGTTCTGGGGTCTGGGCCCCAATATTTATATCCCATTTCTCTTTGTTTTCTGGTGGCATAGAGGCTCTGGCTCAGTCAAAACCAGTTCTGTCCTCCCTGGTCCAGCTTCCCGGCAGGAGGTGGAGACAGGATTGTGTAAGGCAGACCAGGCCAATTCAGGCGCAAGGAAATCTCCTCCCCCTACTCTAAATGCAGCCCAGGTCTATTCAGCCCAGCCCTGGCTCATCCAGGAAAGGCAGGACACACCTCAATCCCACCAGTGGCTGTCTACAGTGAATGCACATCCACAGCCACTGTCATTCCAAAGCCAGACAGTCAATCTACAACAAACCAGCAGAGGCACACAGGATGGCTAAGCAAGAAAATACCCACTTTCTAAAAGTGGTTTTTTCAAACACACTATATAAAAATCATCTTTACTAACAGATGAATTTTTATATTCTGAGTTCAGGCATAATAAACTCCAGCTTTCTACTGTGTCCCAATGGGAAGTTATACTTATAAGATGTTATAAATAAACTCCCATTCTATCTTATGGGACAGATAGCCTTTCAATAGTGAAAAACGAAATACACTGTATTTCAATATCAGGACATGTCACACACATCAGTACATGTCCTACCTTTCACATACACTGCACCCTGCCCACAGGGGTACCTTGGGCCTACCTTAGGGGTGACTCACATGGTATAAAAGAGAAGGTTAGGGCCTGGCAAGTCGGTGCACTTGCCAGGTCGACATGGCAGTAGAGACTGCGCGCTGACACTGCAGTGGCAGGCCTGAGACCCCTTTGAAGGGCTGCTTGTGTGGGTGGCACAATCAGTGCTGCAGGCACACTAGCAGCATTTGACTTACAGGCCCTGGGCACACACAGTGCACTGTACTAGGGACTTAGATGTCAATCAAATAAGCCAATCATGGAAACGCCAATCCATAAACACAATTTACACAGAGAGCATACGCACTTTAGCACTGAACAGCAGTGGTAAAGTGCCCAGAGTCCTAAAACCAACCAAAACAGGGTCAAAAACAGGAGGCACAAGAACAAGAAGTCTGAGGATAAACCCGCTGGACAAGCCAGGTCTAACAGAGACCCTGACATACTAGAAGTAATTCTTGCCATAGGGACCCCTGTGGAAAAATGCTGGTGGGTGCATACTGGAGAAAATCCTTGGCATGGGGAACCTGTGACAAAATGCTAGTGCTCAGACATTGGAGGTAATTCTTGGCAAAGAGAGGGTATCAAAGGCACAATGGAGACCCTTAAATACTGGAAGGAATACTTGACACAAGGAGACATCTATTAAAAAATGCTGATGCTGCCAAACTGGAGACAATTCTTTTCCTCGGAGAGGGCAGCCATTGCATATTGGGTCTGTGGGGCGGGTTGGGGAAAACAAACCATGATAAAATGTTAGCTCTGAAAAACTGGAGGCAATTTTTGGCATGCGGGCCACCCATGGTATATGGGCTTCATCAATGGCGAAAATTGGGCACTGGAATATTGTATGTAAATCTTGTAATAAGAGGGTACCTAAAACGAAATGCTAGCATTGGTACAATGAAGGCAATTCTTAACATACAGTACACTCGCAAGGCAAATTTTGACAAAAATGGGGTGAACTTCTGCCAAGTATTACACCTAATCACTTTCATAGATCAACAGACACCGCTGGGAGTAAGGCGACAACAAAAGAATTGTAGTTTAAACAAGAGTGCTCAAATGAGGGATTGTGTTTGTACGTCATCGACACACATTAGAAGAGAGCCATAACATTTCCACAGATTTCCTTATGTCAGTATTGTAGTTTATTGGTAGATATTTTTAAACACCATTCAGGATCAATAGTCGATTTGGGACTTGAGAACACAGGGTATTGACAGTTCACATTTCAGCTTATTTTTCAGGAGCTTTGAGATGCAGATGTACCACCTATTTCACCTCCATCCAGTGGTCGAAGTGGGGGGGATCGGCAGGGCACTGCGTGCCCCTACGTTTTTTTATTTAATATAATCTGTTTCCCTACTTTTTTAATTTTAAAAGTGCATCCCAGGACGGCAGAAATAGCCAAGGCCTATAGATAAGGCTCAGCCGTTCGTAGTCGTTCAGGGATGGGCAGGGTGGGCAGAGAAGGAAAAGGACTCTGTCCTTGTCTTCTCTGGGCAGGAAAAAAGAGACAGTGTCCACTTCTCCTGCTCTGCTGCTGGCAGCTGCCCTCCCATCTCTTCCATTTCCTCTTAGTCCCTCTCTTTCTGTCTCTGTCTTGCTCCTCCTCACTTGCTGAAAACCGTGACTTCAACAAATGGCTCTTACTCTCTCTTTCCTCATTTGTTCCCCTGTGAAATGGATCTAAGCAAGAAAGAAACACTTTTGCTGGAAATGTCGTCTTTTTTTTACATTTTTCTATTCCAAAGTGCAGCCTCGGGACGAAGAGAAAAAAAAGTTACAAATGCAAAAAATAAATAAATAACTAAATAGAGCAAGACAGAGTGGTGACAAAGTGGCCAGATTGGTTTTATTCACACCCGAGCACGTTATCCCCACTTTACAGAGTTTGCCAGTGTAGCGCTACTTTCGTTTTCTCGTCTTTCTTTGAACAGTGTTGTTTTCCCCGGCTGGGACAGTGCACCATTCCTGGAGGTACTGCAATACCTGTTTGCTGCGTGGAGTGGAAAACGTTTAATGTGATCTTTACCAGCTGTATACTGCGGCTCTGTGTTCAGGGATGTGGTCTTTTTAAACCACACTGCTTACCTTTTGTAAGGATATAAGCTCTGGACATTGAAACGAGTCTCTTCCAGGCTCTGTAGTCATTTTGTTAACTTTTCAGGCAAAAACATTGATTTCTGAATAATGAGTGTAAAAGCGTTAAGGTAATCATGTCGCTCCTGCTTACATACATGCTTTACTTAACATTTGCAAACTAGGATATTTTGCCATTCATGTTTGAACTGCTCTTGTGGAAATAGGGAGAGGTGCTGATGACAGAAAATGCACGGCTTGGAGAAAAATGGCTTGTGATTCCACTTTTTATCGTATTTGGGACATTCTGTGATCGGAAACGTATTCCACTTTGTGAATGTATTTTAATGTCAATAACTCATATTAAACCTAAAATAAACATGTGCATCCATTGGTTGAATTAAATAACACAATAAGCTGAAACTGGTCAGTGAAATGACAAACAAATACTAAAACTTGGGATATTTTGCTTTTCTGGCCACACCTCTGACTCCGCCCACTGACCCAATCCTCAAGTTATTCCCGCCCACAGTCCCCCTACTTTTTTTCCCCACTTCGACTACTGCCTCCATCACCACGTTTCACTGGGCACCCACAATTCTTGACTTTTTTTGCCCTTGTGATTACCCTTGGTTGCGTCACTGTGCTTTTAAAACTGCTTCAGCTCTGTACAGCGTTCCTGGAACTGTTACACCTGCTAATGCTGCTAATACGCTTTTATTGTGATCGCTTTTGCTCATTAATTTGAGAATGTTGCACTCATTCGTTCTCATAATTCTGTTGTTTCAAATCCTGCATTTCTAGTGTTTCTGAAACTCTTTCTCCATGCGCCTTTCTGTAAGACTGTTGCTGCTGCCCTCTACAACGCGGTAGGAGCGGCGTTATAGAAAACAAGAAATATATATAAAAAAAAATACATGAAATATAATTGGAAATGCACAGGGAAATCTATACTACAGCTGTTATAAAAGAAAGTCAACCCAGTGTGGGGAAGTCACTTGAGAAACGAGCCTAATTGTAGCTGAAAAGCGTCTTGTTAGTTACAGCAGCACTGGCCCTGGAAGAAATATCCCCGAGAGGTGTCCCGAAGCAGAAAGTGTCCATTCCTCGGTAAACACTGGCATGCCGGGCGCACTCCTGCTAAAATTCCAATTAGCAAAGACTCTCGGGGAATAATGCCAAGTCTGTGTGTTATGTGTACACAGCTACGGGAAATGTTTTTCAACCACTCGAACGGGCACAAAGGAATGCAGACAGGAATGAGGGAACGGAACTGTACCTACAGTCAGAAATACCACAGCGGGCGACCCACAGAATACACGCCGACATGCCAGTCGTGGCATCCCAGGGCTCTTTTTTGAAGCAGACTGAAGCCCTGTACTCCCAGCCAGGAATAGAGGAGCAGGAACATGGTGTGCCCCCTGAATATGGAATCAACAATATCCATGGGACAGAATATAGAGGATAGAATATCGAAATCAAAATATCGACAGGTAATTAAGTCCAGGAGCGTTGCCCCACTGGCTCAGAGCCAGCACCTGAAAAATAAAACAATATACTATAATTACTTCATTTTTAATTTGCCGGCTCTGAGCCAGCGTGTGCACGGAGGGGCAGGGCCGGGCCGTGGGGGGGGAGGGGAAGAGGACTGGTTGGTGCACTTATAAGTATGCTTGTGTGTTTGGCCGGCCATATCAGGCCGGCCAAACACACATGCGCACTTAGGTTTCTCCAACCGGGCTGTATTGAACAGCTGGGTTGGAGAAAAAGCACAGACTCCCTGTCCTGAGCGGAGCTTTAAAGCAGCCTGCTCAGGCCAATCCCAGCGCTGCTCTTAGCATGAGATCAGCATGGGGATGGGATGGGGAATCTGTGATGCTGCCCCAGTGCCTGCTGGGACAAGGAAGACCTAGGCACGACGCATGAGGCGTATGCAGGGATTTAAGTGGGATGAAAAAACTGGGGGGGCTCTGAAAGGGGCGTGGCCAATGTAATTAAGGGCGTGGCTTAAAAACACCTAAGCTAAAAATGTGTGCTTAGCATAGTGTGCCGCCCGAATTGTATTTTGCTGTTTCGGTCATTGCATCTCGATATATGATAGAACAAGTAACATACCTACGAGAAGTCAGGGCTATTGGCTTTGTCAATGGTTATTAGTTGCATAAGATAAATGAGCAGCAACTATGGCTTGTAGATAATATTGAAAAAGCTTCCACTTAAGCCCTGGTGACACCACGACAATGTTGCTGCTCCTGAGTTTCAAAAAGAGAAGAGAAATCCAGAGAGAAAATGACTCTCTTTAAAGGATTTCCCTTCCCCTACACCGCTCACCTGGCATGACGTCATGCCGTAACTTCTCCACTAGTGAGAAGTGAGCAGTGTGAGCACGCGCACAAGATGTGCCTGCTGTCTCGAAACGGGTCTCCATCGGGCTCTGTTTTGTGCCCTGGCACAGGCGCTCCGTTTTTTTTCCGGGCTGCAGACAGCAGTCTGATGTCACTGCAGTCCGGAAAAAAAGTGCCTGGGCATAAACAGAGCCCGTTTCGAGGACCCCTTTAAAAAACTGCCGGTGCTCAGCACCGGTGAGACCCGGCCCACTTAAAGCCTTGGGCGTACGGCAGCTTCCAGTAAGTGTTCCTTTTTTATTATTATTAAACTCCCCCCCCCCCACTCTCCCCCTCCACCCCCTCCCCCCGCAGATCCCTCCACCACCACTTTTTGTTTGTGGCAGCTGACACAGAGTAGGTCTAGATTTTCTATACCTAACACCACATCTATGTACGTACGCAATACATTTAACTTCAATCTACGTAGATATGGAGTTAGGAATAGTAAATCTATACTTTACCATTTGCACTTACTTTTATATTTTTTGTCTCTTTTTATTCTGTCCTTAATATTACTATACCACGATACTGTTGGTGTCGGTTCTCAGTAGTACAATCTGGGTACAACAGTGCGTTTCTACAGGATAGCCAAAAGATTTTCTTCGAACAGTAAAGTTTAAACTTGATCGCAAACACATAAAAGACAAACAATAATGGTTGACTGATAATTTCAGTGCATTCGCGGGATAAATAGCATCTGTTATTCTTCAAATCACAAGGTCGGAGCTTAAATGTAAATTTCATTCTTAACAATAGGGATAACATTACTAAGTGGAGTTACCAATCACAAAGAGAGCTGGAAATGGGATGGGTAGTTCGCCAAAGGGCGATGGGGAAAGAGTTGTCAAATAATACCAAAGCACATTTGGAGTTTACCCCACAGGAAACAGAATATAAAACCAGGAGACAGAATATAAAATCAGGTACCTCACACCACATAGACTGCACTGCACACCATATACCCTCCTGCCCTAGACAAGTGCTGGAGATGCAGAACTGAGACAGCAATACTCCTGCACATTCTGTGGGACTGCCCCAAAATCCAGATAATCTGGAAAGAAGGCTTGAGCCACATACACAAAACTGTGGGACAGCCTATTGAGAATTCAGAGGAGGTTCTAACCATCCTGGGCTCTGGCACTGTGGAGAACACAGACTCTGCTTTGAGGTCATTTTTTGTCCTTCTCTTAGTGAGGAGGACAAGATGTCCTCTGAGCTGAACACGGGATACCACTCTCTTTGAGGGAGGACAAACAAGAAGAAAAGGAGTGGAGGACCACCACAGGACAGGTGAGTGTAAAGATAGCGTGGGGGAACAGAAGGGCAGTGCTTTAGGAGGGATGAAAAAGATTGGATGGTCTCTAAAAGGGGGATCAGCTAAGAAGTGCAAACCAATCATTTTTTACAAGGATTAAGTCCAATCAAAATGAAGTAGAACCCTGGGCTTTACAAATTCTTAAAACGAGTTTTACTCAACAAAAAAATTAGTAGCCAACAAGATATTTATTTAAAAGGTTTGATAGCACAATTGCCGAGGTATTGCTGACAGCATCATGAGTGAAACCAGGAGTCAAAGGGAGTGACAGTGGATGTACTGACAGAGAATGCCTACTGAGTGAAAGTGGCAGTAGCACTCAAACATTCCAATTAATCCAGCCATGCAAAATCTCACTGAATTAAGAATTTGCTACATAAATCTGTGTGTAGCCTATATGCCACTAATGCCTGCGTTGTACATCTGTGGGGATGTGAACATCACCCTGAGGCTGTCTTCTGTGGGTGCACAGACAGAATACCGAGTTTTTAATTTCGACCTACCATAATATCAAGTTTTAAATATCGTAGGTCAAGAATATCGACTGCAAGAATATCGTGGTACAGAATATCGAAAGTAAGGTAAGAAATATCGGTTTTTTAATATCGAAGACAGTAATATCGTTTGTAAAAATATCGTTGTTAATAATATCGATGTTTATATTAGTGTTCTGTATTTTAGTATGTGTATTAAAAGTATGTGATGTAATTTTTTGGTATAAGTGTAGTTTTTTTATTTAATGTATGTGTTAAATTTTTAGCAGTAAATACTTTTATGTAAATTAATTTTTGCGTATTTTAGTTCTGTAGCGGGTTGTGGGTTTATAGGGAATAAGGTGGGAAGTAATTTAATTATAAAAAAGTAATTATTAATTTTTATTCATTATTATTTATAATTAATTGAGTATTAATTAATTATTAATTGGTTATTAATTAATATTAATTCATTAATAGATAATTGTATTAATTGTGTTATTTTTTTAGGGGCGGGTTGTGGGTTTATAGGGGAATAGGGTGGGAAGTAATTTAATTATAATAAAGTAATTATTAATATTAATTTATTAGTATTTATAATTAATTTATTATTAATTAATTAAAAATTTGTTTATTAATTTTTATTAATTGAAAATTATATTAATTGTGTTTTTTTAGGAGCGGGTTGTGGGTTTATAGGGAATAGGGTGGGAAGTAATTTAATTATAATAAAGTAATTATTAATATTTATTTATTAGTATTTATAATTAATTTATTATTAATTAATTAATAATTGGTTATTTAATTTTAATAATTATTTAATTGCTAAGTATGTTAATTTTAACCCTCTGCTATCCAACACTTTCCCTACTGTTGCACTCTCTGGAGTGGGAATAGTAATTTTTACCCCTACGCTATCCAACACTTTCCCTACTGTTGCACTCTTTGGAGTGGGAATAGTAATTTTTACCCCTACGCTATCCAACAGTTTCCCTACTGTTGCACTCACTGGAGTGGGAATAGTAATTTGTACCCCTCCGATATCCAACACTTTCCCTACTGTTGCACTCTTTGGAGTGGGAATAGTAATTTTTACCCCTACGCTATCCAACACTTTCCCTACTGTTGCACTCACTGGAGTAGGAATAGTAATTTTACCCCTCCGCTATCCAATACTTTCCCTACTGTTGCACTCATTGGAGTGGGAATAGTAATTTTACCCCTTCGCTATCCAACACTCTCCTAACTGTTGCACTCTCTGGAGTGGGAATGGTAATTTTTACCCTTACGCTATCCAACACTTTCCCTACTGTTGCACTCTCTGGAGTGGGAATAGTAATTTTTACCCCTACGCTTTCAATCAATCAATCATGTCACTTATAAAGCGCACTACATACCCGCGAGGGTCTCAAGGCGCTGGGGGAAGAGGGGGGTGGTGCTGCTACTGATCGAAGAGCCAGGTCTTGAGGAGTCTTCTGAAGGCCAGTAGGTCTTGGGTCTGTCGGAGGTTGGTGGGGAGGGTGTTCCAGGTCTTGGCGGCGAGGTGGGAGAAGGATCTGCCGCCGGCGGTCGTTTTCCGGATGCGGGGGACTGTGGCGAGGGCGAGGCTGGTCGAGCGGAGCTGGCGGGTAGGGGTGTAGAAGCTGAGTCGTCTGTTGAGGTAGGCTGGTCCGGAGTTGTGGAGTGCTTTGTGTGCGTGGGAGAGGAGCTTGAAGGTTATCCTCTTGTTGACAGGGAGCCAGTGCAGGTCTCTCAGGTGGGGTGTGATGTGGCTGCGTCGGGGGATGTCGAGGATAAGACGTGCAGAGGCGTTCTGGATGCGTTGCAGCCGTCTCAGGAGCTTAGCCGTCGTTCCTGCGTAGAGGGCGTTTCCGTAGTCCAGCCTGCTGGTGACGAGGGCCTGGGTGACTGTTTTTCTTGTTTCGGTGGGGATCCACTTGAAGATCCTGCGGAGCATTCGGAGGATGTTGAAGCAGGATGAGGAAACGGCGTTGACCTGCTTAGTCATGGAGAGGGTGGGGTCGAGGATGACCCCTAGGTTGCGTACGTGGTCGGTGGGTGGCGGGGCTGTTCCCAGTGATGTTGGCCACCAGGAGTCGTCCCAGGCTGAAGGGTTGGAACCAAGGATGAGGACCTCCGTCTTGTCCGAGTTCAGCTTCAGGCGGCTGGTCCTCATCCATTCGGCGACGGCCTTCATTCCTTCGTGGAGGTGGCTTTGGCGGTGTGAGGGTCTTTGGTCTTTGCTTTCCAACACTTTCCCTACTGTTGCACTCTTTGGAGTGGCAATAGTAATTTTTACCCCTACGCTATCCAACACTTTCCCTACTGTTGCACTCACTGGAGTGGGAATAGTAATTTTTACCCCTATGCTATCCAACACTTTCCCTACTGTTGCACTCACTGGAGTGGGATTAGTAATTTTTACCCCTCCGCTGTCCAACACTTTCCCTACTGTTGCACTCATTGGAGTGGGAATAGTAATTTTTACCCCTTCGCTATCCAACACTCTCTGAACTGTTGCACTCTCTGGAGTGGGAATAGTAATTTTTACCCCTACGCTATCCAACACTTTCCCTACTGTTGCACTCTCTGGAGTGGGAATTGTAATTTTTACCCTTACGCTATCCAACACTTTCCCTACTGTTGCACTCTCTGGAGTGGGAATAGTAATTTTATCCCCTCCGCTATCCAATATTTTCTCTACTGTTTTAGTTAATGTAGTGTAAAATGTATTTTAAAAAGATTAAAAAATATTGTAATATTTTAATTTGTTATATATATTTTTTATTTTTTATTTATATTATTGGTGTATGTGTACTGTATTTATAATTTTTAATATGTTTTTTAACAATTTATAAGTTAGTAAAATAATTATTTATAAATATTATTAAGTAAGTATATATATTATATTTTATACATATATATGTTTAATTGATTTTTACATTATATATATTACTTATAATTTTAAACATTTTAAAATAATTTTAACTATGTTTTTTTTAATTATATGTATTATTTACTTTATTTTACATTATTTTTTATACATTTAAAAAAAACGATATTTTTAACAACGATATTTTTAACAACGATATTTTTTATCGATATTTTTGTACTTACCATTATGTAGATAGGACTTCGATATTCTGGACATCGATATTCTTGGTCGTTATTTTTGTAGCTCGATATTCTGACTGTCGATATTCTGTCAGTGATCC
Organism: Calotriton arnoldi; assembly: GCA_963921515.1. Taxonomy (NCBI): domain Eukaryota; kingdom Metazoa; phylum Chordata; class Amphibia; order Caudata; family Salamandridae; genus Calotriton; species Calotriton arnoldi. The sequence continues at coordinate 3,926,400 of CAWUFW010000156.1, forward strand.
CTTCTGTGAGAGAGAAAACATCTTTTGCTGCTATTATTGTTGTGCATGTTCTGTGAGGAAGAGAGGCTACCGTACCTACACTTGTACTCGTCTAGATGGAGATGGAAGTTTGCTTTGAGGCTATCCAATTTGTACCTTTTCGTTGTGGGAGGATAGCTTCCCAGCTTTGTGCCTCTTCTGTGAGAGAGAAACGCTTGCGCATCTTCTGCCATGGTATACATGTTCTGTGAGGCAGGGAGGCTCGTACTGCTGGTGCCCAATTTGTACTTGTTTTGTGAGGGATAGCCGCTTGTCTGATGATGTTCTAGTTGTAAACTTTGTGAGAGAGGGTATCCAACACTGTCGTTCCTGTTCTGGGAGCTTGACAGTACCATGTACTGTTCCGCTTGCTGATACCACCTGTCTTGGATGAATATCTGTTGTTACTTCACATCATTTTACAACAGGAGTTATTACATCGCAGTAAGTACTTCAGGAGTACATTTACATTAGCAATTATTATAAATTAACTTTAACTCACACCCTCACCATGCACTGCTATTACCTCACATATATACAACACTAATGAAGTTCCATGACACCATTGAGAACATCAATGCAACTTCTGATATGACATCATTGATTTCAACACTTTGCATGGCAGAGGCACAAGTTATAGTTAATTTAGGGCCAGAATTATAGGTACTTGAGATAGCCTTGACCTTCGCACCAGCCAGCTTCCTCTGGCCGGGGACCCTGCCTACATATCCCGGAATTCTCGGCCCGAGCGGGGCCTCATTGCAAACCCACCGGAGCGCAATAATTTACAGAGGTGTCCCGCAGCGCAGGACCCTCACACCAGTCAGCTTCCTCTTACCAGGGACCCTGCCTACATTTCCCGGCAGTCTCAGACCAGGCGGGGCTGCATCGCAAACGTGCCAGAGCGCAATAAATTACACGGAGGCGTCCCACAGCGTGGGACCCTCGCACCAGCCAGCTTCCTCTGACCTGGGAACCTATCTACATTTCCCAGATATCTCGCCCCGGGCCGCATCGCAAACATGCCGGAGCACAATAAATTACACAGAGGTGTCCCACAGCATTGGACGCATGCGGGTCACGCCTGGGCATGGCCCGGGCCAAGAGCGGGCCTGTCTGTGCCCGTCCACGGCCGGACGAGGCTGGGCTGGGCCCACTCTCCGAGCCCTCTGACATCATGCCTCCAATTTCAATCAGGGCCACTCGGAAGCTGAAGTCAGGTCATCAAGCCAGCTGCTTCAGGGACAGAACAACAACTCAGAGGTACTGTTTTTCACACCCCTTAGTTTCAATTTGCGGCTCTTCCTTCCCTAGGAGTTTTGATTGATTAGACTTGCCATCATTTTGGCTCCAGCATTTAAGAAATTTGTCCCTGACTATAGGTAGGAAGAAAGTGGAAGACAGCTGTTCTGTCTCAACCCCTCCAACAAAACTCACGTCAATCGGCCGGATGCTAGAACAAGCCGTCAGTGCCATCAGCAATTAAATTGCCCGAAAAGAGCGGAGTCTTTCCTTAAACCTAGGTGGTGACAGCAGGGGCTTATCCGGTCTTTCCCCTTGTTCTCTCCTGAATATGCCCTTTGTCCTACCCTCAAATGGTGCAGTTATTTCTCCCATTACCCAAGGATCCACTACAAACTGCAAAGATATTCCCCCGCCAGATACCCTACTCCCGTCAATGCTTTAAGCTCCTATTGTGACTATTGAGGCAAATATCATCAGTCCCCCTGAGCGATGGCCAAAGTTGGATCCCTTTCTTGCTGGAATAAATTGTGATGAGTACCCCTGTAGCTCAATCGCATGATCCTCCCAGGTTTCTTGCAGTAAGATCAAGTCAAATGTCTTTAGATAGTTTAGCACCTCACGCTCCTCCATCTTGTTCGCCAGGCCATTGATATTCCAGTTACATATACGGACTTTCCTTGACTCCGCCATGGGTAGTGTAGGGCAGGGCATCCCTTGTCATTGGGTGCGCTCAGTTGTTCTTGTTCGCCGTATGTGCTTTCAGCTGCGGTCTGTTAACAATGGTGTTTGGTCTTTCAACGTGGGGTCCATGTTTAAATTAGTGACCTTTGAGTGGGTGCAATAGGCTCCTCAGGAACTACTACGAGCACCCTTTAAGATTGATGTGGCAGTTTGTAGTGGACCATTGTTTTGCACCTTTAAGAAAGGCGTTGGGTAGGCTGGTTTTGTTTCAGGTTTTAGTCTTATCCCCCACTGTGAAAATATATTGGCTTCTTTCACAATTGTGTTGACTGTCTCATTTGTATTCCATACTGTCTTGGTTGCTTCTGGACACAGCTGATTGGATAGTGTTTTCCATGGTGTTTCTGTTCATGTGTATTGGGTTCGTGACCTCCCAGAACGTTCTGCTGCAGAACTTATCGATGGTGTGTTGGCCCCACATTCATCCTCGCATAGAATAAAAAGAGAACAGTCCCTTGTTAACATTTCAGTCGTCCCAGTCACGGATGGAATAGTATGGGATAAAGTACCATTCGATGTATTTGTTCTTACGGAAACCTTACAGATACCATATGTATTACGTGTTTCTATGCGTGACATAATAATACCAGGGTCACAATCGGACTTTTGGGATGTCAATGCTGTTAATTCTATGTTCTCCGAATTGCAACATTATACTGTTGATACGGAAGAGTTATACTTGAATTCTTCTAACTATGCCGATTTGTTCTGTTATCAACATTATGGACATCATTTCTTGCATAGAACAAATGGACAGTGTCCCCAATTTAATTATACCCAATGGGAACATTGCCTGATTCCACGGCAGGGTAGTTCCAATACACAAAAAAATGAAGTTTACTTATTTTACCGGTTATAATCTCACAGACCCACTATCATACTATTTTAAATTGGCCCCCACAGTTTAAAAAATATATACTCACTCAGACTAAATTAATCTATGCATCCCATTTTATTGATGAGTTAGCCTTGAAGGGATCCGATTATTGGAAGAACGATATCGATTTGAAATCTGTATGGGGTACTAAATACTGGCAAGTTCAGGGAAGTGAATCCTTATTCCGTGCATGTCTGATACGTGCTCAAATTATTTTTCTCAATGACACAGTTCAACAGACTACCTGTCTGGGTTTGGCTAAGATTAAGGAGTTGAATACTCCCACTATTCCATCCTTGGCCCTTTTTGATAATTGGCAGTCTCTTACAAATTATACTGGCGACCAACTAAATGGTATGATAAAACATGGTTCATTTAATTTTTCGATAATAGTCCCGAATGGGTGGGCTTTGTGGCCAACAGAGACGAAGGTTTGTCATTCACGTTTCATGAACACTACATCAAGGTTCACATTACATAGACCTGATCCACATTACCCACATTCCAATACTGTTACCACGTATTCTGTAGGTAAATTATGTCAACAATGGTTAGAATATTCCACATTGTCTTCTGTGAAACAACATCTTCCACTCCTATCGGAGGACATAAACCTCTCTGACTTTCTTTTGGGTCCAAAATCCCCACATTGAAAACGATTTGTTTATGCTGCATATAATGAATTATGGAAATTATCACAATTGGAAGCTGCTGTACGTTTACGCCAAATTGATCAGGAGAATTTAGATAAAGTACTTGCTGTTGTCGATAACAGCATTGATACGTTATCATCTCGTATTTATACTTTAGATAATATTATGTTTTGTGTTATTGATATTGTACAAAATGAAGTGTCTACCTTGTATCATGGTCAAAATCAACTTAGATCAGTTATGCAATTTGGTTGGACATAACAAGTACTTAAAAATGGGCGCGTACCTTTGCATTACCTGAATTGTAGTGCATTGTTCTTACCATTCAATTTAACAAGCAAACAGCAATTAATGGCTATGAAAGATGCTAGTTACACCATGCTACATAAAAACTTGAACAGCTTCCCTTCACTATAGAAACTCATTCTGAGGTATGGTTAATATACGGAGTTATCTCGTTGCCCATCTCGATGTTTCAGTTTACTGCCTGCATGAAACACTTCCCTATCGGTTGATATGAACCCCTTGTTCGAAGTTACATACATGAATTGTGGTTCCTGCCTTTCACCTATCTCTGTCAACGGGCTGAAAGAGAAGTTTTTCTAACTGGAGAAGAATGCGGCTCCATTGCCGGTCATTCCCTTGTGTGTAAACAAGTAAAAATTCACAGAGCCTATAATGTTTCTACCCCCAATGTGGCTTGTTTTTCAAAAAGAACTCCTGTTCCCGCAATTATTCCCACTCTCACATTGCTTTCAAATGGCAGTTATCTTGTCCTTAATAATCAGGACTGTTGCGGTCAGCGGGCAGGAATCCCATAGGTAGCGATTGTTTCCCAGTTAGTTACTTGTTGCAACAACGTCCTGTTTACCCCTCCACATGGGAGTGTAGATAGTTCGTTGTGGCCTTCCATTCCAACCCTGAAAACAGATTTCAATAATCTAAGCAGACTCAAAGAACTATTGGTTCAACAAGAAGTGGCTCTCACGTCAGCTTGTGAGACCTCCGAATTGCAGATGGCAAGAACGTCCAGTGAATTACAATCATTGTTAAACACGAATCTCCATTTCAGGGAATTAATACATCAAATATTTAATGCGTCTGATACCACAGTCCTAGCCCACTTTTTAGGTCTCGGCCTGGCGAAAGCAGCGCATGCGCTGCTCTCGCCATGCAGAGGGCTTCTTGGAATCAATACGGATTCCGAAGCCGTGTCCCAGCTCCGCCTTCAGCTTTCATTCGTGCGCGTCGTTTGGCGTCACGAATTATGCCAAAGGCAGTGCAATGATTGCACCGAAGGCGTGTCAATCCCTCCTTGTTGCCACCCTGTCTCCTTTTAGCCACGTCTAGCAGGATTGGATCTCTCACTTGCGGCGTTACACACTCTCCTTTATTAGCTAGGACGCACTATATTTTTCGCACAACGCCGACAGCTTGTTTAAAATGCGCGTCGGCGTGCTCCTGTTGCCACCTCCCTTGGGCCGACAGCTTGTGTTTTTTTGGCAATATGCTTTAGAGACATCTTTTTGAAATAAAACACATTATTTATACACTATGACACACTGGCTTTCCAATGCAACTAAAGCATATTATAAATAAATAAAGCAAACAGAAACACGCAGCGTTTAGATGGAAATGTGATGGAATAGATTTAGCAGCCGACTTTACAACTCCATATTTGCCACTCTATCTGCCTGCCGTATGTTTACATTTATTAACAGCGATGTTTTTTGCAGAGCATTCCTGCTCCTGTTCCGCCTACGTTCTGTATACTGTAGTATGTCATCAGTTGCAATGCAGCGACTAACAATGACTAGCTTCCTATTGTTGCAAGCAGACATCGTACAACCTTTGTTTAAGCGTTAAATTGGTCGTGAAATCAAGAATGTTGTCACAATTTGTATTCAAATATTCATTTGTGCTACGCTCCGTATTCGGCACTTTATCTCCCTGACGTCTGTTTTCTTTTATTACCGGCGCAATTTTTTGTTTACTTTGTTTCCTGCTCGTGTTCCAAGCTTCCTGCCATAATTTGCACTTTATCAGCCTGGTGTTTTAATGCACCTAAAACATATTATAAATAAAGAAAGCAAACAGAAACACGCAGTGTTTAGATGGGAATGTGACGTAATAGATTTAGTGGTCGACTTTAAAGCTCTGTATTTGCCACTCTGTCTGCCTGCCGTACGTTTTCATACATTACCGGCGCTATTTTTTGCAGAGCATTCCTGCTTGTGTTCAGACCTACGCTCTGTATATTGCACTATGTCTGGGTACTGTTTGCTTTATTTTATGACCGGCTCAATTTTTTGTTTGTTAACTATTAGCATTCACTAATACGTTTGCTTTCCTCAATCCCAGGGCTAAACTAAACTGTTATAAGCACTATCCCTTTCATGCTTGCTTCCAGACCCCGTAGGTTGCCTTTTAAAACATACATACATACATAAACCACAGCCAGTGGCAAATGCACTAGGTTTCGTCTATGTGATTAATAATATTTTTTGTTGTTGTATGTTCTGGCTTTGTGAACAGCTGTGCAAGATAAAGAAACCCTGTAAAAGTGTTATACTTGTTTATTGAGAAAGGCAATACATTGTGCAGTAAAAGGTGGTAATATAAAAAGCTAAATTATAACACATGGCTAGCATCGCGATAATTGGTCATCATAGGTAGTCAGACTAATACACATGGCGGACAGAGTGACTGCACAAACGCTAGAAGCTCAACATAGTCTGAGAGGAGCGCATCAGAAACTAAATAAAGACAAGGTCGGAAATGATACAATGTGCTAATATGCGTAGTAGGCAGTACTTTAAATAATGTGCTTAAAAAGTGCTGAGGGAAAATGGCGAAATTTACAGGTTTAATAAGTGACACAGTTCACTAACAGTCATGAGACATTAAAGCTTACTAATTAAGCACACAATACAAACAAGCATTGAAAATGCAATAGGTCTCGCCTTTGATTAAGTTAAAGCCATTTGCTTTGCTAATGGTATTGTATAGCGAAGCAAATGGCTTTAACTTAATGAAAGGCGAGACCTATTGCATTTTTAATGCTTGTTTAAACTTGTGGGCTCCGTCCTGATACTTCTTTTCAAACAATTTTGGGAGTAATCTCTGCTTTTATACATTTCATTTTTTCCAGCGTGTTCGGTGGGTTCCCACTGATGCTCATCTTGATTTGTGGCATCATAGTTCTATCCCTTCTGGACCGCAAAGGCTGCTCCATCTGTGGTTCTGCCCGGACAGGGACAGCTGCAGCTGTACCGTGAGCAGATGCGTCAGCTTTTTGGATTGATGCCATTGGAAGCTTTAGATGCCGATTCCTGTCTGACTTTCCGATATGCGTACTTCACCTGTGTGCAACCTGTGTTTCATTGCATCCGGTGCCCCTTCCAGTGGGCCCTGGATATCTGCCTGGCTACACCATCACACACTGCCCTGGATTTTGAACTGTTGATGGGTCCCTTGATGTCCCATAACCAGGAATGTTCCTTGGGTAGGCGGCTTGTGTACAATCCATCGTTGAGGCCAGTGGCCGGAGCAACTCCCTGTGCACATGTACAGCATCTCTTGAATCTGAGTTTTATTGAAGTTAACAGAGGTTCTCCTTGGATGGTCCTAGCATCTGCAGGATATGAGGACCATATCTGTTTGTTTGACCTGCTCAATTGGATGGCTGCGCTTTTTGTTTTGGAAGCTTCGGATGGTTTACTAGAGTTAATGGCTTACCACTTGGCATCCTGCGTACTTGGTCCTGATGATATGCTGTAATTGCATATATTTTTGTGTACAAAACTTTCCTTCTTATTCGGCTGTATTTTGCATTAGACACTCGCCAGAGACGTTTTGGTTCTGCTTATCCCTGACTTCTGTCGTCATTTCATGCTGCCATCCTGACCAGGGGGAGGGTGTCACATGTGCCGTGCAGCCATTGTTGTTTTCCCTATGTTAGCATGAGCCCGCTGCAGACTGTCCTCTGCTTTGCGCACGTTACTACACATACTTGTTTTGCCTTGTGCCACACTGTAACTTTCACATAGAACATGCTGTTGTTTTTGCATTCTGTTCTTTCCTGGGATTTAGTCTGAACACTGCAGACAAGGTCAAACAACAATGCCCCTTGTTATTCTGTTCTGGTCAGGCCCTAGCATCTAGACAAAACATGCAGATGCAGCTGTTGTTTGGGAACATGAACTTTTGTCATATAGCTATGCACGGATCGGTAACACACTTGGAGAGGGATCTTTCCAGGGAAGAGAGAGTGACAGCATCTGTGATGTAGATCTTGCATCTATAGATACTAAGATACAGGGTCTGCTGCTAACACCCAGAGATCTTCTGATAGATAATCATTTTGCTTCTGTAGAAGGGGAGGAAGGTTTGTCTATGATGACAGCTCCTTTTATGATTTACGGACTACTTGCTATGCTAACTGTATTTGTGTTAGGCATTTTTCTACTTGTTGTGACACGAATACTGCATACTAGAACATGTTAGTTAAAATAAACGTTTTAACCCTTTCACGTGTTTCTGTCAGAATTTATTGTGGACTAGTACGAGAGTGAGAGCGAAAGGGTGTCTCCTGCAATTGTGATTCCTGAGAGGGTCGGTAGTGTTGTGTTCTGGGGTGTCTAATCACTTGTTCCTCTGTGAGTGAGTAGGAGGGCAAGTGAGACACTATAGCTAGTCGGTCCCAGGGCTCATGAGTACTCAGGTGGTAGGATGACTCAGTCCCTGCCTACTTAGGTTCCATGATCCCAAGCATAGTTCTATGACTCCGCAGAATCCCTGCAACAAACCCAGCAGGAAAGCTAGGCAGGGATATTATACTCGATTGTCTAACATTGGATAAGGCCTACTCTATTCCATGACTAAGTTATGTACGGGACACTCTAGGAACCCTGGGATTATCCTCTTGGTTTAATAAACTTAGCAGTATTTCCAAAACGGTTATGGCAAAGGTGAAAGCATCATTCATGGAGCACTGTGCAGACACAAGAAAGAAAAATGAGTTAGCAAAACCCTCAGTTTTGAATTATTGCAGATCTTTATTCACAGGTGAACCCGCTATGTAGTCATCTTTAGATCTCACAAGATGGGAGCGATCACTCCTCTTCCGCTTTAGGGCAGGGTCACTTTATTGGTCCCTGTTTTTTTTAAAACTCTTTAGACCTAGAGGGAAGCATAAGTATCCACTTGCCCCTGTGACAATCAATCTGTACAATCACTTTAGCACTTTATGTTTTTTCGAAAATTGCACAGTTTAGCATGCAAGCACTTTCTGAATCCTTTGTTATGCAAGTTTGGATTCCGATGGTGTAGAGTAGCTTTGATCCACTTACAATTTTTAAGTTCACCTGAAATTTCCTACCATGTCTGCACCTTTTTGAAAGCAGCCACTCGGGCTAGAAAAACTATGATAGGCTACCTTCCTCAACTATATGCATGTTGTGGGTCATTAGGTAGACGCCAATATACTTTTTTCCCCATGGGTGGAGAGTGATTTCCCGTGTTTGCTCTTTTCTCTGTTTGCTTATTAGCTCACGTTTAGATAGTCATGACTCGTACGGTGCCTGCCATCGATAGGTGGAGTTAGGCTGAGGTGCCCCTTTTAACTCCTGTGTTAGAAGGAGCACATAGCAGACCCTATTTGAGGTTTTTGTTCTCCTTCTTTTTCTCTTACTCTCCTTTAACCTCGGCCAACTGTGATATGAGGTTATTGATGCCTAAAACCTGTTTGCGAATGGCACTTCCCGTTCTTTAATAAGCTTGGCTATTCGATGAAATGTGGAGTCTCAAAGCACATTAATGCATATACATTTTTTATCATTTTTAGTCTAATGTAAAATAGTTTTTACATTTTTGAGAGATCATTAATATGTATTATATTTTATGTACTTCTATGGTCAACTTCTAATAAGACCGAATAAAGATTTTGAATTGAATTGAATTGAGATAGCTATGAATGGTGAATTTCAGTGGTTTTGTTAGTTTAAAACAGTATGTTCTAACCAGCATTTTCAACTCCTATAATATTCCTTTAAGTTTTGTATTTTTTCAGTGAATTTCTCAGGTTTTTTAATGCAAATTAAGACATTATTACCATACCTAACTATAATGTCACTTCAACCTTTGTTTGTTTCAGTTAATATATACAGACAGACAGACAGACAGACATTCGAAAATGCATATAAATATATATCTAATACAAGTTGGTCAAAAGCCTCCCAGCCAGCAGTGTTGGTACCTTGCAGCAGTACCAATATCTGACAGTAATATCCCAAAAAGCAATCCCCTCCAGTTACGAGTTAGAAAAACACTGGCACTCAGAGATCAAATCAATCCATTTAATGAGATGTGTTTCGGGGTTTCTGCCTTCATCAGTTTCAACATGCACTACCACCACCCGTAAAAACATAAATACATATTATCCATTAGAAGAAAAAAAAGACTATTCCCCATTAAAGCGTACCTATTTCAATTTCAGCAAAGCAGTCCACACTTCACCATGTCCAACTGTATGGTACATATACTCATTTTACTTTGCCCCATGTATTTCTCCCTTAATTATTTCAAATTAATTACCCTTGTTTTCATTTGAAAAATTAGAAAATACATTTAATCCATTGTACACTGTGTACGATATAAACTTGTTTCAACGTTTCACAATCAAATCATTGGCATCCCTGAGATGACACTAGAAAATCAAAAAATATACAAATGATGTCCCTCATAATTCAAAAAATCAATCACTAATGCTGCTGGCATCTACTTCATATTCCAGTTCTACCAGAGCTTCTCTCTCATTTAGTGTTTCGCACCCTCTGGTGGTTAATGTTTCTAATGTTATGATTGATTAGGATGTGCTACGATTTACTCCAGGATCGGCTGGACAGAAGCCTCTTTGATTTGGAAGAATTTGGGTATCTAAAATGTGGTAATCCCACAGTCCCCTGCCTGTTGCCCAAAGTACATAAGGACCTGACCAACCCCCCAGGCAGGCCCTTAGGGAGATATTCACAAAGAAGTGGCGGTGAGAGGCGTTAGCCTCCTTGGTTAACGCCTCTCACCGCCACTTCGGAAACGCCAGGCTGCACCCTATTCACAAGAATGTGGTGCAGCCTGGCGTTTCCCCAGCGACGGCGCTAAGTCTCACGACTTAACGCCAAAACAGGCACCCTTGCACCAGAGCGCAAGGGTGTCTGCGAGCAGGAGGTTTGTTAATGCACAGGAAGGTGTCCCTTCCTGTACATTAACAAACCGAAAATACCAGTTTGCTTTTTCCATGTGTTGCTACATGCAGCACACATAGAAAGCAAAACGAGGAGAAATAAACCTTTTCTCCTCGTTTAGCCCCCTTAAGACCTGATTTTCTAGGTCTTAAGTTTGGCGCTACCACCATTATCGCCGCCCTTGATAATGGCGGTAGCATCAAACTCAATGGGTGTTGCGGTGGCACGCCCACCGCAACACCCACTGCACGCCCTTTCACGCTAAGTTTAGCGTGAAAGGGGCCCTATTCTCAAGGCAGCTTTAAGCCACGTTAAGTGGGTTAACGCTGCCTTGAGAATAGGGCGCTGGCCCTATTGCCACGGGAACGTCAATAAAAGTGACGTTCCTGTGGCGATAGGGGCTTGTGAATATGCCCCTTAGTGTCTTTGAAGGGTAGATTGTTGGAAACCACCTCGATCTACATTAATCACTTACTATTAACGTTTGTGTTGGATGTAAATTATATTGCCAGGACAGTACAGATTTTAAGCAGAAAATAGCTAATATATACTGGGAACCCGCATACCTACCCTTAACCCTTGATGTGCAATAACTATACACTTAAATTCAGCATCAAGACAACATAAATGCATGTAGGTTTTTCCTAAAGAAAAGACCACTGAGATTTTACTATCGTTCGAATATGCTGTTAGAAATTATCACATTTGCTTTTGTAGTGTAGCTCCTATTTCCCTAATAGGCTCTGCGCATTGGAATAATATATCCTATAGGTTTGACATAGGACTAAGGTCAGTATGTCCCTATCGAGTATATTAAACTTAATTACTTGTGCCAGCTAGCTCAGAGGCCACTAGAAACTTATTGACGACAAGAAGGGAGTAGTTTCTGGCAGCCGCAAAACATGACCACTTTGTTTCCCTTTAGAATCAGAACGTGTCCCAGAGTCGTGGAAACAATAGATAACTATTTCACTCAGCTCAATCATGCATGATTAGTTTTCCTCAAAGTTACACAGAAAGAACAGACGGGCGTTTCAATAAAAGATTTATTGAACAGTCTTGTTTCTGGATGTAAGTAAAATGTGCTATTACGATCACAAGACAGTATGCGAGATAAATAATGTACAGTGTGAGTAGTAGAAATAAATAATACTGCGATAGCATTATCTTTTAGTATATATGCATTTACATAAATATGCGAGTACTCATACGATGCATTGCTAACCTAGTTCTACCCCAATGTACCTAACCTGTCCTAGGTGTAGGGAAAGGTATGAAGTAGGTGAAGTATTCCTTACTATGGTATACTAAGAGTATGTTAAGCCTAGTATGCCTAGTATGCCAAGATTCCCTCTAGGTTCTTATCAGCTCCATACCTGAAGAATGAGAGAGATAGGAATCTCTTTGCCAGACTCGAACTCCAACACCCCGCAAGGGAAGTCAGATCACTGGAAGCTGGACTCTCTGCGTGCAGGGATGACAGCGTCTTCTCAGTGCGTCAGGCCGGGTAACGGGCTCCTCTGAAGTCGAGGTCTCCTCTGATTTACAGGGGCTAGGGAAGGTATATTTATACCTGAGAGGTACCTCAGAATGTTAGCATTGACGTGAGTCGGACAGCGGAAGACGTCATGAATGAACCCCTAAGGAATAATGGTTCATGCATAATATATGAGTCCTTGAAGAAATCAATAGTCCTGGGCTAGGGAAACTCCCGCAGCCTAAGGGTCTGTTCTTCATGAACTCGTTGTGACATTAAGGTGGACGGATGTCGGAGACCATGCCTGTATTTGGAGTGCACGGTTTAATGCCTAAATAAGGGCTGGGATTTTATGCCTATATAAGGGCAGGGCGAATTGTGCCTATATAAGGACATGATACTGGAAAGCTCGTTTATGGACACCCTAAGAGGAATACAACACCCACTCCACTTTCATGTGTACGATAATACTAAAATGCTAAACATTTAAAATGCTAAACATTAATTGGAGTACCGCATATTTAAAAAATATTTCTTAAAAGCATTAAAAACATAGTAAAAATGCAAAAGGTACTGTACATTTTAAGCATTGCTTTTCATTTCAGGCATACATTTTAAAATAAAATGCAAGTTGAAAAAATAAGCAGTAGTATATGCATGTGACAAAAAAATGATCGATAAGTTTGTTCAAAATCAAAGTCATTTCATGTCATGGAAATTAATAAACTGTTTTAGACACACAAGATGACTAAGTGTCCATGGAAGTACAGCGAAGTCTGTACTATAAGGCTAGTTCTACTTTAAGCAGATTGAAGTGCCATTTTCGTTCGAAAAATGGGACAAAAGTTCAATTTTGGTAGAGTTCCAAGTTTTTTGAAAATGAAGGCCAAATTGTTACTGCATCTCTGGAACACTGTATGCGGAATCAGTGTCAGTTTATGGGTCTGGTGTAAACATGAGATCATCTATTTCTATAGACAAAACATCCTCCACTGAAGTTGGTGTCAGTTGGAACACCTCGTGTAGTAGATTAACTGCACAGAGATGAGAAGCATCGCTTCCAGCATAGGTTGCCGTAGCAATGTTCGCGTCCATTGTTACCTGTGTGCCTGTAGATCTTTCTCGTACCTCAGCAGCAGCCGGAAGCATCTGTGAGATCTCAATAAATGCTGACATCAGGATTGGTAGCCTCTGGGGACAACACAGAGCATGGGCCATTATCTGGACCAGCAGAGTATCGACATCCTTTGGCATTGCTGATGGAAATGTTAGACAGGTGTCTAACAAGCATTCTTCACCGCATAGCAGGCATCGTAGAACAGGTAAGATGCAATCTTGCCAGATTGGTCTGAATGACAGGAACCACGTGGTATTCAGGTCCCGTAGACGAGTCATGCCCAAAAGCTGTACTATTCGCTCACGGCACTTTCTTTTAAGGAGAGCTTTCTCCATTTCGCTCGGAGTGATGTCTGCGAATAGGCTGGCCATAGCGTAATAGCAGGAAGAGAAATAGAATTCCGGCAACAAGTGCTAGAATTAATGGTATGCCACCAAACACCGAATGTGCAAAGTTCAGGATGATTCCGAGTATTGCCTGGAAAGGTGCTAACAGACCTGAACAGATGCTCTTAAATACATGTACAATTCCACTTGTATCAGACATGTTGAAGATACGTGTTATCATTTCTACAAAATGTATAGGGCAGTTTGTACGTATTAAAGTCTGTATCTCAGCCGAAGTCCTTGCTACTTGTAGATCATAGGTTTCTTTGGCCGAGGTCAAAGGCACTGTTTGCTGTAAAAGCATGGCTTTCATTCTGCTCAAAGTATCAAATCTTATAAAAGAGACGTTCAGCGAAGGCCATAGAGGCGACTCCCTGACTGTGTCTATTGGGGAAACAATACTTGCATACAGCAAGTGACCCTGGAGTTGACCGTTACTAGATATGGGATGCCTGGCAACATGCCACAGCAACTCTGATCATTCAACATGAGGTGACTCCCATTAGAAAGTTGTCCAAACATTGGATTAATCACAGCAGCTGGTGTACCCTGCTGATGGCAAGACAAATTTGCCACAGAACCATTGCAAGCCCCGTGTAAAGAAATGTCCTGACATATAAGTCAACCGCTCAGTGCACGTTTACAGTGTGTACCGCTCAAAAACACTTCACGATCCCCACTCCAACATCTATATGTATACGGTAAATCCCAAGATGTCTTAATGTATTCCTTACCCAACCTTTCATATTTGCCTGCTTGCATTTGTCTGAGGCAATACTGAAACTGAAAAGTAGTCACAGGTAATGTTATTTTGCCATGAATAAGCCATTCTGTAGCTGGTTTTTCTGCCACTGTGAATGGTAATTTTTCCAGTTTTTCAATGCTCAGCACTGTATACCTTGCTCCTCTTTGTGCCAATTCGATCTGTTTATCAGTCAGATTGTATTCTGCAAACAGAGCTGACGTGTTAATAAAACACCAAGGCACATAGCCCGCTCGCAAAGATTGCAGCGTCCAGCTTAATAACACAATAGAACGTAATTGAGATTGACCGTGTTGTAACATCGCCAAATCTTGTTCTAGTATGTCGATAGCAGAGGATACAATGCCATCCAAAGAATATATTCTGGAGGACAAAGTTGTTAACCCATTGTCGACCACAGAGAGTGTTTTCTCTAAATTAATACGATCAAGTTCACGTATTCGTTCTGCGGCCTCCATCTGTGATACTTTCCATGCTTCATTATAGGCAGCATAAATGCCGGCATATATGAAACGTTTTTGACGCGGTTTTCTTGGTCCAAGCAAGAATTCCCTAAGGTCTGCGTCGTCTTTAAGTAAGGATAAGTGTTGTCTCACATCCTGTAGTGTAGACTTATGCAGCCAATCGAGGCATAATTTACCTACACTGTATGTTGTTACTACCCCCGGAGGCTGTCTTTGGACGTATCTTGGGTCTGGCCTATTAATAGTAAAGCCCTGAGTTTTATTCAGGAATCTTTCCTGACAGTTATTCGTGTCTGTGGGCCAGATCAACCAATTTTTCCAATCAGGATTAGATCTGTTGAGTTGTAGTATATTGTCAACTGTCACCACTGCCTTTGTATTATTATCACTAGCAGGAGTTGGCACAGAAGGTGTTTTCATCTCTTTGATCTTGGCTAATCCAAGACAAGATGTTTGTTGGACAGTTTCATTCAAAAACATTATTTGTTCAGGGATGATGCAGGCTCTAAATAAAGCTTCTATCCCCTGCACTTGCCATTCTTTAGTACCCCAGACAGTTTTTGTGTCTACTGTGTCTTTCCATAAGTCGAAACCCTGTCTAGACAGTTGGGCAATAAATGCTTCAGAGTAAATCTGTTTTGTATTGGTTAACATAATTTTCAGTCCTGTTTTGTTTACATTTTTATAGTAAAACGTTTCTGGATTAGATGTATTGTAACCTGAAAAATATGGAAACTTATTAGCAAATGTTTTTGAACTACCTTTAGGTGGTGTAGGACAATGTTCCCATTGGTTAAACATAAACACATTTCTTGGATATGCAAATTTATGCAAATAATGATGACCATAGTGGTTGTAACAATACATTTGTTCATAGTCTGATGAACCCTCTAAATATTCATTTTTAGAAAATGCAGCAGATTTTTCTAGGTCAAACATTATGTCATTAACAGTCTCAAAGTCCCAATCATCAGAATAGGTACTGGACGAAATTAGATCACTTAGTGAAATTTTAAACAAATGTGGAATGTTCAATTGTTCAGTCGGGCCGAAGATGTCAAAATCTGTTTTGTCCCACACTATACCATCCTGTATAGGAACAGCTGTGATGTTCACTGATGACAAGTCTCTTGCTTCACGATGGGAAGATTTATGAGGTCTCAAAAGTACGTTCACGTCTTTTCCTTCAGTATTCACATGGATGTATCTGCCACTTATAAGCACGCTCACAGTTGTTACCAAAGCTAGCCAGAGCAGGAAAACAAAAAGTCCAGATATAATCCAGAGTTCAATCCATGGAGAAACCAGATAAGTCTTTTTTCAAAAAGTGAAGAAAGTCTTGTACTTGCTGCTTGAATTTCAATGATGCTGGCGTCGTTTCAGGTTCACTCGGATCTTCTGAGAACGTATCAAAGTTAATGAAATAGCCAGAAGCAGTTCTGTCAATTGTTGGAATTGCATCAGGATTTGTTGAAATCACTGGAACCAGTTGATCACTTGCCACGTTGGTGTAGACAGGTGTATTTGGATGAACTGTTACTTGATTGTCAAGAGGGATGAGTTCCAGAGCGTTGTTGCTTAGTCCTCCATCAGTTACAGCTGATTTCTCGATAGTTATCAGTCTTTCAGTCTGAACCTCTTGGATAGTAGCGAGAGGAGTGCGTCTGCTACTAGATCGGAGTCCACGAGGCCTACTATTTAGTATTGGTCACATACTGTGGTTTGATCAGGTCTATGGACACAAATCTTTTCTCCTTTCTTCCAGCAAGGGGCGGCAGAAGTACTGTTCTTGTTCCTTGAACTGCTAGGACAGGTACTGGTTGTCTGTAAGAAGGTCCAAATTCCTTCTTGTCCGCAATCTTTTTTCTGACTAGATCCCCAACTTTTGGAATCCAGACAGGCCTTGCTGGGACCGCCGTTTTTCCCCAGTGGTGGCTGGCTGTAGGAATACGTTGCTTTGTTTCGTTCTTAACTCATTCAGTTCCTGTAAAACAGCCAAACGATCTTTGATATCAAACAGTTTATTGTTCACCACTGTGCCTACGTGTTCAAGGTCTGGTACCCACATTCTTGTCCCAAATAGGACCTCATATGGAGTGACTCTCCCTAGAGAACTTCTTGGCAGATTGTTCAATGAGCGTTGGACCCCATTAAGGTGTTTGACCCACCCATCACCCGAACCTAATACCCTAGCTGTGATAGACTGCTTTATGTCCCGGTTTTTCCTTTCCACAACCGAATTTCCCTCAGGATGGAATGGAGAGGAGTACCGCAATGCAACGCCCAGACTGGCCATGGCTTCTTTGTAAGCCCGAGAGCTAAACGCAGGACCCTGGTCAGAATGTAGCGTGCCTATTGCGTATGTGCCGATAAAGACTCGCAAATCTTTTATAACAGTTCGAGCGTCAGCCGAGCGCTGAGGCCATATCCATAGGAACCTAGATTCAGTATTTGTGGGAATGCCTTTGTCCAGTAGGACGCAGGCACGTAGATAGTCTAATGCTGTCTAACAATGGTGTCTGTACTGGGTTGCCGCATTAGCAGCATGGTGTATGGTGGCTCTCTCGCTGTAATTTACAGTCTAAGCAGTTGTTGATGAATATGTGAATTTCTGTATTCATTCCAGGCCACCAGTACATCTCTTTTAACGTCAAAATTGTTTTAGAGATTCCTTGATGTGACAGATCCTCCCCCAAATGCGTTTCATAAATCAAGGCTGCTCTACGTTCCATGTTTGGAATTACCCTAACCCCACTCCAGGGATTCGAGCAAAAGGAACGTTGTTCGCATCAATTACATAAGAGTACTTGAGTGGAAACTTTTTTGGTAACGCTGCACTGCTGCCCTTGCTTGAAGCATTGACAGCCAACATTATCTCACCGTCTATTTTTGTTTTTGAACGAGTGATCGCAGCTACGGAAGCCGTCTGAACAGCCCCCTTTGCGGCTTCATCAGCCAATGAATTCCCTGCAACGTGAACGCCATCACGTTGATGACTCAGTGTGTGAATCACGTGAGCCTTTGGTAGTTCGTTTTTCAACTGAACTACTTGTTCCCAAAGCATTTTATGCTTTATTGTGCCACCTTTCGCATCTTTGAAACCATTTTCAAGCCAGTTTCGTATATAGTCATTATACGACTGAACACAGTAAAAGGAATCGCACACTATTAGTGTGGGGAATTCTCGATCTGTACTTTCAAGTGCCAGTTTGAATGCTTGTAGTTCAGCTCGCTGAGCTGTACAATCTCCTAGAGATTGAGTTTTTGTGACCATAGGTCTGAAGATGCCATCTCGCATGCGACCTTTAACGATTGCACACGCTGCACTGTAAGCTTGCTTACTCCCTGTTGCGGGCTGTGCGGATCCGTCAGTGTAAATTATGTATTCTTACTGATCGAGAGGCAGAATTTCAGTAGGCAGAGGACATTCTTGTTCATATTGCAGGAATGCTTGTGTTTTTAAATCTGGATCAAAAACATATTCAACATCTGTTGCAGCAAGAGAATTAACCCATTGTATCCATCTTGGATGTAATGTTTTAGCATTTGGAATGCTTGCTTTTGTGACCGCTTCTAAAGCTGGTACCAGGGTTACGACAATAATGCGTTTCCCCTGGGCTAAGGCTCTTTCTTTTGCTACAGCGGTTTGAACTGCTGTCAGAATTTTTTCAGTTGAACTGAAGCGCATTTCCGCTTGTGTGTACAAATGAGATTTGTATGCGATTGGTATTTTCTCACCCTCATTGAAGGTTAAGTAGGTGAATCCGCATTGACCCGAAATTATTCGGATCACCAAATTTCTTTGACTTACACGTGTCTGTAAGTGATTTGTTGCTAACATGTTAGCCTGGAGTGAACGCAAGATTTCTGTGTGTTCCTGTGTCCAGTTTTTGATCGAAAAATCAGGTTTGATTAATGCGTAGAGAGGTTTAACCCTTTCTGCGTAATTTAGAATGTATGTTCTTCCAAAGTTTAGGAAACCCAGGATGGATTGTAAGCTTTGTAGCGTTTTTGGAGGTTGGAGCAGCGCACACTTCTCTAGAAAGTTAGCTGCCAAGCTCTTGCCTTCACTTGAAAGCTCATATCCCAAAAATAGGACATTGAGATGGGCAATTCGGGACTTTTTAAAGTTGAACTTGTAGCCCTCAGAGGCGAAACCCAGTATAATGGTGCTCACCCTGTTCAAGTGTTTTTCCAGGTCATCGTCTGTCAGATAGATGTCATCGACATAGGACAATGCCTCATTGTCATAAATTTGTAGTAACTCCGTTACCCTCGCTGAGAATAAACCTGGGCTGTTCTTGAACCCTTGTGGGAGTCGACAAAAGTGACGCTGGGTCCCCATTATGGAGAATGCTGTTAAGTACCTGCTTTCAGGTGCTATGTTTTGACAAAAGAAACCATTTGAGATGTCTAATGTTGTTTTATATTTTTTACGCACAATGTTATTCATTAATGCTGTGCTATGTGCATTTTGCACTGCAAAGGTTTTTGAACAAGTGTTTAAGTGTCTGTAATCAAAAACTAGACGATATGTATTGTCTGGTTTGGAGACAGGAAACAAAGGATTGTTCATTGAGGAGGTGCATGTTTCAATCACCCCTTGGTATTCAAGTTGATCTAAGATCTCCCTGACCTGTTTTTTAGCTTCTTGCTTTATTGGGTACTGCCGTTGTGCAGTTGGTTCATGTTCGATGTTTCAGATGTATTTTATGGTGAAGTGAGTCTTCATCCCATCCTACATGATTTTTATATAATGCTGGGGCCTGGGCCACTGCCCATTTCCTGGCATATGTATATCTTAGATGAATTGGAATATGGTTGGAGAAGGCAGGCATAATAATGTCCTCGCCATGTGGGCACTCCCTGACAAATTGTGGTGGCCAGTCCTTTTCTGCTAGAAGTATGTCATAGCCCTTTGATAGTCTTTCCCAAAAAAGTGCTTTCACCTGTCTTAGGTTTGTCTCCCTCCATCCGGAGTGTTATTTCATATAACTTTTGTGGCGTACTAACCCTGGTGTCTACAATCTCAACTGTGATGTACTCATTCAAGTCCACTATCTCCAGAAGTTCCTTCAGGTTCTGGCGAACTATTGTGACTTCTGCTGCACTGTCCAGCATTGTCTGAGCCCATTCTCCGTTCTTGAGTTGTGTTCTCAGTATTCTCGGCATGTCTGATCTTCAGACCTGCTACTTTCTTTTGGAGAATTGAGGTTTTGCTTTAGTTTTTGGAGCGTGTTTTTCGTCTTTTGATTTCACGCGTTCTTCTCTATGTTCTGATCGTCCTCTTCTTTCCGAAGTCTTTGATGAGATCTGAAAGGGACGAGAGGAACGTGTATCAGTATCTTGATACCTATCAGGTTTTCTCAAATTATCCCTATTCCTGAGGTTATACCTCCTTTCAGAGGGCTCCTTTTGAGGAGACCTACCCCGAGATTGAGAACGTTTCTCGTTTAGAATTTTGTTTATTAGTCTCCCACTTCTTTTTACAAGATGTAGGAGGTTGTTTAATAGAGTCCTTCTCAGGACTTTCAGATAGTTTCGGCTTCACTGGTCTTCCACCCAAACTATCTCTGCCTAATTCTGCATAAGATTGTTCTATAATTCTGGGTAGCTCTGTTTGATGTTCAGTAACATCAAATTCCCTTAATTTTTGGCGGATCGCCACTGCTGCTGCCTCCCCTTTAATATTAGATAATATTATTGTTGAGACCTGGTCGAAATTTTTCAGTAATTTCATACCTAAATTCAGAGCCGGCTCTGCCCCGTATTCATTTTGAATTTGTTTCAGGACATCTGGTATTACCGCAATTGATGGAATGCCATGTGTTTTAGTATAGATGGCAGCAAAGACTGAGCCCCAAGTGGTGCAGTCTTCCAGTTGTGGTGTGATCCCCATCGGTAAACTGATTGTCAGTATTCTGTGTTTCTCATACGGGCTAGTATTTGGAAATACTGCTTCGATTTGAGTAATTTTTTGAACTATCCAAAATGGAATTTGCTCACGTTTTGTGGGCATTTTACCCATGACTGCGTATAGAGTCTGTGGTGTAATCTTTAGTGTATTCCCCTGGTGAGGAGTTTGATTTGGAATTGTTAATGGTGGTTGGACTGTGAAAGTCCGCATGACATATTGGACCAATTGTCTGTATATTTTTATTAACTCTATGAGTTGAGTAAGTAGTTCCTCGTCTGACATTTCTTCAATGTCGGGATGAGGTGTGTAGCCTGACTAGAATCGGCCATGTTGCTCCTGGTCTACCTAGTGGACCGAGCCTGGTAGATGTTTTAGCGCTTAAACCAGGCTGATGCTCTTAATGGAATTTCAATATCCTCGAAATGGAATGTATTCCTCTGGTGGATCATCTTCTTTGTAGAAGTGAAACATTTTTGTTACTGGATTGGATTCAGGAAATATTACCCATGAATAGAATACCTCTGTCTGAAAGGATTCGTGTGCCTCTATCACGAAAACTGCTCTACCGCCTCTTGGTGGTAGGCCATGTTTTATGAGTTTTAGAGTGATGGCTCTTCTTAAGTTTGGATGGATGTCTATAACACCCTCCTCGGTTTCATTTAAACCGGTAAAGTTAAAAACTGCTGCTTGGGCTGGATCAGCCGCAGCTCCACCGTTTCCGGTGGCATCGTCCGGAGTCAGGACATTTTATTGTTTGAAAAATGTAGAACAAGTTTCAAGGAAACAAAGATAAGGTGCACAATATTTTTGGAACACTGTATCCTTCAACGTTGAGCAAACCAAACAGCTAATATATAGGGTACTACCCTATGTAGCCTTGGTGGATACTTAACCCTGCCCACTCCAGACGTCTTTTGGAGTATATGGGTAGGGGTCTCTGAGAGAAAAAGCACTGCTGAGTTACTCAGTATCTAACGTTGAATTACCGCCTTACCAAACCGTTGGGCGCCATGTAGTGTAGCTCCTATTTCCCTAATAGGCTCTGCGCATTGGAATAATATATCCTATAGGTTTGACATAGGACTACGGTCAGTATGTCCCTATCGAGTATATTAAACTTAATTACTTGTGCCAGCTAGCTCAGAGGCCACTAGAAACTCCTTGACGACAAAAAGGGAGTAGTTTCTGGCAGCCACAAAACATGACCACTTTGTTTCCCTTTAGAATCAGAACGTGTCCCAGAGTCGTGGAAACAATAGATAACTATTTCACTCAGCTCAATCGTGCATGCTTAGTTTTCCTCAAAGTTACACAGAAAGAACAGACGGGCGTTTCAGTAAAAGATTTATTGAACAGTCTTGTTTCTGGTGTAAGTAAAATGTGCTGTTACGATCACAAGACAGTATGCGAGATAAATAATGTACAGTGTGAGCAGTAGAAATAAATAATACTGCGATAGCATTATCTTTTAGTATATATGCACAGACTAATAATGCGAGTACTCATACGATGCGTTTCTAATATAGTTCTACCCCAATGTACCTAACCTAACCTAGGTATAGGGAGAGGTATGAAGTAGGTGAAGTATTCCTTACTATGGTATACTAAGAGTATGTTAAGCCTAGTATGCCTAGTATGCCAAGAGTCCCTCTAGGTTCTTGTCAGCTCCATACCTGAAGAATGAGAGAGGTAGGAATCTCTTTGCCAGACTCGAACTCCAACACCCCGCAAGGGAAGTCAGATCACTGGAAGCTGGACTCTCTGCGTGCAGGGATGACAGCGTCTTCTCAGTGCGTCAGGCCGGGAAACGGGCTCCTCTGAAGTCGAGGTCTCCTCTGATTTACAAGGGCTAGGGAAGGTATATTTATACCTGAGAGGTACCTCAGAATGTTAGCATTGACGTGAGTCGGACAGCGGAAGACGTCATGAATGAACTCCTAAGGAATAATGGTTCATGCATAATATATGAGTCCTTGAAGAAATCAATAGTCCTGGGCTAGGGAAACTCCCACAGCCTAAGGGTCTGTTCTTCATGAACTCGTTGTGACGTTAGGGTGGACGGATGTCGGAGACCATGCCTGTATTTGGAGTGCACGGTTTAATGCCTAAATAAGGGCTGGGATTTTATGCCTATATAAGGGCAGGGCGAATTGTGCCTATATAAGGACATGATACTGGAAAGCCCGTTTATGGACACCCTAAGAGGAATACAACACTTTGAGTCACAACATTTTTCAGTTTGATAATGTCTATTATAAACAGGCCTCCTGGTTTTATGGTATTTTTTCCATTTCCAGCTATATTTATCCATATGTCTTTTTTCTCATTTTATATGTATTTATATGAATTTATGTTGTGTATATTGTAAACATGAAGCTGCAATGGGTATATGTCTACATTTATTTAACTAATACAAGTATACTTACTTTGAATGTCCAGTGGGTACTAGAAATTTCCAGTACAGTGCAATCATTTGAAAACACTTAAATTGCAGAAGAGCTAAAAAATCTGTACATCTGCAGTAATTTAACTTTATTAGCAAATCTTTTTTCTTTTTTTATCTCCCGTACCTATCAATCTACACTGCTGCTGCCATACCACCTATAATTGACAGCAGTGAGAACTGTTCAAATGAATTCCTATTTTCTGTATTTTTCCATATGGAAAAATTCATTCAGACTGAAAAATAGATGGTTTTCTGTCTATGTTTATCTGTAAAAAATCAGTAAAAATTAAAAACTGGGAACATTAATTATAAATAAATGCCAGGAACAGAAATGGGCACCTGCGTTGTCCCCAGCTTCCCCCCTAGGCCTTCCCCCACACAGGATATTATGCCACTGATATCACAAATGTGCAATGGGATGGGGTTTTCCCCTTGTGTTCCAGCAGCTCATAGCTCTAGTGAGATGTGAGATTACTATCCAACTCCCTCCAGCTCTAGCCCCATATCTTGCGGTCATGACTAATGTCCCCACTCTTAAAAATTCCTCCATGGAAACCTATCCCCAATTGAAAAACAAAGTACTGCACTGGCTCTCGAAGAATACTACCAGGTGAATCTTTTTAATTGTTGGGATACCTGCTTATTAGCGCAGGCTCCAATGTTCAAGGGGTCTGGCACCTGTTCTTCTATAATTGATTATACTTTTATTTCTAGTTGTCTTTTTAGTTCTTTAATCGACTTTAAAGAAGTTTGACATATTTTAAGTGATCACAACCCTTTATTGGCCGGATTTAGTTGGCCTTCTACTAAGGCAGGGTTTGTTGTTCCCTTCCAGGAACCGGTTTATCCGCTAGCGCAGGGCCGTAGAATCAAGTGGGCAATGGTGGTTCCCTCTGACTTTTATCTCTTCCTGCTCTCTTCTTGTGGTCAGGATGTTAGCATCTGTCTAGAGGAGGAGGCCTTATCAGCTCATATTTTAAAAGCTTTTAATAACATCGCTGAGCATATTGAATCTGCCCTTACAGCCCCCATAAGAGCTCATCCAGTGCCCCTGACCAAATGGTTTGATAGGTCTTGTTCCAAGACTCATAGTCCCCTTATGACCGCATTGCACAGACAACCATGGGATGGAAATTAAGAGGGCTGGGGCTGCATATCGTGCTGCCCGCTGTGAAAGGAAGAAGTCTTTAAAGGGGGAGCTGTGGGACAAGTTACTGGAGGCCTGTGCCCTGCGTAACAGCACAGAGTTTTGGAGGGTGGTTAATCATCCTATTTTCTCTTGTGATCCGGTGAGTGTGCAGGCTCTGACTGTTCCCCCTCAGACATGGTCGGGACACTTTGGGGCGATCTATGAATTAGAATCTAGTCATCAGGATGTGCCTGGGGTTTGGGAGACTGCATGCCTTTGCCTGCACCTTGAGCAAGTTAAGAAAGCTATCTTGTCTCTGTCAGAAGGCAAGGCCCCAGAGTTTGATGGCATTCCTGGTTACTTATTTAAGACACAGGTGGCTCTTTGGGCCTCCCTGCTGACTCAGCATTTTAATGCAGCTATAGGGGGATCCCCGTTAGTTGAAAATATTCTGTTATAGTTCCGATTTTTAAAAGGGGTAATAGAGCTGACCCCACTTGTGATCGCCCCTTCAAATCAGAGGGCCATCACTCCCAATGATGTGACATATTCTGTACCTCGACATTTCAATGAGAGACACAAAAAGGATACAGACCAACTGTTGTTCTTTACCACAGACAGGGTGGAACCATCAAGTCGTGGGGGGAACAGAGAAGAAAAACTCCAAGTAGGCACCAAACACCCCTTGGGACTGAATAAGGAATATCAATTATCGGTACACGTCAGATAGGTGGTGGGAGGCTACCTGTTTGGTCCACAAATGTATATTTTGGAAAGATCTCCAAAGATACTATTGTTTTTACGCAGTCAGCACATTGTCAGCATGGTGAATTAAACCACTAGATTTAGCCCAACTTTCAACAACAAATCTAGAGAAATTGCTAAAGTAATGAGAAAGAATTGGGGGATGATAAAGTGTGACTCCTCTATAGGTCATTTGTTGGACGATAAGCCTAGCTTTACCTATAAGAGGAGTATGAGCCTCAGGGATCTTTTGGTTAAAAAAGTGACATTATTGTTGCCACTGGTGGCAACCGCTTGAAGGGGTATTTTTCTTCCTATAAAAATTGTAAGGCCTTTAAGAACAGCTGTTCCAAGAGAGATTTTACTCTGCCCTTTGGTAAAGGAGCCAGAAAGATCCAACAATTTTTGTTGTGTAACTCCTAATTTGTTATTTATATCGTTCAATGCCCATGAAACAAACTTTATGTGGGTAGCACTATACAGCCTGTGAAAAAGAGGATTTTGGAACATTTCAGGGTGATTGACAAAGGTGACCCACACTACCCCATGACTGGACACTTTCAGGAAAGGCACTTTAGTGATAGAAATAAGTTGTGCTATTTTACTATTGCACAAATCCCCAACATCTGGGAGGTGACAGGAAGTTAATCCTGAGACAAAAAGAGATGAGATATATAATTGACTTAAATACAAAGAACCTTGATGGATGGAATACTGAAGGGGAACTTAAAGTTCACTTGGGGTCAGATTAATATCTCAGGGAGGGTCAACTCAACATGCATGTTGTTATGTTTTTAACTCTGTGGTACTAGTAGCTTTATTTGTTTCTGTGTTCTTGTTTGTACTGTTGTGTCTTTTTTTCTTTTAATTTTTAGGAGGAAAGGAAGGGGACTGCTGTAAAGTTAAGATGTTTATCTCACTTTGGGACAGTCACTCAATTGTTCCAGTTTACCAACTGTTTTCTATGATTTTTCTCTCCAATTGTTTGGGGGCGGGGCTATACCTCGAGGATGTCACAACTTACCCACTTGGGTTATATGTAAGCATTTTCTTTATATTTGGCTATACATAGGATATTTAGCTGTGGAGTTGTTTTGCTACTCCTTCTTCAATGTTTACTTTAGTGTTACAGACATAGTAGTATTTTGTTATTCTATATCTTGTCTCCACTTGCTTTGCTCTATACACTCTTCATGGTTATTTTAGTTTTTTTCATTACCTCCTTCCCCCTGGTTTTACTTGGTTTCTCAGGGTACTTTCATGCTGATGACATTTTTATATTTTGAGTTATATGTGCCTTCTCTGTTACACAAATGAGCTACGGGATGGTGCCTATGTTTATAAATACTGAAATGTTTACTGCATTTTCCTTGAAGGCAACTATTCCTTTCCACTTGGGCAGTATTTTGATGTTAGCCCTACAATTTATTTATAAAGCGAGATGGTGATTGTGATGGTGTTTGGTTTTTTGCATTTTTCCCTTCAATATATGAGACAGAGACATGTGGATTTATTGCTGTCTAAACGTCATTCTTTGCTTTGAACTCTCTCATATCCTGTGGATAGACTGGCCCTTCTCACATATTTCCTTCTCCCTTTTATTCAGTCTCTCGAAGCAGTTTAATATTGTTGATGTTTTCACTTTTGATGTATATCACATGAGAGTATTGAGAAGCTGTGTAAGGGAACCCCCATCCTCCCAGATTACGACAAGTCACTACAAATAGGATGGTTTCTTTACTGTGATCCCTCTACTCTGAAAGATCATTAGCGGGATCCTAACATGTCTTAGACATTCGTAGGATCCTCACCCAGGTGAACAGTGGGATCCAGCATATCTTAGATATTTTAATAGGATCCTCACCCACAGGTACCATCTGTGGCATGCTTCATCATCGGACCCACACCTACTGAACCTAGTGTGAGTGAGTGGACTCGACGCAATTTGTTACCGGAGCACTTAGCTAAGGAATAAGGTATTTCAGTGAGAATTATAATTGTCTTCTGGATCCTCTCCTCATTTACTTTGAGATCTCTTGGCAATGTTAAAAACAAGGAGATGTGTCTGGGTATAATGACTAATAACATCAATGGGTCGACATGTTTCAGCCTTGTGTGTGCCTCTAAAGGTCAGCAGGCTTTCTTCAGGACCAGTGTCTATATTTAATCCCCACAGACTGTTGTTTGGCATTACCAAAGATTAACAATTTTTAAACATACAGTATGAAGCATGCATGCAAAAATACAGACCATTGCAGACCTTTTTCTCTGTATAGTCTATAATTTGGGAAAAATAAATATGGTTTATAACTTCATAGGGGTCTTCTCTCACCCCTTTTTTTAAATGTAGGACCATGCTTTGGCATATAATGCTTTGTGTGTGTGTCAATGCATGCACACATGTGAAATCACCCCACTTTCACATTTGCAGATTGTCACACTGTATTTAGACAACATATAAAACCATTTAAAATGCACACACAATAAGGAAAATGAACGTGAAAAACAGTATTTGCATGTACACACAAGTGCCCCATAGAGGTCTGTCCTGTGACCTATATATATATAGCATGTTCTAATTAGGCTCCATAAGGCAACAGGGGCGGGCAATCCCTGTAGTCACACACAAAGGGTAAAAGAAAATAATGGAATAAGGATTCCATTAAAGATCCCTGACTTCATCCTTCTGTCCATTATGGTTCCAATTAGAATGCCCCCGAGACTTACTTCAACAAGGTACATCGTCTGGCGTTCTGACCTACTTGGTTCCCCTGGCGCCTTGAATGTTACCAGCTCTTGTTCAGAACTGTTTTTAAATAGAGTTCCAGTTAATGCAGAGCATGCCATGTGACTTGCGTGCTCCGCGTGTATTCAGGGGCATGGTGGTTTCCAAAGGAATCTGGGAATTGCAGTCCTAAGCAATGTTTTCCCAATTGTCTATTGCTTAGTTCATGAACGTCTCCGCGGGCGTGACGTTAGGGGCGTGGTGGTTCCAAAAGGAAGCTGCGGATTGCAGTCCCTCATAATGTTTTCACTATTATCCCTTGAATAATTCATGATTAGCACTGCAGCCATGATGTTTGTCATTACGGAGGCAGCTGGGAAATAGTGTACCGGGCTGGGGCCATTACAAAACTAATTTGCCAATCATTTTCAATGTAATATCTTATGTCCATGGGAAATGTATTCCCATCGTTCCATAACAGTTCTTCTGGTATAAAAAGGCTGCAGGGAGCTTGGGAGTAGGAGTGCAGGCCTGTCCTCACAATTGGTACTAATGTCCTGAAAGGTATCCACCGCGAAGAATATTTTTTGTATTCTACCTGGTCAAGGTTTAGATGTATATATTGTGGTGTTCATTGCCATTTGTTGCATGGTGGGGAACGTAGTCCCTGCGAGGCAACAGGGTCAGGGCTCCCATTATAGTGTAGTCAATACGACTTATATAGGCATTGGAGACGTATTGGCAGAATTTTATATGTGCAATTGGGACATGTATGTTAAAACAAATGTAATAGTGGTTGTGTTATGACGTAGTGCAGTGGATTAAAAGTTATCAAATATGACTGTCTCCATCCGACTGGTATAGTTAAGGTGGGGCAATCATATTACAGTATGTTGCACTAGGGAATTTCATCACTCAGCCCTTGTTTATGTGTGGACAGTTTGTAAATCCATTGTTGCTCTTTATCGAAGAGAATTTTGTCAGTCTGTCTACTCTCCGCTGTTCTGTTCCAAAACTATCCATTTGAGGTCTTTAACAGAGCGTTTTTTAATAATGTAGTATTCAGCCATTTTTGTTGAGTTTGCACCGGATATTGCGTCTGTGTTTGCATATCCTTGTCCTAATCTTCCTAGTTGTCATCCCTATGTATTTTAGATTACCCTGGCAGGTAATCATATATATAACAGTTTCGTATGGCAATATGTGTGTCTTCTCAATTACCAAGGGAAACGTAGCCCTAGATCTAGTGCTGTGTAGTTCCTAATGATACATAGGATCTGCCCGTTTAGACAACATAAACTAAGGGATTGGTGTCCAGACTTATTCCAGACACCCCCACAAAATATGTTAGCCTTTAGACCAGCTAGCTCACAGTGCCACTATAAGCCCCCTAACCTTACCAAGGATGAATAGTTTCTGGCAACTATCGAACATGACAATCCTTGATCCTACAGGGATCGTGGAAACAGCGCAGTACCTTTCACTCGGTAAATCGTGCTCACTTAGTCTCAGAGAGATACACAGAATAAACGATGGGGATGTTTTCAATAAGCATTTATTGAACCAGCGTCATTCTAGTATTATACATGTTTGCTGCAACAATCATTAGACAGAAACAGATGTATAAGATTACAAGCACCTACAGCCTGGGACGACTCCTGGTGGCCAACATCACTGGGAACAGCCCCGCCACCCACCGACCACGTACGCAACCTAGGGGTCATCCTCGACCCCACCCTCTCCATGACTAAGCAGGTCAACGCCGTTTCCTCATCCTGCTTCAACATCCTCCGAATGCTCCGCAGGATCTTCAAGTGGATCCCCACCGAAACAAGAAAAACAGTCACCCAGGCCCTCGTCACCAGCAGGCTGGACTACGGAAACGCCCTCTACGCAGGAACGACGGCTAAGCTCCTGAGATGGCTGCAACGCATCCAGAACGCCTCTGCACGTCTTATCCTCGACATCCCCCGACGCAGCCACATCACACCCCACCTGAGAGACCTGCACTGGCTCCCTGTCAACAAGAGGATAACCTTCAAGCTCCTCACCCACGCACACAAAGCACTCCACAACTCCGGACCAGCCTACCTCAACAGACGACTCAGCTTCTACACCCCCACCCGCCAGCTCCGCTCGACCAGCCTCGCCCTCGCCACAGTCCCCCGCATCCGGAAACGACCGCCGGCGGCAGATCCTTCTCCCACCTCGCCGCCAAGACCTGGAACACCCTCCCCACCAACCTCCGACAGACCCAAGACCTACTGGCCTTCAGAAGACTCCTCAAGACCTGGCTCTTCGATCAGTAGCAGCTCCACCCCCCTCTTCCCCCAGCGCCTTGAGACCCTCGCGGGTATGTAGTGCGCTTTATAAGTGACATGATTGATTGATTGATTGATACAGTGTAAATAAAAGGTAGAATTCTACAATGGTGCTAAAACAGTAAATATATGCAGGCATATCGATACATGTCAGTAATCAAGCATACTCCTACGATGCAAACCCTGTATAAGTGTACCTAAGTGTACCTAGCATGTATGTGGGTGTAAAGCCAAGAATCCCCTTGGGAAGAGCCAACCCCATTACCTGATGGGAGTGAACGAAGAACCCCGTCTTGGTCTCGAGTTGGACACCCCGCAAAGGATGACAGACCACTGCCTGTTAGAGTTTCTGCGTGCAGGAACTTCAGCATCTCGTATCAGCGTGGAAGCTTCTCCTCTGGTTGCCCAGTGAAGATGTGGTGGTTCTTTTATACCCGAAAAGTACCCTCAGGGTTCTACCTAGATGTGTAATGGTACTGTGGGTCTGTCGTTCAAGGATGACGATAGCGGTGACTTTGTACAGAGTTGTTATACAGAAGATGGTAATCCTGCTGTGCATGTCCTAGGCAGGGGATTAAGATATGCTTCTAAGAATCTTCATGCATAATAAATTAGTTTAGTTTTCAGCACATAACTAGGTAAAAGGTCAGCACCAGAACCGTTATGTAGAGCAAGGAGGGGCGAATGTAGGTAGAAGGTCGTGCAGCTACCTAGGCCTATATTGGGGTACATTGGGGCTCATAAGACCCACTCCTCATCCGAAGGACGGTAATATTAACTAATGCTAAAATATGCCTGTTTAAAGAGCATAAAAACATTGCTAAAATACAAATATAAAAACATCTAAAAACTTGGTATTTGTTAATAACGATGTAAAGGTTAAAAAAGCCCTATAAATCTTTTGTTGGTGATGTAAGATGGCAGATGCTACACTGACAACATGGGTGGTGTTCCACTACTCCCGGGAGGCCTAAGGCACTATGTACAGTGTTGGTCGTCCTTGTTGTCTGTTTTGGTCTTGTATGTGCATGGGTATCTTTAAGGCTTCTTGCTCTTTTGAGTGAAAAAAGGTGGTAGTCCCATTGTCTGGGTCCCGTATTCAAAATGCACCAGTTTCGTTTTATGATTTTCTTTACACTGTCTGAGGCAATGCTGTATGTCATCATGCATACTAAAGAAGGTTCCTTGTTTTCTCTCACTGTTGTTTCAAGATATGACTCATGGTTTTGATTTCTGGCCATTTTCTTTGTTTTCTGGATAATCTGTTTTGGATAATTTCTGGCTCTTAGATTTTCAGCTAAATTCTCAGCCTGTATTTTAAAGTCGCTGATACTGTCAAAGCTAAGTAGACTGTTTTTAACAGTTGGTTTACGGTAGTTGAGGCAGAGAAAGGCAGCAAGGCTCAAAAAACTGCACCACCCAGTCTAGTCACTCATGTATTACAACACCTGTATTTCCCACCTCAAACGACCAGTTGCCTCATGGTCATAAATCAAATACAGTTTAAACAGAAAGATGAGAGGCAATACAATTAATATAGGATGTTTCAATGTTCACTAATGGTTCATTCACTGTGTTCTTGTGTACACAGAAAGATTCTTTATTTTGTAAACCTCTTTGACAAATAGGGACAGCCAGCGCGTTTCGCCCTAGAAAGGGCTTCTTCAGGGGAATGTACTGAGTAAGCACTATCCCAAAGTCCAGATGAGAAACGCCAGCATAAAACTGCACTTAAATCGTTCCTTGGTCACTCATGGAATTTTGCTACTTCATCATGTGTTCCACAGAAATACCTTATGACGACTCTCTGGACGTGGGACTAACCTGTTACATACTTCAACAAACTACAGACTCGGAAACGCTGGGTACTATAAGAACAATGTTGTTTGATCTATATTGTAACTCATTAACCTAAGGTATTTCAAGAATCTCTTGATAACGTCCCAGCAGCACATACTGATAAGATGTCTTTTTCCGAGGAATTCCGCCTCCTACAGAGAGACAACAAACATTCTTTTCAAGGTAAACCGAGAGGAAGGGGCAGAGGCGCAAGACAAAAGCAAAAGAAGGCGAGAGCGGACAAAGAAACAACAAGCCTGGTGTGGGAACAAGAGGCCAGACAACAAAGCAAAAGTAATCGAGAACGAAGACCAACAGTTAACGGTAATCAATCTATCTGATAGAGTGGTTTCCCCAATTGAAGAACAATTGTTAAAATTAGCTTTAACCTTTTGCCCTGAAACCAAACTAGATTATGCACAAACACGTGTTGATTTGTACAAGTTCATACGCAAACTGAAACTACATAAGGTACATACACTCCGACAGAAGCAAGTAGTGTCAACTGACCAAACCATATCTAGGTCACCAATAGCCATAGCAGATATAGATGCCTTACACACATTGATTGAAATGGGTGAACCAGTAGAGATAGACACACCTAATCTAAACCGGGACCCCTTTGACACCCAAATTCGTAAAGAGATACCTAGCTTGTTTGGAATTGATACAGGGGAGGCGGGAGATAGCAAGTTCAGGGCACCCTCCAAATATGTCCCCCAAATAGCCAGAGACAACATAGACATTTTCAACGACATGGTAACACATGGCATACTGACCCTATCACAGCAACCATGCAAGAGCAGAAACCTATCCAAAGAACAATGGGAAGCAGTCAATGCCTTACAAAAAGATGACAATTTGATTATTAAACCTTCTGATAAAGGAGGCAACATTGTTCTGTGGCAAAGATGCAGTTATGTCAACGAGGCACTTCGCCAACTGAATGACAAAACCTGTTACGTAAGGGTTGATCCAACATACACAAAGAAACTACTGGAGAGATACACAAACATGCTGCGTAACTGGCATGAACAACAATTACTGAATTGGGACGAGTTCCAATTTCTAAAAAATGAGACACCAGTAACACCCACACTATACCTTCTACCCAAGATTCATAAGAACCCTACTGAACCACCAGGGCATCTCATTGTGTCATCCAAAAACAGCATTTTTGAAAACACCTCTGTCTATGTGGATCATTTTCTGTTTCCCTTTGTAAAAACGTTAAGTTCATATGTCAGGGACTCCAAAAGATTTTTTGCAGAAAATTGAGAATGTATTTTGGGGTAACAACTCTTGGTTAGTAACATTAGACGTGGAAAGTCTATATACTAGCATAAGACATTACGATGGCTTGATGGCATGCAAACATTTTTTACAAACCTGGAGTGTTCACCAGTTAGAACACACCCATATGATCTTACAAATGATTGAGATTTGCCTTACTGAAAATGTTTTTCTATTTAACCAACAACATTACAGACAGATACAA